>CM050514.1:114979127-116402252 GCA_027563665.1 Antrozous pallidus
GTTACACAATTCACTGGTTTTCTTGAAGGACTTAATTAAAAGTTAGTTTTTTTAACACCCATCATTAGTATTTTAAAAAGCACTCTTTATTTATGGGAATACAAATCTTGTTGCTGGAATTAGCTTGAATTTCTTTCCAGAAGATTTTTTTTTTTTTTTGCCATTTTTCTTAGGAAAAAACTGTTTTGGGATTTTTCATTTTCTGTAGTTTTTGCAGAGATTTCAGCTGAAGACAATCTAAATGTCTGAAATCGGACCATGCATGCATTTCTGCCTTACAGCTAAGTTCTCTTCCCATGAACACAGAAATTCTAGACACATTTTTAAATTGTTAATGCTTTTTCATGGTGAGAAAGGATATTTTAATTTAGTACACTGGGAAAGTGGGTGTCCATATTGGATCTCCACTTGTCTCCCCTCCCCCACATCATGCTTACTTCAGGGGAAGCATCAGCAACAGATCTGGGTGAATTTCTTTTCATGCTGAAAATATAAACACAGGACTTAAATTTTTTCTTTCTTTTTCGTTTTCCAAAGTAATAACTAACACTGAATTTGGCTGAGATTTGCATTTCCCTGCAAGTTCTTTTATAATTTTTAAACAATATCTTAAGCAATCTCATTGCAGGAGAGCAGATAGCCCTGCCCTCTCCTGCTACCTTTGCATTTCTCTGGACCAGAGGCAATTTCAGCAGTGGAGTTTCACTTCTCCTTACAGTTTTTTAGATTCCAAATACAAACTAAGATTTTAATTTGAACAAGAAACCACATTCTTTAAGCATACAAGCCAAAAGTCTATAATAAATATTACTTTATAACCTAATTCTTCCCCATTAGCCTGGCTGAGAAACGTTCCCACCCTACTTACAGAGCCGTGGCTCTGCAGTTAGTCCGTGGGCCTTGAAATTTCCACACCGGTGTATTTCCTCCTTCGCTCTTTTTAGGCGAAAAACATCATCTCCTCCTTCACTCTTATTTGGCGAAAAATATCTTTTTCTCCTTCGCTCTTAGGCAAAAATATCTTCTTCTCCAGACTCGCCGAGTTCAGGCGCCAGATGTTGTTTTGTTTTTTGTTTTGTTCTTTTGGCTTTTTTGTTGTTGTTTTTTGTTTGTTTGTTTGTTTGTTTGTTCAGGTGCCAGATGTTGGAATCCTTTTCACGTCCCGCGTGTTCAGGGTTCCAGTTCAGGGTTCGGGTTCTGGAGAAGGCCACAGGCAAACGAACAAAGACTCAGAAAAACATTAATTTGGAAAAGTGGGGGGCCAGGAGGGAAGCCCATCTCTAGTGGAAGGACTACCTTTTGCCTTGGCCTTGCCATTCCTTTTATTTAGGTTCTGGGAATACACCCATTGCCCTTAGGCAGGATATAAGCCGATTATCTTGTCAGGAAGGATTTACACGATTATCTGGTGGGGAAGTTGCCCTTGTCACCCTTATTTCAATTAGATAGGAAGTGGTAAGCTCTGACCTTTCAGAGCTTCAAGGTTGACTAAGCCTTTTGGATTCCTTGTCCACACCTTTCTATTGGTGAGGTAATGGCTGGTTCCCGGCATTCCTCATAAAAAATAAGTTCACTAAAAATTATAAAGGAAAGCTCAATTTATCTCTATTAAATTTTGTGGCTCTAGATAAATTTTCATCACTTATTGAGCACTTTTATCCATTACCACAAGCATTACTATTCCAATAAGTAGCTGTTCCTAAAAATCAATAAATAGAAAAAGAGTAATTATAGAGTACTGCAATTCACTAGCCCTCTGGGAAATAATTATATGTTTTTCATGATTGTTGTTAATCAATTAGGGCTATGAAAATATGTGTAAATATTTTTATTAGCAACTGCTTGGTCCCAACTCTTATTTACACAAAGGATATATTTTTAAGAGATTTCATGAATAATTTGAGTTTGAAAATAACTCAATGGAGCAGAGCAATAGTATTCTTGCCAATGATAATCATATAATATATCTTATTCCTTATTCAGATCGACTTCTGGAAACCAGATTCTGTCACACAAATCAAACTTCACAGTACAGTTGACTTCCGTGTTGAAACAGAAGATATTTCCACTGTGGAAAACTTTCTAGAGCAGAATGAGCTACAATATGAGTAAGTTTGAGTTTTATAACTATTAAAATTCTCTCCCATGTATATTTTCAGGCAAGCCTCTGAATAACTCTGGGAAGGTAAAAATAAGATCAAGACCATGGCTTTCTCAGGTCTACACAAATAGGTCATAACAGAACTAGACCTGGATTCCAAATCTTAAGACTTCAGACTTGGTCAATTTTGTGTTTAGTTATTTTCCCAATAAAAATGGTTTTGATTATTGAACACCAAATCTTCAGTCAGAAATCTCACCTGCTACTGGTTTATAAGTGATAGATAGTCTACAGGCCAAACCAACTGACATTCTATCATCACCTATACACAGTTTTAGCCCCAAGTCAAATCACCGCCTTTCCAGGTGAGCAGCCAGACCTATTATGAGACATGAAGGCTATTAATATCTCATAATAGGACCTGACTAGAGTCAAACTGGGAGGTCTTTCTGTCCCTTGTCCCCCAAGGCCCCATGACTATCTCTAATGGTAAGAGAGGCATGAATAGAAGAAATAAATAAAAGAAAAGTTGTTTTCTAAAGGCCTAGAGTAGAGTTGACTAAGACCATCACACCATGCCTCCTTCCCCCAAATAGCACACTGGTCCATATAAATCTTTTAAAATAAGAATGTTCACCTAAGTAGAGGCAGTTGTTCATCCAACAAATAGTAATGCTTACATATACTAAGTACCAAAAATAAAAGATATATCCCCACCCACTTCTGAGGAAACCAGATTATAAACTAAATTTCAATAATGTGTAACAGATGTCAAGAAAAGTAAAGAGCTCAAAGTGCAGGGAAATAGACCAAGTCTAAGGTCTAGAAAAGGTCCAAGATGGCAATGAATTAGGTGGATGTTACATTTATCTCCTCCCAGGACCAAACTGCAATTACAACTAAAATATAGAACAATAAACCTGAATAAACAACAGAATACTAGCTGAAGAGAAATCTTATAACTAAGGATTTACAGAAATTAAATACAGAAGCCACACTGAAATTGAGAGGAAGGGCAAAGATGCAAAAAGGGTGGGCTCCATTCCCATGGATGGCAGCTAAGATTGTAGAGGTATATCTCAGCTTCAAAACTTCCCTCTGAGAAGATGGGGTCTCAACCCCATGTGGGACTCCCCAGCCCAGAGCACCAGAGCATCAACAGGGATTCTGCCCATCCAAGAGAGACTAGAGATACAGGTGCCCTTTTAAAGGGAAAATGCATAAATTTTGTTCACAACCACTCACCATGTGCTCCAGCAATGGGAGGGCAGAGTGGAATAGAGTCATGTGAGGAAATACTAAGGTTTGTGGTTCTGTGGGGAGATACAGCCACCAGGATACCTGTGGTGAGTTATTCTCCCACACAGTGCATGCCATCTTCCTTAAATGGAGCACTTCCCTTTGTACAGCATCAGCCTGGAGGAAAGCAATAGCTATACCCTTTAGACTACCTGCAGCCTCACCCTGAGGAGTTTTCACCCTGCTGAGGTGATAGCTGCCTAGACCAGTATATAGAGATCTAGGCAGACTCAGGTATGTCATGACTGAGCTGTGTGGCTCTGCAGTTGGGAGCCATTTGCCCCACTTTTATTCAAGCCAGACTAGCATTTCTCACTCCTGGGAGATCCACTAGACCAGGGGTGAAGAATATCCATCCCACAGGGCATGTAAGGCCAGCAAAATCATTTGGTCTGACCCTGCCAAGGAATTAGAGGTGAGTTAATTAAATGTTTGACCAAATATAGCAGGCTAATTTTTAAGTTGATAATTTGTATGACCTGAGATGATGTTATAAATACCAAATGGCCCTTGACAGAAAAAAAAAAGCTTCCCCACACCTGCAGTAAACCAATCCTCCCAACTCCAGGCAGCCCTTCTCTACTGAGATTGGATTCTTGGCAGAATCTGGAACAAACTAAGTTGTATGGCTCTAAGACAGGGGCCATTTTTCCCTTACATGCACAAGTAGTACAGAGCCCTCCCTTTACACAGCCAAATCTTAGTCAGTTTTGGCCTGATAAACTCTGTTGGACATACCCTGACAACTCACTGAGACCCTGCACCACCATGAAGGTGTGCAAGCACCCGGCAATGGCAGCTAGACTTTGTATATCTTGAAACATTTCTGAGTGGCCTCAGACCCAGCACTGGCACTAATTGAACCTGCATAAATCTGGTGAATACCACTCACTCCTGTCTGGTGACTCACTGAGAATCTGCCTCATGCAACTTGTGTAGCACCAGAGGCTCTTGCAGTAAATGAAACTAACAGGCAGCCAACTAGTAGAAGCAGATAGAGGCTGATCTCAGGGCGCCTTGGGTCTTTTGTTGACCTGCCCCTGGGCCTGGAGGTGGTAAAATCTGGCCTTGATATGTAGTGTGGTCCTTTCTGCACATACCCAGGGCCAGCAGAGGCAGCCATAAACTGTGTATCACTTTGTAGCTTCAGACAGGTTTCCCAGGGAAAGTCACAGATAGCATCTGATATTGGCCTGCATCAGAGTCCCTTCTAAAAGACCCTAGGACCAACATAACCAGTGGCTACCTTCAGATAATTTTAAAGCAGGATCCAATTAGCTTCACAAGTGGCATATCCAAAAGGAGATTTGGCAGGCCCCAGACCTTGTTGAGGTGAAATCTGCTTTGTGTGGTCAGCACCTGCACAGCAGGTAGGAAACTGAGAAATAGATTGGCCTCACAATCAGCCAGGCTGAGGTTCGGTCCTACACACAAACAGACCAATAGAAATCAAGACTCAGGAGGGCCCGTATAACCCACATAAAAAACATTCCTGGAGGACCCAGGTCAGGTGATCAAGGAGATAACACCACTGGGTCCCACAGGACACCTACTACATAAAGCCACTTAACCAAGCCTGAAACACATAACAGATCTACCTGACACATAGAAATAAATGCAAAGAGGCACCCAAAAGAGGGAGACAAAGAAATATGCCACAAATGAAAGAACTGGAAAAAAATCTTCAGAAAAAGAGCTAAATGAAATAAATGCAGGTAATTTACCAGATATAGAGTTCAAAAAAAAATGGTTATAATGGTGCTCAAGGAACTTAGTGAGAACTTAGAAAAAGAGATAACAAGCATTAAAAACATACACATAGAAACCATAAAAAAGAACCAGTAGAACTGAAGAATACAATATCTGAAATGAAGAATACACTATAACGAAAAAACAATAGGTTGGATGAAGCAGAAGACTGAATCAGTGATTTGGAAGAAAACCCCACACAAATCAGCAAAATAAAAAGAATTTTTAAAGAGTAATGATAGTTAAAGGGATCCTTGGAACAACATAAAGTGTTACAATATCAACATCATAGGGCAGAGGTCGGCAAACTGCAGCTCGTGAGCCACATGTGGCTCTTTGGCCCCTTGAGTGCGGCTCTTCCGCAAAACACCACGTGCGGGCACACATGTACAGTGCAATTGAAGGAGAACCCTAATTAAGTTAATAACAATGTACCTACTTATATAGTTTAAGTTTTAAAAATTTGACTCTCAAAAGAAATTTCAATCGTACTGTTGACATTTGGCTCTGTTGACTAATGACTTTGCCGATCACTGTCATTAGGGTACTAGAAAGAGGAAAAAAGAGAGCAAGGGATCAAGAACATATTTGAAGAAATAATAACTGAAAATTTTCTAACCCAGTGAAAGAAAAAGATATACAAGTACAGGAAGAACAAAGAGTCAGATGAACCAAAAGAAGCTCATACCAAGACACATTATAATTAAAATGGCAAAGGTTAAGGGCAAAGAGAGAATCTTCAAAGCAGCAAATAAATGAAATCATAAATGAGAGAAGTAACAACTGACACCAAAGAAATACAAAAGATTGTAAGAAAATATTATGAACAACTAATTAGACAATCTGGAAGAAATAGATAAATTCCTAGAAACATACAATCTTACAAAATTAAATCAGGGAAAATAAGAAAATCTGAATGAAGAGATAACAACTAATGAAATTAAAGCCGTAATCAAAAAATTACCAACAAACAAAAGTCCTGAAATGGATAGTTTCATGGGTAAATTTTGCAAAACATTTAAAGATCTAACACCTATCCTTCTCAAACTATTATTAAAAAATTAAGGAGAATGAAGACTCCAAAGTTTTTTTTTTTTAATGAGGCCAGAATTCTCCTAATTCTAAAACCAGATAAAGACACTAGAAAAAATTATAGATGCTAAAATAGTCAACAAAATATAGGAATACCAATCCAACAATATCTTTAAAAAAACCACCATGATCAAGTGGCATTTATTCTGGGGATGCAAGGTTGGTGCAATATCCACATATCAATAAATATGATACACCACATAAACAAAATGAAGAACCAAAATCACATGATCATATCAATAGATGCAGAAAAAGCATTTGATACAATCCAGCACCCATTTATATTAAAAACTCTCAGCATAGTGGGAATAGAGGGAACATACTTTAACATAATAAAGACCAAATATGACAAACTCATAGCCAACATCATACTCAATGGAAAAAACTAGCATCATTTCCCTTATAATCAGAACAAGACAGAAATGACCACTTTCACCACACTTCTATTCAGTTCTATCCACAGCAATCAGACAAGAAGAATAAATAAAACACATCCAAACTGGAAAAGAAGAAGTAAAACAGTCATTGTATATGCACATGAAGCAATAACAAGAGAATTCTAAAAATTCTATCAAAAAACAATTAGAATTGATAAATGAATTCAGTAAAATAGCAGAATACAAAATAAATATCCAGAAATCATTTGAATTTTTATGCACCAGTAATGACTCTAAGAAAGGAAAACTATGTGTGATTCAGTGGTTTAACATCAACCTATAAACTAGGCCGTCACAGTTCCCTTCCCAGACAGGGGCACATGCTTGGGTGTGGGCTCAATCCCCAATAGGAATTATATAGGAGGCAGCCAACCAATGATTCACTCTCATAACTGAAGTTTCTATCTCCCTTTCCCTTCCTCTCTAAAATCAATAACAATATATAAAAACAAAAGAAAGGAAGACTAAGAAAACAATCCCATTTATAATTGCATCACAAAAAAATAAAATAGCTAGGAACTAATTTAACCAAGCTTATAAAAAAATCCTGGAAAGGGAACTGTGATGGCCTAGTTTATAGGTCGATGTTCAACCAACTGAATCACACATAGTTTTCCTTTCTTAGAGTCATTACTGATGCATAAAAATTCAAATTATTTCTGGATATTTATTTTGTATTCTGCTATTTTACTGAATTCATTTATCAATTCTAATTGTTTTTTGATGGAATTATAAGGATTATAAATTATAATTATAAATCTAATTGTTTTTTGATGGAAATATAAGACTCTGAAGAAAGAAATTGAAAAACATAAAAATAAGTGGAAGCATATATCATGTTCATGGATAAGAAGAATTAACATCATTAAAATGTCTATACTACCCAAAGCAATCTATAAATTCAACATAATTTCTATCAAGACATCAATAGTGCACTTTAGAGACTAAAACAAATATTCAAAAAATTTATATGAAATCACAAAAGACCTTTAAATAGCCAGAGCAATTTTGGAAAAGAAGAACCAAGTTGTAGAAATCATGCTGTCTGATACCAACTATACTACAAGACCATAGTAATCAAAACAGTATAGTACTGGCATAAAACATACATAGAGATTAATGGGAAGAATAGAGAGTCCAGAAATAAACCCATGCTTTTATGGCCAATTAATATTTGATAAATGAGGCAAAAAACATACAATAGGATAAAAACAGTCTATTCAATAAATGGTGATGGGAAAATTGGACAGACACATGCAAAAAAATGAAACTAGACCACCTTCTTACAACACACACAAAAATAAACTAAAACTGGATTAAAGACTTAAATGCTAGATCAGAAACCAGAAAAATCCTAGAAGATAACATAGGCAGTAAAATCTTGAACATTTCTTGTAGCAATATTTTTTTCAGATATATTGCTTTGGGCAAGGAAAACAAACAAAATGGACTACATCAAACTAAAGAGTTTTTACACAGCAAAAGAAGCCATCAACAAAATGAACAGAAAACCCATTGAATGGAAGAACACATTCACCAATGACACATCCAATAAGGGGTTAATATCCAAAATTTATAAAGAACTTATATAACTCAATGCCAAAAAATAAATAAATAAATAACCTAATTTAAAAATGGGCATAGGACTTAAATAGACACTTATCCAAAGAGGAGACACAGATAGCCAATGAGCATATGAAAAGATGCCCAACATCACTAACCATCAGAGAAAAGCAAATCAAAATCACAATGAAATATCACCTCTCACCTGTCAGAATGGATATCATCAGTAAATTAATAACCAACAACTGTTGAGGAGGATGTGGAAAAAAGATAATCCAGATTGCTGCAGCCATTGTGGAAAGCAATATGGAGTTACCTCAAAAAACTAAAAATAGAACTGTCTTATGACCAAGCAATTCCACTTTTAGGCTATATCCAAAAAATCCAAAACATTAATTCAAAAAGAAACATACATCCCTATGTCCATTGCAGCATTATTTACAATATCCAAGATTTGGAAGGAGCCCAAGTGCCTATCATAGATGAATGGATACAGAAAAAAAAAAAGATGTGGTACATTTACACAATGGGATAAAACTCAGCCATAAAAAAGAAGGAAATCTTACCTTTAAAAAATATATATTTTATTGATTTTTTACAGAGAGGAAGGGAGAGGGACAGAAAGTCAGAAACATGAATGAGAGAGAAACATCGATCAGCTGCCTCTTGCACAGTCCCTGACTGGAATCGAACCTAGGACCTTTCAGTCTGCAGGATGACACTCTATCCACTGAGCCAAACCAATTTCTGCAGGAAATGTTATCTTTTAAGACAGCATGGATTGACCTGGAGAGCATTATACTAAGGGAAATAATGAATAGTCAGAGAAACGCAAGTGCCATATAATTTCACTTATAGGTGGAATCTAATGAAAAAAAAAGTAACAAACAAATAGAATCAAATCATAAATATAGAGAACAGACTGACAGCTGTCAGAGAGGAGGAGGGTTGGAAGGCTGGGTGAAAAAGGTAAAGTGGTTGACCAAATTTAAAAAAAGAACTCATAGACATAGAAAACAGTAGCGGGAAGAGAGGTTAGGGAGAGGTAGGAGAGTGTAAAGGGGAGATAAATGGTAATGGAAGGAGACTTGACTTGGGTTGGTAAAGACATAAAGGATATATAAATGATGTATTATAGATATGTAAATCTAAAACTTTTATAATTTTATTAACTAACTAGAGGCCCAGTGCACCAAATTTGTGCATGGCGGGGGGAGGAGAGGGGGCCCTCAGACCAGCCTGCACTCTCTACAATCTGGGACCCCTCGAGGAATATGCGACTGCCTGTTTAGGCCTGATCCTGGTCAGACATCCTTCTCGCAATCCAGGACTGCTGGCTCCCAACTGTTCACCTACCTGCCTTCCTGATTGCCCCTAACCATTTCTGCCTGCCAACCTGATCACCCCCTAACCACTCCCCTGCCAGCCTGATTGATGTCTAACTGGTCCTCTGATAGCCTGTTTGCCCCCAACTTCTCTCCACTGCAGGCCTGGTCACCCCTAACTGCCTTCCACTGCAGGTTTGATGATGCCAAACTGCCCTTCTTTGCAGGCTTGCTCCTCCCAACTACCCTCCCCTGCTGGCCATCTTGTGGTGGCCATCATATGTCCACATGGGAGCAGGATCTTTGACCACATGGGGCAGCAGTCTTCTGTGTTGGAGTAATGGTCAATCTGCATAGTACTCTTTTCTTAGATAGGATACAGGCCTGGTGCATGGGTGGGGGCCAGGAGGTTTGACTGAAGGGTGTCCTAGATCAGGGTGGGGGTTCTCTTGGGGGTGGGGTGGCCTGGGTGAGGGGCCTGTGGTGGTTTGCAGGCTGGCCATGCCTCCAAGCAATACAAGTGGAGGCCCTGGGATCTGGGATTTATTTATCTTCTACAATTGAAACTTTGTAGCCTGGAGCAGAGCCAAGCCTTCTGCTTGCTCCATGGCAGCAGCCATTTCTGTTGGGTCTTATTTAAATTCTATAATTGAAATTTTGTAGCCTGGAGGCCTGCTAGGGCTGCAGAAGCTTGGCTTCCTCCATTGCCAGGGCAACCCTAGTCTCTGCTCTCTCCAGCTCTGTGGCTGCAACCATTTCTGTTAGGATAGATGTATAATTGAAACTTTGTAGCCTTAAGCAGAGGCCTGAGCCAGCAAGGGCAGGCTGAAAGCTTGGCTTCCTCCATTGCTGGGGAAACCCAAGCCTCCCTCCTACTCCCAGTGGCTGCAGCCATCTTGGTTGGGGTTTATTTGCTCCTGATTGGCTGGTGGACGTGGCTGGTGGGCTGGCTGGTGGGTGTAGTGGAGGTGTGGTCATTTTGCATATTACTCTTTTATTAGATAGAATGTAACCCTAATGCATTCAATAAAAGTTAATAAATGAAAAAAGAAAAGGCCACCCTAAGAAATGAGGCTTCAGCTGAGAACTGAATATAAGTAGAAATTGGCCTGACAAACATAAGAAAAAAATCATACTAGGCAGAGATATGCTAAGGCTTAGAACTGTGAGAGGCCATGTTGACTTAAAGGTATTTGGACTGCTACAGGGAAGGAGAAAACTAGGTTTTAGTGCTAAGCAGAGTTCATCCAGGGAGTGGGTCAGCATGGAGCAAAGGAGCAGTCTCAGGCTCCAGTCCCAAACATTCAAACTTTTATCCAACAATTCCCTATCACAAGCTTAACTCTTCATTATATTTTGAGAAAATGTGAGTTCCATCATTTCATCGGAAAATCTTTTGTTTTTCACATCTTAAATATATAGTATCTATGCTACTGAACATGTCAGTATTTTCATTTGTAAAATCTGTACCTGTTTTCAGAAGTGGTACAGCATAATGCAACAAGTAAATGCTTTGGGAAAAAAGCAAATCACATTCAAATCCTGGCTCTGCAACCTCCTGGCTGTGTGAACTTGGACAATTTGCTTAACCTCTCTGAGCTTCAGTTTCCTTCTGTATAAAATGAGAATATGATGTCTTTTTCAAAGGGGAGTTGTGAAAATAAAACAAAACAATGCATAAATACATTGCATCTGATATTTCTATTGCTAAGAATACTGGTATGGTTTAATATTATACAAAGAGGGAGATTGTATGTTTTTTAAAGGTCAACAAAATTTTGTGTTTAATCCATTATGATGCTTCACATAGCTTAACTATCTGATTCTGCCTATGGAAATCAGAATGTGACCTTAAGAATTGACTGTCTTTTTAAAACAAAGATATAAAACAATAAGTTTCAAAATGTGATTTTATATTCATATTTGTGACATTTTGCTCATATTATTATACTAGGAAAGACTTCTAAATTCCTAGTCTGTAGGAGCTTCAGTAACATTAAAAAAGATGACAGCTTCTTCATAATTCTTTAAGAAAAAAGGATAAACTAGCCCTAACCACCGAAATGATGTCCTAACTCTATCCATCTCACAAACTAGTAAAATGACTTCTAATCACACATCAAACTCCTTATATTGGGTGGAAAATTCATGTATTTCTTTAGTAGGTAAGTTTTGGGGAAACTGTGTGTGAACACTGTCTCATCTACAACTCAGGACATACCCTAAAGGATAAGATCTTGTTACTTTTTTGTTACTCTGTTCACTGTGGAACACATTTGTAGTATATAATTATATAGATATAGATATAGATAGATATAGATATAGATATAGATCCTAATATGGTGTGTGTGTGTGTGTGTGTGTGTGTGTGTGTGTGTGTGTGTGTAAAAGCTCAACTGCTCAACCTGTCACTATGACAGGCACTCACCACCAGGGGCCAGACACTCCGACTGATAGGTTAGCTTGCTGCTGGGGTATGGTCTATGGGGATTGGGTAAGGTGGGCTGGACATGCCCTGGAGCCAACTTCCCACAGTCCCTCTCCAGCCTCTAAAATATTTCTAATTAATTTTCTTTCAATGTGCACAAATTCATACACCAGGCCTCTAGTTAAATAATAATAAGTCCCTAGAAACCCTGGAGAAGCACACCAGCCACATTCTTGCCAGGGCTGCAAGCAGTCCCTGTGCATTCCATTATGCCCTCATATGGTAATTAATTTGTGTTTAGACTTTAGATTATTTCCTTCCACAAGAATTTGCAGTTGTTTGTATATTCTACTGTACAAATCCCAGTAAAATAGCTTTTCAGATGTTTCAGTGGTTCCAACCCACTTCACCAAGACTTGTATCATTTAGCAACTTTAATCAGATTCTGAATTACCATGGGAAAAAATCACAATGTGTGTACCCAGAAAAATAACTATTTTTAAATGTTTACTAGTATATTGCATCCTTAGATACAGGGAAGACTGATTATTGCTAACAGCCTATAACATCATTTTTCTATGTGTTCAGATTCATGCAGGGCGTGTCCTCAGAGAACAGTGGGTGCATCATAGTGTTCCTCCATGGCAGTAGGCACACTGTCCATACTGAACAAATGCTCCTTTTCCAGGGACTCGAAAGGTGAATAGAATGGAGCCACATCTCTCCTTGTCACCATTGTGCTCCTTGCCTTGTTGGGAGTCCCTGCTATCTAATTTGCCTGCATATTTTTTTAAAAAAGAAGATTGATAGCACTATATAAGGAACATATGAAAGTATAAAATAGTGTACATGCCTCTGTATTTGAAGCAATAATATGGGCTCTATTACATTAAGAGGCATTGTTTTAACCTCATTCTATACAGGCTCAATATTTAGTAACTAGAGGCCCAATGCACAAAATTTGTGCAAGGATAGGCCTCCCTTCCCTCAGCTGCCAGCATTGGCTTCCGCCTGGTGCCCAGGTTTCACTCACAGCCCTGGCTTTGTCTGGAAGGTCGTCTGGAAGGATGTCCAGTCTAATTATCATATTATGCTTTTATTATTTTAGATAATATTTTGTAATATAGTAAAGGAGTGCTTTGTCCTAATTCTAATAAAATCAAATAATCATAGGGCTGGAAAGATCATTTGAGTCAATCCCCAGTCTTCCAGCAAAACTCAGCACCATATTTCAACCTCATTCTGTTTTGCAAGTTAACCGAGGCTACTTTTACTATTAGGGATCATCTTAAATGTAACTTCTTTTTATGTTTCTGGTTATTGATTTAAATGTTTAATATTTAACACAGTAATAATGCAAACAGGATGTCTTATATTAGTACTGAACAAAACACCACCCCATACACAGCCACTGATTCTCCTAAATAATTTGAATTTGAGGATTGGGTACTGGAGAAAGGACAGGATGTGCTATGGGAGCTCTGTGACCTCTTTATCAGAGCCAGTTCCCCAAAGATGAGAGATCACCACCATGGTTATGGTCTTACATACAAATGTCTCATGGAAGTCCTAAGGGTGTGATATGCCTGGAAGCATTGCCTGATTACTTCTTTTCTCTGGGAACCACATGAAAAAGCCTTACAACCCATATGCTATAGTGCCTACTCACTGACCATGCAAAATCTGTTAAAGTGAAAATAGATATCACTTATCATTCGCCTTGGATTTTTAGTTTTGGCATTAGGTCAGACAAGTTTATCCTTATTTAGTAGGATTTGTTATTTTTCAATTTGATGGAGGGATTTTAGAACGTAGTTGTTTTCTTTAAACTTTCTGCTTTTTATTCTTTTAAAATCTTCAGGGTTTTGTTTTGTTTATAGTTATATTTAAAAATCATTTTCTTAAACTATTTCTATTTTATTTTATTTTTTCAAGATGTTCTTTTTTTTCATCTTTATTGTTCAGTTTATGAAATACATTGTTCCCTTTTTTCCCCCCCTATAATTCCCCTCCACCTGGTACCCATCCCACCCTCTGCCCTCCACTGTCCTCTCCCATAGTTGCAGATTTTTGTCCAGTCTCTTGCTGCACTTCCCACACCCCCTTTCTCCCCAAGAGTTGTCAGTCCATTCCCTCTTTATGTCCGTGATTCTGTTACATTCACCAGTTTATCCTGTTCATCAGCTTATTAATTCACTTGATTTTTAGATTCATTTGTTGATAGATGTGTATTTGTTGTTCATAATTTATACTTTTATCTTTTTCTTCTTCCTCTTCTTAAAGAATATCTTTCAGCATTTCATATAATATTGGTTTGGTGGTGATGAAGACCTTTAGCTTTTTCTTATCTGCGAAGCACTTTATCTGACCCTCAATTCTGAATGATAGCTTTGCTGGATAGGGTAATCTTGGTTGTAGATTCTTGCTATTCATCACTTTGAATATTTCTTGCCACTCCCGTCTGGCCTGCATCATTTCTGTTGAGAAATCTGCTGACAATCGTATGGGTGCTCCCTTATAGGTAACTAACTGTTTTTATTTTGCTGCTTTTAATATTCTCTCTTTGTCTTTTGCTCTTTGCATTTTAATTATGATGTGCCTTGGTGTGGTCCTCTTAGGGTTCCTATATATTGGGGTTCGGTGCACTTCTTGGACTCCTAAGTCAATTTCTTTCACCAGGTGTGGGAAGTTTTCGGTCACTATTTCTTCAAATAGGTTTTCATTGTCTTGGCCTCTCTCTTTTTCTGGCACCCCTATAATTCGGATGTTGGTATGCTGGAGGTTGTCCCAGAGGCCCCTTACACTATCTTCAATTTTTTGGATTCTTTTGGTTTCTTGCTTTTTCAGTTGAGTGGATTTTACCTCTTTGTATTTCAAATCTTTAACTTGGTTCTTGGGGTGCTCCAGAGCACTTTTAGGTCTTTGTATAATATTTTTTTTATTTCAGTCAGTGTATGCTTAATTTCTGGTTGGTCCTTTTTCATATCCTTGAGAGTCTCCTTTATATCCTTGAGGGTCTCCTTCATTTCCTTGTAGGACTCATTCATTTCCACATTGGTCTTCATCATTTCCACATTGGTCTTGATCATTTCCTTGCAGGTCTCATTCATATCCTTGAGGGTCTCATTCATTTCCTTTGCGGTCTTGCTTATTTCCTTATAGGCCTTGACCTTTTGTTGGAGCCTCTTGAGAAGCCCTATAACCGTGGTTTTGAATTCCATGTCCAGTCGTTTTTTTTCCCTCCATTTCTTTCACATTTGATTTCTTTCCATGTCTCTGAATGGTGGCTGCTTCCCTGAGTTGGTCAATTAGCTTTTTGTGGTAGATGCCCTACTAGGGACAGTGGCTCAGCCTCCCCAGCTACCTGAGGTGGATATGGGTTGCACAGTCTTATTGAAGTTAAGCTCAGGTTAATCGTTGTTAGCACTTGGAGGGGTTGACCTCCAGGCCAATTGTCTGTGAAGTTCAGCTGTGCTCAGATTGGATGGGCGGAGTCTCTGGGCCAAGCAGACAGCATTAGCCCCGCCCTATGCGGCCCCAGGGACTCTGTGCTGGGGGCAATGGCTGCCAGCACCTCTGAGAGGGAGCCGCTGCCAAGCTCCACCGGCTGCCGGAGAATTCAGACTCTCCCCAAATGCATCTGCACACCCAACATCTCACCCAGGGTCGTAAAACAAAGCAGTCTGATGGTTTCCCGAATGGGAGAGCAAGTCGCGAGCACTCTCTATGTTCCCAAGGTCATGCGCAAGCTCGCCTTCTCCACAAGCCGGCAGATCCTTGCAGTGCCTGAGCTTCGGAGTGCCCTCCCACTGTCCAGTTTTTACCCCATATGATTGTGGATTCCCTGGACTTGCCCAGAGCTGGAGAATCCGTCCAGTGGGATGTCTTTGTCTCCCTGTTCGAGAAAACTGGCTGGTGTTCCGCCGCCCGCCCTATCCACGGTGTGCACGCTCCAAACCTCTCTCTGTGCGATTCTTCAACGCTGTCTTCAGCCGCTCCTCCGAGTCACAGTGTCTTATCTTCACTTTTATTCATGGAATTTTCACTTGGCCAGCTTTCTGGTGATTCTGGAAGGTGTTTGTTCTTTCATTAAGTTGTAGTTTTAAAATTGCTGGGTATGACAGTAAGATAGGTGTTTTGCCTATGCTGCCATCTTGGTTAGTCCAAACTATTTGTATTTTAGACATTAGTTTTCTTTGTGTTTCCCTGAATTTTATGAAAATTGTAACTAGCAATTTTACCATAATTTAATTCTTTCTTCATAAACTTTGAAAGACATCAATGTAAATGACCAAGGCCCAAAGATTTGAGTCAAGTCATTGCATCTTAGAACTGAAAAGAACATTAAATACCAGCTAATCAAATGTTCCAATTCTGAAAATTATAAAATTAAGACCCAGAGATTAAATTAAATTTCTGAATCCAAATTATGAGTTAAGCAAAACTGTGATTCTGATCTTTGATTTCTAATTTATGATTTTTCTACTTCTACTCTCTTCCCTAACAATTCAATGTGGGTGTGGAATATAATTATAGCACTTAACAATAGCAGGAAGAATAATTACAGATTTAAAAGGTCTACATCCTAATCCAGGAACATTTGACCATGTTATGTTAACTGACAAATGGGTGTTAGTGGTATAGATGGAATTAGGGTTGCTAGGCAGCTGGCCTTAAAATAGGTATGTTATACTGAATTGTCCAACTAGGTCCACTGTAATCACAAGGATCCTTAAAGTTGGAAGAGTGAGGCAGAAGAGGAGATCAGATGCTGCTATGTGAGAAGGACTTGAGCCACTGCTGTTGGCTTCCAAGTCGGGGCACAGCAAAGAGCCAAGGAATGTGCCTCTCCCGGTAAGGGCAATGAGTCGGATTCTCCCCTCACTCTCCAGAAGGCATTGAGCCCTGCTGACTTCCTGATTTTAGCCCAGAAACCTGTGTAGGACTTCTGACCCACACAAGTGTAAAATAATAAATCCATGTTGTTTGTGGTAATTTACCGAAGCCATAGAAACCAATGCACTGACAGAGTCCTGGTGGCAGAGAACTTTCCACAGAATTCATTTTAAAACCTGCTTCTTTTTCTTTAAAACAAAATATCTGCCTTAAGACAGCATTTGCCTTTTTCTAGGAAGCAAAATCCTTTTGTATTAATTTCTTGCATTTTTCCATAAATAGACACAAGTTCATGCCCAAGTTAACCAAATGAAGGAGCAACACGGGGAGTTCAGAGGATGTCGCAGCCGTTCCTCATCAGAGTGCCCTTGGGGCAGCCGGAAGAGAGGCAGACTTTTGATGTGGGGCTGCAATTCTCAATGTGTTAGATAAAAACATTTGAAGGCTTAACTGTGGTTAACAGAAGTTTTGTAAATTGGCTTCTGTCCATAGCATTCACAGTGCTGTGATTAAGGACATTGATGCTCATAAAATTTTGACCCTTTAGAACATACTTTCCACTCAAAAGTAGCAAAGAGAAATGAAGTCACACATACACACACCCTCAGGCCTACCTCTGTCAGCAGGAATTTTCGCCTAACAATTGTTTATAGAAATAAGCAAGCCTCAGAGGCTCTATCACCAATTTTCAGATTACCTTGCTATAGAATCATTCTTATACTACTTTGAACACTCGAAAGACAGGCAAGCAGAAACTCGGTCTTTAAACTCAGTATTCTTTTGTCTACTAAATCTTTAGCTTCTTAATATTTCTCAATTTCTACCCAAGATATTTTTCTCAAAAACATGAAGACCTCCAGTAACCACCTACCCCAGTTTACCTGGGATTGAGCAGGGACTTTTAGTGCTAATGTTGCAGAAGTCCAAAGAAAACCAAGGACCCTTCAAAGAAATGGAGGGACACTGTTTAATACACTGGCAGATTCAAGGAACAGCCTTCCAAATCTGAGTGAAGAAACATGCATGGAGCCCTCCCTTATATTTCTCCGTGGTCCTTGTCCCAAAAACATGGATTATGCTTCCAGTCCTTTTCTCGGGCCTTACAAGAAGGCCCCCAGGTGTTGGGGGTCTCCAGGCCATGTCTCATGGTCTGGCCTGGTGCCAGCATTAATAACCCTCCCTCTGGGGCAGTGCACTGTCCACAGTCCCATGGCCTCTGTAACCAGTTCTGCAAGACCAGTATCTGGGAAGAAGGTAGTGACTAAATTATAGGTTACACTGAGCTTGCTAGCATGGGTTCAGATCATTAGCCTCCAAATATCAGGGTTACATTGGAATTAGCCCTTTTTAGCCTAATCACTAACACCAGGAGTGTCCTGAGAAAGAAAGACCACAGATAGGGTTCAAGTGCACACTTTTGTGTGGCAGCCTGTGGCCCTAGCCTAGAATACACCAGATACCATTTTTCAAGTTTAGGGTCCAAAACACCCAAATATGTGAAGCTTGGGCCCAGGAAGAGCCTGACTTGCTCACACTCTATAGTATCCTTCTCAGTGACTTGCTCACCATTTATTATAATCAGCTCAGGGTGAAAGATATTAGGAACTATCAGAGAACATGTATGATTCCATAGAGAATACGTTGTACTGTCTATTAATGTAGTGGCTCTTGGTTTTCACCTGTGTTTACTGGGAAATGTGCCTATATTCACAAGAGCACACATTTTGGTTCATTGCAGGGTATTAATAAGCAACCTGAGATCTATTCTGGAGGCTCAGTTTGACAGCCAGGTCCGTGCGACTGGACACAGTTATGAGAAGTACAACAACTGGGAAACGGTAGGACATGCACATTGTTTAGTAAGACATTACTTTGGGAATTACCAGTAAACCAAAAATGCCACATTAATCCATTTGGTTCCATTTGGTAGATAGAGGCTTGGACTCAGCAAGTTGCCAGTGAGAATCCAGACCTCATCTCTCGCAGTGCAATTGGCACCACATTTGAAGGACGCACTATGTACCTCCTCAAGGTAATTGTTTTTAACTATGTCTTTGCCATATCTGAGGGCTTTAAATCAATGAATTCTAACACATTAACATCTGTTTCACAGATATACTCATCCCAAACATTGTTAAAATTCTTTCCCTGCCTATGTTTCGCAGGGAATCAAACAGATTTCCCAGCTTCTTTTATCATGCATGGATTTTTAAATCATTATGTTAACTTATTCAAAAGGAAAAAATGCAATAAAATGGATGTCCTATAAGTTTAACCACTTTCCTCTAAGCAATGTAAATGATCATCTACCTTGATGAAATTCTTTTCCCTCAGATGTCGTTTGCAAATCCATTTGCTAAAGAGTTTCATAAACTTCATGTCTATCAGACAATATTACAAAGTGTATCAATAATTTGTTTCTTTCATCTTCTAATGCCATTTAGATCATATAATTCTAATAATATAAAAAGACAAGGAATAAGTGGGAGAGAAGAAACAATTCTTACAAGATTAGCAACAATCACTACTATTTCTAATTAATCATCCAGTAGTCTTGGGCCTGTCACTTAATAATAGCAGTTGAAAATAACCTTCCCATGAGGACAATTGAGCAGAGTAATTAAGCATCTTCTGAAAATATATGCTTATCAAGCTTAATAAAAGTAATAAACAACCATGTAAGACCATACATAAGGCTCAATAAGCTTTCAGCACAAACACTGGGTTATAATGGCAAGGACATACTGTGCTAGTATGATGTTTTAATTTAATCATGGGATATATTTTTTGCTGCTGTCAAGTTTCACCTCTTGAATCCAAGGCTCAAAAGGTTAGTTACTGGTAAGCTCCAAATTTAATGAATAATAGTTTTCCTTTTGTTTGTAATAGGTTGGCAAGCCTGGACCCAATAAGCCTGCTATTTTCATGGACTGCGGTTTCCATGCCAGAGAGTGGATTTCCCCAGCGTTCTGCCAGTGGTTTGTGAGAGAGGTCAGTATGTAAAGTGATTTAGGGGTGAGGGAAGTAGAAAGTGCTATTTTACTTCAATCAATTCCTTACCATCTAGCTATAATAGAAGAGAATAACAACAAAAAAATCATAATTTCAAGTTCTTATTTTGGGGTATTAGTTGCAACTCTCACCAAAAGACCTTCATAAAGCAAGTTTTAAAATAAAAACAGTTAGCGAATTGTGTTTACTTGAATTTCACACCACCTTTAGTGGAAAGACTAATAGGTAGTATAGTGGATGAAAGTTCATGATTGTGGATAAATACTAACTCGATCATTACCTCCTGGTTACTAATTATTGCATGCTTTATAATAAAAGAAAATAGTACATAGTGCTCCCTACCATAAATGGTACTGTTTTCAATCCTTATAATTCTAATTATAAGATATATGTGAAAGCCCTTTAAAAAGTAAAATTCTTGACAGGCTGTCAAGCTACAGGGGCAAGGCTTGGGTGGATGGGAGGTGGATGCTGGGGAAGATCAACTGAAGGACTTGTATGCATGCATATGAGCATAACCAGTGAATGAAGGACACTGGGGCGGGGAGGGGGGAGGGTGGGGATATGTGCTGAGGGGTGGGGGAGGCTGGGGGGAGGATAAGGGGGAGAGGGAAAGGAAAACATGTACTACTATTAATTATAAGTTATACTGCAAAAAATCAATAAAAATATATTTTTAAAAAAACCAACAACACAAATTCTTGGAAATGGCCAAGGAATTATATTATTTCAAAAATAAATCACACTATCTCTTCTCCAAAAAAAAAGTAAAATTCTTAATATCCATGAGCCCATATTGATATATATAGATGATTAAATAAGTTAATAAAAAGGAAAGAAGGAGCAAGTTTTTCTTACAGAATTACAACTAACATATGTACAAAGGATGAGCAAAATAGAAAATTACCATTAGAACACTACAGTAATAATAATTTTAGGAAAATCGATGGATATGCACAAAAATTAGGGGGTAAAAGTTTAAATAGAAATAAAATATTTGTTGTTCTAAAAGTATCTACTGAAAAATATGTACCAGTTTATAAAATTTACAATTTCCTAGCAGGAACGACCTTAACAATGATCAAGGTTAACATCGCCAGTATGAGACATAATCAATACAATGTGTTCTCTAATATTATGCACTGAAAAGGTACACGGTTTTTGTGGTATTCTTCCCCAAAATGTATAGCCTCTCCCTAATTATTAAAATATTAGAGAAGCCCGATTGAGGGACCAGGCAGCACTCTTCAATAGAAGTGCCGAATCACAAAGACAAAGATAGACTGAGGAAGTGTGACAGATAAGAGACTATGGAGCCATGACAATGCAGTTTGAGATCCCAGAACAGAAAAAGGACATTAGTAGAAAAGATGGTGAAAAATGAGTAAAACCTATAGTTTAGTTTATAGTACTGCACCAAAGTGTATCACTTTGATCCAGTTATGTAAATGGTAACATTAGGAAAAGCTGAGTGGAAGATATAAGGGAACTCTCTGTACTTGTAACTCTTCTAAATTACTACAAAACTAGAGGACAGTTCATGAAATTCATGAAAGGTTAGGAGCCTTAGGCCAGCGATCAGGGCCAACCTATGGAGCGACTTTGTGGTGATTGCTCACTGGCTCCTCTCCCCTCCCTCCCCACCCCCCCAGTTGGGGCCTGCAGGCTGGGGGCAGCTCCTGCATTGAGCGTCTGCCCCCTAGTCATCAGTGTGTATCATAGTGACCAGTCATTCCTCTGGTCATTCCACTGGACAGTCGATTTGCATATTAGGATTTTTAATAGATAGATTAAAGATGTAAAATATTAAAGTGTTTTAATACAATATAATTTCTTTTCTGAATACACCAAAGTGTATCTCTTTTATCCCCATAACATAGTTATGTAAATGGTAACATTAGAAAAAGCTGAGTGGAGAGTATATGGGAAATATTTCTGTGTCTATTTGTATGGTTTTGGTTTCTAGACATGTTATGTATCTAATTGCCACAATTTAACTTGAGTGGATGTTTTCCCATCTTTCCTCTAGGGAAAAAACTTTTATCATTACTGTGATTATCTCTAATTGTAGACCACTGAAAAAAACACAGTTCTATAGCTTCTCTAACTTCAAAAGGCCATGTTTTATCATGTGTTATTATAATGAACATACATGCATAAAGTCACAAAGAATACATAAAAACTATTAATGCATAAAATTCTAAAATATAAAGTCTATTCAAGCATTTAGGAGAGAGTTAAATTTAATTTTAAAATAATTTTGGGGACTGTGACTAAGAGAATATAATAAATGAGCATGAGGTTCTTGTTCATAGATAAGTGTACACATTTCTTAGCATAGAGAACTAGTCCAGTCCCTTAACAGAGCTCCCTTCTCAAAAAACAATCATACAAAGAAGACTTCCATCATTGTGCAGTGTGGAGCCTCAGTGAGAGGCTCCCCAACGTCCGTTAGTGTGAACTTAATTTACAATGGAAGAGGTTCTCATTCTTTTTCCATAATAGACACTGGCTAGACTATCTACAGGAAGTTTCATAGAAATTAAATACATTTCTAGGTGAGATTATGAGAAACAGGCATAGCCACCCATAGACATTCCTTACTTACTAGAATGGGTCTTACCCTCATATCTTACTAACTTTGAAAACAAAGTTATCACAGTTATTATTGCAAAGGAAGTGAATATGTATGTTATTTAAAATTCTTTAGTTTTGTTAAATCTTTGTTCAACTTTAAAGTAAAAAATTAAAATAAAAAATAATAATTATGTGGAATACATAGATATGAAATAGAGTATCCTGGAAACAGAGAAAAATTAGAAACAAGTGTTTTAAACAAAACTATTAACAGTATTTTGCTAATTGGTTTTTAAACATTAATATCTACTTCAACAAGGGACACTGCATCTATTGCCAAAGTCAACATCATCTAGTCTATGTAAATTTCAGCAGCTTCATGCATTCCATTTTTTCATGAAATTTTGCTTTGTGACTCATCACAGGCTGTTCGCACCTACGGACATGAAATCCACATGACAGAATTTCTCGAAAAGTTAGATTTCTATGTCTTGCCTGTATTCAATATTGATGGCTATGTCTACACTTGGACCAAGGTATATATGAACCAATATTTAGAGGCACTGATCAAATTAAAACCAACCATTTTCTATTATACTTGTTCTAACCATGTAACCCACTTTTAGAACCGAATGTGGAGAAAGACTCGCTCCACCTATGATGGAACTAAATGCATTGGTACAGACCCCAACAGAAATTTTGATGCTGGTTGGTGCAGTAAGTATCTGGCTGACCATTTCCATGTATCTCTTGAGAAACATAGGAGGAAAAAAATAAGGTAGGAAACAAAATAGTGTCTAAAAGAAGAAAAAATATAATATTTTATAGTTTAGAGTTCTAATTTCTGAAAGCATAAACAATAAAGTTTATTCAGTCCATAAAAATGTGTTGTATGCTCTATTGTATTCCCAGTTGTGCTAGATGCTGGAACATAAGACTGAACAAACCTGACATAATCTTACCACGTGTGGAATGTAAAATCTAGAAGAGACCACTATTAAATAGCTATTTAAACAAAATTGTAATAGAATTATAATTTTGTGATTCAATTTCAGAAAATGATTACAATAATATGAAAATTTCTCATAGATATTAATTTGCTGTGTACTTTTTAATTTTCATACACTGTATTTATCTCACTGTATAATACTATACAGGAAAACATTGCTGGTTTCACATGCAACTTATTACCTTGTCAGCTTAAAAACACATTACCCTCATCTTGTGACTAAATGTGTAAATAGTTTATAATGTATACACACATGATGATGATTATTTGTACTCCTATGGAAACCACTTATCTTTAACTCTCTGATTTGAAAGTTTGAAACATGCCCTGTGAGAACTTCAGTAGATGACCTTTACCATTAATAATGTATGTTTTTCCAGAAATTGGAGCTTCTCAAAACCCCTGTGATGAAACTTACTGTGGACCTGCTGCAGAGTCTGAAAAAGAGACCAAGGCCCTGGCTAATTTCATCCGCAACAACCAGTCTTCTATCAAAGCATATCTGACAATCCACTCATACTCTCAGATGATGCTTTACCCTTACTCCTATGATTACAAAGTCACAAAGGACAATGTTGAGTTGGTAAGTAGTCTTGACAATAGAAATGGTATTTCACTGTTAAATTTTTTAAATTCTATTCTTGGAAAAATTATAAGAACAATTTCTAGAAGTTCCATTAATAATTTTTAGTAATAGAAGAAAAAGACTTACAACAAATTTACAGAGAATTTAGAAGTAGATAAATAAATTAGCTAAAAGAAATATCATTTTGATTCAGGGAATGGTCCCAATGTGGTTTATTCACTCATCTTCAAAATGACAATAGTTCCACCTCCTCCTACTTCACCACAGTATTGACTCACGTGATGATTTCAAAGGCATCTGGGATAATCCACAAGTCCCTGCATCTAATGTATAATCTTAATCAGAAAGTCAATTTTGTGAAGTTGCCTTGCACTGGATTTGACATAGGCAGAATGTGGCAGATGTCATTGGAAATGTGGCACATTTAGTTGACATTGGATTGTGATGCAATCCTAAAATTGCTTATTTCACTGTTTGATGAGGTGAGACACAAAAGTAAATCAGTCAATGAAAAAATGATGTGAGTGGGTCCACACTTGATATAGGAAATAATTTATATTCCTGACTCAAAATAAACTAGCAATCTTGTTGAAGAGTCAAAATATGACTACATGAGAGGGAAAAAAATATGGCGCCTGAGTAGACAGACGTGTCCCAAGCCTTGCCCCAGAGCAGATAGAAAGAACAGCTGAGAGTCATATGGAAAGTGTCTGTTGGTGAGTTAAGGAACAGCTATACTCCAGGAGAAGGTGGGGATACTGCTGGATGGGGCTCCCCTGACTGGGCAGCCCCCACTGCTGTTGGGTTCCCTCCCAGACCCACCGGCTCAGACACAGAGACTACACCACCTTGAAAGGGAAAGTGGATGTTATCGAAAGCCTGAAAATCTACAACTGTGGCACCTACCCAACAGCTGTGAACCCCAGAGCAGCGGTCCCCAATTGGCACAAACACGCAGATTCAGATGAGCTCTGCACTCCACCACAGAAAGGTCAGATTTCGCCTGGGATAAGGTGAGGTCTCTGCTCCTGGCAGGGCAGAGAGGCATGTGTACTGTGAGAGCTGAAGGAACGGGGGAAGTCTGCACTTAGAAAAATCTGTGGCTGTTGGGGCTGGCATGATCTGTGAACGTGGAAGGGGGTCCTTGGAGTTGATAACAGAAGGTATCTCTAGAAAGCAGCCCATTTTTATCTGATTCATAAGGACAACCTTAAAAAATTTTGGGAGTGTGCAGGCTGCTTGGACACAAGGGGGAAGGAAGAACTGCACAAACTTACGCACAGCCCCTGAGTTCACAACTTGTGCATTTTCCTCTTTGAATCCTTTCTCCTGATTGCTGAGCCCAGTGCATGATATCACACAGTTAGGGACACCTTAGGAGACTGCATGGGAAGGTTGTTTTTCTGGAGCCTGGGGACCAGAGCTGGGAGTGACCATTGAAAAACCAGCTTTGGGGTAGCCTACTGTCACAAACTGGTGTTGAGTGCCACAGGGAAAGCAGGATCTAAGCACAGGCTAGAAAGGAAGTATAGACCTAGGAGTTAATCCAGAAACACTGCCAGCCAAGGGTAGAATCACAAATTGACTCTTGTGTAATCACAAATAAAGGAATACAAGAAATTAAGACACAATGCATAAAAATCAGGACTGGCTTACAACACTGTGGAGCAGTGAAATGCAGGGAACTGAAATACTGTTCTGACGGGGAAATAGGAGAGAGAGAACTACATAACCAGACACCCGGAGAAGAGAGACCATGGGGAGACAAAGAAACAGCCCACATATGAAAGAAAAGCAGGCATCACTAGAAAAGGAGGTAAACAAAGTGGAGGCAAGCAAGCTGCCAGAGAAAGAATTCATAGAAATAATCACAAAGTGGCTGAAAAAAAATGGAAGACAAATTTGACAATATGAGTAAGAACCAAGAGGAAATGAAGAAGAACCAAGAAGAAATGAAAAATGACATCACTGCTATAAAGAACTCAAGAGAAAGCATCAAGAGTAGCCAAAAAGAAGCAAAGGACCGCATCAGTGAGCTAGAAGACAAGTTAGGGGGAGTGGTGGAAAGTATAGCAGCTTCTAGAAAAAAAATTAAAATGCAGGAGGAGAGCCTAAGGGAACTTTGAGACAACACAAAACAAAACAATATCTGCATAATAGGGCTTCCAGAAAGAGAAGAAACTGAGCAAAGAATAGAAAACCTGTTTGAAGAAATAATGACAGAACACTTCCCTGATATAGGGGAGAAAAAAAACCCACACAAATCCAAGAAGCTCATGGAGTCCCAAGCAAAATGAAACCTAAAAGACTGATGCCAAGGCACATTATAATTAAATTGGCAAACTCCAACAACAAAGTAAGAATCTTAAAAGCAGCCAGAAAGAGACAGAAAGTTACCAAAAAAAAAAATCAGACTAGCAACTGATATCTCAACAGAAACTTATCAGACCAGAAGGGAATGGAATGAAATATACAAAGTCATGCAAAGGAAGGGTCTGAACCCAAGCAAGGCTATCAATAAAAATTGAAGGTGAAATCAGGAGCTTCACAGACAAAAAAAAAGACTATGGGAATTTATTACCGCCAAATCAGCAATACAAGAAATGCTAAAGGGTCTGCTGTAAAAAATAAATAAATAAAAATAAGAAATAGGAAGTGAAGAAAGAACACAGGGGTTAAGAATAAAAATAGTGACAAATAAGTACCTATCAATAATAACTTTAAATGTAAATGGATTAAAAGTCCCAATCAAAAGACATAGGGTAACAGATTGGATAAGAAAACATGACCCATATATCTGCTGTCTACGAGAAACCCACCTCAGAAAAAAAGATGCACACAGATTGAGGGTGAATGGATGGAAAAAGGTTTTTCAGGTGAATGGAAATGAAAAAAAAAGCTGGGGATCAGTACTTATATCTGACAAATTAGATCACAAAGTGAAGGACATAACAAGAGATAAGGAAGGCCACTTCATAATATGAAAGGTAACAAACAATACAACAAGAAGAAATAACTCTGGTAAACATATATGCACCCAATACACGAGCACCTAAATGCATTTAAAAATTCCTAAAGGATATCAAGGAAGAGACTGACATCAATACAATCATAGTAGGAGACTTTAATACCCCATTATCATCATTGGACAGATCCTCTAAACAAAAAAAAAATCAGCAAAGAAATATCAATCTTAAATGACTCACTAGACTAGATGGAATTAATTGACATCTTCAAATCATTTCACCCCAAAGCCACAGAATACAAATTCTTTTCAAGTGTCCATGGGTCATTTTCAAAGATAGGCCATATGCTGGGTCATAGGCAAAGACTCTTCAAATTCAAGAAGATAGAAATCATATCAACCATCTTCTCAGATCACAGCGGCATACAACTGGAAATCAACTACAATAAAAACAATCCAAAGAAATCTCACACATGGAGACTAAACAGCATGCTATTATATAATGACTGGGTTACCAGAGAGATCAAGGAATAAATATAAAATATCATGGCAACAAAAACACAACCATCCAAAATCTATGGGACACAGTGAAAGCAGTCTTGAGAGGGAAGTTCATAGCTCTACAAGCCTACTGCAAAAAAACAAGAAACAATGGAAATAAATGACCAAACCCTACAACTCAAAAGTTAGAAAGAGAGCAACAGGAAAGTCCCACTGTTAGAAGGAAGGAAATAAAGATCAGAGCAGAGATAAACGACAATGAGACAAAAAAAAAAACAATAAAAAATATCAACAAAAACAAGAGCTGGTTCTTTGAAAGGATAAACAAGATTGATCAACCTCTAGCCAGGCTCACCAAGCAGCAAAGAGAGAGGACCCAAATAAACAAAATTAGAAATGAAAGAGGTGAAATAACAACAGATCCCAACAAAATACAAAGGATTGTTTTAAAAAAAATACTATGAACAACTCTATTTTAACAAACTGAACAACCTGGAGGAAATGGACATATTCCTATAAAAAATACAACCTTCCAAAACTCAATCAGGAAGAATCTAAACAGCTCAATAGTCCAATAACTATGGAAGAAATTGAAGCAGTCATCAAAAAGCTTCCAGCAAACAAAGCCCTGGGCCAGGCAACCTCACAGGGGAGTTTCACCAAACATTCAAAGAAGAACTAAAACTTATCCTCCTCAGACTATTGCAGAAAATTCAAGAGGATGGAACACTTCCAAACTCCTTCTATGAAGCCAGCATCACCCTAATACCAAAACCAGATAAAGATAACACAATGAAAGAGAACTGCAGGCCAATATCCCTCTCATGAACATAGACGCAAAAATCCTCAATAAAATTCTAGCAAATCAGACCCAACACTACATCAGAAAGATCATACACCATGAACAAGTAGGATTTATCCCAGGGATTCAAGGATGGCACAATATCAGCAAATCAATAAACATGATACATCACATAAACAAACTGAGAGATAAAAATCATAGTCATGTCAATGGATGCAGAAAAAGCATTTGACAAAACCCAACACCCCTTCTTGATAAAAATTCTCAAAAAAATGGGAGTAGAATATCATACCTCAACATAATAAAAGCTATACGTGATAAACCCACAGCTAACATCTTACTCAGTGGGCAAAAACTAAAACTATTTCCCCTAAGAACAGGCATAAGACAGGGATGTCCACTCTCACCACTACTGTTTGACATAGTACTATAAGTATTAGCCATGGAATTAGACAAGAAGAAGAAAAAAAAGCATGAAAATTGGAAAAGAAGAAGTAAAGCTGCCCTTATTTGCAGATGACATGATATTGTACGTAAAAAACCTGAAAGACTCCATCAAAAAACTAATAAACTTAATAAATGAATTTGGCAAAGTAGCAGGAAACAAAATTAACTCCAAGAAATCTCTGGTGTT
Source organism: Antrozous pallidus (assembly GCA_027563665.1). Taxonomy (NCBI): domain Eukaryota; kingdom Metazoa; phylum Chordata; class Mammalia; order Chiroptera; family Vespertilionidae; genus Antrozous; species Antrozous pallidus. Next base: position 115,008,104 of record CM050514.1, read on the forward strand.
TCTATATACCAATAGTGAACTTACAGAAAGAGAGACTAAAAAAGCAATCCCATATACCATCGCACCAAAAAAAAAAAAAAAAAACTAAGATACCTAGGAATGAACTTAACCAAGGAGGTAAAAGACCTATATGAGAAAAACTACAGGACACTGAAAAAAGAGATAGGGGATGACATAAACAGATGGAAGAACATACCATGTTCATGGATTGGGAGAATCAACATCATTAAAATGTCCATGCTACCCAAAGCAATCTACAGATGCAATGCACTCCCCCTTAAAATACTCATGGCATATTTCACAAACCTAGAAAGAAGTCTCCAAAAATTCATATTGAATAAAAAAAGACTCTGAATAGCCACAGCTATCCTGAGAAATAAGAATAAAGTAGGTAGGATCTCAATACTGGATATCAAGCTGTATTACAAAGCCACTGTTCTCAAAACTTCGTGGTACTGGCACAAGAACATATAGACCAATAGAATAGAAAAGAAAACCCAGAAATCGACCCAAACCACCATGCTCAATTAATATTTGACAAGGGAGGCATGAACATACAATGGAATCAAGACAGTCTCTTCAATAAATGGTATTCAGAAAATTGGACAGATACATGCAAATAAATCAAATTAGACCACCAACTTACACCATAAACAAAAATAAACTCAAAATGGATTAAAGACTTAAATATACCTCGAGAAACCATAAAAATTCTAGAGAAATCCATGGGCAGAAATATCTCTCATATGCTGAACCAATTTCTTCACTGATACTACTCCTAGAGCAATAGAAACTAAAGAGAAAATAAACAAATGGGACGACAGCCAAAACCAGTTTAGCTCAGTGGATAGAGTGTCGGCCTGCGGACTGGAGGGTCCCGGGTTTAATTCCGTTCAGGACATGTACCTTGGTTGTGGGCATATCTCCAGTGGGGGGCGTGCAGGATGCGGCTGATGGATGTTTCTCTCTTATCAATGTTACTAACTCTATCCTTCTCCCTTCCTCTCTGTAAAAAAATCATTAAAATATATTTTTTAAATGGGACTACATCAAAACAAAAAGTTTTGCACAGCAAAGGAGACCATCAATAAAACAACAAGAAAGCCCACTGCATGGGAGAACATATTTGCCAATGATAGCAACGATAAGGGTTTAATCTCCATCATTTACAGGGAACTCATGCAGTTTAACAAAAACGAGATAAACAACCCAATCAAAAATGGACAACTGATCTAAATAGACACTTTTTGAAAGAAGACAGAAGGAAGGCCAAGAGACATATGAAAACATGCTTAAAGTCACTAACCATCAGGGAGATGCAAATCAAAACAACAATGCAGTACCATCTCACACCTGTCAGGATGGCTATTATCACCAAATCAACAAATGACAAGTGCTGGTGAGGATGCAGAGAAAAAGGAACCCTTGTGCACTGCTGGTGGAAATGCAAACTGGTGCAGCCACTGTGGAGGACAGTATGGAGTTTCCTCAAAAAACTGAAAATGGAACTCCCATTTGACCGACTGATCCCACTTCTAGGAATATATCCCAAGAAACTGGAAACACAAATCAGAAAGGATACCTGCATCCCTATGTTCATAGCAGCACAATTCCCGATAGCTATGATTTGGAAAAAGCCTAAGTGCCCATCAGCAGATGAGTGGATTAAAAAACTGTGGTACATCTACACAATGGAATACTACCCTGTGGTAAAAAAGGAATTGTTACCATTTGCAGCAACATGGATGGAGTTGGAGAGCATTATGCTAAATGAAATAAGCCAGGCAGAGAAAGATAAATATCACATGATCTCACTCATTTGTGGAATATAATGAACAACATAAACTGATGAACAAAAATAGATCCAGAGACAGAGAAACATCAATCAGAACGTCAAACCTCAGGGAAGGTAGAGGGGTAGGGACCAAGATCAACCAAAGGACTTATATGCATGCATATAAGCATAAGCAATGGACACAGACAACAGGAGATTGGGGGCATGAATGCAAGGTGGGGGCTAATAAGGGAATAAGAAAATATATGTAATACCTTAATCAATAAAGAAAAAAAAGATATAACTACATAAAAATCTAAATTACATAACTAACAAATATCACACATCAATACATATTTTTTAAATAAGAAGGTTTGAATTCTTCACACAATATATTTTTTAAATTTGTGAAACATCTGGCTGCCAGAAATTGGGAACAGTGATCTAAAAGAACAAGATTTAACGCATTTGAAAAAAAATAAAAATAAAACATTTGAGTTATGCCTCCCCCCCAAAAAAAGTATTTTACTTAGACAATGACATAGATATTTACTTTACCTAAATATATAAAATTGAAGACCCAGTAACTTTAACAAGTGAAAAATATTACTTTCTACTTTCAGATTCAGTCTATCAAAGACCAAATAAAACATGTAATGATGTAACTGTTTTGTGATAAGCAAAACAGAAAAATAACTCATCCTCTTAGAAAATAAAATGATAGCTAATACCTGACAAGCTGGTATGTTCTTTTTTAAAAAAAAAAAATGCTATTTTTCAAAAAGCTTCCCATTTTCCCTGTTGCTAAAACACAAAGAAAACATTATTAGTTGGAAGCATTAAATATTTCAGTGTTCCAATTATACTCAAGTGTTTCCAGTGGGTGCTCAAGGCCCTCTGTCCCAGATTCTTCACTTCAGTCCTAGATTTCCGGCTACCAATGGAGAGGTGATGGCAGGTGTTGTTTGCTTAATTATGTGAATTTGTTTAAACTGTACCACATCAAAATAAAAAAGACAAAGCCATAATAACTAAGCATTAATAAGTTTACTAGTAAAACTAAAATTATAAACCATATTAAATATAACAATAACCAGGACATCCAGTTTTTTTAATAGCAACTAGTTTTAAACAGAAATTCTAAAAGACTAAGACAAAGTATTCTTTGAATTGAACTGCTTCATAAAGTTTCAATGCTTTTTCTTATTTTGAGAATAAATGTCAACCCTTTTAGATGAAAACTTTGTGACTCCACATAGTAATAACATACTATCTTGGCTACTCTAAAAGTGCACAGATTATCTTTCAAAAAAAATAGTAAAGATCTATTTATAGGATCTTCTGAATGATTTTTGCTCCTTCCTATGGTAGTTTCATCCAGAAGCAGACTAAAGGCTCAAGTTAGTGGTTTTGGTGGACCAGTTCACATATGGCCCCAGCAGTGTGAAGCGTCCCCTAGAAAGCAAGCCATCAATGCTCCTCTCTAACAATCATTCCTTCATTTAAAATCACGGAAAGAGAATAGACAAAAAGATATTAGAAATACTGCCCTCCAAAATTGTTTTTAAATTCTAATTAGCAAAGAAGTGTAATAAACAGAATTATAACAAACTAAAATATTCAGTCCATTCTTTAAAAAAAGCACAAAGCACAAAATAATCTTACGATGGATGTTTATTTTTGCATCCACAAAACTAATAAATTCAAGGAAAAGCACATGGGATTTCTTATCTTTTTCAGAGCATAATCAGGTAACTAAAATGCAAAATATAAATGTACTTATATCACACTCATTAATTTAAAAGTTACTTTATTTTCTTATAATTGTTTTCTATAATTAAACTTTTGCCTCATATCTTAAAAGAAAATTTTAAATGCCACTAGTGAAACCCAAGGTGTATGTTATTTGATTATCTTTATTCTTTTGGGATCTAGTTTTGTTGGCATTCCAAAGCAACTCTGAAGCAACTTTAGAAGACCCACTAACTAAGAGTGAAGATACTTTCAACATTTTTTTTATTTTATATAAATTCAACTTACATATTTCCCAGACACATTTGGGTAGGACAACTCATAACTATAGAGTTATTATAAATATATGTATACCCAAAAGAGAATTTGATTCTCTCAAAAAGAAAAACATTAGATTTTCTGTAGTTTTTATTTGTAATGGGGATATCAAGGAAAAAGCAAGTCTTGATCTAGAAAGATGGATGTTCCATCCAAATCTAGTGCCTCCACATTAATTCTCAGTTAGGAAAATGTGACTCCACAGTAGAAAATAACAGGTAGGAAAAATTAATAAGATAAATTCTGGGCATACCACATTATAGTTAAGTCAAAATTTTCTTAATGCAAAGAAGACTTTGTCTTATACAAAATTTTAAGTGTGTGTATAATTCTAATCTCTCTATATAATTATAAAGCTTATAAGATTTTAATTGTTTGGCAAAATATTCAAAGAGAATAAAATTCCAAGCTGAAGGAAATTATTCTCTAGTTATATTAGCATTCTTAGCCCAAATCTAGGACATATTATAAGTAGTAATCCTTTGATGTCTGAGTCATGATGAAAATTGATGTGGCTTCATTTCTGAGAGATCTTACATGTAGATTGCCTGATAATTGCCCACATCATGAGACAACTTTCAGAGTGAAGATAGGTAGAGATAGGAATGCAAAAGACCAATGAGCTAAAAGAACATAAGTAACAGCATGGATGACAAGGAAGGCTGCAAAAATATATCTTCAGCAGATCAGTAAAAAAAAAAAAAAAAAAAGTGAGGAATCATAAAAGTATCTTACATGCATTGCTTCCCAGTTTGCAAATCACTTTCAATGCACTGTAAATTTCTAATGGTTTAATAGACTGTCTGGTTCCTTGATTGTTGACTTGTTCGTTATAAAGCTATCACTATACTCAAAGGAAGGTTTAAGGCCTAGATAAAGAATATACTTACATTTTCAAAATTCTAAAGGATAATGAAATATTGAATTATATGACCTCTTTATTGTCAACAGGAAATAAAAACTAGCAGACATAATTGAAAAGGCTCCCAAACCTATTCATATCTTTGCATTTATTGAGTATGGAGAAGCTCCCAATCTTTGGTATACCTACTTCCTAAAGAGGCCTACATGGAACTGTTAGTAATAGTAATTATTATTATACCACTTTTAAGTTCAAAAGTAGGAATCCAGCATCATATCAGGTCAACTAAGTATCTTGAGCAAATGGAAAGCTGATGTGCACTCCACAAAAGTACACAAAGGGGCAGGCATCTCACACCATATTTCTGCATTAGCAGTACAGAATTCTACAGCTGGAAAACTTGGAATTTCTCTGATTTTCTTGTTTTCCAGCTGAGACAATAAAGACTGGCTAAGTCAACAGCAGTATTAGAGGCAGCCTAGGGCCTGGAACTATGGGATCCTGAAGAGTTTCTTAGGCTGCCCCAATTTCCAAACATAGACACACACACACACACACACACACACACACACACACACACACACACACAATGTGGCCATGTTCTTGGTTGGTATCCCCTATAGAGCTATTATTCATTAAATAGTCCTTCATGCCTCTACCCCTAACTTTGCTAAGGAATTACACTGGTCAGCTGAAATCCTCACTTCTGAGAGCCCAGTCTTTATGATGAAATTAGAGAAAAGTGACAGTCTTACTGAAAAATTACTAAACTTAAACAAAAGATTAGAAATATTTTTCTCAAGTCTAACACCTTTCAGCCTTAAAGCACATCATTACTTCTTAATTAAAGTTTCAGTTAATGAGCCACCAAGATAGAAATCCAGTGCTCAATCCAAGCATGTGAGCATAGAGCAAGACTCTGATTAGAGATAAACATAAAAATCAAAGGGAATAACTATTATGATTAGGAGGTGGACAGCTGCAGGGTCATGAGCACACCCAATCACAGTTGTCACTAAGTCTCTGCCTAGTAACAAGAGCAATGAGGCCATAGCCCTGCTATCAGGCAGGCTACCAGCAGCTAAGGCAGACAGGACTTGAGGCACAAAGCATCTGCTTCAGGAATTTCACAGAATTTGCAATCTCACTTTTAAAAGATAAAATTTTTCAAATAACAACTGCAGAGTTTATTTGATTAGAGAAACTGGTTGCTGACTTACCCCTATACATTTTCAGTGACTGCTTGGCTTATTAAAATTCCCAGTCAGTACATGGCTTATCATGCAATGACCAGAAATTTTATGGAGCCCCTATTAAGTGGTCAGCATCGAACATGGCTCCTGTGATAGAGAGTGTAGGATCTTACTGACGTGGTGAGACTCAGCTAACTAAATCCATACAACAGAAGGAAAGAATTTCAGTTTCCAACCAGGCACAAAGGTAGACAGGCATTCAGGGCGGTGAAATGACAATATGAAATTAAGTTATTCAATGCAGATTACAGAGAGGAAACACAATTTGTTCCCAGCCTTGGAGGAAGGGTAGAATTGGGTGGCAGAAGAAGGGAGCACTTGAGGTAGAGAGAAGAGCCAGGGAATGCACCACAGTCCAATGTACAGTGGGGGAGATGGAGGAGAGGAGGTTCTCCTGTGCTGAGTATTCCTGCCAGAGAAGAGTAGGTAGGAAGCAAACAGGCTACGAAGGCTCTTGAATGTCAGATGACTGCTGTGTGAGAGCCAGGCCCTGGAGTTGGCACCCAAGACATAGGATTGCCTGGTCAAGTACATAACTCTGTGACACTTGAGTTTCACAAAAACAACAGGTCATTTTTAGTGTTTAAGTTGAAAGATGAAACAGATGGGGCCGGAGACTAGGGTATCAGGAGACAGACTTTTTTAGGAGAAGAGACAACCCTGCTGGCTCACTTCCCAAGGACGAGAGAAAGAGAGTACATGTGGGGTGAAGGTGCCATTTAAGGAGGAGGGGATGGAGCTTAGGGTACCCGGCACACGTTGATTGGCAGCTTCATATAAGGCACATGATTGAGCACCCCTGGACCCAGGAGTCGGGGGGCTTAGGGTATTTGACAGGTGCTGGTTACATCATAATTCCACCCACCAGTTGGGGGGAGGGAGTACCTACCATTCCAGGCTTCTGATAATATTTTTTAAAAATAGTTGAGAGTCCGGGCAAGGTCATGGGGTAAAGGTCCATCTTTTGTGGCTACTTCCAGCCAAAAGGGGGCATCATTAGGGGCATCAACCTGGAGTCTGAAGGATTCTGGTGTTAGGTTCTGAATTCAGTGCCAGATAGATCTCTCCCACCTTCTGGTTGGCGAACGCCTGCATTCTGTTCTGCAAGAAACGAGTGAAACAAAGCATGAGATATGGGCCAGAGAGCAAAAGTAAGAGTATAGATACCAGTGGGCCTAATAGTGGGAGGAGCCATGGAGTGAGCCAAAAAATGGCGTACCCCGCTTCTAGCTGGTTATGTAGTCTTTGGTCAATCCTGTCCCGGAGGGATTTGATGTGATCTTTGACAATTCCTGATTCATTTACAAAGTAGCAGCATTTCTCCCCAAGAAAAACACAGGTACCCCCTTTTTCTGCTGTTAGAAGATCTACAGCACGCCGGTTCTGTAGGGCTACGGCTGCTAAGTAGTCTACCTGCCTTTGAAGGGATTCAACAGAATTGCTAGTGATGGAGATATCTTCAGAAAATTCAGCAGGCAATCTGTGGTAGAAATGAACGAGGAGGAAATGCCTCCCACTCCTGTCTCCACTGCATTGAGTACTCCTGTACCCACTAAGAGGGGAACAAGAGCCGCCCTTTTGTGGCGGGGTCTGAGAAGACCAAGAGAGGATTCGAGTTCTCCCTCTATTCTGATAGAAAGATTGGCAGTTATGCCGAACCGGTTTGGCTCAGTGGATAGAGCATCAGCCTGCGGACTGAAAGGTCCCGGGTTCGATTCTGGTCAAGGGCATGTACCTTGGCTGCGGGCACATCCCCAGTAGGGAGTGTGCACGAGGCAGCTGATTGATGTTTCTCTCCCATGGATGTTTCGGACTTTCTATCCCTCTCCCTTCCTCTCTGTGAAAAATCAATAAAATATATTTTTAAAAAAAGAAAGAAAGAAAGAAAGATTGGCAGTTAGGAAGACATAAAGACAGAGCGAGTGTGGCAGTTTTTGAGGGATGCAGGTGTAGACGGTAGTCCAGCAGAGGAGAAAAATACCCAGTGGGGGGGCAGGCTAAGAGAGGGGGTAAATTTATAGATTGTGCACAGTAGTAAGGTGTAGGAGTGGTTGAGGTAGTAGTTTGAGAGGTATTTGTTAAATATGTAGTGTTTTCCGTATTGAAGAGAAAGATGTTGTGTAAAGTGTGTTGAGGTCTGGTATAGATAAAAGTTAAGTTGGTGATCCAATAGGTTGGGGTTGGAGTGGCTATGATGAGGGTTTGAGTCAGTGACAGACAAATCCAGCAGGATGTAGAGAAGGAGGGATTGATATTAAAGAGTAGATGGAAAGTTGTGTTGAGAGGGTGGGCAAAGGAATAGGTTCAGGGTTCATAGGGTGAGAGAGAATGGCCTTTAGTGAGGGAGGAATAGGTTGAGGATTACTATAAGTTTTAATAAAGGTAATTATACTCCCGGGGTCTCTACCTCCTCTATCTATTCTGATTCCTGCTGGCTGAGCCTGGCTCCAGAGTGGGTCTGCTGGGTTTTATATGGTAAAGCTGACAGGATTTCACATAAGGGGGCCACAGTCTGAGGAGGGTCTAAGATTTACCAGTGGACTGTGTAAAGCACCAGAGTGGTAGTAAGAGCACTGCCAATATGGACAGTAGAACTCACCTACACTGTCACAATCCCCTTTTTGGCGATATTTCATGCATAGATATTTGTGGTCGGTGGCATAGGTCTGATACCACCCACCGCAGCTGGACCCCCAGGGGCCATGGCTGCACAAGCATCAAAATAGAGAGTGACACTAGAGGACCTCCCATCCAGACAGTAGAATTGATAACTCCCCTATCATCCCAAGTCCATTTACCTGAAAAGACCAAACCCTCATTGGTGCATTGATTGTTGGCTGCCTGTAGAAGAACTAGTGTTCTGCAAATCTAAAGTACAATAGGCCATTTACATCCTCATTCTGTAGCATTTGTTTCTCAATATTTATTTAAAAGAAGCACCACTTCCACATACAAAAAAAAAAAAAAAAAAAACGCTTTCTGGACTTTGAAACTTTAGCTGACTCATGCTTCATATTTTCCTTGAATTTTAAAGAGCTTAAAAATATGTCTGTAGATCAGCCAAAGAAAAAGTTTGGTTTACATCAGTGAAAACACCCCCTTACTCCCTGTGGGCTCTGCTGAGATAGACAGGTCCTCTCTCCTAGCCAAGCTGTCCCTAATGCCTTGCCTTTCTCAAAAAATCTCAGGGCTTTGCAACCAGAGCCTATGCTTGTTTACCCTCTTTGTTTTTCCCAGAAACACATTTGTTTTTTAAAGTCCCAAAGGCCTTCTCCTCAGCAGCTGGCTTCTTCTTTTGCACTGAAATTACAAAAGTTAAATTCCTCATTGGTCCCTTGGTGTGAGTTCCCGTTATCTCAAGACAGAAGGAAGGAAACCTCATTTAAAGATCATTTTGATGCTTCCATTATCACATGTTTAACCAGAGGAATGGTTAAACTCAAGTAAGAAACAAGGTTCTGAAAGAAATGTCTTTTGAATTAGTTCAAAGCCCTTGTCAGATTGGGGCCTCTGTGTTTTAGTACTAGAATAAAGGACCAGAGGAAGAGTAGAAGGCAGCCTCCCTTCATGACACTGACTGTGTGCATGAAGGCTGCAATGAGGACCACAGCACAGTCTTAAGTAAGGAGCTCCCTGATTACATGTCACCTGGAGACACAGGTCAGTGGGAAGAAACACCCTCACTCTATTCATCTCAGCCTGGAGGTCAGAGCTTGGGGAACCATTATACTAATTGGTCTTTTGTCTCTTGGGCTTTGAGTTAGATGTGACACTCTAGACTGTCACAAAGGCCTCTTTCTAAGAAAACAGGTGACAAAGAGAACATGCATAAGATGTGGTAGGAAACTCATCTAAGGATTAATAAAGGCTGGCCATGTTTGGCCTTGACTGAGAGCAAAGTTCTCTCTGAGGCTGGTTTATATTTAGCTTTCTTCTGTTCTTTACAATTGGTAAAACCAGCTCCAGCAACAATTCTTTTAAAGTATCAGAAGGCCACAAGGAGAAGTGAAAAAGAGCACAAATTTGAAGCAAGAAGAACCGATCTCAAATCAGCCACTTACCAGGAATGAATGCCCTCGGGCAAGTTCTTTTATCCTGTTTCAGTTCTTTTATTTGAAAAATGGGGATAAAAATATCTATCTCTTATCAAGAGTTCTTTGTAAAGTCTAAGGTTTATGTAAATGTTAGTTCTCATTTCGAACCTATTGAGCAAAGATGTAACATGTCCCTCAAATAACAGATTGTATAGAAAGTGTCGTTAATTTGAGTTTTTCAAGATGTGGATCACAGTCTGATGAGCTATTCCTTCTGTAGGTCTTTAGTTAACTTTCTTCATCCCTTTATACAGAGCCAGACAGGAAAGGAGTTACCACTCTATTTTAGCAAATGCAAGAATCCTCCCTCCCCCACCACACCTCTCTCCCACTCCTGGCAAGGGTCAGTCACTGGCTTAGTTGAAACACCCACACCAAGCACACTGCTCCCCATGGCATTCTATTCTGCTAGGAAATTCCATGTTGATGAAATATGGCAGATAATATTGGGAAGATAAGTGACTAACATTTGTGAAAGTATTTGAACTGTTCAAAAGAAAAGACCCACACTGATTCCAAAGATTTTTGTTAAGATCATTGGAATTTAAAAGATGATATTTTGGTTGACTAATGTCAGTTTCAACTTTTTTGTCTCTTGGTATTGAGGGGCTAAGAGAAAGGGTCCACAGATTTCATTTTCAAAAATTAATAGAAATAAGTGAAGTCCATAGCAGAGGTCAATGCCATCACTACCTGGTACTGCCTGCCACCCTCCCCACAAGCATCCCAGTCTCCATTCAGGCAAGTCACAATTCAGCCTTTGCAGAGATCAGCACTCTATAACCCCTTCCAAATCAGGCCCATCTATAATGCCCCAAAGTCTCAGAATTAGACTCAATCAACCAACTGTAAAGTTTGTAGGGCAGGAAACAAAACACACAGAGAGTCCAGGTGATTGGAGGAGGTCTTAATCTTGCGCTCCCGGACGAAATTTGCTGGTCCGAGGGTGGGCCAGGAAGGTTCTGGCCAAAAGGGGGCATCGGTATTTCTTTTATACAGCAGTTTAGTGTGGGGAGGTGGAGGGCATGAGAGGTGTGTAATTTTTGCCTCGGGCCGGGGGTCTCAGGAAGGTTAGGAAGGCTCCAGCTATCTCTGTATCTCTGTCACATTCTGCCTTGTGGTTGTGGCTCTGAACTCCCCACGCCCCACCCTCAGCCCCCTCCACTCCCCACCTAACACCAATCATGTGGTAGGTGCTATGCAACATACTGAAGATGCAAATGAATAACCAAGAACCCCTCCTCACAGGGAGATTAAATGCCAAAAAGAAGTTATTACAGCAGAGTTGCTAACATGAAAACATTCAAATGTGTAAAGAATTTTTGTGACTTTATTTGAGCCAAATTATTGACAATTGCCTGGAAGCAGTATCTCAACAGATTGGGATAATACTCCAGAGAATGGCAGTTTTTTTCATCTATTTTTATACATTGCAATCAAAGGAGGGGACGTAGGTGGGTCACATGAAATCCATTGGTGATAGACTAAAAAGGTGGGAGAAAGCAAAGCAGAGAAACCTCTGGGACTGGATGAAAAGCAAAATGATAGACACATACTTAGGTGGGTGCAGAATAGTTAACAATCAACAGTTAACATGGTAACAATAACAGTGAAGGAATTGGTGGTCTCTGTCCTGGCGCCCGGGCACATTAGGTTGTGCCCCAAGAGGTCCAGAAAAAGGAAGTTACAAGTTACCCAGACATTTCAAGGATATGTTATCATAGATACAAAAAGACAGATAGTCTCGGTTAAGGTAAAGGTTGATCTTGTCAATGAAAATACAGGCCTAGGATATGACTATCCACCATAACTGCTTTTAGATAAAGTTTAATTTCAGACCATCCTCTGTGGTTTCTGTAGGTCTTTTGAGTTTGCAAGACTATCAAGCAGGCCTTCATTGAGCTCGTCAGGTTAGCCTGTGGCCTCTTTCATCCACAGAGTGATAGGAACTCTAATAAAGAATGAGCCCTCACAAGAGAGGGGGGATCAGTGCTCCCTAAGAGAGTTTTGGCAGCTTTGCAAAGAAGGTGACACTAAAATTGAACCTTGAAGAACAATAGCATGTGAATCATGTGAACAAGGAGGGGAAGGAGATTCCAACAAAGGGAGAAGGATACCCCAGGTCAAGGAGGTAAGGAGAGGCAGAAATGAGTTCAGGAAACCCAAGCTAATAAGGGGAGGGGGAGGAACAGCCAGTTATGCAATCTGAGAGAAAAGCGAGGAACTAGCCCAAACTCTTACACCAAGAAAGGAGAAAAGTGAGAGCCTCTGACAGAAGTGGTGATGAGGTAGATTTCCAGATGAGAGAGCAACTGCAGACTAGGTGAGCCAATGCTGAGGCCCAAATAAATATTCCTGCAATGTGCAGAGTGACAGAGCAAAATGACTACAGTTTTAAGATAACAACAAGCTTAGATAGTGCTTCAGTATCAGAGGCACAGCAACTGTTTGAGAAAAGGCAAATTGAACTTTTGTGTGACTCTAATGATAGTTATGGATAAACTAATAAGTTAATTAAGTCAAAAGAAGTAACAGATCATGAGCAGACCCCTTAGGTTTTGTTGGATAACTCAAATATTATTATACCAATAAATATACTGAAAGACTTAAAGGTCAGCTGTCACACAGGAGTTCAGTAGATGATGACAATGATCTTCTTGTTTTAAATTTTCTCTAGTCTTCATTATATTTCCTAATCTTTTATTCTAGAATTCAAACATTCTGAATTTTTAAATAGAATAAATGTTCTCTAATTTCTCAATATAAACTCTTCCAAACCAGAACTGCCCCACATCCTTGGTGCTGCCAATGCCTAAGCATCTCTGTCCTCTGAGCACAGCATTGACCTTCAGTCATTCACATATGTAGTTTCTGATGCACCTTCCCCACCTCCCACAGTCCTGTCAGTCCTCTTCCTGGGAACCAGATGACCTCTAATAAGGCTAAAATCTCTTCTTTATTTTTAATGTCCTTTCCGGCTAAAGTTGGTAACCCTCTTTCCTGAGGGATGGCATTATGTCCTCATCGAAGGGCCTGAGTTAAGCCCAAAAGTTTATCTTTTTGTACTAATGTCCCCTTGTTCAGAGACTGTGCTCAAATGGTGTAGTGCAGGGTGATTACCACTGCCGCTGTATATTGGATCCCATCCTGAACATAACTGCTCCCATCCGTGAACAGTACCTTGTCTGGTGATGATAGCGGGACATCTCTCAGGTCTGGGCGAGCTGTTTATACTGCGTCTGTTACCTCTATGCAGTCATGAATGGGTTCCTCTGGATTATCATCTGGGAGCAGGCTGGCAGGGCTGATGGCCAGTGTCTTATGGAACTGGATGTGGGGCTGGTTCAGGAGAAAAAGTTGACACTGGGTGATCCTGGTGTTTGATGTCCGTCTCTCCAGAGCACCTCAAAGGAGGGCCTCCACAGCATGGGGTGTTGTCAGGGCCAGTTCCTGGCCCAGAGTCAGCTCATCTGTCTCTTTACCAGCAATGCTGTGGCGGCCACAGCCCAGAGGCACGCTGGCCACTCTGCTGCCATGGGGCCTAGTCTCTTAGACAGATAGGCAACAGGTCTCCTCCAGGGACCTAGAGTCTGAGTGAGAACCCTTTTGGCAATGCCCCTTACCTCACTCACATAGAGGTGGAAGGGCGTGGTGACGTCTGGCAAGGCTAGGGCCAGTGCTGAGAAGAGAGCCTTCATTAGGTCCTCAAAGGCCCGTTGTTCCACTTGGATCCAGTTCAGCGACTGAGCTGGAGTGGTGGTGGCTTGCAATTGGACTATTACAGGAGTTTGATGACTTGCGAACCCTGGAGGGGGGAAGGTGTTGTTTTCTGCCCAGACTATGGGATAGAGATGCTGTAATTCCTCCAAATAGGTAGAGGGCTTATGCTCTTCACCTGATGTTGCTTTTTTCTGTTTCCTGCAAGAGATATTCCTCTGAAAGAGGACAATTAAAAGAGTACAGATAGGAGAGGATGTAACTGGACCTGGGGTCCTTGGATACATGGTGAGTTGTGCTCCGTCCCCCTCAACGGATATGGTGACATCCAAGTCAGGGGTACAGGCATTCTGGCATGACCAAAAATGAACACATTACCATGTTCCTTCTGAGGTCCACAGTCCTTTTTGACGTCCAAGGAAAACAGGCAATTTGTCCAGTGGCTTCCTGGATTAATGTCTTCTTAGAGGTTATGGGTCCCCTTGGCTCTGTTGAGACTGAATAGGCTGCCCCAGTGTCCACCAGGACACTAACAGGCTTACACACTCCACTTGTAAGGTTACCCTGAGCTCTGGGGGCTAAATGAAAGGAGCCCCAGCTCTGTCAGTCCTCTTCCTCTAAGTTAAAAACCATTGGAGTCAGAATCTCTCCTTTTGCTTCCCTAGCTAACCTGCCAGGACATTCTCTCTGTCAGTGCCCCTGCTTCTTATAGTAAGCATACTAATCCCTTCCTATCTGCTTCTTACCCTTTCTTTCCTATCTTTGTTCCTTTTCTCATCACATATACAAATCTTCACAGTTTCAAATTAGCCTTCAAACTTTCTTTCTATGTCCTTCAAAAATGTATAACCATGCCTCAAACCTTCCATTAAGTATTTCTAAATATGTCCAGCAATCAATGTTTCAGTATTGTAAAGGCAGAGGGAGGAGGGAACCTCCAGCCGCTTGAATTCTAAACTGCCACATTTTTCCTAGAGATAAAGATCTCAGTTTCTGATAAGCCTGAAAAGGAGAATGGTGGAATTTCTAGCTGCTGCCTTATAGCGCCCCAACAGAACACAGTGAAAAGTGTCCAAGAAGTCGCCATGGGTTCTTGGGTCTCATTGGAGTGCAGGAGGTCACAAGGGAATTTCTCTCCTCGCAGCCGCCACATCCAGCTACTCAAAACAACTCCTGGAGGGGGATGGGCACCAGGTGGGTGGAGGCAGGGAGTGCATCACAGTTCCCAGGTGTTGAATGGAGTTGGTCCCACTGAGGGAGAAAGCTGCAGTCCTTCCCCATCTGGTCCCACTGGGAAAAGCGCTTGCCTCCTGCCAACAAAGGTGGTGTGGGGGGAACCGGTGACCTTTACACTGTTATCAGACTCCCTGACCTCTCTGAAAAGCCCCTTTGCTTGAGTGTGTTTCCATTAAAAAGTACTGATTTTAAAACTAATAACTTAAGAGTTGCCACACACAAAAAAGGAACAAGTGGCCCACAAAACATTTTCCTTTTCTTCTAAAGGTTTTACAATGTATTGCAGTCATTAACCATATTAAATTCAAATTGTCAATTGAGACAAACAGTTCTGACACCCTTCCTCCACCACTGATTAAGACTGGGTGACAGCAGGTGTCAGAAATAAGATTCATTTACTTTTCTGGGCAGGCTTTGGTGTCTTTGTTAGCTCCGGCTTCCTTCTTGTAAATAGTTAAATTTAGAATTTGGTCCCTGTTTTAAACCTCTTCAGACCACAATTGTTACAACTTTATCAAATTAATAAACATAGACAGAAATTTTGGTGGGCCGATTTTCTCTCTGACAGAGAGCAAGCACCCCTGGGAAAAAGAAATCCAAGTGGTCACTCGGGGCAGTTTGCTATCCGTCAGAGTACTTAGCCTTAAATAAGCCAAATGTTTCCTTTTTTTTCTTACAGACTTTTATGCTTATATGAACAAATTATACCCAGGCAGACAAACAAAATATCAAACAAACATACTCTTGTTTCAGTAAAACAGAAATGGCACACTTGTTGGACAAAGAAAACAAGATTAATAGACACAACAAAGAGATAAATGCCCCGTCCTACAACCTAGAAAGTTTCTTGGGAGCTCAATCTGCCTCCCAAAATGAGGGCGGGACCAGGAGCAGCGGCACAGTCAACACCCTGGGGGAGGGGAAGGGCTTACAAATGCCACCGCTGCTGCTGCCACCACTACAGGTCACTGGGCAGGACCAGTTTGTGAAGGGGGAAAAAAAAAGCTTAAAATCGCTATCAGAGTCCACCAAGGACTGTGATGGGAAAGTCATCCTGCACTCTGGCGTTGGCCTGGGAAAAGAGTGCTTAGTCGGGGAGGGGCAGGTTACACATAGAAGGTTATTTCAGGAGAGGTGAAATCCTGCAAGAAACCTTGATAAAAATATCAGTAATCCAGTTGCACAAAGGCCAAACAGGAAGGGAAGAACCACTTAATGTTCTCTAAGAGGATTTCAGCAAACCGACAACAAACCGACAACAAACTGACAAAACCTTGACAAATCAAAATCTAACAAATGATACACACTGGGCCCAATTATGACAGTACCAAACAAAAAGTCCTGACACAACCACAGCAAACACAAGACAAACAGTCCAGACACTACCAAGAGCTCCCCAGGAGGGAGGGAGGGAGGGAGAGCCTCCAGCCCACTAAGCAGGGGTACCTCTCACCTCCTCCAGGAATCTCACACTCTCACACCTGTCCCGGGCTGAGGACACCTTCTTGTCATCCGGCCAGAGTCTGGAGGTCATGCTGCGTCCAGCCCTCTGACAGACTCTACCCCTGAGATCTCAACCTAGGCGCCTTACCTCCTATGAGACCGGTCTTCCCTTTTACAATAAATCCTTGCGACTTTCACCTCCGGCTTTGATCCGCGGAAAGGAAGGAGAGCCTCCAGCCTGCCAAGCGGGGGTCCCTCTCTCTTCCTCGGAAATCTTGCTGGGGAACTCCAAATGTTATGGGGTGATTTCCACGACCAGTTACAAATGACCATGGAGGCAGCTAAGTTGGTAATAAGCAAGCAAGGATTTATTGAACTGCAGGATGGTCACAAGGGCACCACACACGGTGGAGACCAAACACCCATGACCACACCATCCCAGGTGTAGGCAGTCCTTTTAAAGGGGTCTGAACCATAAATTTTATTGCTCTAAGTTTTTCGAACAGCCTTCTGGGTCGTATCTGGGGTAGGGAAGTTTCAGTGGATTATGATTGACCCTGTTGCCTGCTCCTTATCTCTATCCATACATCCTACTAGACGTGGGAATGTAATCCTATCTCACGAAAGCAGATGGTATGGCTCAACTCCTGGCGCCGACCAGTCACTCCTTTATGGTTCTGGTCTGATCTTCAAAGGGATTTATGTGGGCCTCAAGGTCTCAAGCTGGGAGCTGAAGTAACTACCCTTTTGTTTTAAGCAAGCAAGTGTGAACAGCAGCCAGAATAGCAGGATCAAGTTTCAAATAGCAGTTTTACCTGAGATGAATGCTTTCATATTTCAAGTTGTATGTAAATAAAAAATAAAATTAGGCAAAAGATTTTCCTGTGACTAAAACAGAACTTATTCCTAGAACTCATGCTTTATTGTAACAGTAATTTTAAATAAATAAAGGACCTAATTCCAAATAATTGAGTAAGAAGAGTGCTGGCCATCCTCAGAGTTCCAACAAATAAGTTAACTGAACAACCTCTAAGTGACAAACTTTGGACTAGACCCTGGGGACACTGAATTAAAGAGTCACTGAGGACTTAAAGGCCAGCAAATGGTGTTGACAGATTATGACCACTCTGTAAGACAGATGGAAGCTCTGAGTGACTGATTGGGGCATTGGGGAAAGGCATCCTGCCAAGGCAGTCATTGGAGTCTCATGCCCAAGTTCGCTGGAAAACTGGAATAGGTGCTAAAGGAGTATGAAATGTTAATGGAACTATGACTGTCCTCAAAACAATGTGTTGGGGTTTGTTTTTGGTTTGTCAGCATGTGTTCTGGTTTCTTACTCCCTTGCTGCTGGTTCTTTTGCAGAATGCCCTGGCGAAAGCCACTGTGAAGGAGCTGGCCACGCTGCACGGCACCAAGTACACTTATGGCCCAGGAGCCACCACCATCTGTGAGTCTCGGCTGCGGGGCTTTGGCTTTGGAACTGTGCAGGAAGAGCCCGTGCCTAAGAAGGCGATAATGGCTCCCAGAGCCTTTTCTTTCCGATCAGTTAAAGCATGTGGTTTTGCCTCAGGGTGAATTTTTTATGAAATATGTCATCAGTTTCTGTTCAGAAAAAGAGAGAAAAGTATATCGCTTTCAACACATGAAAACATTCACTCTTTATAAACACCTATTGAGCATCTTTACTAAATGCTTTTTGAAAGTACAAAAGGGTGGAGAGGAGGAAAGAGGGAAAGAGAAAGGGAAGGAAGGGAGCAGCATAGCCTTTAAAGTACCCACAGCAGGGAGGGAGGAAGGAACTGTGGACAGGTGGGAGCTAAGTGCTGACCAGAGGGAGCATGAGGAGAGCACCCAAGGAGTAACCAGCCCAGCCTCATGTCAAGGGTGACTGCCCAGGTGATGGTACAGAAGGTTTACCTGCAAGGACAGTGACTGGAGGAAAGCATAGGAGGGAGGCTACTTCAGGCTCGAGCCAGTCACTCCAGTGTGCAAACAAGTGACATGAGACATGCATGCAGCAGGAGAATGAGGTGGGGGCTGGACCCCAGCGCCTTGGAATCACTAGAAAGGCACACTCTGCAGGCTCTGTTTTGAAAATCTAGCAATATTTTTCTCTGCCTTTGCATGATTTTTTTGCCCCAGGTATAAAAGGACTGGAAATAAAAAAGGAAAAGACCAGGTCCTGTCATCAAAGCCTCGCTTCTCCCCCGCCCCGTGTGGTGTGAGAGGCTCCAATCCTAAGGCTTTAAAAAAGAAAAAAAGCTTTATGTAGAATACAGTTCTCTGTAGTGTCCTTTTTTAAACTGCTCTGAGTCAGACAGTATATACTATTACCTTTAAGGGGTTCTAGCACAAATAACCCACCTAATCATATACTGAGAACTTCTTGTATATTTTATTCAACCTAGTACAATGAGGTTTGTGATTCTACTGTAAGGTCTGGGAGGGAAGAGGCCACAGCTTTCCTTTGTCCTGACATCCTCAGAGTTGAGCCCATGACCTGCTGCTCAATGGGGGCTGTACATAGTTGACTGAATTAAATAGATGAGGGAATGAATGAATGAATGAGCGAACGAATGAACGAAAAAACAAGTGAATAATAAATGAATTCATAATCCATATGGCAGTGATATTGAATGAATGACTGGATGACTGTCTAATCCATGCCAGGACACAGGCCAGTCCCTGAGGAAACAAAAATAAAGGCACAGCCCTGCCGTCCAGCTTCTCCAGTTTTACCCCTCAGCACAGTGGCCCCAGGGCTGAGAATCCTCTCCTCTTGCCAGTCACCATTCAGCTTTTCTTATTTTCCTGCAGAGACATATTTTTTCCCAATAAATTATATATATTTTGTAAACAAATTACATACTATATAGCATAGTTTACCAGAGCATACAAGCACACTAAGTAGTTTATACATTACAATTACATACTTCCTAGGGTAGTAAACATGTCATTCCCACAAAGGAGGCGTAGCAGTAACAATGGTCTAATTTTTAAAAATAGCCTTTATATCTTTATGATCCAGTTTACTAGGCAAGCAGCCTACCTTTATTATTTTTCACAGTGAAACATGTGTAACTATAAAAGGAAGCTGGCATTTTAGAAAATTCCATTTTTAGATGTAAAGATTTGTTTTCTGCCATTTGCACATTTCAGATCCTGCTGCTGGAGGCTCTGACGACTGGGCTTATGACCAAGGAATCAAATATTCCTTCACCTTTGAATTGCGGGATAAAGGCAGATACGGCTTTGCCCTTCCGGAATCCAAGATTCGGCCAACCTGCGAAGAGACGATGCTGGCAATCAAGCACATTGCCAACTACGTCCTGGAGCATCCGTACTAGTCGAGCATCTGAGAGCCTTAGTTCAAAATTCTGTTTCTTTTCTATCCTGAATTATCATTTCTGCTTGCCTGGATATTTCCAGATCCCAATTCTTCTTTTAAACGTCTGGATCTATTACATTAGTTGGGAAAAAATAATAATAAAAGTGAGTCACTATCATCAGAAAACTTGACAGACCTACTACTTCTTTGGGTGACTAAGTAAACTGCGCACAGTAATGAAGGGGATCAATGCACATGGGAGGTAAAGCCCTCTGGCCAAAACGGGCAGAGCGCAGAGATGTGGAGGCTATGAAGGGGGCTTTCGAGGAAGGATAGATGTAAGGGGAAATTTGGGGTCATAAACCATAGTATAGGCAAAAAGACCCCATCTTGGTTTTGCTTCCACCTCATGCAACTCATTCAGGTTATTTCATGAGCTGTGTGCTGTGTGCCAAGCCCTTTGCTAAGCAATTGAGAACAGAGCAATGAAAAAGAAAGATAACATTTCTGCCTTCAGTGGTTGTATAGACCATGTGGAAAGACAGACATGAAACAAATAGTTATTTGACTTGTTATTTAATAATCCATTAAGCAAGTAAGTGCCGGACAAACTGCATTTAAAAACAACAACATTAAAGTGTCTACCTACGTGATGTGGGGAGAAGGCTCTCTCAGGAAGCACTGAAACCTGAAGAATTAAGGCACAATTAGTTGATGAAAAGAGCACCCCTTCCAGGCCCTGTGACTATTCAGAACTTGAGAGAAGCCAGAGATGGTGAAACTTAAAGAGAGCTGAGCAAAGAAAGGCCTGTGTGTGGGCTGAACAAGGAGTAGGGACTGTATTAGGCAGGCCATCTTAAGGACTTGGGACATTGGTCTAGGAACAATGGAAAGCAATGAAAGGCATTAAGTTGTAAATGACATGATCAGTTTTTAAAACACCCACCAGGCTAAGGTGTGGAATGCAGACTGGAAATGAAACAAGAGGTACTGGGAATCCTAGCTGCAGAAAAAATCACTCTATAAATTGAAGTTTTCCAGAATCAGAACTGGACATGCTAATGGTGGAGTATATTGTGCAAAGTGCAAATTTTAAAATAATATGTATTTCTTAATAGTTTGGGGACATCTCTTATTGTAAAACCATAGAATTAAATATTAGTTCATTGTTTTCTAAGTGGATTCAAGAAAATAGGATTTCACATCCAGCATACTAGTAATATGTTGAAATATCTATGACAGTGTACTTTTCAAAAAAAAGAATCTTATTTTGTGCTCACCACCAAGAGTACACAACAGTATAAACAGATATTGACAATGTTGTACACCTGAAATTCATATAATGTTATTAACCAGTGTTTTCTCAATAGAAAAATTAATTTTTAAAAAATGATAGTATATAACAGAAAACAAAAGAAAAAAGCATCTTTTGAAGTCACAACACTTTGTTTAGAAGTTGTCAAGCTGAAGAAAGATTAATTGCATTCATTGTCCACTAGATGGTAGCAGTGAAGTTGCTACAATTTCTCAAGCAATCATCAGAATAATTTAGAAATATATTATTTAAATAGGAGATAAAAAGATCCCAGCCATCATGGCTCAGTGGTTGAACATCAGCCTATGAACCTGGAGATCATGGTTGGATTCTGGTCAGGGCATATGCCCAGGCTGTGGGTTCAATCCCCAATAGGGGGTGTGTAGGAGGCAGCCAATCAATGATTCTCATCATTGATGTTTCTATCTCTCTCTCCCTCGCCCTTCTGCTCTGAAATCAACAAAAATACATTTAAAAAAAACAAACAAAAAAACAAGAAGATTAAAAAAAGGCATTCTTTCCCTGGGCAGTTCAGTTGGTTGGAATGTTGTCCCAAGCACCAAAAGGTTGCGAGTTTCAGTCACAGGTCAAGGAGCATACAGGAGACAAATAATCAATGTTTCCCCTCACATTGATGTTTCGCTCTCTCTTTCTTTCCCTTCCTCTCTCTCTAAGAATTCATAATAATAAAAGCTTAATATGCTAATTAGACTGGACAGCCAAATGACCTCTGGATGGCATTCCAGACAAAGCTACGGAGGTGGGACTAAGATAGAGGTGGTTATTGCAATCAGGCAGGCAGGCAGGCAGAACAGCAGTTAGAAGCCAGCAATCCTGGATTGCAAGAGGGATCCTGGATATTGCAAGAGGGTGCAGGCTGGGCTGAGGAACTCTTACCTGCCCCCCCCTCGCCTTTTCTGTGCACAAATTTCATGGACCAAGCCTCTAGTCAATCCTATGTAACAAAAGAGCAATATGCAAATTGACTGTACCTCTGCTACACCCATAAGCCATGCTCACCAGCCAATTAGGAGCGAATATGCAAATAAGCCCAAGGCAGATGGACGCTGGCCACAGAGAACAGGAGGGAGACTTGGGTTTTCCCGGAGATGGAGGAAGCCAAGCTTTCACCTGTCCTTGCTGGCTCAGGCCTCCACTCAATGCTACAAAGTTTCAATTTTAAAAGGTAACGATGGCAGCCACAAAGCTGGAGAGAGATGAAGCTGGAGAGAGAGCACCCAGAGATGAAGGAAGCCAAGCTTTCCACCTGCTCTGGCTGGCCCAGGTCTCCGCTTAAGGCTACAAAGTTTTAATTGTAGAAGAAAAATAAATCCCAGATACCAGGGCCTCCACTTGGGTCACTAGGGGGCGTGGCCAGCCTGCAAACCACCATAGGCTTCTCGCCCAGGCTGCCCCATCCTCAAGGGTACGCCCATCCTGACTCAGGACACCCTTTAGGGCAAACAAGCTGACCCCACCCTTGCACCAGGCCTGTATCCTATCTAATAAAAGAGTAAGATTGAAGCTGACCATCACTCCAACACACAAGATGGCTGCCCCCAAGTGGTCAAAGATCCTGCCTCCATGTGGACACAAGATCGCCTGCACAAGATGGCCAGCAGGGGATGGCAGTTGAGAGGGACCAGATCTGCAAGGGAGGGCAGTTAGTGGTGACCAGGCTGGTAAAGAAGGGAAGTTGGGGGTGATTGGGCGTGCAGGGAAGGGCAGTTGGGAGGGACACAGGCCTGCAGGGGAGAAAAGTTAGGGGCAAACAGGCTGGCAGGGGAGCAGTTAGGCATCAATCAGGCTGGCAGAGGAGTGGTTAGGGGATGATCAGGCTGGCAGGCAGACACGGTTAGGGGCAATGAGGAAGGCAGGCAGGCAAGCACTTGGGAGCTGGCAGTCCTGGATTGTGAGAGGGATGTCTGACTGCCCATTTAGGCCCAATTCTACTGGGATTGGGCCTATATGGGCAGTTGGACACCCTCGTGGGGTCCCAGATTGGAGAGGGTACAGGCTGGGCTGAGGGACACCCCCGCCCCCATGCATGAATTTCATGCAGTGGGCCTCTAGTTTAATAATAATAATAATAAAACATACCTCTGATTTAAAGAGAGAGAGAGAGAGACATCCTTAAGGGCAAAAAAAGAAATTCCCATAAATTAGTAAACAATATTTATGGTAATTTAAAAACAGATGTAATTAGCTAAATTATCTTTTCCCATTCCATATTTAAGTCATATCCATGTTGTGAATTGGAAAGCTAACTTAACCACAGTTACCTGAGTGTAGTGTTCTTGATGGAGGTATGTCACTGAATTGCAGATAGTTCCCCAAGTTGCTCCCTTACCTTGCCTCTATGGGATGCTATAGCCCAAAGATCAGAAGTCATGTGAGTACTAATAAACTATAAAGAACCCTCCAAAGTCTCTAATTGAGTCTTTTAAAATAGAAATTATGAATATAGATGGGCTTTTCTAAAATTACAATTTTTTTTAAAAGAATAAGGATTGGAAAAGCAAATACACAAATATTCTCATTTAAAACCCCATGTATCCAACATTTTCTGCACTGGAAACATTTTTGCTATATCTCTTGCCAACGTTAACAGCTAACTGGCTTAGAGCATCACTTGCCTGAGCTAAACTGAAAAAAAATGAAAATAAAAATAGAAAGAGGATTCTGCTGTAATCCTTCCCAATGCAATGGGTGCCACATGCCTGCCTGCACAGCTGACCTGAGACTGCCAAGAGTCCCAGCCCAGGCTTGCTGTCTGAGGCTATTCTTGTGCTGTGGTTAAGTGCTGTTTTGGAAGAGATGAAAGTGTGGAACTGAAGGAGAGCCTCACAGCTGAGCTCTCAAGCTGGAGTAAGTAAAGAAGAGAGGAGGAAAGGGTGCAGGCTGTGCTGAGGGACACCCCCACCCCCTTTGCACAAATTTCATGCACCAGGCCTCTAGTAATCTATAATTAACTGAGTTGTGTTCAAGATGAAAGAAACTGCCTACCCGAAGAGACTGTTTAAAATGGCCTATTCATTAATTTTACTTTCAAAAACATTTACTAGGCACCTGCAGCAACCAGATCCTGAGACAGCAGGAAATGTACAAATATTTGAGCAACCATGTTATGCTGCCCTCCAGGAGTCCTCAAGCTGCCTCTGAGAATTGAGGGAGGAGAAAGGAAGGAGGTGGATGCTGTAGCTCATTCTGTATTGTCGTTTCACTTTCTTACAAGGAGAGGCACAGAGCAAATATGGCAAAAATATCTTATCTAAAAAAAGAGTAACATGCAAATTGACTGTCATTCCAACACATAAGATGGCTGCCCCCATGTGGTCAAAGATGGCTGCCTCCATGTTGGACACAAGATGGACACCACAAGATGACCAGCAGGAGAGGGCAGTTGTGGGCAGTTGGGGGTGACCAGGCCAGCAGAGGAAGGCAGTTGGGGGACACCAGGCCTGCAAGAGAGGACAGGTGTGGGGGACCCCAGTCTGCAAGGGAGGGCAGTTGTGTGGGAGCAGGCCTGCAGAGGAGGCAGTTGTGGGTGATCAGGCCAGCAGAAGAGGGCAGTTAGGGATGACCAGGCTGGTAAGTTAGGAGTGACCAGGCCAGCTGGGGAGGACAGCAGTCGGGGATGAGGCCTGCCGGGGAAGACAGTTATAGGCGACCAGATCAGCAGGGGAGAGCAGTTAAGGGTAACCAGACCTACAGGGGAGGGCAGATAGGGGCAACCAGGCCTGCAGGAGGTGCAGTTGGAGGCAACCAGGCTGGCAGGGGAGGGCAGTTAGGGGCAACCAGGCCAGCAGGGGAGGGCAGTTAAGAGTGACCAGACCTACAGGGGAGGGCAGATAGGGGCAATCAGGCCTGCAGGAGAGGTCAGTTGGGGCAACCAGGCTGGCAAGGAGCACAGTTAGGGGCAATCAGGATGGCTTGGGAGTGGTTAGGGGGTGATCAGGCTGGCAGGGAGAAGCAGTTAGGGGCAATGAGGCAGGCAGGCAGGCGAGCAGTTGGGAGCCAGCAGTCCTGGATTGTGAGAGGGATGTCTGACTGTCCATTTAGGCCCAATCCCACTGTGGGTCTAATGTCAAGGGGTCCTAGATTGAAGAGGGTGCAGGCTGGGCTGAGGTTACCCCCTCATCCCTGTGCATGAATTTCATGCACCAGGCCTCTAGTAGCCATCATAAAATCTAGCTGGTGTCCCTGAATGGTTTGGCTCAGTGGATAGAGCATAGGCCTGCAGACTGAAGGGTCATGGGTTTAATTCCAGTCAAGAACACATCCCCAGTGGGAGGTGTGCAGCAGGCAGCTGATTGATGTTTCTCTCTCATTGATGTTTCTAATTCTCTATTCTTCTCCCTTCCTCTCTATAAAAAATCAATAAAAAATATATATTTTTAAATCTAGATGGACACATCAATGTTTTTCCAGATTATTTATAATATTTTAGTATATTCAAAATATTTTGTAATTTAAATATTTTTAACTTAACAATTTACAATGTAGCTTCAAATACATATTTTGTTATTAAGGGCCAGATTCACAAATTTGTCACAGGTTTCAAATGCAAATTTAACATAATACCTTCCCTCATTCAATTGAGACATGTGGTAGAGCAGTATTCTAGAGCAAAAAATTATTTTAAATCCCAGCTCTTTGAACATACAACCTTTGTTACCAGGGCAAGTTATTTGCTAAAAAAGAAATTTGCCTCCCATTCTGTCTGCAAAATGTGCGTTCCCTATTATAAAAAAAATATATAAATCACATGGCATTTACTGTTATGTCCCCACCTACCTCTGATTCCCCAAGTAGAAAACATGGGTGTGGGGGAGGGGGAGCCCATCCACCAGAACACTAAGAGGAAATCAGCTGCTCCTCCAGATAAGAGCTGAGACATAAAACTGGCAGAGGGTCTGGGGGCTGGCCAAGAGGAACCATGCGCCTCATCCTGCCTGTAGGTTTGATCGCTACCGCCCTGGCCATTGCTCCTGTCCGCTTTGACAGGTAACTCTCATCACTCTGTGTTGTGATCTCTGTGTGGGAAGAGGATTAAGGAATGTTCTTTGCACTTCACATTTTTTATCTTTTGCTTTCGTGAAGGGAGAAGGTGTTCCGTGTAAAACTCCAGGATGAAAAACAAGCAAACATCCTAAAGGACTTGGCCAAAACCAACAAGGTAAAGCATTTAGAGAGATAGTTTATTTTTCCTTTCTGTTCTCTAAAAGTTGCTTCTTTTTTATGTTTAATGTCCAAAGGCAAAGGTAAGAGGAAGTGGCAGGCACTACTTGGGTACTTCAGACAATTGCCAGTACTTCCTAGGTTTTATTTTTGTTTTTGTTTTTCCCTAGACTACCACTTCTGCTTTTCCTCCAAAAAGCTTTTTTCTGGACAAAATTTCTCCCTGCTAGTGCTTTGCCCATTCTAGTGTGCTCACTCCCACCCCAGTCTTCACTCATGCCATCATTTCTGTTACAGTATTATTAACTGATAATAGTACTAAATCAAGATGTAAACCCTTCTCTATCCTATATCTAAAAGGAAAAATCTTAAAGTCAGACCAGTCTTTTAAAATATAACAGAATAACTTAACCATTTTATCATCCATTCAGTTGCTCCTATACAAAGGCACATGTGCCAGCCACCTTGCATACATCATTTCAAATTCTCCAACAGATTTTCTGTGTCTGTATCATAATCTAATCCATTGAAAACAGAAGAATTGAAGTTCAAAGTTAGCAAATTATATAATCAAGATTACACAGCCAATATAAACCCAGAACCAGCAATCTGGGATTTATTCTAATTCCATATACCTTATCTCCACTTCAAATCAGTCAAAAGTTCCACCTACTCTAATTCCCAAATGTTTTTCAAATCCAAATTTTTCTCTCCATTCCCCTGACACTGCCAAGTTCATGTTGGCTCTCCCTCTTACTGTAACAATTTCAATAGCCCCTTAATTAATATTCAGTCTTAATCCTTTCTCCCATACAACCAGTTCACATGACAACCTGACTGCTCTCTCTAAAACTTGATGATTGCATTCCTCCAAATGAAGCTTTTACATAGAGCTAGCCAATTATGGAAAGAGTAAGTTATGGTCTTCAAAGGTTCCAATCCCAGCTATGCGGCCTCAGGCAAGTTACTTAACCTCTCTGTATCTCAATTTCCTTCTTCATCAAAGATTAAGTATGCTAATATTGGGGGAGCGCTGGGTAGTGGGCCTGGACATAATAAACACCAGAGTCCTTCAGAATCTACCAAACGCCCCACCTCTGCAGTTTCCTGCTCCTCCACCACCTTTCTCTAAAAACTCCACAAACATCAAAGACTTACCAACTTTGGCCCTGCACACCTTTGTGCAGGAGAAATGCTTCCTTCTGTGCTTGGCTAAGTCTTATTCTTCAAGACCCAGCTCAGGAAGTCTCCTACACCCACCAACTCTCATATCCAGCTTGCATTGCTTCTTGTGCTCTGGGAGTTCCTGTGCTTTTCCCTGGCATTGCTCAGCATGTTGGAAATGAACTTCTTGCTTATCTTAAATCCTCTGTTAGACTCCACAAATAGTGACATCCAGCTCTGTGCCTGGTGCTTAATAAATGCTCATGAAAGTTCACTAGCCCTGAATGCCTGTCCCACATGACCCTGTTAGGACAGAGAAACTGCTTATGGTTAGATGGCCCTGCCTAACTCACTTTTAAACCACTACTTCTCTCGTAGGTCCAATTAATCTGCAGTTTTTTTTAATCAAAATAAACCAATAAATATTAGTTAGTTCATAGCAGCCTCATAATCATAAACTGAGAGTTAGAGTGGCATTCAACTCAGAAACAGTCAGGTAGACTTATCTGTGCCCACAAGCCTGGTATGATGGGTGCAAATTGGGCATCTCCTTTACATTTCTCATATTTTGTATTTGAGTATGATTTTAAAGAACAGCAAGAATGGGAATCTTCTCAAAGTTATCTTAATCTGAATGCTATCCATTCAGGCACCAAATTTCTGAAATTCTCAGCCAGAAGAATCAACAGTTGATAAATGCCTTCATGTCCCAGTTCCCACAGCCATTTCCCAGTCCGCATAATATTCCCGATGAATCCCTGTTAGCCTCATTTTCAGGGAAGCAAACTGAAACTCAAAGAGTCGTGGTGATTTGCCCAAGGGCATATTGGTAGAAAAATGACAGACTGAACATTATTCCTTCTGTTGGACACAAACCTTCCAAGAATTCCAGAATTTACAGTAACATTTGGTTTTAAGGCTTGAATTGGAAAAGGGACTAGGGAACCACATATTTAATCTATATTCTTAATTAGAGACAG
The DNA here is from genome assembly GCA_027563665.1 of Antrozous pallidus. Taxonomy (NCBI): domain Eukaryota; kingdom Metazoa; phylum Chordata; class Mammalia; order Chiroptera; family Vespertilionidae; genus Antrozous; species Antrozous pallidus. The sequence goes on from CM050514.1 coordinate 115,036,521, forward strand.
ATGCTAGGGCTAAATCAATTATTAAACAATCCAAATCAATCCTAAAATGGTGGAAACAAACAAATTAACCAAAAGTTGTTCATTCTTTTTGCATTTATAGATAATATGTCCCGCAAGAATGACTGGCACAAATGGTTTCTTTCCCACTTTATAATATTCAACATATCTTAAATATATTTGAAAAAAATCTCATAAACTTATTAAGAGTAGGATCCATACCTTAGTCACATTGAACCCACATTCCTTCATGGTCATAGTCATTTATTAATAAATGAGTTGGATGAGCAAACAAACAATTGTAACTAACATTGAACTCCTCTCCACAGCTTGACTTCTGGTACCCAGATGCCACCCACGTGGCTGTTAACATGAGGGTGGATTTCCGAGTTAGTGAAAAGGAATCTCAGTCCATCCAGTTTGTCTTGGATCAAAATGAAATGCAATATGAGTAAGTCCTATTATTCAATATTCAAATGTGTTAGATATTGAAAGTTTAGGGAATCTTGAAATTGAAAGGGAAGGTCTATTTTTTAATTGGGGAAAAAAGTGAAAGCTGTATCTACCACATAAAACTTATAGTTACTTCCAAACAGACTAGTGAGGCCTGATTATGGAGGTGATGAAATCAAACCTGGCCAATCAACTTCCATTTTATCTTTGCTCTGATCTGCAAGAATGACAATTATCTACCTCTGTCATCTCTAAAAACCAACCCCTAGTGAGGAAAGAGTGCGTGTGAGCAGACATAGTTGGTTTAGCCACACTCATCACCCCAACAGGAAATCGTCCAGAGCTCAGATGCTACTGATAACTGCCAGCACCACATTTTGTATTTCAATTCTCCTGATACATAAAAAGAGACCCAAATTATAGTGTTCACCTTTAAATCAGAGATGAGAGAATGTAAAATGCATAGTAAATAAATAATTTTTATGAAAGAAATTCTTTCTCAGGCAAAGAAAAGCAATGCTATAGAATAAGACAAATCCAAGAGGAGGGAATTTTTGAATGGCCAAAGATGCCAAAATGAGTCATTGTGGTCCCAGTCATGGGCCATGCACTGCCTGAACCCTGGGGCAGTGAACAAAAAGGGAGCCCAGCAATGCATATTACAAATCAACACAATAGAAGAAGCAAAATGTGTTTTTATACTTTCAAACAGTTAGTGATTTGAAGTACTAAAGGGTCCCATCTTAACTCCCTCAGCCCTTATCAGCCCTGGAGTCCTCTCACCACTCAAAACACTGCTAAACACTAGTCCTTTCTCTGGGACCTGCCATTTCATGTCAATGCTAACTAACTTAGTGCTATTACTTAAGAAGCCTCTTCCAGATGAGACAAAGATCCCGTCATCCGCTGAAGATCAGATTTCCTGCCGTCATGACAACTTAGTTGCATTATGATTTGCTACAATATTCTCCATAAATATAAATGCTAATGAAATTAACGAAAGACCTGTAAAACAAGTTGAAAACACTCTTGTTATCGGCTTGATGGCTTAAAAAGCAGTGGGCCGTTATTAATCTGTCTCTGTTTTTGTTGTTGTCTACAGAGGGATCTGAAACAGTTGAAATTAATAAATGGGGACAACACATTCAAAGTTACTTTATACCAAAGTTGATTTGATTATTTTTATATGTTCTTTTCTGTTTTTACAAATTTTACCATTAAATTAAAATAGACACATTGTAAGTATACCACCAAGATATCAGGAATCAGTAGTGCATTATGAAGTCTCTTCTTATGCTAAGGTTCAGATGATATCTGGATACTTTCATCTAAAAGACACGGAATGCCCTTCCACCCTATATAACTGTTGGTGACTGTGTCTCGTGATTCACTTCCCATCCAAGCTTCTCAAATGTGTGCCTCAGTTACTACACGCCTCACTTTGATATAGACCTGATTCAGATTCTATCATCAGCTCATTCTTACAAAGTATCCAGCCAAGCTATTTAACTGGCCAATTTTGTACAATTTGGTTTGAACAGCAGGGTAAAAATGAAGTAGTATGTTTTTCTTAATATTTAATGTAAACTAAGAGCTGGTTGCTTGCCATGAGTGTGGGTTGTGGAAAAAATCATCATGATAGAAGACACCTGGGCAGGTGGCTGATATCTTCCCACTTTATCAAATAGCTCACATTAACAATCTCTCTCCTTTGTTCTTCTATAGGCTTTCTAGCCTGACACAATTCTGACTTCAAACAGAAGTCTAATTATCTAAATTCAGATCCTCATAAGTAGTGTGTTTTTCAATTTGTCTTATGTCAAGATACATCCTTGCTATCCAAATTAAGAAAGAACCAGAGTGTTAAACTACCTATAAAATTTAGTTTTATCTAATTAGGACATAATTTCTAGAAATTAGCCCAAATTAGCAAGTCTTATAGGAAAGCCACATAATTAGTTTCCTTACTCAGAAATATAAATATGTAAAGTGATTCATGCAGACAAGAACTACTTAAAATCTTCTCTCCAAGTAACAATTACATAATTTTATTTGCGTATTAATTATATGTGGTACTTGGTGTCAGTCAGTAAGTGAAGTTCTAAGAACAGAAACATCTGGCTGAACCGGTGTGGCTCAGTGGCTAGAGCGTCGGCCTGCGGACTGAAAGGTCCCAGGTTCGATTCCGGTCAAGGGCATGTACCTTGGCTGCAGGCACATCCCCAGTTGGAGGTGTGCAAGAGGCAGCTGATCGATGTTTCTCTCCCATCGATGTTTCTGAATTTCTATCCCTCTCCCTTCCTCTCTGTGAAAAATCAATAAAATATATTTTTTAAAATTTTTAAAAAAGAAACATCTGGCTAGACCCAGGCACCAGTCTGAATAAAACCACATTATGAGATTGGTTTGACACAATGATACCCTTCATTAGACAGTGCATATAAACCACTATTTAGTATAAAGCATCTGTGCATTATTTTCTATTAATTTTTGAAAAACTAAATTACTAAGACAGATTTAATTTTAAAGTTGCATGTTTGTTCCCTTTTTATTTACACTTTTACAAAATCATAAAAGGCCAAATTTAAAAACAACAAATAATATGTATATATTAACAACCCTGAACAGACTGGTGGAAAAATATCTAAAGGAAAGTACATTCATTCAACTAAGTTTAAAGGAGCAGACACCATATTTGGATTCAGCAGTTAAAAACCCTTGTGTTTTTACTATATTTTTAATATTTTAAATATTGTTATTTTAGAGACATTTTATTTTTTCCATTTTTATTAATGTATTACATGTGTCCATATCTTCCCATTGCTCCCCCAACCCCACTTCCATGCATGCCCTCACCCCCCAGTGTCTGCATCCATTGGTTATGCTTATATGCATGCATACAAGTCCTTCGGTTGACCTCTTCACCTATCCCTAAACTTTCCGCTGTAATTTGATAATCAGTTTGATGCTTTACTGCCTCTATATCTATCTTTTTGTGCATCAGTTTATAAAGTTCTTTATTATCCATAAATGAGTGAGGTCACATGGTATATTTCTTTCTTTTATTTCACTTAGCATAATTCTCTCCAGTTCCATCCAAGTTGCTGTAAATAGTAAGAATTCCTTCTTTTTTATGGCAGCATAGTATTCCATTGTGTAAATGTACCATAGTTTTCTGGTCCAGTCATCTGCTGACAGGCACTTAGGCTGTTTCCAAATCTTAGCTATTGTAAATTGTGCTGCTATGCTTTAGGGGTATTTATATCTTTTATGATTGGTGTTTCTAGTTTCTTGGAATATATTCCTAGAAGTGGGATCACTGGGTCAAATGGGAGTTTCATTTTTAGTTTTTTGAGGAAACTCCATACTGTCCTCCACAGTGGCTGCACCAGCCTGCATTTCCACCAGCAGTGCACAAGGGCTCCTTTTTCTCTGCATCCTCCCCAGCATTTGTGGTTTGTTCATTTGTTCATGATAACCATTCTGGCAGATGTGAGATGATACCACATTGTTGTTTAAATTTGCATCTCTCAGATATTTAGTGACTTTGAACATTTTTGCATATGTATCTTGGCTTGCCTTCTGTCTTCCTTTCAAAGGTCTCAATTTAAGTCCATTGTCCTTTTTTTTTTTTATTGGATCCTTTATCTTCCTTTTATTAGGTTGTATAAGTTTCCTGTAGATGTTGGAGATTAAACCCTTATCAATGATAACGTTTGTAAATATGTTTTCCCATACAGTGGGTTGTTTTGTTGATGGTTTCTTTTGCTGTGAAAAAGTTTTTTTATTTTGATGTAGTCCCATTTGTTTATTTTCTCTTTAGCTTCCATTGCCTTAGGAGCGGTATCGGTGAAGAAGTTCCTTCGGCATATGTCTGAGATTTTGTTGTCTGTGGATTCCTCTAATATTTTTATGATTTCCTATCTTATGTTTAAGTCCTGCATCCATTTTGAGTTTCTTTCTGTATACAGTATAATTTGGTGGTCTAGTTTCATTGTTTTGCATGTATCTGTCCAATTTTTCCAATACCATTTATTGAAGAGTCTGTCTTGACTCCATTTTATGTTCATGGCTCCTTTGTCAAATATTAATTGAGCATAGTGGTTTGGGTCGATATCTGGATTCTTTATTCTATTCCATTGGTCTATACGTATGTTGTTATGCCAGTACCATGCTGTTTTGAGAACAGTGGCTTTGTAATATAGTTTGAAATCTGGTATTGAGATCCCACCTATTTTATTCTTCTTTCTCAGGATTTCTGTAGCTTTTGGGGGTCATTTTTATTCCAGATGAATTTTTGGAGAGTTCTTTCTAGGTCTGTAAAATATACTGTTGGTATATTAATGTGGAGTGCATTGAATTTATAGATTGCTTTGGGTAGTATGGATATTTTAATGATGTTGATTCTACCAATCCCTGAACATGGTATGTTCTTCCATCTGTTTATGTCTTCCTCTATCTCTTTTTTCAGTGTCCTGTAGTTTACATGTATAGATCTTTTACATTCTTATTTAAGTTTATTCCTAGGTATCTTAATTTTTTTTTGGTGAAATACCATAGATTTCTTGGCAATAATTTTGTAGCCTGCTACATTTCCAAATTCATTTATTAAGTCTATTAGCTTTTTTATGGAGTCTTTCTGTTTTTTTATGTACAATATCATGTCATCTGCAAATAAGGACAGCTTTACTTCTTCTTTTCCAATATGGATGCTTTTTATTTCTTCTGGTATAATTGCAATAGCTAATACTACCAGTACTATGTCAAACAGAAATGGAGAGAGTGGGCATGCCTGTCTTGTTCCTGTTCGTAGGGGAAATGGTTTTAGTTTTTGCCCATTGAGTATGATGTTAGTTGTGGGTTTATTATATATAGCTTTTATTATGTTGAGATATGATCCTTCTATTCCCACCTTGTTGAGAGTTTTTATCAAGAAAGGGTGTGTGTCAAATACTTTTTCTATGTCAATTGATATGATTATGTGATTTTTATCTCTCAATTTGTTTATGTGGTGTATCATGTTTATTGATTTGCAGATATTGTACCATCCTTGCATTCCTGGGATAAATCCTACTTGGTCATGATGTATGATCTCTCTGATGTAGTACTGGATCCAATTTGCTAGAATTTTGTTGATGACTTTGGCATCTATGTTCATGAGGGATATTGTCCTGTAATCCTCTTTCATTGTGTTATCTTTATCTGGTTTTGGTATTAGGGTGATGCTGGCTTCATAAAAGGAGCTTGGAAGTGTTTCTTTCTCTTAAATTTTCTGGAATAGTCTTAGGAGGATAGGTTTTAGTTCTGCCATGAATTTTTTATAGAACTCCCCTGTGAAGCTGTCTGGCCACCAACTTTTGTTTGCTGGAAGCTTTTTGATGACTACTTCAACTTCTTCCATAGGTTAATGGACTATTTAGATGTTTAGGTTTTTTCTGATTGAGTTTGGGGAGGTTATATTTTTCTAGGAATATGTCCATTTCCTCCAGGTTGTCCAGTTTGTTGGAATAGAGTTGTTCAAATTATTTTTTAACAATTCTTTGTATTTCAGTGAGTTCTGTTGTTATTTCACCACTTTCATTTCTGATTTTGTTTATTTGGGTCTTCTCTCTTTGCTTCTTGGTGAGCCTGGTTAGAGGTTGATCAATCTTGTTTATCCTTTCAAAGAACCAGCTCTTGGTTTTGTTGGTCTTTTGTATTGTTTCATTGGTTTCTATGTCACTTATTTCTGCTCTGATCTTTACTATTTCCTTCCTTCTGCTTATACTGGGCTTTTCTTGTTGCTCTCTTTCTAACTCTTTGAGTTTTAGAGTTAGATAATATATTACCATTGTTTTTTTTTTCATAGCTCAACAAGCAGTAGGCTTGTAGAGCTATGAGCTTCCCTCTCAAGACTGCTTTCACTGTGTGCCATAGATTTTGGATTGTTGTGTTTTCACTATCACTTATTGCCATGATGTTTTTTATTTCTTCCTTGAACTCTCTGATGACCCAGTCATTGTATAATAGCATGCTCTTTAGTCTCCAAGTGTTTGATTTCTTTGGATTGTTTTTATTGTACTTGATTTCTAGTTGTATGCCACTGTGATCTGTGAAGATGCTTGATGTGATTTCTATCTTCTTGAATTTGGAGAGACTTTGCCTATGTCCCAACATATGGTCTATCTTTGAAAATGACCCATGTGCACTTGAGAAGAATATATATTATGTGGCTTTGTGGTGAAATGTTCTGAAGATGTCAATTAATTCCATATGGTCTAGTGAGTCATTTAGGATTGATGTTTCTTTGCTGATTTTTTATTTAGAAGATTTGTCCAATGGTGATAGTGGAGTATTAAAGTCTCCTACTATGATTGTATTGCCATCAATCTCTCCCTTGATATCCTCCAGGAGTTTTTTTATGTATTTGGGTGCTCCTGTATTGAGTCCGTATATGTTTACCAAAGTTATTTCTTCTTGTTGGATTGTTCTCTTTAGTATTAAGTGGCCTTCCTTATCTCTGGTTATGCCTTTCACTTTGAGATCTAATTTGTCATATATAAGTATTGCTCCCAAGATTTTTTTTTCATTTCCATTCCCTTGAAAAATCTTTTTCCATCCCTTCACCTTCAGTCTGTGTGCATCTTTTTGGGGGGATGAGTTTTTTGTAAAGAACAGGTATATGGTTCTTGTTTTCATATTCAATCCATTACCCTATGTCTTTTGATTGGGGCATCTAATCCATTTACATTTAAAGTTATTATTGATAGGTAATTATTTGTTGCCATTTTTATTCTTTATCCCTGTTTTCCTTCTTTGTTTCCTATTTATTTTTTCACAGCAGACCCTTTAGCATTTCTTGCATTGCTGGTTTGGTGGTAATAAATTCCCTTAGTCATTTTTTGTCTGTGCAGCTCCTGATTTTACCTTCAGTTTTGATTGATAGCCTTTCTGGGTACAGTATTCTTGGATTCTGAACCTTTTTTTGCATGACTTTATATATTTCATTCCATTCCCTTCTGGCCTTATGAGTTTCTGTTGAGAAATCAGTCACTAGTCTGATGGGGATTCCTTTGTAGGCAACTCTCTGTCTCTTTCTGTCTGCTTTTAAGATTCTTACTTTTTCATTGGTGTTTGCCAATTTAATTATAATGTGCCTTGGTGTTGGTCTTTTGGGGTTTATTTTCCTTGGGACTCCATGAGCTTCTTGGATTTGTGTGGGTTTTTTCTTTCCTATATCAGAGAAGTTTTCTGTCATTATTTATTCAAACAGGTTTTCTTTTCCTTGCTCAGTTTCCTCTCCTTCTGTAAGTTCTATTATGAAGATGTTGTTTTGTTTCATGTTGTCTCAAAGTTCCCTTAGGCTCTCCTCCTGTATTTTTTTTCCCTAGAAGCTCCTCTTCTAGGTTTTTGTTTTTCCTAACTTGTCTTCTAGCTCACTGATGTGGTCCTCTGCTTCTTTGAAGGCTACTCTTGATGCTTTCTCTTGAGTTCTTTATAGCTGTGATGTTATTTTTCATTTCTTCTTGGTTCTTCTTCATTTCATCTTGGTTCTTACTCATATTATCAAATTTGTCTTCCATTCTTTTCAGTCACCATATGATCATTTTTCTGAATTCTTTCTCTGGCAGGTTCCTTGCCTCCATTTTGTTTACTTTCTTTTCTGGTGATGCCTGCTTTTCTTTCACATATGGGCTATTTCTTTGTCTCCCATGGTCTCTCTTCTCCGGGTGTCTGGTTATGTAGTTCTCTCTCTCCTTATCCAAGGTGAAATCCAACCTTTCTGTGGTGGAGTGTAGAGCCCCTCTGAATCCACATCTTTGCACCATTTGGGCACTGGTGTTCTGGGGTTTGCAGCTGTTCAGTGGATGCTGTATTTGTAGATTTTCAGGGTTCCAATAACATCCACTTTCCCCTTTAAGATAGCATGGTCTCCACATACTATCTGTGGGTCTGGGAGGAATCCCAGAAGCACTGGGGTCTTCCCATTCATTAGAGCCCTATCCAGCAGTCCCCCACCTTCTCCTGGAGTGTAGCTGACCCTTAACTCGCCAACAAACACTCCCCAAGCAACCCTCAGCTTCTCTTTCTGTCTGCTCTGGGACAAGGTTCGGGACACATCCGTCTATTCCCCCGCCATTTTCACCAACCTCTAGAGACATTTTAGATTATCTTTTCTCTTATCAAAAGTTAAAAGTAGGACATCTGTTATATTTTCAAAAATAAAAATGCTTTTTAAAAAAAGTTAAAATGAGATGACAAAGAGCTGTTAATAAAAGGTAATTCAGAAAAACACTATTAATTAATAGTAAACACAAAATTATACAAGTAAGTAAAATCTTACTAAGATCCACTTAAGATTGTCTGAGAATTGCAAAAGAGATCTATACAAAACTGACACAGCAGTCAACACTTGTCATTAATGTCTAATTATCTAATAACTAGAAGGCTAGGGAATGAAATTCTTGCACAGGGGGAGGGAGCTGGTGTCCCTCAGCCCAGCCTGTACTGTGTCCAATACAGGACCCCTCGGGGGATGTCTGACTGCTGGTTTAGGATCGAGCATAAATTAGGAGTCAGAAATCCCTCTCACAATCCAAGACTACTGGCTCCTAACCACCATTGCCTAATGCCCCCAAGTGCCCTCCTCTGCCGGCCTGGTTGCCCCTAGCTGCCTTCCCCTACCAGCCTGGTCACCCCACTGCCCTCACCTGCCAGCCTGGTTGCCCCAAAATGCTCTCCCCTGCCAGCCTTGTCACCACCAACTACCCTCCCCTGCTGGCCTGGTCACCCCTAACTGCCTCTGCCTGCGCCCCCAACACCATTGCTTTGTCCAGAAGAAAGTCAGACGTCCAGAAGATGGCTGATCAACCAGTCTAATTAGCATATAACCCTTTTATTAGTATAGATGTTTAGTCAGACACAAATTTATATTCCAAGTATATACATGGTCCTACAAAATTAATATTTTAATACGATAAGTCATTCTAATGTCTCATTCCACTCATTTTCCTTCTCCTCTACATTTTTAGATATTATTTGCCCGAGAGTAAAACAAGTACCATGTTGATACCTGCAATAAATGTTGATGAGATGGTGGTTACAGTAGAAAGCAGCAGAGTGTGGTCTAGTCCCATTTACACTAGGCATTAGGTATTTAACATGAACAATTTACTTAACTTCTCTCCACTTCACTTTCTTCATCTTTAAAATGGCATGTCATAGAGATTTCACGAAAATTTATTGAGATGATAACATCGCTCTTTGCCTGGTTCCTTTACTTCTATTAAATCAAGTAGAGGAAAGACCACTCACAATTGTGAGCATGTGCACACACACATGCACACACACACGAATTATGTTTTCTCCTATACATACATACCTATGATAAAGTTTAGTTTACAAATTAAGTACCTAAAGAGATGAACAATAATTAATAATAAAATATAATAGTCATAGTCATAACAATATATTATAACTAGGGGCCCAGAGCATGAAATTTGTGCACTGGGGCTGGGTAATCCCTCAGCCCAACCTGCCCCCTCACACATACAGGGAACCCTCAGGGGATGTCCTACTGACCACTCACCCCCAGTCTGCCCAAGGACTTGGGCACCCAGCCATTGCCTTGCTTGGCTCCGCCCCCCCACCTTAGCCCTGGGCCATTTGCTCGCCATCTGGCTCTATCCCAGCTCCTGATTGGCTGGTGGGTGTGGCTGGTGGGCATGGCTTGATAAGAGGTACGGTCAATTTGATTGTTACTCTTTTATTAGATAGGATAAGAATTATGTGAATGTGGTCTCTCTCTGAAAATATCTTAATGTTCTATATTCACCCTTCTTCTTGTGATGATGTGAAATGATACCATGCCTACATAATAAGATGAAGTAAGGTACTCAGAACAGTGTGCAATTTCAAATATATGAATTGTTTATTTCTGTAATTTTCTGTTTAATTTTTTTGGACCATAGTTGACCATAGGTAACTGAAACCTTGGAGAACAAAACTACGGATAAGTGGGGACTTCTGTACACTAGCCTACAGCTCTCCATCATTCCTTCTCTGTTTCTCTCTAAAAACAGCAGAAGGAGGATGCCTTGACAAGGTCAAGATAGGGTTCATCCTGCCTCTTCTCTGAATTTTTCCTCTATTCCCTAACATTGAGACACATGTTTCCAGGAGAGCTGGCCACTGGACAAACTTTGCACAACCTCAGTGGACTAAGCAAACTGCAGGTTCAATGGCACATTCAATGAATTTATTTTACTCCTTATAATGATGGTGTAGTTGTATAATGATTAACAACTAGAGGTCAGATCTCTAAGTTCAAATCCCACCTCTAAATTTTACCAATTATGAGAACATTGAAAATCTACCTAATCTGTATAAAATTGGGGATGATAATGGTACCCTGTTAATAGTGCTGAAGTAAAGATTGAAAGATTAAATGTAAATGCTATACTAAGCAGAGTGCCTGGCACATAAGAAAGACTGGATAAACATTAGCCATTCATATCATTAAATCCTCAGTGATAATTATTTATCATTTTACCTACATTTAGAAATATCTTTAACAAATTAAACAATTATTGGATTTTCTAAAATAATATTTAAGAGAAAGTAATTTAGTTTCATTTATCTTAGCCTGGCTGCTGGTTATTGGAAGGGCTCATGAAAATAATGTCTGGCCTTAGTTCTTAATTTTCAGCCGTGGGCTTAATTTCCATTCCCTAACAGCAACAGTCTGGAATTGTTTTGGTGTCCTCATGGTGCTGCCTTTGTGGAAAGGTCATATTTTAGCTCACAGAATTTTGTAACTGTTATCACAAGAGCTAAATTGATAAGTGTAAGTCTAAAAATATTTTTGATAAGAGTTTCTTGTTATTAATTAATACTGATTTATGTTACAAATCAACCTTTGGGAACATAAAATGTCTCTTTGGCCTGGTTCCTCTATTTCTATTAATTCAGGTATAGCAAAAGTCACATGACCGCTTTAGAGCTTAAAATAATTAATTATGTCTGTGGTGACCACCCAAAATGTAATTTCCAACCTTCTCAGGCTTTGTGTGAGTTTTAGTACAGCATGCCCCGTCTGATTCTGAAATTGTCACAATATTTTTTTCAGAAATATCAGGTTCATCATAAGTCAAAAGCCAAGTAAACAACGAATTACATATAATGTGCATAACAATGTGCTTGTCAGTGCTGTTAGTAGGAACCAATGTTCATTATCAGTATTTGGACTCAGGTGCTAAATAAACTCTAATTAGGAGATACCTCATTTATGTTCTTCCTCCAAACTCAGGTCAGTCAGTCAATCAGCATGAAAAAACTGAAAAGTAGAGTAGGTGTCATAGTTCATTATCATGAGAAATTGAAGAAATCAGAGTCAAACAAGTACATACCATCAAAGCCTAGTTTAAAGATATGTTAAAACTGTGAAATGGTTGTCAGTTTTGTGACTCATCTTCACTATTATACTGAAGTTCTCTGGATGCCTATGACATAACAAGTACATCTCATATTTCACTTAATTTCATCTTCATCACAATCCTGCTTGGTATGTTTGGTACCATTGTAAAAGTAAGTAATCAGAGAGATAGTTAACCTGCCCAAGATCACAGTAAGTCTTAAGTAGCCAAACTGGGATTGTACACAAGAATGTCTGATCATAGAGCCTCTTCATATTAGATTCCTGCTTCCTTACTTGATAGAATTTATGGAATTGAAAGAGTATACTATACCATCCTAAATGACTAGGATAAATGTTCAAAGTAGACACCATCTTCCTACATAGGACTCATTGCTAATAGGGAAAAAAAAAATATATATATATATATATATATATGTGTGTGTGTGTGTGTGTGTGTGTGTGTGTGTGTGTTTTATCAACAGAAGCAGAGTAATTTTTTAAATGTATATATCTTATTGATTTCAGAGAGGGAGAGGGAGAGGGAGAGATGGAAACATCAATGATGAGAGAGAATCACTGATCAGCTGCCTCCGGCACACCTCACACTGGGGATTAAGCCTCCAACCCAGGCATGAGCCCTGACCAGGAATCAAACCATGACCTCCTGGTTCACAGGTCAACTCTCAACCACTGAGCCATGCCTGCCGGCCAAGTAATGCTTTTTTATATGAAATGAGAAAAGAGATTATCCAAATAAATAAATTGTTCAGATAAATACAACTTCATAAAATCCTTTATTTTAAATATTTCACAGAAATAGTTCCATTATAAGCTACACTACCCGCTGAAACCGGTTTGGCTCAGTGGATAGAGTGTCGGACTGCAGACTGAAGGGTCCCGGTTTCAATTCCAACAAGGGCATGTACCTTGGCTGCGGGCACATCCCCAGTGGTGGTGGGGGACGTGCAAGAGGCAGTTGATCGATGTCTCTCTCTCGTCGATGTTTCTGACTTTCTATCCCTCTCCCTTCCACTCTGTAAAAAATCAATAAAATATATTTAAAAATTAAAAATTAAAAATAAATTAAAAAATAAGTTACACTACTCTACAAAACCAAGGATATTAAATATAGTTTACTTTTGGTTGTGAGGTTATCATTATCAACATAAATATTTATACTGTGCTACAAGGGTGATATATTCAAGGGCTAAGTTCCCAAAATATGTTGGGTAATTTGGACTTACATCTGACCCCTATGTTTTCTAAGTCTTCTGTCTATGTAATTTTACTTTGCTTTCTTTGCTGTTAGCTATCACCTACTGATGGTATACTTGTTTCTTGCAAGTCATTTTTCTTATATCCAATATATTCCTCCTGGTTAAACAAGCTTTTTACAACTAAAATAAGATGAACATTTTGTGAAGGTGCTCATAAATCTCTTGTGGCTGCAACATAATATTTAACAATTATAAAATCTAATAATGAATTTTAATTGCAACCATACATCAATGGATGATAATAATCTGACTATATAGATAATGCCATAGAAATCCCAAAATGGCAATCAATATTATATATATATATATATATATATATATATATATACACACACATATATATATTGACTAAAGACAGGTTTCTTGTTAAAACCAGAAACAAAAAATAGAACACTTTCTTTAACCACTATTATTTTCCTTGTTCAGAGAGCTTAGCCAATGCAATAAAGCAAGAAAAAAAAAAAGAAATACATATTGGGAAAAAGGAGAAAGTATAATTTTTTGCAGAATAACTACACAGAAACCCTGAAGATATAACTAACATTTATCAGAAATTAAAAGGATAGTTTTTAAACTAATACAGTGGCTAATAGATTAGTAAAACCAAAGCAATACGTTTTTTAATAAATAATAATCAGTTCCTACATTTAGTGGGAAAGTCACAAGTCATAATAAAAATATATGAATAAACAAAAAAAATAGAAAATTTCACTGAAAAATATAAAACCTATATTATGCTTTATTATTAATTACTCAAGTCCCAATGTATGAAATTCATGCAGGGGTAGGTCTTTGCAGCTCCAGCTACCTCGCAGCCCTGGCCGCCTTGGCTGCTGCCTCACAGCGCTGGCTACCTTGGCTGCCTCTCAGCCCCTGCAGCCCTGGCTTCGTCCAGAAGGTCATCTAGAAGGTCATCCAGAGGGTTGTTCTGTTGTTTGACCATTTGGTCAATTTTAGATAAGATTCTTCTCAAACTTATTCATATTTTAATACAGTTATAATCAAAAGCTCATTTTTTCAATAATTTCTAAATTGACTCTAACAGTTATTAAAAATAGGTGAGATTACTAAAAAATTTAGAAACCAAAATAAGACACTTATGAAAATTTAATATTAAAACTATAACTAAATATGGTTTACTGCTTACACAAGAGTAGGAAAACAAACCTGTAGAGAAAAATAGAAAATCCCTAAACAAACAAAATATACAAAAATATTTGTGTATATGATGACAGTGACATTTTTAAATATAAATCTTTAAATCAGGTAAGTTGGCATTCAAATTCCCAACTCCACCACACACAAATTGTATTTAAACTTTCTGAACAACAATGTCCCCATCTATAAATAGGTGGTGATATAAATAACATAAAATAAAATAATGTGTGTAAAGCAGTACCTGTACCATGCTAAATAAATGGATATCCAGGTGAAAATGTTAGGTAGTCAGTTGGATTTGCAAATCATAGGCAGGTAGGTGAGGAATTTAGGAGAGGAAGGATCAGGGGGAAAGCCAGAACTAGAGTTACAACTATGGATGATGTTCAGGTTGCTATTAAAGTCTGATGATTTAATGAGGTAAGAAGTCAAGATTAGATAAAATAGATAAGAGAATAGAGATGTAAGCCTTCTGGTCCTCAACACTAACCTTCCAGTGATTCTTCCTGCATCTTTTTTCACATTCTCCAAACCAGCCTAGCCATTTTCTACCTCTGCAACCCTAAACAAGTTATTTAAACACTTTATGCTTCAGCTTTCTCATCTATAAAATGAGGATAATAATCTCAATGTGGAAATTAAATAAGTTAATGTATGAAAAGTTATTTAGAACAATGACTGGCACATGGTAAGAGCTAAGTAAATGCTTATTACTATGGTTACTCAAGTTTCTCAGGTCAGTAGATTTGTGCATAAGAATACCCACTTTTGTCTGTGTTGTTTGCTGTGAATGTGTGTGCTCTGAAGAAAGATTGTGAGTGACTATAGAGTGGCATGACCAATAGCAGTATAATGCAAGGCACCTGCACCATTTTAAATGTTCTAGGAGCCATGTTAAAAAGCAATTATTAACAAAATGTTTTATTTAATCTAGCATATGCACAACAGTATTTCAACATGTAATGAATATAACATATTAGTGAATTATTTCACATATACAGCAATATCTATGTTTGGACAAGCCCATTTTAAGTGTTCTATAGTCATGTGTGGCTATAGACTATTGTATTGGACAGCACAGCTATAGATAAATGGAAAGATCTAAAGTCAGACACATGACATGTCTAAAGGCTATGGTAAGAGAATAACCTGATCTAACTAAGATTAAAAAAAGGGAAGAGAAATGTCTGCAAATTAAAGATAAATGTGTTTTTCTTCCCCTAGTAAATTTTATCATTCCTCTGTCAAACAGAATCCTGATTCATGATCTTCAAGAAGCGATTGAGAAACAGTTTGATGTTAAAGAAGATATCCCAGGCAGGCACAGCTATGCAAAATACAATACCTGGGACAAGGTACAGTGCAGTGCCTGTGCTTCCAAAAAGAAGGGGGAAAAGGAGTTATCCTCACATTTGTTGTCACTTGGTTATCTTTTATTCTAATTCTTAAAATTGCTTTTGTTTTTAAGATTGTTGCTTGGATTGAAAAATTGGTGCATAAGCATCCTGACATGGTCTCTCGTATTAAAATTGGAACTACTGTTGAAAATAATCCACTGTATGTTCTCAAGGTAAAAATAATTCAAGAACTACTCATTCTTATTATTGTTGAAAAACATGAATTTTAATATTACTTTTTGCCACACATAGCTAATTTTGATATAATAAAAAGTTATTTTTTAAGAACATTTAAGCTCTAGACATCTATTCTAAAATAGAAGTAACAGTTGGTTTCAGGTGAAACCAAAGAAGTTCCTGATTAAACCATTTGTCAGATGCAATGGATAAATGCGGACAAACATCTTACTTATCCTGTATTTTATTATAAGAGTTTATGATGGTTTCCAATGAAACCAATTACTAAAATATCATGAAGAAAAGATAAATTTAAGAATAATGGAATCATAGGATCCCAGAACAGGTCACCCATCCCTAAAAGCAACTCTGACAATAGGAAAATTTTTCAAAAATACACCATGGAATATATTATGAATTATGTATAGACATTTACTAGTAAGGATATATGCCATGGTCCTCCCTGAGAACATATGGGCTTAAACAGCTACTCACTCGATGAGGGACAGGGGAAAGAACTGCTTTGAGAATATGAATGAGCTATAGGACAATAAGAGATGAATCTGTGCATTCATGCAAAGTATCTTGACTTTATTTTTAAATAGATTGGGAAAAAGGATGAAAGAAGAAAGGCTATTTTTATGGATTGTGGCATTCACGCACGAGAATGGATCTCCCCAGCATTCTGCCAGTGGTTTGTCTATCAGGTAAGTGAATGAAACACCCACACAACCCTCCCTTGATTGTCAAGTCTCAGCACCTCACTAAGTGGAAACTTCCCTTCCAAACAAGTACAGTTACACTGAACTGGACAAGCTTATATTTGGTGCTGCCAAAAAATAAATGCTCCAATTATATTTAGCATTGGTTTTATAAAATTGACACCTTCCTTCAGACTTCTTACATTCTAGCTGACAGCTTAGAGAATTCTCATTGTTACAAAATGAGAATTTTTCTTATAGTTAAGTATGGAAAATCTGAAACTATTTTAATACTAGAGACTTGGTGCACAAAATTTGTGCATGGGGGGAGGGGGTTCTCCCCTCAGTCTGGCCTGCACCCTCTCACAATCTGGGACTGCTGGTTCCTAACCACTCACCTGCCTGTCTACCTGACCATCCCTAACCACTCGGCATGCCTGCCTCATTGCCCCTAACCACTCTGTATTCCTGCCTGATCACCCCTAACTGCTCACCTGCCTGCCTGATTTCCCCTAACTGCCTATGCCTCGGCCCCACTGCTATGGTTGTCCAATCTAATTAGTACATTATGTTTTTATTATTATAGATTATTACTAGAAGCCCAGTGCATGAAATTCATGCACAGGGGGGGTGGTAGGGGATGTCTCTTAGCCCAGCCTGCACCCTCTCCAATCTGGGACCCCACAAGGAATATGCGACTGCCCGTTTACACCTGATCCTGGTCAGACACCCTTCTCGCAATCCAGGACTGCTGGCTCCAAACTGCTCACCTGCCTGCCTCCCTGATTGCCCCTAACCGCTTCTGCCTGCCAGCCTGATCACCCGCTAACCAATACTCCGCCAGCCTAACTGATGTCTAACTGCTCCCCTGCCAGCCTATTTGCCCCCAACAACCCTCCTCTACCAGCCTGGTCACCCCTAACTGCCCTCCCCTGCAGGCTTGATCGACCCCAAATGCCCTCCCTTGTAGGCCTGGTCCTTCCCAACTGCACTCCTCTACTGGCCTGATCGCCTGCAACTGCCCTCCCTTGCAGGGCCTGGAACCTCCCAACAGCCTTCCCCTGCTGGCCATCTTGTGTCCACATGGGGACAGGATTTTGACCACATGGAGGCAGCCCTCTTGTGTGTTGGAGTGATGGTCAATCTGCATATTATTCTTTTATTAGATAGGATAGAGACCTGGTGCATGGGTGGGGGCCAGCTAGTTTGCCCCTGAAGAGTGTCCCAGATCAGGGTGGGGGTTCCCTTGGGGTAAGGGACAGCCTGGGTGAGGGGCCTGTGGAGGTTTGCAGGCAAGCCACACTCCCCCAGGAACCCAAGTAGAGGACCTGGTATCTGGGATTAATCTGTATCTACAATTGAAACTTTGTAGCTTGGAGCAGAGCCAAACCTTCTAATTGTTCCAGGATGGCAGCCATTTCTATTTGAAACTTTGTAACCTAGAGTGGAGGCCTAGACCAGCAACGGCAGACTGAAAGCTTGGCTTCCTCTGTTGCCAGGGAAACCCAAGCCTCTGTTCTCTCTAGCTCAGTGGCTGCCGCCATTTCTGTATCTTTTATAATTGAAACTTTGTAACATTGAGTGGCGGCCTAGGCAGGGGGAAAGCTTGGCTTCCTCTGTTGCCAGGAAAACCCAAACCTTCCTCCTGCTCTCAGTGGTGGCAGCCATCTTGGTTGGGGTTTATTTGCATAATTTGCTCCTGATTGGCTGGTGGGCATGGTTTGTGGGTGTGACAAAGGTACGGTCAAATTTGAATATTACTCTTTTATTAGATAGAATAGATTACAATCCACAAACATGGCCTTTCTTCAGTAAACTCAAAGCACAGGTCTTTAATTTCTGTTTAGGTGTTTCATTGCCCACACATGCACTAAATTCCCTTCCCAAGGAAAAAATGACTCATTTTTTTAAGTTTGTTATTCTTCTCACTCTATATCTCTAATATTCTGACTCCTACTACATTTTCACAGCTTATCCTATCTAATAAAAGAGTAATACGCAGATTGACCATCACTCCAACACACAAGATGGCTGCCCCCATGTGGACACAAGATGGCCATCACAAAATGGCCAGCAGGGGAGAGCAGTTGGGAGGGACCAGGCCTGCAAGGGAGAGTATTTGGGGGCGATCAAGGCTGCAGGCGAGGGCAGTTAAGGGTGACCAGGCTGGCAGAGGAGAGAAATTGGGGGTGAGCAGACCTGCAGGGAAGGGAAGTTAGGGGCAAACAGACTGACAGGGGAGCAGTTAGGCATCAATCAGGCTGACAGGGGAGTGGTTAGGGGGTGATCAGGCTGGCAGGCAGAAGCAGTTAGGGGCAATCAGGAAGGCAGGCAAGTGAGCAGTTGGGAGCCAGCAGTGGATAGTGAAAGGGATTTCTGACCAAATGGACATCCCCCAAGGGGTCCCAGATTGGAGAGGGTACAGGCTGAGCTGAAGGACACCCCCAGCCCCCATGCAGGAATTTCATGGTCTGGGTTTCTAGTGTAAGCAATATGTGACAGTGGCTTTCTGGACATGGATAGTTTCACTGGAAATGAATCTGCCAGTAGAACTGATTTATTACTGCCATGTTTTAGCTCTTCGAGCTGAGGGCCTGAGCTCCCCTTATGCAACCCATAAAGGAAGCTCATTATTAGACTATAATATATCTCCTGGCTGAATAGCTGTACCCAGAGAGATTTTCCAAGAACAATGAGAAAAATTTTAGGTAGCTATAGAAAGTCCAGATACTTAGGGAAATTTCAGTCAGATGTGAGGGAAAATGTTGGTCAATTTCTAAATGTTTGAGTTATCAATAGAACACTTTTTATTTAATCTTATTGTAATTAATTTATGAATCCTCTCCAATATTTACATATTTTATGTTTACAAACTCAATCCATATGTACATAATTAATGTTAGGGAAATAATCCATCCTATCTAATAAAATTGACTATACTTCCACTACACCCACAAGCCATGCCCACATGCCATGCTCAGCTGCCAATCAGGAGTGAATATGCAAATAATCTCAACAAGACGGCTGCTGCCACAGAAAGTAGGAGGGAGGCTTGGGTTTCCCTGACAATGGAGAAAGCTAAGCTTTCCACCTGCCCTTGCTGGCTCAGGCCTCCACTCGAGGCTACAAAGTTTCAATTATAGAATTCCAACAGAAATGGCAGCAGCCACGGAGCGACCAGAAGGCTTGGCTCTGCTCCAGGCTACAAAGTTTCAATTGTAGAAAATAAATGAATCCCAGATACCAGGGCCTCCACTTGGATCACGAGGGGGAGTGGCTAGCCTGCAACCCACCACAGGCCCTTTGCCCAAGCCACACCATGCCTTAAGGGAACCCACACCCTGATCCAGGACACCCTTCAGGTGGTCCCTACCCATGCACCAGGCCTCTATCCTATCTAATAAAAGAGTAATATGCAGATTGACCATCACTCCAACACACAAGATGGCTGCCCCCATGTGATCAAAGATCCTGCCCCCATGAGGACACAAGATGGCCACCACAGATGGTCAGCCAGGGAAGGGCAGTTGGCAGTGACCAGGCCTGCAAGGGAGGGCAGTTAGCAGTGAACAGGCTGGCAGAGGAGGGAAGTTGGGGGTGACCGGGCCTGCAGGGAAGGGCAGTTGTGGGAGACCCAGGCTTGCAGGGGAGATAAGTTGAGAGTACAAGGCCTGCAGAGGAGGGCAGTTAGGGGGTGACCAGGCCTGAAGGGGAGGGAAGTTAGGGGCAAGCAGGCTGGCAGGGAAGCAGTTAGGCATCAATCAGGCTGGCAGGGGAGTGGTTAGAGGGTGATCAGGCTGGCAGACAGAAGCAGTTAGGGGCAATCAGGAAGGCAGGCAGGTGAGCAGTTTGGAGCCAGCAGTCCTGGATTGTGAGAGGGATGTCCAACTGCCTGTTTAAGCCTAATGCCATGGGATCAGGCCTAAACGGGCAGTCGGACATCCCTTGAGGGATCCCAGATTGGAGAGAGTGAAGGCTGGGCTGAGGGACCACCCTTCCCCCCCACACACACACACATGCATGAATTTCATGCACTGGGCCTCTAGCTTAAAACAAGTTGTGCTCATTTTCACTTGGCCTCTATCCTCCCTGTGAAATGTATCTTGCATGCTACATTTGAAACACTACGTCTCAATAATGAAATGATCCTGTAAAGAATGCTCAGTTCAGTTAATTTAATTAGTCTGAATAAATGTCATTTTTCTCTGTCATCTATATGGGTCATTTATTTTTCTGCAGTTTAGGAGAAATATGTAATCATGTGACCTTGGGCAAATAACTTAAGGAGTGGCAGTTTTACTATTATAACCACAGCTTTCCACATGATAACTAAACTTTACATCAATAGCTTCAGTTTTTTCTTATCCCACAGGCAACCAAAACTTATGGAAGAAACAAAATTATGACCAAACTCCTAGACCGAATGAATTTTTATGTTCTTCCTGTGTTCAACATTGATGGGTATATTTGGTCATGGACACAGGTACTGTTCTGTAGTTTCTCTTTTGCATTTAGATAATATATTATTTACTGACTTTAATGTACACTAATTGCTATGCAATAAGTTTAAGATTTGGGTAAATGCCTTGGTTGGTTTTGCTCAATGGTTAGAGCATTGGTACACGGACACACATACACACACACACACACACACACACACACACACACACACACACACCTAAGGGTCTCAGATTCTATTCCCAGGCGAGGGCACTTACCTGAGAGTTTCAGGTTCCATCTCCCTGCCGAGGTCCTGGCTGTGCAGAAGGCAACTAATCAATGTGTCTCTCTCTCTTTTCCCTCTTCCCACTCCCTTCCACTCTTTCTAAAAATCAGTGGAAAAAATATCCTCAGTAAGAATTAACAAAAAAAAATCTCAATTTCAGACTAAGACAAGCAAGATTTCCTAGCTACATAGATATCTTTGAAATAATATATAATTTTGGATACAGACAATAGTGTAGTAAAATCCTGGGAGAGAGGCTATGGGATGGAAGGGGTCAATGGGAAAAAAAGGAGGGAGATATCTGTAATACTTTCAACAATAAAAGTAAATTAATAAAAAGAAATAATATGAAATTTTGTGCTGCTGAACCTGGTATTGTGGAAAAAGAAAATAAAACAGTAATTATAAAAAATGTATGTTATAGGTGCGTGTGCTTCCAGATCATGTGTGCGCACCCTTCTATGTAGAAATAACTATGTTTGCCTGCTAAAAAATGTATGCTATATATTGGCAAAAGCATATTTTAGCTAAGAATACATGTCACTTAAAGATATTATGAACACATTGACTTCGAAGCAAAAGTTACTATATTCCATCAACATGGGAAAGAATTTGAGGAAGAATAATTGCATCAAAACAGAAATTAAAAAGTGACACGGATATATGTCTGTCTTTTAACAGGATCCTTTATTTCCCTGCTGTTGCTAAATAAGATTAATAACAAACTTCCAGACAAATAATATCTCTTCAAGTCCTTTTCTGAAAAGTATGCTCCAACAGTCACAATTTGATCTGTATTATATCTGAATCTATAAATGGTGAACAATGTAATGAAGTTATAATTTAAAGTATAGGTAATTTCAGGACATCATTTATCTTTTCTAATACTAATCAAGTTTTTAAAACTAACTTAGAACATTAACATAAAAAGCAATATTTCTGAAAATATTATGTTATGCAAAAACAATATATTTTTCTTTATAATAAAGGGCCTCAGTTTAATTAGATAGATTTCCAGTAAAGCTGTAAACAGTCGCAGAGAGGATCTGAAATGATAAACCTGAAAAACGCATACTGATCTCTATAAACACTTCCATCACTTGATCCTGCAGAACAGAATGTGGAGAAAAAATCGTTCCAAGAACCCTGGCTCCAAATGCATTGGCACTGACCTCAATAGGAACTTTAATGCCTCGTGGAACTGTGAGTTGACTTGATCTCAAGCAAAAGAGCTCTAAACCACCTACTTATTTCAGTAAAGATATGTATTAGCTCTGTGGTGTTAATTTTCTAATCTGAAAAATGAAAGATAATCTTCACTACAATGGAAGTATTATAAATGTTTTGTTGTATGGGAGGAAGTGGGGCATGGGATTGTTTATCAAACCACCTCTCACTTAATATATTTAGCTTGCTGAAATTAAGCAAAGCCCAGAGGTATGCTGAAGAGAGATCTTGGGTGCTTCTTCATCCTGTTCTGGTAATAGCTAGTAAGTGCCAGTGATTAAAACCAACATACAGGTAGTTCTTCAGATGTTCAGTGAAAAGAAACATCTGGAGAGAGAGTGAAAGGTTTCATGGAAATGCAATAAGCAAATACCTGCTACATCAGATGACTTTGTATTTGTTACACAAATATGACTGGATCATCATATGTACTCAAGAAAAAATTACCATTATCCCAATTCATAATATTTTTTATAAGCTAACTTTGTTGAAAATACCACCTCAACTTTTACTCTATTCTACCATAATGAATATGATAGTAGCAGCTTCCCTGATTGATGGTTGCCTGCTGAAACAGGTTGAAGTAACTTGGGCTCAAAGAAAGTAGCCAGCAAGTTAGAGCTGGGGTTGAATTGGAACTGAGTTCTATCTGGCCCCTGGCCCTGGACCGCTTCTAGAGTATTACTCCTGAGACTTGGAAAAGGAGGAGAAATAGACAAGACTGAGAATATTCTACTGGGCTAAATCTGTTACACTCTGAGCTGTGTTTACAAAGTTAGTCTGCAGTGACTACCACACTAGAAACAAAGAGGGGCCCTGTGAACCTGGGAGACTAACATACTTAAAAGCACTTTGTGAATCCCCATCAGAAGAAGTGGGGCTGTGCTGAGGGGGAGCAGAATGTGATCTCCTCCATCTACTCCCTCCACAGCTTTTCCTGCCACCAAAGACCCATGTGAGGAAACCTATGCGGGTCCCACCCCAGAGTCAGAGAAGGAGACCAAAGCTGTCACTGACTTCATTCTAAGCCACCTGAAATCAATCAAGGGCTATATCACCATGCACTCTTACTCCCAGATGTTATTGTTTCCCTATGGATACACATCAGAATTGCCACCTAATCAAGAGGAACTGGTATGTAGCAAAAATCCTACGGCTTATGTCTTCACACCACCATTGACTTTCAGTCTGTTCTTAATTAACAACTTGGGTTAAATTAAAAGAATTCCACGTTTTAATACCAAAGAATAGAACAAATAAAGTTTACCTTGGAGTTAAAAATCATATTGCTTAATTTTTCATGTGATAAAAGTATAAGTTAATAAAAATATTTCAACATGATTATAAGATACAGCCAGTAGGAAGAAACATCTGTGCCATCAGGGTAGGATTCTATGTCTACACAGATAAATATTTACAATACATCTAATGTAAAAACCACACACAGTAAATGCCTAATACAATAGCAAAGACATGTGCTATTCCTGTCCCTGAAACACCAGATTTAAGAACATTTGTTGAATTTTTATTCTCCAGCTCAGCTTGGAAATTATATTAATTCTTTTACTATCCAAAGGAAGACTATTACTATCAAAAAATGTTTACAAAACTTCCTTGCGGAAATCCTTTTCACGTCCTGCGTGTCCAGGGTTCCCATGTCAGGGTTCAGCGTCTGGAGAAGACCGCGCACAAATGATGAGAGACTCGAAAAGCATCCATTTTGGGGAATAATGGGGGCCAGGCAGGAGTCCACCTCTAGGAGGAGGACACCACCGCTCTGGTTTTCCTATCCCCTTTTATTACTGCCAAGTGACACGTCCATGTCCTTTAGGTCAGTAAATTCCAACAATGAAATCAACCAGCAAGAATTAACATAAGACAAAAGGTGCGGAAGCTTTTACAATTACCAATGTGTCACCTAAACAATACGTGAATAGTTTATACTTAACATAAGACTAAAGGAGGGGCAACTAAAGTCTCACCTAAACAATGGGTAAACAGTTCATACTTAACATAAGACTAGAGGAGGGGGAACTAAAGTCTCACCTAAACAATGGGTAAACAGTTCACACTTAACATAAGACTAAAGGAGGGGCAACTAAAGTCTCACCTAAACAATGGGTAAATAGTTCATACTTAACATAAGACTAGAGGAGGGGGAACTAGAGTCTCACCTAAACAATGGGTAAACAGATCCATTAAGCTTTGACCTGGTTTCCTGTTTGTTCTATTTACATCTCTATTTGGTGAGGCAATGTCTGGCTTCCCGCACTTCCTCACTAAGAACTCAGTCTTTTCAGAACTAGAATCCACTAAGCATCTTTTTCCACACCTTGGAAATTTGTTAGCTTTATTTTAAAAAAACAAATTTTACATATGGATTTCAGTGAATCACAGGAATTGGAAATGTGAATAAATATCCATATAAATAAATAAATATTTCAAATTGCTGTAGAAGAAAAGAGATAAAGCAGATAAAATCCATTGTCCTAGATCCTTTGGAAGTTGGCAAATATAACACATCAAGTAAAAATTATGGTTCAAATACTACCTCATGAAATTATTTTTAATTTTTTAAGCGATCACAATTGTCTTTATGACTTCAATCAATTGTTTCAGCAAAACAGCATTTAATTTTGAGTTTAAGAGATTTGGACCAATCATTAAAACCATCTTTACATATATAACTAAGAAAACATACAAGTAACCTATGGCCTAAGAACCATTTCTTTAACCAAATAGGTGAAAATCTAAATCCATGAGTATTAATAACCTACACAAAAACACACCAAATGCAATTTCAATCTGCCTTTAGGAAAATGGCATTATGGATTAAAAAATAGAAATATACACACCAAACTATTTGAATAAAAAGTTTTTATATAGCAACTAAATTAAGAAAAACGTATTTCTTAATTATATAGACTTTAAAAACCTTCACTTAGAATACAAATATATTAGTGACTATATTCCACTAAATTTTGTTCCAATAAATCATTCTCATGGCACAAAATACTAATATGTGTTAAAGGTCATGAAATGCTACTCTGGAAATAAAACTCTAATTTCACAGAACTATTTTTTAAATACATTTTTTTATTGATTTCAGATAAGAATAGAGATTGATTTCAGAGAGGAAGGGAGAGTGAGAGAGAGATAGAAACATCAATGATGAGAGAGAATCATTGATTGGCTGCCTCCAGCATGCTCCCCACCGGGGATGGAACTCCCTGACCAGAACCAAACCCAGGACCTTTCAGTCCCCAGGCTGATGCTCTATCCACTGAGCAAGCTAGTCAGGGCTCACAGAATTATTTTAAAGAGAGGTAAACCACCGTTCTTTTCTTGGCATGCTAAAATCTAAAGCAGAGAAAGTCCTATGGCAAGTCCTATAGGTTCCCTATAAAGACAAAGGAAGGAGGGACAAGAGAGAAACAGGCTTAGAAGAGACAAAAATCTGAAGCCAGTGACAGGATGGATGGACTTTGAGAATATTATGGTAATCAAATAAGTCAGTCAGAAAAAGCTAAGAACCATATGATATCACTCCTATGTAGGTTATAAAACTAAAACTCATAGACACAGACAACAGTATGGTGATTACCAAAGGGAAGGGAAGTAGGGAATAGTAAAGGTTTTAAGGGGCTAAATATATGGTGGTGGAAGATGATTTGACTTTGGATGATGGGAATACAGTGCAATATACAAATCATGCATCATAGAAATATATGATCTTATAAACCAATGTCACCCCAATAAATTTAATTTAAAAACATAAAATAAAATACTAAAGTTAAAAAAAAACTGAGGCCAGAACAAAGTCCGAGAGGAAGAAGAAAGATGTTTTTTAATAAGAAATGATAAAATAGATGAAAGAAGTGAGAGAGAGAGAAAGAAAAAGACAGAGGGAAAAGAATGTGTAGAAACACAAAATGAGATATGACATTATTGCAGACATTATTGCAGATAACTGATTCCACATTTAGAAGTCTTCCCAATGACAAAATATCTTACTGAAAATACATATTTCCTTTAACCATTTATTTTATTTTGATCTTCAAATGCAAAGTAACCAGGATAATTGACTTTTCAAATCCCCAGTAAATTAATGGCAGTTACATAGAACCCTAACTTTCTAACTTCCCTTTCTCTATAGGCCAAAGTTGCAAAGATCAGCACCGATGCTTTATCGACTCGATATGCAACCCACTACATCTATGGCCCAATAGCATCAACAATTTGTAAGGTTTTCATATTACTTACTGTGTCATTTTCCCTAATTATTTTATGAATATTTAAGAAAAGTATAGAATTTGTACATTTGTATTAGAACATTTGGAATTGCTAATTTAACCTTTACTTTTTTTTTCTTAATGGAAAATAGGTTTTTTTATTTTTTATTTTTCTTTTAATCTTTAATGTTCAGTTTATTAATTACATTGTTCGCTTTTTTTTCACCCTATACTTCCCCTCCACCTGGTACCAATCCCACCCTCCACCCTCACCCCCCCTCCACTGTCCTCTCCCATTGTTGCTAGATTTTTGTCCAGTCTCTTGCTGCACTTCCCACACCCCCTTTCTCCCCAAGAGTTGTCAGTCCATTCCCTCTCGATGTCCGTGATTCTGTTACATTCACCAGTTTATCCTGTTCATCAGCTTATTAATTCACTTGGTTTTTAGATTCATTTGTTCATAGATGTGTATTTGTTGTTCCTAATTTATACTTTTATCTTTTTCTTCTTCCTCTTCTTAAAGAATATCTTTCAGCATTTCATATAATATTGGTTTGGTGGTGAAGAACTCCTTTAGCTTTTTCTTATCTGCGAAGAATTTTATCTGGCCTTCAATTCTGAATGATAGCTTTGCTGGATAGAGTAATCCTGGTTGTAGATTCTTGCTATTCATCACTTTGAATATTTCTTGCCCCTCCTGTCTGGCCTGCATAGTTTCTGTTGAAAAATCCACTGACAATCGTATGGGTGCTCCCTTATAGGTAACCAACTGTTTCTCTCTTGCTGTTTTTATTATTCTCTCTTTGTCTTTTGCTCTTGGCATTTTAATTATGATGTGCCTTGGTGTGGTCCTCTTAGGGTTCCTATATATTGGGGTTCGGTGTGCTTCTTGGACTCCTAAGTCAATTTCTTTCACCAGGTGTGGGAAGTTTTCGGTCACTATTTCTTCAAATAGGTTTTCATTGTCTTGCTCTTTCTCTTTTTCTGGCACCCCTATAATTCGGATGTTGATATGTTTGAGGTTGTCCCAGAGGCCCCTTACACTATCTTCAGTTTTTTGGATTCTTTTGATTTCTTGCTTTTTCAGCTGAGTGGATTTTCCCTCTTTGTATTTCAAATCTTTAACTTGGTTCTTGGGATGCTCCAGAGCACTTTTAGGTCTTTGTATAATATTTTTTATTTCAGTCAGTGTACGCTTAATTTCTGGTTGGTCCTTTTTCATGTCCTTGAGAGTCTCCTTTATATCCTTGAGGGTCTCGTTCATTTCCTTGTAGGACTCATTCATTTTCTTTGCGGTATCGCTTATTTCCTTACAGGCCTCGACCTTTTGTTGGAGCCTCTTGAAAAACCCTATAACCGTGGTTTTGAATTTCATGACCAGTCGTTTTTTTTCCTCCATTTCTTTCACATCTGATTTCTTTCCATGTCTCTGCATGGTGGCTGCTTCCCTGAGTTGGTCAATTAGCTTCCTACTAGGGACAGTGGCTCAACCTTCCCAGTTACCTGAGGTGGATATGGGTTGCACAGTCTTGCTGAAGTGAAGCTCAGGTTAATTGTTGTTAGCACTTGGAGGGGTTGACCTCCAGGCCAATTGTCTGTGAAGCTCAGCTATGCTCAGGTTGGATGGGCATAGTCTCCGGGCGAAGCAGATAGTGTTAGCTCCGCCCTATGCAGCCACAGGGACTCTGTGCCTGGGGCAATGGCTGCCATCACCTCTCAGAGAGAGCCGCTGTGGAGCTCCACCGGTTGCCGGGGAATTCAGACTCTCCACAAATGAGTCTACACGCCCAATGTCTCACCCAGGGTCGTAAAACAAAGCAGACTGACAGCTTTCCGAATGAGAAAGCAAGTCGCAGAGCGCTCTCTGCCCGGTCACGCAGCTGAGCTGTTCGCGCAAGCTGCCTTCTCCACAAGCCGGGAGGGGAGACCCCTGCAGCGCCCGAGTTTCGGCGTGCCCTCCCACTGTCCAGTTTTCACCCCGTATGATAGTGGGTTCCCTGGAAATCGCCCAAAGCTGGAGAATCAGTCCAGTGGGAAGTCTTTGTCTCCCTGTTCGAGAAAACTGGCCGGTTTTCGGCCGCCCGCCCTCTCCACTGGCGCACGCTCCAAACCTCTCTCCACGCAAAACTTTCAACGCTGTCCGCCGCCGCTCCTCCGAGTCACAGTGTCTTATTTTCACTTTTATTTGTGGAATTTTCACTCGGCCAGCTTTCTGGTGATTCTGGAAGGTGTTTGTTCTTTCGTTAAGTTGTAGTATTAAAATTGTTGAGTATGACAGCAAAATAGGTGTTTTACCTATGCCGCCATCTTGGTTCTCTCTAACCTTTATTTTAACATGTGATTTTGAATTATATGTGAATCTGGCAGATAAAATTTGTGGTTTGTGAGGATAATATTTTTCTGGAAACAAATTATACTGAACTTTTTATAAGGTTATGAGGTCAACAGAAGTTATTAAAAACAATTTACATTTTAATTCATCTCTCTACTTGTTCCCATCAGCCACACAATATTTTACTCTTGGGAATGATAAGAATTAATTGGGGCAGAGTTGATACTTCTTTTTTTTTTTTTAATTGTCACCTGAGAGTGTGTTTTTATTTTGCTTTTTTAGAGACGGGAAAAGGGAGAGAAAGAAATATCAATCAGTTGCCTCCTGTATGTGCCCCTACCAAAGATGAAACCCACATTCTAGGTATGTGCCAGGAGTCAACCCCACAACCTTTTGGTGTATAGGACAATGATCCAATCCGCTGAACCACCCAGGAGGGAATACTTTTATTTTTAATCATTGAACTTTATTTTATTTTTTTCCATTTTAACATTTAATTTTTATTGATATTTTTGCACTATAACTTATATTTAATAGTAGTACATTTTTTCCTTTCCCCCCTCCCCATTATCCTCCCCGCAGCCACCCTTACCGCCCAGTACATGTTCCCACCCACCCCTCTCCCCGCCCCAGTGTCTTTCATTCATTGGTTATGCTCATATACATGCATACAAGTCCTTCGGTTGATCTCCCCTGGCATTCACCTCCCATCCACCCAAGCCTTCCCCCTGTGGCTTAACAGCCTGTTCAATGCCTTCCTGCCTCTATATCAATCACTCTCCACTGTTTCTTTTCTTCAAAAATATCTTGCCTCTGCATACTAGAAATAAATGTATAAGAACAAAAAATGTTTCAGTCTCAGTTTCAATGTTCAACAGTTCTGAGTCCCAGTTTCAGTGTCAAATAATTCTTTATGTGTACATGTCAGCAATGGTATCCAGATGGTAGACACATCGTGGCAATGCAAGATCCATCCTCTCTGGTTTTGTCCTGGGCTGCCTGCAACCATGCACAGCTGCCAACTGCTAGCATGGCAAGGTGTTGTCAGTGTCCCTCATCTCTGGACCATCCGCGTGACTGGAACAGATCCGTCAGTTCCTCACAGTCGCAGGAACCCACATGGTCTTGGAGTTGTTCTCTGAAAACACACAAACACATTCTCGACCAAAAGTTAACAAAGGGATCCTCTCTGCAAAATAGACTTGGGATTCTTTTTATTTTTGCCTAAATGATTTTCCTTTGGCTTATTTTGACACGAGTTGGTTTTACAAGTGGAATTTACTTTTCTGGAATAAGAATTTTCTAGATGTATTTTACTTACAGGATATTTTTCCTTACATGATATTACCCCACAGTTCCCACTTTTCTTTGGCTTATTTTGACACGAGTTGGTTTTACAAGTGGAATTTACTTTTCTGGAATAAGAATTTTCTAGATGTATTTTACTTACAGGATATTTTTCCTTACATGATATTACCCCACAGTTCCCACCTCCTCCTTTTTGATTAATGGGGGCTTTTGGAAATTTTAGATTGCAGTCTTGGTAATTTTAAATTTTAATTTTTGCACACAAATATAACTGCTTTAGGTTCTTTGGATGTTAGGCAATTTTACAGTGAGATGAACTACTAATAGATAATTTAGTTAATGTTTTAGGAAAAGCTTTTTATCCAGTACACTTAAATTTTTTTGAGTATTCACATATTTCACTTGGCCAATTTAAATTAATCTGAAAACTTGATTACTATTTTCCTGTCACTTTTAATACTCAAGCAGAAATCTTAGTTTACCCTGTAAATACTAGTGGAAATGAATATTTGCATTTTTGAGTACGTCCTGAGCATTCCTGGTAATAAACTAAATTTAGATATAGAGCAGTTATTACTGGCCGAGTCTCTCTCTGCCACCTGGGTCCCGGTCTGAGTTGTGCATGGGAGGCGAAGCAGCCGTGGTGGTAGGAGTCCTCCCTCAGGAGGGGTGAGAATTCAAGCCCTTGCAAGGTTTGTGGAAGGGGGTCTGTGCCCCACCTCTGTTGACCTTTTAGTTCTCTCCTGTTGGCCCTTCAGCGACTGTGCCTGTCTTAGGTTGTTCCTTCCCTGAGGAATCTTACCCATCTCTGGCTAACCAGCCATCCTCCGGGGCCAAACAGGGTGATGTGAGGTTCAGTTCTGTCGCCTTTGTAGTCTATGTCCCCCTGTGGCCTCCACGTCCAATACCTGCCTTGGGGTCCCCTCGCCTGCTGGCGGGGTCCGTGTACTGATCACATATCTCGGGGTACCCAGGTTTCTTCTCAAGAGAGGGCCCAGCTCACACCATTGATCGAGAGACAGATCCATAGGGCCATCTGCCCAGAGGCTTCAGCCACAGCTTGAACTGAAAGTCAGGCATCATCTGTGTGTATTTGGATAGTAAGAAGAGGGTCCCTCTTGGCAAAAGGGCAAGAAGGGGCAATATAGAATGCTCGGATGCCTTCCCAGTGCCTTAATTCCTTCTGAAAGAGATTAATTTCTTTCCTATCCTTTTTGAAATTGCTGCCCAACATTCAAAGAATTAGTTTGTAAGTTTATTTGGGATAATTGTATAATATGCTGTTGTCAAATATCAAATATTATAATGACATTGTAGAATAATATCATGTAAGGGTATTATGGTGTCACAGAGGGTTAAGGAGGGCCTAGCCTAAGGACTGGTCTCCATAGGATATGACAAGCTCTAGGCCATGTTAATTCAATCTCAAACTAGCTGCCAATTTTTTTTATAACTTTATATAAACTTTGTCAAGGATGTAAAAACACAAATTGCTTACTTTAGTTCAAGAGATCAAATATATTGACTTTCACCCTTACTCCCACCACCTGCCACTTACCCTGAGGTTTGACATTCTGATGGACTTTTCTCAGTCTCTGGATCCATTCTTGTTCATCAGTCTATGTCATTCATTATATTCATCAAATGAGTGAGATCATGTGACATTTGTCTTTCTCTGTCTGGCTAATTTCACTTAGCATAATGCTCTCCAAATCCATCCATGTTGTTACAAATGGTAGGAGCTCCTTCTTTTTTTTTTACCACAGCATAGTATTCCATTGTGTAAATGTACCATAATTTTTTAATCCACTTATCTATTGATGGACACTTAGGCTGTTTCCAAATCTTAGCTATGGTAAATTGAGCTGCTATGAACATAGGGGTACATATATCCTTTCTAATTCCCGTTTCTAGTTTCTTGGGATATATTCCTAGAAGTGGGATCACTCGGTCGAATGGGAGCTCCATTTTTAGTTTTTTGAGGAAACTCCATACTGTTCTCCACAGTGGCTGCACTAGTCTACAATCCCACCAGCAGTGCACGAGAGTTCCTTTTTCTCCACATCCTCGCCAGCACTTGTCATTTGTTGATTTGTTGATGTAAGCCATTCTGACAGGTGTGAGATGATACCTCATAGTCATTTTAATTTGCATCTCTCAGATAATTAGTGACTTTGATCAAGTTTTCATATGTCTATGGGCCTTACTTTTGTCTTCTTTCAAAAAGATTCTATTTAGGTCTGTTGCCCATTTTTTTATTGGATCATTTGTCCTCCTTTTATTGAGTTGTGTGAGTTGCCTGTAGGTGCTTGAGATTCAACCTTTGTCACTGATAACATTTGCAAATATGTTCTCTCATAGAGTGGGTTTTGTTGTTGTTTTGTTGATGGTTTCTTTAGCTGTGCAAAAGATTTTCATTTTGATGTAGTCCCATTTGTTTATTTTTTCTTTAGCTTCCATTGCCCTAGGAGCAGTATCATTGAAGAAGTTCTTTTGGCATATGTCTCAGATTTTTTTCCTGTAGATTCCTCTAATGTTTTTATGGTTTCCCATCTTACGTTTAAGTCCTATATCCATTTTGAGTTTATTTTTGTGTATGGTGTAAGTTGGTGGTCTAGTTTCAATTTTTTGCTTCTGTCTGTCAATTTTCCCAACACAATTTATTGAAGAGACTATCTTGACTTCATTTTATGTTCTTGCCTCCTTTGTTAAATATTAATTGAGCATAGTGGTTTGGGTTGATATCTGGATTCTCTATCCTATTCCATTGGGTTATATGTCTGTTCTTGTGCCAGTACCAGGCTGTTTTGAGAACAGTAGCTTTGTAGTACAGCTTGAAAATGGTATTGAAATCCCCTCAACTTTATTCTTCTTTCTCAGTATTGCTGTGGCTATTCGGGGTCTCTTTTTATTCCGGATGAATTTTTGAAGAGTTCTTTCTAGGTCTGTGAAATATGCCATTGGTATTTAATGGGGAGTGCAAGAAATGTATAGATTGCTTTGGGTACTATGGACATTTTAATGATGTTTTTTCTCCCAATCCATGAACATGGTATGTTCTTACATCTGTTTACATCTTCCTCTATCTCTTTTTTTTAGTATCCTGCAGTTTTCCTCGAATAGATCTTTTACCTCCTTAGTTAAGATTATTTCTAGGTATCTTAATATTTTTGGTGTGATGGTAAATGGGGTTGCCTTTTTAGTCTCTCTTTCTATAAGTTCACTATTAGTTAATAGAAATGCCATAGATTTCTTGGCATTAATTTTGTAGCCTGCTACATTGCCAGATTGATTTATTAAGTCTATTAGCTTTTTATGGAGTCTTTTTTGTTTTTTATGTACAATATCATGTCATCTGCAAATAAGGATAGCTTTACTTCTTTTTTTCCAATTTGGATGCCTTTTATTTCTTCTTCTTATCTAATTACAATGGCTAATACTTCCAGTACTATGTTGAACAGGAGTGGTGAGAGTGGGCAACCCTGTCTTCTTTCAGTTCTTAGGGGAAATGGTTGTAGTTTTTGCCCATTGAGTATGATGTTTGCTGTGGGTTTATCATATATGGCTTTTATTATGTTGAGGTATGATCCTTCTATTCCTACCTTATTGAGAGTTTTTATCAAGAAAGGGTGTTGGATTTTGTCAAATGCTTTTTCTGCATCAATTGATATGACTGTGTGATTTTTATCTCTCAATTTGTTTATGTGATATATCACGTTTATTGATTTGCGGATATTGTACCATCCTTGCATTCCTGGGATAAATCGTACTTAGTCATGGTGTATGATCTTTCTGATGTAATGCTGGATCCTGTTTGCTAGAATTTTATTGATGATTTTGGCATCTATGTTCATGAGGGATATTGGCCTGTAATTCTCTTTCATTGTGTCATCTTTATCTGGTTTTGGTATTAGGGTGATGCTAGCTTCATAGAAGGAGTTTGGAAGTGTTCCATCCTCTTGAATTTTCTGGAATAGTCTGAGGAGTATAGGTTTTAGTTCTTCCTTGAATGTTTGGTAAAACTCCCCTGTGAAGCCATCTGGCCCTGGGCTTTTGTTTGCTTGAAGCTTTATGATGACTGCTTCAATTTCTTCCACAGTTATTGGTCTATTGAGTTGTTTAGATTCTTCCTGATTGAGGTTTGGGAGGTTATATTTTTGAGAAATATATCCATTTTCTCCAGATTATCCAGTTTGTTGGAGTAGAGTTGTTCATAGTATTTTTTAACAGTCCTTTGTATTTCAATGGGGTCTGTTGTTATTTCACCTCTTTCATTTCTGAATTTATTTATTAGGGTCCTCTCTCTTTGCTTCTTGGTGAGTCTGGCTAGAGGTTTATCAATTTTGTTTATCCTTTCAAAGAACCAGCTCTTGGTTTGGTTATCTTCCATATTGTTTCTTTGGTCTCTATGTCATTTATTTCTGCTCTGATCTTTACTATTTCCTTCCTTCTGCTTACACTGGGCTTTTCTTGTTGTTTTCTTTTAACTCTTTGAGTTGTTGGGTTAGATAATTTATTGCCGCTGTTTCTTGTTTTTTGCAGTAGGATTGTAGAGTTATGAACTTCCCTCTCAGAACTGCTTTCTCTGTGTCCCATAAATTTTGGATTGTTGTGCTATCATTGTCATTTGTTTCCATGATGTTTTCTATCTCTTCCTTAATCTCTCTAGTAACCCAGTCATTGTTTAATAGCATGCTGTTTAGTCTCCATGTGTTTGATTTCTTTGGATGGTTTCTATTGTAGTTGATTTCCAGCTTTATGCCACTGTGATCTGAGAATATGCTTGATATGATTTCTATCTTCTTGAATTTGGAGAGACTTTTCCTATGACCCAACACATGGTCTATCTTTGAGAATGACCCATGGGCACTTGAAAAGAATGTATATTCTGTGCCTATGGGGTGAAATGATCTGCAGATGTCAATTAATTCCATCTGGTCTAGTGAGTCATTGAGGATTGATGTTTCTTTACTGATTTTTTGTTTAGAGGATTTATCCAATGGTGATATGGGGCTATTATAGTCTCCTACTATGATTGTATTGCTGTCTATCTCTCCCTTGATATCCTCTAGGAGTTTTTGTATGAATTTGGGTGCTCCTGTGTTGGGTGTGTATATGTTTACCAGAGTTATTTCTTCTTGTTGGATTGCTCCCTTTAGTATTATATAGTGGCCTTCTTTATCTCTTGTTACGTCCTTCACTTTGAGACCTAATTTGTCAGATATAAGTATTGCTACCCTAGCTTTTTTTCCATTTCCATTCGCCTGAAGAACCTTTTTCCATCCTTTCACCCTCAATCTGTGTGCATCTTTTTTTTGGAGATGGGTTTCTTGTAGACAGCATATATATGGGTCACGTTTCCTTATCCAGTCCATTACTCTATGTCTTTTGATTGGAGCATTTAAACTATTTACATTTAAAGCTATTATTGATAGGTACTTATTTGTAGCCATTTTTGTTCTTTGCCCCTGTGTTCTTTCTTGGCTTTCTATTGCTTTTTACAGCAGACCCTTTAGCAATTCTTGCATTGCTGGTTTGGTGGTAATGTATTCCCTTATACCTTTTTTGTCTGTGAAGCTCCTGATTTGACCTTCAATTTTGATTGATAGCCTTGTTGGGTACAGTATTCTAGGATTCAGACCCTTTCTTTCCATGACTTTGTATATTCATTCCAATCCCTTCTGGCCTGATAAGTTTCTGTTGAGAAATCACTTGCTAATCTGATGGGGGTTCCTTTGTAGGTGACTTTCCATCTCTCTCTGGCAGCTTTTAA
Organism: Antrozous pallidus; assembly: GCA_027563665.1. NCBI lineage: Eukaryota > Metazoa > Chordata > Mammalia > Chiroptera > Vespertilionidae > Antrozous > Antrozous pallidus. The sequence goes on from CM050514.1 coordinate 115,072,674, forward strand.
GATTCTCACTTTGTTGTTGATGTTTGCCAATTTAATTATAATGTGCCTTAGTGTAGGTCTTTTGGGGTTTAATTTGCTTGGAACTCTGTGAGCTTCTTGGATTTGTGTGGGTTTTTTCTGTCCTATATTAGTGAAGTTTTCTGTCATTATTTCTTCCAACAGGTTTTCTATTCCTTGCTCAGTTTCCTGAGCCTCTGGAAGCCCTATTATGCGGATGTTGTTTTGTTTCATGTTGTCCCAAATTTCCATTAGGCTCTCCTCCTGCTTTTTAATTTTTTTTTCTAGAAGCTGCTCTACTTGGGTATTTTTTCCTACCTTGTCTTCCAGCTCACTGATGCGGTCCTCTGCTTCATCTAGTCTACTCCTGATACTTTCTATGGAGTTCTTTACCTCAGCAATGTCACTTTTCATTTCTTCTTGTGTCTTCTTTTCATCTTGGGTCTTCTTCATTTCTTCATAGTTCTTCTTCATTTCTTCATGGCTCTTCTTCATTTCCTCTTGATTCCTCTTCAATTCCTCATGGTTCTTACTCATATTGACTTCTATTCTCTTCAGCCACCCTATAACCATTTCTCTGAACTCTCTCTCTGACAGGTTGCTTGTTTTCATTTCGTTTACCTCTTTTTATGGTGTGGCTTGTTTTTCTTTTGTTGGTGGGCTATTTCTTTGTCTCCCCATGGTCTCTCTTCTCTGTGTGTCTTGTTATGTATTTCTCACTCTCCTGTGTTGATTTAAAGGCTTAAACTACAACACAACCAGGTGTAGCACACCAGGCACTGAAGAAGAATGTATTCACAGTATTGGTAACTCCAAATTAAAGGTGATTGCCAGAGGAAGGTTAATTAGGTGATAGTTTGGAAAAAAGAGAGTAAGAGAAAACACACTCACACAGAAAGAAAGAAAGAAAGAAAGAAAGAAAGAAAGAAAGAAAGAAAGAAAGAAAGAAGGAAGGAAGGAAGGAAGGAAGGAAGGAAGAAAGAAAGAAAGAAAGAAAGAAAGAAAGAAAGAAAGAAAGAAAGAAAGAAAGAAAGAAAAGAAGGAAGAAAGGAAGGAAGGAAGAAAAAAGGGAATGCCAAAATAAAATTGGGAAAAGGGGAAGGAGTAAAAAGAAAGGAAAAGAGAGTAAACTATAAATATGGGTTGGAAACTCCCAAAGGACCTCCACTAATCCCATCAAAAGCCAGCAACGAGTACCTGGAAATTGATACAAACTACATACAGCAACTAATATCAAGGGAGGTTAGGGAACGCAGAAGCTTAAATCTATCAAAAAGAACAATGTAAACATCACCAATACACAAAACAATGCCAACCCCCCCCCAAAACAAATTAAAAGAAAAGAATAACCAAACCAATCTTATAAACATGCATAAAATATCAATATAGTCAACAGTCAGGTAAACAACATCAGCAGGACCGAGAGAAAAACAGTTTAGGATAGTGAAGTAAGAGAAGCGATAGATGTATATGGACTTGGAGCAGGTGGTTGGAGATTGGATATAAAAGTGGGGTGAAATTTTAACAAGGGGTAAAAAGAGAGAATAAGGAAAATCTAAACCAGAAAAAGTGTAAGGGGAACAAGACACTAACTAGGGAATGGTTAGCAAGAGAGTGCTGGCATAGGGTGAAGTTGAAGTAGAGTAAAAAGATACTAAAGGGTAGCTGAAAAAAGACTGTATAACACTAATCTCTAAGTAGAATAAAGATAAAATAAAATGTCACTTAAAAAAAGTTTAAATAGTAGTAGAAATAAAATTGATTCCTTAATTTTTGTTACACAAGAGTCAATTAGCCCCTATATGGCAGTGTTTCTGAATTGACCTCTGGGTCTATTGGTCCTCTCTAGCCTGATCTAAAATCCCGCTATGTCTATGGTATTCACTACTGATTTGTGGAAATAGGCTACCCCAGAGCTGCCTCTCTAATGGTCAGCACCTGTTCTGATCCCCAGCCTCAGCAAAACAGCTCACCCCTGTGGTCTCCCAGGTTATCCCCCACCAGGGGATCCCCGTTCCTGGTTCAGCACTGAGAAATTCGGATTTGGAGAGGACAAATGCAAGCGCGCGAACTCACGTCCTGCTCGTATGTTTGTCCAAAACCCTTTTCCCCCTTGGGTTTGGCAGCCCGCTCCCTCCCAAAATTGTTAGGCTGGCCCTCTCCTTCAGGTCCAAATGGGTTGCTTTCTATGTATCCCCCCTGCCACCAGCTCCGAGGGCCCTCTTCCATGTTTGCCAGCTCCAACAGCCACGGACTTTTCCTCTTTTATTTTTTCCCAGGTGCAAATCTTCCTGTGTTACCAGCTCCCCTCACCCCAGGGGAAATCTGACTTTTCTGTGGCGGAGCACAGGGTTCCTCGGTATCCGCTTCTGCGCCAGCTAGGAACTGATGTTGGGGTGGGGTGGTCTCAGCTGCCCAGTGGGTACCGCATCTGTAAAATTTTCAGGCTCTTACCCTTCAAGATGGCGCAGTCCGCCTCTGAGCCAGTGGATCCGCGAGAGAACCCAGCAGCACCAGAGCCACTCCGTTAAGGGAGGCTAATCTAAGCAGTCCTCCTCCTTCTCCCAAAGCCCAGCTGCCTCGCCAACAAACACTCCCCGCTCGACCCTCAGCTGCTCCCTCTGTCTACCCTGGTACACAAATGATTACACGTCCTTCTGTTCCACCGCCATCTTTTCTATCCTGATCATTGAACTTCAATTGGGTTCTTTCTTACTTAGGCTAGTGTCCTGGGCAAGCATAGTCTTTTCCTGAGCTCCTAATGAGGAAATGGGGAAACCAACATTTTCAGCCACTTTGATAGTGTAAAACCAGTTTCCTATCTCTCTCACCAGCCCCTTCCTAATGTGTTTAACTGAAATCTATATTGGATTAAGAAAGGAGGTTACAGGGCTCTAGTTCTGTTGTTTTATTTTAGTGTCTCAGTACATCTTACTCTTTCCTACTTCTAGACTTTCTAGTAATTTGCATTTTATATTACTGACTTATATTCCTTACAAGCCAGAAAATAATATATTATTGAAATGCAAAAAGAAGCTACAGAACGTTACCTATAATCATGACCAAATAGCCTCAAAATACCCTATAACTAGGCAATATTTGAACTGTGGTTCATTCCCAGGTTTTAACAAAAACCAAAGCCCATGGTTTGACCACTATGCATAATTTTTCCCCCCTTTTTTCAGCTAAAATAATCAAGCTTTTCTATTTTCAAGCAATGAAAATACATTCATTTGATTTTCACCAAAGGCCATTAATTCAGACCCTAGAAAGTGAGATCATCTTTTTTCTGTGCTAGATCCCATTGGTGTTGATGTGGAAATACTTTAGTAAAAATTGCTTTTTCTCCAAACCATTTACAAGTTTCAATTCTTAGGCCCAAACTTTATGGAAAATTCCCAATAAATTATTTACAAAACCTTAACTTCTTAACAAAATTTAATTCCTCAAAAATAAGAATTATACCAGTACATCCAATCTCCTCTCAGACCACATAATATTTAGCACAGTGCAGGGCATGGTGTCTTAATGAAAGTGATGTCCTGACTTACCCAAAAAGAGTAAATATGGATTGAAACCACAAGAATAGACTTGGTATAGCCTGCATCACTTTCTAAAAATAGCCAATATTTTTAGCATAAAGACTGAATTTCATGGACAACTCATCACCACCAAAAACACATGTGTACTTCCATTATACTTTTTACATGTGTGTCTTTCTTGCAATAACTCTACCTGCCACACTTTACAAACCACTTCCCTTGTCCAAGCTAAAAGTATAAAATTTGAACTAACAATTGCCATGCAATTTGAAAATGCTGTAGCCATCACATACAAGTTCAAGAGCCAACTTATTGGAGGCTCCTTTTTATGGAATTGGATTAATGACTAAAACAAACAGATAAGTCCTATTCCTATAGAACATTCAGCTGCAATCACTAGTTACTGTCAAAGGGCTGAAGAAATGTGCAATGACACAGCCAATCACCAGCATCCAAACAGATCATGCTGCAACATGCCAGGAATTCATTATACATACAAAGGGAGGACAACAGGATTTCAAAACAAATTATATACCCAGCTATATAAATGGACAAAAAGCAAAGACCAAGAGAACAGACTAGAACACCAGCTTAAAATGGCAGCCTACTTTGTGGATACTGAGAAATAACAGAGCCAAATAAGCCACCAGATATGATGTAAGAACAATTCTTAGAACCATAAACAGAAATACTCACAGGTATTCTTAGCATCAAAGAACAAAGAGTTCCAAACAGGAATACATTTTTCAAGTGGCAACTAGAAAATCAAAGGATTGTTACTCTCACACTTTCCACATCTATACCAGTTATAGATGTTTGGATGCTGGTGATTGGCAACTAGTATATGCAACTTATGAGCAGAGTAGAGCTATACATGGCATTGCATCACAATCATTTAATTTACAGGGCACCTATCTAATAATTTCCCAGCATTTTGAAGCTTTGAGAGTTAGGTGAGAAGAGTTAAGACACAAAGACTACTCTCAAGGAATTACATTCTAACTGGGAGATAACCAAAGATACCATCGATCCATGCCATTATGTCATGAGGAGAGGATAGGGTGAAGAGGAATTATTATTGTGCACAAATCTGTAGCAGTATTTTAAACTTTGTATTCTATGATATTAAAAGAATTTTTAAGGCATTCAGGTTCAAAATGCATTGCCTCTTTCATATAGGGCTGTAGCAGCTTGATAAGTGTTCAAAACTTTTAGGAGTGCTTTAATAAAGCACCTGATTGAATGTTAAAAATTCAATGAGAAGTAAGGGGTACAAAATGGTTGACTTGATAAGAATAAAAAATAAAGGCAGCCACAATTAAAACTTAGTCATTCCAATATCCTGATTGTTACTTAACAAGTCCTGGGATTTGGACAAAGCATCCAGCACTCACCAGTATTTTTCTCTCTTTGAATTGATAGAGATAGAAGGAAGGAACATTTTAAAAACCCAAACTGTAGAGAGATCTCTAACCTTCAGAAAAGAAAATAAATATTTATAATTTGAACCTAAGAAACAAACACAACAAATAACTTAAAGCCAAAAAAAAAAAAAACTTAAAGCCAAACTTTTAAACCATAAAAGATTATCTAATTCAGTGCTTTTCAACCTTTTTAATCTCATGGCACACATCAACTAATCATTAAAATTCCTCAGCACAACAAAAATATATATTTTTTGTGATCTGACCAAAAAAAAAAATGGGGCGGGGGTGTATAGCTTTGATTCATTCACAAGGGATGGCTATTGTTGTGCAGGCTGTTGTGATTTCCTTATTGACAATCTAAGAGAAAAGAGCTCAGATACTGCATATTTTAAAAATTCTTGTGGCACACCAGTTGAAAATTGTTGATATAACTCATGGTTCTTAAGCCTCACTTCCCATTAGAGTCATCTGAGGAACTTTTAAAATATGCAGGTGATCAGGTCCCACCCCAAAGCAATCTGATATCATTAATCTGTGCTGGGTCCAAGCACTTGCATTTTTTTTTTTGAGCATCCAAAGAGATTCTAAAATGAAACTAGGTGTGACAACCACTGATCTTATTTAGGTAAATCCCTCATTTATAGACTGTAAAATTGACATACAGAAAGGTTTTATTACTTTAGAGCAGAACAGGAACAAAAATCAGCAATTCTGAACACAGTCAAATGGTATACCAAGTACTCTGCCACAAGCAGCAATATTTAGATGACAAAACTGATGGTAAAAGATTGTGAAATGTTTACATTGCATATTTACAGCATATCCAATCCTTTGCCACCTAGAAATAGTGCCTGGTTAGCAAGAATTAATAGAATCTAGGTCACTTGTATCATTATTAATATCATCCATTTGTGAGTTACATCATGTATTAAAAGTTAACTTCAAAGTGCCTTTTTCATTGCCTTCCAACACACCAAAATTGCTAGATCTGTTCCTATTTCTCAACCTAATGCTGTTTCCCACAATACAACTGGAAAAGAAGAAAATCAAAACCTCAAATTTGTAGCTCACAACATCCAATATCTATCTACTAAGAGAAATTTAAGGTGAGATTATATTAACAAACAGAAGGGCAGAGAAAATATTTCAACTTATGACCATGTATCTCTAACTTCAATTCTTGTTTCAAATAGAATTTTCACTTCGTATTGATATAAAGTGCTGGTTATTATATTTAAGACATGTCAATAACATTTTTAAAAAATACATTAATTTATCAGCATCACCTTTGTGGGTTCCTTTAATCTAAAACCAAATTCCTAGCTTAGTTCAGTTTTATTTTTACTTGTTTTGATTGTATTACAGTAAGTTCCTTGCACCTAATGTTTTTTGAAAGAAGAAAATTGTTTTAATGTAAATAAATTAAGAAAATATTGTCAACAAAAACATTATCTTGTAGAACTCAATAAAGACTTTTTGTTGGCAGAACTATAGATTGACATATGGTGGTTATAACATAGACAGGTTGAAATTGAAAAATATATATTGTGAAAACATTAATCAAAAAAAGAGTGGCCATATTAAATATGAAATGAAGTAAATTTCAGAGAAAAGAAATTTTTCTAGACATTAATAATAATAAAATAATTAATCCACCAAAAAGATAAGATTTTATGCAAACCAATTTTGCCTATAATGCTTCTGCCGAAATTTTAAAATTCATTGTTCCAGATTCTTGATTGATCTAAACATATCCTTGTGTCTTTTTTTCTTTTCCCCATCACTACACTTTGTGAGTTGTGGGGTTTTTTTGTTTTTGTTTTTGTTTTTTGTTTTTTATGGTGTGTGTGTGTGTGTGTGTGTGTGTGTGTGTGTGTGTGTGTATGTGCGTGTGTTAACAATGTGGATTTTTTTAAGCCACCCAGATTGAAATATCACTAATTTTGTTCCTCAATTATGTTCTCAGTGTGGCGAGTCCATACTAGCTCAGACTTTTATTGCGCTACTTCCTGCCTAGTCTCTACTCTTTTCAGTCCAAATTAACCATCGTAAGTACAGCACAGAAATGGCTGTTACTGCCTCCTAAACATGTCACTTTGTCCTGATTTATCAGGTTTGTGAAGTTTTGCCTACAAACTCTCACAGCTCCCTTTGTTCCAGTATAATTGGATGCCACTGGTCCCTAAAAACACCTCCATGCTTTTCCATCCTGTGGTTCACTGACCAGAATGCCTTTCTTACACCTCCATCTGAGAAAAGTACACCTTTCTTCAAGGTTCACCTCCAGTATCACCTCCATCATGGAGGAGCAGGCATTGAGCATGAAATGCTATCTTCATCACCATATAATCTCTTTTTTCTTTAAAAACATCATAAAATATTGTACCTTTCCTATGGTACTTATATATTCTGTCTAATCTCTATTAATTTGTATCTTTGACCTCTCTCACCTAAATTCTAACTTCTTAAAGACACCAATGGTATCTTCATCTTTCTACTCTGTACCTCCCAACCTCCAGTGCCAAGTAAAGAGAAATATACATATTAAAGATTCAATAAATATCTGCCGAATAATTTAAGAGAAAATCTTCTCTTTCCGATGAAATAGGTGTTCTTGCTTTTCTTATCACAGCTTTGAATTCTTATCTTTCAAACCTAAAATGTTAATGTCAATACTTGTCCTGAAATATAAATTATTTTATGTGTAAAAAAATACTTTTTACTACATAAATGCATATTAGTATTTATATGCCCTTATACAAACATTATGTGTATATAACTTTTTGATGTGTCTATATTTTCAATCTTTTTACCAAATAATAACATTTTTAATAAAATTTCATACAAGTTGACATGGAAAAGTTGAATTAGGGAGTTAAATACATCCTTAAGGTAACTGATTTCCACTTTCTTGGTCTTTTTACTACAAAAAGAGGTTACCCTAGTAACATGAATGTAAAGAGACCTGGACTGTTAGAAAGAATGTAATTTTGCCTAGTTTATATGTATTGTTTTCTTTGGTGGGATTTCAGCAACCAGTGACCCCTCTTCAGTGATTTCCTCAGCTGCTTGCCCTGGTTCAGAACGCCTCCCTCAGAGACTGTGTGCCAGGAAACAAAGCAATTTAGAGTGCTGAGCCATGCAAAATGTAATTTTCAAAGTACAGCATTTTTTAAAATGAGCATCAGTATCAAAGCTATGATTATATTTTACTCTACACTCTGTGTTACACAGACTACTACTCACATTCATTACTGCAATTAACTGTACACATAATTATTTTTACTGCTAATTTACACCAGTGAATTTTCATTTCAAGACAAACATTAGTATTTGTTTTAATTGAATATTTACTACTTATGTTTTACAGACCGAACATCAGGTTCATCTTTAGACTGGGCCTACAAACTGGGCATCAAGCATACATTTGCCTTTGAGCTTCGAGATAATGGCAAATTTGGTTTTCTACTTCCAGAATCTCAGATAAAACCAACCTGCAAAGAGACCATGCTAGCTGTCAAATTTATTGCCAAGTATATCCTTCAGCATACTTCCTAAAGAATCACCCTCAATTTGGAATAAGCCATTAATTCTCCTTTGTGCCTTTCACCACAATGTCACTCTTCAATTATTCCTAAATAAAACATCACCTGATTCTTGCTCATTTAAGTCCTATATTATTTATTTTTGCTTTTACTTCCTCTCAGTAAGAACTTATCAAATAGCTTTAAACAAAAGCTTTTAACTACCTTTCTTTGCTCCAAGTAAAGTTTGAACACAGCAAAAAAAAATATTATTTTTACTATTTTCAAAGGTTATATACAGTGGATCACAGGAAAAAGATAAGAATCCTTGGGTTCTCCAGAATCAGATTTTCACAGATTTTCATCATTTTATGTGCTCATAGAGCAAAAATAAAACACATTTCAAAATGCATGTTGTTTTTTATAAAGTATAGTCTCTATATTTCTCTACTAGCATTAACAATCAAGTACTGCTGAAACCAGTTTGGCTCAGTGCATAGAGCGTCAGCCCGCAAACTGAAGGGCCCTGGGTTTGATTCCGGTCAAGGCATGTACCTTGGTTGCAGGCACATCCCCAGTGGGGGGTGTGCAGGAGGCAGCTGATCAATGTTTCTCACTCATCGATGTTTCTGACTTTCTATCCCTCTCCCTTCCTCTCTGAAAAAATCAATAAAATATATTTTTAAAAAACAACCAAGTACTGTTGCTCATGCATTCTGTTAATAAGAAAATATCTTCAATTTTCAAAAACATATTTTGCTTATATATGTATAGTTTTAAGTACAAGTAAACATTATATATTTACAATAGCAAAAGGATGGCCCAGTATTATCAGTGGGGAGTTCTCTGCACCCCCACCTATTGCTGATGGAAGTGGGCTTCTTTCAATGTCATGAGAAAGCGAATTCTTGAAGACTTGTGTGGGAGAATGAGTGATATTTATTTGCATGGAATTAAATCCCTGGGTTTCAAAGGTCCCATCTCCCTCCATCCCACCAAGGAAGAAGTCCAGTGTGTCTTCAGCAGGGCTAGGATTAAAGCCATCGCCCAGAGTTTCTGCTCCATATTTGTACAGTTCAGTCCAGCATCTGGCTAGGTTATTTTGTATTTCCACCATTGCATATGTGGTCCAAATTTCAGTGCTTGCAGTGGCTTCACCCCCTCTAGTCAATTACATTTGTTCCCAGGTTGTAAATACTGACGGACAATTATTTTTCCTGTCACCCTGACTTTACTGCATAGAATTCTATCTCCCTTTGTTAGACCCCTTCCCCTAGGGATCTGAAGGGAATGGACAGGTGGTTCCCTTAAAAGTATAAATTTGCAGGTTCCTGTTGAAACTGACTAGATGACCATGAAAGTCTGCCCTGTCTTTTGCTTTCTTCCAATTATTAATAACTATAGGCCCAGTGCATGAAAATTGTGCACTGGTAGGGTCTCTAGCAGCTGCGGCAGCCAGCTAGGGCCTTCCTCCCTTTCCCCAGCTGCCTGCTGCCAGTCAGGGCCTCCCTCCTTTCACCCAGCCCACCTGGTCAAACTCCCGAAAGAACTCCCGGTCAAGGAGACAATTTACATACTATACTTTTATTATATAAGACTAGCTAATTACAGTTACACTAGCAGGAACTAAAAGGGTTCATATAGAGATTAATCTCAGTGCTTTAAACAGCTAGTTCCCATCAACATAATATGCATTAAATTAAAAACAGTTTATTTTAGCCTGTCATAACCAGAGGAGCTATCTGCCAAAACATCTTTTCAGTTAAAGACACAGCCAAGACAGTCTGGTAAGCTGTAAGCCCTGCCCCCATTCTATCTAATAAAAGAGTAATATGCAAATTGATTGTATAGCCAATCAAGCCACACCCACAAGCCAATCAGGAGCAAATAAACCCCAACCAAGATGGCTGTGGACACTGAGAGCAGGAGGGAGGCTTGGGTTTCCTGGGCAATGGAAGAAGCCAAGCTTTCTGCCTGCTCTTGTTGGCCTACGCCTCCACTCAATGCTACATAGTTTCAATTATGGAAGATACATAATCCCAACAGAAATGGCGGCAGCCACAGAGCTGGAGAGAGCAGCCCGGGCAAATGGAGAAAGCCAAGCTTCTGCAGCCCTAGTGCTTAAGCCTCCACTCTAGGCTACAAAGTTTTAATTATAGAATTTAAATAAATCCAAACAGAAATGGCTGTCACCACAGAGCAAGCAGAAGGTTTGGCTCCACTTCAGGCTACAAAGTTTCAATTATAGAGCATAAATTAATCCCAGATCCCAGGGCCTCTGCTTGGGTCACTGGGGGTGTGGCCGGCCTGCAAACCACCACAGGCCCCTTGCCCAGGCCACCCCACGCCACAAAGACTCCCTTCAGGGCAAACCAGCTTGCTCCCATCCATGCATGAGGCCTCTATTTCTATGTAATAAAAGTAATTTGCAGATTCACCATCACTCCAACACACAAGAGGGCTGCCCTCATGTGGTCAAAGATCCTTCCCCCATGTGGACACAAGATGGCCACCACAAGATGACCAGCAGGGGAGGGGCTTTGGGAGGTTCCAGGCCTGCAAGGGAGGGCAGTTGTGGGCCATCAGGCCAGCAGGGGAGGGCAGTTGGGAGGGCCCAGGCCTGCAAGGGAGGGCAGTTGGGGGCAATCAAGCCTTTAGGGGAGGGAAGTTAGGGGTGACCAGGCTGGCAGAGGAGGGAAGTTGGGGACAAACAGGCTGGCAGGGGAGCAGTTAGACAGCAATTAGGCTGTCCAGGTAGTGCTTAGCAGGTGATCAGGCTGGTGGGCAGAAGCGGTTAGGGGCAATCAGGGAGGTAGGCAGGCAAGCAGTTTGGAGCCAGCAGTCCTGGATTGCGGCAGTAGGATCAAGCCAAAATGGGCAGTCAGACCTCCCTCGAGGGGTCCCAGATTGGAGAGGATGTAGGCTGGGCTGAGGAATACCCCCACCCCCTGTGCATCAATTTTGTGCACCAGGCCTCCAGTAATAAATAAGAAGGAAGCCTGGAGATGTAGTAGAAGTTGAAAAGAGGTAGACAGTCATGTTGACCAAGGCCAATCAGATTACTATTGAATTTATACTGTTTATAATGCTATTGTTTAAAAGAGTGTCACAAAATGTCTTTTTCCAGCCTTAATTCTTTAATACTTCATCATGTGAAATCATTGTTCAGAAATCAAGAACACAGATGCCTAATAGAAGTTGAAGCCAAGTAAAAAGTTCCTTAATTTCCTATAAACTGTTTTTTTAGAACACTCTGGATAAAATTTTTGAGGACCCATAAGAAATAAGGCCAACAAATAATCTGGGGCCTCCTCATGAATCTTCTAGGGACCAGAAAAGAACAAGTCCTATCAAAAATACAAGGTAATAGTGTTTCTGATAGTTATGAGGTAGACAAATGTTTCCCATGTAAAATTGTCTGGGGGAAACCAATATGAGCTAACAAAATCTATCTATCTATCTATCTATCTATCTATCTATCTATCTATCTATCATCTATCTAAGCCAAGCTACCTGAATGATGGGATGATTGGAACAATCAGTTACTATGATGCACACATGGTAGCCAACTGGCCCAATCGGGGGCCCTTGACCCCCCAACACCTCAACCTCCCATGGCCCCTCCACATAGCAAACCCCACCCCCAATCAGCCTCCCCATCCTGATCACAGGCAGGGTCAGCTGGCCAACTTCCTGTGTCTCCTCCCCACCCCCTGCCAGCCTGGACCCAATCAGCAACCATCAAGGCAGTCCAGCTGGACTTCACCCATGCACAAATTTGTGCACTGGGCCTTTAGTTGCTTTATAAGTGAAGAGGAGGAAAAATGACAAAAGTAAAAAATTAAAAGACAAAACTGTGGTTGAGATTAAATTGTTCCTTATAAAAATATAATCTCTATACCTAAATATTTAGCATTCAAAACTGGATCAGAACATGGAAATGTAAATTTGTTTCATTGAACATGTCATTTGGGAATTATTCACTCACTCAGAATTGCTTATCAACTGAGAAAGAACTGAAATAAATTCTAACCTGAAAATGTACATAATTCCATTGGGTATATAGATGGAGGAGGTGAAAAGATAATCCCAATTGTTTAATATCACCCTGTGTTCATCCATTATTCAGTTTACAAAGGACATAGAGGGTTTAAGCCCTATGTTATTTAGCAATTATGTAGTTTAACATTTCCTCAATCAGCAGGAAATCATTTGACTAAAAAATAAAAAATTCTAACAAAACCATATCTTAATTAAATAGGTTTAGCATGGGGAGAAACCAAGATGGTGGCATAGGTAAACACCTATTTTGCTGCCCCACACAACAAGTCCAAAACTACAACTTAACAACAAAACAAACATCATCCAGAATCACCGGAAAGCGGGCTGAGTGAAAATTCCACAAATAAAAGTAAAGATAGGAAACCATGACTCAGAGAAGCAGCAGAGCGCAGCCTTGAAGATAAGCCCAGAGAGAGGTGCAGAGCCGTGCGTGCGCGCGAGTTGTAGGGCGGGCATCAGCAAACCTGGCTGGATTTCTACAATGGGGAGAGCAGAGACGTCCCACTGCACTGATTCCCCAAATTCCAGGTAAGGTCCAAGGTCCGAGGTGGGCACGCTGAAAGCTGGGCGCGGCAGAGGTCTGCGAGTTTGAAGAGAGTGCGTGTAAACTTGATACAGCAGTTTGCATGTAAACTTGGGGACAGAAGTGCACGACCGCAGAGAGGACTCGTGACTTGCTCCCTCGTTCGGGAGACCACCAGACTGCTTTTTTTTACAACCCTGGGCGAGACTTTGGGTGTGCAGACTCATTCGAGGAGAGGAAGAATTGTCTGGCAACAGGTGGGGACCAGCGGCGGCTTTCTCTTGGAAGTGTGCAGCCATTACCACCTGGCACAGAGACCCACATAGGGCAGAGCTGACACTGTGTGCTTAGCCTGGAGACTCCACCCATCCAACCTGAATACAGCTTTCCTTCACTCCCAATTGTCCTGGAGGTCCAACCCTCCTAGTGCTAACAACAATTAGCTGGGCTTAAATTCAACAATATTGTACAACCCATAAAGGATTGCAGTAAGAGTATCCACCTCAGGTAACTGGGGAGGCTGAGCTACTGTCCCTTAGAGGACATCTACCACACTAAGTTAATTGACCAACTCAGGAAAGCAGCCACAATGTAGAGAAATGCAAAGAAATCAGGTGTGAAAGAAATGGAGGGAAAAAAGACAACTAGACATAGAGATCAAAACCACAGTAATAAGGTTTTTCAAGAGGCTCCTAGAAAAGGCCAATGAACTTAATGAGACCTACAAGGAAATGAATAAGACCTACGAGGAAATGAACAAGACCTACAAGGAAATGAAAAGACCGAGGAGGATATGAAAAAGGACCAACTAGAAATTAAGCATACACAGACTGAAATAAAAGATATTACACAAAGTCCTAAAAGCAGCCCAGAGAACCATAAGATCCAAGTGAAACATTTGAAATACAAACAAGCAAAATTCACTTGGCCAGAAAAGCAAGAAGCAAAAAGAATCCAAATAATTGAAGATAGTGTAAGGGGCCTCTGGGACAACCTCAAGCAGGCCAACATCCAAATTATGAGGGTGCAGGAAAAAGAGGGAGAACAAGGTAATGAAAACCTACTTGAAGAAGTAGTGACCAAAAACTTCCCCCACCTGGTGAAAGAAATTGACTTAAAAGCCCAAGAAGTACACAGAACCCCAAAATATAGGAATCTAAAGAGGACTACACCAAGACACATCATAATTAAAATGCCAAAAGCAAAAGATGAAGAGAGAATATTAAAAGCAGCAAGAGAAAAACAGTTAGTTACCTATAAGGGAGCACCCATACGATTGTCAGCAGATTTCTAAACAGAAACAATGCAGGCCAGATGGGAGTGGCAAGAAATATTCAAAGTGATGAATAGCAAGAATCTACAACCAAGATTACTCTATCCAGCAAAGCTATCATTCACAATTGAAGGTCAGATAAAGTGCTTTGCAGATAAGAAAAAGCTAAAGGAGTTCATCACCACCAAACCAATATTATATGAAATGCTGAAAGGTATTCTATAAGAAGAGGAAGAAGAAAAAGGTAAAAATATAAATTATGAACAACAAATACATATCTATCAACAAATGAATCTAAAAATCAAGGGAATTAACAATCTGATGAACAGGATAAACTGGGGAATTGAACAGAATCATGGACATAGAGAGGGAATGGACTGACAATTCTTGGGGAGAAGAGGGGTGTGGGAAGTACAGCAAAAGACTGGACAAAAATCATGCAACTATGTGAGAGGACAGTGGGGGGGAGGGGAGGGTGGTGGGTGGGATGGGTACTGGGTGGAGGGGAGCTTTAGGGGGATTAAAAAAGGGGAAACAATGTAATTAATAACCTGAACAATAAAGATAAAAAATAAATAAATAGGTTTAGCATGATATCTAGTGTATTTTGCTTTTTTGACTTCATATAAGTTGTGAAAATAAATAGACAAAGAAAAATACCCATGTTAAAATTAAAAACTAAAACTTTATGGGGATGATTTAGGACTCAGTGTTGTGAATCTTCCCTTGTCATTCTTCATTTACCAATAAGAGCACTTTGTACCCAAACCACAATTTATGATGTTTCTTATAATATGTCTTACACACAAAAAATCCTCTAAATCATTCCTTTTCTAGTTTTCTTACAAATTCTCCCTAGGGACATTGTTTTATATTTTGATTTTGATTTCTGTCAATGGTCTATTTCCTAAGATACACATCTCCATTATATTAGAAAATATAGGGTTGGGGATTTAAGAGACAGGGAAAGGGAGAATAAATGTTGATAGAAAGAGACTTGATTTGGGGTTGTGAACACACAATACAGTGCACAGATGATGTATTATAGAATTATGCACCTGAAAATAATATAACTTTATTAACCAATTAGTGCCCCAGTGCATGGATTTATGCACATGGAAAGGAAATTAATTAATTAGAAGGTGGCTAGCTGGGCAGGACTGGATACATCCAGGAGCCAATCTCCCACGGTCCTTCCCTGGCCAGCTGCACCTGGGGTAGTGCACACCTTAAAGGGTATCTGGGGAGTGAGCAGGGTCCCTCTGGCAGGTGGGGGTCCCTCAACTTGGCCTGTGGGGATCAGGCTGAAACTGGCTCTCCAACATCCCCTGAGGGGTTCCCAGATTGTGAGAGGGCGGTTCTTGGGTGACACACCCTAGAATCAGGCTCTGTCCTCTCTGGTTCCAGCGTGCATCACCTGAGAACCACCACTGCCAAGTCACCACAGCTCTGCAACTCCTGTGTTGAGTGTCTGTCCCCTGGTGGTCAGTGCACATCATACCTACTGGTTGTTAAGACGGTCAGACAGTCACTTAGCCTTTTATATGTCGCCCCAATAAATTCAATAAAAAAGTTAAAAAAATAAATGATCTTACTGATTATTTTTTAAATATATTTTATTGATTTTTTACAGAGAGGAAGGGAGAGGGATAGAAAGCCAGAAACATCAATCAGCTGCCTCCTGCACACCCCCCACTGGGGATGTGCCCATAACCAAAGTACATACCCTGACCAGAATCAAACCCAGGACCCTTCAGTCCACAGGCCAACAATCTATCCACTGAGCCAAACTGGTTTTGGCTGATTATTTTTACTAATATAAATAAATTTGAGTATCCAATGGGTAGTATGACTCCAAATTGATTTTAAAATGTCTTATCAGAAGTACCTTCTCCACATCCTACACCTTGGATATACCATGGAAGTGCTCATTGGCTAAGTAAACAACAAGCTTATTGACAAGAGTTTATTTTTCATCCTATCTAAATAAGCATAATATGCAAATTGACCGTACTTCCACTACACCCACAAGCCATGCCCACCAGCCAATCAAGAGTGAGTATGCAAATTAACCCAACCAATATGGCTGCAGCCACAGAGTGAATAGGAGGCTTGGGTTTCCCTGGCAATGGAGGAAGCCAAGCTTCCCACACACCCTGGCTGGCCCAGGCCTCTACTCAAGGTTACAAAGTTTCAATTATAGAACATAAATAAATCCCAACAAAAATGGCACCAGCCACAGAACTGGAGAGAGCAGGAGGCTTGAGTGGATGACCCCAGGCAATGGAGGAAGCCAAGCTTTCCATCTGCCCTGGTGGCCCAGGCCTCTGCTCAAGATTACAAAGTTTCAATTATAGAAGATAAATAAACCCCAGATACCAGAGCCTCCCTTGGATTTCTGGGGAGCATGGCCAGACTGCACACTACCACAGGCCCTTCACCCAGGCTGTTTCATGCCCCAAAGGAATCCTTCAGGGCAAACAAGGCTCTATCCTATCTAAGCCTATCTAATAAAAGGATAATATGAAAATTGACCATCACTCCAACACACAAGATGGCTGGCACAAGATGGCCATTAGGAGAGGGCAGTTGGGAGGGACCAGGCCTGCAAAAGAGCAGTTGGGGGTGATCAAGCCTCCAGGAGAAGGCAGTTAGGGGTGACCAGGCCTCCAGGGGAGGTAAGTTAGGGGCAAACAGGCTATCAGGGGAGTGGTTAGGGGTGATCAGGCTGGTAGGCAGAAGCAGTTAGGGGCAATCAGGAAGGCAGGCAGGCTCCAAGGCCTGGGAGCCAAAAGTCCTGGATTGTGAGAGGGATGTTCAACTGCTCACTTAGGCCCGATCCTACATGGAGCAGGCCTAAACAGGCAGTCAGACATCACTTGAGGGTCCCAGATTAGAGAGGATGCAGGTTGGCTAAGGTACACACATCCCTGTGCACAAATTTTGTATACCACCCTCTAGTCTAAGATAAACATCTATGTATGATTTTCTTTAGATATAAAAATAAACAAGTAATTCCCAGAGAAATTTACAACAGGTCACTAAGAATATATAAATTTTCTCTGTTCTGAGGTTCTCCCCTAACAACTTCTTCTCACAAAAGTATTTAAATTATTTTGGTCATTCCAAATGGATGGACATTGGATGTCATATATTTGAAAGTTTAGAGTAAACTTTAAATGTTCTCAACACATACAAGAAAACATAATTATTGAGTTGTTCAGGGATTTAAATAACCTTGTTTTGATAATCATTTCACAACATATACATGTACCAAATCATCAGGTTAAACACTTTAAATTACACAATGTCTATGTCAATTGTATCTCAGTAAAGCAGGAGAAGAAAATATGTGGTTCTTATAGATACTACTAGAGGCCCCTACACAAAATTTATACACTGTGGGGGGGGGGAAGGAGGGGGATTCCTCAGCCCAGGCTGCACCCTCTTCAATCTGGGACACCTTGAGGAATGTCAGGGATCAAGCCCAAACCAGCAGTCAGATATCCCTTCCACAACCTGGGACTGCTGGCTCCTAACTGCTTGCCTGTCTGCCTGACTGATTGTTCCTAACTGCTTCCGCATGATCACCCCCTAACCATTCCCCTGCCAGCCTGATTGACACCTAACTGCTCCCCTGCTGGCCTAATCACCCTTAACTGCCCTCTCCGGCCAGCCTGATTGCCTATAACTATCCTCCTCTGCTGGCCTGGTCACTCCCAACAGCCTCCCTTGCCAGCCTAGTCGCCCCCAACTTCCCTCTTCTGCTGGCCTGGTCACCCCCAACTGCCCTCCCCACCCAACCTGATCACCTCCAACTGCCCTCCCCTGCTGGCCTGGTCACTTCCAACTGCCCTCCCCTCCCAACCTGATCTCCCCCAACTGCACTCCCCTGCTGGCCTACTCACCCTCAACTACCCTCCCATGCCAGCCATATTGTAGTGGCCATCTTGTGATGACAGGGGGGTGGCCATCATGTGACAACATGGGGACAGTCATCTTGTGATGTGAGGGCAAGCTGCCACCTAGGCTTTTATTAGTATAGTCGATGTTGTACCTGCACATGTTACAATATTTTAAGTCAACTTTACATATTTTCACTAAAAAAATTAACCCATTGAAATAAAAGTAATGAAGAAAGAATTTAGTGAAGAAAGAATTTAGAGAGAATTATATGAAGTTCAGATTACCTCTGGTTAGAAGACGCCTCCTTTTCATTCAACTAGTGACAGAAAATTATGACTGGAACTCAAATTAGGAGTCACATATATATGCAACCTTCCATATTAGAAGGTTTTATTACATAAAACCATGTTAAAAGCAACAGCACTTACTAAATAGTGCAGCTAATATAAATACATGGCAATATTTCAAAATTATGCCTTTACAATTCTTAGTTCTTTTCAACACAATTGTATTTCATGATTAAAATAGCAAGTCATTTTTCTGTAATGAGTAGAAATGAGTCATAATAGCATCTTAACAATCTTCACAGCATATAGGCTACTGTCAGAAATTCCTTAGGCAAGAACTTTTGGAGAGTCTCTTCCATTTCATTGTCACAAAATCCATTAAATCAAGACAGATCTCAGCCTGCCTGAGTATTATCTATGGGAGGGTTATAATTTTGTCATGAAAATTTAGTCTCACATGAACTTAGCATAAAAGGTCTCCGACCACAAAATAGAATGGAAATGGATATATTATTACTTGAACTGCTCTTTTGCTCACTTATCCTTCAATTACAAGCCTTAAATTCACTGGTGTCAAGAGGTTAAACCAGAAAAATGTAAAACAGTTTTTGAAATAGTGAGGGAAATTTGATACTTAATGTTCCAAATGTATTATCATTGCCACGTTATCACTGACTTATTTTACATTGTAGATTCATGAAACAAAGAAAAAATTTGTATCTTTCATTTCATATATAAAAGAAATAACAAGAACTCAGATTTATTTTCTTATTTTAAGTTGTCCAATTTCTGTTTTATTAAATGTTTGCTTTATAAAACTTAACAAAAGGTAATTAAATTTTAATGGGGCAAACTGTGGTAGTGAGGAGAAAAAGTTGTCAGAATTATAATCACCCTGGCTGTAATAATCATATGAAAGTAACATTTACATAGCACTGGGTAATTTAAAAATTGCCCTCACATGCATATCTGCGCTTGATCACAACTCTATGAGCCTGAGTTGAGGGGAGGCTATTGATAATCTACCTTATATATATTAGAAATCATGATGTAAAGTACTTAAGTGATTTGCATATATAAAGTTGCAAGTAGAAACTAGATATTCACACTTCAAAATTCAAATTCTTTTCATTACACCACATTGTGCAATGGTTATTACTTCTGTAGAAGGCAGAGAGAAAAAGTGGCTATCTAATGTGTGAGTCGTCATTTTAGATTCCCTCCTCTTGATTATCTAGATTAGTGATTCTCATACTTGAACACATATTGCAATCACCTGAGAAGCTTATTAAAGTACAGATTGCTGCCCTGACTGGTTTGGCTCAGTGGATAGAGCATCAGCCTGCAGACTGAAAGGTCCCAGGTTCTGGTCAAGGGCATGTACCTTGGTTTTGGGCACATCCCTACTAGGGGGTGAGCAGGAGGCAGCTGATTGATGTTTCTTTCTCTTTTTTTAATCTTTATTGTTCAGTTTATTAATTACATTGTTCCCCCTTTTTTATCCCCTTATAACCCCCTCCACCCAGTAGCCATCCCACCCTCCCCGCTCACCTCCCCCCCCCACTGTGCTCTCCTATCGTTGCATGATTTTTGTCCAGTCTCTTGCTCTACTTCCCACATCCCTTTTCTCCCCAAAAATTGTTAGTCAATTCCCTCTCTATGTTCATGATTCTGTTATATTCACCAGTTTATCCTGTTCAGCAGATTATTAATTCACTTGATTTTTAGATTCATTTGTTGATAGATATGTATTTGTTGTTCATAATTTATATTTTTACCTTTTTATTCTTCCTCTTCTTATAGTATACCTTTCTGCATTTCATATAATATTGGTTTGGTGGTGATGAACTCCTTTAGCTTTTTCTTATCTGCAAAGCACTTTATCTGACCTTCAATTCTGAATGATAGCTTTGCTGGATAGAGTAATCTTGGTTGTAGATTCTTGCTATTCATCACTTTGAATATTTCTTGCCACTCCCATCTGGCCTGCATCGTTTCTGTTTAGAAATCTGCTGACAATCATATGGGTGCTCCCTTATAGGTAACTAACTGTTTTTCTCTTGCTGCTTTTAATATTCTCTCTTCATCTTTTGCTCTTGGCATTTTAATTATGACGTGTCTTGGTGTAGTCCTCTTTAAATTCCTATATTTTGGGGTTCGGTGCACTTCTTGGGCTTTTAAGTCAATTTCTTTCACCAGGTGGGGGAAGTTTTCAGCCACTATTTCTTCAAGTAGGTTTTCATTACCTTGCTCTCTCTCTTTTTCTGGCACCCTCATAATTTGGATGTTGGCCTGCTTGAGGTTGTCCCAGAGGCCCCTTACACTATCTTCAATTATCTGGATTCTTTTTGCTTCTTGCTTTTCCGGCCAAGTGAATTTTGCTTCTTTGTATTTAAAATCTTTGACTTGGTTCTTGTGGTCCTCTGGACTGCTTTTAGGACTTTATGTAATATTTTTTATTTCAGTCAGTGTATGCTTAATTTCTAGTTGGTCCTTTTTCATATCCTCCTCGGTCTTGTTCATTTCCTCGTAGGTCTTATTCATTTCCTTGTAGGTCTCATTAAGTTCATTGGCCTTTTCTAGGAGCCTCTTGAAAAACCTTATTACTGTGGTTTTAAACTCTATGTCTTGTCATCCTTTTTCCTCTATTTCTTTCATACCTGATTTCTTTCCATTTCTCTACATTGCGGCTGCTTTCCTGAGTTGGTCCATTAGCTTTGTGTGGTAGATGTCCTCTAAGGGACAGTGGCTCAGCCTCCCCAGTTACCTGAGGTGTATACTCTTACTGCAGTCCTTTATGTGCTGTACAGTATTGTTGGAGTGAAGCCCAGCTAATTGTTGTTAGCACTAGGAGGGTTGGACCTCCAGGACAATTGGGTGTGAAGGTGAGCTGTATTCAGGTTGGATGGGCGGAGTCTCCAGGCTGAGCACACAGCGTCAGCTCTGCCCCTGTGGCATGCAGGTCCCTGTGCCAGGTGGTAATGGCTGCACGCACCTCCGAGAGAAAGCCAGCACCGGTCCCCACCCGTTGCCAGACAACTCTGCCTCTCCCCAAATGTGTCTGCACACCCAAAGTCTCGCCCAGGGCTGTAAAACAAAGCAGTCTGGTGATCTCCCGAACAAGGGAGCAAGTCATGAGTCCTCTCTGCGCGGTCACGAAGTTCTGTCCCCATGTTTGTTGTTCCAAGTTTACGCGCACTCTCCTCAAACTCGCAGACCTCTGCCCCGCCCAGCTTTTAGCATGCCTACACTGGACCTTGGACCTCGCCTGGAACTGGGGGATCAGTGCAGTGGGGTGCCTCCGCCCTCCCCGTTGGAGAAATCCATCCAGGATTGCTGCTGCCTGCCCTACAGCTGGCATGCACGCATGGCTCTGAACCTCTCTCCGGGCGTATCTTCAAGGCTGTGCTCCACCGCTCCTCTGAGTCTCAGTGTCCCACCTTTACTTTTATTTGTGGAATTTTCACTCAGCCAGCTTTCCGGTGATTCTGGATGATGTTTGTTTTGTTGTTATGTTGTAGTTTTGGAATTGTTGTGCGGGGCAGCTCAATAGGTGTTTACCTATGCCATCATCTTAGTTCCTCCTCCATTTAACTTTTCTGATTGATGTTCCTAACTCTCTCTTCCTCTCCCTTTCTCTCTGTAAAAAATAAATAAAATATATTTTTTAAATAAGTAAATAAAGTACAGATTGCTGAGCCTCTCCTCCAGAGTTTCTGCAACAATAAGTCTGGGATATAGTGCAATATTCTCAAGTTTAACAAGTTATCAGATAATGCAGATGCTGCAGGTGCAATAACCACATTTGGAGAACCACTGACATAAAATAGTTCTAAAATTTATTTCTACTTTTTCTCTTAACCTTTCTACTTTTCAATAATTTTTTCAGCAATTTTAGTGATCTTTACAGTTTATTTGAAAAAGTAATTCACTCATAGGTTTTATCTTCAATTAAAATTGTAGAATTAGAATAAAATAGATAAAATATGGGATATGTTCCTAGAACTGGGATTACTGGGTCAAATGGAAGATCCATTTTTAGTTTTTTGAGGAAACTCCATACTGTTCTCCACAGTGGCTGCACTAGTCTACAATCCCACCAGCAGTACACGAGAGTTCCTTTTTCTCTGCATCCTCGCCAGCACTTGTCTTTGGTGATTTGTTGATGATAGCCATTCTGACAGGTGTGAGATAGTACCGCATTGTCATTTGGATTTGCGTCTCTCAGATAATTAGTGACTTTGAGCAGGTTTTCATGTCTCTTGGCCTTTCTTCTGTCTTCTTTCAAAAAGTCCCTATTTAGGTCCATTGCCCATTTTTTAATTGGATCATTTATCTTCCTTTTATTAAGTTGTATGAGTTCTCTCTAAATGTTGGAGATTAAACCTTTATCAGTGATAACATTTGCAAATATGTTCTCCCATACAGTGGGCTTTCTTGTTGTTTTGTTGATGGTTTCTTTTGCTGTGCAAAATCTTTTAATTTTGATGTAGTCCCATTTGGTTATTTTCTCGTTAGTTTCCATTGCCCTAGGAGCAGTATTGGTGAAGAAATTGCTTTAGCATAAGCCTAAGATTTTGCTACTTGTGGATTCCTTTAGTATTTTTATGGTTTTCTGTCTTATGTTTAAGTCCTTTATCTATTTTGAGTTTATTTTTGTGAATGGTATAAATGGGTGGTCTAGCCCAGTAATCCTACTTTTAGGAATATATGCCAAGAAACTAGAAACACCAATCAGAAAGGATATATGCACCCCTATAATCATAGCAGTACAATTCATCATAGCTCATTTGGAAACAGCCTAAATGCCCATTAGCAATTGAGTGGATTAGAAAACTATGGTACATCTACACAATGGAATACTATGCTGCTATAAAAAAGAAGGAATTCTTACCATTTGCAGCAGCATGGATGGAACTGGAGAGCATTACGCTAAGTGAAATAAGCTAGACAAAGAAAGAAAAATACCACATGATCTCACTCATTTATGAAAAATAAAGAACATTATAACCTGATGAATAAAAAGATAGATACAGAGTCAGTAAAGCATCGAACAGGTAGTCAAATTACAGCAGGAAGGCTGGGAAGTGTTGGGGAGGGTGAGAAAGAGATCAACCAAAGGACTTGTATGCATGCACATAAGCACAGCCAATGGACAAAAGACACTGGGAAGGGGGATGAGAGCATGTGACAAGGGGTAGGGGAGGCTGGGGGAAGGTCAATGGGGAGAAAAAGGAGATACTGGTATGTGTAATACTTTAAACAATAAAATAAAATTTTAAAAAATAGAAAAATAGGGATATCTTCATTAAAATACCCATCATCTATAAAAATGTTTGTAAATAACAAAACCAAGTGTTTGGACACAGATTTATATATTTCAAGTCCACTCAATATTAAGACAGTTTTAAAATACACATAAATAAGTTAAGTATCATAAGGTCTCAGCTTCGAAATGTTGTTGATTCTACAAATTGTAGGCATTAACTTATTTTTATTATTTATATTTTTATCAATATACTGAATTTTTAAGTTGTTATGTGAAATGTCATATTCAAATCCATATAAGAACATAAAAAATGTGACCTCCACCAAGGCCCACTCTGTCAGTGAGGAAACTCTGCTTTGGAATCGATTATGAAAATTCCTTTGGCAATGATCAGTAGCCTCTTTAACAGTAAAACTGAGTGAATTCTGAGAAGCATTTGCAGAAATATTTCTGGAGTTCCAGCATTTTCCCCTGAAATCCAACTGAGTGGTTCTCGGCTGTCACAGAAGCTCAGACAGGGTGATGGCACAATCTGAGGACTTGCTTATGCCCAAGAGCCCCTTGATGTCACCACTTGACAAAGCCCAATTGTATTTGCTCCAATTACCTTGTTACAAAGGCAGAGAGGTAAAGAAAGGTACGGAACATGTGCATGGCGGTTTGGACAGAGACTTGGGAAAAAAGGGTCAGGGAAAGATGGCGACGGGCAGAAGGTAGGGAGGGAGAGAGTGTGAGAGAGTGAGGAACCCATAGAGGAGAGTGTAGACATATGTGGTGTGTGTGTATGAGCCAGGGACAGTTAGACTCTGCAGGTCCTCCACGGGGCTGCCAAACCGGGCAGTCTCAGACGGCGGAGCCCTGAGAACAACCCGGACACTCCTGGGAGACCATGCCATATTGAGAAACAGAGCTGCCTCAGACTAGGACCCTGCCCTCACCCAATCGCATCTCGGGTGCAAACCAGGACCCTGCAGCCACTGGGGACAGAAAACTGCAACCACAGCTTCACCCTAACAGACAACAGAATCCAGACTTCCCGGCAGCAGATTTCTGTGAGTCAAAGAGCCTATCGCCCTCCCGCAGGATCACGGATAGCTTCATAGAAACCAATAGACGCGCTCCTAGCTGGAGCTGCAATGCCCCCAGCCCCAATGGGGAAGCACGTGCACACGCACCTGCCGCAGAAGCTCCCTGGGAATCGGGAATCCAGCTTGAGAACTCGCTCAGGGTTTCCCAGCTACCCCAAGGGGAATTTGAGCTTGAGAATGCGCTCAGGGACCTCAGCTCCCCTAAGGGAAATTTGAGCCTGAGTAAGCCCACACAGGCCGCAGCTACCCAAGGGGAAATTGAGCTTGAGAAAGCGCTCAGGAACCATAGCTCCCTTAAGGGGAATTTGAACCTGAGAACACACACAGGGGCTTCAGTACTGCTAAAAGAATTTGAGAGACTGGAGGTTCCTCCCCACAATGCAATCACAATCGGGTGACCAAACCCATAGGGCATCAGTGCTACCTGACTTGGTTACAGGGAAAGTACATACGAAAGTCAGTTTTCCACAGTGCAGGCACACCACAGAGCTATTATACAACTCAGTCAGTCCACAATGGTGATCAGGACCCAAGTTCTCCCAGCAAGAGGCAGCACTGAGTACCACTGACTTGACTCTGTTTCTTACCTTATGCGCCTGGGATCCCTGATTCACAGCACATTCACACTAAGATCCAGTGACTCCAATTCTTAGTGCATGCACATACGGGGACCCTGATTCTCAACAAGAAACCACATGAGGCAACAGGCTCTGATACTCGATTCTTGGTACAGACACAGGGAAACTCTGACTCCTGGCCCCATTTTCAGCACATGCCAATAGTGTGGTACAGGCGGGGTCCGTGATTATAGGTGTGCACACAAGACCACACAGAACGCTGGAAACACTGACCCTGGGCAAGCCTGGTTCCCATCAACCCACGGCAGCCACACGCCCTAGTGTCAGAGCACTTCAGTGACACTCAGGTAGTGCGACGTTCACATGGCACATGGCCCAGGTCCATGCAACTCAAAGTTTGAAACTTCTGGTGATAGTCAGAATGGGGAGATGACACAATATCCAGAGAAAAGAAAATGAGGAGTCACCATGAAAGGAAATTAGTGAAATTGAAGCTTGCAACATGACCAAAAAAGAATTCAGAGTAATGGTCATGGAATTTATACATCAGATGGATGAGAAAACCAACAACCTATGTAAGAATCAGGAAGAAATGAAAAATGATATAGCTACAATTAATACACCATGGAAAGTTTCAACAGTAGACTAGAAGAAGCAGAGGACCGAATTAGTGACTTAGAAGATCAGGTACAGAAACAAGCTCAAACGGAACAGCAATTGGGAAAAAAATCAGAAAACAGGAGGAGAGACTAAGGGAGCTTTTGGACAACATAAAATAAAGTAACATACATATAATAGGGCTGCCAGGACAGAAAGAGCACCAAGGATTAGAAAATCTATTTGAAGAAATAATGACAGAAAACTTCCTGGATATTTGGGGGGGGGGGGGGGAGTTACACAAATACAGAGAGTCCCAAGCAGGATCAACCCCAAAAGACCAACACCAAGACACATCATAATTTCAATGGCAAATATCAATGACAAAGAGAGAATCTTAAAGGCAGCAAGAGAGAGACTGAGAGTTACCTACAAAGGATAGCCCATCAGATTATCAAATGACTTCTCAACAGAAACACATCAAGCTAGTAGAGAATGGAAGGAGGTATACAAAGTGTTGCAAAGTAAAGGACTGAATCCAATAAAGACTATCCATCAATATTTAAGGGGAAATGAGGAGCTTCGCAGACAAAAAAGGCTAAGGGAGTTTTTCATCACCAAACCAGCAATGCAAGAAATGATAAAGGGAATACTATAAAAAGAAGAAATAAACAGGTAAGAAGGAACACAGACACAAAAATAGATATGACTACAAATAAATACCTTTCAATAATAATTTTAAACATAAACGGACTAAAGACCCCAACCAAAAGACATTGAGTGGCTGACAGATAAAAAAACACAACCCATATATATGCTGTCTACAAAAGACCCACCTCAGAAAAAGAGACTCACACAGATTGAAAGTGAAGGGATGAAAAAATACCTTTTAGGAAAATGGAAATGAAAATAAGCTGGGGTAGCAACACTTATATCTGACAAAATGGACCTCAAAGTAAATGCCGTAACAAGAGATAAGGAAGGCCACTTCATAATACTAAAGAGATCGATACAACAAGAGGATATAACCCTGATAAACATATATGCATCAAACACAGGAGCACCCAAATATATAACAAAACTCCTAGAAGATATCAAGGGAGAGATCAACAACAATACAATCATACTAGGGGCCTTTAATACACCACTGACATCACTGGATAAATCCTCTAGACAACAAATCAGCAAAGACACAACAATCCTAAATGACTCACTAGAACAGATGGACTTAACTGACATATTCAGAACATTTCACCCGAAAGCCATGGAATATACATTCTTCTCAAGTGCACATGAGACATTTTCAAAAATAGACCATGTATTGGGTCACAAGCAAAGTCTCCCAAAATTCAAGAAGATTGAAATCATACCAAGCATCTTCTAAGACCACAATGCCATAAAATTAGAAATAAACTACAATACAAACAATTCAAAAATCTCAAACACTTGGAAGCTGAATAGCATGCTATTAAACAATAATTGAGTTGTCAATGAGATCAAAGAAGAAATTAAAAGCATCCTAGAAACTAATGACAACAAAAACAAAATAATCCAAAATCTATGGGAAACAATGAAAGCAGTCTTGAGAGGTAAGTTTATAGCTCTACAAGCCTAAATCAAAAATCAGGAAAAATTTGTAGTAAACAATCTAAAGCTACAACTCAAATAATTAGAAAGAGAGCAACAAGAAAAGCCCAAAGTGAGCAGAAGGAAGGTATAATAAAGATTAGAGCAGAAATAAATGACATAGAGAGGGGAGGAACCAAAATGGCGGCATAGGTAAACACCTATTTTGATGCCCCACACAACAAGTCCAAAACTACAACTTAACAACAAAACAAACATCATGCAGAATCACCGGAAAGCTAGCTGAGTGAAAATTCCACAAATAAAAGTAAAGATAGGAAACCATGACTCAGAGGAGCGGCAGAGTGTAGCCTTGAAGATAAGCCCAGAGAGAGGTACAGAGCCGTGCGCGCACGCGAGGTGTAGAGTGGGCATCAGCAAACCCAGCTGGATTTCTCCAATGGGGAGAGCAGAAAAGTCCCACTGCACGGGTTCCCCTAGTTCCAGGCAAGGTCCGAGCTCCGGGGTGGGCACGCTGAAAGGCGGGCATGGAGGAGCTCTGCAAGTTTGAGGAGAGTGCGCGTAAACTTGGAACAGCAGTTTGCACGTAAACTTGGGGACAGAAGTGCGCAACTGCACAGAGAGGACTCGTGACTTGCTCCCTCGTTTGGGAGACCATCGGACTGCTTTGTTTTACAACCCTGCGCAAGACTTTGGGTGTGCAGACTCATTTGGGGAGAGGCAGAGTTGTCTGGCAACGTATGGAGACCGGTGGCGGCGTTCTCTCGGAGGGAGGTGCAGCCCCTACAACCTGGCAAAGAGACCCATGCACCGCATAAGGCAGACCTGACACTGCCTGCTCAGCCCAGAGACTCCACCCTCCCAACCTGAACACAGCTTACCCTCACAACCAATTGGCCTGGAAGTCAAACTCTCTTAGGGCTAACAACAATATGCTAGGCTTAACTTCAACAATACTGCACAACACCATAAAGGATTGCAGTAAGAGTATCCACCTCAGGTAACTTGGGAGGCTGAGCCACTGTCCCTTAAAGGACATCTACCACATAAAGCAGCCACCATGCAGAGACATGGAAAGAAATCAGGTGTGAAAGAAATGGAGGAAAAAAGACGACTAGACATAGAGTTCAAAACCACAGTTATAAGGCTTTTCAAGAGGCTTATAGAAAAGGCCGATGAACTTAATGAGAACTATGAGGAAATGAACAAGACCAATGAGGAAATGAACAAGACTTACGAGGAAATGAATGAGACCTACAAGGAAATGAACAAGACCTACGAGGATATGAACGATACCTTCACGGATATGAAAAAGAACCGACTAGAAATAAAGCATACACTGACTGAAATAAAAAATATTACACAAAGTCCTAAAAGCAGGCCAGAGGGCCACAAGAACCAAGTCAAAGATTTGAAATACAAAGAAGCAAAATCCACTCGGCTGGAAAAGTAAGAAACAAAAAGAATCCAGATAATTGAAGATAGTGTAAGGGGCCTCTGGGACAACCTCAAGCAGGCCAACATCCAAATTATGAGGGTGCCAGAAAAAGAGAGAGAGCAAGGTAATGAAAACCTACTTGAAGAAATAGTGACCAAAAACTTCCCCCACCTGGTGAAAGAAATTGACTTAAAAACCCAAGAAGTGCACAGAGCCCCAAAATATAGGAATCTAAAGAGGACTACACCAAGACACATCATAATTAAAATGCCAAGAGCAAAAGATAAAGAGAGAATATTAAAAGCAGCAAGAGAAAAACAGTTAGTTACCTATAAGGAAATCTGATTGTCAGCAGATTTCTAAACAGAAACAATGCAGGCCAGATGGGAGTGGCAAGAAATATTCAAAGTGATGAATAGCAAGAATCTACAACCAAGATTACTCTATCCAGCAAAGCTATCATTCACAATTGAAGGTCAGATAAAGTGCTTTGCAGATAAGAAAAAGCTAAAGGAGTTCATCACAAACCAATATTGTATGAATTACTGAAAGATAATCTATAAGAAGAGGAAGAAGAAAAAGGTAAAAATATAAATTATGAACAACAAATACACATCTATCAACAAATGAATCTAAAATTCAAGTGAATTAATAATCTGATGAACAGGATAAACTGGTGAATATAACAGAATCATGGACATAGAGAGGGAATGGACTGACAATTCTTGGGGAGAAAAGGGGTGTGGGAAGTGCAGCAAAAGACTGGACAAAAATCATGCAACTATGGGAGAGGACAGTGCGGGGGAGGTGAGGGCGGAGGGTGGGAATGGGTACCGGGTGGAGGGGAACTATAGGGGGCATAAGGGGAGGAACAATGTCATTAATAAACTGAACAATAAAGATAAAAAAATAATTTAAAAAATAAAAAGTAAATGACATAGAGACCAAAAATACAATACAAAAGATCAATGAAACCAAGAGCTGGTTCTTTGAAAGGATAAACTGGATTAATGAACCTCTAGCCAGGCTCACCAAGAAGCAAAGAGAGAGGAATCAAATAAACAAAATCATAAATGAGAGAGGCAAAATAACAACAGATCCCACAGAAATACAAAGGATTGTTAAAAAAAATACTATGAACAACTCTACTCAAACAAACTAGACAACCTAGATAAAATGGACATATTCCTATAAAAATACAACATTCCAAAACTCAACCGGGAAGATTCTAAAAATCCCAATTGGTGGATAACTATGAACAAAATTGAAGCAATCATCAAAAAGCTCCCAGCAAACAAAAGCCTGGAGCCAGACGGCTTCACTAGGGAGTTTTACCAAACCTTCAAGGAAGGAAAAAGCCAGGACTGGTTTGGCTAAGTGGATAGAGCATCGGCCTGCAGACTGAGATGTCCCGGGTTCGATTCTAATCAAGGGCATGTACCTTAGTTGCGGGCACATCCCCATTAGGGGTGTGCAAGAGGCAGCTAATCAATGTTTCTCTCTCATCGATGTTTCTTACTTTCTATCCCTCTCCCTTTTTCTCTGTGAAAAATCAATAAAATATATTTTAAAAAAACTTTCAAGGAAGAACTTAAAACTATTCTCCTCAGACTATTCCAAAAAATTCAAGAGGAAGGAACACTCCTTAGTTATTTCTATAGTCAGCATCACCCTAATACCAAAACCAGATAAATATAACAATGAAAGAGAATTACAGGCCAATATCCCTCATGAACATAGATGCCAAAATCCTCAACAAAATTCTACCAAGACAGATCCAGCAGTACATCAGAAAGATCACATACCATGACCAAGTAGGATTTATCCCAGAAATGGAAGGATGGTTCAATATCCACAAATCAATAAACGTGATATATCACATAAACAAATTGAGAGATAAAAATCACATAATCTTATCAACTGACACAGAAAAAGCATTTGACAAAATCCAACACCCCCTCTTGATCAAAACACTCAACAAGATGGAAATAGAAGGATCATATCTCAACATAATAAAAGCCATGTATGAAAAACCCTCAGCCAACATCATACTCAATGGACAAAAACTAAAACCATTTCCCCTAGGAACAGGAACAAGACAGGGTTGCCCACTCTCACCATTCCTGTTCAACATAGTACTGGAAGTATTAGCCATTGTGATCAGACAAGAAGAAGAAATAAAAGGCATCCCAATTAGAAATGAAGAAGTAAAGCTGTCCTTATTTGCAGATGACATGATATTGTACATAGAAAACCCTAAAGACTCCATCAAAGATTATTAGACTTAATAAATGAATTTGGCAATGTAGCAGGATACAAAATTAATAACAAGAAATCTAAGGCATTTCTTTATACCAATATTGACCTTATAGTTAGAGATACTAAAAAAGGAATCCCATTTACCATCGCACAAAAAAAAAATTAAGATAGCTAGGAATAAACTTAAATAAAGAGGTGGAAGACCTGTATGCGAAAAACTACAGAACACTGAAAAAAGAGATAGAGGAAGACATAAATAGATGGAAGAACATACCATGTTCATGAATTGATAGACTCAACATCATTAAAATGTCCATACTACCCAAAGCAATCTACAGATTCAATGCAATCCTTATTGAAATACCAATGGCATATTTCACTGACCTACAACGAACTTTCCAAAAATTCATCTGAAATAAAAAAAAAGACCCCGAATAGCTGCAGAAATCCTGAGAAAGAAGAACAAAGTAGGTTTGATCTCAATACCAGATTTAAAGCTGTATTACAAAGCCACTGTTCTTAAAACAGCCTGGTACTGGCACAAGACCAAACATATAGATCAATGGAATAGAATAGACAACCCAGAAATCAACCCAAACCACTATGTCCAATTAATATTCAACAAAGAAGGCATGAACATAAAATGGAGTCAAGATGGTCTCTTCAACAAATGGTGTTAAGAAAATTGGACTGGTACATGCAAAAAAATGCAACTAGACCACCAACTTACACCATACACAAAATTAAACTCAAAATAGATCAAAGACTTAAACATTAAAAGGGAAAACATAAAAATACTAGAGGAGTCCACAGGCAGAAAAATCTCAGATATATGCCAAAGGAACTTCTTCACTGATACTGCTCCTAGAGCAATGCAAACTAAAGATAAAATAAACAAATGGGACTACATCAAAATAAAAAGCTTTTGCACAGCAAAAGAAATCATCAAGAATACAACAAGAAATCCCACTGCATGGGAAAACATTTGCCAATGTCTTCACAGACAAAGGTTTAATCTCCAACATTTATAGGGAACTCATACAACTTAATAAAAGGAAGATAAGCAATCCTCAAAAAATGGGCAAAGGACCTAGACAGACACTTTTTGAAGGAGGAAAGAAGGAAGCTTAAGAGACATATGAAAACCTGCTCAAAGTCACTAATATTCAGAGAGATGCAAATCAAAACAACAATGAGGTATCATCTCACACCTGTCAGAATGGCTATCATCAACAAATCAACAAATGACAAGTGTTGGTGAGGATGCAGAGAAAAAGGAATTCTTTTGCACTTCTGGTGGGAATGCAGACTGGTGCAGCCACTATGGATAACAGTATGGCATTTCCTCAAAAAAACTGAAAATGGATCTCTCATTTGACCCAGTGATCCCACTTCTAGGAATATATCCCAAGAAACTAGAAACACAAATCAGAAAGGATTTATGCACCCCTATGTTCATAGCAACACAATTCACTATAGCTAAGATTTGGAAACAGCCTAAGTGCCCATCAGCAGATGATTGGATAAAAAAACGGTGGTATATCTACATAATGGAATACTACGCTGCAGTAAAAAAGGAGTTCTTACCATTTGCAACAGCATGGATGGAACTGGAAAGCATTATGCAAAGTGAAATAAGCCAGTCAGAGAAAGACAAATACCACATGATCTCCCTCATTTGTGGAATGTAATGACCAACATAAACTTATCAATAGGAACAGATCCAGAGGCAAAGAAGCATCGTCCAGACTGCTGGACTTTATATGGAAAGTAGGAGAGGGTGGGGTGAAGGAGGAGAGATCAATCAAAGGACTTGTAGGCATGAATATAAGCCTAACCAATGGACATGAACACTGGGGGGTTGAGGGCATGACTCGGGGGGAGGGTTAGAGGGGTTAATAGAAGAACAGGACACATATGTAATACTTTAATCAATAAAGAAATTTTTTTAAAAGGGTCAGGAAGAACAATATAATAAAATTAAATTTCCCCCAGCCCCTTCCACAAACAATCTCTCTTATAATTATTTAATTACTAGAGGCCTGGTGCACAATTTGTGTACCAGTGGAGTCCCTCAGCCTGTCCTGCAGGATCAGGCTGAAACCAGCTCTCCAATACCCCCTGAGGAGTCCTGGATTGTGAGAAGGTGCAGGCCAGGCTGAGGGACCCCACTGATGCACTATCAGAGCCGGGGAGTGAGGCAGGAGGTTAGCAAGCTGGGGAGGGACTGTAAGAGGGTTCCAGGGTGTGTCCAGGCCATCTCACTCAGTCCTATTGGCCAGACTCTAGCAGCAAGCTAACCTACAGGTCAGGGTTTCTGCCCCCTGGTGGTCAGTGCACATCATAGCGAGTGGTTGAGCAGCCTTGGGATATCATTAACATATTATGCTTTGATTGGTTGAACAACTGACTAGATGACTGGACTCTTAGCATATTAGGCTTTTATTATATAGGATTTTACTTCATTTTAACCCATTGTGCATTTAATTTGGTCTAAAAAAAGCCAATCTTTGAAATAAAAAAGCAAGTCTTGAAAAGGAGATGCCTTTCCTCACACCCTGGACCAGGTCAGCCTCATGATTTTGGCATGTCAAGTATATCCCTAATTACCTACTGATCACACTAATTTTTAAAGTAACCTATGGAGACGAATAATCTTTTATTCCTTTCTTTCATTCTAAACCAAATATGCTTCTGAAATACAATTTAAAAGGCTAAACAAGGATGCAAGAATATTTGAATGCACGGCAGGTGTGATGGAGCACACAGGGATTCAAAATGACTCCAAAATAGGTTTGAATAGAGGCTTCACTGCATACTAGCCATGCCCATCTGTGATTTCAGATCATGGTATTTACATCACAAGACTACTGTGAAGCCTTAAAAGGAACCATAAAGAACATAAGAGTAACCTTGTGTTCTGGTTGGCTCAGAAGCCAGGGGTTCCCAAGGTACAGGATTGTCAGTGCTGAAACCAAGACAGTCCTGGGGAAACCGAGATGGCTAGTCATCATGTTGTACTGAAATGTTACTCAAGCAAAAATAAATCTTAGGACTCCTTCCTCTCTTCTTTTTCCCCCAATTTTCTAGAAACTACTTTCACCAGATAAAATAAATATTAATATTTATTAGTAGTTATCACTTTGCTATTAGACTTTCAATACTTTACGTGGATTTTATCAGTTATTCTTTAAATAAAACCTTAACACTAAATGTCATATTAATTATTTCCATTTTGACAGATGCCAAATGAAGGCACAGAGCAGCTAAATGACCTACTCAAGGTCACAGAGCTAATAAATGGTAGAATAGGCATTCAAACCCAAACAGTTAAGTTTTAAAATGTGTGTACTGAACTTCTTCTGGTCAGTGTGATCCTCAGACCAACACTCCCAGCATCACTTGGGAGTCTGGGAGAAATGCTGACTCAGCCACGCATGCCCAGATTGAGGGAAGCCAGTCTCCGCTGTGACACTAGGCTACAGTGTCACACTGAGACACCTGCAGCCCAAAAACAATTTGGAATCTTGAGCTTTAGATAACATCAGCAGCTTCTCATTCATGCCCCTAATATAAGAGGGTGCAAATCTGAAGCCGTAAGCCTCTAAAGCTACACAAAGACTAGACTTAGTAATGAAGGAAACTCAAGTAGAACTACAGTAGAACTTGCATTTCTAGAAGTAAACTTAAAGACACTAAATAAATTCAAAGCTGAAATAAACCTGGCAATTATTACTTAAAGCAAGTATTTGGGTTGTTTTTTCTCCCTCAAAACATACCTACTCAGAACACAACCAAAACAGTACCTTTTTTCCTAATACGAATGCACTAAGCAATGGGGAGGCCAGAGACCAAAACTTCAATATTTTGAAGAGAAACTTTGAGCTGACATACTTTTATGCTGTTCAAGTTTCACACAAAACTGAATATATAAGAGAAAATTCATAATTAGGAGACCTTATGTTTAGAATGAATTTAAAGTTTTGAATATAAATATAAATTAACAATTATTTAATGTTTTTTTTTCCAAACATGGGATCTTAGAAAAATAGTCTGTCAAGCACTCTTACAGAAATCTGAAAGGCAATAAAATCTCATTCCGGACTGAAAGCAGACACACACAGTTAGAAGTGATGAAGTCATTATCATTTACTAGATTAAGAACACTCAGTCTCAATAACATCTCAGACCCAGTTAAGAGTAACAGCTTCAGTCTATCAGAGTAAATATTTTATGTGCCAAAATACATTGGGTACATAGTCTGTAACAAATTATGTGTTTAACTAGCTGCATTTCATTAGATGCCTTTATACAAAGGCTATCTCTTCTATATGACCTTTTTTTCCATCTAAAGTGAATAAAATAGTCACTGGAAACAATTGCATTTAGAAAATAAAACTATACTTCCACCTTTAAAATTATTTTATTTTCAATCTAAAGATTTTCTCATAGTTTCTTTTTTAAATAATGCATAAATATCATATTTTTCATATATTTAAATTGTATTTTTAAGGCTTTAACATCAGGTATCACAGCTGATATATTAGCTATATTAGAGGCAGAATGACATTTCTGGGCATCCACATCAGGCTCTTTGCATCATTGTTTAATTTAATCTCCCGATGATGCTTTGAGACAGGTATAATTAATCACCATATAAAGGATGAAACAAAGACTCAAAGAATCTAAGAGAATCACCCATGGTTTTCATCAGAGGGACAGCATTTGAACCCAAGTCTGAGATCCAAGAATGATGCAATCTAATAGTGGCCATAAATCATTGTGGTACATCACTCATAGCCTCTCGAGCTATAAGTAAACTGTTTCCTGGCTAACAAGTGCAAGTTTATAGATAACATAGACTCACAAAGAATCCTATATAATGAAAGGCTAATATGCAAATAAACCAAACAGAGGAATGACTGGTCAATATAACTGACAATGGGGGGAGTGCCGCTCAGCCAGAAGCCAGGAGCACAGCTGCCAAGCACAGTGGTCGTGGTGGTGGGAGACTCTCCCATCTCCGCAGTAGCACTAAGGATGTCAGATTCCTTGTGGACCTAAGTCAGTCACACATTCCCTGAGGGCTTGGCTTTCACACAAACCTGAATATATAAGGAAAAATTCATAATTAGGAAACCCCCAAACCCTGAGTGCAAGAATTTCATGCACCAGACAGGGCCTCTAAGTGAGTAAATAAAAGGAAGCTTTCCTGCTCCTTCCAGACACCATAAACGCCTGCCTCCCACTGTAGCCCCTGGGAAAGCATACGGGTATGGCTATTCCCCGTGATAAACAAAGAGAGCATGGCTCCACTGTGGGCAGGTCCTCCCAGGAGCTAGTTAGCATCACCCAACAGACCAGAGACAGCAATCTCCCCCTCCCAAGTTCCAGCAAAGGTGACATGATGGCTTTGACCAGACAATTTGGTGACTAAAGAGAAACAACACAAACTTAAAAAAAAAAAAACTGGCAGTGTTTTGTTTGTTTGTTTGTTTTGTTTTTAATATATTTTTTATTGATTTCAGAAGGGAAGAGAGAGGGAGAGGGAGAGGGAGAAAGAGATAGGAACATCAATGATGAGAGAGAATCATTGATTGAGCCCGCAACTCTGGCACGTACCCTTAATGGAAACCAAACACGAGATCCTTCAGTCCACAGGCTGATGCTTTGTCCACTGAGGGTGAACAGCACACATTTTTAATGCTTGGGAGGCCTGGGCTCCAAAAAGGAAGTGTCCCAGGAGCCCTTATCGATATTGCTCCTCCAACTCAAACTCACTGGTCAGACCTGGCTCCCTTCTGGTCCTGTCCTAAAGATTCCAGTTCCATGCATTCTCCACTCTCTCAGCTGTCCCAGAGTTGGAATTGCTGACTTTGGTAGACCATCCCTCATGTAGGACTACTCCTGAGCTTGCAACTATACTCCTGCATGGATTTTTAAAATCCCTAATAGCACCTGACACTTCTCTGACACAGGCTACTCTAGTGGGACCTCTTGGTGTGGCAACACTCAGGGAGAGTGATCATAGCCAGGAATCAGATTGCAGAAATGTGATGAGAAACGAACAGGCTCTGCTAAGTGAGACATGTCAACCAGACGCATTAGGATCTGACATCTCCAGAACATTGTCAAATTATCAATTTACTATGGGCTGGTGGAGGTTTGGAGTGGATGAGAGACTGCAGGAAAGATCCACTGGGGTTAGACAGAGAGCATTCATCCTACTCCTAGTGAAAAGGCAGAAGTGCAAACTGACTAGGAGAATAAACGTCATGAGCTCATGTTAAGTCTCAACTGTATGCATTTGGCCTAGCAAATAAAAAGAGAAGCAAGACCAGCATAATGCTTCACAATAGCCACCTCTCTGTCTTCATCACTATTCTTGCTCTTTATTGAAAACAATAAGGGATTCTCTGCTTTTCTTCCTCAAATATGCCTGGAAATTTGGGTGGGTGGGACAGTCAATGGCCAGAGGAGTGAAGTTAATGTCCCAGAATGTCACTTGCTTCCAAAAATCACTTTCTAAATATGCAAATCAACCAAATTCACACCCACACCTTTATCTCAGGCTCTGCTTTTAGGGGCACCAAAATTCAGAGGGAAAGAAAAGCAGGAGAAATAGACAAATCAGAGCAGATCAAAGACAGGCTGGCGTGAATAATTCATGCAGCATCAGGATCATCCTTAAGACGCTGCATATCAATTTATCAGAAACTTTTTGCTGACTGTGAACAAAAGTTACTTCATTTCCAGCAACATGTGATTCAATTGAGGAAATTAATAAAAGTATTTGTTTAGCCAAATAGAAAATGCTAAAGAAACTCCAGGGCTGATATCACTACTGAATGTGCTAAAGAGATCAAGATCGTGACACAGGTTATGAAAGCAGACTAAACCTGTGAAGCTATGCATAATTATCAATAAAAGTGTTGTTGTCCTATTTAATTTTTTAAAAGATTTTATTTTTTAGGACAATTTTAGGTTCATAGCAAAATTGGGCAGAAGTTCAGAGATGTCATATATGCCTTGCCCCCACCCATGCCCAGGCTCCCCAGGGTGGGACATTTATTACAATCAGTGAACATAGCTGAAAGTCTTAAGAATACACAGTTAGGTTTCATTGCAGGAATGTAAATGTGTATTTAGACAGTAAACAATTAGCTCATTGAGAAGTGCAGAACCCATGGTCATTCCTGGTGACAGACTGAACCATTGCAAATCCTCACACTTTGAATCCACAAACCCTTTAAGGACTCTGGTACTTAAAGACTAGAGTTCAGAGAAAACAAGACAATGCTAGTTAAACTGGCAGAATAGTTGTCAGCAGCCTGGAATAAAAGGCAGAAGGTAAAAATGGAGCACTCTAGAGAAGTGACTCAACATACGCTTCTGATGCCCTGACGATGGAAAACACACACAGAGTCCCTCCAAGTGGAAGGACTCGCAATAGCAAAATTTTAAGTGTGAATTTATTTTAGAAATAGCAGCAAATTTATTGTTCTAATATTTGCATTTTTATATATGTATGATTGTGATATATAATGTTTTTTAAACTTGTTGCATAAGTCTAGTAGAGCTCTTTTTAAAGTATGGAATAAAATCTTAGGGTTAAAAATTTTAATTAGTAGAATTTTTTTATTTCTTAGTGACACAATCATTGTCATCTTAAATTTCATAAAATGTAACAAGTGCTTACAAAATAGGAAGGTTTGGGGGCAAAGGTTAGGGAAACCACCATTAGCTTTCATATGTCAGAAGGCTTAAGAAAATCTCAGAAAACCTCTGCTGAAGATCTCAGCTGCAGGCAACATCAAAGCAAGTAATTTGCAAAAGAATGCCCAGAAGTCAAAGTAAACCTGGGACTGTCCTGTGTCTGTCATTTGCCTTTCACTAGCCTGCCTTGCAGAGAATGTCTTCTCCTATTTATTCACATTTGCTATCTCAAGTGTTTCTCATTAGCAGAACCTGACCTCTGCAGCAGAGATATCTCTCCCAATTGAAAATAAATGCCACATGTGATTGTCAGATCACCCCATTCTATGCCTCTGTCACTCCATCAGTCTCCCTGTGCTTTTTTTCTTTACTTCTCTAGTTGTAGGATTTCCATTCAGCCAGCTTTCAGGCAGTTCTGAATGATGGTTGTTCTGTATTTTAGTTGTAATTTTGATGTGGTTGTGGGAGGCAGTGAGTACAGGTGTTTATTTATGCCACCATCTTGGTTCTTTGGGATATTTATATATATAAAAGGCTAAGTGACCAGCTGACCGGCCAGTATATATGATGCACACTGACCACCAGAGGGCTGACAATCAACACAGGAGCTGCCCTGCAACAGCATTTTTGCAGAATGTACCTCTCACATTTTGGGACCTCTCAGGGGATGTCAGACTACCAGTTTTGGCCCAATCCCCACAGGCCAGGTCGAGGGACTCCACCTGCTGGAGGGACCCCGCTCACTCCCCAGAAACCCTTTGAGCCCTGGCTCCACCTTGGCTGGGGAAGGACTGCAGGAGGTTGGCTCCAATGCGTGTCCAGCCCATCTCTCCCAGTCCCGCACCACCGGCCACCTTCTAATTAATTTCCTTTCACTGTGCATGATCCATGCACCGGGCCTCTAGTTCTTAAATAAGAAAACAAGCAAATACAAGAGGTGCCGCAATTGAAATATGAATTAAAATATCTTGGTTGCTATCTTAAAAAGAGGGTGAGAAATCTATCATCAAAGTAAAAGAGGAAATGTATCCATAATAATGCCCATTTAAAAGCTTAAATACTATAAGTATATTGAAAGTTGAATGAAGATATGTTGAAATATTATTTCTCTGCCCAGCCAGCATAGCTCAGTTGGTCAGGAGGTCACAGTTGAATTTCCAGTCAGGGCACATACCTAGGTTATGGGCTCAATCCCCAGTGTGAAGTGTGCAGGAGGCAACCAATGAATGATTCTTTCTCATCATTGATGTTTCTATCTCTCTCTTCCTCTCCCTTCCTTTCTCTGAAATTAATAAAAAAATTTTTAAGAAAAACAAACATCATTTCTCAAAATGAGTTCCACCAACCTGGTCTGTGAATTATTAATCTGTCTTGACAAGAGAAAGATCTTGCACCAGAGTGTATATCAACAACATCAATAACCACAATTCTTAATTCAGCCATCATGATTTTTACATAAGGACTTTCTAAATGAAGGAAGTAGTGCTTTAATTTACATTTTGATATGAGATTCTTGATTCATTGAGCATCAGTAACAAACAATTCCCAGATCAGCACTTTGAAAAGAGATAGCTATTAATTTAAAGGAGGAAAGGAGATGAAGTCAGTGAAAAGAATAGAAAAAAGAATAATAATAAGTTGAGATATTTAAACTGGTCCAAATATAGTAATAATTAGCATAAATAAAAGTGAACTATAAAAGATTAAGAGTCACAGTTTAGATTTTATAAAATCTAAAATATGCCATTTTAAAAGATAAACCTAAAATACATTAAAAAAACAAAACTTAAAAGTAAAAGAACAGATAATGAAATATGAAATAAATACAACCAAGAGAAAGTTGTTGTAGCTATACTAATAGCACATAAAATAAATGCTAAAGTAAAATGTATTATTAGGGACAGAAAATTTGATTCAGTGATCAATTCAATTCTCTAGGAAAATGAGTAATTTTAAACAATAACTAATAAAAATGTCTTGAATTATGTAAAGTAAATGTATGAGAATTGTAGAAGCAGAGTGATATATCCACCATCATAGTGAAAGATTTCAACATATCACTCTCAATTATTGAGAAGTCAAATATATGAAAAAAAATCAACAAATATATACAAGATCTAAATGACACAACATATATTGAACATATATTGAATAAACATATATTAAATTATGCATCTGACAATTATAATAAAAATATTGTTCTCACATAAATATGATTATTTATAAACATTTATAAAAATTTGGTCATAAAGAACACCTCAACAATTTTATAAAAACAACTATGCAATTAAGTTAGACATTAATTCAAATTTACATTTTTAATTCCTATTTATTTGAATTTTTTTTAAACCCTGAAAATAACTCATTGGGTAAAATGAGTCATAATAGAAATTTTTAAATATCTAAAGTGGATTTAAAAAAATTTAGCTATATATAAAATTTTATGTAATGCAGCAAAAGCAGTGATCTGAGGGAAATTTATAGCTTTACAAATAAATATTAAGGAAAATATGAAAGTGTAAAAATTAACTGACTAATTGCCCATCTTAAGATGTCAAAAAAAGAACAATAGGGTAAAGCTAAAGAAAATACAAAATAAAGGATAAAATAAAACAAAGATAAACTAGATAAGACTAACAAAGCCAAAAAATTGCTATTTGGAAAAATTAACAATGTAAATAAACCTTTGGAAAAATAGAGAGGAGAAACAAATGGTTTTATAAATATAGAGACAATTATTACAAAAAAAGAAGGGATTAAATTGATTTTAAAAGACATCTATTTTCAAACAAGATGAGAACAAGGGACCAAATTGACTCGCCTGCCAGAAACAACTTTTTTTTTTAAATGCCAAATTATATTACAGTAGCTTTTAGATATTGATCATTAGAAGACAATTGAGAGTGAGTGGTGCCTGAGAGAGAGAAATTTGAGGGGAGCTCCATAATAATCCTAGCTTACTGCCTGGGGAGAATTTTCAGGCTGCAGTTTATTAAACATTTATAGCATCTAACACATTGCTACTGGAAATGTAAATTGATGCAATCATTTTGTTAAAGAATTTAGCATGATCTTCTACAGTTGAAGATTTACAAAGCCTGCAGACTCGTAATTCCACTCCTGGGTATAATATCAAAATAAACTCTGACACGTGTACCACAAAATACATGTAAAAGATTGTTCACACCAACATTATTTAAAATAGCAAAAACTAGGAAATATCACAAACATCCATCCACAGTTGAGTGGACTAATAAACCATAGTATATATTCATCCCATGGATTTTTTTAACTAGAAAGCATTTTATTTTATTTTATTTTTCTTTATTGGTTAAGGTATCACATATGTGCCCTTATCCCCTCATAGTCCCCCTACCCACCCACTCATGCCCTCAACCCTCTTGTGTCTGTATATTTTTTTAAGTATGTTTTCATGGATTTTAGAAAGAGAAGAAAGGGGAGCGTGAGAGAGAAAAAGAGAGACATTGATATGAGAAACGTCCATCGTTTGACTCCTACACACTCCCTATTGGGGATTGAGCCCAGAACCTGGGCATGTGCCCTGATGGGGAATCAAACCAGTGACATCTTGCTGTAGGGTTAATGCTCATCCAACTGAGACACATCAACCAGGGCACACACAATATTA
Source organism: Antrozous pallidus (assembly GCA_027563665.1). Classification (NCBI taxonomy): domain Eukaryota; kingdom Metazoa; phylum Chordata; class Mammalia; order Chiroptera; family Vespertilionidae; genus Antrozous; species Antrozous pallidus. Next base: position 115,115,396 of record CM050514.1, read on the forward strand.
TTCTAAAACTTATAGTATATGGAAAGGCATGGACTCTGGGCTAGCTAAAACACACAATTCACCAGTTGTACTCCTGGGCATTTATCTCAAAGAAATGAAGATGTATATTCATCAAAAATAAAACTAAACATGAATCTTTATAGCAGGTTTATCTGTAATAGTAGTAAACTGAAAACAGTCAAGATGTCATTCAAAGGGTGAATGGTTAAACAAACCATGATACATCCATATCATGGAATACTACTGAGCAATAAGAAGGAATAGACCTTTAGAATATGCAACTATCCAGGTAAATCTCCAAAGAAGTGGGGGGAAAAAATTCAGATCCCAAAGGGAAGTGGTTCCATTATAGAACATTCTTGAAATAATCTATATCCTAATATATAAAAAGCTGGGGGCTTTAACAACCAAAACAATCAGATGGACAACCAAACAACAGGCTGAGGACAGTTTAGGGTGACTAGGCTGGCAGTGGCGGGGGGGGAACAGTTGGGGGTGAACAGGCTGGCAGGATAGCAGTTGGGGGTAACCAGGCCAACAGACAGAGATGGTTAGGGGTGATCAGGTTGGCAGGGGAGAGCAGTTAGGAGCCAGCAGTTCTGGATTGTGAGAGGGATGTTTGGCTGCTGGCTTAGGCCCAATCCCTGAGGGGTCCTGGATTGGAGAGGGTGCAGGCTGGACTGAGGGAATGCACCCCCATGCACAAATTTTGTGTACCAGGCCTCTAGTATATATGTATAAACCAATGAGACCAAATGACTGAAAGACCAAAAAACCGGTCAACCAGTCTCTATGATGCACACTGACCACCAGGTGCCAGATGCTCTATACAGAAGCTGTCCCTTGGTGGTCAGTGTGCTCCAGTCAGTGGGAGCACTACTCAGTGAGCTTACCAAGCAGCAGAGGCAGCAGGCACAGTGGGGCCAGGATGAGCACAGTGGTGTGGGCTCCTCCCTGGCCATCTATCGCTTTGTGCACTGTATCCTCCCAGGGTTCCCAGACTGCAAGAGGCACAGGCCAGGCTGAGGGCCTCACCAATGCACGAATCCATGCACCAGGCCTCTAGTAAAATTATAAAAGTATGGAACAATCTCATGGTTTCCAGAAGCTAATAAGGGATGGAGGGCCAAAAGGCAACATAACTGATCCTTGTGATGATAGAACTGTTCTATATCTTGACTGTGTCAATGTTAATATCCTGGTTATGATACTGTAGTATAATTTTTAAATATGTCACTGGAGAAATCTGGCTAAAGGGTACACAGGAAATTTCTGTGTTATTTCTTTTCTTTTTTTAACATTTTTTAATCTTTATTGTTCAGTTTATTAATTACATTGTTCCCTCTTTTTTTTCACCCTATAGTTCCCCTCCACCTGCTACCCATCCCACCCTCCGCCCTCACCCCCCTCCACTGTCCTCTCCCATAGTTGCATGATTTTTGTCCAGTCTCTTGCTGCACTTCCCACACCCCCTTTCACCCCAAGAGTTGTCAGTCCATTCCCTCTCTATGTCCGTGATTCTGTTACATTCACCAGTTTATCCTGTTCATCAGCTTATTAATTCACTTGATTTTTAGATTCATTTGTTCATAGATGTGTATTTGGTGTTCCTAATTTACAGTTTTATCTTTTTCTTCTTCCTCTTCTTAAAGAATATCTTTCAGCATTTCATATAGTATTGGTTTGGTGGTGATGAACTCCTTTAGCTTTTTCTTATCTGTGAAGCACTTCATCTGACCTTCAATTCTGCATGATAGCTTTGCTGGATAGAGTAATCTTGGTTGTAGATTCTTGCTGTTCATCACCTTGAATATTTCTTGCCACTCCCATCTGGCCTGTATTGTTTCTGTTGAGAAATCCGCTGACAATCGTATGGGTGCTCCCTTAAAGGTAGCCATCTGTTTTTCTCTTGCTGCTTTTAATATTCCCTCTTTGTCTTTTGCTCTTGGCATTTTAATTATGATGTGCCTTGGAGTGGTCCTCTTAGGGTTCCTATATATTGGGGTTTGGTGCGCTTCTTAGACTCCTAAGTCAATTTCTTTCACCAGGTGTGGGAAGTTTTCGGTCACTATTTCTTCAAATAGCTTTTCATAGTCTTGCTCTCTCTCTTTTTCTGGCACCCCTATAATTCGGATGTTGGTATGCTTGAGGTTGTCCCAGAGGCTCCTTACACTATCTCCAATTTTTTGGATTCTTTTGGTTTCTTGCTTTTTCAGCTGAGTGGATTTTCCCTCTTTGTATTTCAAATCTTTAACTTGGTTCTTGGGGTGCTCCAGAGCACTTTTAGGTCTTTGTATAATACTTTTTATTTCAATCAGTGTATGTTTAATTTCTGGTTGGTCCTTTTTCATATCCTTGAGAGTCTCTTTTATATCCTTGAGGGTCTCCTTCATTTCCTTGTAGGACTCATTCTTTTCCACGTTGGTCTTGATCATTTCCACGTTGGTCTTGATCATTTCCTTGCAGGTCTCGTTCATATCCTTGAGGGTCTCATTCATTTCCTTATAGGACTCATTCATTTCCTTTGCGGTCTTGCTTATTTCCTTATAGGCCTCGACCTTTTGTTGGAGCCTCTTGAAAAGCCCTATAACCGTGGTTTTGAATTCCATGTCCAGTCGGGTTTTTTCCTCCATTTCTTTCACGTCTGATTTCTTTCCATGTCTCTGCATGGTGGCTGCTTCCCTGAGTTGGTCAATTAGCTTTGTGTGGTAGACTTCCTACTAGGGACAGTGGCTCAGCCTCCCCAGTTACCTGAGGTGGATATGGGTTGCACAGTCTTGTTGAAGTGAAGCTCAGGTTAATCGTTGTTAGCACTTGGAGGGCTTGACCTCCAGGCCAATTGTCTGTGACGTTCAGCTGTGCTCAGGTTGGATGGGCGGAGTCTCCAAGCCAAGCAGACAGCATTAGCTCCGCCCTATGAAGCCCCAAGGACTCTGTTCCAGGGCAATGACCGCCAGCACCTCTGAGAGAGAGCCACTGCCAAGCTCCACCGGCTGCCGGGGAATTCAGACTCTCCCCAAATTAGTCTGCACATCCAACGTCACACCCAGGGTCGTAAAACAAAGCAGTCTGACGGTTTCCTGAATGAGAAGGCAAGTCGCAGAGTGCTCTCTGCGTGATCACGCAGCTGAGCTGTTCGCGCAAGCTGCCTTCTCCACAAGCCGGCAGACTCGGCAGCACCGGAGCTTCGGCGTGCCCTCCCACTGTCCAGTTTTCACCCCGTATGATAGTGGGTTGGTTCCCTGGACTTCGCCCAGAGCTGGAGAATCAGTCCAGTGGGACGTCTTTGTCTCCCCATTGGAGAAAACTGGCCGGTTTTCAGCCGCCCGCCCTCTCCACTGGCGCACTCCAAACCTCTCTCTGCACGAATCTTTCAACGCTGTCCACCACCGCTCCTCTGAGTCACAGTGTCTTATCTTCGCTTTTATTTGTGGAATTTTCACTCGGCCAGCTTTCTGGTGATTCTGGAAGGTGTTTGTTCTTTGGTTAAGTTGCAGTATTAAAATTGCTGAGTATGACGGCAAGTTAGTTGTTTTACCTATGCTGCCATTTTGGTTCCTCCACAAAAGGTTTTAAAACATTTCTGCAACAACTGAGGGCCACAGAAATATATGATAGGGCTTGAAGCAATTTAGCTGAAACTAACAAACTAAACTTCTGTTTGGGGTAGGTTTTTTTTGTCCTCCTCCAATTTATTTTCCTTTTATCACAAACGAGGAAACTTCTTGGTTTCGCCTCTCCAGCTGAGCACTCATGGGCACTCATTCTGGTCTGGTCTTGCTAAAAGCAGAGAAACACAGTGGACCTGTCTCAAGATTACACTACTAGTTATCATGAATTCATCACTCCTCTGTCACAAATGTCCTCCTAGGATGCTTTTCATTGCCTGGTGATGTCGAAGCCTGTATTGTTTATGAAATGATATTTGATTCTTTTATTCCCTCTGAATCTGTTGTGAACAACAGAGACAAAGGAAGGAGGAAGAAAAAAGAGGAAGAGCAGTCACGTCTGTAGTGTCACACAGGGCAGGAGGAAAATGGGAGAAGGAAGGGAGTTGAAAGAGAAAAAGGAGGAAGGAATTCTCATGCAGACATACCTTGGAGATACTGCAGGTTTGGCTCCAGAGTTCCACCACTGCAAGAAAGTATCACAATAAAGCAAAAGTTCGTCATCTTTTTTGCTGGTGGGTCTTGCCTTTGGTTTGTAAAACACACACCTGTGAAGTGCAATAAAACTAGGTGGCCTGTACTTAAAATATAAATAGACACTCATTTGGAGAAAGACTTTTTCTACTTTGTGGATGAAAGGAGCCACATGCTAACCTGACCAGCTCAGAGGAGGTCTGCGTGGCGGTCTTGCTACCTCACAGACCTAAAGTAACCACAAAAGATGGTTTGAAAATTAAATAACTACAATCAGGTTATGGTGGGTAGTCATCTCCTGGGCCTGTATTTTCCCTGACAAGGATCAACTTAGATCTTTCCTGAGCCATTTGCCTTCTGTCTCTAGGATAACATATCTCTGAGATGTCTGGGAAAATTGTGACTTCCCTTTTTCTGGAGCCCCTGGGCACAACCAAATGTGGTGGGCGCCAGGACTGATTCCACATATTCCTTCATCATCATGTTAATTGTTGCTGTATTCACCTAAGTATGTGTCCATCATTTTACTTTTTATCCAATCCCAGGTGGGATTGCTTATCCCTCCTCCTAAATTCATCACCAATGAATTTCATGTAACCCACCTATGTCCCTCCTTTGATTGCGATGTATAAATAGAATTGTAACCCCCCATTCTGCAGAGCATTAACTCAATTCATTGAGCTTCTGCTTCCTGGCATATGTCAGACAGCGTGGCTCAAAATAAAACCACTAATATTCTTAACAGGTTTCAATGGGTTTTTTTGTTATCAACTTTTTACCTTAAATGATCAATGTTTACATTGTTAAGCTGTGATCTCTCTTTACTTTAACATCTGATACTTTCTTCCCCAAGGTGTGCAATTGAGATTTTTATCAGAACCTCTGGGTAACCAAAGTAAGTAGTAAATTTGAAACTGTCTAGGGGAAACCAGAATGCCTTTCCATCTTAGTGGGGGGGTCTGGACCATGATGAGCAAACCAAACATCCTTGATGCAAAATGTAAGGAGACACTTACTCTCAGGTGCCAACCTAAACTCACTTGAGCCTGATAATAAGTGCCTCCTTAAATTTAGTTACTTCATTTGCCCCACTCTAGTCCTCTGCGCTCCCCATCTCCTTTCTATGCCTGGATATGGTCTCAGTGCTTTTTCTCTTATTTCCACAAAAGCAAGTGCTATGGTCCTCTCCCTTATGAATCTCTCCCCTATGCCTCCACTCCTCCCCACACCATCCCAAGCCTTACTCCCACCTCCCTGAGTTTTATACAGCCCATGGAAAATTTTAGAGGATAATAATAAGTTCTAGGCCTCATCTCAAGAAGAAAAAAAAAATCTGTCAAAGAAATGTTCTTTGTTATGCTATGAAACTCTGAAACCACATGTAGTGACATACCTTACACAGTATCCAAAGTTCTATCCAAAACAGATTTTATCTAAGGATGAGACAAAATCTTACAGGGCCTTTCTAATTGGTTATTGAACAGACTAGAGACCTGGTGCATGAAATTCGTGCATTGGGAGTGGTGTGTCCCTCAGCCCATCCTGCATTCTCTCCAATCTGGAACCCCTCAAGGGATGTCTGATGGGAAGTTGGACATCCCTCTTATGATCCAGGACTGCTGGCTCCCAACCACTCATTAGCCTGCTTGCCCGATCACCCCCTAACCACTCCCTGCCAACCTGATTGACACCTAACTGCCCTCCTCTGCTGGCCTGTTCACCCCTAATTACCCTCCCCACTGGCCTGGTTGTCCCTAACTGCCTTCCCCTACAGGCCTGTCCACCCCTAACTGCCTTCCCTGGCCAACCTGGTCATCCTTAACTGCCCTCACCTGGTGGCCTAGTCACCCCCAATTGCCCTCCCCTGCAGGCCTGGTTGCCCCTACCTGCCCTCCCCTGCTGGCCTGGTTGCCCCAACTGCTCTCCTCTGCAGGCCTGGTTCCTCACCAACTGCCCTCCCCTGCAGGCCTGGTCCCTGGCCCTCAACTTCCCTTTCCTGCTGGCCTGGTTGCCCCTAACTACTCTCTCCTGCTGGCCTGGTCATCTCCAACTGCCCTCTTCTGCAGGCCTGGTTCCTCACCAACTGCCCTCCCCTGTAGGCCTGGTTCCCCCAATTACCCTCCCCTTCTGGTCTGATTGCTGACAACTGCACTTCACTGCCAGCCATCTTGTGGTGGGCATCTTGTGTCCACATGGGGGCAGTCATTTTTTACCACATGGGGGTGGCCATCTTGTGTGTTGGAGTGATAGTCAATTTGCATATTACCTTTTTATTATATAGGACTAGAGGCCCAGGTCACAAAATTTGTGCCCTCAGCCTGGACTGCACCCTCTCGAAGTCCAGGAGCCCTCATGGATGTCCAACAGTCAACATCCTTAGAGCTACTGCATCTTTAAGCCAACAATCAAACATCCTTAGGGCTGCCATAGAGGCAGGAGAGGCTCACCGCCGCTGCTGTGCTAGCCAGCCATGAGCTCGGCTTCTGGCTGAGCAGTGCTCCCCCTGTGGAAGCACACTGACCACCAGGAGACAGCTCCTGTATTGAACATCTGCCCCTGGGTGGTCAGTGCATGTCATAGCAACCAGTCGTTCTGCTCTTTGGTCAATTTGCATACTGGCCTTATATTATATAGGATAATGTCTTATTATGGACAAGACCACTAATTCAATTGTTTTTTTAGTTAGTTAAAGGGAGAGGTAGAATTTTTCACTTGAGCCTAAAGCTAAAATTGCCCTTAGCTCAAAAATCTGCATACCAGTGAGACACATCTTAGTGAGACTCATTGTGAACCCTCACAATGTTCTATTATGTGTATTAGTATTACGTATATTAGCATCTTATCTCTTTAGTGAAAGGAAATTTTTGCTATGTTAAAATGACTAACTTTATCTCATGAGTTGTTTTAGCTTCAAACCTGTATCCAGTATTCATGCAGTAACTGGAGTTCTTCTGTTCAATATTTACCTGGCATATCTTTTATTTTATTTTCTCTAAATCTTTCTAGATTTTTATGTATTAGATAGGAATGGTACATGGTCACACATAGTAGTCTGGCAAAGGCCTAGAAGGGGCAGGTGCAGGGTGAAGGTCAATGGGAAAATTTTAAAAAACTAAAACAAAGGAACATCTATAATACTTTCAACAATAAAGATACATCCTACCTAATGAAAGAGTAATATGCAAATTGAATGTACCTCCACTACACCCACAAACCATTCCCAACAGCCAATCAGGAGCGAGTATGCAAATTAATGCAACCAAGATGGCTGTGGCTATGGAGTGAACAGGAGGCTTGGGTTTCCCTGGCAATGGAGGAAGCCAAGCTTCTCACACACCCTAGCTGGCCCAGACCTCCACTCAAGGTTCCAAAGTTTCAATTATAGAAGATAAATAAATCCCAACAAAAATGGCTGTAGACAGTAAGGAGGCAACCAAGATGGCTGCATAGGTAAACACCTGTTGTGCTGCCCCATGCAACAATTCAAAAACTACAACATAACAACAAAACAAACATCATCCAGAATCACCGGAAAGCTGGCTGAGTGAAAACTCCACAAATAAAAGTAAAGGTGGAACACTGAGACTCAGAAGAGCGGCGGAGCAGAGCCTTGAAGATACGCTCGGAATGAGAGGTTAGGAGTCATGGCCGTGAGCGCACGCGCGGGCTGTAGGGCTGGCAGCAGCAATCCTGGCTGGATTTCTCCAACAGGGAGGGCAGAGACATCCCACTGCACAGATTCCCCAGTGCCAGGTGAGGTCCGAGGTCCGGGGTACACACCCTAAAAGCCGGGAACAGCAGAGGTCCCCTAGTCTGAGGAGAATCTGGGCTGCTTGGAACAGCAGTTTGCACATATAAAGTGTGCGACAGCACAGACGTGGGACTTGCTCCCTGGCGACTTGCCCCCTGGTCCCGGAGACCAGCGGACTGCTTTGTTTTACAACCCTGGGCTGGACTTTGGGTGTGCAGACTCATTTGGGGAGAGGCAGAGTTGTCTGGCAAGGGGAAGAGACTAGCGGCTTTCTCTTGGAGGTGTCTGCAACCCTTACCACCCAACAGAGACCCGCGCGTGCGCCACATAGGACGTAGCTGACACTGAGGCTGCCGGCTCAGCTCAGAGACTCCGCCCATCCAACCTGAACACAGTCTCCCTTCACAGCCAATTGGCCTGGAGGTCAAACCCTCCTAGGGCTAACAACAACAAGCTGGGTTTAAATTCAAAAACATAGAATACAACCCATAAAGGATTGCAGTAAGAGAACCCACCTCAGTTAACTGGGGAGGCTGAGCCACTGACCCTTAAAGGACATTTACCACGTAAAGCAGCCACCATGCAGAGATATGGAAAGAAATCAGGTGTGAAAGAAATGGAGGAAAAAAGACGACAAGACATAGAGTTCAAAACCACGGTTATAAGGCTTTTCAAGAGGCTCCTAGAAAAGGCCGATGAACTTAATGAGAACTACGAGGAAATAAAACAGATCAATGAGGAAATAAACAAGACCAACCAGGAAATGAAGGAGACTTACAAGGAAATGAATGGGACCCTCAAGGAAATGAACAAGACCTCTGAGGATATGAACCAGACCCTCACGGATATGAAAAAGGACCAACTGGAAATTAAGCATACACTGACTGAAATAAAAAATATTACATAAAGTCCTAAAAGCAGGCCAGAGTGCCACTAGAACCAAGTCAAAGATTTGAAATACAAAGAAGCAAAATCCACTTGGCTGGAAAAGCAAGAAACAAAAAGAATCCAGATCATTGAAGATAGTGTAAGGGGCCTCTGGGACAACCTTAAGCATGCCAACATCCAAATTATGGGGGTGCAAGAAAAAGAGAGAGAGCAAGGTAATGAAAACCTACTTGAAAAAATAGTGACCGAAAACTTCCCACACCTGGTGAAAGAAACTGACTTAAAAGCCCAAGAAGTACACAGAACCCCAAAATATAGGAATCTAAAGAAGACTACAACAAGACACATCATAATTAAAATGCCAAGAGCAAAAGATAAAGAGAGAATATTAAAAACAGCAAGAGAAAAACAGTTAGTTACCTATAAGGGAGCACCCATATGATTGTCAGCGGATTTCTCAACAGAAACAATGCAGGCCAGACGGGAGTGGCAAGAAATATTCAAAGTGATGAATAGCAAGAATCTACAACCAAGATTACTCTATCCAGAAAAGCTATCATTCAGAATTGAAGGTCAAATAAAGTGCTTCTCAGATAAGAAAAAGCTAAAGGATTTCATCACCACCAAACCAATATTATATGAAATGCTGAAAGATATTCTTTAAGAAGAGGAAGAAGAAAAAGGTAAAAATATACATTATGAACAACAAACATACATCTATCAACAAATGGATATAGAAATCAAGTGAATTAATAATCTGCTGAACAGGATAAACTGGTGAATATAACAGAATCATGGACATAGAGAGGGAATGGACTGACAATTCTTAGGGAGAAAAGGGGTGTGGGAAGTACAGCAAGAGACTGGACAAAAATCATGCAACAATGGGAGAGGAAAGTGGGGAAGGGGAGGTGAGGGTGGAGGGTGGGATGGGTACAGGGTGGAGGAGAACTATAGGAGGATAAAAAAGGGGAAATAATGTAATTAATAAACTGAATATAAAGATTTAAAAAAGAAAAAGAAAAAAATGGCTGTGGCCACAGAGCAAATAGGTGGCTTGGTTTTCCCTGGCAATGGAGGAAGCCAAACTTCCTGCACACCCTGGCCAGCCTAGGCCTCTGATCAATGCTACAAAGTTTCAATTATAGAAGATAAATAAATCCCAGATACTAGGTCCTCCGCTTGGGTCACCAAGGGGCATGACCAGCCTATAAATCACCACAGGGCCCTCACCTAGGCTGTCTCTTCCCCCAAAGAAACCCCAACCCTGATCCAGGACACCCTTCAGGGCAAACTGCTGGCCCCCACCCATGCACCAGGCCTCTATCCTATCTAATCAGAGTAATATGCAAATTGGTCATCATTCCAGCACACAAGATGGCTGCCTCAATGTGGTCAAAGATGGCTATCCCCATGTGGACACAAGATGGCCACCACAAGATGGCCAGCAGGGGAGGGCAGTTAGGAGGGACCAGGCCTGTAAGGTAGGGCAGTTGGGGGTGATCAAGCCTGCAGGGGAGGGCAGTTAGGGGTAACCAGGCTGGCAGAAGAGGGAAGTTGGGGCAACCAGGCCTTCAGGAAAAGGCAGTTGGGGGGAGAGAGAATATGCAATCTGCAGGGGTGAGCACTTAGGGAGACCAGGCCTGCAGAGGAGAGCAGTTAGGGGTGACCAGGCCTCCAGAAGAGGGCAGTTAGAGGCAATCAGGCTGACAGAGGAGCAGTTAGGCATCAATAAGGCTGGCAAGGGAGTGGTTAGGGGGTGATCAGGCTGGCAGGCAGAAGCAGTTAGGGGCAATCAGGAAGGCAGGCAGGTGAGCAGTTGGGAGCCAGCAATCTTGGGTTGTGAGAGGGATGTCCAACTGCCTGTTTAGGCCCGATCCTACCAGATCAGGCTTCTCTCGAGGAGTCTCAGATTGGAAAGGGTGCAAGGCTGGGCTGAGGAACAACCCCCGCACCCCACCGTACCCCACCCCATCCACAAATTTCATGCACCAGGCCTCTAGTTTTAAATAAAGAAAAATATCTTAGTTGAAAAGAGTTTTATGTGAAATAATACATTAATTGCTCTACACTGTACTTTATATTCTCAACTCCTCTCAAAGGGATATTAATTGACCCTATGTTCACTGATTACAGGACTGACTTCTGGTGTTTGGTCATTTTGGACATTATGGACCCTGGGTCTTTATAAATATAGATAGATGATAGTTGATAGATAGATGATAGATAGATAGATAGATAGATAGATAGATAGATAGATAGATAGATAGATAATCATTTGTTCAGGTTACTGTCAGAGGTTTTCTTGAGGAAACAGTGATATCATAGAACTCCTGTGGGAGCTGCTTCCTCACTGAGACATCCACCTGCTCTTCCTTCCCCACCACAACGGGCCTTTGAGGACCAGGATGCGTCATTTCTCTCAGGTGTGTTGAAAACATGGTTTCTTGCTGGAGTGGCCAAATGACTTTGGGGTAACAGATGACAAAGCCACCAGGCTCTGTCCTCTGTGAAATCCTGCACCCTCAGCAGCTTCGCAGTCAAAGCTCCTCTTCAGTGCACAGGCATGCCCACTTCTGCTTCCTAGGAAGTGACCTCTACATTCTGTACACAACTCATCCTTTGCATCTTTTGATAGGGGAGAAACAGAAAATGCTGTGGCAATTGAAATTGCCTCAACAGCGCATATTAACAGGTCAGGGACACTCAGTACATATGCCCTTCATGGCTCTTCCCACCCAGATGTCTTGGATGCTGTGTCCTTCAGACCTGGCTCCTTCTCACTTGGAGGGAGAGCATGTCCCAGACTCCAGGAGCAACTTCTACATGGATGAAGTATGAAGGAAGATGTGACAGACATTTAGAGTCTCCTATAATTTCCAAACAACCCTACCACACACATCTCAGCATCATTTCACTGATTAAATAGATATTCAAAAAGTTCAATGGCTGTCTTAAGACACTCAATTAGAAAAATGTGAAGTAAGACTTGGAACTCATATCTAATTATAAAAGACACTTTGCCCTCTTCATCTCTCCCCTCACTCATTCCTCCCATAATGCAATGTGACCAACACTTCTGAAGAGCACAAGTGCTTGGGTGACAGCTTGGTTTATTTATTAAGAGCGAGGTCTTGGCATTTTTTTCTGAGTGACAATCATCAGAAACTAATGCTGAGCAAGTTATCTGAGGCTGCCTCGTGCAATTCCTTTTTTAGTTTACTATGAGAAAACTAAAGTGCAGTGATTAAGTGAGCCCTAGTGAGCCCTTGAGTCAATGCCAGGGGCAGGACCAGCACCAATTCACAGTGTTAACAAGATCCTGCAAGGAGAGACTTACGTCCTAGATGTGGGGGCTGATTATCTCAAGCCCCCAACTTTTCTGGGGACACACAGGTAAGTGGTAAGGTCTAGAGTGGTGGTGCAGGGCAGCACCCCCACATGTCATAATGTTTGACTCCATAGCTCAGTTTCTTTTCACAAAAGCAGTTCCAGTAATCAAAACCCACAGTGAATACAGACAGTGGAATGAACAGGAAATAGACTTTCCAGCACTTTCCAGGCTGACTTCTGCACCTTATTTCAGGACTTCCTGCTCTCCTATCCTCAAGCACTTACAGAACTCTCTATAACAGTACCAGACTAAACTACTCTTCAAACCACCACTAGCCTCAACTCCTTGAACTTATTTTCTAACATGGCCATTTGGGGTCTCATCACACATCTCTTCCCCCATCCCAAGTGACTTTCCTGTTCATAGTTCTGGCCCAATATTTCTGCCATTCTGGCTCCTCCCACCTGTGTCTCTCTTCCTCATATCCTCTAAGCCAGGAGTTACAATCCTAAATGTATCCAGGGGCCTGGAAGGTAAAAGAAATGTGTGAAGTGCTGGGTACATAATGATAGGAAATGGTGGAATGCAGCAAACTATAAAGTACATGCCGTGCCTAAACAAATTCAAATTTTAATAAAACTTTTAAAGCTTTCTACTAATACAACAAAATACTTCTGCAACCTGGATTTGGCAAGACACCAGTTTTCAACCCTTGTCTCAATTCTAATCTGCATACACTACTTCTTCAAATTCTGACAAAGTCAAATTTATTTCTCTATTATTATTATTTTTTACTAATAATCCCTCCTTAAACCCTCTTAATTGAATATAGATTTGTACCTTGTTATCTGGCTTTTGTATTGTATATACCTTGAAGGTAAAAACAATGTATCTATGTTTTATATCCCAACTTTATAGAGCCCGTGCCTCAATTTAATTACCAGAACCTCCAAGAATATATAGTGTATAGTGTAAAAGTCATAAAAGAACCCTTATTTGGTGCAAGTCCTATTACTAAGTGTATAGATTTAAGTCATTGGGGAACCTTCACAACCTCCTAATACTGGGGCAGCAGTTAATATTCTGCATCCCATAGTTCAGAGGAGAGGGAAATATTCTGTTGTTAATTTTCACTAATAAAAATAAACTGTATGGCTTTCTGAATGACAGAGTCACTGTGACACCCAGCCAGCTACAACTGGACCATTTCTCACTTGTCTCCCTAAAAGCTGTCAACACAAAAGTTAATCTTAATGGCCCATGAGTTATCATTTGTTGTCCTCTAGTGGACAGAAGGATATAGCAGACAGTGTGGTCCAGAATCCAGAGCTCCCTGGGGCCTAACTCCAAAAAAACAGTTAACTCACAGAAAAATTGCCCCTTCCATTGTGGTGTTGATTGAAGTGTTTATAATTAAAACTGAAGAAAAAAAAAAGAGTGATCAAGCTATGTTGTTTTTTTAATTGTAGAAGGCAAAGTTCATGTTGAAGTAAAATAAGTAGGAGTTAATGATTCATTGGTGCACTATAAAGCAACCAGTGAGCCTGGGAGGAAACCAGGATGTCTTCATATCCTGCGACAAACATGTCATTTTTTAAAAAAATAACATTTAGTGTTTTTTCCTATAACATAAAATTATATAAACTTTATTGTATAAGTTTTCCATTACACAAGTATGTATTTATCTTAAGAAGTACAAACCTTAGATAAGAATAAAAAGGGGACATATGTAATACTTTCAACAATAAAGAATTTTTTTAAGTACAGATAAACAGTGAAATAAAAACAAAATCACCCAGAAATCACTCTCCATGAAAGGAAAACCACTGGCAATACTGTGAAGATATCATTCTAGACATTATTAAATACATATTTCATTTTAACAAGCAAGATCATATTTTGTGTCCAGTTTCACAAACCGTGCTTCCCCAAGGTGCCCCAGGTCATGGCAGGTGCATGTTTCCTGAAGTCATTCCTCACCGCCTGCTCCAGGCACTCAGAGTGCAAGCTCGACACTCTGCTGGGACAGGCAACCGCACCTACATTCCTAAGTGGAGCCCTCTCTTGTCTGATTTTTCCAGCTGGCTTAAGCAAGTGACCAATCATAGTACATCATTTTTATTTTTCCATATGGTACTTAAAATAATAAATGTGAGCTTATGGAATAGAAATTAACATTAATGCTAACTAAAGTAACTATATTTATCATGGTTTAATTGTTTAAGACCCACGACAATACTGGATTTAAACTTTGTGGATGTGGCATTCTACTATTCCTGCTCTAATATATATATGTTTTAAAATTATATCTATATGAAAGACTTTCCCCTAAAATTATGGGAGATATTTAACACTCTTGAGAGAAAGTTTGCAATGTAAATTTCACCTGTCTTAGAAACCAAACATGATCATCATTTCTCCTAGCGTGTGTAATGTGTTCCATGTTATAAACACACAAGGAAAAGAACAGTATCTACTTAAGAGAAAGCCCTGGTGGTAGGACTGAAAGACAGACAGCACGACCAGATTTAATGTTAAAGCAAAACTAAAAACGTCAGGATGGTATTTAAGTGAGCATTGTTTCCTTAAAATGATTTTAAATGGAAATTACAATTCAATCACAAATAAAAGTAAATTGTAGACAGTAAGGGGAACAAATCTGTTTCACTGGGATTCAGGGCGATTATCAAATTAGCAGCTACTCATTCACCACTAACCATTTTCAGTCTTCTTGATCTTAACAGCCCTGAACTGCAGCTTCATGGTGATTACAATGGTGGCAGCTCATCAGGGCTGTATTTTAGCTGTGCTTTTATCTTTTCTGTTTTTCCTTTTCATTGCTTGGCAAAGTAATAGAGAGGCGGGGAGGGCGGGGGGGAAGAACATTAGAGGAATGAGAACTTGTGCCTGAAACTGTTCTAAAAATTGTGCACCAACTGAAGGCCTCACATCTGGCTCCAAGCTGGGTCTCTCCTCAACTCCACTCCAGCCATACTGGTCTCCCTGCTGTGTCTCAACACCAAGCACACTCCTGCTCAGGGCTTTTGCATCTGCTAATCCCTCCACTGGAGCAACCTTCCCACTTCCAAACTTCCCACTTCCCACTTGCAAAAGTTACTGCTCTACTTCATTAGGGTCAGGAGAGGTTGGTTTTTCCCAGCTGATCCTTTCTAAAATATCAACTCCGGTCTCTCTCTCTTACCTCACTGTGCTTTGTTATTTCTTCCCAAAACGTTTATCATTACCTGACCTACTTCATGTTTTTTTTATTATTATTGAATGAATCCAATATCCCTCCAGGAATTCTGATGGAGAGAGCCCAGGTGGGTCCAGAGATCCCTATGCTGAAAGGTCTCCCAGGAGATTCCAATGCACGCCTGGTTAAGAACACTGATGTCATGAGTGGTATAGCTTTTTGAGTCAGGTGGTCTGGATTAAAATTACAGGTGGGCAAGCCAGGGCATTCTAGCTGCAGGCCTGTCAGAAATGTGACAGCAAAAACACACAGCTCCCAAGATTGTGCTGAATCTTCAGGTGATGCATCTGAGACAACCTCCTGAACTGGGGAGTGTATTATGAATATTAGTTATTATTGCCCCATTTCTTCTCTAACATGAACTCCTTATATTTTAGAGAAAGATGGTTGTTTATGTAATAATACAATCTATTTTTAATTATAGCCACAGACAATCTCTCTGAATCAGATTATTGCTTTCTTATAAACTCTAAATTGTACATCCATTTTTATCCCTTAAGACAGTGCAAAAGAGAAACAAATAGAATTTACCAATACTCATACCAAATGATTCCATATTCTGAAACTCAAAATTGCTAGCAGAGATTTTGCCTGCATTGCCCCAGAGTGGCCTTGGTGAAGAGGCAGCCTCTGGCCCTACCCGCCCTCCCTCCTCACCAGCTGAGGGTAAAGTGCTGCCCGGAAACACCCAGGGATAGCTCTTCAGGAAGCATCAAGCAGAAATGGGGCGTTTTGGAAACCTTCCCTCTAATCACCAGAGAATCCAATGCGCTTCCAGAAGGGCTGAGTCCTGTGTTATAAAAAGAAACTGGTGACTGGAGGAGGCTCAGGCTCAGGCGGCCTCCTTGCCTGCACCAGGGAAGAGGTCTCGGAACAAAAGTGGCTCTGTGCTAGGAAATAGTCCTCCACAGAAGGGATGTTTGGTCGCCTTTTATGACAGAGCTCATCAGGAAAGAACTTAAGAGACACAGGTGGGGACATTCTGTTATTCATGTTTATGAAACCAAGGAAATAAATATTTTATAAATGTACTCTATTTAACCACCAGCAAGATTCAGTTGGATCAAGAGTGACACCTAGTGGAGAAGCTTTGCTAAATTCTATTCCGGTCCTCTGAAAATCAAATTGATAGGGTTGTAATTAGTGAGTTATTAATAATAGGGAAGGAGCAAAGCGGGAGGCCTGACATCATAGAAATGTCATTTTGGCAGCTTCACACTCCCTAAGGAATCACTGATCCATTCCATACAGATAACTGGGGGATGGGGTCCAACAAAGGGGAGATAGACACATGTGCAATGAAGCTGGGGTGACTCGGGAAGGTGCTTACCAGTCAAACTTGGAAACAGAGGGTATTGGCCAGAATGAGCAGGGCCACTACAAGCCTCTGAAAATTTTGGGATACCTAAGCCCCCATTTTCTTCTGACTTTGGCTCTTGGCTTGTGGGGCTCTCTTGTACTTACTTACATTCGCCTGTGTTTTCTCCAAGCCTGTGGCCCTGTAGACTGTACCTGCAGAGGACCACAGTAGGACAAGCTAAGCTAGCCTGATGCTGGATGGGACTTGGCTCAACATGGAAAGAAATTTTTGGATGCTGCCTCTGATTCTAGCTTCACCAAAACCCTAGCTACACTTCTTTCTTGGTGGGACAAAAGGAAATGGGACCTTGGAAACTCAGGGACATAAGTCCACATAAATAAATCTTTCTATGATATCTCATTCTCCCATGCAGTCTCAGAAAGTTATTTTTCTTGTGACATCTCAAGAATCCCAGTCCCATGAGCAACAGGTGGGGACAAGGCCTTCTCCCACCAGTAACAAAATTAATTTATAAAATTTTTCCACAGGATCGCCAATGCCAATGTCTTTGAAATTCATACCAAAAATCCTGTAACTTCAATCTCTGTGATAAAAAAAAAAAAAAGGAAATGGGACTGGCAGACTGGAGCTAGTTTTAAAACATAATATGTACAAAGAAACTGACTAAGAAAGGAAAGACAAATCTTGGTCCCCAACTTTTTTAGCATGGTATAAAATTTTGTATCAGATGGAGCGAGATTGATTTGAATTTTACTGTGGGATTTGTGAGGACTTTTCAGATTGGAATCAGGTGGAGTGGGGCCACGGCCTCTGGAAACCCTGCTGAGAGGGCTGGCCCAGGGCAACGGCCCCTTTGTCTTGTGGGTCCAGGAGTCCACTCTGGCCCAGAACCTGTGAGAGTCTACAATTTACATGTCCCAGCCTACACAGAGCAGCGCCATTTGGACGCCACCTTGGGCTTCTAACTCCAGATACTGTCACCATTTTTTCTAACCCTAAAATCAGGACATATAAATCTAAACCCAGTCCAATAAAACAGAGCCAGAAACTGCTCCAGGAAACTCAATATACTCCGTTGTTATAACTACATAGATAGTATTTGCCCTGTTTGACTTTCACAAAGATTTTATTTTGTTTCCTAATGTCCTCTGGGACATTTTGCTTTCTCCACCTCACCCCAGGAACGACCATTTGCTGTTATTAAGGAAGGATTTTACCAGCCCCTCAGTAAGCTCACTGTGCCTCTCTGGTGCTCCCAGCGTTTCTATTATTTGCTCATCCCTTCCTAGTGTGATTGCAGCTTTCTTACCCACACTCCTCCTCGCTGCCTTCTCACATGACTGTGCAGCCCGACCCAGGGTTTCCACCTGAGTTGTCCCGCCGGGACCTCCCCCCCAGCTGCCCCGCAGGGACTCTGAAACCCGCTGAGTAAACATTACTTCGCCATGAGACAGCTGCCGCTCCAGCACCACTTTCCTAGAAACACGGACGTTACGACTCCCCGCCTGCTCCGCCCACGCTATTAGTTTGCCCGGCAGCGCTGTTGAGCCTGCTGGCATATTTCATTCCTGTTCATTTAATTGGTTAAGTCAGATTAAAATGTGGTTTGGGTCAGAATATAATATGCTCGCCTGTGGGTATCTTTAATTCACACACACACACACACACACACAATGCTGAGACCTGGAGGCACAGTTTAAAAATTAAAAGTTTTCAAAGCCATGCTTATGGCAATCAACAGCAGCTAATAGACTTCACAGCCAGCACATACTTAAAACAGGTTTAATTACCAAGAACTCCTGATCTTCAGGGCCCAAGGAGGTAGGTACCACGCCCACCTGCAAGGTTCCCAGACCTGGCTATGCCAGAAAAGCTTCATGCAAAGACACAGCCCGGGCCCCTTTCCAGATGCCCTGAACTAAAATCTCCAGGCATGGACCAGGAATCTGTTTTCCACAAGCATGTTCTCAGTCCAGTGTTTGAAGCACGGCTCTGAATCACAGCTCAGGCCTCACCTCTTTCAGAAAGCCCTGATAAAGCAACTTCTGCCCATGTTTCCAGCCTAAAGTCATGCATCTCACTCATCTTGATTTTTGCGTGCACTGCAATTTACCTAAGATGTGTGTATCAAATGGCTTGCATTTTTGCCTAAGTGTAATCTGTAGGGTTTTTTAATTGTATCACGACTATGAAATTATGGCTTTGATATGTCTTTTCTAATACTCTATACAATAAATATATATAGTTCTGTTTTGGGGGCTGTTGAGTTCATTTTCATTTGTTTCCAGGATGTTTTTTTATTTCTTCTTTGATCTCTTTGGTAACCTATTCATTGTTTAATAACATGCTATTTAGCCTCCATGTATTTGATTGGTTTTGAGAATTTTATTGTAACTGATTTCTAATTTCATTCCATTGTGGTCTGAGAAGAAGCTTGATATGATTTCAAACATCTTGAATTTGTAGAGTCTTAGCTTGTGTCCTAACATATGGTCTATCTTTGAAAATGTCCATGTGCACTTAAGAAGAATGTACATTCTGTAGCCCACACCTGTGGCACACAGTGAAAGCAGTCCTGAGAGGAAATTCATAGCACTACAGGCTTACCTCACACCTGTCAGAATGGCTATCATCAACAAATCAACAAATGTTGGCAAGGTTGTGGAGAAAAGGGAATCTTAGTACATTGCTGGTGGGAATGCAGACTGGTACATCTATGGAGTTTCCTCAAAAATTAAAAATGGAACTCCGATTTGACCCAGTCATCCCACTTCTAGAAATATAGCCTAAGAAATCTGAAACACTCATCAGAAAGAATACTAGTATATGCACCTTTATGTTCATTGCAGCACAATTTACAATAGCTAAGATTTGGAAACAGCCCAAGTGGCCATCAGCAGATGAAAGGATAAAAAAATATGGTACATTTTTTACACAATGGAATACTACGTGGCAATAAAAAAGAAAGAACTATTACCATTTGCAACAGCCTGGATGGTCCAGAAAAGCACTATGGTGAGTGAAATAAGCATATGATCTTGCTCATCCTGGTATGTGAAATCTAATGAATCAAATAAACTGATAATCAAAAATACACCCAGAATCACAGGAGCATGAGCAGACTGTTGAACCTCAGAGAGAAGGCAGAGGAAGGTGGGAGACAAGAGATCAACCAATGAACTTGTATGCATATATACATAACCTACAGATACCAACAATAAAGTGGTGAGGACCTGGGCTCGGGGAGTGAGGATGGAGGCTGGCTGAAAGAGGTTAATGAGGGAGAAAAGGAGGACCTATGTAATACTTTCAAAAGTAAAGTTTTTTTTAAGTTGTGGTATATTTATACCATGAAATATTATGCAGCAGTAAAAAAGAAGGATCTTTTAAACAGTATAGAGGGGCCTAGAGAGTATTATGCCAGGCAAAATAAGCCAGTCAGAGAAAGACAAATATCATATAATCTCACTCATATGTGGAATCTAATGAACAAAATAAACTAATAAACAAAATAGGTCCAGAGACATAGAAGCATGGAACAGACTGTGTTCAGAGGGAAGGTAGGGAAGGATGAGTGGGTAAAAAGAGATCAACTAAAGAACTTGTATGCATATATGCATAACACAGATAATAAGGTAGTGAAGACCTAGGGCAGGGGATGAGGAGGGGCTGAAAGGGTCAATGAGGGGAGGGGGAGCGGGATGTATGTAATACTTTCAACAATGAAGATTTAATTTTTATAAAAGAAGAGGCAATTAGGTGATGAATCTCTTGATTTTTATCTTTCAAGGAAAAGAACTAAAGTGGGTAAGAATTTCATTAGTTTGAAAACAAAGAAAGTAGCAGTCACTTATGGGGAACATCTAGCCCGCAAGCTGTATAAGGCCCCCAAAATCATTTAGTCTGGCCCTGGAAAGGCATTAGGGGTGAGTTAATTAAATGTTTGACCAAATATAGCAGGCTAATTTTTAAGTTGACAATTTTGTATGGCCCTTAAATGATGTTATAAATATCAAATGACCCTTGGCAAAAGAAAAAAGAAAGGTTCCCCACCCCTATGTTAGAGAAAGGTATTTGTCATTTTTGTGGTTTAGAGTGGTTTTATCTTTACCTTTTCCCAAACACAGTCAGCGTGACCTATCTGGGCATTGTTTGTACTCTGGACAGCTAATATCACTTGGAAGCAGCATGGTCCAGCCACCAGGGAAGCTTCCTCTCAACCCAGTGAACACCAAGATGCGTGTGCACATGCATAATTTTACAAATAAGGGCTATACATACTGTGCAGTAATCTGCTTCACCTAGGGACCCATTGACAAAAGTTTTACATGACAGGATTCATTATATCTCTTTTAAAAATGGGCTTCTATCATATGGGTGAGCATGCATGTTTAACTAAACCCCTATTGCTTCATATTTACAATGTTTTCCTTTGTGTGCATGTTGAAAGGGTTAAAGAGAATAAAACCAGGCAGAAAAAAACTTATTGTACTTAGCAGAAAGCTTGCAGCCTTGAACACCACAAAGTTCAGATAACCAGAAGACACCTAGCAGTGTGAGGAATGAAAGCCAGACCTTTACATCAGCCAGCCGAACTGCTTGAAGCCAGCAATGGCTGATAAGTCTCCCTGCTTCTTACACTCTCGGCTGACTCCCCTTTGTCAGACTCAGTCCGTCTGCACCCAGAAGCCTGAAATAAAAGTTTTTTAATACACTATAGCCTCATGTCATAGGTAAGTGACCCAGCCCATTGTGAACCTTTCACAAGTGTGTTTATAATCAATGATGTAATGAACATCTCTCTATCGAAGATTTTGTGTATATCTATAGTTATATTCTTAGGTTGAATTTCTGGAGGTGAGATTGCTAAATAAGAATGGATCACAGTTCTAAAGCTTTTAGTAATATTGTCAAATTGCCCTTAAAATTTGTTACAATGTACACTCTCATGAAGCAGTACAGGAGGATGATTTTAGCCTGGTTTCTTTCAGTGTCCTTTATTTTGTGGTTATTTTTATCCAGTTCACATACCTCCACAGAAGTTCAGATGGTCCCAACATGGTTAGTGAGAATAAGATTGCCACTTTAATTGTCTCACAAGGTAAGAGGTTTGTGTTTTGTTTTGTTTTTAATTTTCCTATTTGTTGATTTTGAGACAGAGAGAGTAGAAGGGAGACAGAGTGAGAAAGAGACATCAATTTGTTGTTCAAGTCATCCATGCATTCATTGGTTGCTTCTTATATGTGTCCTGATTGGGGATCAAACCCACAATCTGGGATGATGCTCTAACCAACTGGTCTACCTGGCTGGGGCATGAGGTAAGAGTTTTTATGACTACTAGTTAAGTAAACAAAACAAAGGGAATGTCCTATTGGTAGTAAATCTGGACTTATTTCCACTCACAAAACACAGCATATTATAGTTAAGTTTTCACTCGAAGAAAGAGTACTTTGATGTAAGAGCAGTGAGAAAATGGGAATAACCAGGTAGATAGCTCTTGAGAAATTTGGCTGATGTGGGGAGGTGCAGTTACTGCCAGTAACCCAGGACGAGTAAACCCCTTCCAGGTAAGCTCTTTCCAGTGACATTTTCTATTTAAATACATTACCATACAGAGAAATATTTCAAACCCTCCCCATATTGGAGGCATTAAAGACTGCAGCAATCTTTGTGAAAACAAATACAAAATAAAAAGAGATTACAGATATATTTGAAAAATGGTGGCAGAGTAGGAGGATGCTGCACAGACCCGCTCCCAGGAACAAGCTGGAATTATAACTGAAATCCAGAAAGGCTTCCTGAATAACCAACAGAAAACTCACAGGAGAGAACCCTGATACCCAGGGACCAAATGTGGAAACCACATAGAGACTAGTAGGATGGGCAGAAGCACAAAAGGTCTGGTTGAGCACCCCCAGCCAGCAACTGAAGTCCCAGAGAGATATCTCAGCTGTTGGGGGAGTGACTGAGAATTCTGGGATCTAATCCCAAAGCTGGAGTCCCCAGCAGAGAGCACCAAATCTGAGGAGGGTACCCACATAACATCTAGCTATGAAAAGCGGTGTGGTGCTGTCTGCCAGAGAATGGCAGCTAAAATTTCAGGCACCCTCCTAAAGGGCCAATGCTCAAAAATTTCCTATGGAGCCACCCACCATGTGCTCTGACAGAGGGAGGGTAAAGTGGACTGGAGCTGTGAGAGCAGAACCCAGGATTGGGTCTCAGTGGATAGAGCTCAGAAGGTGGACACCCCATTTTCCTGGGCTGAGTCATTCCTTCACACAGCAGAGGACATCCTTCTCACACAGACATTTGCCTGGCCTGGGGGGAGGACAGTCAATACACTTTATCGGAAAACACCTTGCCCTGAAGCCATTTAAGAGATTAAAAGTAACAATTAGCCTCAAGGCAGAAGAAACTGCTCCACTCTGTTGAAAAAAACTCTTACCACACCTGAGAATGAATGCCTGGGGGCAATTCAAGTTGGAATCCTATTAGTCTCTAGACACAGGCAGTCTCTGGAGGATTTGAGTCTTTGCCTGACCCAGTTACTCTGAAACAGCCTTTTACACTGTCCTGCACTAGAGATTGAGAGTTGTAGATGATCTACCTAATACATAGTCACAAACCCAAACAGACAACCAAAGTGAGAAGACAAAGAAACAACCCCCAAATGAAAGAACTAGCAAATTCTCCAGAAGAAGATAAATGAAGCAGAGATGAGAAATTTATCTGAAACAGAGTTCAGAGTAATGTTAAAAATTCTCATCAGGAGAGGGTCCTGGGCTCACGGTCATTCTGAGAGATCATGAGGACTCCCAGCAGGCATCAAAGTCTTCACTACCCCTCTGGCTCACAGTCCAAGAGCAGACATTCCCTAGCAGAGGAGGCTCCAGAACGTCTGTGGTGACTCAAGTTGTATACTGTGGATGGACTGACTGACTGTTAGTTGCACCAGAGGAGAGGAGAACCAAGGTGGCGGCAGAGGTAAACACCTATTTTGCTGCCCACTCAACAATTCCGAAACTACAACTTAACAACAAAACAAACATCATCCAGAATCACCGGAAAGCTGGCTGAGTGAAAATCCCACAGATAAAAGTAAAGGTGGGACGCTGTGACTCAGGAGGAGCAGCGGTGCGCAGCTTTGAAGATACATGAGGAGTGAGGTTAGGAGCCTTTCGTGAGCAAGCAAGCAGTGAGGGACTGGCGGCAGCAAGCCCGGCTGGTTTTCTCCAATGGGGAGGGCGGAGGCCTCCCACAGCACCGACCTCCCAGGTCCAGGCGAGGACCCAGGTCGGGAAAAGGAAGACCCCAGGCACGGCTGAGGTATGCGAGTTTGGGGAGAGTGCTTGTATAAATTGGAACAGCAGTTCCTGGAGTCCGCGACCGGGCAGAGGATGCGTGACTTGCTCACTGGCTCGGAGACCACTGGACTGCTTTGTTTTGCAACCCTGAGTGAGACTTTGGCTGTGCAGACTCATTTGGGGAGAGGCAGAGTTGTCTGGCAATGGGAGACCAGCGGTGGATTCCTCTTGGAGGGGCCAACCATTGCCACCCAACACTGAGACCTGAGAGCTGCATAGCTGACACTGATGCCACGTGCCACATAGCTGATGCTGGCGCTGTGCACCGCATAGCTGACACTGACTCCACGCAACACATAGCACGCTGCGTAGGGCGGAGCAAACGCTGACGCCACGCACCGCATAAGGAAGCTGAGCCACTGTCTCTTAGAGGAAACCTACCACAAACCACTAAGGGACCAACTCAGGAAAGCAACCACAATGCAGAGAAAAGGAAAGAACTCAGCTGTGAAAGAAATGGAGGAAAAAAGACGACTAGCCATAGAGTTCAAAACCACAGTAATTAGGTTTATGAAGAGGCTACTAGAAAAGGCCGATGAACTTAATGAGAACTACAAGGAAATAAACAACACCTACAAAGAAATGAACAACATTTAAAAGGATATGAAAAAGGACCAACTAGAAATTAAGCATACACTGACTGAAATAAAAAATATTATATAAAGTCCTAAAAGCAGTCCAGAGGACCACAAGAACCAAGTCAAAGAATTGAAATACAAAGAAGCAAAAATGTGTGGTCCTCAGCCAGTAAAGCAAGAAGCCAAAAGAGTCCAAAAAATTGAAGATAGTATAAGGGGCCTCTGGGACAACCTCAAGCATACCAACATCAGAATTATTGGGGTGCCAGAAAAAGACAGAGAGCAAGATAATGAAACCTACTAGAAGAAATAGTGACCGAAAACTTCCCCCATCTGGTGAAAGAAATTGACTTAAGAACCCAAGAAGTGCACAGAACCCCAAAATATAGGGATCTAAAGAGGACCACACCAAGACACGTCATAATTAAAATGCCAAGAGCAAAAGATAAAGAGAGAATATTAAAAACAGCAAGAGAAAAACAGTTAGTTACCTATAAGGGAGCACCCATACGATTGTCAGCGGAGTTCTCAACAAAAACGATGCAGGCCAGACAGGAGTGGCAAGAAATATTCAAAGTGATGAATAGCAAGAATCTACAACCAAGATTACTCTATCCAGAAAAGCTATCATTCAGAATTGAAGGTCAGATAAAGTGCTTCGCAGATAAGAAAAAGCTAAAGGAGTTCATCACCGCCAAACCAATACTATATGAAATGCTGAAAGGTATTGTTTAAGAAGAGGAAGAATAAAAAGGTAAAAATATACATTATGAACAAAAAATACACATCTATCAACAAATGAATCTAAAAATCAAGGGAATTAACAATCTGATGAGCAGGATAAACTGGGGAATTGAACAGAATCATGGACATAGAGAGGGAATGGACTGACAATTCTTGGGGAGAAAAGGGGTGTGGGAAGTTCAGCAAGAGACTGGACAAAAATCATGCAACTATGGGAGAGGACAGTGCGGCGGGGGGGTGGGGTGAGGGCGGAGGATGGGATGGGTACCAGGTGGAGGGGAGCTATAGGGGGAAAAAAGAAGGAGGAACAATGTAATTAATAAACTGAACAATAAAGATTAAAATATTTTAAAAAGAGCTTCCCAGACAAAAAGAAAAAAAAAGCCTAAAGGAGTTCATCACCACCAAGCCAGCATTACAAGAAATGCTAAAGGAATTGCTGTAAGGGATTGCTGAGAAAAAGAAACAGAGAGAGAAACCTAGTCATACAGATTAAAATGGCTATAAATAAGTACCTCTCAATAATAATCCTAAATGTAAATGGATTAAATGCTCTAATCAAAAGGTGTAGGGTAGGGAGAAACCAAGATGGCGGCATAGGTAAACATCTGAACTTGCTGCTTCACACAACCACTTCAAAACTACAACTAAAAGACAAAATAGGTATCGTCCAGAACCACGGGAAGGCTGGCTGAGGGAAAATTATACAACTCGAAGGAAAGAGAAAAGCACACTAAGACTCAGAGGAGGTGAAGAAGTGTAGTGCAGCAGTATGGAGGCTCGCACAGAAAGGGCTGGCAACTGAGTATGCTGTTGTCTTTTTCAATGGGGAGGGAGATACAAGCTCACAACTGCTCTGAACTCCAATTCTGGGTGAGAATGGAGACCCAGACTCATGCGGGGAGAAACTGTACTATCTGGCATTGGGCAGAACTCAAGGGCGGCTTTCTCTCAGAGGCACTTGCAGTGATCATTGTTCCTGCACGGTGCTGCAGGACAGAGACATGGGACCTCTTCCAGGCAGGGCTGATGGTCATCCATTGCTGTTTGCTCCACCCTGGTGATTCCCTGAGACCCCGCCACACCCAATTTACAACCCCACCCAAGCTGTGCACAGAGGCTTTCACATAAAAATGGCCTGGACCTTTGAAATCTGAAATATAACTACTGCAGCTGGGTCAGAGAGCCCCAGAGCCTCCAAAAGAAGACCCAAGGCTCAACAGCAGCTTGCATTGCTTCACAGCTGGGCCTCATCTGGGCACCTCCAAACCTCAGACAAAGAGAAGGAATCTGCAGATCTCTCAGTAGCTCCTGCTGGGTGGCCTCTCTCCTTGGAGATCCAAGAGCCAGTGTACCCAGTGGTCAGAGAGAGACCATCCACACTACAACTCTTCAGATCCATAAGAGACACACTCAGAGACCAGACTCAGTGAGCACCAAAGCTCCACTGAAACAAGTCCTATCTCATAAGGGTGTCTCCAGCACAGAAATTCTCCCAACATAGACTTAGCTGATTCTCACAGCCAATTGACCTGGAGGTCAATTCCTCCCAGTGATACCAACAACAATAAAGGTTTAACTACAACAAGACTGTGGACACAGCCCTCAAAGGGGTGCACTAAGAGTGTCCACCTCAGGTGACTAAGGAGGCTGAGCCTCTGGGCCCTATAGGACACTTACCAAACAAAGACGGTAGGTATCAAGATAGAAAATCAGCCAAAATGCAGAGACAAAGAAACAGCTCACAAATAAAAGAAATGAAGGAAAGCAAACTACTGGATATAGAATTCAAAACCATGGTCATAAGGTTACTCAAAAATCTTCTAGAAACCACTGATTAACTTAATGAGAAAAGGACCAGCTAGAATTTAAGCATACACTGACTGAAATAAAGAATAATATACAGAGATCCATCAGTAGACTAAAAAGATCCCAAGAATCAAGTCAAAGATTTAAAATATGAAGAAGCAAAAAACACCCAACCAGAAAAGAAAAAAGAATTCAAAAAATTGAAGATAGTGTAAGGGGCCTCTGGGACAACCTCAAGCATACCAACATCCGAATTATAGGGGTGCCAGAAAAAGAGAGAGCAAGACAATGAAAACCTATTTGAAGAAATAGTGACCGAAAACTTCCCACATCTGGTGAAAGAAATTGACTTAGGAGTCCAAGAAATGCACCGAACCCCAATATATAGGAACCCAAAGAGGACCACACCAAGACACATCATAATTAAAATGCCAAAGGCAAAAGACAGAGAGAATCTTAAAAGCAGCAAGAGAAAAAACAATTACTTACCTACAAGGGAGCACCCATACAATTGTCAGCTGATTTCTCAACAGAAACTATGCAGGCCAGAAGGGAGTGGCAAGAAATATTCAAAGTGATGGATAGCAAGAATCTACAACCAAGATTACTCTATCCAGCAAAGCTATCATTCAGAATTGAGGGTCAGATAAAGAGCTTCACAATTAAGAAAAAGGTAAAGGAATTCATCACCACCATGCTGAAGCGTATTCTTTGAGAAGAGGAAGAAGAATAAAAAGGTAAAGACAGAAATTATGAACAACAAAGTGACAACAAATACATATCTATCAACAAGTGAATCAAAAAATCAAATGAATAAAAAGTCTGGTGAACAGAATTAACTGGTGAATATAATAGGATCAGGGCATAGAATGGGAGTGGACTGACAATTCTAGGGGGGAAATGGTCATGGGGGGTGTGGGAAGAGACTGGACAAAAATTGTATACCTATGGATGAGGAGAGTCGGGGAGGAGTAAGAGCAGGGGCATGGGAACTTGGTGGAAGTGAGCTATGGGGGGAGTAAGAGGAACAACTGTAATATTCTGAATAAATATTTATTTTTAAAAATGGTATAGGGTACCTGAATGAATATAAAAACATGACCCATATATGCTGCCTACATGAGACCTACCTCAAAATAAAAGACACACACAGAATGAAAGTGAAGTGATGGGGGGAAAAAAATTTCCATGCAAATGGAAAATAAAAAAAAGCTGGAGTAGCAATACTCATATCCGACAAAAAATAGACTTTAAAAGCATCATGCTAAGTGAAAAAAGCCAGTCGGAGAAAGAGAAATATCATATGATCTCACTCATTTGTGGAATATAATGAACAACATAAACTGATGAACAAAAATAGAGCCAGAAGGGAAAATATATCCTAGAATATAATAGAAGTAATCCTGTTATTTGCAGATTTTTTATATTTTCTACAACTTTTGTGATATCATACTATGTTAGTACAGTTTTGGTAATATTATATGTAAAATCCTTTTATTCTTGATATATTTATCTTTATTGGATGTAATATTATATGTAAGACTAGAGGCCTGGTACACAACATTTGTGCATGGGGTGGGGGGGTTGGAATGTGTGTACCTTAACCCAGCCTGCACCCTCTCCAATCTCGGACCCTTGAGGAATGTACAACTGCCCATTTAGGCCAGATCCCATAATCCAAGACTGCTGGCTCCCAATCACTCATCTACCTGCCAGCCTGATCACCCACTAACCACATTTCTGCCAGCCTTATCAATGTCTAACTGCTCCCCTGCCAGTCCTAATGTCCCTAACAGCTCTCCCCTGACAGCCTGGTCACCCACACCTGCCCTTACCTTATTGCCCCTAACTGCCTTCTCCTGCCAGTCTGATCACCCCAAACTGCACTCCCCTGCTAGCCTGATTGCCCCCAACTGCCCGCCCTTGCTGGCCCAGTCACCTCTAACTGCCCTACCCTGCAAGCCTGGTCTTCCCCAACTGCCCTCCCCTGCAGGCCAGGGTCCGCCCAACTGTCCTCCCTTGCAGGCTTGGTTTTTCCCAACTACCCTCCTCTGCCAGCCCAGTCACCCCTAACTGTCCTCCCCTGCAAGCCTGATCACCTCCAACTGTCCTCCCTTTTATGCCTAGTTCCTTCCAATTGCCCTCAACTGCTGTACTGATTGCCCACAACTGCCCCACACTGATGGCCATCTTGTGGCAGCCATCTTGTGTCCACATGGGGGTGACCATCTTCTGTGTTGGAGTGATGGTCAATTTGCATATGTTTTTAATCTTTATTGTTCAATTTATTAATTACATTGTTCCCCTTTTCCCCCTATAGCTCCCCTCCACCTGGTACCCATCCCACCCTCCGCCCTCACCCCCCTCCACTGTCCTCTCCCATAGTTTCATGATTTTTGTCCAGTCTCTTGCTGCACTTCCCACACCCCTTTTCTCCCCAAGAATTGTCAGTCCATTCCCTCTTTATGTCCGTGATTCTGTTACATTCACCAGTTTATCCTGTTGAACAGCTTATTAATTCACTTGATTTTTAGATTCATTTGTTGATAGATGTGTATTTGTTGTTCATAATGTACACTTTTATCTTTTTCTTCTTCCTCTTCTTAAAGAATATCTTTCAGCATTTCATATAATATTGGTTTGGTGGTGATGAACTCCTTTAGCTTTTTCTTATCTGCGAAGCACTTTATCTGACCCTCAATTCTGCATGATAGCTTTGCTGGATAGAGTAATCTTGGTTGTAGATTCTTGCTATTCATCACTTTGAATATTTCTTGCCACTCCTGTCTGGCCTGCATCGTTTCTGTTGAAAAATCCACTGACACTCGTATGGGTGCTCCCTTATAGGTAACCAACTGTTTCTCTCTTGCTGCTTTTAATATTCTCTCTTTGTCTTTTGCTCTTGGCATTTTAATTATGATGTGCCTTGGTGTGGTCCTCTTAGGGTTCCTATATATTGGGGTTCGGTGTGTTTCTTGGACTCCTAAGTCAATTTCTTTCACCAGATGTGGGAAGTTTTCAGTCACTATTTCTTCAAATAGGTTTTCATTGTCTTGCTCTCTCTCTTTTTCTGGCACCCCTATAATTCGGATGTTGGTATGCTTGAGGTTGTCCCAGAGGCCCCTTACACTATCTTCAATTTTTTGGATTCTTTTGGTTTTTCAGCTGAGTGGATTTTACCTCTTTGTATTTCAAATATTTAACTTGGTTCTTGGGGTGCTCTAGAGTACTTTTAGGTCTTTGTATAATATTTTTTATTTCAGTCAGTGTATGCTTAATTTCTGGTTGGTCCTTTTTCATATCCTTGAGAGTCCCGTTCATATCCTTGAGGGTCTCGTTCATTTCCTCATAGGACTCATTCATTTCCACGTTGGTCTTGTTCATTTCCTTGCAGGTCTCATTCATATCCTTGAGGGTCTTGTTCATTTCCTTGTAGGTCTTGCTTATTTCCTTATAGGTCTCGACCTTTTGTAGGAGCCTCTTGAGAAGCCCTATAACCGTGGTTTTGAATTCCATGTCCAGTCGGTTTTTTCCTCCATTTCTTTCACATCTGATTTCTTTCCATGTCTCTGCATGGTGGCTGCTTCCCTGAGTTGGTCAATTAGCTTTGTGTGGTAGACATCCTACAAGGGACAGTGGCTCAGCCTCCCCAGTTACCTGAGGTGGATATGGGTTGCATAATCTGGCTGAAGTTAAGCTCAGGTTAATCTTTGTTAGCACTTGGAGGGGTTGACCTCCAGGCCAATTGTCTGTGACGTTCAGCTGTGCTCGGGTTGGATGGGCGGAGTCTCTGGGCCAAACAGACAGAGTCAGCTTTGCCCTATGCAGCTCCAGGGTCTCTGAGAGAGAGTCGCTGCCAAGCTCCACAGGCTGCCGGAGAATTCACCCTCTCCCCTAATGAGTCTGCACACCCAATGTCTCATCCAAGGTCACAAAACAATGCAGTCTGACGGTTTCCCGAATGAAAGTGCAAGTCACTAGCACTCTCTGCGCGGTCACACAGCTGTGCTGTTCCCAAGCGCACTCCACCCAAGCTCGCCTTCTCCACAAGCCCGCCGACCCCTGCAGCACCCGGGCTTCGGCGTGCCCTCCCACTGTCCAGTTTTTACCCTGTATGATAGTGGGTTCCCTGGACTTGGCCCAGAGCTGGAGAATCAGTCCAGTGGGACGTCTTCGTCTCCCACGTTCAAGAAAACTGACCGATTTTCAGCCGCCCGCCCTATCTGCTGGTTCGCGCACTCCTACAAACCTCTGACTCCGAGCGTATCTTCAACGCTGTCCGCCACCGCTCCTCCAAGTCACAGTGTCTTATCTTCACTTTTATTTGTGGAATTTTCACTCAGCCAGCTTTCTGGTGATTCTGGAAGGTGTTTGTTCTTTCGTTAAGTTGTAGTTTTAAAATTGCTGTGTATGGAGAACTAAGATGGCGGCAAAGGCAAAACACCTATCTTGCCGTCATAATCAGCAATTTTAATACTACAACTTAACGAAGGAACAAACACCTTCCAGAATCACCAGAACGCTGGCCGAGTGAAAACTCCACGAATAAAAGTAAAGATAAGACACTGTGACTCGGAGGAGCGGCGGTGGACGGCGTTGAAAGATTCGCGCGCAGAGAGAGGTTTGGAGTGCGCGCCGCGGAGAGGGCGGGCGGCTGAAAACCGGCCAGGTTTCTCGAACGGGGAGACAGGGGCATCCCACTGGACAGATTCTCCAGCTCTGGGCGAAGTCCAGGGAACCCACTATCACACGGGGTGAAAACTGGACAGTGGGAGGGCACGCCGAAGCTCGGGTGCTGCCGGGTCTGCCGGCTTGTGGAGAAGGCAGCTCTCCCGCGAACAGCTCGGCTGCGTGACGGCGCAGAGAGCGCACCGCGACTTGTCTCTCATTCGGAAAACCGTCAGACTGCTTTGTTTTACGACCCTGGGTGAGACATTGCGCATGCAAAGTCATTTGGGGACAGTCTGAATTCCCCGGCAGCCGGTGGAGCTCCACAGCGGCTCTCTCTCAGAGGTGCTGGCAGCCATTGCCCCCGGCACAGAGCCCCTGGGGCCGCATAGGGTGGAGCTAGCGCTGTCTGCTTGGCCCGGAGACTCCGCCCATCCAACCTGAGCACAGCTGAGCTTCACAGACAATTGACCTGGAGGTCAAACCCTCCTAGGGCTAACAACAAAAAGCTGGGTTTAAATTCAAAAACACTGAATACAACCCATAAAGGATTGCAGTAAGAGTACCCACCTCAGGTAACTGGGGAGACTGAGCCACTGTCCCTTTGAGGATAGCTACCACATAAAGCAGCCACCATGCAGAGACATGGAAAGAAATCAGGTGTGAAAGAAATGGAGGAGAAAAGACGACAAGACATAGAGTTCAAAACCACGGTTATAAGGCTTTTCAAGAGGCTCCTACAAAAGGCCGATCAACTTAATGAGAATTACCAGGAAATAAACAAGACCAACCAGGAAATAAACAAGACCAACCAGCAAATGAATGAGATTTACAAGGAGATGAATTATACTTACAAAGAAATGAATGAGACCCTCAGGGAAATGTGCAAGACCTCTGAGGATACAAACCAGACCCTCACAGATAAAAAAAAGGACCAACTAGAAATCAAGCATACACAGGCTGAAATAAAAAATATTACACAAAGTCCTAAAAGCAGTCCAGAGGGCCACAAGAACCAAGTCAAAGATTTGAAATACAAAGAAGCAAAATCCACTCAGCTGGAAAAGCAAGAAACAAAAAGAATTCAGATAATTGAAGATAGTGTAAGGGGCCTCTGGGACAACCTCAAGCAAGCCAACATCCGAATTATTGGGGTGCCAGAAAAAGAGAGAGAGAAGTTAATGAAAACCTACTTGAAGAAATAGTGACTGAAAACTTTCCCCACCTGGTGAAAGAAACTGACTTAAAAGCCCAAGAAGTACACAGAACCCCAAAATATAGGAATCTAAAGAGGACCACACCAAGACATATCATAATTAAAATGCCAAGAGCAAAAGATAAAGAGAAAATATTAAAAGCAGCAAGAGAAAAACAGTTGGTTACCTACAGGGGAACACCCATACGATTGTCAGCGGATTTCTCAACAGAAATGATGCAGGCCAGACGCGAGTGGCAAGAAATATTCAAAATAATGAAGAGCAAGAATCTACAACCAAGATTACTCTATCCAGCAAAGCTATCATTCAGAATTGAGGATCAGATAAAGTGCTTCGCAGATAAGAAAAAGCTAAAGGAGTTCATCACCACCAAACCAGTATTATATGAAATGCTGAAAGATATTCTTTAAGAAGAGGAAGAAGAAAAAGGTAAAAATATAAATTATAAACAACAAATACACATCTATCAACAAATGAACATAAAAATCAAGTGAACTGATAGGCTGATGAACAAGATAAACTGGTGACTATAACAGAAACATGGACATAGAGAGGGAATGGACTGACAATTCTTGGGGAGAAAAGTGTTGTTGGAAGTACAGCAAGAGATTGGACAAAAATCTTGCAACAATGGGAGAGGACATTGGGGAGGGGGAGATGAGGGCGGAGGGTGGGGTAGGTACAGGGTGGAGGGAAGATATAGGGGGATAAAAAAGGGGAAACAATGTAATTAATAAACTGAACAATAAAAAAAAAATAAAAATAAATAAATAAATAAAAACCAAGTGAATAAAAAATCTGATGAACAGAATAAACTGGTGAATATAATAGCATCAGGGGCATAGAAAGGGAGTGGACTGACAATTTTCCAAGGGAAAAAGGTGTGGGGAGTGTGGGAAGAGATTGGACAAAAACCATACTCCTATGGATGAGGACAGTAGGGAATGAGGGTAAGTGCAGAGGGTGAGGTGGGAACCAGGTGAAGGGGAGCTATTGGGGGAAAAAAAGAGGAACAATTGTAATAATCTGAACAATAAAGATTTATTTACAAAAAAGAAAAAAAAATAAAATAAAATAAAATAAAATAAAATTGCTGTGTATGGCGGCAAGATAGGTGTTTTACCTATGCTGCCATCTTGGTTCTCTCAATTTGCATATTATCTCTTTTATTAGATAATTATTTTTTATGAATAATTGGTGTTTATTGCATGTAATTTTATCTAATAAAAGAGTGATATGCAAATTAACCACTCAACTACACCCACAAGCCACACCCAACAGCCAATAAGGAGCAAGTATTCAAATTAACCCAAACCAAGATGGTTGCAGCCATAGAGCAAGCAGGAGTCTTGGGTTTCCCCGGCAATGGAGGAAGTCAAACTTTCTGCACACCCTGGCTGGCCCAGGCCTCTACTTAAGGCTACAAAGCTTCAATTATAGAAGATAAGTAAATGCCAACAAAAATGGCTGTAGCCATGGAGCAAACAGGAGGTTTGGCTCTGCTCTAGGCTACAAAGTTTCAAATGTAGAAGATAAATCAATCCCAGATATTAAGACCTCTGCTTGGGTCACCAGGGGGTGTGGCGTCCTGCAAACACCCACAGGACCCTCGCCCAGGCCATCCAATGCCCCAAGGGAACCCCCACCCTGATCCAGAACACCCTTCAGGGCAAACCAGCTGGCCCCCACCCATGCACCAGATATCTATCCTATCTAATAAAAGAGTAATATACAAATTTCCCATCACTCTTAACATACAAGATGGCTGCCCCCATGTGAACAGAAGATGGCTGCCACAAGATGGCCAGCTGGGGACAGCAGTTGTGGGTGATCAGTCCAGCAGGGAAGGGAACTTGGGAGGGAGTAGGCCTTCAAGGGAAGGCAGTTGGGAGCAATCAGGGGAGGGCAGTTAGGGGTGACCACACCGGCAGAGAAGGGATATTGGGGGCGACTGGGCCTGCAGGGAAGGGTACCCAGGCCTGCAGGAAGAGCAGTTGAGGGGAACCAGGCCTGCAGGGGAGGGCAGTTAGGGGTGACTAGGCTGTCAGGGGAGGGCAGTTAGGGACATTCTGGCTGGCAGGGGAGCAGTTAGGCATTGATAAGGCTGGCAGGAGAGTAATTAGGGAAGTGATCAGCCTGGCAGGCAGAAGCGGTTAAGAGCAATCAGGAAGGCAGGCAGGCAAGCAGTTGGGAGCCAGCAGTCCTAGATTGTGGGAGGGATGTCTGAATGCCCATTTAGGCCCAATCCTACCAGGCAGTCAGACATCTCTTGAGAGGTCCCAGATTGGAGAGAGTGCAGCCTGGGCTGAGAGACACCCCTTCCCTAGTGCAAAAATATTCGTGCATTGGGCCTCTAGTATTTCATATTTAAAATCGTTTTTCTTGAGATATTAATGTTCATTGCATGTAATATTATTGTATTTAATATCATTTTCTTAAAATATTTAGGTTTATTGCATGTAACATTAAAAAATAAATAACTAAAAGAGATTTAAAAAAAGAAAGAGTTCCTTGACCTGTATTTCAGGCATTTACTGTTTTATACTCTATGACATCTCAGTTAACATTTGTTAACTGTCGTTTTAACACTATCTGATTAGATTAGAATCTTTTGGTTGCAAAAGGCAGAAAACTACTTTAAATGGCTTAAACAAAAAAAGGGGGGGAGAGGCAGGGATAAATTTATTGACTCGACTGAAAACTGGAAGGCAGTGTAGCCACAGGTGAGGCTTGATCCTGAAATTAAAGGATGCCTGCAGGACCCACCTCTGCTTGGCTGCCTTTGGACTGGCTCTATGCCTAAGCTCTGTGGTATCCTCTGACAGCTTTGGGCTTTGTCATAATAGTCACAAGATGATTGCAGGAACATCAGAAGGAAGTCATCATGGATACTGGCAGAAAAGCAACAAATACCACTACCCTGACTCTCACAGAATTTCAGAGGTAATAAGAGATTTAGAAACCATCTAGCCTAAGCATGTCAAACTTTCAGACCATAGGCTGCATGCGGCACACAATATTTTTGCAGCTCAACCAATGCAATGGTATGTAAGAAACATTTTAATAAAAATGTCATAACTCTACATAATTATTAATAACAAATTACAACATTCACTAATGACTGATTACTATAATCATATTGCAATCATTTCCCTTACCCTCCCTATGTGCATTCGTACCATTTCTATCCACTAATACTAGCAGCAAGTATTTTAGCAGCTGATTGCCATGTCATTAGTCTTGTACTGTCTTATTTGGTGTGTGCAACAGGAAATATTTCACTTTCAGAGAACATGAAAAATAGGTTTACTTGCGCTACATTTATTAATTTGTGCAATTATTCAGTGTCTGGTAAGTTAATGTTCAAGAAAAAATACTAATTTTTATTAAATGTTATTTTATGTTAATGATTACTCACTTATTTCAACCCTTTGTATTCAACATGTCCCTATCAAAATAAACCTAGGTTTCTATGAAAATTGAAGCTTTTGTTTTCTTGCAGCCCACAAAAACTTAAACGTTGTTTATTTGGTCTGTGTTAGCCTTTGAGTTTGACATGTTTGATCTAGCCTAATGATTTTCAAAAGGTTTTTGTTTGCCTTGTTTTGTTGTGTTTTATTTTGCTAGATCAAACAAGATTTTTTCTGCTTTTTTCAAACAAGGTCTGACAATGAAGTCAAATACATAAAGTAAAATAAAACTGAGCTAGTCAGGTTGAAACATAAGTGGGGACCCAAACCCCCAACTACTTTGCCCCTCTCCCATCCCTCATCTTTCCTGGGCACTTCCAAGAACCATTCTACTGATGACTTTCAAGATAGGGAAAAAATAATAAAAGCAAGGCCAAAAAATAAAGGTAGGGAAAATGAGTCTCAGAGAACTTACTCTGGGACACTTAGCCCATGAGTGACAGAGTCACTGGAGCTAGGGTTCCCTCACCCTGTCACTTACTCTTAGAGTTTACCTTGCCTCTGTTTGCTTCTCACTGTCATTATTTTTCCTCATTGCCATTTTGAGTGTTTAATTTCTACCCTTGATTTAGCACCTTTGCTCCTACAAAAAAAAAAAGCTCAATTGTTCACCATCTGTACATATGCACAGTCCTATACCTCCAGGAGTGTGGTGATCCAGCTCAGGATCAAGCTGATTCAAAACTACATAGAGCCTCTATGTTCCTCTAGGTCCACTTGAAGTTTTTATCTTAAATCAGCAAGACAATATGAAAATCGGTTTCTTGGGGTATAAACTAAGGACTCTATGGACACTTCTCTACAAATTCCTCTTAAGCATTCTAGAATTTAGAAGGGTTTTTTTTTTTTTTGACAAGGTATAATATAACCAACAGTGGTAAAGTGAACTAAAACTAGAGTCCTAGAAATAGTTATCCTATGATCAAAGAAAGATTATCAGTTCCACCTTAAGGGATAGAAATGTTCTCTTTAGCATGCAATTGAGATTTATAGCAAATATTGAAAAAAATAAGAAAGATAACCAAATTTATACAAATGCCAAAGGAATCTTATGCAGTTAAAATTAAAATAAATATTTTAAATAAATAAGGTTAAAAAACATGAACTAATGAACAACACCATCTATGTCTGGTGAGAAATATATCCCAAAATATCACCAACAGGTTTTATATGAATTTACAGCCAAGAGATGAATAGGGGGCTAAGGTAGCTCATTAATATATTCTCTCTCTCCAAGCCAATATCTTTCTCCCAGTTTTAATTAAAATTTTTCTTATGTAGAAAATTCAGACTATAGGGGGAAAAACTCAGTAAACTGCTATAACAAATTTTCCAAATACAACAAAAAGTAGGTCCTTAGGACACTGAATAACATTCAGTGCTACATTTACAATATATAAGACCATAGGTTAGAGCTAATGGATAAGCGAGACAAAACCACAGACGGATTATGTGGAGAAAAAACTCCTCCCATATGAGGAACAATTTTGGAAGGGTTTCATTAAATAACTCTTTTTTTTAAAGGAAGGAAAATCATGCCTATCAAATCTATGATTTTTAGTCAAACCCACACAAAACCTTTTTTATTATACATTGGTATTCTATAAATAAATGTAGTATTTAATTAGTTAAAGCTATGAGTTTATAATCTTTCCAAAAGTTCAAATTATAATAGAATAAATTTCCTTGATCATAGAAGAAAAAATTAAGAGAAAGCTAATTTGGAGAATATATATATATTCTGGTGCATGAAATCTGTGCATCAGGGAGGGTTCCCCTCAGCCCAGCCTGCACCCTCTCCAATACAGAAACCCTCAGGGGATATCTGACTGCTGGTTTAGTCCTGATCCCTCTCACAATCTGGGACCATGGCTCCTAACCACTCCCTGCCTGCCTGCCTGATTGCCCCTAACTTCCCCGCCCCCCCGACCTCTCTGATCACCCCTAACTGCCTCTGCCTGATGGACTGTTCACCCCTAACTGCCCTCCATTCCAGCCTGGTCACCCTTAACTGTGCCCCCCTGCTGGCCTTGTTGCCCCCTG
Source organism: Antrozous pallidus (assembly GCA_027563665.1). Taxonomy (NCBI): domain Eukaryota; kingdom Metazoa; phylum Chordata; class Mammalia; order Chiroptera; family Vespertilionidae; genus Antrozous; species Antrozous pallidus. The sequence goes on from CM050514.1 coordinate 115,153,981, forward strand.
CCTCCCCCCCGCCTCTGAGCCGACCTGGTTGCCCCTCACTGCCCCTCCCCTCCAGTCTGGTTGCCCCTCATTGCCCCCCTGCCAGCCTGGTCACCCCATGCAGCCCGCTGTTCAGTCGTTGCATGAGGGTGTCCTGACCAATTTGCATATTATCCTTTTACAATAATAAAATGCTAATATGCAAATAGTCATGATGCCTTCACACCATAATGACCAGACTCACCAGGAAGTGCATTGATGGGTCTCGTACCTCATGCAGCAGGTTCAGGGTCTAGGGTCCCACCCCCATGCACGTGTGGTGGATGCTGGGGTCCATCTCACGTGATTTTTGCATGATGGGCCTCTAGTGTCTGTGTGTGTGTGTGTGTGTGTGTGTGTGTGTGTGTGTGTCCTAATATATAAAAACCCTGGGTTGTAATGACCAGTGATAACCAGAGGCTGATCAAACAGAAGTCAGTGCTGGCCTTGCCCCCTAGCAAGTGGCAAGAGGCAATCAGGCAGAGGGGTTAGGGGTGATCAGGTAGGAAGACCAACATTTAGAGAAGATCAGGTAGGCAGGCCAGTGGTTAGGGAAGATCAGGTAGGCAGATGGCCCTGCCCCCATTCAAGTGGATAGGGGCAATCAGGCAGGCAGGCAGAGTGGTTAGGGGTGATCAGGTAGGCAGACCAGTGGTTAGGTGTGATCAGGTAGGTAGGCAAGCAGTTAGGGACAATCAGGTAGGCAGATGGCTCCTTACAGGGGTGGCCCCACCCCCTAGCAAAGAAGGAGGGAAGCCCAGGGCAGCCAAGCCATTGCATCCCAGCTTATCGCTTGCAGAGGGAGGCTATTGGTGGCAAGAGAGAGGAGGGTCAGCACAGCACAGGTGGCCAGCAGTGGCAGCAGTGGTGGTGGGGCCAGCTGCCTTCAGCCTAGGGAAGGGAAGTCCCACTAGCCCCTGATCTCAGGCCAGGTCGAAGGGTCCTACCTGAGGGGTCCAAGATTGTGAGAGGGTGCAGGCCGGGCTGAGGGGACCACCCTCCCTGAGTGCACGAATTTTCATGCACCAAGCCTCTAGTATATACACTAAGTGGCCAGATTATTATGATCTCTGAATGATAATAATCTGGCCACTCAGTATATATCCTATATAATAATCTTATATAATAAAAGGCTAATATGCTAATTGTCCCCTAGACCAGGAATTCAACCAGCATGCAGGCCGGCCAACTGCCCATCTCCCCTCCCTCTGGCCAGGCTGGCCAGACCCCACCCATGCACGAATTCATGCACCGGGCCTCTAAAAGAAAAACATACATACACACACACACACACACACACACACACACACACACTTGAGTGGCCAGATTATTATGCATTCAGAGATCATAATAATCTGGCCACTCAGTGTATATATATTAAGGATCCCTTTCAGATCTAAAATCCCTTTGTGGGATTAGTAACATAACAATTTAAAAAACAACATGGTTTGTACATGCAATCTTTTTGTTGTTTTTGTTGTTGACAGTATTATAGATGTCCCCTACTTTCCCCCACTTTTTCCCCTTCCACCCAACCCATGTATCACCCCAAAGAAGGGAGATGGCTGCCAACGGGAAGGCAGACTGCAAGACAGTGCGTGAGTGAGAGAACGCAGAAAGGGTATGTAGTCACACAGGGAGTGCTTGTTTGAGTTGAGGACAGCTGTACTCCAGGGGACTGTGGGGGGTAGCAGGGCGGGATTCCCCTGAACAGGCAGCCTCCACTGCTGCTGGCATCTCTCCCAGAGTGACCAGCTCTGACACAGAGGCTGCGCCATCTTGAAGGGGAAAGTGGATGTTGTTGGAAGCCTGAAAATCTGAGAATCTACACCGGCACCCAGTGAACAGCAGCAAACCCTGGAACACCTGTCCTCAAGTGATGTGAGCGTGCGGATTTGGAGGAGCTCTGCCTGCGCCTCTTCAAGGAAAGGTCAGATTTCGCCTGGGATAAAGTGAGGTCTGTGATCTGGGCAGGAGAGAAATGCACATGCAGGGAAGTCTGCACCCAGAAAGAATCCACCGCCGTTGGGGCTGGTATGATCTGCGGGTGTGGAAGGGGATCTACACGGCTGCTAACAGAAGGGAACTCTAGAAAGTGGCCCATACATGAACTGGGCAGAAAAGGGCAGCCTAGGGATTTTAACAGTGTGCCGGCTGCTTGGACCCAAGGGGGAAAAGACTGCGTGAACTTGCACCGCAGCGCTGGAGAGTGCGCGCTTGCTCCAGCTCATTTTTTTTTTCCTCTTTAAATCCTTGCTTTTGATTGCTAAGTCGAATACATAAGATCACTCAATTGGGGACACTCTGGGAGACTGCAGGGGAAAGTTGTTTTTGTGGAATCTGGGGGTCAGAGTGGAGAATAACAATCAGAGAACCAGTTCTGAGGCAGCCTATTACCCCAAACCGGTATTAAGTGCCACAGGGAAAACAAAATCTAAGCAGTAGCTAGAGAGGACCTATAGACCTGGAGGTCAATCCAGAAACACGGATACCCAGGGGTTGATTCATAAATTGACCCTTATGTAAACACAAATAAAGGAGTATAAGACACAGAGAAGTACCGCCGTCTTGAAAATCAGGACTGTGACTACAACACTGAAGAGCAGGGGAATGCTGGGAACTTCAATACTGTCCTGACTAGGAAACAAGCCAAACAAAACAGTAGAGGAAGTGATGACCTTCACTATGCACTTTTTTTTCCATCTTTTATTTAAGAAAGCAATTTTTTTATTTTTTCCTCACTTGATTTTACTATTTTAATTATTACACTTTTATTTTAGATCAGTATTATTAATACTACTATTTTACTTTTTTTCTTAAAAAGTGTCATTTTATATTCTCTTTATTTTACTTGGGGATGTTCTACATTCTATTTTCATCTTTCCTTTAGCACCATTTTATTCTATCTCAACTTTACCTTCATGCCAACACTCGCTTCCTCACCTTTCCCCTTTTGTTGTCCTATTTTTCTTACCCTATTCCTGCTTTAGATTTTCCCTATTCCTTCTTTTTACTCCCTGTCAAAGTTTCACCATATATATATATAATTTCCAATCCCCTGCTTTAAGTCCATATACACCTCTCTTTCCTCTTTCTTCACTATACAAACTTTTATCTCTTGTCCTTTTGTTGTTGTTTGTTTGATTGTTGATAATATTGGTTTTTTATGTTTGTGAGATTGTTTTGCTTTTTATTTTTTTTTTTGTCTTTTGCTTCTGTTTTTCCTCACCTCACTTGATACTAGTTGTTGTTTGTTGTTTGCATTCATCTCTAGGTATTTGTTGCTGGCATTTGTTGGGATTAGTGGCTGATATATTGGAGTTTTCTCCCCATATAATAGTTATTTTCCCTCTTCTTTTTTATTCTCTTTCTTTTCTCTTTCACTTGTCTTTCCTTTTCACAATTTCATTTTTACACTGCTTTTTTTCTCTTATTTTTCTTTTCTTCTTCTTCTTTCTTTCTTATCCTCTAATTCTCTTTTTTTCTGGTAACCCACCTTTATTTGGGTTACTAGTATTGTGAAAACATTTGTGTTCAGTGCCAGGTGTGTTGTGCCTTGCTGTGTTGTATTTTATGCCTTAATATCCATGTATGAGAGAGATAACTATATAACCAGACAACCAGAGAAGAAACATCATGAGAAGACAAAGAAATAGCCCACATATGAAAGAAAAGCAGGCATCACCAGAAAAGGAAGTAAGTGAAATGAAGGCAAGCAACCTGTCAGAAAAAGAATTCAGAGAAATGGTGGATGAAAAGAAATGAAGTCAAATTTAGCAATATGTGTAAGAACCAAGCGGAAATGAAGAAGAAATGAAAAATGACATCACTGCTATAATGAACTTAATAAAAAGCATCAACAGTAGATTAGAAGAAGCAGAAGACCACATCAGTGAACTAGAAAACAAGGTAGGAAAAAATACCCAAGCAGAGCAGCTTCTAGAAAAAAATTAAAGAGCAGGAGAAGAGCCTAAGGGAACTTTGGAACAACAAGAAAATGAAACAACATCTACATAACTAGGGTATCAGAAGGAGAGGAAGAGAAGCAAGGAATAGAAAACCTGTTTGAAGAAATAATGACAGAACACTTCCCTGATATTGGAAGAAGAAAAAACTCACACAAATCCAAGAAGTTCACAGAGTCCCCCCAAAAAATGAAGCCCAAAAGACAGACACCAAGGCACATCATAATTAAATTGGCAAGCACCAACGACAAAGTAAGAATCTTAAAAGTGGTCAGAGAGAGACAGAAAGTTATCTATAAAAGATGCCCATCAGACTAGCAACTGATTTCTCCAACAGAAACACATCAGGCCAGAATGGAATGGAATGAAATATACAGTCATGCAAAGGAATGGTATGAATCCAAGAATACTGTGACCAGTAAGGCTATAAATCAAAATTGGGTGAAATCAGGAGCTTCACAGACAAAAATGATGTGTCTTGGTATGGGCCTCTTTGAGTTCCTTGTTTGGTACTCTCTGTGCTTCCTTGACTTACAAGTCTATTTCTTTCACCAGGTAGGGGAAATTTCACGTCATTATTTCTTCATATAGGTTTTCAATATCTTGCTTTCTCTCTTTTCCTTCTAGCAACCCCATAATGCAAATGTTCTTACTCTTTTTTAACTTTATTTTTTAATTTCCTTATTGATTAAGGTATTACATAAGTGTCCTCATCACCCATTACCCCTTCCAACCCCCCATCACCACTTATGCCCTCACCCCCCTGGTGTCTGTGTCCATTGATTAGGCTTACATGCATGCGTACAAATCCTTTGGTTGATCTCTTCCCCTTACTCCCGCCCTCCCCTATCTACCATCTGAGGTTTGATTGTCGGTGCTTCTCTGCCTCTGGCTCTGTTTTTCTTCATCAGTTTATATTGTTCATTATATTCCATAAATGAGTGAGATCATGTGAAACTTATCTTTCTTTGACTGGCTTATTTCACTTAGCATAATGCTCTCCAGTTCTATCCATGCTCTAGTTTAGAGCAGCTACCTTTTCCTACCTTTTCTTCTTCTTCCTCTTCTTAAAGAATATCTTTCAGCATTTCATATAATATTGGTATGGTGTTGATAAACTCCTTTAGCTTCTTCTTATCTGTGAAGCTCTTTATCTGACCTTCAATTCTGAATGACAGCTTCACTGGGTAGAGTAATCTTGGTTGTAGGTTCTTGTTATTCATCACTTTGAAAATTTCTTGCCACTCCCATCTGGCCTGCATAGTTTCTTTTGAAAAATCAGCTGACAATCATCTGGGTGCTCCCTTGTAGGTAATTAACTGTTTTTCTCTTGCTGCTTTTAATATTCTCTCTTTGTCTTTTGCTCTTGGAATTTTAATTATGATGTGTCTTGGTGTGTTCCTCTTTGGGTTCCTTTTGTTTGGGGTTCTGAGCGCTTCCTGGACTTGTAATTCTATTTCTTTCACCAGGTGGGGAAAGTTCTGTCACTATTTCTTCAAATAGGTTTTCAGTATCTTGCTCTCTCTCTTCTTCTGGCACCCCCATAATTCTGATTGATGTTGGTACCCTTCAAGTTTTCCCAGAGGCTTCTTACACTATTCTCAAATTTTTTTTTCTTTTTTCTTTTTCTTTTCCGGTTGCGTGTTTTGGCCTCTTGGTGTTTCAAATGTTTAACATGTTTCTTGCATTCCTCTAGTCAGCTGTTGGGTTTCTGTAAAATATATTTTATTTCAGTCACTGTATTTCTAGTTGGTCCTTTTTCATATCCTCGAGTGTCTCACTCATATCCTCAAGGTTCTCGCTAAACTTATTGGCCTTTTCTAGGAGCCTCTTGAAAAACCTTGTAACTGTGGTTTTGAACTCTATCTCCAGTTGTTTGTTGTCCTCATTGTCTTTCATTTGTGATCTGATTCTTTCTCTCTGCATTTTCACTGCTTCCCTGAGTTGGTAGGGTAGCTTTGTGTGCTAGGTATCTCGGCCTCCCCTTTTATCTGAGGTGGACACTCTTGGTGCACTCCTTTGTAAACTGTGTGTATAGACTTATTGCAGATAAGTCTTTATTGTTGTTGGTATCACTGGGAGGAATTGACCTCCAGGCCAATTGGCTGTGAGGATCAGCTGTGTCTAGGCTGGGAGACAGCCTTATGCAACAAGATGCGCAAATTTGCCAAAGCCTCTATGCTCAGCTTGGATGGGGTGGAGTTTCTGGGTGGGGTGGAGTTTCAGGGTGGAGTCAACAGCCTTGGCTTCCAGTCAGCCCTGCCCCATGAGATCACCAGGTCCTAGCATCCGTGGGCAATCACCGCACACACCTCTGTGAGAAAGGCACCCTCGAGTCTTGCCTGCAGCCATACTGTCCTGTCTCTCCCTAAATGAATCCAGAATCCCAGATTTTCTCCTGGCAGCGGGGTTCCATGCAGTTGGAACTCTTTTCTTCCTTCCACCAGACCATGCCTGTGGCCCAGTCAACAGCTCACCCTCACTGTGTGAACTCACTCATGTGCCTCTGGAGCTCTGCCCTTGGCTGTTCCCCTGAGACTCTGCCTCACAGTGCCACCTGGGGCTCCCTTCTCTCCCCCAGATAATGCCAGCAGCACAGTCCATCCTCTCTGCGTGCACTCACATGCATGCCTCCAGAGCTCTGCCTTATGCTGATCCCCTAAGATTCTGCCTCACAGTCCAGATTCCCCCCATAAGGGCCTGGGTCCCCCAGGTTTTGAGGGTAATCTGAACTGGGTTCAGCACAGCCTGAAGTTTTTGTCTCCTTTCCACCAGAGCACCCCTTGCCAGTCATTCAGATGCCCTGTCCCCTCCGGCTCTGCGTACACGTGACTCTCCATACCTTAGGCTTTGCGGCGGCTCTGATTATCCATGTGCACTTCTGTGTCCCTCTAGTTTCAGAATTTCCAATAGGCCAGCTTTCCTGATGTCCGTTTTGTCCTATAGTTGTATTCTTGAAATTGTTGTGTGGGGCAGCAGCCTAAGTGTTTACCTCTGCCGCCATATTGGTTTCTATCAAATGTTTGTACTCTTGAAGTTGTCCCAGAGTCTCTTTACACTCTCTTCATATTTTTTTTTGGAATATTTTTCTTTATGCTCATCTAGTTGGGTGTTTTTTGCTTTCTCATATTCCAAATAGTTTGACTCTTGGAATCCTCTACTCTACTGTTGAATCCCTGTAAATTATTATTTATATGAGTTAGTGTATATTTAATTTCTGACTGGTCCTTTTTCATGTCTTTGAAATTCTAACATCCTTGAAAGTCCCATTAATTCCCTTAAAGCTATGATTAAGATCATTGAGCAACTTTAAAGCCATTGTCTTTAACGCTGTATCCAGTAGTTTGCCTGCTTCCATTTCATTTTGTACTTTTTCTGGAGATTTCTTCTATTCTTTTATTTGTGATGTTTCTTTGCATCCACATTTTTTACTGCTTCCCTGTGTTTGTTTCTATGTATTAGGTAGAGCTGCTATATCTCCTAAAATTATAGAGTGGCTTTGTGTAGTAGCTTCCCTGTATGACCCAGTGGCTCAGTCTTCCCAGTCACCTAAGCTGGGCATTCTAGGTGTGCCCCTGTGTGGGCGGTGTATAGAGTCTTATTGTAATTGAGACTTGATTTCTGTTGGCATCACTGGGAGTAACTGACCTCCAGGCCAACTGGCCATTAGGACCAGCTTCTGTGCAGGAGACAACCCTGTGGAGCAAGACTTGCTTCAGGGAGGCTTTGATGCTTACTGAGTCTGCCTCTTGAGAATGTCACTCATGGATATGTAAAGTTGTAATCTGGTATGGTTTGAACTTGTCCACAAGGTGCACTGATTCTGGGGTCTTCTGGGAGGTGCAAAGTCAGCCACTGCCTAGGGTCATATAGTAGGAGATACAGAGCTTGAGAGTGCCCAGGCAAGGCCAAGCTGTCTTAGGCCTCTTATTGATAGGTATGGAGTACATTGACAGCAGCTATTGCTTGTTTAAGAGATTTTAGGAAAGTCTTATGTGAATACCGCATCCATTTGTGGCTGGGGTTCAAGATCTGGAGAAGGGGCTGTGCACAAATGGATATATTAGACAATAAATATAAATTTAGAAGGCATTAGGGATCCAGGTGGAGTCTTCACTCCAGTGGAGAAGCTCCCTGAATCTCTGGACCCATTAGCTTTTTACTTACTAGAATACACATTTGCCCTTTAGCAAAGCAAACAGGTATATTAACGGTAAGGTTTGGTAAACAATAAAAGGATTATCAGGTTAGGGGATTGCCTCAGCCATTTATCCACCAGGAGGCAATATTATGCTGATTTCAAGCTCTGCTGAATATCAAAGTCCATTAGCCTTCTAAAGGACTTCTTGTATAATATTATGCTAACTACTTGTTGGTCTTAGCCCCCACCATTCCTACCAGCTCCATGTGCTTTTTTCTTTACTTCTATAGTTATAGAACTTCCATTTAGTCAGCTTTCAGGTGACTATGAATGATGGTTGTTCTGTATTTTCATTGTAATTCTGATGCAGCTGTGAGAGATGGTGAGTACCAGTGTTTACCTATGCTGCCATCTTGGTTCGCTGTATATATTGTTTCTGATTGGTGTTTCAGGAATTTTAGGATATATATCTACAAGAGGAATCAATGAGTCAAACGACAGTTTCATTTTTAACTTTTTAAGAAAATGCCACACTGTTTTCCATAGTATTTGTACCACTCTACATTCTCAACAGAAAAGTACTTTTCTCCACACCCTTAGAAGCATTTGTTGTTTATTGATTTATTTTTATTAAATATATATATATATATATATATATATATATATGTGTGTGTATATATATATATATATATATATATATATATATATATTCCAAATCTGTGAAATATTCCATTGGTATTTTAATAGGGATTTCACTGAATCTATAGAATGCTTTGGGCAGTATGGACAGTTTAATGGTGTTAATTCTTCCAATCTATGAACACACTATATGCTTCCACTTGTTTATATCTTCCTCTATTTCTTTTTTCAATGTCCTATAGTTTTCTGAGTATAGGTCTTTTACCTGCTCACTTAAATTTATTCCTTGGTACCATTTTTGTTGGTGGTGTTGCAATAGTAAATAGGATTGCTTTTTTAGTTTCTCTCTATGAGACTTCACTATTAATGTGTAAAAACGCCATTGATTTCTGGGTGTTCATTTTGTATCCTGTACATTGCCAAATTCATTTATTAAACCTATCGGGTTTTTTTTATGGAGTCTGTAGGGTTTTCTATGTACAATATCATGTCAATTAAATATCGATAGCTTTACTTCCTCCTTTCCAATTAGGATGCCTTTATTTTCTTCTTGTCTGATTGCAGTGGCTAGCAGTTCCAGCAATATGTTGAATATGAGTGGTGAAGGCAGACATCCTTGTCTTATTCCTGATATTAAGGAAAACACTTTTAGTTTTTGCCTACTGAGTATGATGTTGGCTATAGGTTTGTCATATATGGCCTTTATTATGTTGAGGTTAAGATCCCTCTATTCCTACTTTGCTAAAAATCTTTATCATAAATGGGTGCTGGGGATTTTGTCAAATAATTTTTTCTGTGTCTATTGATAGAATCATGTTTTTATCCTTTATTTTGTTTATATGATGTATGACATTTATTGATTTGTGAATATTGTACCAGCTTTGCATCCCCAGAATAAATCCCACTTGGTCATGGTATATGATATTTTCAATGTATTGCTCAATCAGATTTACTAATATTTTGAGTAGTATAGCATCTATGTTCATCAGGGATATTGTCCTGTAATTTTCTTCTTTTGTAGTGTTTTTATCTGGTTTTGGGATTCAAAGAATGATGGCCTCATAAAAAGATATTGTAAGTTGTTCTTTGAATTTTTGGTAAAACTTCCCTGGGAAGCTTCCAGTCCAAGATTTTTGTTTGATGTGAGTTTTTTTCATTAGTGCTTCAATTTCATTATTGTTATCAGCAAATTCAGGTTTTCTGATTCTTCCTGATTAAATTTTGTAAGATTGTATTTTTCTAGAAATTTGTCCATTTAGCCCAGATTGTCTATTTCATTGACATATAGTTGTTCATAGTATTTGCTTACAATCCTTTGTATTTATGATGTCAGTTGTTATATCGCCTCTTTCATTTCTGATTTTATTTCTTTGGGTCCTCTCTCTGTTTCTTGATGAGTCTATTTAAAAGGTACATCAGTTTTGTTTATATATTTTCAAAGAACCAGCTCTTGGCTTCATTGATCTTTTTTACTTTTTTTTTTTTGTCTCTATGCCATGTATTTCTGCTCTGATCTTTATTATTTCCTTCCTCCTACCTCCTTGGGATTTTCTTGTTCTAATTCGAATTCTTTTAGTGATAGGGTTACATTGTTTATTTGAGTTTTTTCTTGTTATTTTTAGTAGGCCTGTAATGATATGAACTTCTTTCTAAGGACTGCTTTCGCTGTGTGCCATAGGTTTGGGATTATTGTGTGTTCATTTTCATTTGTTTCTAGAAAGTTTTTAAATTCTTCATTGATCTCATTGATAACCCATTCATTGTTTAATAACATGCTATTTAGCCTCCATGTGTTCGAATGTTTTAAGGTTTTTTTTAATTAAAGTTGATCTATAGTTTCATCCCATTGTGATCTGAGAAGATGCTTGGTATGATTTCTAACATCTTGAATTTGTTATGACTTATTTTGTATCCTAAAGTGTGATCTATCTTTGAAAATGTTCTATGAGCACTTGACTGTTATATTCTTCCACTTTGGGATGAAATGTGCTATAACTATCTACTAAATCCATCTAATCTTGTGTGTCATTTAAGATTTCTGTTCCCTTGTTAATTTTTTTGTCTAGGAGATCTACCCAGTGAAGTAAGTGAGGTGTAAAAGTCTCCTATTATGACTGTTTTGTCACACTCTCCCTTAAAGTCCACTAAAAGGTTGGTTTTAAATATATATACATTTATGTGCTCCTATATTGGGTACATATATGTTTACAAGGGTTATATTTTCTTGTTGGAGTGATCCCTTTAATATTATATGACAAAATTCTTTGTCTCTTCTTATAGACTTTTTTTGAAGTTTATTTTGTAAGATATGAATATTGCTACTCTGGCTTTCTTTATATTTTCATTTCCATTGGCATAAAATATTTTTTTCCATCCTTTAACTTTTAATCTTTTGTTCAGAGATGGATCTCTGGTAGACAGCATATATATTGGTCATGTTTTCTTACCCATTTAGGTACCCTATAACTTTTGAAGCATTTACTCAATTGTTATTTAATGTTATTATTGACTAGGGGCCCAGTGCACGAAATTTGTGCACTGGGGGTAGGTGGTCCCTCAACCCAACCTGCCTCCTTTCACATACTGGGAGCCCTCAGGGGATGTCCAACTGATAGCTCACCCCCAGCCTGCCCAAGGCAAGGCTTTAGGCCTTGGGCACACAGCCATCGCCCTGCTCAGCTCAGCCCCAGCTGCCTGAAACCACTCAGTCCCAGGGGCTGGGCACTCGCCACCACTTCCGCTCACAACGCCCAGGGGCTGAGTGCTTGCTGCCACTGCCATTTCATCTTCATCCCCGGGCCCGGCGCTCACACCACTTGGCACTGCCCCCGCTCCTGATTGGCTGGTAGCATAGCCAATCAGAAGCCAAGGTACAGTCAAATTTGCATGTTTCTCTTTTATTATATAAGATGGGTGCTTATTTATTGCCATTTTTTTCTTCAGACCTGTTCCTCTCTCTCTTCATCTCAATTTCTTCATCTTAAAGTAGTCCCTATATCATTTCTTGCAAAGCTTATTTGGTGGTCATGTACTCCTTTAGGTTTTTTTGTTGTTTGTTTGTTTGTTTTTGTTTTTGCTTTTTGCTGGGAAGCTCTTTATTTCACCTTACTTCATGTCAATCCTTTCTGACGTGAAAGCCTTTGTTGAGAAATCGGCTGCAATCTAATGGAAGCTTCTTTGTAGATAACTTTTTGACTCTCTCTTGTTGCCCTTAAGAGTCTTCCTTTGTCTTTAACGTTTGTTATTTTTATTATGATATGTCTTAGGGTGGGTCTTTTGGGGTTAATCTTGACTGGGACTCTGTGCTTCCTGTACTTCTGTGACATTTTCCTTCACTGGGTTTAGGAAGTGTTCTGTCATTATTTCTTTAAACAGTTTCTCTATTCTTGCTCACTCTCTTTTCCTTCATGTACCCCTATGATGTGAAATGTTGTTACCTTTCATGTTATCCCAAAGTTCCCTTAAGATATCCCCAAAATTTTAGCTATTTTTTATTTCTGCTGCTGTAATTGGGTGTTTTTTCTACCTTGTCTTCCAAGTCATTGTTTCAATCCTCCATTCAATAAAGTTTTGATTCTTTCCAGTGTATTCTTGATGTCAGAAATAGTATTCTTTCTTTATGACTGATCCTTGTTTGTAGTTTCTATTTTCTTTTTCATGCTGTTGTAGAGCCCACTAAGATTCTTGCATTTCTCACGAAGTTCTTGAGCATCCATATAACTATTACTTAGAACTCAAGCTGATAAATTGCTTGCCCCCATTTCATTTAGCTCTTTTTCTAGGGGTTTATCCTTTTGTTCATTTTGCAGTTATTTGTATTCCCATTTAAGCTATCTCTTTGTGTTTGTTTCTAAATATCAAATGGAACTGCTATGCCTCACAGTCTTCATATGGTGGCCTTATGTAGTAAGTGTCCTGTAAGATTCTGTGGAGCATTCTCCTTGCTTTCCTGAGCTGGATGCTCTAAGAATGTTCCTTATGTAGATTACATGGGCCCTCCTATTGTAATTGGGTCTTGATTTCTCTTGGCCCATTCATGTGTGGGATCAACAATCAAACTGGATGTCTGTGAGGCTCAACCTGACCATGTAATTCAAGTTGTTGTACAGGTACTGACAGAATAAAACAAAGCAAAAGAAAAAAAAAGTGAGACAATAAAAGTAAACTAACAATGCCAACAAAAAGTGTAATAATAGAAAAAAGAAAAATAACAATAAAAGTGAAAAAAATAAGAGGAGAAAATATATGAAAAAATAAGAAAATAAGAGAAAGAGAGATAATAGAGAAACAAGTATCTTAGGAAGAGAAAATCAGAAAAAAAGTATAAGAAAAAAAGGAAGAAAATGGAATTAGAAAAGAAAAGAGGAAAATGTGAAATATTAAGGAAAAAGAAGAAACAGGGGGGAAATAACCAACACATAAAAATAGAAGAAAAGAAAAATAAGGAAAGAAAAAAGTGAAACTTAGTTCCTGCTCCAATGCTGTCCAAAGCTACCCACTTTGTCTGCAGGCTCCTGATGTCTGGCAACCTGGCCATGACTACACGCTATCCACAGTATGTTGTTGCCTCTTCTGGGCTTTGCTGCACCTGGAAAAAAAATAAACTGTACTCCAAGGCTGGTTTTTACAAGCAGAGGGACAGGGGAAGGGTCAGCAAATGTTCCAAAGCTCCCTAGGATCTATCTCCACCTGCCTTCCCCTGCTCATTAGACACTGAAAAGGCATAGTCTCTGAAAGAGCCTCCGGTAGAATCGGGAACATGGGATTACTAGATTTCCATGAAGGGGGAAAGGAGGTTCAGTTCAGGGAAGATAGTGAGTGTGTTTCCCTATCCTGAGCCACAGGTCTGAGTCTGCCCTGAATTTTTCCGTGACCTCAGCAGGAAAGAGCCCCTAGAAGTCAGGGGAATGGAGCCTATGAACCCCAAGGGTTGGGTCTGCTGGAGGCTGGTAAAGGGAGGGATGTTTCTATTTTATTTCCCATAAGGTCCTCTAGAAAGTGGGGGAAATGGCCACATCCCAAAGCAAGACACTGACAATCCCTGAGCCTGTCCAGCCTTCTAAGCCCCAGCCTACACTGCTGCCTCCTCAGCAGGGCTTAAAATGCTGGGTGGGGTGAGGAGGTTTCCAGAGGGCTGGGTCAGAAGAATGCTGGAGGGTGGGGGTAACTCCTTTTCCCCAGGCTGATGTCACTTAGAGTGCATTGATTTTTCCTCCTAAGAAAAAAGGCTGCTGTTATATCTAAGGATGGTCTAATACTCTGCTCCTGGTAGCTGCTCCCACATGCCTCTCCCCAGTGCCAGCCATCCTAGACTCTCCTCAGATGATTCCAGTCTTCACTGCCCTCCCTCTGCTGGCATCTGGGTGTCTACAAACAAAAGTTTTGCACAGTTCGACCTTTAAGTAGATGGCTTTAACTATAGTAGACTCCACCTCTCCTTGGCAGATAATAATCCATCACCTTTCATAGCTAGACTCTACATGGGTGCGTATTCCTAGCTCTAGGAGCTCCAGGATGGTGAACCCAGTCTGGGGAATAGGCTTTTCACCTCTCAGAGGGAACCTCCTGCAGCCAATGTATCCCTCAGTATGCTACCCCTTTGAGACTTGTTCTTCCTACCAGTCTCAATGTGGCTTTTGCAGTCCTTAGTTTAAAATCTCTTCAGATAGTCTCCAGTTTGTATTTCAGGGTGATTGTTCTCAAATTTAGCTGCAACTTTCAGCTTGCTTCTGGAGGTCACAGTGAGCAAGATATCCCTATTCCACTGCCATTTTGAACCCTTGTATATACGACCTTGAAGTCTAGTGCAGAGAGATGTGCATATCAGGAAGGACAATGCAAGTTACGGAGGCATTCATTTTTTTCACCCTTGGATTTGAGTAACAAAAAAAAGTAATTCATATTTCCCTCAGACCACCTCAGTTATTTGTCACCTGGTATTTTCTGTTTTCTCATCCATCTTTCCCACCACAGTCCCAGCTCAGCAAAGGCAAGAACTATATTTTATTTAGGATCATCAAAAGCCTAGGACAATGCTTGGCCCTCAAAGAATCAATAACCTTAGTAAGTACTCAGTAGAAACAGAGGAAAAAAGTGGTTAACTGCATTGTATCAACATCTTTCCATGCTTTCAATTGCTGCCATTGTACCTTTTTCCTGGATCAGTAAAAGGTTAAGTGTAAATCACAAAGAAAGGCTGGGTCAGAAGATTCAGAGACCATGGCCAGTAAGGATTAGGACTGAGGAAGAAGGTTCTAGAAGTATTGAGTGAAATTAACTTATCCCTAACAACATTACATTTTGCTTTTCTCCTTTGCCAATTTATTTAATAAAGACGATAGCACTAAAAACATGGTATTGTTAGGGAACTGGCAGTTAAAGATAGACTGGGTATACCAGAAGAGGACACTCTCATCACAGATACTTAATTAATAGTTTATTGAATGGATGCCCCACAGTGGTGCCAACAAAGAAAGCACAACATTCTTTCTGAAGGGGCTCATGATTATTCCAGCCAAGCAAGAAGCAAAAGGACAAACACTAAGGGTGAAAAATTAGTAGAGAAGAATGCCCAGGACAATCACCATGCTCCCTGGACACTGTGCTTTATATGGCTCTTAAAAGATGATTTACCTCCTCACTTAAGCTTTGAGGAAAATCCTAAAGAGAAACTATACCAGTCCACATTCTGGCCTGCATTAACCCTTCTCTCTGCATTGCCTTTCAACTCTTTTTATTCCCACTTGTTAGAACAAGTAATTTCATTCTAGGGCTAGACCAAACTAGAAGTTTTGAAGACATGTGCCAGAGATCAGTAGTATTAGGAGTTAAACATTGTACTTTGTAGGGGAAGAACACTTTTGTCCCCATGGTGTTCCTTGGAGACTGCCCGGTGTAAGCAGAAGGAAGGAAATAGTAAAGATCAGAGCAGAAATAAATGACATAGAGACCAAAGAAACAATACAGAAGATCAACAAAACCAAGAGCTGGTTCTTTGAAAGGATAAACAAGATTGATGAACCTCTAGCCAGACTCACCAAGAAGCAAAGAGAGAGGACCCTAATAAATAAAATCAGAAATGAAAGAGGTGAAATAACAACAGACCCCATTGAAATACAAAGGATTGTTAAAAAATACTATGAACAACTCTACTCCAACAAACGGGACAACCTGGAGGAAATGGATATGTTTCTAGAAAAATATAACCTCCCAAAACTCAATCAAGAAGAATCTAAACAACTCAATAGACCAATAACTGTGGAAGAAATTGAAGCAGTCATCATAAAGCTTCCAGCAAACAAAAGCCCAGGGCCAGACGGCTTCACAGGGGAGTTTTACCGAACATTCAAGGAAGAACTAAAACCTATACTCCTCAGACTATTCCAGAAAATTCAAGAGGATGGAACATTTCCAAACTCCTTCTATGAAGCTAGCATCACCCTAATACCAAAACCAGATAAAGATGACACAATGAAAGAGAATTACAGGCCAATATCCCTCACGAATATAGATGCCAAAATCCTCAATAAAATTCTAGCAAATCGGATCCAGCAGTACATCAGAAGATGATACACCATGACCAAGTAGGATTTATCTCAGGAATGCAAGGATGGTACAATATCCCCAAATCAATAAATGTGACACATCACATAAACAAATTGAGAGATAAAAATCACATAGTCATATCAATTGATGCAGAAAAAGCATTTGACAAAATCCAACATCCTTTCTTAATAAAAACTCTCAACAAGGTAGGAATAGAAGGATCATACCTCAACACAATAAAAGCCATATACGATAAACCCACAGCATACATCATACTCAATGGGCAAAAACTACAACCATTTCCCCTAAGAACAGGAACAAGACAGGGTTGTCCACTTTCACCACTCCTGTTCAACATAGTACTGGAAGTATTAGCCATTGCAATTAGACAAGAAGAAGAAATAAAAGGCATTCAAATTGGAGAAAAAGAAGTTAAGCTATCCTTATTTGCAGATGACATGATATTGTACATAAAAAACCCGAAAGACTCCATAAAAAAGTTAGTAGCCTTAATAAATGAGTTCAGCAATGTAGCAGGCTACAAAATTAACGCCAAGAATTCTATGGCATTTCTGTACACTAATAGTGAACTTACAGAAAGAGAGACTAAAAAAGCAATCCCATTTACCATCACACCAAAAAAATTAAGATACCTAGGAATAAACTTAACTAAGGAGGTAAAAGATCTATTCGTGGAAAACTACAGGACACTGAAAAAAGAGATAGAGGAAGATGTAAACAAGTGGAAGAACATTCCATGTTCATGGATTGGGAGAATAAACATAATTAAAATGTCCATACTACCCAAAGCAATCTATAAATTTAATGCACTCCCCATTAAAATACCAATGGCATATTTCACAGACCTAGAAAGAACTCTCCAAAAATTCATCTGGAACAAAAAAAGGCCCCGAAAAGCCACAGCAATCCTGAGAAAGAAGCACAAAGTCGGTGGGATTTCCATACCAGATTTCAAGCTGTATTACAAAGCTACTGTTCTCAAAACAGCCTGGTACTGGCACAAGAACAGACATATAGATCAATGGAATAGAATAGAGAATCCGGATATCAACCCAATCCACTATGCTCAATTAATATTTGACAAAGGAGGCATGAACATAAAATGGAGTCAAGACAGTCTCTTCAATAAATGGTGCTGGGAAAATTGGACAGATACATGCAAAAAAATGAAACTAGAGCACCAACTTACACCATACACAAAAATAAACTCAAAATGGATACAGGACTTAAACATAAGACAGGAAATCATAAAAATATTAGAGGAATCTACAGGAAGAAAAATCTCAGACATATGCCAAAAGAACTTCTTTGATGATACTGCTCCTAGGGCAATGGAAGCTAAAGAGAAAATAAACAAATGGGACTACATCAAAATGAAAATCTTTTGCACAGCTAAAGAAACCATCAACAAAACAACAAGAAAACCCACTGTATGGGAGAACATATTTACAAATGTTATTAGAGATAAAGGTTTAATCTCAATCATCTACAGGCAACTCACCCAACTCAATAAAAGGAGGACAAATGATCCAATAAAAAATGGGCAATAGACCTAAATAGAATCTTCACGAAAGAAGACAAAAGGAAGGCCCAGAGTCATATGAAAACTTGCTCAAAGTCACTAATTATCCTAGAGATGCAAATCAAAACGACTATGTGGTACCATCTCACACCTGTCAGAATGGCTTACATCAACAAATCAACAAATGACAAGTGCCGGCAAGGATGCGGAGAAAAAGGAACTCTCGTGCACTGCTGGTGGCATTGTAGACTAGTGCAGCCACTGTGGAGAACAGTATGGAGATTCCTCAAAAAACTAAAAATGGAG
Source organism: Antrozous pallidus (assembly GCA_027563665.1). NCBI lineage: Eukaryota > Metazoa > Chordata > Mammalia > Chiroptera > Vespertilionidae > Antrozous > Antrozous pallidus. The sequence goes on from CM050514.1 coordinate 115,172,138, forward strand.
CTCCCATTCGACCCAGTGATCCCACTTCTAGGAATATACCCCAAGAAACTAGAAATGCGAATTAAAAAGGATATATGTACCCCTATGTTCATAGCAGCACAATTTACCATAGCTAAGATTTGGAAACAGCCGAAGTGCCCATCAGCAGATGAGTGGATTAAAAAACTATGGTACATTTACACAATGGAATACTACGCCGCGAAAAAAAAGGAGGAGCTCCTACCATTTGTAACAACATGGATGGATTTGGAGAGCATTATGCTAAGTGAAATTAGCCAGGCAGAGGAAGACAAATATCACATGATCTCACTCATTTGAGGAATACAATCAATGACATAGACTGATGAACAAGAATGGATCCAGAGACTGAGAAAAGTCCATCAGAATGTCAAACCTCAGGGTAAGTGGCAGGTGGTGGGAGTAAGCGGAAAAGTCAATATACTTGAACTCGTGAACTGAGGTAAGTGATTTGTGTTTTTACATCCCTGACAAAGTTTATATACAGTTATAAAAAATTGGCAGCTAGTTTGACATTGAATTGACATGGCCTAGAGCTTGTCATATCCTATGGAGACCAGTCCTTAGGCTAGGCCCTGCTTAACCTCCCGTGACACCATAATACCCTTACATGATATTATTCTACAATGTCATTATAATATTTGATATTTGACAACAGCATATTATACAATTATCCCAAACAAACTTACAAACTAATTCTTTGAATGGTGGGCAGCAACTTAAAAAAGGATAGGAAAGAAATTAATCTCTTTCAGAAGGAATTAAGGCACTGGGAAGGCATCCGAGCATTCTATATTGGCCCTTCTTGCCCTTTCTGCCAAGAGGGACCTTCTTCTTACTATCCAAATACACACAGCTGATGCCTGAGTTTTCAGTTCCAGCTGTGGCTGAAGCCTCTGGCCAGCTGGCACCATGGATCTGCATCTCGATCAATGGTGTGAGCTGGGCCCTCTCTGGAGAAGAAACCTGGGTCCCCCGAGATATGTGATCAGTACAGGGACCCCGCCAGCAGGCGAGGGGACCCCAAGGCAGGTACTGGACATGGAGGCCACAGGGGCATAGACTACAAAGGAGACAGAACTGAACCTCACATCACCCTGTTTGGCCCCGGAGGATGGCTGGTTAGTCAGAGACGGGTAAGATTCCTCAGGGAAGGAACAACCTAAGACAGGCACAGTCGCAGAGGGGCCAACAGGAGAGAACTAAAAGGTCAACAGAGGTGGGGCACAGAACCTCACCCACAAACCTTGCAGGGGTTTGAATTCTCACCTCTCCTGAGGGAGGTCTCCTATCCCCACGGCTGCTTCGCCTCCCACGCACAACTCATACCGGGACCCAAGTGGCAGACAGAGACTCGGCCAGCAAGCTGCCCTATATCTAAATTTAGTTTATTACCAGTAATGCTCAGGACCTACTCAAAATTGCAAATATTCCTCTCCACTAGTATTTACAGGGTAAACTAAGATTTCTGCTTGAGTATTAAAATTGACAGGAAAATAGTAATCGAGTTTTCAGATTAATTTAAATTGGCCAAGTGAAATAAGTGAATACTCAAGAAAATTATAGTGTACTGGACAAAAAGCTTTTCCTAAAACATTAACTAAAAAATCTATTAGTAGTTCATCTCACTGTAAAATTGCCTAACATCCAAAGAACCTAAAGCAGTCATATTTGTGTACAAAAATTAAAATTTAAAATTACCAAGACTGCAAGATAAAATTTCCAAAAGTCCCCATTAATCAAAAAAGGGGAGGGGACAGTGGGGTAATATCATGTAAGGAAAAAAATATATATATATCGAGTAAAATACATCTAGAAAATTCTTACTCCAGTAAAGTAAATTCCATTTGTAAAACCAATTGCAGGACACCCATGAAAAAACACACATGGTGTCAAAATAAGCCAAAGGAAAATCATTTAGGCAAAAATTAAAAAGAATCCCAAGTCTATTTTGCATAGAGGATCCCTTTGTTAACTTTTGGTCGAGAATGTGTTTGTATGTTTTCAGAGAACAACTCCAAGACCATGTGGGTTCCTGCGATGGTGAGGAACTGAAGGATCTGTTCCAGTCACGAGGATGGTCCAGAGATGGGGGACAATGACAACACCTTGCCATGCTAGCAGTCGGCAGCTGTGCATGTCTGCAGGCAGCCCAGGACCAAACCAGAGAGGATGGATCTTGCATTGCCACGATGTGTCCACCATCTGGATACCATTGCTGACATGTACACATAAAGAATTATTTGATACTGAAACTGGGACTCAGAACAGTTGGACATTGAAACTGAGACTGAAACATTTTTTGTTCTTATACATTTATTTCTAGTATGCAGAGGCAAGATATTTTTGAGGAAAAGAAACAGGGGAGAGTGATTGATATAGAGGCAGGGTGGCCTTGAACAGGCTGTCAAGCTACAGGGGAAGGCTTGGGTGGATGGGAGGCGGATTCGGGGGGAGATCAACTGAAGGACTTGTATGCATGCATATGAGCATAACCAATGAATGAAAGACACTGGGGCGGGGAGGAGGGAAGGTGGGGATATGTCCTGGGGGGTAGGGGAGGCTGGGGGGAGGATAAGGGGGAGGGGGAAAAGAAAACATGTACTACTATTAATTATAAGTTATACTGCAAAAAAAAATCAATAAAAATATATTTAAAAAAAAGAAATTAGGTTTTCTCCAATAAATGAGGAAGGATGATAAACTATCTGGACAGTGCTTTATATGCATTCTTGAAGTTGATACCTGCCAGCTCATTTGAAGTCCTATCCTTCAAAATAATAGTATTTCTTTCTTTTGTACCACAATATACAAAATGTACAAAAAAAGGTTAAGGGATTAAGGAAAAAAACTCCTATTCTTCAAAATAATATTATTTCCTTCTTTTTTATGGCCAAATAGTATCATTATGTAAATGTACCACAGACTTTTTTTTTATTCACTTATCTACTGATGGACACTTGAGTTGCTTCCAAATCTTAGCTTTTGTATATGATGCTGCAATGAACATAGGGGTGCATGTATTTTTTTCGAATTAGTGTTTTGGATTTCTTCAGATATATTCCTAGAAGTGGATTCACTGGGTCTTAAGGTCGTTCAATTTTTTTAAGTAACTCCATACTGCTTTCCACAGTGACTGTATCGATCTGCGTAGGGGTTCCGTTTCTCCACATCCTCGCCAACACTTATTTATTGATGATAGTCATTCTGACAGGTGTGAGATGATATCTTATTGTGGTTTTAATTTGTGTTTCTCTGATGATTAATGATGTTGAGCATATTTTATATGTCTATTGGCCATCTGTAAGTCCTCTTTGGAAAAGTGTCTATTCAGATCCTTTACACATTTTTAAATTAGATTGTTTATTTTTAGTGTTGAGTTTTGTAAGTGCTTTATGCATTTTGTATATTAACCCCTTACCAGATGTATCCTTGGCAAATATATTCTCCCATTCAGTGAATTATCTGTCATTCTGTTGATGGTTTTCTTTGCTATGCAAAATCTCTTTTGTTTGATGTAGTCTCATTTAACAAACAAAATAGAAATAGGCTCATAGAACAGAGAACAGAAGGACAGCTGTCACAAGGGAGAGTGTTTTGAAGGCTGGGTAATAAAAAGGTGAAGAGGTTAAAGAAAAAAACCTCATAGACACAGTCAACAGTGTCAGGATTATAAGAGAAAAAAGGGGAGGTAAGAGAGGGTAAAGGAGGCATAAATGGTAGTGGAAGGAGACTTTGATGAGACTTGACTTGGGGTGGTGAACAGACAATACAATATACAGATGTCATATTATAAAATTGTACATCTGAAACCTATATAATTTTATTAATCAATGTCACACTAATAAATTCATAAGGAAAAAGGTGATAAATTAAAAATAAAAGGCAGAATACTGTGACACCATTAACATCACTAGGACATTGACTATATTAACACATGGAAAAACAACAATTTTAATGAAAGTAACAAAATATAGAATGTATAGGGATTTCAAGAATATCAAAAGGACCATATATACTTTGAGAAAAAGTAGGGTGTAAAACCTGAATATAAACTTGTCCTTATTTTTACCCTATCAAGTATTTTATTTTGAATTAAAATTCAATTTAAATAAAAAATCTTTTCTTTAAAAAATAAATTAAAAATAAGAGATGCAGGAGTCCTGTATTCTATTCATATTTTACCTAGTTTCAGCAGCATCAGGCACTTGAAGGGAAGTGGAGGGTGGAGCTGGGTGGGTGAAAACCAACTTCCAGCTGGTTGTTCTGCCTCATTTCCCACCTCCTTTTATCCCTGAAAAGCCAGGCTGCCCTGGTTACATGATCCATGAGGAGACACAGATAAAACCTGCTCATATGCAAAGGAGGCAAAGGCCTCACTGGCCATGGTATGCTTGTGCCTGATGTCCTCCAGGTATTCCCACTGGCTAAAGCCTGATATCCCATCATCACAATCTGTGTAGTCTCCATAGTTTCCTTCCTTTTCCGTGAACCTGCAAGAATTTTTGAGGAAACATAATACTTTAAACTGTCATTTACACCTTATGCAACAGTTGAAACGCTAGTGTTCACTGGTACAGGCAGGGCTAGGAAGGGACTAAAGCAAATAGTTTTCCTCAGTTCCCCACTGAGTGGAATCATGCAGCATGGGCCCAGAGCTGCCCAACTTTTGATTTTCCAAGAGATGCCAGAACTCCAGATTTTTAAGTAAAATCTCCTGGTTTCTTTTTAATGTTGGCAACTAACTCTGATTTGTTAAAAATTGTACAGAGCAGACAAAACCCACCTGGCTTACCTTTTAGTACATAAAAGGTAAGCCAGGTAACCTGGTGACTAAGGCAAGAAAGGATGGGATAGCTTCACGGAGAAAGGTCTGGCAGTGAAGTGAGAAGCTTTGCTTAGGTGGGCTCTGCAGTCACTCACCTAGGCACCAACCTTCAGAGAGAAGGAGCCTCAGAATGGCCTCTAAGTAGCAGCTTTGTCCATCCCCAGCTATTTCTCTACCCTCCAATCAAGGCACATAATGATGTCTCTGAACATATTTAATCATATATAAACTAGAAACTCCAACTATAAGAGTATAAAGATGAATATGATCCAGGCTAGATTGTATTTATGTATTTTTTTCTGATTTAAGAACAAAACAAACATTTTCTTGGGCCCTAAAGGTGACATGGGCTCTAGACCCTGACCTACTCTGCCTGAGACATAAAGCAGACTGCCTCCGGCTCAGCAGCTCTTGGCTTAACCACTAGCTAAAAACACTTGGTGACCAGCTTCTAGTGAGAGTCACTACAAAAATGGCAAATCAGTGGTCACATTGGGAGGTAGTCATGTGGGCATTATTGTGGACATTAGCCCAGGCCTTAGAAGCAGACTGCATAGGTTCAAGTCCCAGCACTGCTGCTTACAGTCTAAGTGATGTTAGACAGAGCACTTACCCTCTCAGTGGCTACATCTCCTCTCCCTGAAACAGGAATATAATAGTAACTACCTGAGGATTGCTATGAGGGTCAAATGAGGTAACATATGTAAAGAGCTTAGAAAAGTGCCTGGCAAAAGTAAGAAATAAATGTTAGCTATTACCATCACTTTGTCCTGTTGTGTCCCCACAACTGATTGGCTTTATGGTTCTGAATATTGATAACAATTATCATTAACATGTAAAAAATCTTGAAGAATCAAATACTGTCGAGTCAGAAAGTAATAGTTTCATCATGAATTCCTAAAAGTGCTTAGCTGCTGAAATTCAAGAGACAGATTACTGTGTATGGAGGCTTGCCTTGACTAGTTTTTATTTATGTCTTATGTTCCTTCTATCAGCTGATGTCCCCCTTTTGTCTATAAAAGAAATTCAAAGTTGAGACTGGAGATTAGAAACTTATCCATAGATTATGTTTTATATTCTAACTAGAGGCCTGGTGCACAGATTCATGCACTGGTGGGGTCCCTCAGCCTGGCCTGCATCCTCTCACAATCTGGAACTCCTTGGGGGATGCTGGACTGCAGGAATTGGGCTAAAACTGGCAGTCCAACATCCCCCAAGGGATATAGTAGTGCACAAAGTGGCAGGCTGCTGGAGAGAAGCCCACACCACTCTGGTCATTCCAAACTACTGCCCTGCCACTGCAGCCATTCAGCAAGCTTGCTGCATTGGCGTCTTCCCCCTTGTGGTCAGTGCATGAACAACTAGTCGACCGGTGGTTCAGTCGCTTAGGCTTTTATATATAACAGAAGATATGTGATTTTTTAATAAATATTTCTTGCATTCATCAAGGGCCTAGCAGCTTTCAGAGCACTGGGCCATTATAGAACAATATAATATACATTAGAGGAAGCTGAAAACAAGAAAGAATTTAAGAAAACTTCATTCCACTGGGAGGACCAAGTGTCACTCTTTCCTTCCATATTGGGATAATTATCCACAATAATTTCTGTGTGACCCTCAGAATTGTAGAGCAAGAAGGATTTCTCAATTGTCCTTATTTCAGAAGACACCAAAGCCTAGAACAGTGGTCAGCCAACCGCAGTTCGTGAGCCACATGCGGTTCTTTGATCCATTGAGTGTGGCTCTTCCACAAAATACCACGTGCAGGTGCACATGTATAGTGCAATTGAAGGAGTTCCCTAATTAATAACAACGTACCTACCTATATAGTTTAAATTTTAAAAAATTGGTTCTCAAAATAAATTTCAATCATTGTACTGTTGATATTTGGCTCTGTTGAATAATGAGTTTGCCGACCACTGGCCTAGAGTCATTTCCTTGAGGTCATGTTAGTTAGTCTCAGCTCTTTCTCTGTTTGCCCCTGCACCTGTCATAATTTTGCATATATTGTTTATTCTGAGTTCTTTTGGATAAGCCCATGTCTATAATGGTAGAATTGTTGCAACTAAAGATAGTTATAAACTTTTGTGTAAATTTTATATTTCTTTTGGTAGAAGAAGAAAATAGTTGGTGCCCCAAAAATGTTGTTGAATGAATGAGTTTTTTAAGCTTTCACTTCATACGATCTTGTGTCCTCACTATTGAATTTTTCACTGTTTTATAATGTAAAAGAGAATGGAGACCCTCACATATTCTCAGCCTACATAGAGTTCATATGGTTCATGACCACATGTGGCCCATGTGTTATGAAGACATGAAGTATTTCTATTTCTAAATATTTAAAGGTTATATTAAAATGAGTGTTGCTTAACTTCAAAAGAGCTGACAAAGATGTATCTAAAGGCACATGATTTGATGATTCCTGAAGACAAGAATGAGGGAGGTCCTGTGGAATTGTGGGCTAGACTGAACCTGTACTCCTTCTTCTCTCTACAGAATATACTTTTAAGTGCTCAAAACTGCAAAAATACACATTCTCATCTAATCTGGAGGGAATAGCACAACTTTAAATCTCCTACATCAGCCAAGAACAAATTCATTGTTCTAAACACATCTTTACTATAGCATAATAGCCCCCTTTCCAAAAAATCAGCAAAAATCTCCTGTACACTTGCAAAATACTTTATAATCAGTAATTCCTCAAAATGCACTGTTACCTCATTTTATAATAAAGATACTCAATGAAGTTAGAGGTATATTGTGGACTTTTATATAACTCAAGTTATATTCTGTTATTGAGTCCAATGAACCATGCTGTGTTCCTAATGTTCAAATAGACATCTGGATCTTTCTCTGGGACAAATAAACCAATTGGTTGCATCAAAAATAGCTGGTTTGTTAAAAATCAGAGTCATTTATAGACAGAATGGTTATTTCTTTATAGCAAAAGAACAAAACCTATTCCTAACTTATGTTCACATATCCCATTCAGTGCTATGGCTCAAATGCAATTCCTGAACATAAGCCACGTCAGCATTAAATGTTGAATATAGGCTAATATATTGGCCCTTTTAACTGGATTATTAAGTCCATTATCATTTAATGAAACAATTTTAACTTTAGCCACAAAAACACTCACAATGTCTTTCCATCGACTCCCTAAAGGCAAAACAACATAAATGCAAAAGAAAAGTAACTGAAGCTTCGCTAAGTGCAGATGATTTTCAAAGGACAGGTTAAGTCCTGAATTTCTGTCTCAGTGCAGTCCACATTTGAATTTTTACTACAAAGATAAATCCAAACTGGCAATTACCCTTTGCTAACCTACCAAATAATGTCAGCATGAAAACACTGGCATTCTTCTTACTACAATGCAATGTATGTAGATTTAACTAACATAATTTTAGTCTTAGTAATCCATTTCAAAATTATGCTGTGAAATATTATCTTTAAAAGTATCATATTAATAATTTTCTCTTTACAGCAGTCCCAAGTAAAGTTATATCCATTTGGCCTGAATGATTAAGATACAGAAACCAAAGTCCCTTAGAGATCCAACTGTCACATTGCCAGAGAGCTACATATGAAACACAAATCAGATTGTTCATTCAGTGGTTTTACACTCCCTGTTACCTTCAACACATACACTGGTTTAAACTTATGTTTGTTCTGAATCTTAAGCCTGAATATTTTTATAAATGTATTTTCCTCCTATTTTGAAGATTCTAAGAAAACTGAAATTGACTCCCTTATCAAGATTTTTAAAAATTAGCATATTGTTATTCATGTTTCTTAGTGTGATGCTACTATCTAGACAATTGTATTGATTTAACAATTCTATACCTACTAGAGACCTGGTGCATGAAAATTTGTGCACTCAGGGGGTGCCTCAGCCTGGACTGCACCCTCTCGCAGTCTATGACTCTTCAGGGGATGTCCAATTGACGGCTTAGGCCCGCTCCCCTAAGCATTGTCACTGTGGCCACCCATGAGCCAGCTTCTGGCTGAGCAGCCCTCCCCCTGTGAAAGTGCACTGACCACCAGGGGGCAGCTTCTGCATTGAGTGTGTGCTCCCTAGTGGTCGGTGCATATAATAGTGACTGGTGGTTCCCAGCCCTTAGGGTCAATTTGCATATCACCCTTTTATTATATAGGATTCCTCCCAAATCTGACCCCTTTGAAAAAAGCTCTCCCTCAATATTTTTTTTTAAAAGCTAGAAATATCCATGACTTATAGTCATGTTTTTGGTGAACTTACATAATAATCTAATGATTAAAAATAAGTCATTTTTTAAATATCTTTCTTCAAAGACCTCATAGAACAGCTTCAGGGATTTGAATACTTTTGAGAAACCTGCACGTCTAAAAGAGTTAGTGGGACTGTGGTCGAGGCACTGAACACCTGCCCGGCAGTTGTTGAAGTTGTAGATGTACCACAGTGGGAAGCAGCTTTCCTTGGACTTCAAAGCAAACAGCAGTTAATTATGCTGCTTTCAGGAACAGCATGGACTTACCATACAGCTGTTAGGGCAGTATTCATCGACATCTCCACAAGTAAACATCAGCTTATGTCACTGTTTAGCTTGGATCTCATTTTAAAGAAATGCTGAAGGTCTCTGCTTGGTTCAATTAAAATTAGTCTAGGAGTTTTCCCAGATGGTTTCTCATTACAAGCTTAATTCTTACCCCAGAGCCTGAGCTTATCCCTCACCTCAGGGCATGCTGTTTGCATATACTCAAGCTCCACTTCTTTTTTAAGTTGCATTTATTTTATTTTATTGTTTAAAGTATTACAAATAGTACACATATCTCCTTTTTTCCCATTGACCTTCCCCCAACCTCCACTACCCACCAGCACATGCCCTCCCACCTCCTCCCCAGTGTCTGTGTCCATTGATTATATTTATTTGCATGCATACAAGTCCTTTGGTTGATCTCTTACATCCCCCGCCACAAGCCTCCCCCTGTAGTTTGACAGTCTTTCTGATGCTTCTCTGTCTCTGTATAATGTTCTTTTTTATCCATAAATGAGTGAGGTCATGTGGTATTTTTATTTCACTGACTGGTATTTTTATTTTACTTAGCATAATGCTCTCCAGTTCCATCCACAATGTTGCAAATGGTAAGAATTCCTTCTTTTTATAGCAGCATAGTATTCCATTGTGTAGATGTACCACAGTTTTCTAATCCACTGATCTGATGATGGGCACTTAAGCTGTTTCTAAATCTTAGCTATGGTAAATTGTGCTGCTATGAACATAGGGGTACATATATGCTTTCTCCCTGGTGTTTCTGTTTTCTTGGGATATATTCCTACAAGTGGTATTACTGGGTCAAATGGCAGTTCCTTTTTTAATTTTTTGAAGAAATGCCATACTGTTTTCCACAGTGGCTGCACCAGTCTGCATTCCCACCAGCAATGAAGGAGGGATCCTTTTTCTCCACATCCTCTCCAGAACTTGTCATTTGTTGCATTGTTGATGATAGCCAGTCTGACATGTGTGAAGTAGTATCTCATTGTTGTTTTGATTTGCATCTCTGGGATGATTAGTGACTTTGAGCATGTTTTCATATGTCGCTTGGCCTTCTGAATGCCCTCTTTCAAAAGTATATATTTAGGTCCTTTGCCCATTTTTTGACTGGGTTGTTTATCTTCTTTTTGTTAAGTTGTATGAGTTCCCTGTAAATGTTGGAGATTAAACCCTTATCAGAGATAACATTGGCAAATATATTTTCCCATGCAGTGGGCTTTCTTGTTTTGTTGATGATTTATTTGGCTTTGCAGAAGCTTTTCATTTTGATGTAGTCCTATTTGTTTATTTTCTCTTTAGTTTCGATTGCCCTAGGAGCTGTATCATTAAATATATTGCTATGACAAACGTCTGCTATTTTGCTTCCTATGGCTTCTTCTAAGATTTTTATTATTTCATGTCTTACATTTTAGTCCTTTATCTATTTTTTTATGGAACTCCCATTTGATCCAGTGATCCACTTCTAGGAATATATCCCAAGAAACAAGAAAGATGAATAAGAAAGGATTTATGCACCCCTATGTTCACAGCAGTACAATTTACCATAGCCAAGATTTGGAAACAGCCTAAGTGCTCATCAGCAGATGTGTGGATTAAAAAACTGATACATCTACACAATGTAATACTACACTGCAGTAAAAAATAAAGAGCTCCGCCAAGACCAGTTTGGTTCAGTGGATAGAGCATCGGACTGTAGACTGAAGGGTCCCGGGTTAGATTCTGGCAAGGGCATGTACCTTGGCTGCGGGCACATCCCCAGTAGAGGGCGTGCAAGAGGCAGCTGATTGATGTTTCTGACTTTCTATCCCTCTCCCTTCCGCTCTGTAAAAAATCAATAAAATAAATAAATAAATAAATACATAAATAAATACATAAATAAATAAAGTAAAGAGCTCCTACCATTTGCAACAACATGGATGGAGATGGAGAGCATTATGCTAAGTGAAATAAGCCAGGCAGAGAAAGATAAATATCACATGAACTCACTAATTTGTGAAATATAATGAAAGGCATAGATTGACAAACAAGAACAGATCCAGAGACTGAGAAACGTCGACCAGAACGTCAAACCTCAGGGAAGGTGGAGGTCGGTGGGAGTAAGGGGGAGGGATCAACAGAAGGACTTTATCCATTTTGAGTTTATTTTTGTGCATGATGTAAGTTGGTGATCTAGTTTCATTTTTTTTTTTTTTTTGGCAAGTATCTGACCAGTTTTCCCAACACCATTTATTGAAGAGACTGTCTTGGCTCCATTGTATAGTCTTGCCTCACTTTGTTAAATATTAATTGAGCACAATGGATTGTGTCGATTTCCGGGTTCTCTGTTCTGTTCCATAAAAACCATATAATCACAGACATTGATGCAGAAAAAGCATTTGACAAAATCCAACACCTTTTCTTGATTAAAAACTCTCAGCAAGGTGAGAAAAGAAGGATCACACCTCAACATAATAAAAGCCATATATGACAAACCCACAACCAACATCATACTCAATGGGCAAAAACTAAAACGATTTCCCCTAAGCACAGGAACAAGACAGGGATGCCCACTCTCACCACTCCTATTTGACATAGTACTGGAAGTACTAGCCATTGCGATCAGACAAGAAGAAATAAAAGGCATCCAAATTGGAAAAGAAGTAAAACTGTCCTTATTCACAGATGACATGATATTGTACACAGAAAACCCTAAAGACTTAAAAAAAAAAAAACCTACTAGACTTAATAAATGAATTCAGCCCTAGCAGGTTTGAGGTCACAAGTTCAATTCCAGTCAAGGGCATGTACCTTGGTTGCAGGAACATTCCCAGTAGAAGGTGTACAAGAGGCAGCTGGTCTATATTTCTCTCTCATCAATGTTTCTAACTCTCTATCCCTCTCCCTCCTTCTCTCTAAAAACAAACAAACAAACAAACAAACAAAAAACCAATAAAAAATATTTTTTAAAAATCAATGTAATATAAATAAAAATTTTAAAAATGATAAAAATAAATGAATTCAGCAATGTAGCAGAATACAAAATTAACACCCAGAAGTTTATGGTTTTTCTATACACCAATAATGAACTCACGGAAAGAGAAATTAAAAAAGCAATCCCACTTATCATTGCAACAAAAAAATTAAGATACCTAGGAATAAACTTAACCAAAGAGATAAAGAACCTCTACTCAGAAAATTTCATAACACTGAAAAAAGAGATAGAGAAAGACATGAACAAATGGAATAATATACCATGTTCATGAATTGGTAGAATCAACATCATTGAAATGTACATATTACCCAAAGTAATCTATAAAGTCAATGCAATCCCCATTAAAAGACCAATGGCATACTTCAAAGACCTAGAACAAATTCTTCAAAAATTCATCTGGAATAAAATAAGAGCCCCAAATGCTGCAGCAATCATGACAAAGAAGAACAATGTTGGAGTGATCACAATACCATATATCAAGCTATACTACAAAGCCATTGTTCTCAAAACTGCCTAGTACTGGCACAAGAACAGTCAAGCTCCACTTTTAATGCCACGACTGAGATATACCTATTTGAACTTTCTCTTACCTGTCATTACTGTGAATTCAACTAGAAGGTCTAAAATTTCCCACAAATTCAACTTTGGTGAAAAAAGAAATGCTGCTTCTTTTAAATTCATATTCTCATTCTCTCTCTCTCTCTCTCTCTCTCTCTCTCTCTCTCTCTCTCTCTCTCTCTCTCTCTCTCCTCCCTCCCTCCCTTCCTTCCTCCCCTGTCCCTTCTCCATCCCTCTCTGTCTTCTCCTGCCCTTCCACCTACCTCTCTCATTTTTAAACTGAAACAAAACACTTTCTGCCTAAAGCCTAAGGTGAGATTTCTTGAGTGTTCTCTGTGGCTGGTGAAATATGATGCATCCATAGTTTCCCAGAGCATCAGCTTTTATCTATAACCACAACAGGTTCCAGATCAGCCACAAACAATGCTGAGAATGACCAAGTTCATTCCTGATCTCCCTGAACACCACCTCCCAAGTGGGGGTTGTGGTCACAATTATGCACTTTGCTGTACTGGGCACCTTTTTTAGATACAGAATTCATCCTTCTTGAAAAATGTCACATGGTCCCTATATAAAAAAAATAATCTCCCAAAAAAGAAGACAAAAAGAAAGTATTCCTTTTATTATACCTGCTGGAGATAGGAAGGATTAGAATTTGAAGGGGTAAACATGAGGGACAGAATTACAGGAATCAGAAAGCTAATTTAAAAAGAGTTGAGAGGAAGAAACTTTTTTTAAAAGCAAAAGAAAATGGATGTACAAAACTATTTGATATTACCTAAACTCACTTCATCCTTTCTAAGAAAATGTCTGCCATTAAGTATTCTAAGTTCGTAAGTTCTTGCTCTTGACATAAATGTACAATGTTTAAAAAAAAAAAAAAAAGCACTTGAACAAAACTCTTGTGCATTTGCTGACCTCTTGTTGCCATTCACTTCAATCAGCCCCATAGTGTTCCTCAACATTTCCAAATCCCAAATGGGGCCTTGCTGATTGGGAGCAGTTGGTGCATATGTGCAATATATACAGAATCATTTCCTGGAGACTTCAAAACCCAGGACTCACATTCCTCCACGTATTCCAGGACACGCTTTTATCTCTCCAGTGTACAAAATGTTCCCAAGCTGCCTGCGAAACGTGTGATGTGAGCGATTTGACAAAAATATTATAAAATGTGTTAATTATCTTTAAACATGTATCTTTGAAATTTTCAGTTCATCTTATATTATGTGCTGAACAGAAACTGGCTTTGTTTCTTGCAATTTAATTACACAAAAGGCCTAAATCATTAATGTTCTCGGTTTCCTTTAATGACTTTGGTTTCTTTTAAAGGAGTCTGGATATCTCTGAAAAGCATGCTGGATAAATTCCCAAAGTGCTAGTTTGTTGGCCAAAATACTCAAAGGTAATAGGCTACAGCTGCTTCCTTATTTTTAGGGGGAAGGGTGCAAAGGACACTTGACAAATGTGTGATTGCCAAACATTCAGGCTCTGTCCTCTAAAGAGATGCTGAGTAGACTATATTAAACTGAGCTGTTTTATATGGAGACCTGGATTTTTCTATTCTAAAAAAAAGCAATGTTTAATCAATGAATCCTAAAACCTGAATATGGAAATGTACTTTAAAATTATAAGGCACAGTGATCTGATCCTGCTATAATACTCCTACCAAGTGATAATGTGTTTGAACACTTTGGGAGCAGAGAATCTACTCTGTATTAAAATAGTCCAAACACATACACAAAATTTTAATTCATACCAAACTAATAAACACTCTCCATAATATGTAAGGAGCTACCATACCCTATTAAGAAAAAGACCAATAGAAAAATGACCAAAAGATGTAGAAATAAAATAAATATAGTTAATGCAGCTGTTACAGTGAGACACTGAATTTATATGGAGTGAGTTTCTGAATATATTGCTAAGTAGGAACACCAAAATGCAAAAGAGCATGTACAGAGCATATGTGGTGTGCTACCTTTAATAAAGAATAGGGAGTTTTACATCTACTAAATATTAGTAATAAACAAATATAGTTATCCTATATATTAAAAGCCTACTATGCTAAGTGTCCTACCTTTCAACTGTTCAATTAGTCGCTATGACACACACTACCAAGGGGCAGACTCTCTGATTGGTAGTTTAGCTTGCTGCTGTGGTCTGGAAGATCAGAACTGGGCAAGACAGGCCAGACATGGCCTGGCCCTCCTGCAGTCCTTCCCTGGCCCTAATTGTACATTGGTGGGGTCCCTTGGCCAGGCCTGTGCCCTCTCATAATCTGGGACCTTTCAGGGGATGTCAGAGAGCTGGTTTCGGCCCAGTCCCCACAGGGCAGGTTGAGGGACCCCATTGGTGCACAAACCCATGCACTGAGCCTTTAGTTAAATATAAAAAAAAAGAAATGAAATACTCAACCTCACTATAGTAAGAGGAATGTAAATCAAAACTACCCTGAGCCCAGACAGCATGACTCAATGGTCGAGTTGTTGTGGAACAAACTCAAGTGAATGACCACTGGAGTCCAGACCAAATTAAAATTTATGGAGCCTTTATTAGCTTGCTGGAGACTGCTCTGCCATTCTCCATGCAGGGGGTCCAGAGAGCAGCCCTTTGTGCAGGACCACTTTTAAGCACATTAACCACATCCTGTTTTTTGCAGACAAACAACCCAAGACAAAACAGTTTTTCCCAAGCAACATCAGGGTCATGCCATTGATGACCATGTTATTCACAGGGTCATCCTGTTCTTCAGAAAGCTGACAGTGATCTATAAAAAAAAGGCCTACATGTTGGGAAGGGTCCATGAGACCATATCTCAAGGCCTGGCCTAATGTCAGCACTGACAACTCTATCTGGGGCATGGTCCACAGCTTCTCTGGAGTGCTCAAAAATTCTCACTCTCTAACAGAGTGTCAACCTGTTGTCCAGGAGGTGTCAGTCAGGGCACATGCCACTTTTCAGGCTTGATTCCCAGTAGGAGGCATGCAGTAGGCAGCCTATCGATGATTCTCTCTCCTCATTGATTTTTCTCTCTCTCTCTTCCTCTCCCTTCCTTTCTCTGAAATCAATAGAAACATATTTTTTTAAGAAGAGAGAAGAACAAAGTGGGAGGACTGACCCTACCTGACTTCAAGACTTATTATAAAGCTACAATAATCAAAACAATGTGGTAATGGCAAAGGAATAGACCAATAGATCAATGGAATATTAAAGAGCTGAGAAATAGACCCACATAAATATAGGCAATTTATCTTGGACAATGGGATTAAAGGCATTACAATGCAGAAAAAATAGTTTTATCAATAAATGGTGAAAAATAACTGGGCATCTACGTGCAAAAAATGATTCTAGGTACATATTTTGCATCTTTCATAAATATTAAGTCAAAAAAATCATAGACCGAAATGTAAAGCACAAAATATAAAACTCTAACATAGGAGAAAATCTGGATGCTGGCTTTGGCAATGACTTTTTAGGTAAAACACTAAAGGCATAATATAATCTAGGAAAGAAAGAACTGATAAGCTGGACTTCATTAAAATTTAACATTTTTTTCTCTGTGAAAGATGCTGTCAAGAGAATAAAATGATAAGCCATAGCCCTGGTCATTGAGGCCCAGTTGTTTGGAGTGTCATCCCCTGCACCGTAGTGTCTCAGGTTTGATTCCCAGTGAGGAAATATACCTTGATTTCAGATTTGATCTCTCGTCAGGGTACATGCTAGTACAGGAGGCAACCAATCCATATTTCTTTCTTTCTCCCTCTCCCTTCCTCTTTCTCTAAAATCAATAAAAAGCATATCCTCAGGTGATGATTTTAAAAAAAGATAATCCATAGAATGGGATAAACTACTTGCAAAAGACATATTTGATAAAGGACTGTTATCCAAAATATATAAAGAACTCTTGAAACTAGACAGTAAGAAGATAAACAACCCATATCAGATGTCATCAGAGAAAGGCAAGTTAGAACCACATGAGATAAACATTTATTAGAATGGCCAAAATCTATATCACTGACAACAAATATTGGTGAGAATGTGGAGCAACAGGTACTCTGATTCATTCCTGGTGGAAATGCAAAGTAGTACACACATTTTAGAATACAGTTTGGCAATTTCTTACAAAACTAAACATACTCTTACCATATAATCCAACAATTGCTTGCCTTGGTGTTTACCCAAAGGAATTAAAAACTTATGTTCACACAAAAACCGGCACATGAAAGTTTATAGCAGCTTTATTCATAATTGCCAAACTTTGAAGCAAACAAGATATCTTTCAATAGGTGAATGGATAAATAACCTGTGGTACAACCAGACAATGAACTATTATTCTGTGCTTAAAAGAATTGAGTGGAGAGACAAAATGGCGGTGGAATAGATGGACTTGTCCCGAGCCTTGTCCTAGAGCAAATAGAATGAGCAGCTGAAATGAATAACATCCAACCCGAACTGGTGAAGGAGACTCAGCTGGTGAGACAGTTTGCAGCCAGGAAGGGCAGGGGACCCCTGAAGAAAGGTAAAATCAGCGATCTGGGCAGGAGAGTCTGCCAGACCTCTGAGCCTAGAGGTTCAGAGGGAATTCTCACAGCACCAAGCTACATCCCTGGGACAGGCACAGCATCTGACTGTGGAAAGAAGGTCCACAGGACTGCTGAAGACAGGGGATTCTAGATCTAGGTCCCCAGTCACAAAAATGAAGGCCAGCAGGGCAGCCTGAAAGGAGAGGTGCAGTCTTTCCCTCCCTGTGGCCTGTGCTTTTCTTCACTGAACCTAGCTCACAGGACCTTTAGGAGACAGACACTTACCAGTGACTGAGGTGTGGGAGAAGGTGTGGACTTGTGGAATCTGGGGAGAGGAAGGGATCCATGAGAAGTGGCAGTGAATCTGGTGCCGAATCATACCTGAACCCAGGACTTGGGCAGCCATTTTGTCCTGAAGAGATAGCCCGTCCTCCAGTCTCCATGCAACCAATACAGACTCTACCCTGAATGGTACGAAGGTATTTTAAAAAAATCTGAATAGTTCTTGAGAGTCCACAGGGACTGGCCTAAACAGAGACCTTTAGTCCTGCAACTGGAAACTGAGAAATAGTACAGTACAGAAGACTGGGAACTTAATCCAACCAAAGGAACGACATTTTACTTTTTTATTTTTATATTTTTATTATTATTTTGTTATCTTTTTTCTCTCCTTTTTCCTGTTTTAGTTTGTTGCTTTATTTTCTACTTCTTTTTGCATTATTTTTCTATCACTCTTTTATTTTTATTTGCTATTTTTTATTTTTTGAAATCAATTTTTTGTAAATTTATTATTATTATTTTCTTCTCATTCTTTTTCTTCCTATCCACTCATCCCTTTCTACTTCCTCTGTACTGAATTGAGGTCCTCCCCACATTCATCCAATTCTTAAGCTCAGCCTATACAAATTCTGCCCCCACCCTCTTTGCTGGGTGTTTGGTGTTTGCATTTTTTTTGTTTGTTTGTTTATAGATAAACCACACACACACACACACACACACACACACACACTAGAGGCCCAGGGCATGAAACTCATGCACGGAGCTGGGGGGGTGAGGGGGGGCGGGGGAGGTTCCCTTAGGCCTGCCTGCACTCTCTGCAATTCAGGACCCCTACTCCTTTTTCTTACCTAGCTAACATCTTCACATTTAAAAAAAATTAACTGAAATATCACCTACTCTAGGAAATCTTCTTTGAACAAATGTCTTTACAATCTGTATTAAGTATTTTCATAGTATACCATTCTTTTTCTTTAACAGCTACTTAGAGTAGATGAGATGTGGTTTTCATTCTTACATCTGAATTTTTTCTTCTTGCTCTTGTAATAGCAAAGCTTATCCAATTTACATTTGCCCTTCAAGGGCTTTTATTTGGCTAAGTTTCTAGTTGGCTCCCTGCTTTTTTTTTTTTTTTAAGCATAAATTTGGGTTGTGATAGTAAGCCTCACTTATATTCAAGCCTGTAGGTCTCTCTATCTGAATATTTCTATAATACCTATCACTTTAGCATACCAGAGATTGTGTTCATTTATAGAAAATAACAATAAATGTCACCTGATCATTTGATCTTCTAGTAATATTTTATAGCAAGATGTATTATTCTAGTAATTTATCTATTACAAATCTGAAGTGTACAATAATAAATTACATTGAACAATAAAGAATGACTCAAATATCAAAGCATAGTACACTTAAGGCCTCCCTTGTCCTGTGCCTCAGATATCATAGCATAGCACACAGTTCACGTGGAACTCAGCTTCCTTTAAAATAGGAAGGGATGCCATATGCATGAACCAGCTACTTCCAATTTAATTCATAGCACATACTCTTTGTACTAATTATTGGCAAATCATCCTAGCAATTGCCTCTGTTCCTCTCTGTATTGTTGCCTTACATTCTGATGTTATTACTGCGCTTTTATCATCCACTCGCTCTAATAAGATTGTGAGTTTTTTAAGGGCAGAGATCATGACTTGAGCTTGTGTTTCTCTGTCAAGATGCCTAGATAAATACTCAAATGTCATCCAGTCCAAATGACTGTGATTAGAGAGGCCCACCGTTGCTGGAGACCTCTAATTTTTATTTAAGGTCCTCATTTGTTCTGTGCCTTTACAAAAGGGTGAGTAGGGGTTGAGGGAATTTGAGGAAACGCAGACAGAATTCTCCTCCTAAAAGATTTTGCTAAGCTGGCCACCAGGACCACTGGGAATTTGTTCAATTAAAACCTGGACACACAGAAATAACAAAGGCACTGGTCTCCTACTGCTAGTGCATGGGGATCAAACCCCAGCCTGCAGGAACTCATCCCACCCCCCCAGTCAGGACCAGGCTGCTGGGTGGGTATACCTGTGCTGGTGCTCCTAACTCTGGGGAGACGGAGACTTCCCATGGCTGCAGGCTAGAGGCCCTGGACTCCGCACGACGTGCCCAAACAGGTCCCTAGCCCAGGCTGGTCAGCGGAGCACCTTCTTCACTTGGAATTGCAGGGCAGCTCAGCCTGGCCTGCGGCCTCTTTCACCCTATAATCAAAGGGCGTGGCTGGGTCTGGCCTCTTTGCCCTGAGACCGAGGTGCGAGGCTTAGCCTAGCCTGTGGCCTTTGTGCTCAGAGATCAAGGGGCACGGCTCAGGCTGACCTCTTACTTAATGATCATGTGCGTCCTGTGATCACTTGCACCCGTGATTGTGGGGCAGCTTGGACCTGGCAGGCATTTTAGGGCACTGCCTTCCACCATCTGCCTATGTAAATTTACCCACCTGGAGGTACAGTCAATTATCATTTTTCTCTTTTATTAGTGTGTGTGTGTATAGCACACATACACTATATTCCCCTTTTTCTTCCTTTTTTTTCTCTCTCATCTTTTTCTCTCTCTTTGATATAATTTGTGCTCTCTTTTCTCTCCCTTAATTCCCTTTTCTGAGGGGATCACTTATACTGGAGTTATTGGTGTTTAAAGTACACATGCTTTTTCCCCTTTGTTTCATGTCTCTTTGAGGTGAATTTTATACTGTTTGGCCAAGGTGCTGGAGAGTGAGCCACATAACCAGACACCTGGACAGGAAATCAACCACGAACAGATCAATAACACCTCAGAGCCAACTACAGAGGCAGTAAGAAGGCAGCAGTGAGGGAGAGAGCATGAGTGAGGGAGCAAAAAAGGACTGTGTGGTCATGTGATGTGTGTGTGTGTGTGTGTGTGTGTGTGTGTGTGTGTGTGTCACAGTTAGATCCTGCAGGACCTTTGGGGGCAGGCTAACTGGGCTCGCCTAACTAGGCAGCCCCAGATACCATTGCAAACAATACCAGGAGGCTGGCTCATCTTTAGAGGCCTAGCCTTTTCGAAAGGGAGAGGTGCTATAACTGGGAGCCCAGCCTCACCTCCACCCAGGGTGCCCTCAAATAACGCCTGGTTCTCTACAGCCATCCCTGCCAGAGACTTGCTACCTTGGCTGTGGTCCTACAGTCACCAAGTCTCGAGCCACCCTGAGTGCAGGCTCCTATGAGTTCCAAAGCAAGCTCCCCACTGACCAGCCCAATGCTTGAGACCAGGGCCCTGTAGTCACATGAGCACCAGACAGGTGAGCAACTTGCTTCTGTCTAAGGAGAAGCAGCCCCACAAGAAGCCTGCCCCAGGCCTAAGAGCAGCAGCCTCACATGGCCTGTCCCTGTTCAAGGAACAACAGCTGTGTGAGTGGCCTGCTCCCCCATCTGAGGAACAGCAACAATATGAGCAGCCTGCCTTATCCAAGGAGCATCAACTGCACAAGCAGCCCGCCCATGACTGAGGAGTGGCAGCCCTGTGCAGCCCGCCCCCATCCAAGGAGCAGCAGCTGAATGCAGGCCACACTCGGTAGTTGTCCTAGGAGCCGCAGCTGTGTGAGCAACCTGCCACCATCCAAAGAACAGCAGTGCGAGGAGCAGCCTGCCCTCATTTGAGGAGCAGCAACCGCCCGAGCAGCCTGCCCTGGTCTGAGGAACAGTAGCTGTGCGAGCAGCCCACACCAGTATGAAAAGCAGTAACCCTGAAAACAACCTGCCACTGTCCAAGGAGCAGCAGTCTCACCAGCAGCCCACCCCATCTGAGGAACAGCAACAGTGTGCAGCCAGCCCTGATCCAAGGAGCAGCCTGCCACATGAGCAGTCTGCACTGTCCAAGGAGCAGCAGCCAAGCATAGCCTGACTGTCTGAGAAGCAACAGCCTCATGATCAGCCTATTCCTGTCAAAGGAACAGCAGCTATGCAATTAGCCTTCCCCACCAGCCAGAGAAGACACCATTGCTGCAAACAACACCCACCAGAGGAGCTGCTGCCAACTGAGGAGCAGCCACTACCATGACTGCCTGAGGAGCAACTGCAGCCTGAAGAGCCACTGCAATCCAAGCAGCAGCCCCTGCACAACTCGACATTCTGATCAGTCAGTGAGGCCAAAAATGGGTAGACAAAGAAACCCCCAAAGGAAAGAAAAGGAGGAATCTCCAGCAAGGCAGTTAAATGAAACAATGGCATGCAATATGTCAGAAAAAGAATTCAGAATAAGAATTCCATAATACAGTTCATAAACTGGATGGATGAAAAAATCAACAACTTATGTAAGAATAAAGAAGAAATGAAGAGTGATATAGTTACAATAAAAAGTTTCAACAGTATACTAGAAGAAGAGGACTGAATTAGCGAATTAGAAGACAGGGAAGCAAAAGACACCCAAATTGAACTACAACTGAAGAAAAATATTAAAAGATAGGAGGAGAACCTAAGGGAGCTATGGAACAACAAGAAATGAAGCAACATACAGGAGGGGAGAGGAAAATGGCGGCGGAACGGAGGGATTCGATCTGAATCTGCTCACAGGGCAGAGGGAGGGAGCAGCTGAAAGTCGCGCAGGGAGCATTTGTCCGCGACTAGGGGGACAGCTGTGCTCCAGGAGAAGATAGAGGACTGCTGGGCTGGCCTCCCTAGCCTGAGCGGCCCCAGTACTGCTGGGTTCTCTCCCTGAGCCAACTGCGCGAGGAGGCATGCGGAGGCGGACCACGACATCTTGAACGAGAGGAGCCGGAAAACAGACAGCTGCCGTGCGCGGTACCGGCTGCACCGCTGGGGCTCCCGGAGCACCGGTGCCCAGGTGCCGCGGAGGCGCACAGAGCCCAGGGAGCGCTAAACTCCAGCTCGGAAAGGTCAGATTTCCCTGGGGGTACTTTGGGCGCGAAACTGAGGGGGCTGGCAGTCTGGGAGATCTGCACCTTGGATCTCAAAACCTGGAGATCTGCACCTGAAATAGAATCTGTGGCTGTTGAAGCTGGTGAACGTGGGAGAGGGCCCTTGGAGCTGGTGGCAGAGTTGATCCCTGGAGCGCAATCGGTTTGGACCTGACAGAGGGGAGAAGCCCGGAAGATTTTGGGAGGGTTCTGGCTGCTAAAACAGCAGTCACCATTAGAGAGTCAGTATTGTTTAGTTCATGATAAAGAGGACCAATAGACCCAGAAGTCAACCTAGAAACACTGCCACCCAGGGGCCAAATCACAAATTGACTCTTATGTGACAGGGAATTGATTATATTTTCTCTTCGACCTTGGGAATACAGTCTATTTTCATCTACACTTTAGTATCTTTTACTCTACCTCAACTTCACCTTTATACCACCACTCTCTGGCTAACCTTTCCCTATTTAGTGCCTTGTTTCCCTTACACTTTTCCCGCTTTAGATTTACCTAATTCTTTAGCCTTACCCCCTGTTAAAATTTCACCCCACTGATATATCTAATCTCTAACCACCTAATCCAAGTGCATATATACCTCTAGCTTCTCTGACTTCACTATCTTAAAGCATTTTTAGCCCTGTCCTGTTGTTGTTTCCTTGACTGTTGATTATATTGATTTTTTAAGCAGGTTTATGAGATTGATTTGCTCATTCTGTTATTTTGGTTTGTCTTGTAGGGGGGGTTATTTTTATTTTTGGTGTTGTTTCTTGTTTTGTTGTCCTCATCTGCATTGTTTTTGAGATAGATTTTTGCTTCCGTGTTCCCTCACCTCTCTTGATATTAGTAGTTGTGTGTAATTTGTATCAATCTCCAAGTACTTGTTGCAGGTTTGGTTCGGATTAAGGGCTGTCCTATAGGAGTTTTCACCCCACATTTATAATTTACTCCTTTTATTTCTTTTTTTCTTCTCCCCCTTTTCCCATTATCATTCTGGCATTCCTGTCTTTCTTTTTTGTGAGTGTATGTGTGTGGGGGGGTCTCTTTCTTTTTTGTGTGAGTGTGGGTGTGTGAGTGTCTGTGTGGGTCTGGGGGAGGTTCTCTTTCTTTTTTCCCACCTATCACCGAATTTGCCTTTCTCTGGCATTCACCTTTATTTGGAATTACAATTACTTTGACTACATTCCAGTTCAGTGCCTGGTGTGTTGCACCTGGTTGTGTTGTATTTTGTGCCTTTAAATCAACGCAGGAGAGTGAGAACTACATAACCACATACACAGAGAAGAGAGACCATGGGAAGACAAAGAAATAGCCCACATATGAAAGAAAAGCAAGGCTCACCAGAAAAGGAGGTAAACGAAATGGAAGTTAACAACCTGTCAGAGAAAGAATTCAGAGAAATGGTCATAAGGTGGCTGAAAAGAATGGAAGACAAATTTGATAATATGAGTAAGAACCAAGAGGAAATGAGGAAGACCCAGGAAGAAATGATGAAGAGCCATGAAGAAATGAAGAGGAGCCAAGAAGAAATGAAAAGTGACATTGCTGAAGTAAAGAACTCAATAGAAAGTATTAAGAGTAGACTAGAAGAAGCAGAGGATCGCATCAGTGAGCTAGAAGACCAGGTAGGAAAAAATAACCAAGTAGAGCAGCTACTAGAAAAAAAAATTAAAAAGCAGGAGGAGAGCCTAAGAGAACTTTGGGACAACATGAAACAAAACAACATCCGTATAATTGGGCTTCCAGAAGGACAGGAGACTGAGCAAGGAATAGAAAACCTGTTGGAAGAAATAATGACAGAAAACTTTCCTGGTATAGGAAAGGAAAAACCCACACAAATCCAAGAAGCTCACAGAGTCCCAAGCAAAATAAACCCCAAAAGACCTACGCCAAGGCACATTATAATTAAATTGGCAAACACCAATGACAAAGTAAGAATCTTAAACGCTGCCAGAGAGAGACAAAAAGTCACCTACAAAGGAACCCCCATCAGACTAACAAGTGATCTCTCAACAGAAACCTATCAGGCCAGAAGGCAGTGGAATGAAATCTACAAAGTCATGCAAAGGAAGGGTCTGAATCCTAGAATACTGTACCCAGCAAGGCTCTCAATCAAAATTGAAGGTCAAATCAGGAGCTTCACAGATAAAAAAGGACTAAGGGAATTCGTCACCACCAAACCAGCAATGCAAGAAATGCTAAAGGATCTGCTGTAAAAAGAAATAGGAAGCGAAGAAGGATCACAGGGGCAAAGAACAAAAATGGCAACATATAAGCACCTATCAATAATAACTTTAAATGTAAACGGGTTAAATGCTCCAATCAAAAGACATAGGGTAATAGACTGGATAAGAAAACACAACCCATGTATCTGCTGTCTACAAGAAACCCACCTCCGAAAAAAAGACGCACACAGACTGAGGATGAAAGGTTGGAAAAAAGTTATTCAGGCGAATGGAAATGAAAAAAAAGCTGGGGTAGCCATACTTATATCTGACAAATTAGATCTCAAAGTGAAGGACATAACAAGAGATAAAGAAGGCCACTTCATAATTCTAAAGGGAGCAATTCAACAAGAAGAAATAACTCTTGTAAACATATACGCACCCAATACAGGAGCACCCAAATATATACAAAAACTCCTAGAGGACATCAAGGGAGAGATAGACAGCGATACAATCATAGTAGGAGACTTTAATACCCCATTATCACCATTGGACAGATCCTCTAAACAAAAAATCAGTAAAGAAACAGCAATTCTCAATGACTCACTGGACCAGATGGAATTAATTGACATCTTCAGATCATTTCACCCCAAAGCCACAGAATATACATTCTTTTCAAGTGCCCATGGGTCATTCTCAAAGATAGACCATGTATTAGGTCATAGGCAAAGTCTCTCCAAATTCAAGAAGATAGAAATCATATCAAGTATATTCTCAGATCACAGTGGCATAAAGCTGGAAATCAACTACAATAGAAACAATCCAAAGAAATCGAACACATGGAGACTAAACAGCATGCTATTAAACTATGACTGGGTTACTAGAGAGATTAAGGAAGAGATAGAAAATATCATGGAAACAAATGACAATGATAGCACAACAATCCAAAATCTATGGGACACAGTGAAAGCAGTTCTGAGAGGGAAGTTCATAGCTCTACAATCCTACTGCAAAAAACTAGGAACAGCGGCAATAAATTATCTAACCCAACAACTCAAAGAGTTAGAAAGAAAGCAACAAGAAAAGCCCAGTGTAAGCAGAAGGAAGGAAATAGTAAAGATCAGAGCAGAAATAAATGACATAGAGACCAAAGAAACAATACAGAAGATCAACGAAACCAAGAGCTGGTTCTTTGAAAGGATAAACAAGATTGATGAACCTCTAGCCAGACTCACCAAGAAGCAAAGAGAGAGGACCCTAATAAATAAAATCAGAAATGAAAGAGGTGAAATAACAACAGACCCCATTGAAATACAAAGGATTGTTAAAAAATACTATGAACAACTCTACTCCAACAAACTGGACAACCTGGAGGAAATGGATATGTTTCTAGAAAAATATAACCTCCCAAAACTCAATCAAGAAGAATCTAAACAACTCAATAGACCAATAACTGTGGAAGAAATTGAAGCAGTCATCATAAAGCTTCCAGCAAACAAAAGCCCAGGGCCAGACGGCTTCACAGGGGAGTTTTACCGAACATTCAAGGAAGAACTAAAACCTATACTCCTCAGACTATTCCAGAAAATTCAAGAGGATGGAAAACTTCCAAACTCCTTCTATGAAGCTAGCATCACCCTAATACCAAAACCAGATAAAGACGACACAATGAAAGAGAATTACAGGCCAATATCCCTCATGAATATAGATGCCAAAATCCTCAATAAAATTCTAGCAAATCGGATCCAGCAGTACATCAGAAAGATCATACACCACGACCAAGTAGGATTTATCCCAGGAATGCAAGGATGGTACAATATCCGCAAATCAATAAATGTGATACATCACATAAACAAATTGAGAGATAAAAATCACATAGTCATATCAATTGATGCAGAAAAAGCATTTGACAAAATCCAACATCCTTTCTTAATAAAAACTCTCAATAAGGTAGGAATAGAAGGATCATACCTCAACATAATAAAAGCCATATATGATAAACCCACAGCATACATCATACTCAATGGGCAAAAACTACAATCATTTCCCCTAAGAACAGGAACAAGACAGGGTTGCCCACTTTTACCACTCCTGTTCAACATAGTACTGGAAGTATTAGCCATTGCAATTAGACAAGAAGGAGAAATAAAAGGCATCCAAATTGGAAAAGTAGAAGTTAAGCTATCCTTATTTGCAGATGACATGATATTGTACATAAAAAACACGAAAGACTCCATAAAAAAGTTAGTAGACTTAATAAATGAGTTCAGCAATGTAGCAGGCTACAAAATTAACGCCAAGAATTCTATGGCATTTCTGTACACTAATAGTGAACTTACAGAAAGAGAGACTAAAAAAGCAATCCCATTTACCATCACACCAAAAAAATTAAGATACCTAGGAATAAACTTAGCTAAGGAGGTAAAAGATCTATTTGTGGAAAACTACAGGACACTGAAAAAAGAGATAGAGGAAGATGTAAACAGGTGGAAGAACATTCCATGTTCATGGATTGGGAGAATCAACATAATTAAAATGTCCATACTACCCAAAGCAATCTATAAATTTAATGCACTCCCCATTAAAATACCAATGGCATATTTCACAGACCTAGAAAGAACTCTCCAAAAATTCATCTGGAACAAAAAAAGGCCCCGAATAGCCACAGCAATCCTGAGAAAGAAGCACAAAGTCGGTGGGATTTCCATACCAGATTTCAAGCTGTATTACAAGGCTACTGTTCTTAAAACAGCCTGGTACTGGCACAAGAACAGGCATATAGATCAATGGAATAGAATAGAGAATCCGGATATCAACCCAATCCACTATGCTCAATTAATATTTGACAAAGGAGGCAGGAACATAAAATGGAGTCAAGACAGTCTCTTCAATAAATGGTGTTGGGAAAATTGGACAGATACATGCAAAAAAATGAAACTAGAGCACCAACTTACACCATACACAAAAATAAACTCAAAATGGATACAGGACTTAAACGTAAGACAGGAAACCATAAAAATATTAGAGGAATCTACGGGAAGAAAAATCTCAGACATATGCCAAAAGAACTTCTTTGATGATACCGCTCCGAGGGCAATGGAAGCTAAAGAGAAAATAAACAAATGGGACTACATCAAAATCAAAAGCTTTTGCACAGCTAAAGAAACCATCAACAAAACAACAAGAAAACCCACTGTATGGGAGAACATATTTGCAAATGTTATTAGTGATAAAGGTTTAATCTCAAGCATCTACAGGCAACTCACCCAACTCAATAAAAGGAGGACAAATGATCCAATAAAAAAATGGGCAACAGACCTAAATAGAATCTTCACGAAAGAAGACAAAAGGAAGGCCGAGAGACACATGAAAACTTGCTCAAAGTCACTAATTATCTGAGAGATGCAAATCAAAACGAGTATGCGGTACCATCTCACACCTATCAGAATGGCTTACATCAACAAATCAACAAACGACAAGTGCTGGCGAGGATGCGGAGAAAAAGGAACTCTTGTGCACTGCTGGTGGGATTGTAGACTAGTACAGCCACTGTGGAGAACAGTATGGAGATTCCTCAAAAAACTAAAAATGGAGCTCCCATTCGACCCAGTGATCCCACTTCTAGGAATATACCCCAAGAAATTAGAAAGGCGAATTAGAAAGGATATATGTACCCCTATGTTCATAGCAGCACAATTTACCATAGCTAAGATTTGGAAACAGCCGAAGTGCCCATCAGCAGATGAGTGGATTAAAAAACTATGGTACATTTACACAATGGAGTACTACGCCGCAGAAAAAAAGAAGGAGCTCCTACCATTTGTAACAACATGGATGGATTTGGAGAGCATTATGCTAAGTGAAATTAGCCAGGCAGAGAAAGACAAATATCACATGATCTCACTCATTTGAGGAATACAATCAATGACATAGACTGATGAACAATAATGGATCCAGAGACTGAGAAATGTCCATCAGAATGTCAAACCTCAGGGTAAGTGGCAGGTGGTGAGAGTAAGTGGAAAAGTCAATATACTTGAACTCGTGAACTGAGGTAAGTGATTTGTGTTTTTACATCCCTGACAAAGTTTATATAAAATTATAAAAAATGGCAGCTAGTCTGACATTGAATTGACATGGCCTAGAGCTTGTCATATCCTATGGAGACCAGTCCTTAGGCTAGGCCCTGCTTAACCTCCCATGACACCATAATACCCTTACATGATATTATTCTACAATGTCATTATAATATTTGATATTTGACAACAGCATATTATACAATTATCCCAAACAAACTTACAAACTAATTCTTTGAATGTTGGGCAGCAACTTAAAAAAAGCATAGGAAAGAAATTAATCCCTTTCAGAAGGAATTAAGGCACTGGGAAGGCATCCGAGCATTCTATATTGGCCCTTCTTGCCCTTTCTGCCAAGAGGGACCTTCTTGTTACTATCCAAATACACACAGCTGATGCCAGAGTTTTCAGTTCGAGCTGTGGCTGAAGCCTTTGGGCAGCTGGCACCATGGATCTGTATCTCGACCAATGGTGTGAGCTGGGCCCTCTCTGGAGAAGAAACCTGGGTCCCCCGAGATATGTGATCAGTACCGGGACCCCGCCAGCAGGCGAGGGGACCCCAAGGCAGGTACTGGACGTGGAGGCCACAGGGGCGCATAGACTACAAAGGAGACAGAACTGAACCTCACATCACCCTGTTTGGCCCCGGAGGATGGCTGGTTAGCCAGAGACGGGTAAGATTCCTCAGGGAAGGAACAACCTAAGACAGGCACAGTCGCAGAGGGGCCAACAGGAGAGAACTAAAAGGTCAACAGAGGTGGGGCACAGACCCTCATCCACAAACCTTGCAGGGGTTTGAATTCTCAACCCTCCTAAGGGAGGTCTCCTACCCCCACGGCTGCTTCGCCTCCCACACACAACTCATATGGGGACCCAGGCGGCAGACAGAGACTTGGCCAGCAATAGCTGCTGTATATCTAAATTCAGTCTATTACCAGGAATGCTCGGGACCTACTCAAAATTGCAAATATTCCTTTCCACTAGTATTCACAGGGTAAACTAAGATTTCTGCTTGAGTATTAAAATTGACAGGAAAATAGTAATCAAGTTTTCAGATTAATTTAAATTGGCCAAGTGAAATATGAGAATACTCAAGAAAATTATAGGGTACTGGACAAAAAGCTTTTCCTAAAACATTAACTGAAAAATCTATTAGTAGTTCATCTCACTGTAAATTTGCCTAACATCCAAAGAACCTAAAGCAGTCACTTTGTGTGCAAAAATTAAAATTTAAAATTATCAAGACTGCAATAGAAAATTTCCAAAAGTCCCCATTAATCAAAAAAGGGGAGGGGACAGCGGGGTAATATCATGTAAGGGACAAAAAAACAAATATCGAGTAAGTAAAATACATCTAGAAAATTCTTACTTCAGTAAAGTAAATTGCATTTGTAAAAACAATAGCAGGACACCCATGAAAAAACACACATGGTGTCAAAATAAGCCAAAGGAAAATCATTTAGGCAAAAATTAAAAAGAATCCCAAGTCTATTTTGCATAGAGGATCCCTTTGTTAACTTTTGGTCGAGAATGTGTTTGTGTGTTTTCAGAGAACAACTTCAAGACCATGTGGGTTCCTGCGACGGTGAGGAACTGATGGATCTGTTCCAGTCACGAGGATGGTCCAGAGATGGGGGACACTGACGACACCTTGCCATGCTAGCAGTTGGCAGCTGTGCATGTCTGCAGGCAGCCCAGGACCAAACCAGAGAGGATGGATCATGCATTGACACGATATGTCCACCATCTGGATACCATTGCTGACTTATACACATAATGACTTATTTGACACTGAAAGTGGGACTCAGAAAAGTTGGACATTGAAACCGAGACTGAAACACTTTTTGTTCTTATACATTTATTTCTAGTATGCAGAGGAAAGATATTTTGAAGAAAAGAAACAGGGGAGAGTGATTGATATAGAGGCAGGATGGCCTTGAACAGGCTGTCAAGCTACAGGGGGAGGCTTGGGTGGATGGGAGGCAGATGCTGGGGGGGAGATCAACGGAAGGACTTGTATGCATGCATATGAACATAACCAATGAATGAAAGACACTGGGGCGGGGAGGGGGGAAGCTGGGGATATGTGCTGGGGGGTGGGGGAGGCTGGGGGGAGGATAAGGGGGAGGGGGAAAGGAAAACATGTACTACTATTATACTGCAAAAAAACAATAAAAAATAATTTTAAAATAAATAAATAAATAAAAAGAAATGAAGCAACATACAAATAATAGGGGTTCCATAACAACAAGAAGAGGAACAAGGGTTAGAAAATCTATTTGAAGTAATAATATCAGAAAATTTCCATTATGTGGGGAAGAAAAATGTCACACAAGCACAGAGAGTCAACACAAGATGAGCCCAAAAAGCCTCAAATGGAGACACATCATAATTATGATGGCAAATGTTTAGGACAAAGAGAAAATCTTAAAGGCTGTAAGAGAAAAACAGAACGTTATGTGTAAGAGATCTCCCATTAGATTATCAAATAATTTCTCAACAGAAACACACCAGGCCAGAAAAGAATGGAAGGAAATTTACAAAGTGATGCAAAGCAAGGGACTGAATTCGTGAATACTCTATCCAGCAAGGCTATCAGTCAAAACTGAAGGAGAAATCAGAGCTTCACAGACAAAAAAAAATGCTAAGGGAGTTTATCACTACCAAACCAGAAATACAAGAAATGCTAAAGGAACTGGTGTAAAAGGAAGAAATAAAAAGGTAAAAAGTAACACAGGCACAAAAAATAAAAATGGCTACAAACAAGTACCTTTCAATAATAACTTTAACTGTAAACAGACTAAATGCTCCAATCAAAAGACATCGAGTGTTTGAGTGGATAACATGACCCATATATATGCTGTTTACAAGAGACCCACCTCAGGCAAATGGAAATGAAAAAAAGCTAGGGTAGCAATACCTATATCTGACAAAATAAACCTCAATGTGAAGGCCAAAACAAGAGATAAAAAAAGGCCACTTCATAATACTAAAGGGATCAATATAACACGAAGATATAACCCTGGTAAACATATATTCATCCAATGCAGGAGCACCCAATTACATTAAAAAAAAACTGGAGCCAAGCCTTCTGCTCACACAGTGGCGGCAGCCATTTCTGTTGGGGTTTATTTATCTTCTATAAATGAAACTTTGTAGCCTTAGGCAGAGGCCTGGGCCAGCCAAAGTGTGTGGAAAGCTAGGCTTCCTCCATCTCCAGGGAAGCCCACGCCTCCCTCCTGCTCTTTCTATGGCTGCAGCCATCTTAGTTGGGTTTAATTTGCATATTCACTCCTGATTGGCTTGTGGGCATGGATTATGAGTGTAGCAGAGTGATGGTTAATTTGCATATTGCTCTTTTATTATATAGGATAAGCCTACACCAAAAAACAAAAAATAGGAGGGGCAAGATGGTGACCAGCAGGAAGGTAGGGAGGGGAGTCTGTGAGAGAGTAAGGGAGTGATAGAGGTATGTGTAGATATGTGTGGGTGTGGATGTGAGTCAAATAGGGATAGTTAGGTCCTGCAGATCTTCCAAGGGGCTGCCAATCTGGGCAGTCTTAGATAGCAAAACCCCAATGTCACAGCAAACACTCCAGAGAGGACACTAGCTGCACAGAGACCATGCCATCTTGAAGAACAGAACCGTTTGAGACTAGAATTGAACAGAATTGATTGATGCCCTGTTTGGTCTCCGAAGCAAACTGGGACCCTACAGCCACTCTGGTAGAAGACCTGTCACCACAGCTGCAGACCCAGGGACAGCAAGACTCCAGGAACCTGGCCACAGATTTCTGTGAGTCACAAAGCTAATCCCCCTCTTCCGCTGCCCCTGTGGCATCAGCATAGGATCTGCCAGACCCTGACTGCACAACAGGGCTTCCTGTACACACACAGCAGCCGCAGCTCAACCTGACTTTGAACCTTGGTGTCAGACATGGGAAGTTTGTTTCCTGCAACCAGGCTCTGTGCCCAGGCAGGGAGACTGCTGAATTTGACCCTAAGTGCACATCTTTGGGGAGATTATTTTCTGTGACCAGACCCGCATCCACGCAGGGAGACAGCACCAAATGTGAGCCTGGACTTGCAAACTCGGGGAATTTATTCCCTGCAACTAGGCTCCACACACAAGCAGGGAGACTGAGCTGAATTTGAGCATGGACTTTCGAACTCGGGGAATTTGTATCCTGTGACTAGTCCCCACACCCAGACAGGGAGGCAGACCTGAATTTGAGCCTAGCTATGCATTCCTGGGAAGACTGTTTTCTATGACGAGATCACGCACCCACACAGGGCAGAGAGACAGCGCTGAATTTGAGCCTGAACGTGCAATCTCTGGGAATTTGTTTGCTGCAACCAGGATCCATGCCCAGGCAGGGAGGCTGAGCTGAATTTGAGCATAGGTGCAAGACCTAGGGGATATTGTTTTCTGCAATATCTTATGCCCACGCAAGGAGATAGCACTTAATTTGAGCCTGTTGTGCAAACCTGAGGAATTTGTTTCCCATGACCAGACCCTTCACCCTAGCAGAGAGGCTGCACTGAATTTAAACCTGGACATGGAAATTCAGGGAGTTTGTTTCCCTTGCCCATACTTGCACCCAGGTAGGGAGGCTGTGCTGAATTTGAGCCTAGGTATGCGACCTAGGGGAAATTGTTTTCTGTGACCAAATCGCACATCCAATAGAGAGGGAATGGACTGATAATTCGTGGGGAGAAAAGAAGTGTGGGAGGTACAGCAAGAGACTGGACAAAAATCATACACCTATGGGAGAGGACAGTGGGGGGCGGTAAGGGCAGAGGGTGGTATGGGTACCAGATGGAGGGGAGTTATGGCGGGGGGGGTTAGGGGAACATTGTAATTAATAAACTGAACAATAAAGATTAAAATATTTTTTTAAATCTCCCTCCCACGGGGGGTGGGGGCGGTGGAGAGGAGACAGCGCAGAATTTAAGACTGGCATGTGAACCCAGGGAATTTGTTTCCCATGACAAGATCCTGCACCCAAGAAGGGAAAATGTGCTGACTTTGAACCTGAACATGCAAACCCCACAACCAGACCTCATGCCCATAGAGGAGGGCAGTGCTGAATTTTAGCCTGGGTGCATGGACACAGGGAGGTTATTTTCCACAGTGTACACTCGTGTGACTGGACCCCACACCCACACTAAGCAACAATGCCACCTGACTTTAATTCAGGGCAAGCACACACAGAAGGCTGTCTACTGTAGGGCAGAAGTGAACCCCTGCAAACAATGCAACTGTGCAATCCAGTATCCCAAGAAAATCAGGGACCCTGAATCTCCATGCAAGAGGCAGCAATGAGCATCAGTGACTAGACTCCGTTTCTCATTGTGTGCACCTGGGATCCCTGATTA
Source organism: Antrozous pallidus (assembly GCA_027563665.1). Taxonomy (NCBI): domain Eukaryota; kingdom Metazoa; phylum Chordata; class Mammalia; order Chiroptera; family Vespertilionidae; genus Antrozous; species Antrozous pallidus. The sequence continues at coordinate 115,206,379 of CM050514.1, forward strand.
ACAGTACATTCACACTAAGAGCCAGCGACTCCAATTCTTGGTGCATGTGCACACAGGGACCATGATTCTCAGTGCAAGGTAGCACCAAGCAACAGAGATACTTGATTCTTGGAATGGACACAGGGAGGCTCTGACTTTGGTTTTTGGCACATGCCAGAGGGTTCTCTGTTTCAACATGGTGCAGGGAGGGTTCCTAATCCTAGGTGCACACACGAGAGCACACTAAGTGCCTGTGACTCTAACGAGGGATGACCGTGGCTCTCATCAACCCACAGCAGCCTCAAGTCTTGTCAGAGCTCTTGCGGGACACATGGGGGGCTAAAAAACTCCCACTAAACATAGCCCATACCCCCACAACTTGACATTTGAACCTTCTGGTAATAGTCAGAATGGGGAGACAATGAAAGAATCCCCAGAGGAAAGAAAAGAAGGAAATGCCTTGAAAGGAAATATATGAATCAGAAGCATTCAACATGACAGAAAAATAATTCAGAGTAATGATCATCCAGTTCATAGAGTAGATGGATGAGAAAATCAACAACTTATGCAAAAACCCAGAATAAATGAATAATGATACAGCTACAATAAAAAACACCATGGGAGAGGAACCAAGATGGCGGCATAGGTAAACACCTATCTTGCTGCCCCACAATTTCAAAACTACAACTTAACGAAAGAACAAACATCATCCAGAATCACCAGAAAGCTGGCTGAGTGAAAATTCCACAAATAAAAGTGAAGATAGGACACTGTGACTCAGAGGAGCGGCAGAGAACAGCGCTGAAGATATGCATGGAGAGAGGTTTGGAGCCGTGCACGTGCCAGCGGATAGAGCAGGTAGCTGCAAACCTGGCCAGTTTTCTAAAACGGGGGAGACAAAGATGTCCCACTGCACTGATTCCCCAAGTCCAGGGGAATTCCGGGAAAACCACAATCATACGGGGTAAAAACTGGACAGTGGGGAGGCATGCTGAAACTCAGGCACTGCAAGAGTCTGCAAGCTTGAGAGGGCGAGCTTGTGCAGAGTGCGCGTGAACTTGGGAACAGCAGAGCTGCATGACCACGCAGAGAGGACTCGTGACTTACTCTCTCGTTCGAAAAACCACCAGACTGCATTGTTTTACGACCCTGGGTGAGACGTTGGGTGTGCAGACTCATTTGGGGAGAGGCTGAATTGTCCGGCATCGGGTGGAACACAGCAACAGCTCTCTCTCAGAGGTGCTGGCAGCCATTGCCACCCAGCACAGAATCCCAGGTGCCGCATAGGGCGGAGCTGACACTGCCTGCTCAGCCCAGAGACTCTGTCCATCCAACCTGAGCATGGCTGAACCTCACAACCAATTGGTCTGAAGGTCAAACCCTCCTAGTGCTAATAACAATAATCTAGGCTTAACTTCAACAAGACTGTGAAACCCATATCCATCTCAGGTAACTGGGGAGGCTGAGCCACTGTCCTTTAGAGGACATCTACCACACAAACCTAATCGACCAACTCAGGTAAGCAGCCACCATGCAGAAACATGGAAAGAAATCAGGTGTAAAAGAAATGGAGGGGAAAAAACGACTGGACATAGAGTTCAAAACCATGGTTATAAGGCTTTCCAAGAGGCTCCAAGAAAAGACTGAGACCTACAAGGAAATGAACAAGACCTACGAGGATATGAAAAAGGACCAACTAGAAATTAAGCATACACTGACTGAAATAAAAAATATTATACAAAGACCTGAAAGTACTCTAGAGGACTGCAAAACCAAGTTAAAGATTTGAAATACAAAGAGGTAAAATCCACTCAGCTGAAAAAGCAAGAAATGAAAATAATCCCAAAAATTGAAGATAGTGTAAGGGGCCTCTGGGACAACTTCAAGCATACCAACATCCAAATTATAGGGGTTCCAGAAAAAGAGAGAGAGCAAGACAATGCAAACCTATTTGAAGAAATAGTGACTGAAAAACTTCCCCCACCTGGTGAAAGAAATTGACTTAGGAGTCCAAGAAGCACACTGAACTCCAATATATAGGAACCCTAAGAGGACCACACCAAGGCACATCATAATTAAAATGCCAAGCATAAAAGACAAAGAGAATATTAAAAGCAGCAATAGAAAAACAGTTAGTTACCTATAAGGAAGCACCCATACGGTTGTCAGCAGATTTCTCAACAGAAACTATGCAGGCCAGACGGGAGTGGCAAGAAATATTCAAAGTGATGAATAGCAAGAATCTACAACCGAGATTACTCTATCCAGCAAAGCTATCATTCATAATTGAAGGTCAGATAAAGTGCTTCCTAGATAAGAAAAAGCTAAAGGAATTCATCACCACCAAACCAATATTATATGAAATGCTGAAAGATATTCTTTAAGAAGAGGAAGAAGAAAAAGGTAAAAATAAAAATTATGAACAACAAATACACATCTATCAACAAATGAATATTAAAATCAAGTGAATTAAAAATCTGATGAACAGGATAAACTGGTGAATATAATGGAATCATGGGCATAGAGAGGGAATGGACTGACAATTCTTGGGGAGAAAAGGGGTGGGTGACTGGACAAAAATCATCACCCATGGGAGAGGACAGTGGGCGGCTGGTGAGGGTGGAGGGTGGGATGGGTGGTTGGGAACTTTAGGGGGAAATAAAAGGGGGAACAATGTAATTAATAAACTGAACAATAAAGATTAAAATATTTTTTTAAAACTACCATGGAAGACTTCAAGAGCAGTCTAGAAGAAGAAGAGGACTGAATTAGTGAGTTAGAAAATAAACTATAGAAACAAGCCCAATCTGAACAGCAACTAGAGAAAAAAAATTTTAAAGCAGGAGAAGAGCCTAAGGGAGCTTTGGGAAAATATAATATGAAATAACATACATATAATAGGGCTGTCAGAAGGACAAGAAGAGCAGCAAGGATTAGAAATTTTATTTGAAGAAATAATGACAGAAAACTTCCCTGATATGGGGAAGAAAAAAGTTATACAGGTATAGAGTCCCAAGCAAGATGAATCCAAAAAAACCCCACACCGAGACATGCCATAATTACAGTGATTATTGACAAAGAGAGAATCTTAAGGCTACAAGAAAGAGACAGAGAGTTACCTAAAATACCAACAGCATATTTCACACACCTAGTGCACACTCTCTAAAAATTCATCTTGAGTAAAAGAAAACACCCTGGATAGCTGCAGTAATCCTGAGAAAGAAGAACAAAGTAAGAAGGATCTCAATACCAGATATCAAGCTGTATTACAAAGCCACTGTTCTCAAAACTGCCTGGAACTGGTGCAAGAACAGACATATAGATCAATGGAACAGAATAGAGAACCCAGAAATCGACCCAAACCATTATGCCCAATTAATATTTGACAAAGGAGGCATGAACACATAACGGAGTCAAGATAGTCTCTTCAATAAATGGAGTTGGGAAAATTGGACAGATACATGCAAAAAAAGAAACTAGACAACCAATTTACACCATAAACAAAAATAAACTCAAAATGGATCTAGGACTTAAACATACTATGGTAAACCATAAAAATACTAGAGGAATCCACAGGCAGCGAAATATCAGACATATCTTCACTAATACTGCTTGTAGGGCAAAGAAAACTAAAGATAACATAAACAAATGGGATTACAACAAAATAAAAAGCTTTTGAACAGCAAAAGAAACCATCAACAAAACAATAAGAAAGCCCACTGCATGGGAGAACATAATTGCCAATTTTATCACTGATAAGAGTTTAAACTCCAACATTTATACGGAATTCATAGAACTTAACAGAAGGAAGATAACCCAATCAAAAATGGCAATGGACCTAAATAGATACTTTTTGAAAGAAGACAGAAGGAAGGTCAAGAGACATATGAAAACATATTCAAAGTCACTAATCATCAGAGAGATGCAAATCAAATCAGCAATGAGGTATCATCTTACATCTGTCAGAATGGCTATCATCAACAAAGCAACAAATGACAAGTGCTGGTAAGGATGCATAGAAAAAGGAACCCTCGTGCACTGCTGGTGGGAATGCAGACTGGTGCAACCACTGTGGAGAACAGTATGGATTTTCCTAAAAAAAAATAAATGTGGAACTCCCATTTGACCCAGTGATCCCATTTCTAGGACTATATCCCAAGAAACTAGAAAGACAAATCAGAAAGGATATATGCACCCCTATGTTCATAGCAGCACAATTCATCATAGCTAAGATTTGGAAACAGTCTAAATGCCCATCAGTAGATGAGTGGATTAAAAAACTGTGTCACATCTACACAATGGAATACTACACTGCAAGACAAAAGGAGTTCTTACCATTTGCAACAGCAAGGATGGAACTGGAGAGCATTATGCTAAGTTAAATAAGACAGTCAGAGAAAGGTAATTATCACATGATCTCACTCATATAAACTGAGACTGAGAATCATCAATCAGACCATCACACCTCAGAGGGAAGGTAGGGAAAGGTGGGGGCTAGAAGGAGAGTTCAACCAAAGGACTTGTACGCATGCCTATAAACCTAGCCAGTGAAGAGCCTAGAAACCAAGATGGTGTCATAGGTAAACACCTAAACTGCTGCCTCGCACAACAATTTCAAAACAACAACTAAAAGACAAAGCGGACATCATTCAGATTCACAGGAAAGCTGGCTGAGTGGAAATTCTACAACTAGAAGGAAAGAGAAAAGCGCATGGAGAATCAGAGCAGCTGCAAAAGGCTGAGATATGGAAACACGTGAATAGAGAGGAAGGGTGGCTGAGTGCCTTGCTGTCTTTCTCTGGCAGGAGGGAGAAGAAAGCTTCTGACTGCACTGAATCCCAGTTCCAACTGCACTAAACCCCAGTTCTGTACAAGACCCTGGGGACCCAGACTCATACTGGGGGAGTCTGGACTGTCAGATAGAAAGGTACACGGAAACTCAGGGGAGCCATGGAAGGCAGGGGTCTCGAGGTGTTCATACGAGTGCGCTCAGTGAGGACTGACTGCTGAGGTTACTGCTGGCTTTCCCTAGCAGGAGGAAGTCGGAATCTCCAGACTGCACTGAACCCCAGTTCTGACTGCATTGAACCCCAGTTCCAGGTGAGACCCTGGGGACACAGGTTCATACAGGGGGAATCTGTACTGTCAGGCAGAAACTCAAGGAAGCCACAAAAGGCAGAGGTCTGAAGGTGTTCTTGTGAGTGTGCACAAAGAGGACTGCTGAGTGTGCCACTGGCTTCCTCTAGGTGGATGGAACCAGAAACTCTTGACTGTGCTGAACTCCAGTTCCAGGTGAGATCTGGGAATCCAGATTCTTTGGGGGAGAAACTGGACTGTCTGGCAGTGGGTGAAACTCAAGGGTGGCTTTCTCTCAGAGGTGCTTGCAGTGATTACTGAGGGACACTGACACCCAGTAGCCTCATAGGGCAGGGCTGATGGGAAGCCAAGACTGTCTGCTCAGCCCTAGACTCCACCCCATCCAAGCTGAGCATAGAGGCTTTTGCAATTTTGCAAGTCTTGTCTCATAAGGCTGTCTACGCATAAAAGTTCTTCCGGTGTTGACACACCTGGTCATCACAGCCAACTGGTCAATTCCTCCCAATGATACCAACAACAATCAAGACTTAAAAACAACAAGGCTGTACACCCTGTCCACAAAGGGGTGCACCAAGAGTTTCCCCCTCAGGTAACTGGGGAGGCTGACCTACTGGGTTAAATAGGACACCTAGCAAACAAAGCTACCCTACCAACTCAGGGAAGCAGCAAAAATGCGGAGACAAAGAAACAGATAAAAAATGAAATAGATAGAGGGAAAAAATGACTGGATATATAGTTCAAAACCACAGTTATAAGGTTTTTCAAGAATTTCCTACAAAAAGCCGATAAATTTAGTGAGACCCTCGAGGATACGAAAAAGGACCAACTATAAATAAAACATGCACTGGCTGAAATAGAAAATATTATACAGAAGAAAAGTCCACAGTGAGCAGAAGGAAGGAAATAATAAAGATCAGAGCAGAAATGAATGACATAGAGACCAAAAAATATACAAAAATCAAAAAAACCAAGAGCTGGTTCTTCGAAAGGATAAACAAGATTGGTGAACCTCTAGCCAGGCTCACCAAGAGGCAGAGAGAAAGGACACAAATGAACAAACTCAGAAAAGAAAGAGGTGAAATAACAACAGACCCCACAGAAATACGATGGATTGTACAAAAATACTGTGAACAACTCTATTCCAACAAACTGAACAACCTGGAGGAAATGGACATATTCCTAGAAAAATATAACCCTCCAAAACTTAATCAGGAAGAATCTAAACATCTCTAATAACTATGGAAGAAATTGAAGCTGTCATCAAAAAGCTTCCAGCAAACAAAAGCCTGGGGGTAGATGGTATTCAAGGAAGAAATAAAACCTAGCCTCCACAGACTATTCCAAAAAATTCAAGAGGAAGGAACATTTCCAAGCTCCTTCTATGAAGCCAGCATCACCCTAATACCAAAACCAGATGAAGAAAACACAATGAAAGAGAATTACAGGCCAATATCTCTTATGAACATAGATTCCAAAATCCTCAACAAAATTCTAGCAAATTGAATCCAGCAGTACATCAGAGAAATCATACACCATGATCAAGTAGGATTTATCCCAGGGATGCAAGGATGGTACAATATCGACAAATCAATAAGTGTGATACATCACATAAACAAATTGAGAGATGAAAACCACATAGTCATCTCAATTGATGCAGAAAAGGCATTTGACAAAATCCAACACCCTTTCTTGATAAAAACCCTTAGCAAGGTAGGAATAGTAGGATATTACCTCAACTTAATAAAAGCCATATATGATAAACCTACAGCCAATATTATACTTGATGGACAAAAACTAAAACCATTTCCCCTAAGAACAGGCACAAGACTGGGATGCCCACTCTCCCCACTCCTGTTCAACATAGTGCTAAAAGTACTAGCCATTGCGATCAGACAAGAAAGGAAAATAAAAGGCATCCAAATTGGAAAAGAAGAAGTAAAACTGTCTTTATTCGCAGATGACATAATACTGTACATAGAAAACTTAAAGACTCCATCAAAGAATTATTAGACTTAATAAACATATTCGGTAATGTAGCAGGATACAAAATTAATGCCAAGAAATCTATGGCATTTCTATTCACCAATAATGAACTTATAGAAAGAGTGATTTAAAAAGTGACCCCATTTACCATCGCACCAAAAAAATTAAGATACCTAAGAATAAACTTAACTAAGGAGGTAAAAGACATATGTGGAAAACTACAACACACTGAAAAAAAGGAGGTAGAGGAAGACATAAACAGATGGAAGAACATACCATGTTCATGGATTGGCAGAATCAACATCATCAGAATGTCCATACTACCTAAAGCAATCTATAAATTCAATGCACTCCCCATTAAAATACCAATGGCATATTTCACAGATGTAGAAAGAACTTTCCAAAAATTGATCTGAAATTTTAAAAAGACCCAAAATAGCTGCAGCAATCCTGAAAAAGAAGAACAAGGTAGGTGGGATCTCAATACCAGATATCAAGATGTATTACAAAGCCACTATTCTTAAAACAGCCTGGTACTGGCACAAGAACAGACATATAGATCAATGGAATAGAATAGAGAACCCAGAAATCGACCCAAATCACTATGCCCAATTAATATTTGACATAGGAGGTGTGAACCTACAATGGAATCAAGACAGTATCTTCAACAACTGGTGTTGGGAAAATTGGACAGACACATGCAAAAAAAATGAATCTAGATCACCAACTTACACCATTCACAAAAATAAACTCAAAATGGATAAAGGACTTAAACATAAGGCAGAAAACCAGAAAAATACTAGAGGAATCCACAGGCAGCAAAATCTTGGACATATGTTGAAGGAACTTCTTCACTGATACTGCTTCTAGGGCAATGGAAGCTAAAGCGAAAATAAACAAATGGGACTACATCAAAATAAAAAGCTTTTGCACAGCAAAGGAAACCATTAATAAAAGAACAAGAAACCCTACTGCATGGGAAAACATATTTGCCAATGACATCAACAATAAAGGTTTAATTTCCAACATTTACAGTGAACTCATACAACTTAACAAAAAGAACATAACCCAATCAAAAAATGGACAACGGATGTAAACAGAGACTTTTTGAGAGAAGACAGAAGGAAAGCCAAGAGACATATGAAAACATGCTCAAAGTCACTAGTCATCAGAGAGATGCAAATCAAATCAGCAATGCAGTACCATCTCACACCTGTCGGATTGGCTAACATCAACATATCAACGAACTACAAGTGTTGGCGAGGATGTGGAGAAAAAGGAATTCTTTTGCACTCTGGTGGGAATGCAGACTGGTGCAGCCTCTGTGGAGAACAATATGGAGCTTCCTTAAAAAACTAAACGTGGAACTCCCATTTGACCCAGTGATCCCACTTCTAGGAATATATCCCAAGAAACTAGAAAGACAAAACTAGAAAGGATATATGCACCCTTATGTTCATAGCAGCACAATTCACCATACCTAAGATTTGGAAACAGCCCATCAACAGATGAGTGGATTAAAAAACTGTGGTACATCTAAACAATGGAATACTATGCTGTGGTAAAAAAAAAAAAAAAGGAGCTCCTACCATTTGTAACAACATGGATGGAGTTGGAGAGCATTATGTAAGTGAAATTAGCCAGGCAGAGAAAGATAAGTATCACATGATTTCACTCATTCACGGAGTATAATGAACAGCATAGAGGGATGAACAAGAACATTCCAGAGACTGAGAAATGTCCATCCGAATATCAAACCTCAGGTTAAGTGGAGGGTGGCAGGAATAAAAGAGATAGTCAATATATTTGACCTCTTGAACTAAGGTAAGTAATTTGTGTTTTTACCTCCCTGACAACGTTTATATAAAGTTATTTTTATTAAAATGGCAGCTAGTCTGAAATTGAAATGACATGGCCTAGAGCAAAGAATATCCCCACATGAAATATCCCTAAAGACATTCTACAATGTCATTATAATTTTTGACATTTTACAACAACAACATATTGTACAATTATCCCAAATAAATTTACAAGCTAATTCTTTGAATGTTTGGAAGCAATTTAAAAAAAGACAGGAAAGGAATTAGTCCTTTTCAGAAGGAATGAAGGCACTGGGAAGGCACTTGAGCATTCTATATTGGCCCCTCTTGCACACAGCTGTAGCCTGAGCCTTCAGTTCAAGCTGAAGTTGAATCATTTGGGTGGCTGGCACCATGGATCTGTCTCTCGCCCAATGGTGTGAGCTGGGCCCTCTCTGGAGAAGAAACCTGAGTCCCCAAGATATGTGATCAGTACCGGGATCCCGCCAGCAGGCAAAGGGATCTCAAGGCAGGTGCTACACGTGGAGGCTACAAGCGCATAGCCTACCAAGGACACATAACTGAACCTCACATCACCCTGCCTGGCCCCCGAGGATGGCTGGTTGTTAGCCAGAGGCGGGTAAGATTCCTCAGGGAAGGAACAACCTAAGACAGGCACAGTCACAAAGGGGCCATCAGGAGAGAACTTGAAGGTCAATAGATGTGGGGCACAGACCCTCACCCCCTAACCTTGCAAGGGCCTGAACTCTCACCCCTTCTGAGTGATGTCTCCTACCCCCATGGCTGCTTCACCTCCCATGTCCACCTTAGATCAGGACCCAGGTTACAGACAGAGACTTGGCCAAAAACATCTATCATATATATATCTAAATCCAGTATAACATCAGGAATGCTCAGGGCCTACTCAAGAATGCAGATAATCCTTCCAACTAATATTTACAGGGTAAACTAAGATTATTGTTTGAGTATTAAATTTGATAGTAAAATAGTAATCAAGTTTTCAGATTAATTTAAATTAGAATACTCAAGAAAATTTAAGTGTCCTGGACAAAAAGTTGTTCCTAAAATATTAACTAAAACTTCTATTAGTAGTTCATCTCATCATAAAGTTGCCTAAGATGCAAAGAACCTAAAGCAGTCATATTTTTGTGCAAAAATTAAAATTGAAAGTTACCAAGACTGCAATATAAAATTTTCAAAAGCCTCCATTAATAAAAAAATTTCTTTAAAAAAGGCAGGGGGATAGTGAGGTAATATCATGTAAGGAAAAATATCCTTTAAGTAAATTACATCTAGAAAAATTCTTACTTCAGAAAATTAATTTCCATTTGTAATGCTAACAGCAGGACACCCATGAAAAACACACATGGTGTCAAAATAAGCCAAAGGAAAATCATTTCAACAAAAATAAAATGAATCCCAAGTCTAATTTACAGAAAAGATCCTTTATTAACTTTTGGTCGAGAATATGTTTGTACATTTTCAGAAAACAACTCCAAGACCATATGGATTCCTGCAACAAAGAGGAACTGACAGGTCTGTTCCAACCCTGAAGACAGTCCAGAGATGGAAGTCGCTAACGACACCTTGCCATGCTAGCGGTAGCAGCTGTGCATCGCTGCAAGTTGCCCAGGACCAGGACCTGCATTTCCACCATTTGTCCACCACCCAGATATCATTGTTGTCATGTACACATAAGGAACTATTTGACATTGAAACTGGGACTCAGAACTGTTGGACATGAAACTGAGACACAAACATTTTTCGTTCTTATATGTTTATTTCTAGTCTGCAGAGGCAAGATTTTTTAAAGAAAAGAAATGAAGGAAAATAGATACAGAGGCAAAGAACCATTGAACAGGCTGTCAAACTCAGTAGGAAGACAGGGGAGGGTGGGGGGCGGGGGCTGTAAGAGATCAACCGAAGAACTTGTATGCATGCATATAAGCATAACCAATGGATATAAGACACTGGGGGGGGGGGCAGGTGAGGGCATGTGCTGGGGGGTAGGGGAGGTCCATGGGGGGCGGGGGGGAAGAAAACATATGGACTACTATTTGTAATACTTTAAACAATAGATATATATATATATATATATATATATATATATATAGAGAGAGAGAGAGAGAGAGAGAGAGAGAGAGAGAGAGAGAGAGAAGAAAGAGAGAGAGAGCCCTTGGGGAACAAAGATTCTCCGAGAGGGCAGGCCTTGCAAGGCCCGTCTGCTCTAAGGGTTAGTTATGGTTTCTGCCCCCAGAGAATGGTTACCTTCAATTGTAGTTTAGCAAACAATACTGCCTTCCAGCACATAACATTGTAAATAGCCAGTCTATGGGAAAATGGGAAAAGATTTAGGTGGCGTCTTGGATGGACATATAGCCTAAGGAAGTTAGTTAAGATAAGGGGTTTAATGGGGAAACATGTTTACAATAGAATGTAGCTTTGTTGTTTGAGGAACAAGGAATTGTGTAATATGTAACCAGAACTGTTTAAAAGAGTGGAGTGAAATAAACTCGGGGCTGCAGTCCTAAAGAGGGCTTTGCGGACCTCCTGATCCCATATCTTTTGTTTCTTCTTTATTTCTATCCATCTTTCTATCTCTATCTTTCCGTAAGCCTCACCCCCCTTTCAGGGACTGCTGGACTAATGCCGGCTGGCCCCGGCATATATATGTATGTGTGTGTGTGTGTGTGTGTGTGTGTGTGTGTGTGTGTGTGTGTATATATATATATATATATATATATATATATATATATATATTATACAGAGACCCGCCCAACAGCAGACTAGAGGAATGCAAGAATCAAGTCAAAGATTTGAAATACCAAGAGGCCAAAAACAATCAACTGGAAAAGCAAAAATAAAAAAGAATCCACAAATTTGAGGATAGTGTAAAAAGTCTCTGGGACAACTTCAAGCATACCAACATCCAAATGATGGGGGTGCTAGAAGAAGAGAGATTGAAAACCTATTTGAAGAAATAATAGCAGAAAACTTCCCCCATGTGGTGAAAGAAATAGACTTACAAGTCCAGGAAGTACACAGAACCCCAAACAAAAGGAATCCAAAGAGGACCACACCAAGACACATCATAATTAAAATGCCAAGAGCAGAAGACAAAGAGAGAATCTTAAAAGCAGCAAGAGAAAAACAGTTAGTTACCTATAAGGGAGCACCCATATGATTGTCAGCGGATTTCTCAACAGAAACGATGCAGGCCAGACGGGAGTGGCAAGAAATATTCAAAGTGATGAACAGCAAGAACCTACAACCAAGATTACTCTACCCAGCAAGACTATCATTTAGAATTGAAGGTTAGATAAAGAACTTCACAGATAAGAAAAAGCTAAAGGAGATCATCACCACCAAACCAGTATTATATGAAATGCTGAAAGGTATTCTTTAAGAAGAGGTAGAAGAGGAAAAAGGTAAAGATAAAAATGATGAACAACAAATACATGTCTATCAACAAGTGAATCTAAAAATCAAGGAGTTAAAAATCTGATGAACAGAATAAACTGGTGAATATAATAGAATCAGGGGCACAGAAAGGAAGTGGACTGATCTTTCTCAGGGGGAAAATGATGTAGGGTGCAGGAAGAGACTGGACAAAAATCGTGCACCTATGGATGATGTCAGTGGGGGGGAGGTAAGGGCAGAGGGTGGGGTGGGAACCGGATGGAGGGGAACTGTGGGGGAAAAAAAGAACAATTGTAATAATCTGAACAATAAAGATTTCTTAAATTAAAAAAAAATAAACCTAACCAGTGGACACAAATAACGGGGAGGCAAGGGCATGAGTTGGGTGGGCGGTAGGAGGGTAATGGGGGTAAGGACACGTATGTTATATCTTAATCAATAAAGAAACTTAAAAAAAAAGAAATGAGCTATTGTGCCATGAAAAGACATGGAGGAACCTTAAATATATATATTACTAAGTAAAAGAAGCCAACCTAAAAATCTACACATTGTGTGACTTCAACTATATGACATTCTGGAAAAAGCAAAACTATGGAGACAGTATAAAGATTAGTGGTTGTCAGGGGGTAGGGAGAATGGAGGGATAAAGACAAAGCACAAAAGAATTTTAGAAAATTTTAAACAATTCTGTATGATACTGCAAATTATACATTTGTCCAAACTCAGAGAATTTACAACACCAAGTATAAACTCTAAGAAAAAGTATGGAACTTCAAATGATAATATTGTGCCAATATGGATTTATTGGTTGTAATAAATGTACCACAGAGGATAACCAAGATGTGGCATAGGTAAATACCTATACTTGCTGCCTCTCACAACCACATCAAAATTACAACTAAAGGGCAGAACAACTACCACCCAGAACAGTGGGAAAGCTGGCTGAGTACAAGTTTCACAACTAAAGAGTTCAAGTGCATTAAGACTGAAAAGAGGTGCGAAGGCACAGAAAGTGCTGGCACTTGGATGTGCTGCTCTTTTAAAAGGGAGAGAGATACAAGCTCCCACTTGCTCTGAACTTCAGTTCCGGGTGAGACTCAAAAGGACCTAAACACATAGAGGGAGAAACTGGACTATCTATCATCAGGACAGATATGCAAGGGAGGCTTTCTCTCAGGGGTGCTCACAGCAATCATTGTTCCTGCATGGGGGTGCTGGACACAGACTCGGGGACCTCTCCAGCGCAGAGCAAACTGGCAGCCATTGTTCTTTATTTTGCCCTGGTAATTCCCAGAAATCCCACCCCACCCAATTGACATCCATACGCAAGCTATGTGCATTGGCTTTTGAATATGAATGGCTTGTCCTTTCTCTGCCTAAAAACCTGTCAAACTGCAGCTGGGTCTGAGAGCCCCAGAGCTTACAAAAGAAGGCCCAAGGCCCAGCATGAGCAGTGGACTTGCTTCACAGCTGGGCCTTGTCTGGGCACTTCCAAACCTCATACAAAAAGGAGGAATCTGCAGATGTCTCTGTAGTTCATCCTGGGCAGCTTCAGGAAGTGGAGCTCTTTGGAGATCCAAGAGCCAGTATACCCAGTGGTCGAGAGTGAGACCATACCAAATAATAAATCTTCACATCCATAAGACACACACTCAAGGGGCAGACTCAGTGAGCACCAAAGCCCCACTGAAGCAAGTCCTGCTTCATTATGGTATCTCCTGCACAACAGATCTTCCAATGTAGACATATCTGGTTCTCACAGCCAATTGGCCTTGAGGTCTATTCCTCCCAGTGATAGCAACAGCAATCAAGGCTTAACTACAACATGACTGTGCACACAAACCATAAAAAGGTGCACCAAGAGCATCCACCTCAGGTGACTGGGGATGCTGAGCCACTGGGCCCTCCTAGGACACCTACCACACAAGGCTGATCTATCAATTCAAGGAGACTTATCATCTACCCAGTACATAGAAACAAATAGTGGGAAGCAGCAAAAATGCAGAGACAAAGAAACAAGTCACAAATTAAAGAAATGGATGAAAGCAAAATACTGGATATAGAGTTCAAAACCATGGTTATGAGGTTACTCAAGAATCTTCTAGAAACCTCTGAGAAATTTTGTGAAAACCTCAAAGATATAAAAAAGGACCAATCAGAAATTAAGCATACACTGACTGAAATAAAGAATAATGTACAGAGTTCCATCAGCAGACTAGAGGATCCCAAAATCAAGTCAAATATTTGAAATACGAAGAAGCAAAAAACTCCCAACCAGAAAAGAAAAAGGATCCAAAAACATGAAGATAGTACAAAGAGCCTCTGGGACAACTTCAAGCATACCAACATCCATGGAGGTGCCAGGAGAAGAGAGAGAGCAAGATACTGAAAACCTGTTTGAAGAAATAATGACAGAAAACTTCCACTACCTGGTGAAAGAAATAAACTTACAAGTCCAGGAAGAGCAGAGAACCTCAAACAAAAGGAATTCAAAGAGGACCACACCAAGACACTTCATAATTAAAATGCCAAGAGCAAAAGACAAAGAGAATATTAAAAGCAGCAAGAGAAAAACACTTAATTACCTACAAGGGAGCACCCAGATGATTGTCAGCTGATTTTTCAAAAGAAACTATGCAGGCCAGAGAGAATGGCAAGAAATATTCAAAGTGATGAATAGCAAGAAACTACAACCAAGATTACTCTACCAGCAAAGCTATCCTTTGGAATTGAAGGTCAAATAAAGAACTTCACAGATAATAAAAATGTAAAGGAGTTCATCACCACCAAACTAGTAGTATATGAAATGCTGAAAGGTATTCTTTAAGAAAAGAAAGAAAAAGAAAAAGATAAAGATAAAAATTATGAACAACAAGGAAGCAAGATGGTGGCATAGGTAAACACCTATACTGCTGCCTCATACAACAATTTCAAAACTACAACTAAAAGACAAAATAGAAAACATCCAGAACCAATGGAAAGCTGGCTGAGTGGAAATTCTATAACTAGAAGGAAAGATAAAAGGACACTGAGACTCAGAGGAGGTATGGAGGGCAGAGGTGTGGAGACGTGGAGATACATGCGTGCACAGAATGGGTGGGTGGCTGAATACGCAGCTGGTTTTCTTGAATGGGGAGGGAGACAAAGGCTCCCCACTATGCTGAACTCCAGTTCTGGACAGGACACAAGGAACCCAGACTCATACGCGGTGAAACTGGACTGTCAGGAGGAAGCATAGTGAGACTCAGTGGAGCTACAAAAATGCGCGAGTTCCCAGAGAGAGCATACAGCTGAGCGTGTGGCTGACTCTTTCTTTTGGGAGGAAAACAAACCCTCCTGACTGCACTGTACTCCAGTTCTGGGTGAGACTCTGGGTATCCAGACTCATTTGGGGAGACTCTGGACTGTCTGGCAGCAGGCAAAACTCGAGGGCAGCTTTCTCTCAGAGGTGTGTGCAGCCATTGCTGCAGGACAAGGAGACCCAGGTGGTGCTTAGGGAGGGGCTGTTGGAAAACCAAGGCTGACTTCTCACCCCAGAGATGCTGTCCATCCAAGCTGAGCACAGAATCGCTCCCAGTATAGACACAGCTGATCCTCACAGCCAATTTGCCTGGAGGTCAACCCCTCCCAGTGATACCAACAACAATCTAGGCCTAACTACAACAAGATAGTGCAGCCCATAAAGGGGTGTACCAAGAGTTTCCACCTCAGGTAACTGGGGAGGCTGAGCCACTGTCCCCTAGAGGACACCTACCACAGAAACCTACTCTACCAACTCAGGGAAGCAGCAAAAATGCAGAGACAAGGAAAAAGATCACAATTTAAAGAAATGGAGGAAAACAAATGACTGGACATAGAGTTCAAAACCACGGTTATAAGGTTTTTCAAGAATTTCATAGAAAAGGCTATAAATTTAACAAGACTCTCAAGGTTATGAAAAAGGACCAACTAGAAATTAAATATACACTGACTGAAATAAAAAATATTATACAGAGACGCAAGAGCAGAATAGAGGACTGCAAGAATCAAGTCAAAGATTTGAAATACAAAGAAGCAAAAAACACTCAGCTGGAAAAGCAAAAGGCTAAAAGAATCCAAAAAATTTGGAGATGTGTAAGGTGCCTCTGGGACAACCTCAAGCATACCAACATCCGAATTATGGGGGTGCCAGAAAAAGAGAGAGAGAAAGATACTGAAAACCTATTTGAAGAAATAGTGACTGAAAACTTCCCCCACCTGATGAAAGAAATAGACTTACAAGTCCATGAAGTGCACAGAAACACAAACAAAAGGAATCCAAAGAGGACCACACCAAGACTCATCATAATTAAAATGCCAAGAGCAGAAGACAAAGAGAGAATATTAAAAGCAGCAAGAGAAAAACACTTAATTACCTACAAGGGAGCACCCATACGATTATCAGCTGATTTCTCAACAGAAACTATGCAGGCACATCCCCAGTAGGAGGTGTGCAGGAGGCAGCTGATCAATGTTTCTCTCATTGATGTTTCTAATTCTCTATCCCTCTCCCTTCCTCTCTGTAAAAATATCAATAAAATATACTTTTAAAAATTAATGAATTAGATAACAGCAAGAAAGTTCAGATGAAGTAGAAAGAAGGAAATAATAAAGATCAGAGTAGAAATAAATGACAAAGAGACTAAAAGAACAGTACTAAAGATCAATAAATCCATGAGCTAATTCTTTTAAAAGATAAACAAGATTGAAAAACCCCTAGCCAGACTCATCAAGAAATAAAGAGAGAGGACCCAAGTAAATAAAATCAGAAATTAAAGATGCAATATAACAATGGACGCCACAGAAATAAAATGGACACCACAGAAATACTATGAAGAACTATATTCCAAAAAACTGTACAACCTGGGAGAAATGGCCAAATTCTTAGAAAACTACAATATTCCAATACTCAACCCAGAAGAAACAGAAAACCTGAGTAGGGCAATAACAACTGATGAAATTGAAGCAGTAATTAAAAACCTCCCAGCAAACAAAAGTCCCGGACTGGATGGATTTTCAAAAAAAATTTTTTACTGAACACCAAAGAAGAACTAACATCTGTCCTCCTCAAACTATTCCAAAAGATTCAAAAGTAAGGAACATTTCTGAGACCTTTTTATGACGCCAGCATTATCCTAATTCCAATGCCAAATAAGGACACTCAAAAGAAAGAGAATTACAGGCCAATATTCCTGATAAACATAGACGCTGAAATCCTCAACAAAATATTAGCCAATCAGGTCCAATAATGTATTAAACAGATTACAACTCAAGATCAAGTGGGATTTAGTCAAGGTATGCAAGGCTGGTATAATATTCACAAATAAAAAAATGTTATACATTGCTTAAACAAATTGTATATAAAAAACACATGATCATAACAATAGATGCAGAAAAAGCATTTCACAACATCCAGCACCCTTTTTTAATTAAAAACTCTCAGTAAAGTGGGAATAGAGGGGTCATACCTCAACATAATAAAGGCCATATATGACAACAAAATACTCAATATACAAAACTAATAGTGTCTCCCTCAATAACAGGAAAAAGATGTCTGCTTTCACCACTTTTATTCAACACTAGAGGTCCAGTGCATAAAACTTCCTGCACTGGAGGGGGGTCATTAAGCCCAGCCTGCCTCCTGTCACAGTCCAGGAGCACTCAGGGGCAGGAGGTGACTCAGTGATTAGGGAAAAGCGAGACCCCATCACATCTCTGCTGCTGCCCCTGCTGGAAGTGCAAGCCTCAGCCAGCCCTGGTTACCTGAGCTTCAGGTGGCCATATGTGGCTGGGCAGCTGCCATCTAAGGCTTGCCTGCACCTCAGGCCGGCCCAGGGCAGCTGTGCAACCAACATCTGAGGCTTACCTATGCCTCAGGTGTCAGCTGGACAGCCACCATCTGAGGCTTGCCTGTACCTCTGGCCGGCCCTGGGTGGTTGGGGGACTGAGGGGACTTTGGGGCTTTAGAGATAGGCACGTGGAGCAGCTGAACCCACCTAGGGGTGGGCCTGCTTCCCCTGTGGGGCTGAGCAGACTGGGCGCTGCTATCTTGTGGCTGTGGCCACAGCTATCTTTGAGGGCATGACAGTCAATTAGCATATTCCCTCCTTATTGGCTGTGGGTGCTGCCATCTTTGCAATGGTGTGAGGGTCAATTAGCATAGCCCTCTTTATTAGATAAGATAGTACTGGAAGTCATAGCCACAGCAATTAGACAAGAAGAGTTAAAAATCATCCAAACTGGAAAGGAAGAAATAAAACTCTCATTATTCACAGATAACATGATATAGTACATAGAAACCCCTCCAGACTCCACCAAGAAATTACTAGACTTAATAAGTGAATTTGGCATGGTAGTAGAATACAAAATCAGCATTCACAAATTGATGGCATTTTTATACACCAATAATGAACTCTCAAAAAGAGAAATTAAAAAATAATCCCATTTACCATTGCTACAAAAAAAATTAATATACCTAGGAATAAACTTAACTAGGAGGTAATAAACCTGTACTTAGAAAACTAAAGCACATTGAAAAAATAAATAGAGGACTATACAAACAAATGGGAACATATACCATGTTCATGGATTGGAAGAATTAACATCATTAAAAGGTCTATATGCTACCCAAATCAATCTATAGATTCAACAAAATCCCTATTAAAATACCAACAGAGTACTTCACAGAGCTAGAACAAATACTCCAAAAATTTATATGGAACTATAAAAGACTCCAAATAGCTGTAGAAAGCTTGAGAGAGAAGAATGAAGTTGAAGGGATCAAAATACTGCATAACAAACTATGCTACAAAGGCATTATAACCAAAACACCCTGATACTGGCACAAAAATGGACATACTAGTATGAATCAGAACAGAGACCCAAAAAATTGACCCACACCATTACAGTCAATTAATATTTAACAAAGGAGGCAAGAACATACAATAGAGTCAAGACTGTCTCTTCAGCAAATTGTGTTGGGAAAACTGGGTAGACACATACAAAAAGATGAAACTGGACCATCAACTTATGCCATACACAAGAATAAACTCAAAGTTAATAAAAGAGTTAAATGTAACGCATGAAACCATAAAAATCTTAGAAGAAAACATAGGCAGTCAAATCTTAGACATCTTACATAGCAGATACATATCCTAGGGCAAAAAATAAAAAATTAAAAAAAACCCAAAAGAGAAAATAATCAAGTAGGACTACATCAAAATAAAAAGCTTCTGCATAGCAAAAGACATTGCCATCAAAATGAAAAAGGAACACACTGTATGAACATATTTGTCAATACTATATCTGATAAGTAGCAATATCCAAAATAAATACTCATACAAGTCAATAAAAGAAAGAGAATCCAATTAAAAAATGAGTAGGCCTGCTGGCTTGCCTCAGTGGTTGCTATACTATACTATACTATACTATACTATACTATACTATATCATGTGCATATGCCTAGGTTGCAGGCTAGATCTCCAGTGAGGGATGTGCAGGAGGCAGCCAATTAGTGATCAGTGATTCTTTCTCTCTCATCATTGATGGTTCTATTTCTCTCTCACTCTCCCTTATTGTCTGAAATCAATTATATATATATATATATATATATATATATATATATATATATATATATAAAAGAATACCTGAGTAGACATTTCTTCAAAGAGGAAAAATGGCCAAGAAACATATGAAAAAAAATGCTCAAAGTCACTGGTCATTGGAGAAATGCAAATTAAAACCACAGTGAGATATCACCTCACCCTGTCAGAATGGCTATCAACAACAACAACAACAACAACAACAACAACAAAATAACAAGTACTGGGTGGGAATGCAGATTGGTGCAGCCACTTTAGAAAACATGGAGTTTGCTCAAAAAATTTAAAAATGGAACTGCCATTTTGTCCAGTGATCTCACTTCTGGGAATATATCCTAAAAACCCCAAGACACCAACCAGAAAGAATATATACCTACCCCATTTTCATAACAATATTATCACAATAGCTAAGATTTGAAAACAGCCCAATTGCTCATCAGTAGGTAAATGGATAAAAGAGCTGTGAGACATCTACACTGTAGAATATGCTACAGCTATAAAAAAGAGGGATCTCTTATTCTTTGAGACAGCATGGATGGACCTGGAGATAATTATGCTAAGAGAAATAAGCCAGTCCAGAGAAAAACAAGTATCACATGATCTCATTCATTTTTGGAATCTAATGAACAAAATAAATTGAGCAATAAATAAGACATGAAGCATGGAGGCATGGAATAGACTGACATCCCTCAGTGTAGGAATAGGGGTTGGGGGGAGATAAAACAAAAAACTTATATACTTATATGTATAGCCCATGAACACAGGCAATAGGGTATTGAAGACCTGGGGAGATGGGTAGGAGCTGTGAGGAGTACGGGGGAGGCAAAAAAAATGGGAGATGTCTGTAATACTACCAGCAATAATATATTATATAATAAAAGGCTAATAAGCAAATTGACCAGATGACAAAATGACACACACTGACCACAGGGGGCAGATGCTCAACTCAGAAGCTGCCCACTGGTAGTCAGTGTGCTCCCACAGGGGGAGCTCCACTCAGCCAGAAACTGGGCTCATTGCTGGTGAGCACAGTGGCGGTGGTGAGAACCTCTCCCACCTCCATGGCAGCGCTAAGGATGTCAACTGATGGCTTGGGCCCGCTCCCCAAGTTGGACTTCCCCCAAGGGCTCCCAGACAGCGAGAGGGTTCAGGCCGGGCTGAGGGACTCTCCCACCCCAAATGCACAAATCTCGTGCATCGGGCCTCTAGTACATATACAAAAGAAAGTGCTCAGGAATGGGGGTTGCAATTTTAAGTAAGGTAAACAGAGAAGACACCATCTAAAAGGTGGCATTTGAACTAAAAGAGGTGATGGAGTAATCTATGTAGACATCTAGAAGAAAAATGTTTCAGTCAGAGGGAAAGGCAAGGGCAAAGGCACCCAGAAAGGAGAATAGCTGGCTGGTTTGAGGAATTGCAAGAAGACCTGGAATAGTAAATGGTACTATCAATATGGTAGCCTCTAGCCACTAGCCACATGTGGTTACTGAGCCCTGAAATGTGCCTGGTTCAAATTGTGTGATTATCTTAGGGTTGGAGAGTAAAATAAAAGGACTGTGTTGATGGCCCCTGTTCTTTATTCTTCCTAGTAATTATGCCCTTTGCAAGGTGACTTTACAAATCATCCTAGGAAGAGGTGGAACCTTTTTTCTGCCCCTTGATTCTGAGTTTCCCATATAGACATGCTAGAATTCAGCCAAATTCAGCCTACATCATTGTCTCTCAGGCTCACAAAGTAAATAAATGGTTGTTATCTAAAACAAAAACAAACTTAATCATCCAACAGTACAAAATCTGAAATATTTTTGGAGGCAAACATTTATCTGGTCATCACAAGAAAATTCAAAAATAATCAACTTGAAAATTCATTAAAGCAGAAGTGAAAACTGAAGTATACAGGGTGGGAAAATTTAGGTAAACAGCTGTGAACACGTGAAAGAGTTTATTCTTGTATTATTTATTACTAGAGGCCTGGTGCACAAAATTCGTGCATGGAGGGGAGGTGTTCCTCAGCCCAGCCTGCATGCTTTCCAATCTGGGATGACTCTCCAAAGTGGGATCAGGCCTAAATGGGCAGTTGGACATCCCTTTCACAATCCAAGACTGCGGGCTCCCAACTGCCTTCCCCTGCAGGCCTGCCCCCCCACACACACACACAACAGCCTTTCCCTACAGGCCTAAATGCCCTCCCCTGCTGTCCTGGTCTCCCCTCCAATGGCTCTCCCCTGCAGGCCTGCCCCCCCGAACTGCCCTCCACTGCAGGCCTGGTCCCCTCCAACTTCTGTCCCTTGCTGACCTGCTCTCCCCCAACTGCTATCCTCTGCTAGCCCGATCACCCCTAACTGCCCTCACTCTTGCCTGATTGCCCACCACTGCCCTCCCATGCTGGTCATCTTGTGGTGGCTATCTTGTGTCCACATGGGGGCAGCCATCTTTGACCACATAGGAGCAGCCATCTTGTGTCTTGGTGTGATGGTCAATTTGCATATTACTCTTTTATTAGTTAGGATGCTATTTATTTGTTTCAAAACTGTAAACATATTTCTGCTCACCCCTATATATTTAAGAGCATGTTATGGAAATCAGAAGTAAGGAAGTACTTCAAAGTTCAAGGGCCATATTGATGTGTGGAATAATAAAAAGTCACTTGTTCTCTCACTTTACCTTACAAAATACTGAAAATAGCTGGGCCAACATAGTTCAGTGGTTGAGCATCGACCTGTGAATCAGGAGGTCACAGTTTGATTCCTGGTCAGGGCACCTACCCAGGTTGCAAGCTCAGACCCCAGGGTAGGGAATTCTGGAGGCAGCTAATCAATGATTCTCTCTCACCACTGAAGTTTCTAACTCTCCTCTCTTCTTCTCTGAATTAATAAAATATACTTTAAAAATGTAAGTGCTGAAAATACATATGGGGCAAAAACCTTAAACAACCTTTAAAAAGTTTAAGTGCTAGGACTAAGTAAATTTCTACTTCTATATAAACACCTCTTCAATTCATTAATGATAATAGTACTAGGTATTTTATGGTTCCAAGAATTATATGTTACTACTAAAGGCCCAGTGCACGAAATTTGTACACGAAAGGGGAGGGTCCCTTCAGCCCAGCCTGCACCATCTCCAATCCCTAGGGGAATGTCTGACTGCCAGTTTAGGCCTGATCCCCAGGACAGTTGGACATCCCTCTCACAATCCTGGACTGCTGGCTCCTAATTTCTCACCTGCCTTCCTGCCTGGTTGCCACTAACTGCCCCCCCCCCCACCTACCTGATCACTTCTCATTGTTTCTGCATGCTGGCCTGGTCCCCCTAACTGCCCCGCCCCTGCTGGCCTGGTTGCCCCTAACTTCCCCCTGCTGCCAGCCAGGTCGCCCACAACTGCCCCCTCCCTGCCAGCCTGGTTGCTCCTAACTGCCCCCCCTCCACTGACCTGGTCATTCCTTACTGCCCCCCCTTCCATCCTGGTTGCCCCCAACTCCTCCCCACTGGCCTCCTTGCCCCTCACTCCCCCCCTCCCCGCCAACCTAATTTCCCCCAACTGCACCCCCACCAGCCTGGTCACCACTAACTGCCCCTCATGCCAGCCTGGTCACCCCCAACTGCCCTCTTCTGCCAGCCTGGTTGCTCCTAACTGCCCCCCTGCCAGCCTGGTTGCCCCTCACGGGCCCCCTGCTGGCCTGGTCGCCCCACACATCCTCCTTGTTCAGTCATTTGGTCATCCCTCACTAATCCCCCTGCCAGACTGGTCTTGGGACGGTGTTAGCATTAATTTGAATATTACCTCTTTATTACATAGGATAATTGCTTAATGTGCGAAATAGTGATGCCTCAATCAATGCACCTTCTGAAACCATGCTGTTTTATTAAGAAGTTTATTTTCAAAAATCTTCAGTAATTATTTCCGGGAACACTATTTACACATGTATGACAAAAATACCTCTGGACACAGAGGCTATTTACTGGCTCATAAAAGGCATATTCACACATTGAAGGTAAACAGTTTCTTAACCTCTCAGTTTTGTCATTTTTGTGTATACAATGGAGCTAATAATATCTCCTGCAAAGGGCTTTTGGAAAGATTAAATTAGATCAGATATATAGTACCTATTGCTTACTGTGCCTGATACTCATTAGCTCTTAAAATAAGTGTCTCTTCTCCTTCCATCAGAACTATGTTTCTAATTGTAGGTGAAATATTTTGTCTTCTGTAAAAGGAATTTCAGACATGTGGAGATATTTCAGGAATTTAAGATATTCCAAGTAATCATTGATTATTTGTCAGACAACCCTTCCCTGTAACCAGGTATAAAGGGCAGGGTCTTTTTCAGGGGCTGCTCAGGAATTAATGGGAATGAAGCAACACATCCTTTGACACCAGATTTTTTAGGCACTTTGAACTCCCTTTGTTGTATTTTACTCCACCTCCCCCTCAACACCTTCTCTGCCTGCCTATGGACTAGTAGTCTCAGGCTCCTTCTAAAATTCATCTATCTTTTACTTTCTGCCCCTTTTTATCTTCTTAGATATCCTTTTTCAAAAATCCAATAATTCATTTATTCTTCCTTGTCCTCTATATCAGAAGGAGAAGCAGATGGTGGGAGCTTATTTACATACTGGCTGCCTTGTGAAAATATCATGTGTTCATCTGGGTTAACTGATAGGCTGTTTTAAGGATCAAATGAGATAATCCACAGAAGAATACTTTCTATGATATATATGTTATGACCTAGAGAGTTGGTGACAATGATGTTTTCTGCTTTTTAGGCAAAACCCTTTCAATCATTAGATCACTAAGACTCTGGATTGTGGTGAGCCTTGGAGCCCTCTTTTCTAATCCTTCCCAATGAGGCCTTGAGAGTGCAAGTGCTAGAACCCAATAGAAGCAGATGGCACAGGCATGCTAAAGGAAAGCAATTCCCCAGTAACACTCTTGAGGATTATGTCCCCGTCTCTCTCAATGTATGCTGAGCAGACATCATATCATCTTAGTCCATAAATGATCCTATCTAATAAAAGAGCAATATGCAAATTAACCATCACTCCGCTACAAAATGGCAGCCCCCATAATCACAAGATGGCAGCACCCAGTCCTCTCAGCCCTGCTGCTGGAATGTCCGGGCCTGTTGGCCAGAGCAGCGAGGCTGGATCCACTGCCAGAGGGGGCAGATCCAGCCTTCCTGCTCCACCGCTGCTGCGGCATCTGGGCCTGTCAGCCCCACCAGGGTTTCAAGCAATGAGGCTGGATCCGCCCCCAGACATGGCAGACAGAGCCCGGACAGCCGGGCTTGGGGGTTTCCTTAGTGTAGTGGCAGCAGGGAAGCCCCAGGACCAGAAGACAGAGCCCGGACAGCCGGGCTTGGGGGCTTCATTCGCAGGGTTATGGCAGGGAAGCCCCAGGCCCAGCAGACAGAGCCTGGACAGTGTGTCGATGTTGGCAAAGCCCGCACGCCTAGCAGACAGAGCATACTGCAGGACATTGGGGCTTCCTTCTCATGGCGCATGGTGGCAGCAGGCAGAGAGCCAACAGTAGGGCATGGGGGGCTTCATCTCCATGGCTGCAGCAAAACCCCCAGGCCTTGCAGAGAGCAGACCCATGGGAATGAGCCTAAACCATCAGTAGGACATTCCCTGAGGCTCCTGGATTATAGAGGGTGCAGATTGGAGTGAGGGACCCCCATGCATGAATTTTGTGCACCAGGCCTCTAGTTTTATATAAAAACTATAACTTCCATTATGAATTATCTTAGCTACATTTATACATCCTTATAAAGTTAAGTATACAATACTATATAATCCAGCAATCCTGCTTCTTATACTCGAATATTCATGGCAGCTTTATTCATAAAACACCCCTACCAGCAACCCAAATGTCCATCTGCTGCTAAGTGGATAAATACATTGTAGTACCTGCATGCAAAAGAATTCCACTCAGCAATAAAAAGAAGTAAACCACTGTCACATTCAACAACATGAATAAATATCAAAAGCATTATGCTAAATGAAGCCAGACATAAAACCTGCATATTACATAATTGCATTTTTATGAAACTAGTGGCCTGGTACATGAAATTCGTGCATGGAGGTGGGGTTCCCGCAGCCCAGCCTGCATCCTCTCCAATAGGGGACCCCTTGGGGGATATCCGACTGCTGGTTTAGGCCACAGGGATCAGGCCTAAACCAGCAGTCAGACATCTCTCTTGCAATCTGGGATCTCTGGCTCCTAACCACTCACCTGCCTGCCTGCCTGATCACCCCTAACTGCTTCTGATTGCATGCCTGATTGCCCTCAACTGCACTCCCCTGCCATCCTGTTTGCCCCAAACTTCACTCCCCTGCCAGCCTGATCACACCTCCAACTGCCCTCCCCTGCTGGCCTGATCTCACCCCCAATGGCTCTCCTCTGCTGGTCAATTTGGTTCTGATTGGTTGGTTTCTATCCCAGTCAGTATCAAAATCTCTGCCTCCTTGGCAGCCATTTGCTCCTCACACTTCACCCAGATTTGGTTGTGATTGGTTGGTTTCTATACCAGTTAGCATCTCTGGCCCGATCAATGGGGTCTGATCAGAAAGGTGGGGCTGATCAGCAGCTCCAATGGAGGCCTTGAAAGAAATGGAGGTGGAGCTGCTAGCCAGGCCAAAAGAGAAATAGAGAGGCAAGTGCTGATCAACAGCAGCCACAGAGGCTACAGATCAGACCCTGCTTCTCTCTTCAGGCTTCTTCCCAGGCCTGATTTGAAGCCCCTTCAGCAGTTAGTGATGGGTCAATGCACTTTCAGCCACAGCAGCCAGTGCTAGGTCACCATAGCAACCCAGCGCTGACTGAAGGATTGACTTTCAGTTGGTGAAGCCTCCAGTCATTGTGGATGTGACAGACCCAGGGTTTTTATATATTAGGATACCAGGAAAGGCAAATCAGAGCTGTGGTTGCCAGGAGCCAGTGTAAGGGGATTGGATTCACCACAAAGGCCTAAGACAAAAGTTTTTAGGAGATTGTAGTGATGGTTATGTGACTATATATATTTGTCAAAATTCATTAAATTACCATTTTTCCCCATGTATAAGGCGTTATTTTTTTTTCTAAAATTGTTAGACTGAAAATTGAGGGGCATCCTATACACAGAAGTCCAACCAAGGAGGGAGCCAGTTGAGTATGTAGCTGCCCATACCTTGTCAAACAGTGTTCCTCCGATCATTAGACTTATTGTTACTGATGTCAGTTTATGCTGTAATTGGAGGTGGAGGTGGAGAGTGCACAGATGCAACAGGAACCAGAGCGTTCTGAGCCCATAAAGATGTCAAAAAATAAGAAGATAAATACTGGTGATTGTATTGCTCTGCAAAAATCATATTGAATGTAACCAGCTATACAAAAGATCATAGTAATAGAGCTGCAGAGAGACAATTTAGACCTCATCCCACTGAGCGTATGATCAGATAGTAAAGAAAACAGGAAGAACTCCTTAAGATGCCAAAAAAGAAGAAGACCCTAAGAGAAAAAAACAGCAAAATATTTAAGACTAGAGGCCCGGTGCATGAAATTTGTGCACAAGGTGTGTGTCCCTCTGCCCAGCTTGCACCCTCTCTAATCTGGGACCCCCTACCAGTATTGGGCCTAAACGGACAGTTGGACATCCCTCTCACAATCCAGGATTGCTGGCTCCCAGCTGCTTGCCGCCTGCCTCCCTGATTGCCCCTGTTTCTGCCTGCCAGCCTGATCACCCCCTAATTACTCCCCCTGCCAGCCTGATTGATGCCTAACTGCTCCCCTGCCAGCCTGTTTTCCCCTAACGGCCCTCCCCTGCAGGCCTGGTCACCCCAAACTGCCCTCCACTTGCAGGCCTGGTCAACCCTAACAACCCTCCCCTGCAGGCCTGGGTCCTCCCCAACTGCCCTTCCCTGCAGGCCTGGTCACACCTAACTGCCCTCCCCTGCAGGCTTGATCACCCTCACTGCCTTCCTTTGCAGGCCTGGTTCCTCCCAATTATCCTCCCCTGCTGGCCTGATCACCCACAACTGCCCTCCCTTGCAGGGCAGACCTGGTCCCTACCAACTGCCCTTCCCTGCTGGCCATCTTATGGTGGCCATCTTGTGTCCTCCTGGGGGCAGCCATATTTGACCACATGGAGGCAGCCATCTTGTGTGTTGGAGTGATGGTAAATTTGCATATTACTCTTTTATTAGATAGGATTAAATAGGATAGAGGCCTGGTGCACAGGTGGAAGCTGGCTGGTTTGCCTGAAGGGTGTCCTGGGTCAGGTTGGTGACTCCCTTGGGATGTGGGGAAGCTTGGGTCAGAAGCCTGTGGTGGTTTGCTGGCTGGCCACACACCCCAGCAACCCAGGCGGAGGCCTGGTATCTGGGATTTATTTATCTTCTATAATTGAAACTGTAGCCTCGAGCGGAGCCAAGCCTCCTGCTCATTATGGAGATGCAACATTTTTTATTCCAAGGCCAATATGAAAAATTTCTCATGGATCCTTCAAAAGAGGAAATTGTGTGTTATAGCAAATATCTTCAACATCACACAGGAAAATCCACAGCAGTAAATTTTCTGTGACAACTTTAAAGCCAAAGCCAAATCAAGAACATAAAGTCACTCTAGGGAAGGAAATGAGTTAGCTGAGGGGAAAAGTGGTAGGGGAGAATAAGTTTTCATTGTACTCATACCTTTTCGCAGCTTTTGATTACTTCACAACCTACACACATTACCAAACAGTGGTTAGAGTATAGACTAGTGAGGGAAGCAATCTGGTTCAATACCTAACTCCACATATTATCTGTATAATGTTGGGCAAGCTTTGTGCCCCACCTTTGAAGTAGGGATTGCAGAGATTATTTACCTGATGAGATTATTGGCAAGGTTCTATTTCTGGACTCAATTTTATTACATAGATATATACGGGGTGTCCCCAGAATGTATATACACTTTAACCACTGATAGCTCAATTTTGACGATGAAATGTATTTTAACCATTTCTTTGCCATAAGCATCAATAGACACAAGCAGTGACTGGTTTTATTTTTATTTTATTTTGTTAATATATATTTTATTGATTTTTTTACAGAGCAGAAGGGAGAGGGATAGAAAGTCAGAAACATCGATGAGAGAGAGACATCGATCAGCTGCCTCTTGCACGCCCCCTACTGGGGATGTGCCCGCAGCCAAGGTACATGCCCTTGCCGGAATAGAACCCGGGACCCTTCAGTCCGCAGTCCGACGCTCTATCCACTGAGCCAAACCGGTCTTGGCAACAGTGACTGGTTTTAATTAAATTCAAAATATCATGGCAGTAAACTGGTAAATAAACACTACCTTTATAATTATTCAAAGTGTATGTATAATTATTCCAACTGTTACTTTTATAGTCAAGTAATTTCCAACAAAGATGCCAATTCAATGCAACAAATGGTGCTGGGACAACTCAATATTCAAATGCAAAAACAGGAAACGGAGCTCACCTCACACCATACACAAAAATCAACTTAAGGTGGATTTTAGATTTAAATTTAAGAACTAAAATGATAGAACTCTTAGAAGAGAAAACACCTTGGGTTGGCAATGGTTTCTTAGTTATGACACCAAAAGCACAAGGAACAAAAGAAAAAATAAATAAATTGCACAATATAGAAATCTAAAACTTTGGTGCTGAAAAAAATACTACAAAAAAAGTGGAAGCCCGGCCAGTGTTGCTCAGTGATTTAGTATCAAAGCAGAAACCAGGACATCACAGTTGGATTTTTGGTCAGGGCACATGCCTGCATTGTGCAGGAGGCAGCCAATCAATGTTTCTCTTTCATTGATCTATATATCCATCTCTCCCTCTTCCTTCTCACTCTGAAATCAATAAAAACATTTTTTAAAGTGAAAAGTCAATGCACAGAATGGGAAGATATATTGATAAGTCACATATATGTATGTCATATATATCTGATAAGAGAGTTATATCCAGAATATATACAGAACTCTTACAACTTAATAATAAAAAATTAATCTAATTTTAAAAAATGAATAAAAGATTCGAATAGACATTTCTCCAAAGATGGTATTTACATGGCAGCGCAAGGCTTTTTTAGGCTACTGTAGGGCATGAGGGAAGGCCCATATTTCTGGCACTTTCTAGCAACACAATGTCTATCTATTGTGCCTGAATTATTGTACCCCCTTACAAGAACTCTAAATTCTCTTGGGGTTTGATTTTCTTCTTCTTTTTTAATTAAATAAATCCTTATTGTTCAGATTATTACAATTGTTCCTCTTTTTACCTCCCATAGTTCCCCTCCACCAGGTTCCCACCCCACCCTCTGCCCTTACCTTCCCCCACTGTCCTCATCCTTAGGTTTATAATTTTTGTCCATTCTCTTCCTGCACCTGCCACACCCCTTCCGCCCTGAGAATTGTCAGTCCACTCCCTTTCTATGCCCCTGATTCTATTATATTCACCAGTTTATTCTGTCTATCAAATTTTTACTTCACTTGATTTTTATATTCACTTGTTGATAGACATTTATTTGTTGTTCATAATTTCTATCTTTACCTTTTTCTTCTTCTTATACCTTTCAGCATTTCATATAATACTGGTTTGGTGGTGATGAACTCTTTTTGCTTTTTCATATCTGTGAAGCTCTTTATCTGACCTTTAATTCTGAATGATAGATTTGCTAGGTAGAGTAATCTTGGTTGTAGGTTCTTGCTATTCATCACTTTAAATATTTCTTGCCATTCCTGTCTGGCCTGCATAGTTGCTGTTGAGAAATCAGCTGACAATCATATGGGTGATCCCTTGTAAGTAACTGTTTTTCTCTTGCTGCTTTTAATATTCTCTCTTTGTCTTTTGCTCCTGCCATTTTAATTATGATGTGTCTTGGAGTGGTCCTCTTTGGATTCCTATAGTTTGGGGTTCTGTGCACTTCCTGGACTATTAAGTCAATTTGTTTCACCAGGTGTGGGAAGTTTTCGGTCACTATTTCTTCAAATAGGTTTTCAATATCTTGATCTCTCTTTTTCTAGTACCCCATAATTTAGATATTGGTATACTTGAGGATATCCTAGAGGATATCTTCAATATCTCCTTAAGAAGATATCTCCTTACGCTATCTTCAATTTTTTTTATTCTTTTTGCTTTTCATGCTGTTTTTTGCTCCTTTGTATTTCAAATGTTTGACTTGATTCTTGTGATCCTCTGGTCTGCTGTTAGGTCTTTGTATGATACTTTTTATTTCAGTCAGTGTATGCTTAATTTCTAGTTGGGCCTTTTTCATATCCTTAAAGGTTTTGCTAAATTTATTGGCCTTTTCTAGGAAATTCTTGAAAAACCTTATAACCGTGGTTTTAAACTTTGTTTTCTTCCATTTCTTTCATTTGTGATCTGTTTCTTTGTCTCTATATATTTGCTGCTTCCCTGAGTTGGTAGAGTAGGTTTCTGTGGTAGGTGTCCTCTAAGGGACAGTGGCTCAGCCTCCCCAGTTACCTAAGGTGGAAACTCTTGATGCACCGCTTTATGGACTGCACAGTCTTGTTGTAGTTAAGCCTAGATTGTTGTTGGTATCACTGGGAGGGGTTGACCTCCAGGCCATTGGCTGTGAGGATCAGCTGTGTCTACGCTGGGAGAGCTTCTGTGGTCAGCCTGGATGGGGCAGAGTCTCAGAGCTGAGCAGTCAGCCTTGATTTCCCGTCAGCCCCGCCCTAAGAGGCCCCTGAGTCTCTGTCCCATGGCAATGGCTATATGCACCTCTGAGAGAAAACTGCCCTCAAGTTTTGCCCACTACCAGACAGTCCAGTTTCTCCCCGAATGAGTCTGGATACCCAGAGTCTCACCCAGAACTGGAGTACAGTGCAGTCAAGAGGTTTTGTTTTCCTCCTGAATGAGAGAGCTACCCACACGCTCAGCTATGCACTCTCTTTGCGAGATCTTAAACCTCTGGAGGTCCCCTGAGTCTCAGTGTGCTTTCTCCCTGACAGTCCAGTTTCACTCCATATAAGTTGGGGTTCCCCAATTCTCGCCCAGAATTGGAGTTCAGCGCAGTGGGGAGCCTTTGTCCCCCTCCTTGTTCAAGAAAACCAGCTGCATATTCAGCCACCTGCCCTTTCCTCCACACCTCTTCTGAGTCTCTCTTTCCTTCTAGTTGTAGAATTTCCACTCACCCAGCTTTCCGGTGGTTCTGGATGATCCATTTTGTCTTTCAGTTGTAGTTTTGAAATTGTTGTGCTGGTCAGCAGTATAAGTGTTTACCTATGCTGCTATCTTGGATCTCCCCCTCTCTCTCAGGGGTTGATTTTCAATTATAGCTGTTCATGGGAATTACTTGAGGAGTGTGTGTGTGTGTGTGTGTGTGTGTGTGTGTGTGTATAAAATATTTCAAACAACAAGTCTACCCCTTCAGAAATTAGTGTTCCATTTCTCTTCAATTTCCATAGATTCTGATTTTGCTGATTTAGAGAATATCCAGCCAACAGTAAATTTTAAGTGTCCCTGAATGATTCTAACCTGTGGGTGAGAAGCCACTGATTTGTTTATGCAAACACAAGAGCCAAATGTCCAGGTAAAATACAGAAAGACAAAAATCTCAATTGTACAGCTCAATAAATGTTTACCTATGTCTCCAGCCAGGTAGCCACCATTCAGAATGTTCTGTTGAATCTTTTCCCATTAATAAAGGCAGAACCAGCTACTTATCTTGGAGAGAGGAAAAAGAGAAAACAAAAATGAATGATATCCCAAGAAATTAGAAACACCAATCATAGCAGCACAATTCACCATAGCTAAGATTTGGAAACAGCCTAAGTGCCCATCAGCAGATGAGTAGATTAAAAAACTGTGGTACATCTACACAACGAAATACTATGCTGTTGTTAAAAAGAAGGCATTCTTACCATCCTTACAACAGCATGCATGGAAATGGAAAGCATTATGCTAAGTGAAATAAGCCAGGCATAGAAAGATAAATATCACATGATCTCACTCATTTATGGAATATAATGAACAACATAAACTGATGAACAAAAATAGATCTAGAGATAGAGAAACATGGATCAGAATGTTAAACCTCAGGGAAGGTAGGGGATGGGGGGGGTAAGGGGAAGAGATCAACCAAAGGACTTATATGCATGCATATAAGCCTAATGAATGGCACAGTCAACAGTAGGGTGGAGGCATGAATGGGAGGTAGAGGGTAATGGGGGAATAAGAACACATATGTAATGCCTTAATCAATAAAGAAATTAAAAAAACAACAAAAAAGAATGTGTGGGAATATGTAATAATGCCTCAAAAACAGTATCTCCCAATAATTTACATTTACTGGCAGTCATGCATCCCTGAGGGGTCCCAGATTGGAGAGGGTGCAGGCCGGCTCAGGGACCTCCCATACCCCCTACCATGCACAAATTTTGTACACTGAGCTACTACTGCTAATATATAAAAAGCCAGGGGTCATCATGACCAAAAAAACCAGATGGATGACAGAATGTGGGGAGACCAGGGTGGCGGGGGCGGGGGGGGGGGCAGTGAGGGACGACCAAACCACTGAACAGCAGGCTGCATGGGGCGACCAGGCTGGCAGGGAGTTTAGTGAAGGTCAATAAAATGACTGAACAGCAGACTATGTGGGGCAACCAGGCCATCAGTGGTGAGGGATTAGAGCAGGATGACCAAACGCCTGAACAGCATGCTGCACAGGGCTACCAGGCCAGCAGGGAGGGGGGACAGTGAAGGATGACCAAACAACCAAACAGCAGGCTGTGTGGAACAACCAGGCTGGCAGGGAGGGCAGTGAGGGATGACCAAATGACAGAACAATAGTCTGTGTGGGGCGATCAGGCCCGCAGGGGGGGCAGTGGGGGGACCAGGCCGGCACGGGGAGAGGGCTGGTTGGGGTTCACCAGGCTGGTGGGAGAGGCAGTTGAGGGCAACCAGGCCGGCAGGGTGGGCAGTAATGGGCAACCAGGCCAGCTGGCAGGAGTCAGTGAGGGCTAACAGGCCTGCAGGGTGGGCAGTGAGGGGCAATCAGGCCAGCAGGCAGGTGAATAGTTAGGAGCCAGCTGTCTAGAATTGTTAGAGGGATGTCTTACTGCAAGTTTAGGTCCAATCCCTGGCATCTGGCCTGAACTGGCAGTCAGACATCCCCCAAGGGGTCCCAGATTGGAGAGGGTGCAGGCTGGCCTGAGGGGACCACCCCCCACCCGTGCACAAATTTTGTGCACTAGGCCTCTAGTTTAATTATGAAGTTTTAATTATGAATTTTATAGTATGTTAATTATCCTATATAATAGAAGGCTAATATGCAAATAGATCAAATGGCGGAACAACCGAATAACCAGTCTCTATGATATGTGCTGACCACCAGGACACATGAGTGGAACATGGTGGGTATCGGCATCAGGCAGCAGAGTGCAGAACATGGCAAGCATCAGCCACGGCAGGATGGTAGAATAGGTGAGTGGGGGTGCCAGACAAAGGCTGGGTGCCAGTTGCTGTTATTGGGGCAAA
Source organism: Antrozous pallidus (assembly GCA_027563665.1). Lineage (NCBI taxonomy): Eukaryota > Metazoa > Chordata > Mammalia > Chiroptera > Vespertilionidae > Antrozous > Antrozous pallidus. The sequence continues at coordinate 115,240,782 of CM050514.1, forward strand.
CCTCTGGTAGTTACTGAAAATTCTTTGCTCCTGCATGCCATAGTCCCACCCAGAGCTCACATCCACTGCTAGCACCAGAGCCGCTGCTGGCATCCACTGCCAGCACCTAGTGCCAGCCTCAATTGCCCCCTGAGGGCTTCTCCACCACCCATGCTCCTGAGGGGCAATCAGGGCAGCAGCTGTATCTCACACCCACTGATGGTGCAGTCCCCAATTGCTCTGCACCATCCGCAGATGCAAGCAGGATCAGTGCCATCAGTGTGTGGGAACAGAGGTGGTGGGATCAGGGTGCTGGCAGACAGGGGACCAGGCAGGAGGAGGGGTCAGGTGGGGGCACGAATGATGGGTCAAGAACTGCCCCTGTACCCACCACAGCCTCATGGCTCACAGTTCCTTTCAAGGTGCATGAATTCATGCACGAGGGCCCTAGTATTTCAATAAATATTTTTAAGGGAATGTAACTAGTGACAAGGCCCCTGCAATTTGTGGAGTTTGTGACTTGAGCTCTCAATTGAAGAATGAGCTCCTTTAGGCCTCCAAGGTTAATATTTCTTAAAACAAAGTTTCTGATTAGAATTGGACAGGGTTGTGATCGCTGGAAACAATTATGGGTATAGATTTTGTGTGTTCTTAATTAAGGGTAAAAGTTTAATTAATTAGTTTACCAGTTAGTTCCTGTGTCTGGCCAATTGTAATTTATCTGTTTCATGAACTGTCCATGGGAACTGTTTGCATCTTAGGCCAGCAGATTGCCCTCTGCTCTGGAATATATTTCCAGGTCAGTTGTTCCCACCATCATTTAGTGTGATTTTGGCATTATCTTAAAACATAATTAGGAGGTAACTAAGCTGCCAAAAAGTTACATAATGCATTCCAAAGCCAATTAAAATTTAATTTTGGACTAAGCCTGCTGAATATACCCTTCTAGCACAGGTTTACACGGTTAAGAGTTATGGGTACTTATGTAGAATAGTTTTTTTTAATGTAAATCTTTCAGGGTTCAGAAATTCTGATAGTTCAAATTTCATGGGGGGAAAATTTTAAAATTATAGCCTCAAACATTTGTCTCACTACAACAGTCTATCCACTATCTTAGAAGCCTTAAAATCCAGAATGTTTGAACACCTCAATATTCAACTTTGGGCCACACCCTGAAAGATCCACCCCCAAAATCAGCTTTTTAAGAAGATACCCCAGGCAACTTGTGTGCACATTAAACATTCAGAGGCCTTGCTCTCTTACCTAACTGAAGCTCAGTGCAGAGCAACCTCAAGAAAACTGGGCAGTGGGTCACTATTGGTAATGTCAACTAACACAACATATAAGGATGATTCCTAGGTATGTCAATAAACCAACTGAATGGGTGGTGTGTGTTCACTCAGTCAGGGAATATGGAATGAAGATAATTAATAAAAAATGGTAATAGGAGAAATATGGGAGAATATTCAGATAATTTTTCTAATTTAGAGTATAATATTGTCATTTCTATTTCTGAAACCAAAACATTTTAGTTTTAATATGAATCTTTTGTAATATATTTTCATTAGTACACTGATTCTTTTTTACATTTACTTGATAGATATAAATCTGCTCGACTGGTGTTGTTGTTAAAATTTATCTTAAAAACACGTTGAACATAGACTTTAGAAAAAAAATGGTCCTAGTGAAAACAATATAATGTTTGATTATAAAGCAGCTCACGTGCCAACAATGCCGGTATCCCAATAAGAATATAGCACTGCAGCACTGGCTGGTGTGGCTCAGTGGCTGGAGCATTGTTCCACACACCAAAAGGTTGAAAGTTTGTCAGTTGGGGTTGGGAGGCAAACAATCCATGTTCTCTCTCACACAGATGTTTCTCTTGAAAGGACAAAGGACTATCCTCCATCTTGAGGGGCTGGTCAGCCTATCTCCCCTTTCCCCCTGCTGGGAGTGGCCACAGGGGTGCCAGGAATGTCCTGACTCCCCCAAACACTGCCTGAGTGAACCAATGCAGCCCAAGGACATAGCTTAGGTCCAAATAAGGCATAACTAAAGTACTGGTCACTCCCTGATCCTTGTACTGTGAAACCTCCGCTGAAAAACCCTGACCTAATAAGGCTATCTCTGTAACCCACGTCACTTCCCTGGGACCACCCGAATGACCAACCCTTTATAACCTATTGTTCTTGCTGGGCTCACTCTCTCGCCTCACTGCTGTGCCAGATGAAGGTTGAGGGCCAAACCCGGGTTTGAATAAAGGTTCTATGCTATTGCAGCCGATTTGGGCTCCCTGGTGGTTTTTGGGGATCATGAAATCTGGGCATAACACTCTCTCTCCTCCTTCCCTTCTCTCTAAAAATCAATAAGCATATCCTTGGGTGAGGATTTTTTTAAAAAGAATATATTACTGCACAGCCTATAGTTGCAATTATTTCCTTCTGAACAATATGCTTTAAAATTATTTGAAGTTATTTTCTTTTAGGAAGCATTAAACTGCAAGTTTTCATCTTTCTTTGGTTCCCAGTCATCCATAAGGTTTTTTTGCCTGGTTATGGGTTAAGGGAAGATAAACATATTACAAAAAGTTAGCATCACATCTGTAAACATTGCTGACTCATGTGCTAATAAGACCACTCTTCATGAATCAGTTCCCACAGTTAATTCATGTTCTCTGAGATGATTCCTTGGAAAATAATGCAAATCTTCTGTTCAATTATTAAGCCTGTTACAGAATCACTGCACTTTAATTTGGAGTGGCATTTCAAAATGTTATTTGTGATAGTTCAACTTATTTCATAGTCAACCTCTTTAGCTAAAAGTATTATAAGCATACTCAACTGTCCTGAGAGTAAAAACAAAAGACACAAGTAGACTGTTGCAACCTTAAAATATTCCTAATTGATTCAAAGTGTTTCTGTAAATATGCGTGAAATGAGAAAGAAGGTTATGTCGACAACTTTTACTTAAACCTTGGGGGTGGAAAACAAGGACCTTGTTCCTAAGAGAAGCTTCTGCTGCTCTAGTTGTTCTTGCCTCTTAGCTTTGCCCTTTTGGCTCCAGCACCACACCCTGCATTAGTCCAGCCTAGACCCCGAGGCTTCAAGCAGCAGGTGGTTAAGGGTCACTGATGGCAGGAGGGTTCCTGGGTGAAAGATGGAAACCTTACTCTTCCAGGTCCACTTGTCTGGAAAGGAGCAATTCAAACCAGACCCAGAGATACCTTCCTTCTCTCCAGGTAAGTACCATTCAAGTATAGCCCTTATATTCCTTAAAGAGCTCCACCTCTCCTAAGCCTACAGGATTGAATAAGTGGAAACCCATCCATATCACCTTTGCCCCCACATTCCCACTGCCTGCAAAGGTGGTTTATAATTCAAGTAATCAGGAGGTCTTCCCAAGTAAATCAGTGGTCTCCATGCTATGCTGAGTTTGGGAGGAAAGGGAAGGAAGGATCAAGAGAGTCTCCAGGAGAGTGATATTTAAAATGCTAAATAGTTCTTGGTTTCCACCCTTAAGATTCTGATTCAGGAGGTCTGAGCTAAGGACCAAATTATTTGCATTTTATAAATTGCCCCAAGCTATTCTGATGTAGGAAAAAGTGATATAATTGGTTCAAGAATAGCAATTACCACATTTGCAAATAAATCACTTATTCTTAAACATTTATTTCATTGATTTCAGAGAGGAAGGAAAGGAGAGATTGAGCCTACACCTTGGGCATGTGCCCCTGACTGGAATCAAATCCAAGACCCTTCAGTCCGCAGACCGAGGCTCTAACCACTGAACAAAACCGGCCAGGGCATCTATTGCATATTCTTAAACTGATGTTAACTTCAGTTGATTCCACTCAACATTTACTAAGCAACTATTGCTTGCAGAGAATTGTACTACTGTGTGCTTTCCTGGTGCATTTGGACTGTGTGGAAGGGATGAGAAGAGAAGGATGTGACCACATTAGAGAGCTATTTCTCAACTTCCTAAAAAAAGACTGATTCAACCTTCCATGATTTGTGAAACAGATTAACCAAAACAAGTACATTGCCCAACCACAGTTACTATCATTTTACTAACCTTTTAGGGTACCAGTGTATCAGAGATGTCACAGCCAGTGAAAGGATCAATTCTGTAAACCAGACTGCCACAGTTCAAATTCTACCTTTCCACTTACCTGAGATGACCATAGATAAGTTAATTTTTCTGTGCCTCAGTTTCCTCATCTGTGAAAATAAGGACATAACACTCACTTCAGTGAGTTTCTATGAGGATTTAATGAAACACTTAAATATCTTATTGAGAGCCCCAAAAGTCTAAATAATATTCTTAAAATTCATTGCATTTTTCTGTTAAAGCCGCAGAACCATCGTGAGAACAGTAGGAAATGCTTCCGGGGCTTATTTGGACAGTGGAATTAAACTTTGTGAAATTCTGATGAATTACTAGAACTACAGTGATCTTGTTATTTGCTCCTTCCTTTTATAGGGTTTTCTCACCCTTGACTTCTTGGAGAATTTGTCCCGCTAATGCCACCCTCCTCCAGAAAGTCTCCATCCAAAACCCCGACTGCCTGGGGGAGGGGGGGAGTGACGGAGGCATCACAGAGGCACGCGGCCCCAGGTAGGAGACCCGTGGGCAGACAGGACCACACAAGCTGGCCCCGGAGCCCAGCCCAGAGGCGGAGGAGTGCGGGCCGGGCCGCCCCGCGCCAGCCCCGCGCCAGCCCCGCGCCAGCCCCGCGCCAGCCCCGCGCCAGCCCCGCGCCAGCCCCGCGCCAGCCCCGCGCCAGCCCCGCCCCGCAGGCCGCCCCACCCCCGCGGGCCGCCCCGCCCCCGCAGGTCGTCCCACCCCGCAGGCCGCCCCGCCCCCGCGGGCCGCACGCAGAGCTGGCGCCGTCTGTGGGGTGGGGCGTGCGCAACCACGTGACCGCCGCTATAAGAGCGCTCGGGCGACGCTCGCCTCCGCGCGTTCTGGCAGCTGTTGCGCTGGTCGGGCTCTCCTGGCCATCCCCCAGCGGCTGCGGCGTCCCCCGCCCCGGCAGCACGATGGCAGGTACGCTCCGCGCCGCCCCGCCCCGCCGCCTGCCCGCAGCCCTGGCCTGGGAGTTCCTGGTCGGAGGACCGCCACAAAGTTGCCGCTGGCGGCCGCCTGGCATGGCGCTTCCAGCTCCGGCGGCCGCCCCGCCACCCGGGGGCTCGGAGGTAGGGGCCCCGGCAGAGTCTGGTCTCGCCGGGCCCCGTCTTCTCCGTCCTTCCCGCCGCCCGCGGGCTGGAGGCTCCGGAGGGGCGTCCGCGAGGCCGGGACGCCGGCGGCCAGGCCCGGCTCCTGGGCCTCCGGTTCCGGCGCCGGCGGTCACGCCCAGCCTATTTTTAGGTCTTCGGGGCCGAGTTTCGGGCAGCCGGAGCCGGGCAGCGGGAGGCCGCCGGCCCGGCCCGCTTGTTGCTGGCTGTGCTGGCCGCCGGGAGTCCGCCCGGGACGGGCGTCCCTGGCCCTCCAGGTCGAGGCTGATGGCGGGGACGTTACTCAGCAGCGAACTGCGGAAAGACTGCGGTGCGACGCCTCTGGGAAGGCGGAACTCCCACCACCGTCTTTGGCCTTTTCTGCCCCTTGGCAGTGTTTGCGCGGACTGCTGTTGGGGCCCACGGCCCTGCGCGTCTGTCCTGCCCTGTGCTCCGTCCTGGAAACCACCCACACCTTGTTTCCCGAAGCCCTGGAATCCTGCTTCCCTTGATTAAACTCTTCCGATCGCCTGGACCTGCACCGCTTTCGAGTGAAAGCATCCCATTTGTGCCCCACACTAAGTGCCTCCGGGGCAGGCTGAAATGTCGCCTTATCGTGGTGGATGGGTTGACGAGCCAGGACAGAGGGTGTTGGGCGTGACCGGTGTCGCCGGCCGGACGCGAGACCCTCCAGGGATGGGGAATGCCAGTCTTTCCAGAACTGCTTAGTGGGCTTGCCGCAGAGAGCCTGGCACTGTGTGTGAGGTTGGCCCTCAGGTCAGAGGCGGAGGATGCACTTTCCTCTTACCCCTCAGCGGAATTTCCACTGCCTTCTGCCTCCGTACTGGAAAATGGGCAAAGGGAGAATGGGGAAACCTAAGACCGAGAGTGGCTTTGTGACAAAATGTCCCAGCTCCCTGTTTGGGCAACAGTGACCCCGAATGACCCCTACCAGAGCTTGATCCTAAGTATCCTGGACACTTGGGTACCCACCAACTTACTGCAGTTAAAATCCCCTCAGAAACAGTATGTCCCGGAATCACTGCAGCAAAGGATCGGGGAAATCCTAAGGCATGCTGGTGGTCTTGGCAGTGTTTGTTGAGAAGGAAGAATAATTCCTTGGTTTGCCTTTGGTCCTCTCAATTGGACTATTGGAGACGGGTGTGTGTGTGAGGGAGGGGAGGGAGAGAGGGAGAGAGAGAGGGAGAGAAGACAGGATATGAGAATGAATATGTTGGGGGAGTGGAGTACAGGGCAGGGGGTAATGCTTGCTTCTCCAAGGAAAGCAAAGCACCTTCATGAGCTTGTGAGGTGATTCCTGAGTCAATTGAGCAGCCATTTGCCGCTGTTTAGATAGAAGCATTTAGGAGACAAAGCCGCTTTGAGGAGCTGACATTTGAGCAAACGTTCAAAGTGACTCTTGAGGAGTGGTGGGAGGCCTTTGCTCCAGGTTGAGAAAACTATAAAATGTCCAGGGCCTGGCATCAGTGTAAGCCCAGAATGAAGAATATGGCGCCTGCTTTCAGATGCTTTAACCTCTCAATTGGAGTTGTTAGTTGGATTTATGCTTGGCTGAAAATACTGCCTATGGTACCTTCCAGGAGAAACAGAAATTGTACTTCTGAATAGCTTCATCACCCTCTGTTAATTGCCTCTGAGTGTTAAACTAGTCTGAGAATTTAGCTAGTTTGAATTCTAAATTAGGACAGATTGAGAAAGGAACTGTTTTTTTTTTACCAAATTTTTGGTTGTGATGGGTCCTGGGGTGGCTCTTTCCAGGTAGGAGATCATAATGAGTGTTTTTCCTCTTTGTGTTAAGATCAGGCCTTTGTCACACTGACCACAAATGACTCCTACACGCAAGGAGCCCTGGTGCTGGCCCTGTCTCTGAAACGGCACAGGACCACCAGGAGGCTGGCGGTGCTTGCCACTCCGCAGGTCTCGGACTCCATGAGGTGAGCACTGCACTGCCTGTCTGTGGTGCTTTTGGTGCCCCTGTCCCATTGCTGGCATCAGTGGGCACTGAGACCATACCCTTTGCAGGGGTTGAGCACCTGGGGGAGAAAGATTCTACTTGCTGAGTGAAGGATTTCAGGGTATGAAACCTCTGTCTAGTGTCCAGCCAAGCTCCTTCTGTGACTTGAGGAATAGGTTGATTCCCCCTTAACAAGTTCTCAGGGTGTGGGTTTACATACAGGCATTCCCTTCCTATAGTCACACTTCACATGTACCCCTTTCCCAAAATGCAGCAGGGGCTGTTTCGTTTCCTGTTTCAAACCAGAGAAATCTCAGGTGACTTTCAAAGAAAATAGCAGTTTTCTCCACTGCCATTGACATTTGTAGCCTAAAGATCTTTATTTACAGACTAGAGACCTGGTGCATAAAATGGTGCATGGGGGTGTGTGTCCCTCAGTCTAGCCTACACCCTCTACAATCTGGGGCTCCTCAAGGGATGTCCCACTCACAATCCAGGACTGCTGGCTCCCAACTGCTCACCTGCCTGCCTTCCTGATTACCTCTAACCACTTCTGCCTGCCAGCCTGATTGATGCCTAACTGCTCCCCTGCCAGCCTGTTAGCCCCTAATTGCCCTCCCTTGCAGGCCTGGTCACCCTGAACTGCCCAACCCTGCACACCTGGGTCCCCCCCAACTGTCCTTCCCTGCAGGCCCAGTTGTCCCTAATTTCCCTCCTCTGCCAGCCTGGTCACTTCTAACTGCCCTCCCCTGCAGGCTTGATTGCCCTCACTTGCAGGCCTGGTTCCTCCCAACTGCCCCCCCCCCCCCCCCCCCCGCTGGCCTGATCGCCCACAACTGCCCTCCCTTGCAGACCTGGTCCTTCCTAACTGCCCTCCCCTGCTGGCCATCTTGCGGTGGCCATCTTGTGTCCACATGGGGGCAGGATCTTTGACTACATGGGGGCAGCCCTCTTGTGTGTTGGAGTGATGGTCAATCTGCATATTACTCTTTTATTAGATAGGATAGAGGCCTGGTGCTCGAGGGGGGGGGGGCAACTGGTTTGCCCTGAAGGGTGTCCCTGATCAGGGTGGGGGTTCTCTTGTGGCATGGGGCGGCCTGGATGAGGTTCCTGTGGTGGTTTGCAGGCTGGCCACGCCCCCCCCCAGCAACCCAAGGAGAGGACCTGGTATCTTGGATTTATTTTTCTTCTACAATTGAAACTTTGTAGCCTTGAATGGAGCCAAGCCTAATGCTTGCTCCGTGGTCATAGCCATTTTTGTTGAGTATTTATTTATCTTCTACAATTGAAATTTTGTAGCCTTGATTGGAGGCCAAGGCAAGCCACGGTGTGAGGAAAGGTTGGCTTCCTCCATTACAGGGGAAACCCAAGCCTCCTGCTGCCTCCATGGCTGCAGCCATCTTGGTTGGGTTAATTTGCATACTTGCTCCTGATTGGCTGTTGGGCGTTGCTTGTGGGCACAGCAGTGAGATGGTTAATTTGCATATTGCTCTTTTATTAGATAGTATTAATAACTTATTATAGTTGCCAAAGGACTTTCTGGATTTGGGGTTGTGCTAGGACAGTGGTCAGCAAACTCATTAGTCAGCAAACTCATTAGTCAAACAGTGAGCTGCGGTTTGCTGACCATTGTGCTGGAGAGCAGCCCAAGGAGCACAACATCTTGTTGTTTGAGTTACTCACTTTGATTTGTTGGAATTAAATTTTGAAGTATCTGAATGAACTACCTACTTCCTAATACTAACTTTAAAATATTTGGGCACACTAGCTACTCTATCTTGTGTTTATTTTGACATTCTTTTATCCCTCTTAGAAATTGAAAACATATTTTTGTGACTTTTTTCAAAATATGTGAGTACATGCTAAGGATCTCTGAAAAGGAGAATACTATCTAATAAAAGAACAATATGCAAATTGACCATACCTCTGCTATACCCACAAGCCACGCCCACTATCCAATCAGGAGCGGAATGCAAATAAATAAAGATGGTGGTTAATTTGCATACACAGGCTCCCAGTGGCCTGGGTCCCAGGAGCATCCTTGGGACCCAGGTTGACCACTTAGGCCCTAAGTGGCAGGGGTCCCAGAACATCCCCAGCCACTGAAGGACTCTGGGTGAAGCCGCTTGTGCGTGCTCTGGTACCAAGTGGCGGTTTGGGGCCATGCCCCCAGCCTGGCGCCCACAACAGGGAGTTGGCTGCTGGCCTCTGGAGCATGCAGAGACCCTGGTGGCTGCTGCTGTGTGCAGCCCAGGGGTCCTGGATGTCCCCTAGCCCAGAGCCCACGTTGGGGCTGGCTGCTCGCCTCCTGGCATTCAGAGACAGGGATGTTCTCGCCCCTCACCCCCCCCCCCCCAGCTAATTGCATGTGCTCTGGCGCCAAGAGGCAGTTAGGGTCCATGCCCCAGCCTAGCGCCTTCGATCAAGGGGGCTAGCTGCCAGTCTCTGGGGTGTGCGGAGACCCCCGTGGCCACCACCGGGTGGCAGGGACACCCCTTAGCTCAGTGGATACAATGCAGGGGCCACATGAGCTGCAGGGGAAACACCATTTTTAAAAATATATATACTTTATTTTTTTACAGAGAAAAGGGGAGAGGGATAAGACAGTTGGAAACATCGATCAGCTGCCTCCTGTACACTCCCCACTTGGGATGTGCCTCCAACCAAGGTACATGCCCTTGACCAGAATCAAACCTGGGGCCCTTCAGTCTTACAGGCTCACTGTCTATCCACTGAACCAAACCACTTTCAGCATAAACACCTTTTCTGACCACTCATTGGCTAAGCTCCAGTATTATGCCACCACTTGCAGTGTTCTTGGTAACTTGGGTTGTAAGAATCCAAGAAGGTGATCTAGGGTTTTTTCACCACACTCCCAGAGGAAAAAACAAAGGTCCGCTGCTGGAGGGGCTAAAAAATGTCATATCCTGCCCCAGCTGCTTTGGCTCAGTGGATAAAGTCTTGGCATGCTAACCGCAGGGTCTGGGTTTGATTCTGATCAAGGGCATGTACCCAGGTTACAGGCTCCTCCCTGACGCTCCCAGGTCAGGGCTCATGCCGGAGGCAACTAATCAAAGTGTCCCTCTCACATTGATGTTTCTTTCTGTCTCTCCCTCTCTTCCACACTCTATATAAAAATCAATGGAAACATATCCTCAGGTGAGGTTAAAAAAAAAAAAGAAATGTCATATCCTATGAAAGACATCCTGAAAATGCCTAAAGAAAGTTGTCATTTTTTCACAGTGAAGGGACTAGAGTTCGTGTTGATGAAAACACCTTGTTGACTGCAGTGGCTGGCAGTGGGGGCAGCAGCAGGGTACTGGTGCTGGCGCCTTCCTTTGATCAGTCCAGTCGCCTCCCACAGAAGGTGGCCAGACTGATGGGGAGCGGGCCTCAGCCATCAGTCAGTAGGACATCTCCTGAGGGTTCCCAGTCTGTGAGAGGGGGAAGGCTGGGCTGAAGAGAACCCCCACCATGCACGAATTTGCACTGGGTCACTAGTGTGTGTGTGTGTGTGTGTTTATATATATGTATATGTATATGTGTGTGTGTGTGTGTGTGTATATATATATGTACACATGTACACAGCAATTTTGTTTCTAAAGGGAACTTCAGGAAAATGCAGGAAAGTTTATCTCCTAGCCCTGCGCTGTGACTCGGTTGGTTGGAGCGTTGTTCCATACACCAAAAGTTTGCAGGTTCCAGTCCCAGTCAGGACACATACCTAAGTTGTGGGTTCAATCCCCAGTCTGGACGTGTACAGAAGGCAACCAATTGATTTTTCTCTGTCACATCAATGTTTCTCTGTCTCCCTTTCTCTCTAAAAATCAGTTAACAAAAACAAAATTTATCTCCTGATGTGTATATACTAATTTGTATGAGGATGTATATAAGAGGATAGAAGTAGTCTTTAGTATTCCCATCTCCCCCCACTCCATACACACGCCTTTACTATGGTAAATGGTACCATTGACCATTCTTTTCAATAAGATCAAGTTTACTGTCCAAAATAGGACATATTCTTGGACGGCTCTGTAGACAAGTAATACAGCATCAGTTTTGTTGTACATATCTGATATTATAAACTGTTATGATCTGTCTTTATCATGTTTTAACTTAGGTTGAGTTTAGTGTCTTAATTAAGTATACTCCTCTCACCACTTTCGGATTGCTTCCTAAAATAAATCTTTAATTAATTGGGGACATGGAGAAGTGTTGTACTTCACAAGCCAAAGTGAGTTTGTCTTTGTGCCAGGATTGCTAAGCACATGGTAAATGCTGGTTACATTCTATTCTAAAAAATAGCAACTGAATAACTGAGTCCTTGCATTTCGTTTGGGACATGTTCAGGCCATCCTCTGTTAACTTCTTTAGCAAAGGTGATTAGTTATAGGATTCATTGCAGACATTATATGTACTTCACTCAGCATTATTTGTAAAACTACGTGGTAGTGTGAAAGAATCAGTTTTAATAAGATATTGTAAATACATAGGCTGTTGCAAAGATGCACTCTTACCATGTGAGAGTCATACTTTCACAGCTGTTGCTGCAGTTAGCCTGATGTTTGGCGGTATAATAAAAAATAAGAAATTTCTATAATAGTGTCTTAAGACAAGTGCTTCATGCTCACCATAAGCAGTTATTTTAATGAAGTTAATTGCACATGCAAAATAACATAATTTGTCCTGAAGTAAATAAGGACATATTTAAGAGATTGTGCTATGCCAAAGTAATAGCTTCCCCTACTAATGCATGGATTGGTTAATAAGAATGCAGTCTTACGGTAGATATTACTTGTTCTGAAAAGATAATAAACACTGGTTTTGAATTTTATTTTGACAGGAAAGTTTTAGAGACAGTCTTCGATGAAGTCATCATGGTAGATGTTTTGGACAGTGGTGATTCTGCTCATCTGACTTTAATGAAGAGGCCTGAGTTGGGTGTTACCTTAACTAAGCTCCACTGCTGGTCACTTACACAGTATTCAAAATGTGTGTTCATGGATGCAGATACTCTGGTGAGTGTGGCTTTGACGGCTAAAAGGATGTATATGGTAGCTGTGATCAGTTAGGCATTAGCAGAATGCTGCCAAGACTTCTCAGTGAGGTTCAGATTAAAACAAGTGTCAGGTGATGAAGAAAAGCAGGCCCAGGCTGCCTTATAGCTGTCATCTGAATAGTTAAGATCAGCAACAGATTGCATCTTTTGTGTTGGATGACGTAGAGCTTACAAACATTTTTGTAATGCTTTTTCTCCCCATCTTTGAATCAGGTCCTAGCAAATATTGATGATCTTTTTGAGAGAGAAGAATTATCTGCGGCTCCAGATCCCGGGTGGCCTGATTGCTTCAATTCAGGAGTCTTTGTGTATCAGCCTTCAGTGGAAACATACAACCAGCTGCTGCGCTTTGCTTCCGAGCAAAGTAGTTTTGATGGTATGTATATCTTTTTATCATGTTATCTCGTTATCTGATAAGCTGTTAGTAAATTCTAGAAGCTGCTCTTCTCAGGATTGTTGTTGTGGTTCCCAGTGCCTGGAACACAGCATCACATGAGGTGTAGCAAGCTTTTTATGTTGTGCACTTCGGAAATACTACTGTGTTTGTGCGTGCACCTGCGTCTTTTTTCCGTAGGTACATGAGAGTATCTAACCTAGGACAAGCAGTCTACAGACTTATCTTTATTGGTTTTCTTGTGTCTAAATTAGAGTATGATAAATGAATCAAGTTTATTCAAGAATTTAAAAGACTATGAGACATTATCTAAACCTGAGTAAACTTTTTTTATATTTTAGCTTTTTTATTGTTATTATATTTTAAACTTAATAAGTCTTTATTGTTCAGATTATTACAGTTGCTCCTCTATTTTGTCCCCATAGCTTCCCTCCACCAGGTTACCACCCCACTCTCTGTCCTTACCTCCCCCCCCCACTGTCCTCAACCATAGGTGTACGATTTCTGTCCAGTCTCTTTCTGCACCTACAACTCCCCTCCCCCCGAGAATTGTCAGTCCCCACCCTTTCTATGACCCTTATTCTATTATATTCACCAGTTTATTCTGTTCATCACATTTGTAATTCACTTGATTTTTAGATTCATTTGTTGATAGATATGATTTGTTGTTCATAATTTTTATCTTTACCTTTTTCTTCTTCTTATCCTCTTCTTAAAGAATACCCTTCAGCATTTCATATAATACTGGTTTGGTGGCGATTAACTCCTTTAGCTTTTTCTTATCTGTGAAGCTCTTTATCTGACCTTGAATTCTAAATGATAGCTTTGCTGGGTAGAGTAATCTTGGTTGTAGGTTCTTATTATTCATCACTTTGAATATTTATTGCCACTTCCATCTGGCCTGCATAGTTTCTATTGAGAAATCAGCTGACAATCATCTGGGTGCTCCCTTGTAGGTAATTAACTGTTTTTCTCTTGCTGCTTTTAATATTCTCTTTGTCTTTTGCCCTTGGCATTTTAATTACGATATGTCTTGGTGTGGTCCTCTTTGGATTCCTCTTGTTTGGGATTCTGTGTGCTTCCTAGATTCATAAGTCTATTTCTTTCACCAGGTAGTGGAAGTTTTCTGTCATTATTTCTTTAAATAAGCTTTCAATATCTTGCTCTCTCTCTTCTTCTGGCACCTCCATAATTCAGATATTGGTATACTCTACGTTGTCCCAGAGGCTTCTTGCACTATCTTCATATTTTTGGAATCTTTTGTTTTTTTTCTTTTCCAGTTGGGTGTTCTTTTCTTCTTCGTGTTTCAAATCTTTGAGTTGATTCTTGGGATCTTCTAGTCTGCTGTTGGATCTCTATATATTATTCTTCATTTGAGTCAGCATATGCTTAATTTCTAATTGGTCCTTTTTCATATCCTTGAGGGTCTCACTATATTTCTCAGAGATTTCTGGAAGATTCTTGAGTAACCCTATAATCGTAGTTTTTGTACTCTATATCCAGTAGTTTGCTTTCCTCCATTCCTTTCATTTGTGACCTATTTCTTTGTCTCTGCATTTTTGCTGCTTCCCTGAGTTGGTAGAATAGCTTTGTGTGGTAGGTGTCCTGTAGGGCCCAGTGGCTCAGCCTCCCCAGTCACCTGAGGTGGACACTCTTTGTTGCACCGCTTTGTGGATTGTGTGCACAATCTTATTGTAGTTAATCCTTGATTGCTGTTGGTATCACTGGGAGGAATTGACCTCCTGGCCAGTTGGCTGTGAGGACCAGCTGTGTCCTCAATTGGAGAACTTCTATGCAGAGACACCCTTATGGGGCAGGACTTGCTTCAGTGGAGCTTTCGTGCTCACTGAATCTGCCCCCTAGGTGTGTCTCTTATGGATTTGAAGGGTTGTAATCTGGATGGTCTCATTCTGAACACTGGGTACACTGGCTCTTGGATCTCCAAGGAGGTGCAAGGTCAGCCGCTGCTTGAGGCCATCCAGCATGAGGTACAGAGAGATCTGCAGCTTCTTCCTCTTTGTAAGGGGTTTGGAAGTGCCCAGATGAGGCCTAGCTGTGAAGCAATGCTAGCTGCTGTGGAGCCTTGAGCCTTCTTTTGTACGCTCTGGAGTTCTCTGACCCAGCTGCAGTTCCTTTTATGCGAAAGAACAGGCCATTCATATGTAAATGTGCACAGTTTGGGTGGGGTTGTAAATTGAGTGGGGCGGGGTCTCACCAGGGCAAACAGCATTGGCTGCCATTCAGCCCTGCCTCAAAGAGGCCTCTGGGTTTTTGTGTCCTGCAGCCACATGAAGGAACAATATCGCTGCATGCACCTCTGAGAGAAAGCCACCCTCGGGTTCTGGCCCAATGCCAGACAGTCAAGTTTCTTTTTGTATGAGTCTGGGTCCCCCAGAGTCTCACCTGGAATTGGAGTTCAGAGCAGTCAGGAGCTTG
Source organism: Antrozous pallidus (assembly GCA_027563665.1). NCBI lineage: Eukaryota > Metazoa > Chordata > Mammalia > Chiroptera > Vespertilionidae > Antrozous > Antrozous pallidus. Next base: position 115,255,841 of record CM050514.1, read on the forward strand.
TATCTCCCTCCCAATTGAAAAAGACAGCAGCATACCCAGTTTTCTGCCCCTTTCGCCTGCACCTCCATACCAACACTTCAACACCTTCGCACCCCCTACCAGACTCAGTGCGCTTTTCTTTTTCCTTCTAGTCATGTAAGTTCCACTCAGCCAGCCTTCCCGTGGTTCTGGGTGATATTCGTTGTCTTTTTGTTGTATTTTTTATATGGTTGGGCAAGGCAGCAAGTTCAGGTTTTTACCTATGCCGCCATCTTGGTTGTCTTGAAATTGTTTTTTTGTTGTTGCTGTTCACTGGAATTGAATTCTTTTTAGTCATTTGAGGATTTGGAATATGCAGCTATTTGCAATGTTATTGAAAAGACAGGAAATTTAAGTCCTAATCTTATTTCACTATTTGGTTTGTTTATATTCTATGCCAGTAGTTTTCAGCGTAGTGTGATTTGGCAACGTCTGGAAACATTTTGTTTGTTTCAGGTGAGTGGGGAAGATACCACTGACATTCAGTGAGTTGAGTTTAGGTGTGCTGCTGAATATCCTATAACATATAGGACTGTGTACAGCTAGTTTTCTACCTAAAATGTCAGTAATGCTAAGACTGAGAAACTGCTCTGTACAAAACATTACATGCTTTAGGACAATGATCAGAACTGTCTGGACTATAATAAATGGCAGCATATGACATTAATTAGTCTTGAGTAAGAAGTTATATGTTGAGTGCTCATTGTAAGCAGGGCCAAGTGTAACTTCTTCACTTTACTGACTTATTTTTTTAGCTCCTACTCTCTCCCTTTCATATAAAGAATGAAAGCTGGAGGAACCAAGATGGCGGCATAGGTAAACACCTATCTTCCTGCCCCACAAAACAATTTCAAAACTACAACTTAACGACAGAACGAACACCATCCAGAATCACCAGAAAGCTGGCTGAGTGGAAATTCCACAAATAAAAGTAAAGACAGGACACTGTGACTCAGGAGCGATGGAGGGCAGAGTTGAGGGTAAGCCTGGAGTCAGAGCTTTGGAGCCATGCGCACGCGCGAGTGGACTGGAGAGGGCAGGCAGCTGCAAACCCGCTGGTTTTCTCGAACGGGGAGGGAGACAAAAGCGTCCCACTGCACTGATTCCCCAGTTCTGGGCAAGGTCCGGGGAACCCACACTCATACGGGGTGAAACTGGACAGTAAGAAAGCAAGCTGAAACTCGGGCGCTGCAGAGGTCTGTGAGTTTGTGGAGAGCGCGCAATCTTGGGAACAGCAGAAGTGCGTGAGCGCGCAGAGAGGACTCGTGACTTGCTCTCTCATTCGGGAAACCACTGGACTGCATTGTTTTACAAGCCTGGGTGAGACTTTGGGTGTGCAGACTCATTTGGGGAGAAGCTGAATTGTCCAGCAGTGGTTAGAGCTCGGTGGCAGCTTTCTCTCAGAGGTGCGTGCAGCCATTATCACCAGGCACAGAGACCCAGATGCCGCATAGGGTGGAGCTGATGGGAAATCAAGGCTGCCTACCCAACACGGAGACTGCACCCACCCAACCTGAGCACAGCTAATCCTCATAGCCAATTGGTCTGGAGGTCAAACTCTCCTAGTGCTAACAACAATAATCTAGGCTTAACTTCAGCAAGATTGTGTAACCATAAAGGGCTGCAGTAAGAGTGTACACCTCCGGTAACTGGGGAGGCTGAGCCACTGTCCCTTAGAGGACATCTACCACATAAACCTAATTGGCCAACTCAAGAAAACAGCCACAATGCAGAGACATGGAAAGAAATCAGAAGTGAAAGAAATGGAGGAAAAAAGATAACTGGACATAAAGTTCAAAACCACGGTTATAAGGTTTTTCAAGGGGCTCCTAAAAAAGGCTGATGAACTTAATGAGACCTTCGAGGATATGAACAAGACCTTCAAAGATATGAAAAAGTACCAACTAGAAATGAAGTATACACTGATTGAAATAAAAAATATTATACAAAGACCTAAACAGTCTAGAGGACCGCAAGAACCAAGTCAAAGATTTGAAATACAAAGAAGCAAAATCCACTCAGCTGGAAAAGCAAGAAGCCAAAAGAATCCAAAAAATTGAAGATAGTGTAAGGGGCCTCTGGGACAACCTCAAGCATACCAACATCCGAATTATAGGGGTGCCAGAGAAAGAGAGCAAGATAATGAAAACCTATTTGAAGAAATAGTGACTGAAAACTTCCCACACCTGGTGAAAGGAATTGACTTAAAAGTCCAAGAAGCGCACCGAACCCCAATATATAGGAACCCTAAGAGGACCAGACCAAGGCACATCATAATTAAAATGCCAAGAGCAAAAGACAAAGAGAATATTAAAAGCACCAAGAGAAAAACAGTTACCTATAAGGGAACACCCATAGAAATGTCAGTGGATTCCTCAACAGAACCTATGGAGGCCAGATGGGAGTGGCAAGAAATATTCAAAGTGATGAATAGCAAGAAACTACAACCAAGATTACTCTATCCATCAAAGCTATCATTCAGAATTGAAGGTCAGATAAAGTGCTTCGCAGATAAGAAAAAGCTAAAGGAATTCATCACCGCCAAACCAATATTATATGAAATGCTGAAAGATATTCTTTAAGAAGAGGAAGAAGAAAAAGGTAAAAATAAAAATTATGAACAACAAATACACATCTATCAACAAATGTATATAAAAATCAAGTGAATTAAAAATCTGATGAACAGGATAAATAGTGAATATAACAGAATCATGGACATAGAGAGGGAATGGACTGACAATTCTTGGGGAGAAAAGGAGTGTGGGAGGTGCAGCACGAGACCTCATGCACCTATGGCAGAGGACAGTTGGGTGAGGTGAGGGCAGGGTGTGGGATGGTTACTGGGTGAAGGGGAACTATGGGGGGAAAAGGGGAACAATGTAATAACAGTAAAGATTAAAATATTAAAAGAATTAAAGCTGTATTAATATTTGAATTCAAAACATGTATTCCTTATTTCTACTGTTTATGTTAAATGTTGCCTTTGCATAAAAGGAAGATGAGAATATATTTAGCAGAAATCCACTGTTTGTCTTAACCTTCCTGCAAGGGTGTAATTTTCTTTACCTCTCATCAAATTTGAAGGAAATAATGTAATCCTGTCAGAAATGCAGTGTAAATTCTCAATTCAAGTAAGCATATCACATTCTATAGTAGACCCAGTGGGCTTGAAATCTGCATGATTATAAAGTAGAGTATAAAGAGAATTCTATTCTAATGTAGAAGAACATGAGATGATGATGTTGGGAGAGAAGAGTTTGGATACCAGATAGTACTAGTGTGCCATGGTGATAGTTTTAAAATGCAAACTAATTATCTGGTAGAGACCAACCTGGATTATTTACGTTATTCTAAAATCAAGAGGCGCTACCTCAGCCAGTGTGGCTCAGTGGTTGAGTGTCGGATCTGTGAACCAGGAGGTCACAGTTCAAGTCTCAGGGCACATCCTGGATTGCGGGTTTGAACCTCAGTAGAGAGCATGCAGGAGTCAGTCGATCAATGATATTCTCATCATTGATGTTCCTATCTCTCCTTTCCTCTCTAAAATCAATACAAATACATTTTAAAAATCCTATCTAATAAAGAGGGAATATGCTAATTGACTCTCATTCAGTCACAAAGATGGCGGTGCCCACAGCCTGTAAGGAGGGAATATGCTTATTGATTGCCCCTCCCTCAAATGTGGCAGTGTCCACAGCCAATAAGGAGGGATATGCGAATTAACTGCTACGCCCTCAAAGATGGCGGTGCCCACAGCCAGGGCAGCAGGCGGGTTCAGATGCTCCACATGTCTGCCTCCAGAGTCCTCCAATCTCAGCTCCCTAGACATCCAGGACCAGTTTGAGGCACAGGCAAGCCTCAGATGGCCCAGGGCCGCCCGAGGCTCAGATAACCAGGGCCAGCCCAAGCTTGTGATGCTGGCAGTGGCAGCAGCAGAGATGTGATGGGGCATTGCCTTCCCCTGATTGCCAGGTTGCCTCACGCCCCTGAGGGCTCCCGGACTGTGAGGGGACAGGCCAGGCTGAGGGAACCCCCTCCAGTGCATGAATTTTCATGCACCAAGCCTCTAGTAAATAAGTAAAATCAAGGTGCTAGAAACAAAAGAAGATCTAAAATTTGGGCCCAGTATCAGAACCTAAGTTCAGACTTCTTTTTATCAGTACAGGGTTGTTTTTCTGGTGGAAGGAACTCTGGATTTGGAATTGAGGCCAATAATAAATTGGAAGGGGGTTAAAGAATGGTTGAGTACATGGAAGCTACACTGACATTCTCCCAGGACAAAACTGGAAATATAACTAAAATAGAGAAAAACCCTGACAAATTGCCTGAAGAATAATTGGAGAGAACCCTGATGACCAAGGATTGAAATTAGAGATGCAGAGAGACTGGTAGGAAGTGCAAAGGGCAAAAGGGCTGGACATACAGATGGCCAACAGACATGAAAAATGCTCAAAATTACTGATCATCAGAGAGATGCAGATGAAAATGGCAATGACTTTACACCTGTTAGAATGGCTACCATCAGTGAATGACAAGTGCTGGTGAAGATGTGGAGAAAAGGGAACCGTAGTACATGCTGGTAGGAATGCATGCTGATGTAGCCATTATGGAATACAGTATGCAGTTTCCTCAAAAAATTAAATATGGCACTGCCATTTTACCCACCTCTAGGAATATATCCTTAGAAATCTAAAATAATCACAAATAATGTATCCACCCCTATATTCATAGCACAATTGACAATAGCTAAGATCTGGAAAAAGCCCCAAGTGCCCATCAGATGAGTGGATAAAAATGTGGTGGTACATTGTACACCATGGAATACTATGCAGCAGTAAAGAAGGGTCTCTTGTTGAGACAGCATGGAGAGATCTGGAAAGTATTATGCTAAGCAAAATAAGCAAGTCAGAGAAAGATAAGTATCACATGATCTCACTCATGTGGAATCTAATGAGCAGAATAAACTGATGAACAAAATAGTTCCAGAGACATAGAAGCATGGGACAGACTGTGGAATCTCAGAGGGAAGGTGGGTGGGTGGGAAAAGATCAACCAAAGAACTTGTATGCATATATGCATAAGGGTGGTGAAGGCCTGGAGGGGGGGTGGGAGTACAGTGGTGGGCTAGAAGAGGTCAATGGGGGGAAAAGGGAACTTAGGTAATACTCTGAACAATAAAGATTTAGTTAAATATAAATAAAATAATAAATTAGTACATTGGAAGGAGTTCTAGTATATTTTCTTATACTTTATGCTGCAAGAAAAATAGCATGAGCAGGGTTTCTGGGGTACCCCTGTGAAAGTCCTTTTTCTATAGAATTAAATTATAAAATTAAAGAAATAAAAATAAAAGGTTAAAAACTAAATTGTATTAGTTGTAAAAAAAAAAAACACAGATGCTTAAATGGTAGGTGAATTTATTAAGAAGCAGGGTTGTGTAAACTGTTCAACTAGACAGTACGTTCTGCTTTTGCAGCCACAATCTGAAACCGCTGAGAGATTTCCTGTGCCTGCAGCATGCTTCTTTCTCAGTTGTAGTGTTCCAGAAGCTGGCCTTTCTGAACGTGTTCCATGCACTAGCTCTTGGTGGTGAAGGGTTGAATTTTCTCTCTTAATAAAGCTGCTTAATTGACAGTTGAAATTTTAACTATGCAGATGGAACATATAGTTATTCTCAATATGTTGTTTAAATTAATAGGAGCGCCCAACTGCAAGGTTGTTTTCACTGAATGTGTTGATAAGCTTTACTTACCAGAGAATGTTCACTCCTGTTGTGGGAGCCTGCTCCTATCTGGAGGTGCTTGCGATAGTTTCCCCTTTCCACACTTTTGCTTTTGTTGTTTTGTTACCTGTGGTCAGCCATGTAGAAAAAAACAATTTATAAGTTGTAAATTGTATGCCATTCTGAGTAGCATGATGAAATCTCATATTGTTCTAGTCCATTCTGAGTCATCCCTTTCTCCAGCATCTCCCCATTGTATATGCTTCCCTCCTATTAGCCATCTTGATTATCAGATTGACTATCTGGGTGTTGCTGTGCTTGTTTTGAAGTAACCCTTATTTTACTTAATAATGGCCCCAAAGTGCAAGAGTAGTGACACTGGCAATTCAGAAATGCCAAAGAGAAGCCATAAAGTGTGTGTGTATGTATGTATAGGAAAAAAGAGTATATAGGGTTTGGTACTATTTGCAGTTTCAGGCATCCACTGGGCATCTTGGAATGTATCCCTAGCAGATAAGGAGGGACTACTATACTGTCTTATTGAATCCATACCTGTGTGACATAAGGACTTATGGGACTTTTGTTTAATATTAATAGAATATTTCTTTGTGAGCTACATCCTGTTAAAGGTGAGCTACAACCTTGCTGTGCCTCAGGTTTTCCAAACAGTGCCTAATTTTGTTTAAGTGTTATGCCCCAGGTGAGATGAACATTTTCAGACTTTTCTCTGTACCATACATTTTCTGACATTCACAGGTATCTGCCCACTCCCTCTCTGTCCCCTCAGAGCCCCCAAATTTTTAGGCTGGTATTAAAGGAAACTGTATCTCAGTCTGAACATCTTGCAAGTCTTGCTTAATTTCTTACACACGTAAAACAAAAAGTGATGGGGCCTGCTGTCCACTGGCAAGGTTTCTGATGACAGCACATGCAGCTGCTGTCATGGCTTTTCTAATGGGAAAGAATGTGGCTGTCAGGCTTCTAAGCACTGGTCCTCAGTCACACATCCTGACCCCCAATTACCAGTGCTGGCCAAAAGAATTACCCTGATATGGCAAAGAGTGCTAGGTATCTCGACTTCTTTCCTCCCAGAATCTCGAGTGTTAGAATTTAGAGCTAGTGACTACATACCTGATTCATGACTGGCTGGCACCTAACTTCCCATAGCAAAGTGTCTTAAGTTCCTATACTGGTGTTTGTATTTGCAAATTGTCTTGCCATTTACTTCACAACTAAAGTTACACATTTCCTGAAAGGAACAATAGCTGTTGTGAAATAGCTGTAAACTAACGTTTTATAAAATGTGACAAGATAAGGTTAACTTCAGGACCTGTCAGCAGTGAGAGGGAGAGGTCATGATATCATAGATACTAATCAGTAGTTCTGGCTCCACACACTCAGGTCTGATGAAACTTAGGCACTTGATGCTTAATTTGAAGAAAACAGCCTTAATGCAATTTGATGTTTGTGGAATAAAGTCATTCATAGTATTTTTTTCTTTTTACGATCTTTTGTATTTCTGTGGCATCAGTTGTTACTTCACCTTTTTTGTTTCTGATTTTGTTTATTTGGATCCTCTCTTTGTTTCTTGATGAGTCTGGTTAGAAGTTCATCAATCTTATTCTTTCGAGGAACCAACTCTTGGTTTTATTGATTTTTGGGGGGATTTTGTTTGTTTTTGTCTCTCTTTCATTTATATACACTCTGATTTTTGTTATTTCTTTTCTTCAACTTACTGTGGAAGGCTTTTTCTTCTTGTACTCATTCTAATTTTTTAAATTGTAGTGTTAGATAAATTATTACAATTTTTTTGTTGTTTGCTTGATGTGAGCCTGTAGTGCAGTGAACTTCCCTCTTAGGACTACTTCCACTGTGTCTCATAGATTTGGGATTGTTGTGTTTTTATTTTCATTTGTTTCTAGGATGTTTTTTTGTTTCTTCTTTGATCTCTTTGGTAACCCATTCATTGTTCAATAGCATACTATTAGCCTCCATATGTTTGATTGCTTTTGAGCATTTTTATTGTATTGATTTCTAATTTCATGTCATTGTGGTCTGAGAAGAAGCTTGATATGATTGCGGTCTTGAATTTGTAAAGTCTTAGCTTGTGTCCTAACATATGGTCTATCTTTGAAAATGTCCCATGTGCACTTGATAAGAACATATATTCTGTAGCTTTGGCGTGGAATGTTCTGAAGATGTCAGTTCCATCTGTTCTAGAATGTCATTTAGGATTGCTGTTCTTACTGATTATTGTCTAGAACAGTGGTCGGCAAACTGCCACAGTTTGCTGCTCTGATGACTAATGAGTTTGCTGACCACTGACCTAGACTCTTGATTCCAGTCATTACCGGCTGTGTGATTAAGCCCCTATCCCCTATCCCAATGGTCAGAAAACACATTAGTCAACAGAGCGGCAAACTGAGGCTCACGAGCCGCATGTGGCTCGCCAGCCATAGTTTGCCAATCACTGGTCTAGAAGATTCATCCAATAATGTCGGGTATTAAAGTTCCCTTCTATGATTGTATTGCTGCTGATCTCTCCCTTGATATCCTCCAGTTTATTCATATATATATATATATATATATATATATATATATATGTATGTATTTGGATGCTCCTGTATTGGGTGTATATGTGTTTACCAGAGTTACAACCTCTTGTTTAATTAATCCTTTTAATATTATGAAGGGGCCTTCCTTATTTCTTTTTAGGGCCTTCACTTTGAAGTCTATTTTATCAGATATAAGTATTGCTTTTTTTTCACTTCCATTTGTCTGAAAATTTTTTCCATACTTTCACTTTCAGTCTGTGTGAGTCCTTTTGGTCTTAAGTGGTTCTCTTGTAGACAGCATATATATGGGTCATGATTTTTTTTTTATTAATTGTTCAGTTTATTAATTAAATTGTTTCCCCTTTTTTAATCCCCCTATATCTTCCCTCCACCCTGTACCTATCCCACCCTCCGCCCTCACCTCCCCCTCCCCCAATGTCCTCTCCCATTGTTGCAAGATTTTTGTCCAATCTCTTGCTGTACTTCCAACAACACTTTTCTCCCCAAGAATTGTCAGTCCATTCCCTCTCTATGTCCATGTTTCTGTTATAGTCACCAGTTTATCTTGTTCATCAGCCTATCAGTTCACTTGATTTTTATGTTCATTTGTTGATAGATGTGTATTTGTTGTTCATAATTTATATTTTTACCTTTTTCTTCTTCCTCTTCTTAAAGAATATCTTTCAGCATTTCATATAATACTGGTTTGGTGGTGATGAACTCCTTTAGCTTTTTCTTATCTGCGAAGCACTTTATCTGATCCTCAATTCTGAATGATAGCTTTGCTGGATAGAGTAATCTTGGTTGTAGATTCTTGCTCTTCATTATTTTGAATATTTCTTGCCACTCGCGTCTGGCCTGCATCGTTTCTGTTGAGAAATCCGCTGACAATCGGATGGGTGCTCCCCTGTAGGTAACCAACTGTTTTTCTCTTGCTGCTTTTAATATTCTCTCTTTATCTTTTGCTCTTGGCATTTTAATTATATGTCTTGGTGTGGTCCTCTTTAGATTCCTATATTTTGGGGTTCTGTGTACTTCTTGGGCTTTTAAGTCAGTTTCTTTCACCAGGTGGGGAAAGTTTTCAGTCACTATTTCTTCAAGTAGGTTTTCATTAACTTGCTCTCTCTCTTTTTCTGGCACCCCAATAATTCGGATGTTGGCTTGCTTGAGGTTGTCCCAGAGGCCCCTTACGCTATCTTCAATTATCTGAATTCTTTTTGTTTCTTGCTTTTCCAGCTGAGTGAATTTTGGTTCTTTGTATTTCAAATCTTTGACTTGGTTCTTGTGGCCCTCTGGACTGCTTTTAGGACTTTGTGTAATATTTTTTATTTCAGTCTGTGTATGCTTGATTTGTAGTTGGTCCTTTTTTTTATCTGTGAGGGTCTGGTTCGTATCCTCAGAGGTCTTGTACATTTCCCTGAGGGTCTCATTCATTTCTTTGTAAGTAGCATTCATCTCCTTGTAAGTATCATTCATCTCCTTGTAATTCTCTTTCATTTGCTGGTTGGTCTTGTTTATTTCCTGGTAATTCTCATTAAGTTGATCGGCCTTTTGTAGGAGCCTCTTGAAAAGCCTTATAACGGTGGTTTTGAACTCTATGTCTTGTCGTCTTTTCTCCTCCATTTCTTTCACACCTGATTTCTTTCCATGTCTCTGCATGGTGGCTGCTTTATGTGATGGCTATCCTCAAAGGGACAGTGGCTCAGTCTCCCCAGTTACCTGAGGTGGGTACTCTTACTGCAATCCTTTATGGGTTGTATTCAGTGTTTTTGAATTTAAACCCAGCTTTTTGTTGTTAGCCCTAGGAGGGTTTGACCTCCAGGCCAATTGTCTGTGAAGCTCAGCTGTGCTCAGGTTGGGTGGGCGGAGTCTCCGGGCCAAGCAGACAGCGTTAGCTTCGTCCTATGCAGCCCCAGGGGCTCTGTGCCGGGGGCAATGGCTGCCAGCACCTCTGAGAGAGAGCCGCTGTGGAGCTCCACCGGCTGCCGGGGAATTCAGACTGTCCCCAAATGACTTTGCATGCGCAATGTCTCACCCAGGGTTGTAAAACAAAGCAGACTGACGGTTTTCCGAATGAGAGACAAGTCGCGGTGCGCTCTCTGCGCCGTCACGCAGCCGAGCTGTTCGCGCGAGAGCTGCCTTCTCCACAAGCCGGCAGACCCGCCCGAGCTTCGGCGTGCTCTCCCACTGTCCAGTTTTCACCCCGTGTGATAGTGGGTTCTCTGGACTTCGCCCAGAGCTGGAGAATCTGTCCAGTGGGACGCCCCTGTCTCCCCGTTCGAGAAAACTGGCCGGTTTCCAGCCGCCCGCCCTCTCCGTGGCGCGCACTCCAAACCTCTCTCCGGGCGAATCTTTCAACGCCGTCCGCCGCCGCTCCTCCGAGTCCCAGTGTCTTATCTTCACTTTTATTTGTGGAATTTTCACTCGGCGAGCGTTCTGGTGATTCTGGAAGGTGTTTGTTCCTTCGTTAAGTTGTAGTATTAAAATTGCTGATTATGACGGCAAGATAGGTGTTTCATCTTTGCCGCCATCTTAGTTCTCCTGGGTCATGATTTTGTATCCATTTAGCTACCCAATGTTCTTTTGATTGGAGCATTTAATCCATTTACATTTAAAGTTATTATTGATAGGTACTTCTTTGTCACCATCTGTATTCTTTATGCCTGTGTTCCTTCTTCCATTTCTATTTCTTTTTTTTAAAACAGTCCCTTTAGCATTTCTTGCATTGCTGATTTGGTGGTAGTAAACTCCCTTAACCTTTTTATGTCTGCATAGCTCCTGATTCTCCCTTCAATTTGAATGATAGCCTTGCTGGATAGGATATTCTTGGATTCAGTCCCTTGCTTTGCATCACTTTGTATTACTTCATGCTATTTCCTTCTGGACTGATGAGTTTTGTTGAGAAATCAGTTGATAGTCTAATGGGAAATCCCTTGTAGGTAACTTTCTGTCTCTCTCTTGCTGGTCTTAAGTTTCTTTCTTTGTCTTTTACTTTTGCCAATTTAATTATGTCTTGGTGTAGGACTTTTTTGACTCATCCTGATTGGGTCTCTCTGTGCTTCCAGGACTTGTGTGACTTTTTCTTCCCCAAGTCTGGGAAGTTTTCTGTCATTATTTCTTCAAACAGGTTTTTTTATCCATGCTCAGCTTTCTTACCTTCTCGCACCCCGATTATGTGGATGTTATGTTACAAAACTCCCTTAAACTCCCCTCCTGCTTTGTAATTTTTTTTCCAGTTGCTGCTCTGCTTGCATGTGTTTTTTTTCTCTATCTTGTTTTCTAACTGGCTGATTCAGTTCTCAGCTTCTTCTAGCCTACTGTTGAAACCTTCCATGGTGTTCTTTATTGCAACTATGTTGTTCTTCATTTTCTCTTAATTCTTACTCCTTATAATTCTCATTGATTTGCTTGTAATTCTCACTCAGATGTTTGGATACCTTATAATTATTACTTTGAATTCTTTCTCTGACAAATTACTTGCCTCCATTTATTTCCTTTTCTGGTGATTTTTCCTTTTCTTTCATTGGGGTGGTTGTTTCTTTGTCTCCCCAATTTGCTATTCCTTTGCATTTTTTTCTGTGTATTAAATCAAACTTTGCTTTTGTTTCTATGTATTAAATCAAACTGCTGTGCCACCCACATTTTTTGGGTTGGTCTTATGTAGTAGATGTGTTGTGGGATCCAGTAGTGCAGACTTTCAGGTCTCCTGGGCTGGGTATTCTCATGCTGTAGAAAGGCTTTCTACTTGAGATATTTGTGTTCTCCTGTTGTAGTTGGGTCTTGAATGTTATTGACCCATTTGTGGATGGAGTCTCCTCCCAGAGTGTCTGATTATGTGCCTCACTCTCTACCATGTTGTGCCAGCTGTTGTGGAGGTACTGACTGAACCACACGAAATACAACTAGAAGGAACAGACTAAGAATGTACTCAAGACCTCTATAGCCCCAACAAAAGCAGAGGAAAGAGAATTAGAAAAGGGAAAAGAGGGCAAGAATGATAGAAAACAAAAGAAAGGTAAAATATGGGGAGAAAACACAAACTAAAGAGCTCAAACAAAAACCACTCAGAAAAAAAAGAAGATGGGGCAGGATCTGTAGGAGCAGAGCTTAAATAAGGTGGAAGAGTTAGAGGATTGTTCATAGCCTCTTTGCCCGCTGGTTAGCGCATCAGCCTGCAGACTGAAGGTCCCAGGTTCGATTCCAGTCAAGAGAATGTACCTTGGTTGCAGGTTTGATCCCTGCAGAGCTCAAAAGTTCAGGGTGTGGCGGACTGTGTCATCTAAGGCAGAGGTGTTTTGTTCTGTTCTGTTCTGTTTCGTTTTGTTTTGCCTTTTCCATTACCTACCCTCTGAGTGTTGAGAGCAGGTAGCTCCTTCCAGGGAGAATGGCCATTTCTGTTTGGAAGGTGTATGAACAGCCCAATGCAGGATTTCTGTCTACTGCTTTTCCAAGTCTCTCTGCTCTGTTTTCCAATATTGCCTGTCCTCAAGCACCTCAGTTCTGTGCCTCCCTTCCTGCACCAATACCTCGGTTGTGTAGTTGCAAATGAAAACTGTGCTCTGGGTTTCGAGATGAAAAAGAAATCAATAGAAACTGCAGCTCTCTCCCACACTGGCTCGGCCTGCTGGGCATACACTCCATTGCTGCCAGCAGTCCTGCCACCTTTCACAGCTGCTTGGATGGTACAGGCCCTTCGGGTCACACTGCCATGAGTCAGGAAGCACATCTCGTCAGGTTGCTGCCACTGGTGCATGGAGCCCTGCTTGTGCTCCTGGAACAATTCTTCCTGTAGCTTAGCTCCCTCCTTTCTGGGCTACCCTATTTTCTCAACCTCGCCCTTCCTACCAGTCTTAAATGCCTTCTGTTTTTTCTTGTTATAAGTCACCTCCTCACTGGACCACAGTTGGAAATTACAGGTGAATATTCTCCAATTTAGTGGTATTTTCAGCCTGGCCCTGGGTTGAGGTACCTGACAGGCCTGCTTATTCAGCTGCCATTTTCTCTATCTGGGGATTTAAATGTGGATTCTGATTCTATAGTCAGGGTGGAGTTTAATATCCTACAATTCTCTTAAGCTCTCAGGTGATATTCATGTTGCTGGAACCTGCATCACACTTTGAGTAGCATGATTCTAGGGGGAACATTCCTGTGGCTGAATTACTGGAGTTCAAGTTTAAACCAGGATCAACCTGCCCTTCCTGCTATTCATAGTAGGTAGCCCAACGAACTTTGGAAAACCACACAAACAACACAAGCATTAAGCAAGTGCATACATTCAAAGGTAATACTCACTGCCATTCCTGTCTTATCAAACAATAGGTCCAGTTTCTGACAAATGCTGTAATATGTCCATGGTGACCAGGTTCAAAAGACCTGGAAAATACCAGGTGGTTGTAGGTTATTACTAGCCCTTGGGCAACCTGGTGGAAGGGTGATACAGAATCTGATATTTGCTTTTGTTTGCAAGATGGGTGTGTCCCTTGTTCTACAGCCTTAGCTCACTCTCCTACTTGTGTTGCCATGCACTGGCCTGCTGGAACCCAGCTGCTGGCAAGCTTGCTAGTCATGTTTGTCTGCACTGAGATGGTTGAGGTTGAGGTTAAGAATGTCTGAACCTGTCAGAGTAAAGAAAGTGGCCTCTGGAGTCTGACTGAAATAATGTTGGTAGTGGAAATTCAGCAGTCTTCATGGCATGCTTTTGGGTTTTGTAGCACAGACCTTCTTGGATTTGCATTCTGCTTTGAACTATGCTCTAATTTAGAGTTTCTAAAGAGGATATTGATAACACTACAGACGGATTTTTCTGATGAAGCTAAAACATTCATCTGACTGAAATGTGGAAAGAGATGGTTAGAGTGCTAAATTTAAAAATTATTTAAGAAGCCGCAGACTTATAGGTGGTGTTTAACTCTATTTTTAATTCATAATTTTTTGGCAGAAAGGTGACCCTTATCACATAATGAGGTCAGTGGCCTTGGAAGTGTCATTATCTGTAGTGCATTGAAGGAAAGGTTCCTGTTGAGTCTTTAAGGATTTGCAAATTGAATGGGCTCCATTGATCACAAGTCTCCTGCCCTGCCTTTTCCCCTTCTAGCTTGTATCCTGTTCCATCAGTGCTTCTCAGCCCTGCTGTGGCACACTGCTCTTTGCAGGGCATCCGAGGGTGAATGAAAACAGCCTGTGGTGTCAAGAGGCAGGGTGAATGGAAACAGTCTGTGGTGTCATGGACTCTGAGGGACCAGCAGCTCTGACTCCTCTTTCTCAAGCTCACACCATGGGATTGGGAATCTGTCTTTTACAATTTCTATTCTGACTCCTTGGAATTAGATGGATTTCTTTACTATGTAGAAAATAGTTTAAGTGGAATCCTATCTAATAAAAGAGTAATATGCAAATTGACCATACCTCCGATCAAGCCATGCCCACAAGCCACTCAGGAGCAAATAAACCCCAACCAAGATGGCTGTGGCCACTGAAAGCAGGAGGGAGGTTTGGGTTTCCCCGACAATGGAGGAAGCCAAGCTTTCCGCCTGCCATTGCCGGCCTAGGCATTCACTCAATGCTACAAAGTTTCAATTATAGAAGATACAGAAATGGCGGCAGCCATGGAGCTGGAGAGAGCAGAGGCTACGGTTGCCCGGGTGATAAAGGAAGTCAAGCTTTCCACCTGCCCTTGCTGACTCAGGCCTCTGCTTAAGGCAACAAAGTTTCAATTATAGAATCCCAAAAGAAATGGCAGCAGCCACAGAGCAAGCAGGAGGCTTGGCTCCACTCTAGGCTACAAAGTTTCAATTGTAGAATATAAATTAATCCCAGATCCCAGGCCTCTGCTTGGGTCACCGGGGGGTATGGCTGGCCTGCAAACCACCACAGGCCCCTCGCCCAGGCCGCCCCACACCCCAAGGGAACTCCCACCCTAATCCGGGACACCCTTCAGGGCAAACCAGCTGGCTCCAACCCGTGCACCAGGCCTCTATCCTATCTAATAAAAGAGTAATTTGCAGATTGACCATCACTCCAACACACAAGAGGGCTGTCCCCATGTGGTCAAAGATCCTGACCCCATGTGGACACAAGATGGCCTCCACAAGATGGCCAGCAGAGGAGGGCTATTGGGAGGTTCCAGGTCTGCAAGGTAGGGCAGTTGTGGGTGATAAGGCCAGCAGGGGAGGGCAGTTAGGGTTGACCAGGCTGGCAGAGGAAGGAAGTTGGGAGCAAACAGGCTGGAAGGGGAGCAATTAGACATCAATTAGGCTGGCAAGGTAGTGGTTAGGGGGTGATCAGGCTGGCAGGCTGAAGTGGTCGGGGGCAATCAGGGAGGCAGGCAGTAGAGCAGTTGGGAGCCAGCAGTCCTGGATTGGGACAGGGATGTCCAACTGCACATTTGGGATCGGGTCTAAACGGGCAGTTGGATATCCCTCGAGGGGTCACATTATTGGAGAGGATGCAGACTGGGCTGAGGAACATCCCCCGCCTCCCATGCATGAATTTTGTGCACCAGGCCTCTAGTTGCTTAATAAAAGTATTATAGTTCTAGAGGCTTGGTGCATGAAATTCGTGCACAGTGGGATCAGGTCTAAACTGGCAGTCGGACATCCTTCTCACAATCCAGGACTGTTGGCTCCCAACAGCTCGCCTGCCTGTCTTCCTGATTGCCCCTAACTGCTTCTGCCTGCCAGCCTGATCATCCTCTAACCACTCCCATGCCAGGCTGATTGATTTCTAACTGCACCCCTGCCAGTCTGTTTGCCAACTTCCATCCTCTACCAGCCTGATCAGCCCTTACTGCCCTCCCCTGCAGGCTTGATTGCCCCGAACTGCCCTCCCTTGCAGGCCTGGTCCCTTCCAACTGACCTCCCCTGGTAGCCTTCTTGTGTTGGCCATCTTGTGTCCACATGGAGGCAGGATCTTTGACCACATGGGGGCAGCCCTCTTGTGTGTTGGAGTGATGGTCAATCTGCAAATTACTCTTTTATTAGATAGGATAGAGACCTGGTGCATGAGTTGGGGGCCAACTGGTTTACCCTGAAGGGTGTCCCGGATCAGGGTGGGGGTTCCCTTGAGGTGTGGGGCAGCCCGGGTTAAGGGCCTGTGGTGGTTTGCAGGCCAGCCACACTCCCGAGTGACCCAAGCTGAGGCCCTGGTATCTGGGATTTATTTATTTTCTACAATTGAAACTTTGTAGCCTGGAGCCGAGCCAAGCTTTCTGCTCCCTCCATGGAGGCAGCCATTTCTGTTGGGGTTTATTTATCTTCTATAATTGAAACTTTGTTGCCTTAAGCGGAGGCCTGGGCCGGCCAGAGTATGCAGAAAGCTTGGCTTTCTCCATAGCTGGGGGCAAACCTAGCCTCCTGGTCTCTCCAGCTCCATGGCTGCCGCCATTTTAATTGAAATTTTGTAGCCATAAGCGGAGGCCTGGGCTAGCCAAGGTGTGTGGAAAGCTTGTCTCCTTCCATCACTGGGGAAACACAAGCCTCCCTTCTGCTCTCTCCATGGAAGCAGCCATCATGGTTGGGTTTAATGTGCGTACCAGCTCCTGATTGGCTGGCTGGTGGATGTGGCTTTGTGGGTGTAGCAGAGTGGTGGTTAATTTGCATATCACTCTTTTATTAGATAGGGTGGCATAAGAAAATGAAGTAGAAAAAATAAGATATCCAGTTTTACAAAGTTCATGAACTAACAAAACAGCATATGTTGTCAGATTTCATACATGTTGGTAAAAATAAAGGAAATCAAGACAATCCTGCAAACAAAATTCATGATTAGTGGTTATTTCTGGGGTAGGGGACACTGAAATTGGATTGGGGAGTCCCACATAGAGAACTTAACAATAGTGGTAATGTTTCAGTTCTTAAATTGATGTTGGGAGTATAGAGGCTTATTATTAATATGCTTTATAACATATACATATATTTTTGGTGGTATCATGCTTTATAACAAAAAGAAATTAACAAGAAAAGAATGTTTAGAAAGAAAAGATCCTAATGCAGTTCAAAAAATTGTCATTCTTGCCCCTAATTATATTGTCATTTTAAAATTACAAAAATATGCCCAGACCGGTTTGGCTCAGTGGATAGAGCGTCGGACTGTGGACTGAAAGGGTCCCAGGTTCTATTCCGGCAAGGGCATGTACCTTGGCTGCGGGCACATCCCCAGTAGGGGCGTGCAAGAGGCGGCTGATCGATGTCTCTCTCTCATCGATGTTTCTGACTTTCTATCCCTCTCCCTTCCGCTCTGTAAAAAATCAATAAAATGTATTTGAAAAAGAAATAGTCACATTAAAAAAATTTTTACAAAAATGTAACAGTATTAAGAAAAAGTAAGGGGATGTGCTGGGGGGTAAGGGAGGCTGGGGGGAGGATATTGGGGGGGGGGAAACATATGTACTACTATTAAATATAAGTTATATTGTAAATAAAAATTTTAAAAAAGTCAACACTGGCACAGTGCCCTTAGCCAGTGTGAAGATGTGAATTAGCAGCATCTGTCATAGCAGGGAGCATGATTTTGTCAACAGTCACCCAACTTGGCAACCATGAGCAATAGCATTAGCAAACTGAAGAGAATTAATTCTTTCCTCCTTTATAATGGAAATGGAACTGACCTTTTAGCCCCCATCTGGATTAAATAAGCCCTCAAGTTTCATGGAAATTTTAAGAGAGGAAGGAGCTTCAAAAGGGAAGCTACTGTACTTCCTTCAATATATAAGACTCAAATCTATTTTAATTTTAAAGTTTTGGAAGATTTCATATATACGGTCTCAGTAAAGGATATTATTCAAAAAAAACTTAATGTTCCCTTACAATTGGTGAAGTTATTGTGGGACTGATCATCTATCTATAGACACTATGACGAAAATTCTACAAGGAAGAAGAAAGGTAACAAGGACTTATATGCATGCATATAAGCATAACCAATGGATGCAAGACACTGGCAGGAAGGAAGGGGTGCTGAGGGCATGTGCCAGGGAGGTAGGGGAAGTCAGGGGAAGGTAAATGTGGAAAAAAAGAAGACATATGTACTACTATTTGTAATACTTTAAAAATAAAATAATTTTTTAAAAAAGAATATAAAAAAAAAGTCAGGGGGCGGGAACATCTGTAATACCATTCTTACATAGTAAGAATTACATAGTAATTACTTTTTTTCTGATATGAATGTTTATGTTCTTAGTTCTAATCACGATATATGTGTCACAGTATAGGTTTATATTACATGATGGATGGTGATCTTTATAGCCATTAGTTTTAATGGCTGAATAATATTGCCATGAATGGTTAGCATAACAGTGTACTAACCATTCCTCTATAGTGGAATATTTTAAGTTATTTCAACTTTTCTGCTATTATAGAACATCTTCAAGGTTCCACGCCCTGACCGGTTTGGCTCAGTGGATAGAGCGTTGGCCTGCAGATTCAAGAGTCCCAGGTTCGATTCCGGTCAAGGGCATGTGCCTTGGTTGCGGGCACGTCCCCAGTGGGGGGTGGACAGGAGGCAGCTGGTCAATGTTTCTCTTTCATCTATGTTTCTAGCTCTCTATCTGTCTCCCTTCCTCTCTGTAAAAAAAAAAAAAAATCAATAACATTTTTTAAAATGTTTCTTACATTCATTCCACAAATATTTCATCTATGTGTAAGGCATTCTGCTAGCTGCTAGAATTTACAGTGCTAAGCAAAAAGAGCTATACAGCCTGTCCTTGAGAATTTAGGATCTAATGACTAACAGTTCTTGATTGTATTTTGCATTTTAACTACATAACTCCTAGACTTACAAAAAACCCAAAAACTTCTGAGCAAATTGTAGATTTACATGTAGTTGTGAGAAACAATATAGAGATTCCATATACCCTTCACCAGTTTCCCTTAGTGGTAACAACATCTTGCATAATTATAACTCCAGAACCAGGAATTTGACATTGATACAATCCACCAGCCTTATTCAGATTTATCAGTTTCACGTGTGTTCATTGGTATGTGTACACAGGCGCTTCTGTGCACGTTTATCCTGTGTGTAGATATGTGTGACACCACCACAGTCAGGGTACAGAGCAGGTTCATCACAGCATTACTTATACTCACCACCATCCCCTAACCCCTCGCCACCTTGCATCTGTTCTCTGTCTCTGTAATTTTGTTCTCTGTCTGTTCTCTGTCTCTGTAATTTTGTTCTCTGTCTCATAATCATTATGATGATTATGTGTTAAAGGAAATGAGTAAGACTTTAGGCCTCTGTACCTTTTTTCCCACATTCTGAGAATCTTTGTGGAATCCAAAAAGAGCCTGTGCCGAGACCGGTTTGGCTCAGTGGATAGAGCATCGGACTGCGGACTGAAGGGTCCCGGGTTCGATTCCGGAAAGGGCATGTACCTTGGCTGCGGGCACATCCCCAGTGGGGGGCGTGCAAGAGGCAGCTGATCGATGTCTCTCTCTCATCGATGTTTCTGACTTTCTATCCCTCTCCCTTCTGCTCTGTATAAAATCAATAAAATATATTTAAAAAAAAAAAGAGCCTGTAATGAATATGGTATTTTGGCCTTAATATTTTATTTCTCAAAATATGTTAATTTGTCTATATATCTAAAATCTTCTTTTGTTCTGATAACAAGTGAGCATATATCCTGATGCCATCTTTATTATTCTTTAGAAGTTACAAGAGCAAAACTAGTTTTCTGTTGAGCTGTCTGTCTCTTGAGGAGTGAGGACCTGAGAGAGCCTCCTCATACAGAGAGGTTGCTTGCTCCATAGACATTGGTTGAGCAAATGCTCTTGATCCAGAGAGCTGACTGTGCATTTAGAAAGGATGGAACACACAAAGGAAGGGTAAGGGACTGTTGGACTTTAAACCTAATGCTCTGGTCTTATTACTTAGCTCCCAGTATTAAATAAATCTTATTATTTAAAAGTTTCTTTTTTTAAAAAAATATATTTTATTGATTTTTTACAGAGCGGAAGGGAGAGGGATAGAAAGTCAGAAACATTAATGAGAGAGAAACATCGATCAGCTGCCTCTTGCACGCCGCTTACTTGGGGATGTGCCCGCAGCCAAGGTACATGCCCTTGACCGGAATCGAACCTGGGACCCTTCAGTCCACAGTCTGACACTCTATCCACTGAGCCAAACCGGTCTCAGCTAAAAGTTTCTTTCAAAACCAAGAAAAAAATAGTAATGCCAGCCAATTAGACCAGCTGTGTATTTAGAATGAAAACTGGGTCTCGGGGCAAAGCATTCTGAGGATGGAAATAACTGTTCAGTGCACGGGCCTTGAACTTCAAAAGAGCAGTATTCTGCCTTAATCGGTATGGCTCAGTGGATAGAGCGTTGGCCTGTGGACTAAAAGGCCCAGGTTCAATTCCAGTCAAGGGCATGTATGTATGTACCTTAGTTTCAGGCACATCTCCCATAGAAGATGTGTAGGAGGCAGCTGATTGGTGTTTCTCATCAATGTTTCTAACTATCCATCTCCCTTTCTGTAAAAAATCAATAAAATATATTTTTTTAAAAAGCAGTATTCTCCCAACTTGTCACTCCCCCTACATACACGTGTGCGTGCACACACACACACACAAATACATACACAGACAAATACATGCGCATGTATGCACGCACGCGCACACACATCTGAGTTGCTGCTGCTGCAGGGATCCTGGTTCTATGCCTTGTTTTCTGAAATCTCCCGAGTCTAAAACAGAAAGCATATGGCTGTATGGCAGATTGTGTTTTGAGGTAACTTAGTGACCTATTTGGTTACTTGGATGTTTATGATTTCGGTGCTTAGATTTTTATTGTTTTTATTTCATTTGAGTGAACAGTTCATAGTCCTCATTTTCCAAGGAAGGCATGAATTCCAGGACCCACACAGGCTGAGCAAGCACTGTGCTGTGTGAGTGTAGTTGACCTTGACCCAATGATAGCTGGCCTCAACCTGCTTGGAGACTGCACCAAGGGTGTGACTTCTGGGTCTTCTGATGATGAGCCAACAGTTGGGGCTTCGGAAAACAAACCCATTGTCCCAGTTTGCTCTCTTCTGCTGCTATCTTCTCTTTTTATCCCATTTCTTTGGACATAAATTCTGAATCTTTAATAGTCTAAAATCCAGGCCCCATGTGGTCTAGTCCAATGGTCGCCAACCTTTCAGACCTCATGGACCACCAGTGGTTCGCAGACCACCGTTGGCAACCGCTGGTCTAGTCCATGCCTGCCTTACTGAGATTCACCTGGTGCCCTTCTCCCTCTGTGGTCCTCTCTAAGGTCACCTTCCAGATCTTCTTTCCATAGCTTCATTTTGGTGCCCATGGTGTATGCTGTTTATTCTACCTAGAACACCATCTCCCTTCTTCTCTCCACCGGCATTTGCACTCCTCAGAGGTTGGCTTCAACATAGCTTCATCATGAAAACCTTCCCTGACCCATCAAACAAGCCTCTTCCATGAGTACTTTCCTTCACTCCTCCCTGTTTCTTTTTTTAATCTTTTTTTTAACTTTTTATTTTAATATATTGTATTGATTTTTTACAGAGAGGATGGGACAGGGATAGAGAGTTAGAAACATCGAAGAGCTCTGACCAGTTTGGCTCAGTGGATAGAGCGTTGGCCTGCAGAAGGGGCGGAGGGTTGGGTGGGAGAGGTTCCCAGGTTCGGTACCTTGGTTGCAGGCACATCCCCAGTATGTGCAGGAGGCAGGTGATCAATGTTTTTCTCTCATTGATGTTTCTCTCTATTCCTCTGCCTTCCTCTCAGTAAAAAAAAAAAAAAATTAATAAAATATATTTTTAAAAAAATAAAATAAAAATAATAAAAACATCAATGAGAAACAGTGACTGAAAGGCCCCAGTCTTACTGGGAATGTGCCCGCAATCAAGGTACATGCTCTTGACCAGAATTGAACCTGGGACCCTTCAGTCCGCAGGCCTATCTACTAGGCCAAACCTGTAAGGGCTTAATAAATCTTTATTATTCATCTTATTACAGTTGTTCCCCCTTTTTCCCCATAGCTCCCCTCCATCCAGTTCCCACACCATGCCCTTACCACCCCCCATGTCCTCATTCATAAGTGTAGGATTTTTGTCCAGTCTCCTCCTGCACCTCCCACACCCTCTTCCCCCTGAGAATCATCAGTCCACTCCCTTTTTATGCCCCTGGTTCTATTATATTCACCAGTTTATTCTGTTCATCAGATTTTTTATTCACTTGATTTTTAGATTCACTTGTTGATAGATATGTATTTGTTGTCACTTTGTTGTTCATAATTTTTATCTTTACCTTTTTCTTCTTCCTCTTCTCAAAGAATACCCTTCAGCATTTCATATAATACTAGTTTGGTGGTGATGAACTCCTTTAGCTTTTTCTTACCTGTGAAGCTCTTTATCTGATCTTCAATTCTAAATGATAGTTTTCCTGGGTAGCATAATCTTGGTTATAGGTTCTTGCTATTCATCACTGAATGTTTCTTGCCACTCCCTTCTGGCCTGCATAGTTTCTATTGAGATATCAGCTGACAGTCATATGGTTACTCCCTTGTAGGTAAGTAACTGTTTTTCTCTTGCTGCTTTTAATATTCTCTCTTTGTCTTTTGCCCTTGGCATTTTAATTATGATGTGTCTTGGTGTAGTCTTCTTTGGATTCCTCTTGTTTGGGGTTCTCTGCACTTCCTGGACTTGTAAGTCTATTTCTTTCACCAGGTAGTGGAAGTTTTCTGTCATTATTTTTTTAAATAGGTTTTCAATATCTTGCTCTCTTCTTCTGACACCCCCATAATTCAGATGTTGGTATGGTTGAATTTGTCCAAGAAGTTCCTTGTACTGTCTTCATATTTTTGGATTCTTTTTTCTTTTCCGGTTGGATGTTTTTTGCTTCTTTGTATTTCAAATCTTTCACTTGATTCTTGGGATCCTCTAGTCTGCTGTTGGATCTCTGTACATTATTCTTTATTTCAGTCAGTGTATGCTTAATTTCTGATTGGTCCTTTTTCATATCCTTAAGGGTCTCACTAAATTTGCCAGAGGTTTTTAGAAGATTCTTAAGTAACCTTATAACTGTGGTTTTGAACTCTATATCCAGTATTTGCTTTCATTCATTTCTTACATTTGTGACCTGTTTCTTTGTATCCACATTTTGGCTGCTTCCCTGTGTTGATAGAGTGGCCTTGTGTGCTAGGTGGACACTCTTGGTGCACCCCTTTGTGTGCACAGACTTGTTGTAGTTAAGCCTTCATTGCTGTTGGTATCACTGGGAGGAATTGACCTCCAGACCAGTTGGCTGTGAGGACCAGTTGTGTCTACAATGGGAGAACTGCTGTGCCGGAGACACCCTTATGAGACAAGACTTGCTTCATTGGGGCTTTGGTGTTCACTGAGTCTACTCGTTGAGTGTGTTGCTTAGGGATGTGAAGAGTTGTAATCTGGTATGGTCTCACATTGAATACTGGGTACACTGGCCCTTGGATCTCCAAGGAGGTGCAAAGTCAGCCACTGCCTGAGGCCACCCAACAGGAGCTACAGAGAGATCTGCAGATTCCTCCTCTTCATATGGGGTTTGGAACTGCCCAGATGAGGCCCAGCTGTGAAGCAATGCAGGTTGCTGCTGCAGGGCCTTAGGCCTTCTTTTGGAAGATTTGGAGCTGTCTGACCTAGCTGCAGTTTGTTAGGTTTAGGTTGCAAAAGGACAGGCCATTCATATGCAAAAGCCACTGGGCACAGCTTGGGTGGGGTTGTAGATTGGGTAGGGCGGGGTCTCGGAATCACCAGGGTGGAGCAAACAGCAATGGTTTCCAGTCAGCCCTGCCTCGGACAGGTCCTCAGGTCTCTGTCCCACTGCCCCATGCAGGAACAATGATACTGTGAACACCTCTGAGAGAAAGCTGCCCTCGTATTCTGGCCTGATGCCAGACAGTCCAGTTTCTCCCCATATGAGTCTGGGTCCCCAGAGTCGCTCCCGTAACTGGAGTTCAGAGCAATCATAAGCTTGTATCTCTCTCCCGATTGAAAAAAAAATACAACAGGGCACCCTATTGCTAGCCCATTTCGCGCATGCCTCCTTACCTCTGCACCTCCGCACCTCCGAGTCTCAGTGTGCTTTTTTCTTTCTAGTTTTAGAACTTCCACTCAACCAGCTTTCCTGTGGTTCTGGATGATATTCGTTTTGTCTTTTAGTTGGAGTTTTGATGTGGTTGTGAGAGGCAACAAGTACAGGTGTTTACCTATGCCACCATCTTGGTTGTTTCTTCCTCCCCATCTGATAGTGCTGGTATCGGTACTCCTGACCTCACCCCTCCCAAATATTGGTGAAGATAATGACTCTTCAGTGCCTGCTGCAGTGTCTGGCACATTGTAGTAGTTCAGTAAATATTGGTTGAATTAATGAATTAACTCAGAGAAATGACCACTCCCTAAAATGTCCTTAGGTTTAACACAGAATTAGTACCTGTTTTTAAAGGTCTATGTATATACCATGTGTACTGGTTAATAATGTGGATTTTTTTCTATAGATGGAATTACACATACATTGATATATAAGCGATTTGATATGTAAGCTATTTTGTTGTATTGACAGCAAGCTGCAAAACTTCATATGTCAAATTTTCTGAAAGTGTTAACATTATAGATATTTTTATGCTTAAAAATGTTAAATTTCGTGCCAAAAAAGCATTTGTGGGAAGTTTTAATTCATTACTTTATTTGGAAGAAAAGTGGTGCTGAGAGTTACTGTACACTTTGGGAAGCTGATGGTGACCATGCTCATCTCAAGATGCTTGTGAGCACTGGTTTAAACCCTTTAAACGTGATGTTTGGACGTGAAAGACAACGTCCAGGCCAACCAAAAAGTGTGAAGACCAACAATTACAAGCACTATTGGATAAAATGTGCGTCAGACTCAACAACCACTCGCAGAAAGATTAAATGTTGCTCAGCATACAATTTCTGGCCATTTATAAGCAGTGGGAAAGATTTTAAAGAAAGGAAAATGGGTGTCACAAACTGAATGAAAGACAAATGGAAAACCAGAAAGTCATCAGTAAAATGTTGCTTCAATGGCAAAAAAGAAAGTCTTTTTTGCATTGAATTGACTGGCAATGAAAAGTGATTTATTTTGAAAATCCCAAATGCACAAAATCATGCGTTGATCCAGGTCAACCATGAACATCGACTGCAAGGCCAAATTGCTTCGGAAAGAAGACAGTGCTCTGTGTTTGGTGGGATCAGGAAGGTGTGCTGTATTATGGGCTTCTAAAACCAGGTGAAACCATTAATACTGATCGCTACCGACAACAAATAATCAGTTTTAACCAGGCTTTAATCATGAAACAACCAGAATGGGCCTAAAAACTTAGCGAATTAATTTTGCTTCATGATAATGCACCATCACACACTTCAAAACCAGTTAAATACACGTTAAAAGATCTTGCCTGGGAAGTATTAACCCATCCGCCATATTCATCAGATCTTGCTCCTTCAGATGACCACTTGCTCTGATTGAGGACACACGTACTTTCTGAGCAGCACTTCAAAACGTACCAAGAAGTGGAAAATTGGGTCTCTGAATGGTTTGCCTCAAAACAAGAAAAGGTCTATTGGGATGGTATCCACAAATTACTTGAAATATGAGGGAAATTTGTAACTAGCAATAGACATTACTTTGAATAAAGCACTTTTGATGTTTCTCTTGAATTTTGTTTTTTTAACTACAAAATCTTTATTATTAACCAGTACATCGAGTAGTCCTATAAAGTTATTGAACTGTCCTTGAGTTTGTGACTTACATGTTTTTGTTTTATTTTTCTTTCAGGTGGGGACCAGGGTTTACTGAACATGTTTTTTAGCAGCTGGGCAACAACAGATATCAGAAAACACCTGCCATTTATTTATAACCTAAGCAGCATTTCTATATACTCCTACCTCCCAGCATTTAAAGCGTAAGTGGAAACTGTTTTACTCTTGTTGGGGATGGTGAGGTCAGGGGAGTAGATTTAAGATTTTAGGGTGCATTGTTAGTCTAAGGGCAACAACAGATGGGAAACTTTGAGGGAAGTCTTTTTCTTGCAAGAAGCCTGGCTGTGATGGGGAGAGGCCTTGAAGGTAGCAATCCCTATGCCTTTCTGCTTAGAATAGCCTTCAGGGCATTTAGCTGCCTATTGGGAAAGGGCCCCATCAGTTCATGGATTACCTAGACCTCTGATAAACCATTTGTGTGTCATGGTCAGGAACAAATTGGGTGCAGACCCAACTTCTGCCTCAGGCTAGCTGCTTAGTTTCTGGTTCCTCATTTGTAAATGAGGGTCTTAACGGCTTCTTCCTTGTGGTGCTGGGAGTTAAGCAAGACAGTAACAGCAGTGTGGTGTCATGGCCGAGAGTGGATGATTGATAGTTACTGAACTTGTGGTTCAGACTTCTGTGCCTCCATGTCCACAGAGGGCACTGTGACCAGTATGAGAGATAATATGTAAAGTGGGTGGAACAGGCCTGACCTGCCTGAACACTCAGTAAGCATTAGATGGTTAGTCATTTCTGTTTGAGAGATAGAATAGTGTAAGTAATAATCTCTGAAGCCAGAAAGGTGGGTGCATGGCTTACTCTGCCCTTACCTGCTGTGTAGCTTATGCTCTGTGCCTCAGTTCCCCATTTGCAAAACAAGGAGAAAAATAACACCTACCTCGAAGGGTTGTCATGAGGGTGAAGTGAATTCAGTCATGTAAAGTACTCAGTGGAGGCTGTTCTTTTGGCAGTGTGGTGGTTTGGCACTGTCCCTGGTGCTGTTCAAATTCAGCAACCAATGCAGCCAAGTTGCAACACTTGTCTCACTGTGAGCGCTTGGGTTCCATCCTTCAGCCTCTGACTCATTGTGTTGAACCAGAAAGATGACTCAGGTTTCCTGAGCAGAGGCCAAGCTGTCAGGTTGATCCTGAAATGTAGCCGTGAGCTCCCGTTGAGCTGGGCTTGGCTCTCCAGTCTGTTGCGCCGGGGCATTCCTGAGTGAACAGAAAACATGCTCTTCATGGTCCCTTAGCCAAAGTCCTCCCGATAGTGTAGCACCACAGGAATGAGCATGGACCTTGTGGCAGAAATGTTTCCTTTTCTGGGCAGACTGTGTCGTGGCCCCAGATAAGGGTTATAAGTATGTTGTGTGCTTTTCCTCTCTACCAGTTCTCTTGATATGTGTCTCCAACATATTTCTAGCACAATACAGGCAGACAACAGGAATCAGTGTCAAGGGATAGAATAAGAGAAGCATTAATTACTTCTCAGTCCTTGGCCTTATGAAGTAACTTGTCTTGCTTGACAATGTGGGCCTGATTCATTTTAATCCTTACTATCTCATAACCCTGCCAGTTTGAACCATGTTCTGGCAAACCATGATAGCTAACCCCTAGAACTGAATTTGTGTGTAATAGGGCAGTGACTTAATTTGACTGGATCCAGCTAAGCAAGCAAGAAGATGAGCGTGCAAAGGCGAAGCAATTGTTAATAATGTGAGCAGTCAGGCTGACGCAGCTCCGTGATTGAGTGTCAGCCTGTGAACCAGGAGGAGGTCCCGGTTCAATCTCGGTCAGGGCACACGCCCTACTTAGGAGCTCAATTCCCAGTGTGGAGTATGCTGAAGGCAGCCAATCAGTGATGTCTGTCATCATTGATGCTTCCATATCTCCCTCCCTTTCTCTCTGAAATCAATAAAAATGTTCCTAAGAAAATAGTGTGATCAGCCCTAGCCAGTTTGGTTCAGTGGATAGAGCGTTGGCCTGCAGACTGAAGGGTCCCAGGTTTGATTCCAGTTAAGGGCAAATGCCTGGCTCCCCTCAAAAGGTGTCTTCACTGCCCCACATGTTACTGCTCTCCCAGTCTGCAAGGCAGTCCAGCTGGGTCCCTTCCTCTTCTCCTCCCACTCCTCCATAATAAAATCTCCCCCCTTTTAAAATGTCTTGGTCTCCGGCTCCCATCTCCTGCGCCTCGAACCTTACACTGACAGTGGTCACAACAGGGACAATGGTTAACATTCATGGAGTGCTCACCACGTGCTCGTCAGGGTGTTAAGGGGACCTGACAAATGTGACGTCCTTAAAAAGTCTTTGCTCTGGGCTTCCATGACCATCAAGCTCCCTGGTTTTCTCCCAGCTTTCTGGGCAATTCCTCCTCGTCTGTCCTCTTCCCATATTGGATTCCTCACTTTCAATCCCAAGCCTTCTTCTCTTGATCCGTGTAGCAAAAAAATTCTTGGCAGTTAAAGTCTCAGATTCACATTAAAAAAAAAACAAAAACTCAACATCATTAATCATCAGAGAAATGCAAATTAAATGCGGTACCACCTCACACCTGCCAGAATGGCTATCCTCAATAAATCCACAAACGAGCACTGATGGTGGGAATGCAGATTGGTACAATCACTCTGGAAAATGGTCCTGAGTCAACCTATCTGAAGTGGGGCTGAAATTCTTCATCCCACACGATGTGGATGCTGATTGTCCGTGGACCACACTTTGAGTAGCAAAGCTCTGGAAGACTCCATCATTATTGGGGTACCGATAAAGCACACCTAAGTTGCCAGCTACACACCAGACCGGATCAATTATAACAATGGCTGAAATGTGGAATGGGGAATACAGATGGTGAAAATTTTAAAGAATACATGTTTTTGATTTCCAGCATTCAGTATCTATTTGAACTTAAAAGGGACTTAAAAATTCTGTAACACCAGAAATAAGGCTTGATTATTTTTAAAAGGGCTCAATCTGAAGACTAACTGTGCAGGTTGGAATTGCTAGGCCTGGAAACTCATCCAAGAAACAACAACTTGAGAACTCAGAATCTGCAACTTTCGTTAATCTGAAACTTTTGAGGGAGAAGAGGAGTGGATGATCGGTATGATTAGTGCAACCATAAATTGATATAAAAATAGGAATCCCAGAAAGGTATAAAATAAAAATAAGAATTAAAATATGGGTCACAATTAGCATGGTGAGCAAACAACCTTAAATCCATGGTAGTAGCAATTTGAAAATACATTTTTCATAACTTCTGTACTCATTGTGACAATTAGTGTGTGTTTTGTCAGCTTCTTAAGGTGTTTGATGTATGCATTTAAGAAAATCCGGTGTGATTTTAATTAAATGAATAGAAGAACTTAATTTAGACTTGCAATCAACACTTAAATGTTTGCAGAAAATTCTTTTCTTAAAATCATAAGTTTTGCTTTATTAGTATAGACATATTGTGTGCCAAGAGAGATGCTGACTGTTGAATATTTAAAAGAATGCTAATTGTTGAATAAATTTATGAGATAAAAAAAAAAAGGGAAAATGCCTGGGTTGCAGGCTGGATCCCCAGTGGGGGGCATTTCAGGAGGCAGCTGATCAGTGATTCTCTCTCATCATTGATGTTTCTATCTCCCTCTCCCTTCCTCTTTGAAATGAATAAAAATATATTTTTTTAAAAGAAAATATTTTTTTTAAAATAGAGTACCCACCATCCCACTGAGTTCTGCAGAGTGAGCACTCGTTCTGATATAAATACATGAAGACATGAGAATAACATCCTGCCAATTGCTTTCACTTCTCAAACAGGGTCATCCTAGCGTTTCAGGATTCATTGTTTTCTTGTGACATGGTCTCCAGTGCCAAGAGAGTCAGAACCCTTTCACCTCACTACCCAACGAGCACTGTCCTTTTCAGTGACAGCCTGGTTTGCACAGACACTGCTCGCATGTGTTTTATTTGACAAAGAAAAGTAAGCAGATGGAGCCCAGTTAGTTTTTAGGGAGAAGATAGACTTGTTTGCTAGACCTTGGCCACGATCTCAGGAACCCAGTTTTGTTTTTTAATATTCCCTAAATACATTTCTCAGAAAAACAGTTTGAGATCTAACTTATCAAAATGGTTAGGATGGTCCTGTCTTCCTCACTCAACAAAATGGTGCTATTTTGGAAATCTCATTAGTTTATTAGCATAGTCACAGAGTGTGTGATGCATGGGGACCTGGGGAGCAACTCCACCGTTAGTCAGTTGGCTTGCAGCCTGGCAAGAGTTAGTGCTGTGTCCTTGCAGCTCACCCCTGGAGGTAGCAGGTCTACTGTTCTGTGATAACACTGCTTCAAGCAATGCCTTCTCTCAGCCCTTTGCAGCCTGTTTAGGAATGTTGAAACCAGATCAGAGAGCTCATTTTCCCTCCCCTCTGCCAGGAAATGCTTTTAGTGGGGTTTTGTGTTATTTTTTGTGAATTGTTTTCTGATTTTTTTGCAGAGATCCATCTCTAGAAACATTTCTTTCTTACAATTTTTTCCCCGTACAATTAAGAAGGGCTAAAAATTCAGGCAGATAGTTACATTTCTTTTTTGTTTCAAGTCCATGTAAAATTGTGATCCAGATTTTTAAGACTAGCCTGGACATTCAGGCCATTATACTCCCCAAAGAGCCTGTGGACCTCTGGGAGCTCAGCATGAATTAAAATCCCTCTGCTGGGCTCAGAACAACTGAGGTGGTCTTCAGACAAACACCCCAGGGTTGCCTTGCCTTCCCTCTCCCAGCAGGGTGATGGTAGGTAGAATGAGAAACCATGGAGTGGCCTCTGTTGTTGTTTTCACTTAGGTGTTTTATTTTTCTTGAGTTGTCAATGCTTAAAAATTAGGGAATTTCACATGAAACCCAGATTTCCAGCTCCTTATGAAAAAAAATCAGATATTCAGTGGAATGTGAAAGAAAGATGTCAAAGATGACTGTTATGACTTGGGACCTAAACAGCTGAAACAAAGGAGTTGCCGTTGTCCTGAGATGGGACAGACCGTGAGTGAATCAGAGTTGTGGACAGATTGCTAGAGATGTATTAAGTGTATTAAGTTTTAGATGTATTAAGTTGGAGGTACATATTAAACATCCTGGTGAAAATGTAGAACAAGTAAGTAGATGTAAGAGTAGGGAGGAGATAGGAGAGGTCTGGTGATATATATTTATAGGAGTTGTCAGCATATTTATAAGTGATATTTATAGCCATGAGACAAGGTGATAGCACCAGGAGAGTGATTATGAATAAAGTCCTGAAGACTGAGCCCTGAGGCAGGAGAATTCAGAGGAATAGGGACAAAAGTCACAACAGCACAGCAGAAGCCCAGCAAAGTGAGGTGTTGCCCAAGCCAAGCAAAGATACCCTGGAGGGGAGGGAAGGGGAGGGGAGCAATGTATCTGTGTCAGGCTGTGGCAGGTCAGGCAGAGGACAGCTGAGGACTGGCACTGGACCTGGAATGTGATGGTCACTGGTGGTGTGGCAAGAACTCCGGTGGACCAGTGGAGCGGAAAGCCTGCTGAAGCAGGTCCCAGAGAATGGATAATGGGAGATCCTGAATGTAGACAGCTCGGCTGGCATTTCTTTAAAAGGGAGCAGGGAAATGTGTTGGTAGCTGGATAGGGATATAGGAGCCAGAGAGGGTGGTTTTGTAAAGATGAGAAGATACAGCATGTTTATGTTTGGTGGCAGGGATCAATGAGGGAGAGAGAAATACTAATCATGCAGAAAAGAAGGGAGACTTGCCAGAGTGATGTCCTGAGTAGGAGAAAGGGGACATGTCCTCGTGCACAAGTGGAGAGATCAGCTTCAGATAAGAACTGGGACAATACTGTGAAGGAAGGCAGAGTGTGTTGGTTGAATGAAAGCATGGATAAATGAGTGAATGCCCAAGCAATCAGCCAGACGAGACCAAAAATTACATACTATGCCCAGGAGAGTCTTCCCATGGCCTGCCCCTCTGGGACTCTCCTGGCCTACTTTGTGAAGTGGCCAGCTGGTCACTCTTGTGGACAACTAGGTCCTATTCTGGGTTTGAGTACTGATGTTCTGATTTCCAGAACATGATTCAAAAATTCATTTAGCTTGAAAGGCAAGGAAAAATTGGGTGTATTCCTAATGGCCTCAGTTGTTTGCTGGGAAGCACCTGTCTTCAAATGATGGGACATGTGCTCGCTTATGGTCCCCAGTCATACACTACCAGGTCCACTCTTCCGCACGAGCAGCCCAGCCCTTGGGCACTCAGGTTTATGACTCTTGACTCTTGATTTAGACTGTGTGGGTAAGAAGAGAAATTTTAAGGAGAGAGAAGAGGTGGCTAATTTGTTGTGTGTGAATTAGTCTAAGAAGTTGCAAGAGTGACCATGCACCAGTGAACATGCATCGCTGAAGTGGGTGCAGGGTGGCCACTTGCCTCTGCGCTTCCCAGAGAAGGCTGCCCAAGCTGTGCTTTCTCTCTCATGCCTAACTGAGCACTGCTGCACATAGGAGCTTCACACGGACTCACTCCTGCGGGCACTGTGTGGATTAGTTCCTTTCCATTCTGAATAGTTCTGTAGTCTTGTCCAAACGTCACCAGCTGCATTTCTCAACTGCTAACCGACCATGAAAGCTCTGTCTGATCTTTTGGTAGCATCAGGTCACTGGGATTATTTTTACGGCAAACATAAGCAGTATTGTTGCTGGCTTGGGTTCAGGCTGTGTCTTGTGATCTGAAGTCTCTTCTGAGATCCTGGCTGGTTACAATTAGAACACTTATTTTAAGAGATGCATGCAAGCTGAGACAAATCCTCACTGGGTCAGAATGAATGCCTCTCAGCAATTGGGAGACAATTGTGATATGTTCTCAACTTGTTTATTGTTCCTGGCTGGTATTTTGGTGGCTAAACAGCAGTGAGTCAGTGAATCTTCTGGTTATCCTTACTCTGGGTCGAGGTTAGATAAGAATATCTTCTGCCATCAACATTTCCCCTTCTTATTCATCAGTTATTTTGGTTTTAGCCAGGCAACATAAGTTCCAGCAGATACTTGATTGTTGCCTTTGGTGAGCGAGAGAATTCCAGAAAATTATCACGGCTTACCCTTCTATAAGGAATACTATACTCCCAGATTTGTTTTTAGGCTAAAATATTATTTTAAATAACAAGTAATTTCCTCTTATACTTATGATCTGAGCTCTTATTTTATTTTGACATGGTAATTTTGGATTTTCATAAATGAGGAGTAAATTGATTAAAATAGTAGAAAATGAATTTTTAAAACATTCCTCGGGCAACATGATTGAGACATAAAAATGATTACATGAAATTTATATCTACTTAATTGAAACCCTAGATTCAAAAACAGTATTTGAGACCTTTTGCTCATCATGTTTGCTAAGTGTTTTATTATGGAAGCTAAGAGAGCCGGCTCTTCAGGCTCCTTCACGTGTGAGTCAATACTGTTCTGTTTGTACAGTTAGTACCTAGTGAGTCTTAACTGCCTAACCACAAACTTCTCATAAGGTAGCCAGCATCAGGCCTGCCAGTCCCCCTCATGTTCCCAGGGATCTGCAGTGGTGACTGCCTTGTGCAAAACCTCAGTGTCTGTCTCTAGTCCCCTCCCACCTTCCTGACCCATGTTTCCCATTTAGCAGCTGCCTTACTTCTCACTCTTCCCCACTCATTTTACTCTCAAAAGGTCCTGGTCTGGTGGATCACCCAGGTCAGTGGTCAGCAAACTGTGGCTTGCAAGCCATAGTTTGCCGCTTTGTTGACTAATGAGTTTGCTGACCACTGGTCCAGGCCCTTTCCATAGAGACCTTGCTCCAAAACCCATCCTATCCCCTGCTCATTTCTATAGATCTGTTAGATGTGTGGCGGTAATGCCTCCGTTCCTCAAAACAGAGATCCCGTCTCTTACTGTACGAAAATAGGGCTGACAGAGGCCGATCCAGAACACTGAAGCTGGTTCGTGATTGCTGCATGTCCCAATACCTTCCTTTCGTCCTTTCATGCATCTCTGCATCCCACTTCTGGGTCCTCTTGAGTGCTTTCTGGTCTTCCTGTTTGTTTGTTTTTAAGAAACCTACTCATGTTATGTATTTGTAATTTGTTTTGTTGCTGAGTTTGGGCAGCTGTTGTGAGGGTACTCACGCTGTGCAGCCTCCCACAGTCCTGCTTGCCTCTTGTTCCTCCTACATGTCCCCATCTTGGTAGCAGCCAAGAAATTCCTCACCTATGGGCGGAAAGGGCAGTTCCAACTATATTTAGGGCCCCTTAAGATCTTGGTTTCTATGTCAAATAGGCTTAATAAGAACTTCATTAAAACTAGGACTGCCCTGTCTATGAAAAGCCTGACTAGTGCAAGCATGTCAAACTCACGCCCGGCGGGCCACATGCTTTGTAGCAGCCCGCCGGCCACAAGTTTGACATGCTTGATCTAGTGGATACAATTTTTCTCATTGTTAGGGTAAAATGTGTAAAGAAGGTAATTTTGAAGAAGGAGGGTCCTCCCTCTGGCCCCAGAGGGCAACATTGATTTATCATTAAAGAGATGCTTGAAGATTCATGAAGGTGGAGCCACGGCAAAACCCAGAGTGTGGACTATCCCCAAATGGCATTCCTGTTGATGTAGGGAAGATCGGCCAGATGAGGAGGTGTTTACCAGCATGCGGCTGGTGTTTGGTGAGGTTGCAGAACAGCTGGGAGCCTGGGGCTACAGAAGGAGCCCAAGGCTGCGGTAGGCAGTCCTGCTCCCGGCAGAGACTGGGAAACCTCACTGTGTAGGGTTTGCAGCATCACAGTAGCATTCTTGGGTCTTGGGCCACGTGCCTGTCCTCTCCGTGAGCTCTGAAGGCCAGTTTACAGAGCGAGGGGCTTCAGAGGCCCTGAGGTACAGTCCACTTAAGGGGAAGCACCATCTATTTCTTGTTTGTTCTTCCCCTGCCTCTGAATTTTATGCATAATACATCTTCTGAGACCAGCCATTCTTCAGACAGTGCTAATTTGATTTCTTTGTAGCTTTCTTTCCTATGGATTACCTTTTGTTGCTCTGCCAATGACTGTATTTGGGGTGTTTTCAGGATTCATTAGGCATACTTTTTCCAACTTTTAGGTTGACCATCAGTAGACAGTGAGTTAATGCATGGAGTAACAAATGTTATATCCTCAGGCAACCCTATATAATAAAAGAGTAATATGCTAATGTGACCGTACCTTCACTATGCTACCAGCCAATCAGGAGCAGGGAGCAGGGCCACGTGATGCGCAACTCCGCCCCCCCACACCTCCACCGCCGCTCTGTGGGGGTGCGGCAGGCCGACTGGGACCTCTGGCCTGTGGCGTCCCTCCCCAGACCGCTCTGCGGGGCCCCGCGAGGGGACGGAGTGGGTGCCTCGTGGAGCAGCGGGACCACCGGCGCGTGGTTAGGTCCGCTCCCCAGGCCGGTGCCTCTTCCCTCCCCGGCGGGTTGCCTGCATGTCTTTGCTGCCCTCAGCCCTGCTGCCAAGGCCGCCACCTCCTCCCCGACACCGCAGCACCAGTCACCCCGCCGCTGCCGCTGTTGCCGCCACCCGTACCCTGGCGTGCTGAATGCAGGTGAGGAAGGGGGCACAGGGCCCCCCAGACTCCGAGCCCGGCGAGATCTGTCCAGGCCCCGCCAGCCACATGGCTTCCCTTGGGGGCGGGTGGGCCGGGCCGGGCTGCAGGAGGAACGGCAGAGGCGGCGGGGAGGAGGGCAGCTGAAGGAAGCAAGGAGATAGATGGGGGGTGGGGAAGGAAGGGGACGAGGGCCGCACTGCCGGGCTTCGGGCATGGGTGACCCTGGATTGCAGGAGAGAGGTCCCGCAGCCACTGATGAGAAAGGCCCTCGCCAGAGGACGCTGCGCCCCCACATCCACCGGAGTTGCGTGAAGCCTGGCTTTGGCCTTGGCCTTGGCCTCCTGGCGCCGGGGCTGCCGCCACTGCGGAGGTTGTTGCTGCTGTGCTTGCTGCTGCTGGGGCCAAGGCTGCTACTCAGAAACGCCAGCTTTCAGTGTCTTCACTCTCGCTCACACACATTCACACCCCCCAGGGCTGGGGGAGAGGCATCAGTGGGGTATGGTATTGAGATTAATAACAAGGTACAGAGAGTGTGAGAGGAAAGGTTGATTGAGGTGGAGGGTCTGGCAGGAGTCAGTCACTCCCCTCAGCCCTGGGGTAGGGTGAGGTGAAGGAGGTGGGGCTCCCATGCCTGGCCTGGGCCCCGCCCCCTGAGGCCGGAGCGGGCTCCACGGGGCCCTGCAAGGGGACGGAGCGGGCGCCGTGACACTGGGACTGCCAGCCTGTGGCTTCCACTCCCCAGGCCACTTGACAAATCCCATGAAAACTAAATTTGCTACAAATAAAAGTGCCCTTTAAAATGACTATGAGCACTGAAGTAAAATGTTTTCATTTTATAAGCCTATATTTTACAGTATGCACATTTCACATAATAACACTCCAGAATGTATCTAGGGCAGGGGCCAAATGCCATTGCTGTAAGGAGCCAGAGTGCGGCTCAGTTTTTGTGGGCCATACATGGCCTCGAATACTCAACTTCTGCAGTCCTAGCATGCAAAGCCCAAAGGGACGGGATGGCTGTGTCCCAACAAAACTTTATGGCCACTAAAATTTGAATTTCATACAATTTTCATGTCACAAAATAACATTATTTTTTTCCTTCATTGACCAAAAATAGGCAGAAAGCCAGATTTAGCCCAGGGGGCATAGTTTGTTATCTTTGATCTAAGACTGGGTCCCAGGTGTGGGGCAAGGCAGAGGCAGTTAGGGGCAATCAGGCCAGCAGGGGAGCACTTAGGGGTGATCAGGCAGGCAGGCAGAGGTGGTTAGAGGTAGTCAGACAGGCAGGCCAGTGAGCAGTTAGGAGCCAGTGTTCCTAGATTGTGAGAGGGATGTCCGACTGCCAACAGTCAGACATTCCCAAAAGGGTCCCTGATTGGCGAGAGTGCAGGCTGGGCTGAAGGAACCCCCCTCCGTGCACAAATTTTGTGCACCGGGTCACTAGTTATAATAAAAAAAGGCCAAGAGGTGTCATCGCCTGAACAGCCAAACAACCGGTCACCATGAGGGAACCTCCGCCTGGATCAGGGGCATGGCCAGCCTTCAAACCGCTGATGGCCCTTAGCCCAGGGCAGCCCAGTGCCCCAGAGGGGCCCCTTGCCATGATCAGGGGTGTGGCCAGCCTCCAAACCACCGGTGGCCCGTAGCTCAGAACAGGATGGTGCTGGGGACCCTGCATGTGCAGTGCAGACTTGTAAAAATAAAGATCTGCTGGCACTCCGAGGCTCCTCCCGGCGTTGGCCGCTCTGCCCCCACCACCACCCAGTATGGAGCCCCGGGTGGAGCAGCTCGGGTGGGTGTGGGCCGCGGCCCCAGGCCCTGGCCCCAGACCCCAGACCCCAGACCCTGTGGGGTGGAGAGGTTCACGCCACAACCAGTGTAGCAACGCAGGGGAGTCGAATTGGACTGAAGGGACTGCAGCTGGTGGTGTTGGCCAGGCTAAGCTCCAGGAAGATGTTTTGTATGAAGAGTGGGCAAGCCTATTCTCCCAGTAAAGTTCTGATCACTGAGAATGATGTAAAGAAAGGCCTCCAGCGGTCTCACATTTTATATGACCAAGCAGGAAAAGAGCACTACAACTGCATCTCTGCTCTTGGTAAGCCAATGTGGGGCTCAGACCCAAGTGCCTCCCACTACTGCCTGGCACGCATTCTTGAAGGAGGAGAGGACCTGCTGTATGTGGCAAGGAGACTGTTGAGGTTTGCCAGTGAAGACATAGGTCTGGCAGACCCATCCGCATTAGCACAAGCAGTGGCTGCCTACCAGGGCTGTCACTTCATAGGCATGCCCGAATGGGAGGTGCTTCTGGCCCAGACTGTAGTCTATATTTTGCCAGAGCCCCGTGTCTGTTGAGGTGTACAGCACCTACAACAATGTCAAAGTCTGCCTGCGGAGCCACCAGGGGCCTCTGCCCCCGTCCCGCTGCACCTGAGGAACTCACCAACCCGACTCATGAAGGACCTGGGCTATGGCAAAGGCTATAAGTACAACCCATGTACAGTGAGCCTGTGGACCAGGAATACCTGCCCGAAGGATTGAGAGGAGTGGAATTCTTTTTAATTATTGTTATTTTTTATTATCTAAAGTTTTTCATATGTCTCCGTTTTTCCCCAATTGACCCAGACTGCCAGTGTCTATGTCCATTGGTTATGCCAATATGCATGCATACAAGTCCTTTGGTTGCTCTCTAATCTCCCTTTCCCACCACCAATTATCTCTAAATCAGTCTATTCTTGTTCATCAAATTATGTTGGTCATTATATCCCATATATGAGTGAGATTGTGTGATATTTATCTTTCTCTGGCTTATTTCGCTTAGCATAATGCTCTCCAGCTCCATCCATGTTGTTGCAAAAGGTAAAAGTTCCCTTTTTTATAGCAGCATAGTATTCCATCGTGTAAATGTACCACAGTATTAAAAAATCCACTCATCTGCTGCTGGGCACTTAGGCTGTTTCCAAATCTTTGTTATTGTAAATTGTGCAGCTATGAACATAGGGTGCACATATCCCTTCTGAGATTCCCTCAAGCAGAGGCAATGCTGACTCTTCGAGGCTGTGGCAGCAGAAAGGTGTTCCTTTCTTTTCTTTTTTCTCCTCTTTTAGATAGGCGTGGCCAGAAAGAGTAAATGGACTGTGAAGTTGGTTTCCAGATAAAAGTTAAAACAGCCCAACTTTTATGCCAGAAATTTGAGAGTTTAAGTGGAGGCACAGCTACTTCAGCTAAGTGTTTAATGTTGAATTGTGGTCATTTGCACTCTGCAATGGTTATGCATATGGAAGTGTCTGGCAGCTTTGTGCAATGAATTAATGTTATAAAGAACTATGTTGTCACTCTATTTAAGTCATAATGTCATTTCAGAATTCAGTTCTGTAGGATTTTTTTCCCCCTTTAAAAATGTATATCCCGGGTAGTTTTAATTGGTAAAAAAAAATGTAATTGTGATTTAGTACTGCATAGTGTCTGGGGTATTTTATATATATATGCAGAGATCTTATGAGCCAATAAAACTATTTCAAAGTAAGTAAAAAAAAATAACACCAAAGTGTCTGGGGTATTTTATATATATATATATATATATGTGTGTGTGTGCAGAGATCTTATGAGCCAATAAAACTATTTCAAAGTAAGTAAAAAAAAATAACACCAAAACAAAAACCTTTGCTGGGGAGGTCAGCGGGGCTCTAGCGTCTTCGGCGGCAGCCTGTTTATGCTGGAACCAGGATGTGTGGCCACACACACAATGGGCATGTGCTAGGCGCCTGGCGCAGGCATTATGTGGATATTTGTGTGTGAAAAGATGTGCACACACTTTTGTGTGCATAAATACATCTGTTTCTCAGAAGTGGACTTGGAAAGGTGCTTTTTCTGTAATAGGTGGTTTTCAAAATGTAATGCAGAGCAAGGGATCTGTAGTGAAAACACACACACAAAAGGCTTTTGGTACCAAACACAGAGCTGTAATTAAAGTGTTTATGCCCAAATGTATTGTGAATCAAACATATGGTGATATTTTCATCTCTTGTGTCTGTTTGAAAGGTTTAGTCAATCAGTTCTCATTTCACAAAAATAAAATAATGTAACTAAGTCATTACTAAATATATACTTCTAAGGCAAAGTAGTTTAACCACTTTAGGTACTTTTGGCATGTGTATAGCACATCAAGGCTGTTTATAAAGTACTAGAGGCCCAGTGCATGAAATTCGTGCACTTGGGGGGGGGGCAGTCCCCTCAGCCCTGCCTGCACCCTCTCACAACCTGGGACCACTGGCTCCTAACTGCTCACCTGCCTGCCTGCCTGATCTCACTTAACTGCCCCCCCCCCCCCACTGACCTCGTCACCCCTTACTCTTCCCGCCCCCCCGCAGGCATGGTCGCCCCCAACTGTTCCCCTCCCCACCGGCCTGGTCACTCTTTAGAGTGCACCCCACCTTCTCGCATGCCTGGTCACCCCTCAGTGCCCCCCCTGCAAATCTGGTTGCCTCCACTGTGGGCCCGGTAGCCCCATGAAGCCTGCTGCTCAGTTGTTTGGTTCCCCCTCACTAACCCCACTGCCAGCCTGGTGGCCCCACACAGCCTGTTCAGTCATCTGTTCGGTGGTTTCGGATGCAGTGGTCACTTAGCCTTTTATATATATAGATAACTTGGATGATGTGACAATATGGTTGAGGAAGGGGGTGTGGCTGGTTGTTTCTAAAAACCTCACAATTTTTAAGACAAACATGTTAACCTAAAATCTTCAGAAGGCAAGGTCAGGGGTCTTTTAAGACCTTTGTATAGGCCTAAGACATAAGAAAGCAGCTACCTTTTTAGGATGTGGCCTGAAAGAAACCTGTTATTTTTAGTTATTACTGTCTTCAAAGTAAAGTAACATTTTTGCAGCCTTTTTATGTGAGGATTTTTACCCCATACTTCATTACAATATTTAAAATAGGTGTTGTGATTATTTTAAAGCAATAGTTTTTTTCTCTCAATATCAAGAGACCTAAATTTTCACACACACCCCAAAAATGTTGAGAGAGGCAGCTGTTGATCACCAGCTGCCACAGAGGCTGCAGATCAGACCCTGCCTCTCTCTTTGGGCCTCTCTCTGGATCTGATCCGCAGCCCCTTCTACAGTCAGTGCTGGGTCACTGTGCCCGTAGCAGCGGCAGGACTGACTGTAGGACTGACTTTTGGTGTTCGGTCAAGCCCTTGGTCAGTCGTTATGGACCCTGGGTTTTTATATATTAGGATTACTTATTAATTACTGTATTATGTTCAATACAAACAACTGTAAACCTACTTTTCCCCACCCTTATGTTGGCTTTTACTGTTACTACTGCTTAATTATTTTCGAAGTGTCAAGAAGAACAGACTAGAAAGGAATATAGTTTATTCTATATTTATGTTTTAATGAGTATTTCTACATCTCATTTAATGACTATATGACATATATATTAGCTTTAAGAAAATAATGGGGGTAGACTTTTTGGTCAGTTAAGACAGGAGGAGAGACAGATGGGACCTTGAGTCAGGAGTGAAAGTCTGAGAAGGAGCACCTCAGCTTCACCTGTGCACTGTCTGGTTTCAGTTAAGTGTTTGTATTGCTGGGATGGTTCCCCATCACCATTGTGGCACTTGCTGAAGGCAGTTACCATAATCTTGGATATCTTTCCCTGGCCTTGTCTGGCCACTTTTACACAAAACCTCTTGTGGAAATGCACACCTGCTCTGGCTGTTCTGGAATCCCATGGTTCCAGTGTCGGCATTGCTCTGGTCCTTTATTATTTTTATTGGATGACTCATCTCTCTATTTGGACAAAAGCTTCTTGGGACCACACATTGAGCATAGTACGTTACACATACCTAATTTGAGCATTATTATTTCTGTCCTTTTAAGGATAGAATTGCCAGTACTTGTGTGAGTTTGAGTGAGTGTATGTGTGTATGTAAAATACTCTGTATAAAATGAAGAGTTAGCTTGGGGATATCAGGTGTCCTTCATTTTCAGAAGAAATGCACAGTGGGATTGTCACCCTAAGAGGGAAATTGACAACAGGCTCTATTTTTCTTAAGTAGTTTGAAATAAGAACATGGTAGGATGGGAAGAGCTCAAGCATACGAGAGAGAGAACCATGCCAGATACCATCTTTCCACTTAATAGCTGTATGGCTCTAGGCAACTCATCACTAGGAGCCTCTATTAACACTAGGAAAATCTACCTTGCGGCCTGTTATTTCCAATCATGTCCTTACATAATTTGGCCCTTGAATATAGTAAACTCTCAAATAATGACAGCTATATAACAGGTTTCCAACATTAAAAAAAAAAATCTTTAGGCAGTAGGAAAGCTTACATGGATAGTTTGCATTGTTTTGATCTGTGTATTATGATCAAATCCTTTTGTTGCCTATAGGATAAATGCACTAAAATCTACACATGAGTCCAGCACTTAGGGATTCTGTCCCACTTTGTCTTTTGCTATTAAAGATTCTCCTGTTGGAAAGTTGAATAAACGTCAAATCACATCCACCATCTCATCCACCAGTGCCCTAGCTTGCAGTGACCTCCTGCCCGTGAATTCCTAGAGCACCCCTTCTTTCGCCACCTGTTGCATTCATCTGCATTATTTAGTTTTATAGTGATAGATTTCCTCTAAGCCAAAATAGGACCACTCTTAATTCTTATTGTGGAATATAGTGTATTTACCAAAGAATATTCAAAAATGTAGTTTTCTAAAATACCCACTACCCAAGTTTATGGGACACAACTAGTACCTTAGAAGCTCCTGTTGGCCCTTTCCCCATCATAGTTTCCCTCTTTGCCAAAGAACCAATATGAAATTTTTATTGATTATAGTCTTTTGTTCTTTTAATAGTACTTTTTGTTTTGCCCTTATATAAGTGGATTCATATGTATTCCTATTTGAATTTGAATATTCCTTTTTTCAGCATATTTTAAAAATTCATTTTCACTGCTGAATTGTATTCAGTGATATAAATATCCTGAAGTTGACCTTTTTTTAAAAAAGATATGAAGGATCAAATCATATATCTTGGACTTTATTACACAGAACAGATTAGTTTTAAAGTGAAAGAGTGATAACTTGCTTTTGAAATTGCATGAGGGCAAGTATCCATGGCTAACTTTTTTACCAAAGAGAAATGGAAATGCAGGCATATGAGCCTCCCCTTTTCTCTCCTCCCCTTTCAACCAACTGAGAATGTGGGTCTGTTTCTAGAGAGAAAAAAATGATGGAAGCCTAAAAAGTTAAAAGAACAGTTAAAAAGTGGTAATACTTAATGAACTGATATTTAATATTTTTAATGAAAAAATATAGAATGCGTAAATAAGCATAAAATCTCAGTGACATTAAGCACATATTTCTTGCTCATGTGTTGGTGGGTAGGCCCGGACAGCTCTGGTCACCTCAGCTGGGTTTAGAGCCAGGCCACGGGCTTGATCCTTGTCTGCTCCAAGTGCCTCAGTCTGGAACCTAAAGGCTGCCCAGGCCACATTCTCTGCTGTAGAAATGGCAGCTTCTTAGAGAGGGTGAGCAAAAGCAGTTCTCTGCTGCCCACATTCAGTTGCCTAAAGCACATCAGCTGAGCATGCCCAACATCAGTGAGGCAGGGACATGTACTCCTCACAACACACTCCATAATCATCTCATCGAACTTATGGTCATCCAGTTGTTTCCAGTTCACACCTACCTTCCAGTGCTGCTGCTGTGAACATTTTGATTATGTCTCTTGTCACACATCTGTGAGAGTTTCTTTAGGGCACATGCCCAGAAGCTGAGCATTTTCAACTTGTAATATCACAGCATAGTTAATATCACATAGTTTTCTAAGTAGCTGTACCTTTGCTATGCACAGTGATTTGTGTTTTGGTTGTTGCACTGAACCACTGATACTTTTGAATTTTGTGTGTATTTAACATACAGTTGAATAATTAAAAAAGCATGCCTAAGTATTTTCCAGGGAACTCAATTTCCTTTCCAGCCACTACTATGGGATGGAAGCTGCACTATTAAGTCTGCGCTATTAAGTGTTGCTTATCTTTTTGTTAGTGCTCAGAATCCACTAACCATTTCAACTGTTCATTTGGCAGGTTTGGTGCAAATGCCAAAGTTGTGCATTTCCTGGGACGAATCAAACCGTGGAATTATACCT
Source organism: Antrozous pallidus (assembly GCA_027563665.1). Lineage (NCBI taxonomy): Eukaryota > Metazoa > Chordata > Mammalia > Chiroptera > Vespertilionidae > Antrozous > Antrozous pallidus. Next base: position 115,299,628 of record CM050514.1, read on the forward strand.
ATGATCCTAAAACAAAAAGTGTCAGAAGTGAGTCCTGTGAGCCCACCACGACTCACCCTGAGTTTCTCAGCTTGTGGTGGGACATCTTCGCCACCAGTGTTTCACCTCTGCTGCGGCAGTTTGGCCTCACCTCAGACGCTCACCCACACCTCAATGTGGTAGGTTCCATCTCTTCTTTCAGGTAATCTAATGCTGTGGTTTTTATTTTATTTTTTAATACATTTTTATTGATTTCAGAGAGTTAGGAAGATGGGGGAGAAATAGAAACATCAGCGATGAGAGAGAATCATCAATCGGCTATCTCTTGCACACCCCACACTGGGAATTAAGCCCACAACTGTGACCTTCTGGTTCAGAGGTCAAAGCTCAACTACTGAACCACACTGGCTTGGCAATGCTGTATTTTTTAAGTTTTGTATACCAGTAAATATAGAGTATTTGGTGGTATGTTAATAAAGAGATAAGATTGTGTGGATAACAGTGTTTATCTTAGAAGGGAGAAATGTTACCTGCAAAGACTAACGCAGAAGTAGAGTTTCTGGTGAATTTCCTTAGATCAGAGAACATAAGAAAAGGTTTTAGAGGTTTTACTGTATTCCCACATATTTAGCCATAAGCCTCTTAGCCCAACTGTCCTACGATTATTCCTAAAACAGTGAATGTCATGTTTCATGTTTTAAAAACTGCATACATTTAAACATAGTGATTTTATTTTTGCCATTTGCTCAGAAGAATGTATTTTCAGTGAAAATTATAGCATGGACATATAAATAAATACTTTTCCAGGATTATTTTGATATACCATATTTATACTCCTATATGGTTATATAGCATCTTAAAAAAGAAATCTTGTAAGAGGAAATGACATTAACATTTACAATAAAAAAGTGCTTAGCATCTTTTCTGACTTTAAAGTTCTTCCTCAAAGGTTTGCTCTTTTGGAGGAATTGGGAAAGGGTGAGAAATTAAATTTTGGGGAGGTAGATGTGGGTAAAGTGGGGATAAATGGTGATGGATGGAGACTTGACTGAAGGTGGTGAACACACAGTACAAGTGATGTATTATAGAATTGTGCACCTGAAACCTATATAATTTTATTAACCAGTGTCACCCCAATAAATTCAATAAATTAAAAAAAATAAAGCCTGTATGTTACAAATTAAGCTATTGGGTGAGTAACAATCAAGTCTAAGTGATGAGTTAATTGCCTTTCTATTCTATAAATAAAGGGTAACATGCAAATTGACCATCACTCCAACACACAAGATGGCCGCACGTATGTGGACACAAGATGGCCATGGCCAGCAGGGGAGGGCAGTTGTGGGTGATCAAGCCTACAGGGGAGGGCAGTTAGGGATGACTAGGCCTGCAGGGGAGGACAGTTAAGGGTGACCAGGCTGGCAGAGGAGGGCAATTGGGGGGGGGAGCAATCGGGCCAGCAGAGGAACAGTTAGGTGTCGATCAGGCTGGCAGGCCAAAGCAGTTAGGGGCAATCAGACAGGCAGGCAGACGAGCAGTAGGGAACCAGCACTCCTGGATTGTGAGAGGGATGTCCCCCAAGGGGTCCCAGATTGCAGAGGATGCAGACTGGACTGAGGGACACACGCGTGCGCGCATGCACACACACACACACACACACACACACACACACACACCATACATGAATTTCACGCACCGGGCCTCAAGGTTATAAGAGATTAGTGGCCTGGTGTCTGAAATTTGTGCAGGAGGGGGGTGTCCCTCAGCCCAGCCTGTACCTTCTCCAATTTGAGACCCTCGGGAGATGTCCGACCCATAGGGATCAGGCCTAAACCGGCAGTCGGACATCCCTCTCACAATCTGGGACTGCTGGCTTCTAACCGCTCACCTGCCTGCCTGCCTGATCATCCCTAACCAGTCTCCCCGCCTGATCATCACTAGCCAGTCTCCCCGCTGGTCTTCTCCCTCCTGCCCCGCCAGCCTGATCATCCCCAACTGCTCTCCCCTCTTGGCCTGATTGCCCCTAACTGCCTCTGCCTCAGCCTCGCCACCCTGGCTTTGTCTGGAAGATCTCCTGGTCTAATTAGCATATTACCCTTTTATTAGTATAGATACTTCTCTTTGCTCTGGTATAGATTTTAGCCATTTCACTTATTTAGCACTTGTAACAAAATATGAAAAGGAGAATGGGAAAAATAACTCACCGCTTACATTCTTACTCTAATTGCTTTGTATGGATCATGAAATAACACTTGTACAGTACTTGGAATATTGCCTGGCACATAATAAGTGCTCAAGAAAAATTAGGTATTTTTATTTAACAGTTAAACTAGTCTATCAAGTAAGTATTATTGTTAATATCTCCTCTCTAGGTATTAAAATTAACAGAAGTGTAAAGAAGTTACATAACTGCTCTTATGTAACAGACTAGTTAGTAGGAGAACAGGGACTCAAATCCAAGTCTGAGACTGTTGTTATCCTTATGAAAAATCCGGCGAGCAGAGGACTCTGGAAGAGCCTCCCTAAATCATTCCTGTTGCAAATGGAAGGCAAAGGCAGAACTAACCCAAGGGAAGGACTTACGTTGCCTCAGCTGTGATATAATCCCATGGGATCCACTCAGGTGCCGTGGAGTTCTAGTAGATAGAGATAGTAACAAAAACAAGTAATCCGGAAGTTTTGTTCTGCCAGTTTCTGTTAAAAGCAATACCTACATGTATTCATCCACCTTGCTTTTTCTCTCCCAAGATTTCCAATACCTTTTCACCTTAGAGTTTTTTGAAGGATAGCTTTAATACACCTTTATGGTACAATTGAAGTTAATTGTGTGTAATAAGAATCTAGTATAGAGTAGCTTTGCTCCATTTCCTGCACATTCATTTTGTTCCTTTCGCAACCCAAGGACTAAGAATTATGAACCAAGAAAAGTGATGCTGGGAATTGAAACAGTAGTTCAAAACTAAGCTAATTAAATGTACAGAAGCTACAAGATTAGATGCTACATGGTAATAAGCTTGAATAAGCAGATGGGTTTGTTGCATGGTCTCAAACCATTTAGCTCTCGCTTTTATGATATGACAACTTGTGTATGTGGTGCAGTTCTCTGGTTAGGTTCTTTCTGAAGCTTAGCCTCTGAGGGATCATTTTGTTTAAGTTCTCAACCTTTCTGAGCTGACAGATCAAGACTTATGTATCATGAGACTGTGTTCCCTTGTCCATCATCTTACGCTTTCTAATGAACTGTTTGCAGCTTTCAGACTTGGTCTATATACTGCACTGGCTTTATCTTGTGGCTTCTCTAGAAAGGTATGCAGAACTTAAACATTGACCTTAATTACTGTGTTCTCATAATGTTTTCCCTGAGTCAAGAAATCTTCATGTTGTTAGGGGGAAAATCATGACCCTTGTGTTTTTGTGTCCTTTTTTGTTGGTTTCACGTAATACTTTTCAGTTTTCGCTACTTTGCATGATAATTCATCTCGGCTTTTCTCACTTTCTTCCGTGTAATGCATTCTCTAAAACTGATTTTCAGCTCTCAAGGAGTTTCTGATTTATGCTCTCCTTTCTAGGAAGATGTCTCCGGAGCCATGTCACATTTGTCCGTTGGGGAGACCCAGGCTATGGCACAGCCGTTTGTATCCTCAGAAGAACGGAAGGAGAGGTGGGAACAGGGCCAAGCTGATTACATGGGAGCAGATTCCTTTGACAACATCAAGAGAAAACTTGACACTTACCTCCAGTAAAAACACTGCCACTTTTTCATGGACACATCCACTTCACAGGCACTTTTTTCTCATTATCTAGAGCAGGGTCTGTTACAGTTGCTAGAGACTTTCACTGAAATTCATCAGAGAAGTGGTTTCTGTAGGACAATAACTGATAACAGCAGAAGTTATGAAGTAGCAATTATTAAATGGACATGGCCTGTTTTTTAAACCTGGACTTATTCAGCTGATGTTTCAGAAATTCTGTTATCTGATTGCCAACATATGTGGTAAGGGAGACTCAAATGATTAAGATGGCTATATCAGCTCTTGAAATGGGCTTAGCCAGGGGCCAGATCAGTGTCTTTTCAGAGCGGTACGTGGTACCTGTTCCTGGCTTGCTGTTACACCTTTATAGACATGCATTTCAGAATTGTCCAGGGCTGCCCGAATTATTACAGTTCTGCTTTTAGGTGAAGACAACCTGTAATACTGCTGAGTGATTCATAAACCCATCAACAAATGGCATTAACCCATTTTCTTCCCAAGCTTTAGTGTCTAAAGATGCCCCAGTTTTCCATGTACAGTGAAGCAGCATGCTAAAATGCTTCTGTTCAGTTCTGTATATCTGAAAACAGCAGTGGCACCTTATATGAAAAATAAAGACTGATAGCCATATCTTATTGTCTAGTTTAATTAAGGATTTCTACCCCTTGGAAAAAAATGTATTGGAGGATTTTTCATAATTTATAAAATGTCAGTGGTTTTAAAACCAGTGTTAAACGTGGTTTTAGAATATATGCTTTAAATTTGGTTTCCAGATAGCGAAATATAATTAAATCTAGAGTTCTCCAGTGGTGAGATGGATCTGATGGATGAGAGTGAGATCAAGCTCATCTACTCTGTGACCCACATAGCATCTCCATAGGAAATGAGTGTTCGGATTTAGAGTGCTGTGACCATAAAATCATCATGGACTCATTGTCAGTCTCGAAACACACCCAACAATCTTCCAGGACTGTTGGAATCAATACTGGTTCCCAGTGTCTTCTGATTTTTTCATCCATGGCTTAAAATGATAGAAATGTGAAGAATATTTATAATGTACAAATGATTCTAGGTTGTAAGGATGGCAAGCTAGGGGAAGAACAGGATGCAAAATGACCTTTTAAAACTAAAGTGAGAAAATAGGGGAAGACCATTCACAAAAAGAAACTTGAGGTTTAATTGGGCAGAAACTTTCAATGGTTTTATGACCTAAACTTTTAAGGTTTCCCTTCTTTATTTCCACAATATCCCACTGGTTACACAGATTAGCCCTATTAAATATCAGTGTAGATGAATACACAGGGGTCTGGAATTATATAGGCAAGAATGACTGGAGACCACCTTGGAGGCTGTCAACCACAAGAGCTCAAGAAGAACATGTGGATTTACCCAAAATTGTAAAATATTAAATGATTCCTTTAGGAAAAATAAGCAACAATTATTTGGCCTGGTGGAGAATTGAGTTGCTAAGTACATAAAGCAGACAGGTGCTGTGCTCCGAAGTCTCAAGATATTCCAAGTCCAAGGATCTCTGCATCAGGGGGTATGAGCTAAACTCTTCCCATGAGAATCCAAAGCATAGAGAAACATAGCTAACCGGAAATCTAATTTCTTTACAGTATAACTTGCAAGTCATACAAATGAGCCTTTATTTCTGGTCAGTATGTATAATTTCAAAGCTCTGTGTTGCTTTCACAATCCCAATGATCACAGATAATTGTCTGGTTTCAAGAAAATACTTGTGTATTCCAGAAATAACATCTACCAAGTATTTATCTAGTACCTAACAATATCACACATGTAATAGACATTATAAATATAGGACAAGATATAGTTCCTTATAGTCTAGTAGGGAACAGACCAAAACAGAAACTAACAAATATAATTACAAATATGCTAAAGTACACTGACAACATTGACAGGCAAGATACAACCTTAGGGTGGTCAAGAAAGATTCTGTAAGATCCTGATTAAGCCAGAAAGAGAGGTGCTGAGGTAACGAGAGAGAAGGGAAGACTATCCCCTTAAAAGGGAAACGTGAGGAAAGTCCTGGAGCAGGCAAGAACTCGATGGGAAGAAAGGATACCAAGAGAGGATGGAGAGGTAGGAAGTGGCTTCATAGTCCAAGGTGTGGGCTTTGGATTTTATTCTGAATTCAATAGCAGTTGATTGAAGTTTCATTCATGTAATTTATATCTAATTTTTTGTACTAAAGAGAAACCAGAGATGTACACAAAAGTAAGTAGAAGAGTTTCAAGAACCCCTATCACCCAGCTTCAACAATTGTTTAATCCATATCCCCACCAACTCTTTCACCACCACCACCACCACACACACAGCAGCCTATTTGGAGGCAAATCCCATTTAAGAAATTTCATATGAAATATTTCCATATATATCTTTAAAATGTAAGAACTTTTGAAGATCACACCAAAAAAAGAACACAAAAAAACGCCACACGATTATTTCCAAACTAGAGGCCTGGTACACAAAATTTGTGCATGTGGGGAGGGGGGCGGGCTGTCCCTCAGCCCAGCCTGCACCCTCTCCAATCTGGGACAGCCCTCTCACAATACAGAATTGCTGGCTCCCAACTGCTCACCTGTCTGCCTGCCTTCCTGATTGCCCCTAACCACTTCTGCCTGCCAGTCTGATCACTCCCTAACCACTCCCCTGCCAGCCTGATTACCCCTAACTGCCCCCCCCCCCCAACAGGCCTGGTTGCCCCCAACTGCCTTCCCTCCAGGCCTGGTCAAACCCAACTTCCTTCCTCTGCTGGCCTGGTCATCTCTAACTCCCCTTCCATGCAGGCTTGATCACCCTTGCAGGACTGGTCCCTTCCAACTGCCCTCCTCTGCTGGCCACCTTGTAGCAGTCATCTTGTGTCCATATGGGGGCAGCCATCTTGTGTGTTGGATTGACAGCAATTTGCATATTTTATTAGATAGGATGTCTCCATTGTTTTATTTCCACTTTGTTCTTATCAAGATTCAACTAAGGCCATACGTTATAATTGGTTGATACCTCTCAGGTAAAACCTTCTATTTCTGTACCCTCCCGTTTTGTTCATTTTTGTCTCCTTGCAATTTATTTATAGAAACCAGATTATTTGTCCTGTAGTCCCACACATACTGCATTTTGCAGATTGCAGTTTGACATGTTTCCCTGTATTTTATTGACAGTACTTTAGAGCGGTGTTAGCAACTTCCAAATCACTAGTTACCTTCATATTTTAATTGCTAATGGTGATCATTGCCTAGATACATTATTTCATTAGGGATTTCAAAATGATGATACTCTTACTAGCTGAAGTATTTCCGTATACTTCCACTCATCAATAATACGGTTATCCTGAGTTTAGATTTATATAAATACTAGTGGACTGGTGCATGAAATTCGTGCACATTAAAAGGAAATTAATTAGAGGCAATATTTTAATATTGCTATTTGCCCTTTATAATAGAAGTATCAGAATTGAAAGAAAATTAGTAAGATATAAATGAAAATCATCTTCTTGTCAGAGTCTGGGATGCATCATGGGACCCAAAGTCCAAGTCCCCACCCACCAGCACCTTCAGATTGCGTGAGACGTAGACCGAGCCGGCCCCACCCCTGTCTAGCCTTGCTGGGCAGGGGTGCACCCTTAGGTCCCATGGTCCAGTGCCAGGCAGGGGCTGCAGCCACAGTTCCCCTGTTAAGACCCACTGGGCTGGGAGTGCAGCCTCAGGTCCCCCGGCATACCCTGAGGTCCGCTGGGGCGGGGCATGCAGCCTGAGGTCCCCCAGGGCAGGAGAGACAACCTCAGGTCCCCTGGCCTGCGGCGGAGGGCGCAGCCTGAGATCCCCTGTCAAGCTCCGCTGGGTGGGGGGGCATGACCTGAGGTCTCTCATCAAGCCCTGCCAGGTGGGGAGGTGCAGCCTCAGGTCTCCTGTAAAGCCCCACTGGGTGGGAGGCACAACCTCAGGGCTCCCATCAAGCCCTGCCTGGGGGAGGCGGTGCAGCCTCAGCACCGGAGCAGGAAGTGCACCTTGAGGTCCCCTGTCAAGCTATGCCAGGCAGGGGGTGCAGCCTGAGGTCCCCTGCCCCAACCCAGCACCAGGCAGCCTCAGGTCCCTGCTGATTGCTCATTGAGGCTCATTATGGGAACTCAATCTCCGCTGTGGGTGCCACCATCTTCGTGAGGGTGTAATGGTCAACTTGCATATTCCCTCTTTATTAGGCTGTGTATGTATACATATGGTAGGATAAATGCTTGATTCTTTCCCTTCATTCCCAAGTATGCAATATAAGGACATAGTTTCCTAGCACTCCAAAGTTGACCATGGTTTTTTTGTTGTTTTTTTATAGTACCAGTATGGATTAAAAAATTTTAATAGAGGTTTTGTTTCAATCCATTGCAATTATTTTTAGAGATGGTCTTACTGTCTTACCCATGAAACTTATATTTTAAAAACACTCTATGTGCAGCTGGTGGGAACTAGTTTGAATGAACCTATAGAGTTGATGGGAAGGCCAGTTTATTGTGGTGGTCCTGGCAAGAGACATGGTAATCAGCACAGCTTTCACCAGGGAGAAAGCAGCGATGTTGCTGATGGACTGGATGTGAAGAGTCATGAAAAAGGAGTAATTTTCCTGAGCAACTGAGTCTCTCTACCTGGATGATCCTGAGAACACCAGATTTAATTATAAGTACAGTTTCCTGGGCTTCATCACTACAGATTCTCATTCAGTACGTCTTGTGTAGTGTCCCTTTGTGGTCACCAGTTTATAATGAACCCCTTTCATGTCCCACGTGGTTCAGGGTTCAGGCTCTAACGGAGGCCGCACTCAAATGAAAGAGGCTAGAAAATATTAATTTGGAAATATTGGAGACAAGGCAGGAGCCCAACTCAAGGGGAAGGACTTCACCCCACTCTGGCCTTGCTACCCCTTTTATTAAGGCTATGAGATACACCCATAGCCTTTAGGCAGACAATTCCAATAATAGCCAATCAGCAAGAATTTACCAAAAAACTATAAGGTGGAAGTTGCTTTAGCTACCATTGTCTCGACTAAACAGTGGGTGGTTGGCTCTGACCTTTCAGAGCTTCAAGGTTGACCAGCCTTCTGGGTTCCTTGTCCATATCTTTCTGCTAGTGAAGACTTTGGGTGGCTTCCAAAAGTCTTGGGGTGAAGCTGCAGTATCTTCACTCAAGTAACAAGCACTGCAAATGACTCTGACCTAAATGACATTTGAGAGAACCACTTGATATGTTACGGAGACATTTACATTAAATATAATGGGGAGTCAGGGTTACAGCAGGTGTATGAAAAGGTAAGGTGGTTGGCTGTGGCATAGCAGAGACTACTTCCAACTAGTGAAGGCTTTACAAAAGACAATCTCAACTCCTTTAGTGATATAGGAAACATCATTAAAAACATCTATAAATATAATTCTCCTGTTTATCTTTTTAGTGTCTCAAAGACTTGGGGCATTAAGCTAAATAAGTAAGACTTGCCTTAAATGTAATAGTCTGGTTTATTTTTTTCTCTACTGTTTATTATAAATATCAAAATGGATCACAGCCTGTGTTTGTATTTGGATACATTATTTGGTAAGTGATTTCTCTGAATTTCAGATAGGGAAATTCAATCTCTTTTAAGTAAAAACAACCAGTACGAAGCAAAAAGAAAAAAAGACAGTATCAGTTATTTACATCTCAATTCCATCAATCCTATCAACACTATTATCATTTTGCAGATGATCAGAGACCAAAAAAGATCTGCAAGACTTTCCAAATTCCAAAGCTGGTAAAGCTCTGCATTAAACAAATGTATGGTCAAACAGACAGTAAGATCAAAGATCTCTGTATATAACCAGAAATGCAAATGGCAGAAATCTGAGGAGTAATACAATGTAATAATGGAAAAATTTTCGTTTTACTAGTTATTTAGGCAAGGGCAGTTAACCTTGAAATAGGACTTGGGAAATACCTTTTACAAATCCTTTTACTAGACTTTCTTAAATAGGCTGCCTGAAATCTATCCAACATAATAAAAGGGTAATATGCAAATTGACCCTAATAGCAGAAGGACTGATTGTTTTGACGTGTACTGACCAGCAGGGGGCAGATGCTCAACGGAGGAGCTGCCCCCTAGTGGTCAGTGTGCTTCTACAGTGGGGGCTCCATGTAGCCATAAGCTGGGTTGGTGACTGGGCAATGGCGGCGCTAAGGATGTTCGACTACTGTTTAGGTGGACATCCCCTGAGGGCTCCTGGGCTGCCAGAGGGATGTCTGACTGTCAGCTTAGACCTGATCCCCCAGGAAGCAGGCCTAAGCTGGCAGGTGGACATCCCCCAAGGGGTCCCGGACTGTGAGAGGATACAGGCTGGACTGAGGGACCTCCCCCCAGTACACGAATTTTCATGCACCGGGCCTCTAGTCTACATTAATAAAATAGAAATAGGTAAATTGACTGTTACTTCACCCACCAGCCAATCACGAGTGAGTGCAAGTTAGTGGGACAAAGATGGTGGTGGGCACGGAGCCAGCCATAGTGGGTGGGAGGCTTCGGTCGCCCCTGGCGATGGAGAAAGCCAAGCTTCCTGCCCGCCTGGGCTGGCTGCTGAAGGAGGAGCCTGTGGGTGGAAGCCATGGATCCAGCCTGAGCATGCCAGAGGCTTGGGTTGCCCAGTGTGACCCAAGCTTCCCCTCTGTCCTGGCCAACTGCTGAAGGAGAGGCTTGGGGTTGGTGGCCATGTAGCTGGCCTGAGCATGGGAGGCTTGGGTTGCCTGGGCCGGCTGCTGAGGAAGGGGCCTGCAAACAGCCCTTAGCCTCTCACCCAGGCTGGCCATGCCACCATTGAGGTGAAGGTCCCTGCTAGGAGGCATAGACAGCCTGAAAACAGCTATCAGCCCCTCACCCAGGCTGGCCACACCCCTCCCGCAAAGACCCTCACCCCGTGGAGGCGTGGCTGGCCTGCAAACTGCCCCAGCCCCTCGCCCAGGCTAGCACCATCCCTAGTGGGGACTCCCACCCCAATGGGGGTGTGGCTGCCTACAAATCACCGACACCTTGCCCAGGCCACCCTACCTCCTAAGAGAACCCCCACCCTGATCCAGAACATCCTTCAGGGCAAACCAGCCAGCCCCCACCCATGCACCAGGCCTCTATCTATACTAACAAGAGGGTAATATGCTAATTAGACTGAGAGACCTTCCAGGAGACCTTCCAGACATTCTTCTGGACAAAGCCATGGTGGCGGGGCCAAGGTAGAGGCAGTTAGGGGCCCAGAGGTTTGGGCAGTTGTGGGTGATCTGGCCAGGATGGGATGGCAGTTGGGGGCGAGCAGGCTATCAGTGGGGGTCAGTTTGGGGACAATCAGGCCAGCGGGGGGGGGGGGCCAGTTAAGGCGAGCAGGCTGGCAGGGGGGACCAGTTGAGGGTGATCAGGCTGGCAGGTGGTGTAGTTGGGGGTGAGCAGGCCAACAGGCAGAGTGGTTAGGGGCAATCAGGCAGGCAGGAAGGTGAGCGGTTAGGAGCCAGCAGTCCCGAATTGCAAGAGGGATGTTCGACTGCTGCTTTAAGGGATTGGGCCTAAATTGGCAGCTGGACATCCCCAGAGAGGACCCAGATTGGAGAGGGTACAGGCCAGGCAGAAGGACACCCCCCCCCCCCATGCACAAATATCATGCACCAGGCCACTTAGTCTATATCCTATCTAATAATCCTATCTAATAAAAGAGTAATATGCAAATTGACCATACCTCCGATCAAGCCATGCCCACAAGCCAATCAGTAGCAAATAAAACCCAACCAAGGTAGCTGGGGCCACTGAGAGCAAGAGGGAGGTTTGGGTTTCCCCAGGCGATGGAGGAAGCCAAGCTTCTGCAGCCCTAGTTCCTAGGCATCCACTCTATGCTACAAAGTTTCAATTATAGAATTTAAATAAACCCAAACAGAAATGGCTGTCACCACGGAGCGAGCAGAAGGCTTGGCTCCACTCAAGGCTACAAAGTTTCAATTGTAGGACATAAATTAATCCCAGATCCCAGGGCCTTCGTTGGGGTCACTGGGGGATGTGGCCATCCAGCAAACCACCACAGGCTCATCGCCCAGACTGTCCCATGCCCCAAGGGAACCCCCACCCTGATCTGGGACACTTCAGAGCAAACCAGCTGGCCCCCACCTATGCAACAGGCTTCTAACCTATCTAATAAAAGAGTAATATGCAGATTGACCATCACTCCAACACACAAGAGGGCTGCCCCCATGTGGTCAAAGATCCTGCCCCCATGTGGACACAAGATGGCCACCACAAGGTGGCTAGCGAGGGAGGGCCGTTGGGAGGTTCCAGGCCTACAAGGGAGGGCAGTTGTGGGTGATCAGGCCAGCAAGCAGGGGAGGGCAGTTGGGAGGGACCAGGCCTGCAAGGGAGGGCAGTTGGAGGTGATCAAGCCTGCAGGGGAGGGCAGTTAGGAATGACCAGGCTGGCAGAGGAGGGAAGTTGGGGGCAAATAGGCTGGCAGTGAAGCAGTTAGACATCAATTAGGCTGGCAGGGTAGTGGTTAGGGGGTGATCAGGCTGGCAGGCAGAAGCAGTAAGGCGCAATCAGGAAGGCAGGCAGGTGAGCAGTTTGGAGCCAGCAGTCCTGGATTGTGAGAAGGATGTCTGACTGCCCATTTAGGCCCGATTCCAGTAGGATCCCAGGCAGTCGGACATCGCTTGAGGGGTCCCTGATTGGAGAGGGTGCAGGCTGGGCTGAGACACCACCGCCCCGTGCATGAATTTTGTGCACCAGGCCTCTAGTCCTATCTAATAAAAGACTAATATGCAAATTGACCGTACGTCTGATCAAGCCATGTCCACAAGCCAATCAGAAACAAATAAACCCCTACCAAGATGGCGGGCTGGGCCTGCTGCTGCCCATGGCGGCGCTTTGGGCAGCCACAGGCCTGGATCACAGCCCCAGACCCAGCAGGAGATCCAGCCCCACACCACTTGAAGCCCAGCCATGGCAAACTGTGGCTGGGGAGCTGATGGGGGGGATTGAAGACAAAAACCCTCAGGCCTGACACCCAGCAGCCCCAAGGCCTGAGGCGGAGGCACTTGGGTTGTTGGGGGGCATGGGTTAGGGCAGCAGAGACACAAACCTGCAAGAAACCTGTGGAAAGGGGGATAAACTATCATAACTTTACCCCCATTTCCACAAGATGAGAAAACTGCCCCTGGATTACTTAGTGCTGTGGCAACACCTTTCTACAAACACAGGGTATGTTATGACCACTCCCAGGAAGGTCTGGTCAGAATACTGTCTCCAGGGAATAAGCTACTGTGGCAAATCATCTGAGAGAGGAAACAAGCGTTTGTTGGATTCGTTCTGAAGGTCAGAGAACATGTCACCCCAACATATGCTGTGTTGTTATATTGATGATCTTGAGCTGTAGATGATTGAAAAACAGCAAATGTACGTGGAGGATTTCACTGAAATCTCCTGATCTCCCTAAAATCAGACACCCCCCCCAAAAAAAAGAGCTTAAATGTCATAGGTCCCCTTGATGGGAGAAGTGTCATCAGGCAGAGAAGACTGATTCCTGTCACAGGACAGGCGAGTAGAAGTTGACATCACACCCAAACTTTGTTACAAACTATTTCCCCCCACCCCATTCATCTTTCCTAAATATCATTTACTCTCCTCTAAGAGGCCTATATCTCCTGTTCCCTTTCCCTAGGAAGAAGGTATTTAAATTTGCATTCTAAGCCACCTTGGGGAGTTACTCATTTTTCCCTGGGATCTCCCACATACACACAAGGTACACCTGTTAATGAACTTTTGTTTTTCTCTTGGTGATCTGCCTTTCATTACAAGGGCCTCCAATAAGAACTCAAAAAGGTAGAAGAAAGCTATTTTTCCTCCTCCATAATTCTATCTCGGGAAATCAGGTCCCCAGTTGAACAATGAGATTGGATCAAGTACCAAGCAGTCCCAGCTGACGGGAGGGAAGCTTCTAGGGAGAAATCAATGATATTGGCATCAAAGTGGGATTGAGGGAACACGCATGGTTGCTGGTGGGAGTTTAAAGTGGTTCAACATTTTTGGAGGATGATTTGTCAAACTCGATAGAAATGTTCACGGTACATCCAAGAGTCTTCTTCTAGGAATCACATCTGTGAGATAAAGCACATAAACCTTGCTCAGAACCCAGGATGCTACTGTGGGCTCCCCTTCCATGATAGGAAAACCTGGTGGAAGGTTATGGCTAATGTGCTAAGTGTCCAACCATCCAACTGGTCACTGTGACACACACTGACCACCAGGGGACAGATGCTCAATGCAGCAGCTTCTGTGACGCACATTGGTACCATGGACCTGTTGCCCAAAAAACAACACTCAGCTACCCAAAGTGGGACACAGGCCCTGCTACCACCCCAGAGCGACAGCCCACCAAATTTCAGATGATGCTGCCAAGACCCCATAATGAAGCCCACAGCCCAGCCCAGCCCGGAACTGGTTGCTGTGGGTGCCAGGTAATAACATCACATAGCAACACCCTGCTTCCTCTCCCTAGCGACAACTAGCCTTCTTGCAGTTTCTTCAGCCCAGGCACATGACCTGCTTTACAACCAGGTACCAACATTTCACACTTTAACCAAATGTGTGTGAAGCATTTTCACGTGCCTCATCTCAATTGATCCTCACTGAAGTCCTGGAGTAGGCAGATAAGTGACTCAGTGGAATCCTATTTTCATTCGTCAGAAAAGGGAGATTTAGAAAGCTTATAAACTTGACCTGACTGAAAAGAGGTAAGAAATGATGGACCTTGAAAATGACTTCAAGTTTTCTCTCGGTTCTAGGAAATAGAATACAACAACTAGAGGCACAGTGCATGAAATTCATATATGAGGTGGGGGGATGGGTGTATGTGTCCCTCAGCCCAGCCTGCACCCTCTGCAATTTGAAACATCCCTCTCACAATCTAGGATTGCTGGCTCCCAACTGCTCGCCTGCCTGATTGCCCCTAACCACTTCTGCCTGCCAGCCTGATAACCCCCTAACCACTCCCTGCCAGCCTGATGCCTAACTGCTCCTCTGGCAGCTGAATTGCTCCTAACTGCCCTCTTGTGGTGGCCTGAAAACCCCCAACTGCCCTCCCTTGCAGGCCTGGTTGCCCCCAACTGCCCTCCTTTGCATGCCTGGTCATCCTCAAATGCCCTTTCAGGCCTGGTCCCTCCCAACTACCTCCCCCTGCTGGCCTGATTGCCCACAACTGCCCTCTCCTGCTGGCTATCTTGTGTTGGCCATCTTGTATCCACATGGGGGTGGCCATCTTGTGTGTTAGAGTTAGGGTCAATTTGCATATTACCTCTTTATTATATAGGATATACCTCTTTGATGACTCTTTATATCACTTCTGATTACATTGAATAGCATCTTAAAATAGTTCCAAGACATGCTCTAGAATCTGTTTTGTCCACCAGCTTAAATCACTTTGACATCTGCTCAAAATGTGGAGGTCTCAGTGCAGCCTAGTTAGTATAAAGTTTTGAATACCTGGTTCAGGTTAATGGAGGTATCCTGTGCCACAGACATTAAATTATATATGTTATTTAAGTTACTAGAGGTCTGGTGCATGAAATTCATGCACCAGGGAGGAGGTGTCCCTCAGCCCAGCCTGCACCCTCTCCAATCTGGGACCTCTTGAGGAATGCTCAACTGCCCATTTAGGCCCAATCCTGGTGGGATCAGGCCTAAACGGGCAGTTAGGCATCCCTCTCACAATCCAACTGCTCACCTGCCTGCCTTCCTGATTGCCTGCCCTTCCCTGGCAGGCTTGCTCCCTCCCAACTGCCCTCCCCTGCTGGCCATCTTGTGGCAGCCATCTTGTGTCCACATGGGGGCAGCCATCTTTGACCACATGTGGGTGGCCATCTTGTGTGTTGGAGTGATGGTCAATTTGCATACCACTCTCTTATTAGATAGGATATTTTCATATGGAAGTTAATTTACAAATTTAAATGTAAAAATGGGTTTAAATTTGTCTGACCATTCTTGATCAGGAAGGTTGAGTAGGGAGAACAGAGAGAAAAAGAAATCTCATTTTTATCATTAAGAGATCGGATTGGGAATAAGAAATCACACAAAACTAGTAAATATATATAAAAGGAGGAAATATCATGGCTTTATATATAAGACTGATCCCCCTTATTACCACACAATAAGTACAAATGTATCAACATGAAAGAAAACATGCCTGCTTAAAGGTTTCCAGGCCACTGGAAGGACTACAGGGAAGCAGTCTTTCATAGCTACCAGTTTTTTTGTTTTTTTTGTTCAGAAGTACCACCCAGTTGAAACCGGTTTGGTTCAGTGGATAGGGTGTTGGCCTGCAGACTGAAGGGTCCCAGGTTCGATTCCAATCAAGGGCATGTACCTTAGTTGCAGGCACATCCCCAGTAGGGGGTGTGTAAGAGGCAGTTGATCGATGTTTCTCTCTCATCTATGTTTCTCACTTTCTATCCCTCTCCCTTCCTCTCTGTAAAAAAATCAATAAAATATATAGTTTTAAAAAGTACCACACAAACTAGGTACCAAATCTACAATGTAGCATAATGCCGGGGTGATATCCAGCATCTAGAAGGGTTCAGGAATCTGGAGAAAGGCTGCAAGAGTATAATAAAGAGACTAGACATGAAACATAAATTTGGAAGGCATTTGGGGAGCCAGAGGAAACTTAGCTGTAGTAGCTAACTTCTATCTCTGGATCCAGGGCTTTTTTTATTCTCACATTTTGCCATATAACAAAGTAGATATACATATCAAAGGTCAGGTTTAATATACAGTAGGCATTGTCAGCAGGAGGCAATAGTATGTAAATTGAAATGCCCTCAGCTGTCTGGTAACAGGCAATAAAATATGCAGATCTTCAGGTTTGGGGAAATGCTTTTGGCTATTCCAGTAAGCAATAACATACATTCAGCCCTGTTGAAGCCTCAAAGTTCCATCAACCTTTTGATGAAACTTCTTGCATTTATGACATGCTGGAATTAGCCTCCAGCAGTAGAACATGTCAGAAGGTTACTATATATTTAATAATGAATGAAATGAGGGTAAGCTGTTATATTACATATTTTGCAAATATTTTAAAGTTAATATACTTAAAAACTCAAGATTAAACATCTCAGTTCTTTTTAAGGAGCCAAACATAAAATTATCTTTATAATTTTGGTGAATCTTCCAAATTCCAATGAATAGAATTGTGGCAAGTATGATAAATAAAGAAAAAATATACCAAAGTCTTTAGTGTCCCCTAACAGAAAACAGATACTGTAGGAGGATAATTTCATTGGTACTCACTGATAATAAACAGAAGGTTATTTTCTTGATTAACTATTTCCAATCCTAGAGCTGTAATAGAGCAAAATCTATAACGCACTGTGCACTATTTAGTTATACCACTATACATAGGTATTGTCATAGGTAAAAAATAATTAGAACCAATATTTTAGAAAATCAAGACATTTAACATAGTTAAAAATTATATACACTGATTTCTAAGCAAGAAACTCAACTAATATAGTAATATAGACATCTTCATAGAAGTGTGATATTTATGAAAGATTACATTTTCTTTAAAGAAAAAGTCATTAAAATTATGTCACTGAGGAAGCAAATAAATTTTTGAAACTTTCATTGATTTTGAATTTAAACAAAATTGAGTTTGAACCACAAGTGGGAATACAATGCCTTCAAGACACTTCTAAAGCTATTATTCTACATAATAATAAAACAATTAACAACATAGTGTAATGTGAATACTATTTAGTAGAACTATACAAAAACAGAAAGGGATTTTTTAATGACTCACCAAATTTATTATGAGTGTTTAAAAACACAAGTATGTAAATGTCTGGATAAAGAAGCAGGCAAAGTCTTCACCTCTATAGTGAGCTTACAAGACTTTACTTTTGTAAGGCAGAAGAGTTAGGCTGTGTTTTTGTTGTTGTTATTGTTGTCTCCTTTTGTATTTACTCTCTCTGAAGTACTGGTATATGGAAAATCCACTTACTGTATTTGATGAGATTCTGATCCACCTGTTTTTGTGTGGAATGCTAGTCCTATAAGGTAAAGAACTTTCCTTACTGTTCCTTAATGCTAGTGGACCAACCCCAAGTTATTATTCTACTGTTGTCCCTGTGAAAAGGTCTGCTGAACCTTTACCTCACCTACTGCCAAAGAGACAAGAAACTGAAAAAATTCTTGCAATCTAACCCACTGTTTTCTTGAAGCAAGAATAGGTCACAGGAAGGAGAGGACTTAGCTGTTAATAGATTTAGCACAAACCTTAGATGTGTGCCCCAGAACACAACGTCGCCTCAATCTATCTTTCATTCAAGTCACTTGTAAAACTATAAGTAAAATATAAAGTGTTCTCTGGTCTGGATCATCAAACGTAAAGCTTCTCCTATTACACTAATTAATCTCTTCTTTCTTTGGATTAAAAAAAGTTTCCCTTAAGGACAAAACAACACTGATTGCCTGATCTGATTGTTGAATTATAGTTTATGTATTTTAAATGTGATTCAAAGAATCATCTAGAATTCTATGGCAACTACTATGAGTTTACTAACAAAAAAGTAACAGAAAGATGATAAATTTTGTAGATAGATGGAAGAATGAATTACTGAAGGTTTAAACACAAATTCTGATTCTAAACACAATAACAAAGACATTTTTCCATTCATCTTAAAGATGTCTTTAAGAGTCAGAATTGGGGAGAGGAAGATGGTGACCGGCAGAAGGTAGGGAGGGAGAGAGTGTGAGAGAGTGAGGAACCCATAGAGGAGAGTGTAGCATGTGTGGTGTGTGTGTGTGAGTATGAACTAGGGACAGTTAGACTCTGCAGGTCCTCCAAGGGGCTGCCAAACCGGGCATTCCTGGACGGCAGAGCCCTGTGAACAAGGTGGACACTCCTGGGAGGCCAGCTGGCCCAGCAGCAGAGACCACACCATCTTGAGAAGTGGAACTGCCTGGCTTTGGACCCTGCCCTCAATCAGTCACATCTCAGACACAAGCCAGGGACCTGCAGCCTCTAGAGTCAGAGAATTACAGCCACAGCTTCAGACCAACAGACAACAGGAGTCCAGACTTCCTGGCAGCAGATTTCTGTGAGTCAAGGAGCCTATCACCCTCCCTGCAGGATTGCAGAAAGCTCCATAGTAACCAATAGACCTGCCCCTCACTTCAGCCACAACTCCCCTAGCCCCTATGGGGAACCGAAGGCCTGGAGTTTAAAAACTCGCTTTCCCAGGTACCCCAGGGGAACTTGGACTTGGGAGAATGCTCTGCGCCTGTGCACACACCTATGGCTGAAGCATTCAGACAGTAATTGGAGCTCGGAACTTTAAAAGTCGCTTTCCCAGCCATCCCAGGGGAACTTGGGCTTGGGAGAACGCTCTGTGCATGCACGCATACCTGTGGCCGAAGCGCTCAGACAGTAATAGGAGCTAGGAACTTTAAAACTTGCTTTCCCAACTATCCTGGGGAAACTTGGGCTTGGGAGAACGCTCCGTGTGTGCATGTGTGCGCGCACATCTGTGGCCGAAGTGCTCAGACAGTAATTGGAGCTCAGAACTTTAAAACTTGCTCTCCTAGCTATCCAAGGGGAACTTGGGCTTGGGAACATGCTCTGTGCTTGTGCGCATGCCTGTGGCCAAAACTCCCTGACAGGGTATAGGGCCATGGAGCCTGAGAGTTTGATCAGGGGCCTCAGTATTGCTAAGGGAATTTGAGAGACTGGAGGTGGCCTCCCGCAACGCAATTAAAACCGGGTGATCAAACCCACAGGACATCAGTGCCACCTGACCTGGTTACAGGGCAAACACAGAAGTCAGTCTTCCACAGTGCAGACACACCACAGAGCTATTGTGCAACCTAGTCCCCCATGGTGATCAAGACCCAAATTCTCCCAGCAAGAGGCAGAACTAAGCACAACTGACTTGACTGTTTCTTACCTTATGCGCCTGGGATCCCTGACTCACAGCGCATCCACACTAAGAGCCAGTGACTCCAAATCTTGGTGCATGCACACACGGGGACCCTGACCCACAACAAGAAACCTCAGGAAGCAACAGACTCTGATACTCGATTCGTGGTGCAAGCACAGGGAAACTCTGACTCCTGGCACCATTTTCAACACATGCCAAGAGAGTGGTGTAGGCAGGGTCCCTGATTCTAGGTGTGCACAAGAGACCACACAGAGTGCTGGGAACACTAACCCTGGGAAAGCCTGGTTCCCACCAATCCACAGTACGCACATGCCCTAGTGTTGGAGCACTTCAGTGACACTCAGGTGGTGCGAAGTTCCCACGGCACACAGCCCAGGTCCACACAACTCAAAGTTTGGACCTTCTGGTAATAGTCAGAATGGGGAGATGACACAATACCCAGAAGAAAGAAAATGAGGAGTCACAAAGAAAGGAAATTAGTGAAACTGAAGTTTGCACCATGACTGAAAAAGAATTCAGAGTAATGGTCGTGGAATTTATACATCGGATGGATGATAAAATCATCAACCTATGTAAGAATCAGGAAGAAATGAAAAATGATATAGCTACAATCAAAAACACCATGGAAAGTTTCAACAGTAGACTAGAAGAAGCAGAGGACCGAATTAGTGAGTTAGAGGATCAGGTACAGAAACAAGCTCAAACTGAACAGAAATTGGAGAAAAAAATTTAAAAACAGGAGGAAAGAATAAGGGAGCTTTTGGACAACATGAAACAAAATAACATATGTATAGTAGAGCTGCCAGAAGGACAAGAAGAGCAGCAAGGATTAGAAAATCTATTTGAAGAAATAATGACTGAAAACTTCCCAGATATGGGGAAGAAAAAAGTTACACAAGTACAGAGCATCCCAAGCAGGATCAACCCCAAAAGAACCACACAAAGACACATCATAGTTTCAGTGGCAAATATCAAGGACAAAGAGAGAATCTTAAAGGCAGCAAGAGAGAGACAAGGACTTACCTACAAAGGAACCCCCATCAGATTATCAAATAATTTCTCAACAGAAACACATCAGGCTAGAATGGATTGGAAGGAGGTATTTAAAGTGTTGCAAAGTAAAGGACTGAATCCAAGAATACTCTATCCAGCAAGACTATCAATCAAAATTGAAGGGGAAATCAGGAGCTTCACAGACAAAAAGATGCTAAGGGAGTTTATCACCACCAAACCAGCAATGCAAGAAAAGCTAAAGGGGATACTGTTTAAAAAAGAAATAAGCGGTTAAGAAGAAACGCAGACACAAAAACAGATATGACTACAAACAAATACCGTTCAGTAATAACTTTAAACGGAAATGGACTAAATGCCCCAATCAAAAGACACTGTGTAGCTGAATGGATAAAAACAAAACAAAACAACCCATATATATGCTGTCTACAAGGGACCCACCTCAAAACAAGGTTGGAAGTGAAGGGATGGAAAAATATCTTTCAGGCAAATGGAAATGAAAAGAAAGCTGGGGTAGCAATACTTATATCTGACAAAATAGACTTTAAAGTAAATGCCATAACAAGAGATAAGGAAGGCCACTTTATAATACTAAAGGGATCGATACAACAAGAGGATATAACCCTGATAAACATATATGCACCCAACGCAGGAGCACCCAAATACATAACAAAACTCTTAAGAAGATATCAAGGGAGAGATTGACAACAATGCAATCATCGTAGGGAACTTTAGTACACCACTGTCATCACTGGATAAATTCTCTAGACAAAACATCAGCAAAGACACAGCAATCCTAAATGATTCACTAGAACAGATGGACTTAACTGACATATTCAGAACATTTCACCCAAAAGCCACGGAATATACATTCTTCTCAAGTGCACATGGGACATCTTAAAAAATAGACCACATATTGGGTCACAAACAAAGTCTCCCAAAATTTAAGAAGATTGAAATCATACCAAGCCATCTTCTCAGGCCACAATGCCATAAAGTTAGAAATAAATTACAATAAAAACAATCCAAAAATCTCAAACACTTGGAAACTGAATAGCATGCTATTAAACAATGATTGGGTTATCAATGAGATCAAAGAAGAAATTAAAAGCATCCTGGAAACTAATGACAACAAAAACACAACAATCCAAAATCTATGGTATACAGTGAAAGCAGTCTTAAGAGGGGAATTTGTAGCTCTACAAGCCTACCTCAAAAATCAAGAAAAAATGGTAGTAAATAAACTAACTCTACAATTCAAAGAATTAGAAAGAGAGCAACAAGAAAAGCCCAGAGTGAGCAGAAGGAAGTAGATAATAAAGATCAGAGCAGAAATAAATGACATAGAGACTAAAAAAACAATACAAAAGATCAATGAAACCAAGAGCTGGTTCTTTGAAAGGATAAACAAGATTGATGAACCTCTAGCCAGACTCACCAAGAAGCAAAGAGAGAGGAATCAAACAAAATCAGAAATGAGAGAGGTGAAATAACAACAGACCCCACAGAAATACAAAGGATTGTTAAAAACACTATGAACAACTCTACTCAAACAAACTAGACAACCTAGAAGAAATGGACATATTCCTAAAAAAATACAAAATTCCAAAACTCGATAGGGAAGAATCTAAAAATCTCAACAGGCCAATAACTGTGGAAGAAATTGAAGCAGTCATCAAAAAGCTCCCAGCAAACAAAAGCCTGGAGCCAGAAGGCTTCACTGGGGAGTTTTACCAAACATTCAAGGAAGAACTAAAAATTATCCTCCTCAGACTATTCCAAAAAATTCAAGAGGAAGGAACACTCCCTAGCACATTCATAGAAGCCAGCATCACCCTAATACCACAACCAGATAAAGACAACACAATGAAAGAGAATTATAGGCCGATATCCCTCATGAACATAGATGCCAAAATCCTCAACAAAATTCTAGCAAATCAGATCCAGCAGTACATCAGAAAGATTATACACCATGACCAAATAGGATTTATCCTAGGGATTCAAGGATGGTTCAATATCCGCAAATCAATAAATGTAATACATCACATAAACAAATTGAGAGGTAAAAATCACATAGTCATATCAATTGATGCAGAATCAGCATTTGACAAAACGCTCAACAGGGTGGGAATAGAAGGATCATACCTCAACATAATAAAAGCTATATATGAAAAACCCTCAGCCAACATCATACTCAATGGACAAAAACTGAAACCATTTCCCCTAAGAACAGGAACAAGACAGGGATGCCCACTCTCACCACTCCTGTTCAACATAGTACTGGAAGTACAAGCCATTGCGATCAGACAAGAAAAAGAAATAAAAGGCTTTCAAATTGGAAAAGCAGAAGTAAAACTGTACTTATTTGCAGATGACATGATATTGTACATAGAAAACATTAAAGACTCCACCAAAAATTATTAGACTTAATAAATGAATTCGGCAATGTAGCAGGATACAAAATTAATACCAAGCAATCTATGGCATTTCTTTACACCAATAGTGAACTTATAGAAAGAGAAACTAAAAAAGCAATCCCATTTACCATCACACACACAAAAAAATTAATATACCTAGGAATAAATTTAACTAAGGAGGTAAAAGACCTGTATGCAAAAAACTACAGGACACTGAAAAAAGAGATAGAGGAATACATAAATAGATATGGAAGAACATACCATATTCATGGATTGGTAGAATCAACATCATCAAAATCTCCATACTACCCAAAGCAATCTACAGATTCAATGCAATACCCATTAAAATACCAATAGCATATTTCATTGACCTACAACGAATTTTTCAATATTCATCTGGAACAAAAAAAGACCCTAAATAGCTGCAGCAATCCTGAGAAAGAAGAACAAAGTAGATGGGATCTCAATACCAGATATCAAGCTGTATTAAAAAGCCACTTTTCTCAAAACTGCCTGTAACTGGCATAAGAACAGACATATATATCAATGGAATAGAGTAGAGAACCCAGAAATCAGTCCAAACTACTAAATCCAATTAATATTTGACAAAGGAGGCATGACCATAAAATGGAGTCAGGACAGTCTCTTCAACAAATGGTGCTGGGAAAATTGGACAGATACATGCAAAAAAAAAAAAATGAAACTAGACCATCAACTTACACCAAACATAAAAATAGACTCAAAATGGATCAAAGACTTAAACATAAGAAAGGAAACCATAAAAATACTAGAAGAATCCACAGGCAGAAAAATCTCAGACATATGCCGCAGGAACTTCTTCAATGATACTGCTCCTAGAGCAATGGAAACCAAAGAGAAAATAAACAAATGGGACTACGTCAAAATAAAAAGCTTTTGCACAGCAAAAGAAACCATCAACAAAACAACAAAAATCCCATTACATGGGAGAACATATTTGCCAATGTCACCACAGACAAGGGTTTAATCTCCAACATTTACAGGGAACTCATACAACTTAACAAAAGGAAGATAAACAATCCAATAAAAAAATGGGCAACAGACCTAAATAGACACTTTTCGAAGGAGGAAAGATGGAAGGCTAAGAGACATATGAAAACATGCTCAAATTCACTAATTATCTGAGAGATGCAAATCAAAACAACAATGAGGTATCATCTCCTGTCAGAGTAGCAATCATTAACAAATGAACAAACAACAAGTGTTGGCAAGGATGAGGAGAAAAAGGAACTCTTTTGAACTGCTGGTGGGAATGCAGACTGGTACAGCCACTGTGGAGAACAGTATGGAGTTTCCTCAAAAAACTAAAAATGGAACTCCCATTTGACCCAGTGATCCCACTTTTAGGAATATATCCCAAGAAACTAGAAGTACGAATCAGAAAGGATTCATGCACGCCTATGTTCATTGCAGCACAATTCACCACAGCTAAGATTTGGAAACAGCCTACGTGCCCATCAGCAGATGAATGGATTAAAAAACAGTGGTATATCTACACAATGGAATACTATGCTGCAGTGAAAAAGGAGTTCTTACCATTTGCAACAGCATGGATGGAACTGGAAAGCATTATGCTAAGTGAAATAAGCCAGTAAGAGAAAGACAAATACCACATGATCTCACTCATTTGTGGAATATCATGAACAACATAAACTTATGAACAGGGATAGATCCAGAGGCAGAGAAGCATCGACCAGACTGTCGGACCTCAGAGGGAAGTAGAGGGGAAGGAGGAGAGATCAACCAAAGGACTTGGATGCATGAATATAAGCTTAACCAATGGACGTGAACACCGGGGGGGGGGGCATGAGTGGGGGGAGGGTTGGGGAGTTAATAAAGGAATACGGACACATATGTAATACCTTAATCAATAAAGAAATTGTTTTTTAAAAAAAGAGTCAATTATTTTCGTGGTCATCCAGTCCAACTTCCATCCAGGTATTATACCTCTCACATATAGTAGTCTTCTGAATTATAAAAATGTATAAAGTCATTCAAAGAAACCTACATAAATAAAATTTATCTATATATAGAAATACCTATTCAGCAATTCCATAATTTAAATCAAATTGGGTAGAATTTTGCTCCCTTTCACCCCACAGACCATATTTACACACTAACACATCAAATTACATTTAAGCAATTAATAGTACCTGACTAAAATGGAGAACACAGTACTCTAACACAGTCCCTAATCTTTTTCATGAACATAAGATTGCAAATCACTTATATGAATTATATCTCAATGAAACTTAAAAAAAAAATTACAAGTTACTTACTAACCTGAACTTTGGTCTCTCATGTTAAGGTTTGGTTCTGGAATGCAAATATGCATTTGAAAGTCCAATAAAAACAATTTTTCTATAGTCTGTGTATATATGAATAGTTGACAAGGACTGTTGAATCCATTGTATCACAAACAGGAGAACTGATAGAAAACCAAATGTGTCCAACATAGAAAATAACTCTTTATTTGATCAAAAGTATAAAAGGTTTTTACCTCATTTCAAATATGAAAAAGCTGAGTACTTGAAAGATATATGAAAATACTCAGCAGAGATAACATAAAAACTTGAATAACAAAGTAACTTTTTTCTCAAAAAAATTCTTTTAGGCCACAGTATATAATAGAACTTATTGCTATTTTAACTATAATTAAAAATAGGTTCATATATAGAAGAGATTATATATCAGTAATACTATTTCACTTATAAAAAGAATAATATGCCCCATTTAGAAGATATATTCATGAGATCTAATTTCTAAAGCTGTATTCTTCTCATATCTAAAACAACTGGAAAGTGAGGAACCAAGATGGCGGCATAGGTAAAACACCTATCTTGCCGTCATACTCAACAATTTTAATACTACAACTAAACGAAAGAACAAACACCTTCCAGAATCACCAGAAAGCTCGCTGAGTGAAAATTCCACAAATAAAAGTGAAGATAAGACACTGTGACTCGGAGGAGCGGCAGCGGACAGCGTTTAAAGATTCGCGCAGAGAGAGGTTTGGAGCGCACGCCAGCAGAGAGGGCAGGCGGCTGAAAACTGGCCAGTTTTCTCTAACGGGGAGAGAAAGATGCCCCACTGGACTGATTCTCCAGCTTTGGGCGAAGTCCAGGGAACCAACCCACTATCATACAGGGTGAAAACTGGACAGTGGGAGGGCACGCCAAAGCTCGGGCGCTGCAGGGGTCTCCTGGCTTGTGGAGAAGGCAGCTTGCGCAAAGAGCTCGGCTGCGTGACCATTCAGAAAACCGTCAGTCTGCTTTGTTTTACGACCCTGGGTGAGACATTGGGCGTGCAGACTCATTTGGGGAGAGTCTGAATTCCCTGGCAGCCGGTGGAGCTTGGAAGCGGCTCTCTCTCAGAGGTGCTGGCGGCCATTGCCGCTGGCACAGAGTCCCTGGGGCCGCACAGGGCGGAGCTAACACTGCCTGTTTGGCCCAGAGATTCCACCCATACAACCTGAGCACAGCTGAGCTTCACAGACAATTAGCCTGGAGGTAAACCCCTCCAGTGCTAACAACGATTAACCTGAGCTTAACTTCAGCAAGACTGTGCAACCCATATCCACCCCAGGTAACTGGGGAGGTTGAGCCACTGTCCCTAGTAGGAAGTCTACCATACAAAGCTAATTGTCCAACTCAGGGAAGCAGCCACCATGCAGAGACATGGAAAGAAATCAGATGTAAAAGAAATGGAGGAAAAAAACCGACTGGATATGGAATTCAAAACCACGGTTATAGGGTTTTTCAAGAGGCTCCAACAAAAGGTTGAGGCCTATAAGGAAATAAGCAAGACCTCAAAGGAAATGAATGAGTCCTACAAGGAAATGAACGAGACCCTCAAGGATATGAATGAGACCTGCAAGGAAATGATCAAGACCAATGTGGAAATGAAGGAGACTCTCAAGGATAAAAAGGAGACTCTCAAGGATATGAAAAAGGACCAACCAGAAATTAAGCATACACTGACTAAAATAAAAAATATTATATAAAGACCTAAAAGTGCTCTGGAGCACCCCAAGAACCAAGTTAAAGATTTGAAATACAAAGAAGCAAAATCCACTCAGCTGAAAAAGCAAGAAACCAAAAGAATCCAAAAAATTTAAGATAGTGTAAGTGGCCTCTGGGACAACCTCAAGCATACCAACATCCGAATTATAGGGTTGCCTGAAAAAAAGAGAGAGCAAGACAATGAAAACCTATTTGAAGAAATAGTGACCGAAAACTTCCCACACCTGGTGAAAGAAATTGACTTAGGAGTCCAAGAAGTGCACCGAACCCCAATATATAGAAACCTTAAGAGGACCACACCAAGGCACATCATAATTAAAATGCCAAGAGCAAAAGACAAAGAGAGAATATTAAAAGCAGCAAGAGAGAAACAGTTGGTTACCTATAAGGGAGCACCCATACGATTGTCAGCGGATTTCTCAACAGAAACAATGCAGGCCAGATGGGATTGGCAAGAAATATTCAAAGTGATGAACAGCAAGAATCTACAACCAAGATTACTCTATCCAGCAAAGCTATCATTCAGAATTGAAGGCCAGATAAAGTGCTTCACAGATAAGAAAAAGCTAAAGGAGTTCATCACCACCAAACCAATATTATATGAAATGATGAAAGATATTCTTTAAGAAGAGGAATAAGAAAAAGATAAAAGTGTAAATTAGGAACAACAAATACACATCTATCAACAAATGAATCTAAAAATCAAGTGAATTAATAAACTGATGAACAGGATAAACTGGTGAATGTAACAGAATCACGGACATAGAAAGGGAATGGACTGACAACTCTTGGGGAGAAAGGGGTTGTGGGAAGTGCAGCAAGGGACTGGACAAAAATCTTGCAACTATGGGAGAGGACAGTGGAGGGGGGTGAGGCCGGAGGGTGGGATGGGCACCAGGTGGAGGGGAACTATAGGGGGGGAAAAAGGGAACAATGTAATTAATAAACTGAACAATAAAGATTAAAAACAAACAAACAAACACAAAAACAACTGTATATCTGATCAAACCAATCTTACCAAAATCCCAAAAATTATATATCAATTAAAGTTTTGATTTCATTAATTTTAGCTTGTTTCACTTCACTGACATTTGTTGTTTTGTTGTTGTTGTTATTGTTGTTGTTCCAAAGGCTGCTATTGCCAGTTCTCTCTTTGTGTTTTGTATTTTCAACGTATTCTCTTCAACAGAGTCCTTCACAATAAACTTTAAAGAGGGGGGTGAGGGAAAGAGAAGGTAAATTGGTTTAAGTATTTGTTAGGTCACAATATTTAAAATGTTTAACATACAGATGTTAAAACATGGAAACCCACACCTGAAACCTATATGTTCGTGCTGACCATTGTCACCCCAATAAATTTAATTTTTAAAAAATGAAAAGTTGAGAATATGAAAATGATTATCTACATTATTATAGTATTTTATAGCTTTCAAAAATGGTCAGTAAGCCCTAGACATTTTGGCTCAATGGAGAGAGCATCAGACTGCAGATGAAGGGACCCGGGTTCAATTCAGTCAAAGGCAAATACCCTGGTTGCAGG
The DNA here is from genome assembly GCA_027563665.1 of Antrozous pallidus. Taxonomy (NCBI): domain Eukaryota; kingdom Metazoa; phylum Chordata; class Mammalia; order Chiroptera; family Vespertilionidae; genus Antrozous; species Antrozous pallidus. The sequence goes on from CM050514.1 coordinate 115,328,374, forward strand.
CTTCTCCCTTCCCAGCCCAGGCCCTGGTCGGAGTGTGTGGGAGGCAATCAATCAATGTGTTTCTCTCACATCAATATTTCTCTGTCTTTCCCTCTCTCTCTTCCACTCTCTCTAAAAATCAATGGAAAATATCCTCAGGTGAGGATTTAAAACAACAGATCAATAATAACCTATTAGAAACTGTTTAGTTCCACCTTTTCCCTGAATATACAGTGAGAATATTTAGAACATAATATAATAACTAGAGATGAGATTGCATTCCCTATCATTCAATATATTTTTCTGATACAAAAAATAAGGCCATAAAGACATGTTACATCTTAAAATCCCATCATCAAATAAGACAGCACACACACACAAAAAACTTTAAATGCAGATTTGTAAGTGGAATATTAGCAAAATAAATTTATCATTATATCATTAAAATTTAAAAGATAAATGATATTTTCTCAGAAATGCAACAATGAGTCTTTATCTGGTATAATTCATAGCATGAAAAATAATATAAGTGATTATCTTAACAGATGCTTAAGAACACTTGATAGAATCCAACATTTATTCCTGATAAAACAAAACCCACATTTACTTAGAAATAAATGTCCTCAACTGCATTAAGGGCATCTACTAGAAACTTCCCAAAACAACATATTTCACATAAAACAATAAAAGCATTTCCAACAGAGACAAAAGCAAGTCAAAAATTGTTACAATCACTACTGGTGTCCAACACTATTAGAGATTCTGGTTACTGTAATAACTAAAGTTGTTATGTATTGAAATACATTAAAAAATAATGATGTGAATGTACTTAGGAGAGACTACCTAAGTTCCTGTACAGAAACACTCTATTGAAAGAACTAGAGGCCCAGTGCACGAAATTCGTACACAGGTGAGGCTCATTGGCCTGGCCTGCAGGATTGGGCCAAAACTGCTCTCTGACATCCCTGAGAGGTCCTGGATTGCGAGAGGGTGCATACCAGGCAAAGGGACCCTACCTGTGCACCATTGTGGCTTAGGAGGGACTGTGGGAGGGCTTAAGGGCATGTCTGGTCTGTCTCTCCCAGTCCTGATCAGCTGGACCTCAGCAGTAAGCTAATCTATCAGAGTGACTGCCTTCTGGTGGTGAGTGCGCATCATAGGCTTTTATTATATAGGATAGTTACCAAGTTATCAAATTATAATTGTAAATTCAATAAATCCCAAACAAGATTTCTTAAATGAGATTTGGTAACATAAACCCAAAGTGCAATTCAGAAGTAATAGTAATAACAAATACAATATTCACAATGAAAGATAATGTGAGCACTTTGCCCCAATATCTGTCAAAATATCCTATTTAATAAAAGGGTAATATGCAAATTAACCATCACTCTGCTACACCCACAAGCCACACACCCCAGCCATTCAGGAGCTGGTATGCAAATTAACCCAAGAAAGATGGCTGCAGCCACGGAGTGAGCAGGAGAACTGAGTTTCCCAAGCGACGGAGGAAGCCAAGTTTTCTGCACACCCTGGCCGGCCTAGGCCTCCACTCAAGGCTACAAAGTTTCAATTATAGAAGATAAATAAATCTCAACAAAAAGAGTGGCAGCCACATGCTGGAGAGAGCAGGAGGCTTGGGTTGCCCTGGCGATGAAGGAAGCCAAACTCCTGCAGCCCTGGCCTGCCTTAGCCTCCACTACAAAGTTTCAACTATAGAAGTTAAATCCCAACAAAAATGGCTGTGGCCACGGAGCAAGCAGGAGGCTTGGCTATGTTCAAGGCAACAAAGTTTCAATTATAGAAGATAAATAAATCCCAGATATCAGGGCTTCCATTTAGGTCACTGGGGGGCGATCCCAGCCTGCAAACAACCACAGGCCCCACACCCAGGCTGCCCCACACCCCAAGGAAACCCCCACCCTGATCCAGGACACCCTTCAGGGCAAACCAGCTGGCCCCAACCCATGCACCAGGCCTCTATCCTATCTAATAAAAGAGTAATAGGCAGATTGACCATAACCCCAACACACAAGATGGCTGCCTCTATGTGTTCAAAGATGGCTGCCCCCATGTGGACACAATATGACCACTATAAGATGGCCAGCAGGGGAGGGCAGTTGGGAGGGACCAGGCCTGCGAAGGAGGGCAGTTGTGGGCAATCAGGCCAGCTGGGGAGGGCAGTTAGGGGTGACCAGGTCTGCAGGGGAGGGAAGTTAGGGGCAAACAGGTTGGCAGGGGAGCAGTTAGGCATCAATCAGGGTAGCAGGGGAGTGTTTAAGGGGTGATCAGGCTAGCAGGCAGAAGCAGTTAGGGGCGATCAGGAAGGCAGGCAGGTGGACAGTTAGGATCTAGCAGTCCTGGATTGTGAGAGGGAATGTCCGACTGCCCATTTAAGCCTGATCCTACCTGGATTCGGCCAAAATGGGTAGTTGGAAATCCTTGTAGGGGTTCCATATTGGAGAGGGTGCAGGCTGGGCTGAAGGCCACATACCCCTATGCATGAATTTCATGCACCTGGCCTCTAGTCTTACCTAATAATAGACAAACATGTAAATTGACCATCCCTCTGCTATACCTATCAGCCAATCAGGAGGGAATATGCAAATTAGAAGGCCAACCCAACTTCTCCAGGTGCAGATAGGCCAGGCAGGCCAAGACGCCTGCTATGAGAGGAAGGGTGGGGGGCGAAGGGATCTACAGGAGTGGCACTCCGGCCTCAGTGAAGACGAAGACTGCAGACTCCAGAGCCTGTATCAAAGACAAAGATGATAGACTCCAGCCTGAGACTGCATGGAAGATGATAGACTCCAGCTAGAGTCTGCAGTAAAGCAACAAAGACAAAGATGCCAGATTCTGCCTGGAGTCTGCAGCAAAGACAGTATACTCTGGCTGAAGTCTGGAACAAAGACAAAGAAGGCAGAATGGCCAGAGCGAAGGCCTGGGACCTGAATGCCAGAAAAAACTGGTGCTGGAAGCCAAGGGAAGAAAGGCCTCTTTCATGAATCTCTTCATGCAACAGGCTCTAGTACTATATAAAACCATAGTAAATTATACCAGTAATATTGTCCTGAGAAGAGGATAAAAAGAAATCAATGGCCCTAGCTGTTTTGGCTCAGTGGATAAAGCGTCAGCCTGCAGACTGAAGGGTCTCAGATTCCATTCTGGCAAAGAGCATATGCCTGGGTTGCAGGCTTGATCCCCAATAGGGGGCATGTAGAAGGCAGCCGATCAATGTTTCTCTCTCATCATTGATATTTCTCTCTCCCTCTCCCTTCCCCCTGAAATCAATGAAAAGATAGATAGATAGATAGATAGATAGATAGATAGATAGATAGATAGATAATATAGATTATTGATAGATAGATAGATAGATAGATAGATAGATAGATAGATAGATCTATCAATGGAAGAGAGTATATAAGAGACCCATGTAGTATGTATGATAAAAGTGAAATTTCAAATTAAAGGGGAAAAAAGGATAGGCTTTTCAAAATAAATGATAATGAAGCAAATGGGTCTTCATTTAAAAAAAGAATAAAATCAGAATCATTTCATGAATCATAAATAAAGGACAACATTTCAAACAAATCAGAGGTAAATGTTAAGAGATTCAGTTTTTTTTTGTTTTTTTATTTTTATTGTTCAGTTAATTAATTACATCGTTCCCCCTTTTTCCCCCTATAGCTCCCCTCCATGCGGTACCCATCTCACCCTCCGCCCTCACCTCCCCCCCACTGTCTTCTACCATAGGTGCATGATTTTTGTCCAGTCTCTTGCTGCACTTCCCACAACCCTTTTCTCCCCAAGAATTGTCAGTCCATTCCCTCTCTATGTCCATGATTCTGTTACATTCACCAGTTTATCCTGTTCATCAGATTCTTAATTACTTGATTTTTATATTCATTTGTTGATATATGTGTATTTGTTGTTCATAATTTATATTTTTACCTTTTTCTTTTTCCTCTTCTTATAGAATATCTTTCAGCATTTCATATAATATTGGTTTGGTGGTGATGAACTCCTTTAGCTTTTTCTTATCTGCGAAGCATTTTATCTGACCTTCAATTCTGAATGATAGCTTTGATGGATAGAGTAATCTTGGTTGTAGATTCTTGCTATTCATCACTTTGAATATTTCTTGCCACTCCCGTCTGGCCTGCATTGTTTCTGTTGAGAAATACGCTGACAATCCTATGGGTGCTCCCTTATAGGTAACTAACTGTTTTTCTATTGCTGCTTTTAATATTCTCTCTTTATCTTTTGCTCTTGGCATTTAATTATGATGTGTCTTGGTGTGGTCCTCTTTAGATTCCTATATTTTGGGGTTCTGTGTGCTTCTTGGGCTTTTAAGTCAATTTCTTTCACCAGGTGGGGGAAGTTTTCAGTCACTATTTCTTCAAGTAGATTTTTATTATCTTGCTCTCTCTCTTTTTCTGGCACCCCTATAATTCGGATGTTGGTATGCTTGAGGTTGTCCCAGAGGCCCCTTACACTATCTTCAATTTTTTGGATTTTTTTGGCTTCTTGCTTTTCCAGCTGAGTGGATTTTGCTTCTTTGTATTTCAAATCTTTGACTTGGTTCCTATGGTCCTCTAGATTGCTTTTAGGTCTTTGTGTAGTATTTTTTATTTCAGTCTGTGTATGCTTAATTTCTAGTTGGTCCTTTTTCATATCCTCATAGGTCTTGTTCATTTCCTTGTAGGTCTTATTAAGTTCATTGGCCTTTTCTAGGAGCCTCTTGATAAACCTTATTACTGTGGTTTTGAACTCTATGTCCAGTCATCTTTTTCCCTCCATTTCTTTCACACCTGATTTCTTTCCATGTCTCTGCATTATGGCTGCTTTCCTGAGTTGGTCCATTAGCTTTGTGTGGTAGATGTCCTCTAAGGGACAGTGGCTCAGCCTCCCCAGTTACTTGAGGTGGATACTTTTACTGCAACCCTTTATGGGTTGTACAGACTTGTTGAAGTTAAGCCCAGAGTATTGTTGTTAGCACCAGGAGGGTTTGACCTCCAGGCCAATTGGCTGTGAGGGTAAACTGTGTTCAGGTTGGATGGGCAGAGTCTCCAGTCTGAGTAGGCAGCATCAGCTCTGCCCTATTCGGCACCTGGGTCTCTGTGCTGGGTGGTAATGGCTCAGCCTGCAAGCCTAGGCCGGCCCTGGTTACCTGCAACTCAGTCTGGCCCTGGGAAGCTGGGCAGCTGCCATCTGAGGCTTGCCTATGCCTTGTGCTGGCCCTGGGCAGCTGGGGGAACTGGGGAACTCCAGAGGCAGGTGCACAGGGCCGAGGGGACTGGGCACCACCATCTTGTGGCTATAGATGCCATCATCTTTGAATATGTGGCAGTCAATTAGCATATTTCCTCCTTATTGGTTGTGGACACTGCCATCTTTGTGATGGCCTGAGGGTCAGTAAGCATATTCTCTCTTTTAGGCAGGTTATGCACAGATGCATGTAATACAATACAATACGCAAATAAATGGGACTGGTAAAATATATTATGATGTATCTATATGTAGGCATTAAAAAGAATGGGTTTGTAGAGTAGTCAAATTCAGATACAAGAAATAGAAGGGTGGTTTCCAGGGGGAATAAGAAGGAATGATGAGTTATGTTTAATGGGTATAGAATCTCAGTGTGAGATGAAAAAGTTCTGAAGATGGATGGTGATTGTGACTGCAACAATAATGTGAATATCCTAACTACCACTGAATTGCACACTTACAAATACTTTTTATTATTTTAAGTACTACATTATGTATATCTTAGCACAAAAGAAAACAAAAGAATAGGTTTGATCTAAATGTACTTATATGAAAGTCTCCAAAATATAATGTTAAGGGAGAAGGAAGCATGTTGCAAAATAATAAAGTATGATCCCAGAAAATTTTTTAAATTTATTTTTATTGTTGAGAGTATTACAGATGTTCCCCCCCCTGTGCTCTCCTCCATATGGCTCCCACCCTAGAAGTATACATTAAGTATGAATGTATGTAAATATAGAGAAAAGGATTTGAATAGCATGTGTTAAACTACTGATGGTGGTTTTCTCTGAAGAGGATAAAAGTGATATTCATATTTAGCCTGGGCTGAAAATATGTTTCATATTTGAAATATGAAAAAGCTGAGTACTTATAAGATATATGAAAATACTCAGCAGAGGTACTATGAAAACTTGAATAACAAAGTAACAAACCAGCTAGGGCCATTGATCTCTTTATCATATTCCTGGGACAATATTACTGGTATAATTACCATGGTTTTATCCTACATAAGCAAGAGGTAATATGCAAATTGACCCTCACATCCTCAAAAGATGGCTGGCTGCCTATGACCAGGCTGGCAGGGGTGTTAGTGAGAGTCAACCAAACGACTGAACAAGCAGGCTGCATGGGGCAACCAGGCCAATGGGCAGGGGCAGTTGAGAGTGACCAGGTCAGCTGAGGGGGGGCAGTTAGGAGCAACTAGGCTAGCAGAGGGGGGCAATTGGGGACAACCAGGCTGGCAGAGGGGGTAGTTGGGAGTGATTGGGCTGGCAGGGAGGGGAAGTGAGGAGCCACCAGTGGGGGGAGGCAGTTGGGAGCAACCTGGCCAGTGGGGGAGGGCAACATTTGGGGGTGATTAGACTGGCAGGGGGGGCAGTGAAGGGCCACTAGGCAAGCAGGAATGGGGGAGTTGGGGACAACCTGGCTGGCAGGGTGGGGACAGTTGGAGGTCATCTGGCTGGCAGCAGGGTGCAGTTATTGCAACCAGGCCAGCATGGGGGGAAGATAGGGGCAATCAGGCCAGTAGGCAGGTGAGCAATTAGGAGCCAGTGGTTCAGGATTCTGAGAGGGATGTCCAACTGCCAGTTTAGGGGCCAAAACCAACAGTCAGACAACCTCTAAGGGTCCCGGATTTAAGAGGGTGCAAGTTGGGCTGAGGGGATCCCCCCTCCATGCTCAGATTTCATGCACTGGGCCTCCACTATAATATATTTTGACAGTTTTTATATAGTATATTTTTAACCATGAGAAAGATCCTCCCTGCAGAGGCTACTGTGAGGAGCCAGAGGTCCCAGCCCCACACCAGACCCCCACCCAGGGCTCCAGAGCTGGGAAGAGAAGTCCCTGTAACTTTGGACTCTGAAAACCAGTTAGAATTGTAGCTCTAAAAACCAGTTGGAATGGAGGCTGCCCGAGATACAGGTGTCCCTCTTAAAGAGCCAGGCACAACTTTACTCAGATTTTCTTCTTCTTAGCTCCAGTGCCAAGAAGCGTTGAGGGACTGGATTGTCTGGCATGGGGCAGGAACTTGGGGATGGCTTTCAGGAGTCATTGTTTCTATGCCTAGTCCAAGGGGTGATTGGCTTGGCAACCATTTTCCGGAGTCCCGATAAACCTGGAGCATATGTGTTTTCTCTGCCCTGGTGATTCACTGAGACCCCACCCCATCCAATTTGCAGACTCATCCAACCTGTTTGTACCAACTTTTACATATGAATGCCCTGTCCTGGTTCAGGCTTCAGGCTTTCCTACAATCTTTCAATCAAGCTGCAGCTGCTGTAAGCTGGCCCATAACTCTCAGTAAAAGGCCCAGACCTGGCACTGGCACCAGCACCAGGCTGCCTTGCTTCAAAGCTGGGCCTCACCTGGACACTTCCAAATCCAATACAAATAGGAGGAGTCTGCATATCTCTCTGCTGCTCCTGGCAGGTGGCCCCAGAGAGTCACTGACTTTGCACCTTCCTGGAGACCCAAGAGCCAATGCACCTGGTGGACAGCTTTAGACCATACAGATTACAGCTCTACACATCCACAAGCAATACACTAAATGGCAGACTGAGAGAACACCATAGCCCCACTGAAGCAAGCACTGCTCCATAGGGTTTTATCATGCACATAAGCTCTTCCACTGTAGTTGCAACTGGTCCCCACAGCCAACTGTCCTGAAGGTCAATTCCCCCCAGTGACACCAACAGAAATCAAGTCTCAACTACAAGACTTGCACACAGCCCACAAAAGGGTGCACCTAGAATGCCCAGCTCAGGAGACTGGGAGGCTGAGCCACTGAGCCCTACAGGTTACCTACTACACAAGGTCACTCTACCAACTCCAAGAGACATAAAACCTCAACCCAATACACAGAAACAAACACAGGAAACTGGCCAAAATGCAAAGACAAAGAAACATGTCACAAATGAAAGAAATGGAAGAAAGCATACTACTGGATACAAAATTCAAAATTACGAATATAAGATTACTCAAGGATCTTCAAAAGAATGCCAAAGATGAAAAATGATCAGTCAGAAATTAAGCATACACTAACTGAAATAATGAATAACTTATAGGGATTCAACAGTAGACTAGAGAACTCTGAGAATCAAATCAATGATTTCAAATTTGAGGAAGCAACAAACTCACAATCAGAAGAGAAAAAAGAGAAAAGAATCCAAAAATATGAAGATAGTGTAAGGGGTCTCTGGGACAACTTGAAGCCTACCAACAGTCACATTATGGGGGTGCAGAAGGAGAAGAGAGAGAGCAAAATGTTGAAAACCTATTTGAAGAAACAATGACAGAAAACTTCCACTACCTGGTAAAAGAAATAGACTTACAAGTCTTATATGAATATGCACATTACCTATGGAGATAGACAGGAAGCACAGAGAGTTCCAAACAAGAGGAACCTAAAAAGGAACACACCAAGGCACATTATAATTAAAATGCAAAAGGGATCAGAGAGAACAGACGTCTCACCCAGCCCCAGCTATTATTGCTATTTCTGCGTCTTCTCTTCTATTCTTTTATTTCTCAATCCCCAGCTCCTCTACTCAGAAACTGGACCCGCTCTCTTTCCATGCTGGACATGGAAAAGAGAGAAAACCCCTACATTTGGCGCCCAACATGGGCCTGGGTATAGAGGAAGAAGCAAGGGGGCTGCTCCTAAAAGTGTGCACACTACGGATTAAGAATACAAAAAGCCCATATAGATTCCTACAACAAGGGATCCCAGAGAGGATCTGATAGGACTGTTCCAGCCACAGAAATAGCAGTGGCCCAGAACAGAGGCAAAATAGTCCAGAAATAAAGATGGTGAAGATGCCTTGCTATACTAGCAGCCAGCAACTGTGCATTGCTATAGGTCGCCACCTATGAGCAAGGGCAAGGAAGGTCGGCGTGTGCTTCCAGACCATGTGTGTGTACCCTTCTACATCGAAGTCAAAATGTTTGAAGTTTTGTGTTCTACCAGGACCCCTGACTTGGGGGGCTTGCCTTATTTCTAACACAGGGAATAATATTAGCTTCCACATTAAAAGAAATGTTATACCTCAGGCATTAGCCATTTTTACAGATGGACCCAGTTCTGGAAAGGCTGGATCTGCTGAAGAAGGGGAGCAAAGGTCTTATATATTTCAGTAGAAATGTAAGCTCTTATGTATGCCTTAACAGATTTTGCTGCGGAGCCCATCAACATTTAGTGATGGGGCTCATGTGGATAAGTATGGCCAAAGTTATTGAAGCAGCTGCTATAGGGCACACTAATTCAGTAATTTATTTTTCAGCTTTTAAAATGTTATTTGAGAACAACAATTTCTATGTTTTATTGAAAGCAGTCCCCTCAGTGTGATATCCACCTCCCTGTTCCAACTTTAGGGGTAAATCCCTGAGGACTTAAACCTGATCAAATCTGTCAAAATGGACGTCACTCAATAGTGAAATAAGCTAATCGTGCTCTTAAAATGCAATTACTAAAACAAAAAGGGGGAGACAGATGTTATGTGTCACTCAAAACAAACTCACTCACACACTTTGTATTTTAAAATTTTTTGAATTGTGATGCAGAGGATGATACAGCAGCTGAAAGGCATTAAGCCTCCTGTACAATAGCCTTCACCAAGTTAGCTAGATGGAAGGAAACACAAACCAGACAAGAGTTTTATCAGATTCAGTAAAAATGTGGGGAAGAGGTTGTGTTTTATATCTTTTCAGAAGGAGCAGTGCAGCCAATTTGGGTGCCAGAGCGTTAGTGCCTCACCACAATGGACCCAGACAAGCCTCTTGTCCCTTCACTCAAAAGGACTGTTGCCCTGATGACAGCCAAGCGGAAGGAAAATACTGAACACTACACAAAGGACAGAGGTGCCAATAAGGAATTATCTGAAGAAGTTAAAGACTGAAGTGCAGCAGATTGTAGAAAAGCAAGAAGTTGAAGCTACTTCTTCAACCATGTTCCTGCTCATGCTAGCAAATATTATCTGCCAATTTTTTGCAGTCTTGTGCACATGTCTAGAGTTTTGATTTCTCTCATTATTGTTTTGCATTAGCATTGTTTTTGTTACTATTTAATAGCCAGAGTTTTGCTCTCGACGTTCAAGTTTTAAAAATGATAACATGTATGTAGTTTGTTTTTTGCATTGGCATTGTTTGCAATTGTTTTGTTCTTGATCTTTAAATTTTACTTTTATTATAGTAGCTTAAAAACAAAAGAAAGGGTTGGATGTAGAGGGCCCCCTGGGAAGACACAAGGTCATTTCTTTAATTATTGTCAGCTGAACTCCTGGCGACAGGCAGAGCCACACCGTGGGAATAGGATTCACCAAAAAAGCTGACATGTTATCAGTTTGGCCTTCACATTTGCCCAGGTGTCAAGGAGAGGGACTTTTGATATGTAAATCTAATCAAGCACCAGGAATGATAGGGCCTATCCAAGAATGCAAATAATCTCCTTTGATCCTAAATAAAATAAAATAAAATGTAAAAGGCTAAAGACAAAGAAAGAATCTTAAAAGCAGTAAAAGAAAAGCAGTTAGTTACTTACAAAGGAGTACCCATACAACTGTCAGCTGATTTCTCAACAGAAACTCTGCAGGCCAAAAGAGAATAGTAAGAAATATTCAAATATTTAAATATTCAATCTGAACAGCAAGAACCTGCAATCAAAGATCACTCTACCCAGAAAAGCTATCATTTAGAATTGAAGTTCAGATAAAGAGCTTCACAGATAAGAAAAAGCTAATGAAGTTCATTGCCACCAAATCAGTATTACATGAAATGTTGAAGGGTATTCTTTAAGAAGATGAAGAAGAGGAGGAGGAGGAAGGAGAAGGAGAAGGAGAAGGAGAAGGAGGAGGAGGAGGAGGCAGAAGAGAAGGAGGAGGAGGAAGAGGAGGAGGAGGAGGAGGAGGAGGAGGAGGAGGAGGAGAAGAAGAAGAAGAAGAAAAAGAAGAAGAAGAAGAAGAAGAAGAAGAAGAAGAAGAAGAAATATGAAAAATAAAATGGCAATAAATACAACAATAAATACACCAATAAAAAATAAATACAACAATACAGCAATAAAGATCAACAATTGAATCTAAACATCAAAATAAATAAATAAGAAATCTAATGAACAGAATAAACTGGTGAATAACATAGAATCAGAGGCATGGAAATGGAATAGAATGATGATTTTCAGAGGGAAGAGGGTAGGGAGGATGGTAAGAGATTAAACAAAGATCTTATATTTATACTAGAGGCCCAGAGCACCAAATTCGTGCACATGGGGCAGGGGTTGTCCTTCAGCCCAGCCTGCACCCTCTCCAATATGGGACCCCTCAAGGGATGTCCAACTGCACGTTTAGGGCCAATCCCAGTAGGATCAGGCCTAAACGGGCAATCAGAGACCCTTCTCACAATCCAGGACTGCTGGCTCCAAATTGCTCACCTGCCTGCCTCCCTGATTGCCCATAACTGCTTCTGCCTGCCAGCCTGATCACCCCCTAACCACTACCCTGCCAGCCTAATTGATGTCTAACTGCTCCCCTGCCAGGCTGTTTGCCCCCAACTTCCCTTCTCTGCCAGCCTGGCCACCCCTAACTGCCCTCCCCTGCAGGCTTGATCACCCCCAACTGCCCTCCCTTGTAGGCCTGGAACCTCCCAACGGCCCTCCCCTGCTGGCCTGATCACCCACAACTACCCTCCCTTGTAGGCCTGGAACCTCCCAAAGGCCCTCCCCTGCTGGCCATCTTGTGGTGGCCATCTTGTGTCCACATGGGGGCAGGATCTTTGACCACATGGGGGAAGCCCTCTTGTGTGTTGGAGTGATGTTCAATCTGCATAATACCCTTTTATTAGGTAGGATAGAGGCCTGGTGCATGGGTGGGGGTCAGCAGTTTGCCATGAAGGGTGTTCCAGATCAGGGTGGGGGTTCCCTTGGGGCATGGACCAGCCTGGAAGAAGGGCCTATGGTGGTTTGCAGGCCATCCATGCCCCCCAGCCACCTCAGTGGAGACCTTGGGATCTGGGATTAATTTATGTTCTACAATTTAAACTTTGTAGCCTGGAGCAGAGCCAAGCCTTCAGCTAGCTCTGTGGCAGCAGCCATTTCTGTTGGAACATTTACCTTCTATCATTGAAACATTGTAGCCTGGAGTGGAGGTCTAGACTGGCCAGAGCTGCAGAAGCTTGGGTTCCTCCATCGCCTGGGCAACCCTAGCCTCTGCTTTCTCCAGCTCTGCGGCTGCTGCCATTTCTGCTGGGATATATCTTCTATAATTGAAATTTTGTAGCATTGAGTGGAGGCCTAGGCCTGCAATGGCAAGCAGAAAGCTTGGCTTCCTCTGTTGCTAGGGAAATCCAAGCCTCCCTCCTGGTCTCAGTGGCCACAGCCATCTTGGTTGGGGTTTATTTGCATCATTTGCTCCTAATTGGCTGGTGGGCGTGGTTTGTGAGTGTAGCTTGATCGGAGGCATGGTCAATTTGCATATTACTCTTTTATTAGATAGTATATGCATTACCTATGAACATAGACAATAGGGTGGCAAGCAGCTAGCATGGGGTAGGAACCAGGTGGAGGGGAAAATGAGGAACATCTATAATACTCTCAATAATAAAAATTTAAAAATGTTTAATCATGTACAAATGTGTATATTAATATTTAAATTTTAAATATTCATGCATTATTTGTATAACTTGAAAACCCTTAAAACTTAATTTTAAGATAAAAGGCTTCAAAATTCACTTTTGTGATGATGACTTCTTGCTTCTGTCCAAGTCTATGGCATCTGTCAAAGCACTGATCTTCAGCAGCTGGATCCCAGGCCAGAAAAACAGAATATGATCTGCCTTATTGTCACTTTGTTCTGCCTCTTTCATTTCAGTATTCATTCACTATTTTCCCCTCTATTTTTAACCCTCATCTAAGGATATGTCTTCAATATTTTAGAGAAGAAGGTAGAGGTAGGGAGAGAGAAACATTGATGTGAGAGAGAAGTACCAATGCCCCCGCCACCACCCCAGTGTGCACTACAACCAGGGATCAAACCACAACCTGAGTATGAGCCCTCACCAGGAATCAAACCCGCAGTCTTTTGATGTAAAGGATGATGCTCCAACCAACTGAGCCACAAATACTGACATTATAAATGCTGTGGGACAAAGAATCCATACTCCCGACCTGGCTGCCATGGCTCAGTGGTTGAGCTTCGAGCTATGAACCAGGAGGTCATGGTTCAAATCCTGGTCAGGGCACATGCCCAGGTTGCCATTATGATCCCGTGTGAAGCATGCAGGAGGCAGCCAATCGATGATTCTCATCATTGATGTTTCTATCTCTCTCTTCCTCTCTGAAATCAATAAAAATATATTTTTTAAAAATCCACACTCCCCTCAGACTTTCAATCACTACTTTGATAGGCAGGAACTCCCCCCAATCATTTCACCTCAGTACTTCTACTATTTAATGCAGGGCCCAATACAAAGAAAGCACACAGTGTAAATGATTTTTGGTTAATCACATATTTCCTGATTTTCCCCCTGTTTTAAAGTAGATCTATGTCTGCTTGGCAGAGAGAAAAAAAGGTTCACATATCCTTTTAAATAACTTAATTTGTATCAGAAAAGATGTAATAGGGTCCACTTAAGAAAATTTTTTTCTCCTTTTGCTGGTCTTTGGTTCTATTTTTTCATTTTCCTTCACTCATTTAGAAAAAAAAGATTTCAGGAGTAACCAAAAGGCCAAAATATTAAGATTTTATTGATGCAATTTTCTGTATCTGGCTTCGAAATCAGTTTGACTTCAAAACTGAACTAAAAAAGTAATATTAGCTCTAACATAAGCATTATCACAGAAAGTCTTATGGTGAAGAATAAAACATTGAATCATCTAAAAGGGAAGAATAACTGAAAAGATACAATTACGCAGTCCAGAAAAGATCGGGAGGGGAAATATATGGCAGCCAAATAGGTAGACATGTTACACACCTTTGCCTGGGGCCAAACTTGCAAAAGCAACTAAGAATTAACCACCCAGAATTAACAAATTAGAGCCCTGAACTGTTTGGCTCAGTGGATAGAACATTGGCCTGAGGACTGAAGGGTACTGGGTTTGATTCCTGGTCAGGGCACATGCCCAGGTTGTGAGCTTGATCCTAGTAGGGGGCGTGCAGAAGGCAGTCCATCAATGATTTTCTCTCAAGACTGATGTTTCTTCTCTCTCATCACTGATGTTTTAATCTCTCTCTCTCCCCCTTTCCCTTCCTCTCTGAAATCAATTACAAATATTTAAAAACAAACAAAAAACAAATTAGAAACAGCTGAGAAGATAATCCTATCTAATAAAGAGGGAATATGCTAATTGACCATCACTCCATCACAAAGATGGATGCACCCACAGCTGAGGCCAAGTTCCCATAAGAAGCCTTAACGAGCAATCAGCAGGGACCTGAGGCTATGCCCTCCCCTGCCCCAGAAGGGTTTGAAGGGGATCTCAGGCTGCATCCCCCACCCAGCAGGGCTTGACAAGAAACCACAGACTGTACCCTCCCCCCCACCCGCCCTGACATCAGGCTGAGGGACCTCAGGCCACACACCCCAAACCTGGTGCCAGTCCAGGGGACCTGAGGACATGCCCCCAGCCTGGCAGAGCTTGATGGGGGACCTCAAAGTGTGCTTCCTATCCTGGTGCTAGGCCAGGGGACCTCAGGCTGCTCCCCTGCGACCCAGCGCCAGGCGGCTGGGGAATCTCAGGCCACACCCCCCACCAGGTGGGGCTTGACAGGGGACTTCAGGCTGCACCCCCCACCCTGGCACCAGTCTAGGGGCCCCAGGATGCACCCCCCATCCAGAACTGGGCCAGGGGACCTGAGGCTGTGTGCCCCTGCCTGGCAGGGCTTGACAGGGGACCTCAGGCCATTCTCCCTACTCAACAGGGCCTGTCAAGGGACTTCAAGGTGAACCACCAGTGCTGGATCAGGGGAAATCATGCTGTGCCCTCTGCCCAGTGGGGCTTGACGGGGGACCTGAGGCTGCACTCTCCTGCTGGTGGGGCTATACAGGGGACCTGAGGCTGTGCACCCCCCACCTGGTGGGGCTTGACGGGGGACCTCAGGCCATGCCCCCCACCCAGTGGAGCTTAATAGGGGATCTCAGGCTATGTCCCCCACCCAGTGGTGCTTGACAGGGGATCTCAGGCCAACAAAGGCCAGAGCTATATTTTGGGCCACTTTCAGAGGAGTGGCCCTAGGTAGGGGAAAATGCATCCATCTGATCCCCAGATAACTAAATAGCACCAACCCCACTTAAGCCCTGACAGAAACAAATGCTTGTGTAATTAAGATTGACAGCTGGCAGACATGCACAGCACGCAGATTGGTCCTGCCTGCTTGCAGCCAATGCCTATGGAGGTAGACACAAGCAGAGGAGCTGTGGATCATTTAGAGCTTTAACATGGTGCTAATCATCAAAGACAATGGTCAGGGAACTACCTAACAGGAAGCCCAGAATTGGCAGATAGAACAGAAGAGTAGGGTCCTAAACCAGCTCACAAGGGGCATTAAAACACGGCAAAAGTGAATGACACCACATTTTAAATAATTTTTGTTAATTTTTTAAAATGTTCTTAGTATTATATACTTAATTTTATTTTTAATTGTTATTCTATTTTATTTTCACCCTTTTCTTCCTCGCTTCTCCCTTTTTCATCCTGTTTTTCTTCTACTTTCCCCACTTTAGCTTGGCCCAGCTCAGATCGGAACCCAGATAACAGACAGAGACTTGGCTGACAGCAGTTGTACTATATCTAAAGCCAGCTGAGCACCAGGAATGTTCAGGGTCTACTCAAAAATGCAAACAATTCTTTTCATTAATATTTACAGGGTAAACTAAGATGGTTGTTAGAGTATTAAATTTGACAGTAAAATAGTAATCAAGTTTTCAGATTAATTTAAATTGGCTAATTGAAATAAGTGAATATTCAAGAAAATTCAATTATACTGGACAAAAAGCTGTTCCTAAAGTATCAACTAAAGTTTCTATTGGTAGTTCATCTAATGGTAAAATGGCTTAACATGCAATGAACCTAAAGCAGTCATATTTTTGGGCAAAAAATTAAAACTTAAAGTTATCAAGACTGCATTATAAAATTTCCAAAAGCCTCCATTAATAAAAAAAAAAAAAAAGGAGGATGGTGGGAGTAATATCATGTAAGGAAAAAATCCTGTAAGTAAATTATACCTAGAAAATTTTTACTTCAGAAAATTAATTTTTATTTGTAATACTAATAGCAAGACAACCATGTAAAATACACATGGTGTCAAAATAAGCCAAAGGAAAATCATCTTGGCAAAAATAAAAAGGATCCCAAGTCAAATTTATAGAAAAGATTCCTTTATTAACTTTTGGTTGAGAATATGTTTGTGTATTTTCAGAAAACATTTCCAAGACCATGTGGATTCCTGCAACAGAGAGGAGTTGACAAGTCTGCTCCAACCACAAATACAAGAGGAGAAACAGTCCAGAGATGGAAGATGCTGATGGTGCCTTGCCATGCTACCAGCCAACAGCTGTGTGTTGCTGCAGGTTACCCAGGATCAAACCAGAGATGGTTGGACTTGCATTGCCATCCAGACACTATTGCTGACATGTACACATAAGGAACAGTTTGACATTGAAACTGGGACTCAGAACTGTTGTTCATTGAAATTGGGTCTCAAACATTTCTTGTTCTCATATGTTTATTTCTAGTCTGCAGAAGCAAGATTTAAAAAAAAAGAAATGGGGGAAATAAAAATAGATATAGAGGCAAAGAAGCATGGAACAACTGTTGGACTACAGTGGGAAGGCAGGGGAAGTTGGTAAGACATGTCTATTAGTAAGACATGTTGCAAGAGATTATTCGAAGGACTTGTATGCATGCATAAAAGCATAACCATAAGACACAAGACACTGGGGGGGAGGCGCAGGTGAGGGCATGTGCTGGGGGTTGGGAAAGCTGCGGGGAGATTAAGGGGGAGAAAAAAGGGAACATATGTACTACTATTTGTAATACTTTAAACAATAAAAAATAAATTCCTTAGTATTATATATTTAATTTTATTTTTTAATTGTTATTCTATTTTATTTTCACCTTTTTCTTCCTTGCTTCTCCTTTTTCATCCTGTTTTTCTTCTACTTTCCCCACTTTAACTTTTACCTCTTCTTTCTTTTTACCACTTGTTAAAAAGTAATTTCCTTTGTCTGCTTTACCAATATGTTATTATTATTAGAGTCTCTTTTGGCTTATTCATATATCTAATCTCCTCTTCCCTGATCCTACTCCATTTCCTCTTCTCTTTTCTGTTTTAAACTATTCAATATTATTTCCCTTCTCCTCTCTTGCTCCTTTCTTCTCCTAATTTTTAAGATAGTTTCACTTCCTAAATTCCGGCCTGTCTGCTCTCTCCTTTATTTTCCTTTTCAAAAATTAAAAAATAAATATTTTTCTTCTTATCCACTCTTCTTTTTCCTCCTCTATATTAAACAGTGGTTCTTCCCCTATTTATCCAATTCCTTAACCTTTTTTTCTTCTTTTTTCTGTATTTAAGCTCTGCCTCTACAGATTTTGACTCCCCTTCTTCTGGGTGTGCTTTGTTTGTGCTTTTGGGTTTATTTGTTTTGTTGTGTTGTCTCTCCATATTCTTTCCTTTTTTTATTTTTCTTCTTCTTTTTTTTCTTTTATCACGATCTTTTTTGCTCTCTTTCCTCTCTCCTGATTCTCTTTTCTCTGGTGGCCACTCATATTGGGGTTGTAGGTGTCTGTGTACAGTGTTCTGTTCCTTTTATGTCATGTCTTATGTTTTATTTTGTCCTGGTCGGTCAGCACCTGCACAGTGGTTGGCATGACGTGGTAGAGAGTGAGCCACATAATCAGACACCTTAATGGAAACTCCATCCATGAACAGGACAATAACATTTAAGACCCAACTACATCAAGAGAGCCCAAACATCTCAAATAGGGAGCATCCTATTTAATTAGTAATTTAATACTAATTAAATTACTCTATTTGGTATTAATGGCCTCTTATCAATTACTAAGATCATAACTAAAGAAAAAAATAAATTTCTGAATCAGTCTCCAGAATTTTCATTGGGTTAATATGTAACTTAATATGTAGATACAATGAATATCTATATAACCATAAAGTAATAAAACTATAATAGAAATTTAAAACTTCATTCACAGAACTAAGGCAAGAAAATATAACAGATCACTGCCATCCATGACATTAATGTGAAACCCTTGAATGCTTAAATATGGCTCTGTTGTAATCTAACTTGGAAAGCTATTATTTATTTCTAAAGTTTGCCTAAGGAATTTTCACAATCAATTATAACTACACTAGTAGCCCTGCGCATGAATCCATGTGCCAGTAGCTGTCAGTAGCTTGCTGTCGCCCTCCAGTAGCTCTCATCCCACTGCCCCACCCTGCTATAGCTCCCCACCCCCCCTCAGAGCTTGCTGCCCTGCCCTCTCTTGTAGCTCTCTGCCGCCTGCTTGTAGCTTGCTGCCCCACCTTCCTGCTGATCCGTGATCCAGTCATTACGCAGTCATTACATTTCATAGCATAACGACCATTTGCATATTGCATCTTTATTATATAGGATATTATATAGGATATGTATTTATCAAATAGTTTTTGTTCTTTTTTTAATAGAAGTAATAACATAGCAAAAGTCTACAAAATTACTTACTGGGTCCATTAGAGAAGCTGCAGAAAGATTCAAACCAACTCTACCTGCTTTTAAGGATAGAAGCATTATAGTTGGAGATCCTGCCTCAGTGTTTCAAAGACATTGAATTGATTCAACTCTTTCTTTTGGGCCATTGAACCATCCAAATGAATAAACACAAATCCAGAGGTTCTAAAGGAAGGGACAAAGGAGACAAATAACACGTCCCATACTATAAAAAACATGCTAAGTAACTACAATGTATTTATTCAACTAATTCTCTTACTCTGTTTATTTTGACAAATATGTATTAAGCATTTACTACAATGTAAGGCTCTGCAGTCAATTTTTTAAATAAATTCAGACTTAATCTATAAAATCCCACGGACTCAGGAAATATTTTTTATTGTGATTCTCAAATTTATTTTAGATAGATGAATGAATAAAACTGATAAAACATATTTTTTGCTATCCAAATCAAAACATATATAAAAACCCTTTACTGAAAGAGAGAAACACTGTTAAACTTATCTGACTGGTGTTTCTATTAAAGACAGAAACGTTGTAAACTGAGAAACAACTAAACTCTTTATGTTAGGGTTCTGCTTTCTTGAATCAATCAATGCGTGCATTAGGGCATTGATCTGGGGGGAAAAAATTAGACACCCATTAGGTTCCATTCTGAATTGGCAAAACATATCCAAAATTTTTTATTATGGAGAGAAAAGTGTTATGTTATTTCCCTAAAACGCAAAAGTAGACCACCAATTTTTAAAAATTAACACTGAAAGAATACTTCATAACTTGAAACCTTATTCTTTCCTCTAAAAATTACCACTAGAAATAAAAAAGCTAATAGTCACCAAAATGTTTAGTGTTCAAATGACAGAATTTAAAGGATAATTATTACTTTTATACATGATATTTGTTTACATTAACATAAACAAATAACCAAATATTTTACTTTTGAGCTGGATGTCCAGTCCATGTTAGTCTTTTTCTCAATATCACATGCCAGTACTTCTGGAGGACACTCTAATAAATTGTCTCCATGTATATCATTTCTGCAGAAAGGACATTTAGCTTGTGGCTACATAAGAAAGAACAAAATATGAGTGACACTTATCAGAGGAGCAGAAATACAAATTTAGCTAGCATTTTATTAAACCTTTTATCAGCTCGGAGAACTAAGATGGCGGCAAAGGTAAAACACCTATCTTGCCGTCATAATCAGCAATTTTAATACTACAACTTAACGAAAGAACAAACACCTTCCAGAATCACCAGAAAGCTCGCCGAGTGAAAATTCCACAAATAAAAGTGAAGATAAGACACTGTGACTCGGAGGAGCGGCCGCGAACAGCATTGAAAGATTCGCGCGCAGAGAGAGGTTTGGAGTGCGGGCCGCGGAGAGGGCGGGCGGCTGAAAACCGGCCAGTTTTCTCCAACGGGGAGACAAAGGCGTCCCACTGACTGATTCTCCAGCTCTGGGCGAAGTCCAGGGAACCCACTATCACACGGGGTGAAAACTGGACAATGGGAGGGCACACCGAAGCTCGGGTGCTGCCGGGTCTGCCGGCTTGTGGAGAAGGCAGCTTGTGCGAATAGCTCGGCTGCGTGACGGCGCAGAGAGCGCTCTGCAACTTGTCTCTCATTCGGAAAACCGTCAGTCTGCTTTGTTTTACGACCCTGGGTGAGACATTGTGCATGCAAAGTCATTTGGGGACAGTCTGAATTCCCCGGCAGCCGGTGGAGCTCCACAGCGGCTCTCTCTCAGAGGTGCTGGCAGCCATTGCCCCTGGCACAGAGCCCCTGGGGCTGCATAGGACGGAGACTCCGCCCACCCAACCTGAGCACAGCTGAGCTTCACAGACAATTGGCCTGGAGGTCAACCCCTCCTAGGGCTAACAACAAAAAGCTGGGTTTAAATTCAAAAACACTGAATATAACCCATAAAGGATTGCAGTAAGAGTACCCACCTCAGGTAACTGGGGAGACTGAGCCACTGTCCCTTTGAGGATAGCCACCACATAAAGCAGCCACCATGCAGAGACATGGAAAGAAATCAGGTGTGAAAGAAATGGAGGAGAAAAGACGCCAAGACATAGAGTTCAAAACCACGGTTATAAGGCTTTTCAAGAGGCTCCTACAAAAGGCTGATCAACTTAATGAGAATTACCAGGAAATAAACAAGACCAACCAGCAAATGAATGAGAATTACAGGGAAATGAATGAGAACCTGAAGGAAATGAATAGGACTCTCAAGGAAATGAACAAGACCTCTGAGGATACGAACCAGACTCTCACGGATAAAAAAAAGGACCAACTAGAAATAAAGCATACACAGACTGAAATAAAAAATATTACACAAAGTCCTAAAAGCAGTCCAGAGGGCCACAAGAACCAAGTCAAAGATTTGAAATACAAAGAAGCAAAATCCACTCAGCTGGAAAAGCAAGAAACAAAAAGAATTCAGATAATTGAAGATAGCGTAAGGGGCCTCTGGGACAACCTCAAGCATGCCAACATCCGAATTATTGGGGTGCCAGAAAAAGAGAGAGAGAAGTTAATGAAAACCTACTTGAAGAAATAGTGACTGAAAACTTCCCCCACCTGGTGAAAGAAACTGACTTAAAAGCCCAAGAAGTACACAGAACCCCAAAATATAGGAATCTAAAGAGGACCACACCAAGACATATCATAATTAAAATGCCAAGAGCAAAAGATAAAAAGAGAATATTAAAAGCAGCAAGAGAAAAACAGATGGTTACCTACAGGGGAGTACCCATACGATTGTCAGTGGATTTCTCAACAGAAACGATGCAGGCCAGACGCGAGTGGCAAGAAATATTCAAAATAATGAATAGCAAGAATCTACAACCAAGATTACTCTATCCAGCAAAGCTATCATTCAGAATTGAAGGTCAGATAAAGTGCTTCGCAGATAAGAAAAAGCTAAAGGAGTTCATCACCACCAAACCAGTACTATATGAAATGCTGAAAGATATTCTTTAAGAAGAGGAAGAAGAAAAAGGTAAAAATATAAATTATGAACAACAAATACGCATCTATCAACAAATGAACATAAAAATCAAGTGAACTGATAGGCTGATGAACAAGATAAACTGGTGACTATAACAGAAACATGGACATAGAGAGGGAATGGACTGACAATTCTTGGGGAGAAAAGTGTTGTTGGAAGTACAGCAAGAGATTGGACAAAAATCTTGCAACAATGGGAGAGGACATTGGGGAGGGGGAGGTGAGGGCGGAGGGTGGGATAGGTACAGGGTGGAGGGAAGATATAGGGGGATAAAAAAGGGGAAACAATGTAATTAATAAACTGAACAATAAAAAAAAATAAAAAAATAAATAATTCGGCTCTCCAAAAAAATAAATAAATAAATAAACCTTTTATCAGATTCAACCATGACACAAATCCATACGTGCTGAACTCCAGGCCAATATACAATGATTTTCTAATGTAGTCAGTGGGATTGGAAAATAAGAGAATAAAAATATGTGATCTTGACTAACATTAAGAACTTGAAACAATAAATGATATACTATCTGCAGACAAGTTTAAAAAAAAACATAAGTAGCAGTTTCTTCAACCTAACTAGAATATAGAACACCAGTGTGAACTATTTAGAAGGAAAAATATTTCCTCCTTAATGGCTTGGAGAGCCAGTCTAGATCTATTAAATCCTAATGGTTCATTCAAAGTAGTATCTGTTGTGTCTATTTGTCCCAAGACATGATAATAAAATAAGATTATCTCTTAAATAACTACATACCAAATATCATAATAAAAAAAGATTCTGAAACTAAAACAATGTGAGAAGTCAGTATAGTTGGATTACTTTTAAGGAGGAGGGAGAGGGTAAATGATTGGGAGGAACACAAGGAGATCTAGGTAGTATTTACTTGGATGTGTTCACTCATAATTTACTAAGCTGTACAATTATGACTTGTACATTTTTTCTATATGTATGTTACACATCAAAGTTGTTTTTCAAAATTCTATCTCCATTGAAGGACTCTTAATGGATTATTTCACTTCAAAAAATTCTACTGCACATAAGAATCTAGATGTACCTTAATGCCATAGGCAATAGCTACATGTAGCAACTGAGCCCTTGAAATGTGACAAAGTCAAATTTAGATTTGCTATACATGTATACAATACCACTGGAACTTGAACTTAAATTTTATTAATAAAGTTTTAAGTAAAAACATGTAAAGTATCTCAATAATTTTATATTTTAGATATACTAAATAAATAAAAATATATTCTAAGAGGTAACTTCGTCTTTTTCTAAAAAATGAAAATTACCTTTGCGTCTCATATTACATATTTATTGGACAACAATTATGTAAACAATTATGCCACCAAACACAATGTCTTTTTAGTTTGAAAGGTTTCAATTATAAGAAATATATCACCTATTGATACAATGATATAATTAACCATGAAAAGTACATTAGTAAATTCAAGTGCAAAACTCTTATAGTCTACTGGACCTGAGTTTCCATTATACTTAAAACTAATATGTCACTCCATCCAACACTGACTCTGTATGAAGCATAAAGAAAACCTGCTCATTCTGGATGCCTTGGCAAATACCAAGTTTACAGAAGATGTATGCACAGTGAGTTATGACAGGAACTGTTAATGAGTCCAAGCAAACTGCACATTCTTCATCAGAACCTGAGCTCAGAATTAACATCTTTCTTATTAACTTCTTTTGTAATTCTTCAGGTGTATCATTTCCTAGAGAAAAGGCTGAAAAATTAATTTCAGAGCAAATCTGTAATATGACTAGACAAGTTAATCTTCCTTATATAGGAGAAAGTTTTGCTTTAGTAGTTTTAGTCTTTTTCTATTAAAGGCAAAAAGCATGGTTTAAATGTGAAATTTTAAGTAAAGTTCAGAGTATAAAATAGTAGCCAACTCACATAATACACTTTGCACAGAAGCATCGTTTTAACACAATCTGCACATACTACCACAGTATGTGCAGATTGTGTTAAAAGGTAGATCCAAGAATACTGATGTAGAAATCCTGGAAGAACTCATTAATATCCCACTTCATTCGTATAAGATTTTGTGGTATATTTCCAACTTGAGTTCTATATTTAAAAAATGTCTCTGACAAAGTAAATTTAGGTATATGAAAAATTTCTCCTTCTGAGTTAAGTATCTCTAACAAATAACATGGTGTAAACAAGCCCTACTTCTAGTGAGGAAACACTGGAAGACACTACGTGGGTGAGAAGGTGAGCAGAAGACGTAGGACTCTGCATAGTGAGCAAGAACAGTCCCGTCATTAAAACACCTACAGGTAAAAATATCAAATGTGACAATGTTTCCTATTCTAAAACAGTGGAATAAAACTGCATTGTCCTAGTCTCCAGAAATTGTATCAAAATAAGAATAAAAAACAGAAAAGCAAACTCTATTTTTAATGAAACCAGGAAAGGTTTATAACAACAACAACAAAAAACAACACAACAAAATAAAGGAGAAATAGCTCCAACTGCAGTGTAAGTCCGATAGGAAGATGCCAAAAGACATGACTGCAGCTCTTGAAAGAACTTCCAAGCACAATTCTTCAAAATAGACCACATGCCCTGGGGTGAAATAAACTTCTCTAATGTGCAAAAACAAAAACCAGGTGCATAACTAGTGGCTTAAATTTCCCTGGACAAGTTTTACATCAAGAAGGAGAGAAGGTAAGCTGAATAAGGAGACACACAGAAAAGACTATGGGACATAGCATTCCACACTATTAGAAACCTTAAAGCTTCTGTTCTGTTATATAAGCCCAAATAAAACCTAGAAGAGCTCATATGTAACCCTGAATCATAACTAAATAGAGACATTATCTTCTAGTCTGGGCACAGCTTTGACCCTGTCCCCTTCATATTTCATATGAATCTCCTGCAAATAGATAATCCAGAAAAAAACTCAAAACATTCATCTATCAAGTCACAAACAGCAAAGAGCAAGAGAGTTCCGGGGGGGGGGGGGGGGGGGGATGTGCAGGAGGCAGCTGATCAATGATTCCCATCATTGATATTTCTAACTCTCCCTCTCCCTTCCTCTCTGAAAGCAATAAAAATATACTATTAAAATTTTAAAAAGAAAAAGAAATTTAACCTAATTATTAGAACACAGACTCAAAGCTAGACTTGTCTTGAATTCAAAACCTTACTCTGCCCATTTAACTATGAATTTTGGGAAGGTTTCGGTTCCATTTTATTTTTATCTTAATTATTAATTAATTAATTAATTGATTAATTTTTTTAGATATTCTAATCATTTGAGTCATCCAGCGAGGGCAAAACCTTGGGCAGGTTTCTTAACCTGTCTTGGCTGTAATAGTGGCATAATAGTAATAATACACACCTTAGAGGACTGTTATCATAAAAAGTTAATAAATGCAGAGTATTTAGAATACTGACTATGGGAAGTGATATAAAATATCTGCTGTTACAAGTAACAGTAATATTATGGGAACAAATACTTATAAGTACTCAAGAATGTAAGGCAGTATATTATAAAGGTTAAACTTATAAGTTCTAGACCCAACATGCCTGAGCTTAAATACTACTCTTGTCATTCACTAACTGTGTGACACAATATACTTTACCTAACTGCTATGCCTCTTTACTTTGAAATCTGCTTTGAAACCTCCTGCTTAGAACAATCTTTCTTAATATCTCTAATTCCTATTAAACCCACCTTGTAACACACCTAAATTCTTTGTGTTTTGAATATTTGAATGTTTTCTGAGCCTTGTTTGCCTTCACTTGTCTCTTACTCATTCTGGTGCCTATGGGCACTTACATCAACCAGGCTCTTGCTTGGACTAGAATTTCTTACGTTCTCCCAATCTCCAACCCCTTTAATCTACTTGGCCAACTCCTATTCTCAGATTTCCAGGTATTATTGGAAAATACCACATGAAGCCTTTCTACCATTCTAAAAACCTTACTTTTTTATGATGGCCTTCCTTATCTCATAAATACCTTGGTTTCACAGCTCAATGATTACTCCCTTAATATTCTTTAAAAAAATATGTTTTATTTATTTTTTCACAGAGAGGAAGGGCAAGGAATAGTCAGACATCTATGAAAGAGAAACATCAATCAGCTGCCTCCTGCACACCCCCTACTGGGGATGTGCCCGAAACCAAGGTACATGCCCTTGACCAGAATTGAACCTGGGACCCTTCAGTCCGCAGGCCGATGCTCTATCACTGAGCCAAACCTGTTAGGGCTCTTAATATTCTTTTTAATATTTATCACCCCAAGCTTTGTTTTTCTCCATCAATTTGCTTTATTCTTTTTTGTACCTGTAATCTTTTCTATGTTCAGTTTCTCTCAAGACAGTTACCAAATGAAACTATCAAAATAATTGGTCCATAAAACAAATACTGATACTACCTACCAGTCTCACTTTTACAAACTTTGTAAAAAAATTGTCTACCCCTACAACTGCTATTTCTTTGCAATTTCCTTAACCCTACAATATAGCTACTTAATTCATTATTCTAATGAAACTACTCTGAGAGTTTACACCAGTAATTTCTGAATCACCAATATTAAATAGCCTTTCCCAAATATCTGTACTGTGATACTACTGACCATTCTTTCTTGATTCTCCTCTTTCCTAAAACTGTAACAGTTTTCTCTACTTTCTTCACACTTCTCCATTTGGTGAAATCTCCCTTATTTTTATTTTATTTTATTAATATTTTATTTTATTTTAATTTTTTAATCTTTATTTTTCAGTTTATTAATTACACTGTTCCCCCTTTATTCCCCAATATAGCTCCCCTCCATCCGGTACCCATCCCCCCCTCTGCCCTCACCTCCACCCCACTGTCCTCTCCCATCGTTGCATGATTTTTGTCCAGTCTCTTGCTGCACTTCCCACACCTCTTTTCTCCCCAAGAACTGTCAGTCCATTCCCTCTCTATGTCCATGATTCTGTTATATTCACCAGTTTATCCTGTTCATCAGATTATTAATTCACTTGATTTTTATATTCATTTGTTGATAGATGTGTATTTGTTGTTCATAATTTATATTTTTACCTTTTTCTTCTTCCTCTTCTCAAAGAATATCTTTCAGCATTTCATATAATATTAGTTTGGTGGTGATGAACTCCTTTAGCTTTCTCTTATCTGTGAAGCACTTTATCTGATCTTCAATTCTGAATGATAGCTTTGCTGGATAGAGTAATCTTGGTTGTAGATTCTTGCTATTCATCACTTTGAATATTTCTTGCCACTCCCGTCTGGCCTGCATCGTTTCTGTTGAGAAATCCGCTAACAATCATATGGGTGCTCCCTTATAGGTAACTAACTGTTTTTCTATTGCTGCTTTTAATATTCTCTATCTTTTGCTCTTGGCATTTTAATTATGATGTGTCTTGGTGTGGTCCTCTTTAGATTCCTATATTTTGGGGTCCTGTGCACTTCTTGGGTTTTTAAGTTAATTTCTTTCACCAGGTGGGGGAAGTTTTCGGTCACTATTTCTTCAAGTAGTTTTCATTGTCTTGCTCTCTCTCTTTTTCTGGCACCCCAATAATTCTGATGTTGGTATGCCTGAGGTTGTCCCAGAGGCCCCTTACACTATCTTCAATTATTTGGATTTTTTTTGCGTCTTGCTTTTCCAGCTGAGTGGATTTTGCTTCTTTGTATTTCAAATCTTTGACTTGGTTCTTGCGGTCCTCTGAACTGCTGTTAGGTCTTTGTATATTTTTTATTTCAGTCAGTGTATGCTTAATTTCTAGTTGGTCCTTTTTCATATCCTCATAGGTGTTCATTTCCCCATAGGTGTTGTTCATTTCCTTGTAGTTCTCATTAAGTTCATCAGCCTTTTTTAGGAGCCTCTTGAAAAAACCTTATTACTGTGGTTTTGAACTCTATGTCTATTCGTCTTTTTTCCTCCATTTCTTTCACACCTGATTTCTTTCCCTGTCTCTGCATTATGGCTTCTTTCCTGAGTTGGTCGATTAGCTTTGTGTGGTAGATGTCCTCTAAGGGACAGTGGCTCAGCCTCCCCAGTTACCTGAGGTGGATACTCTTACTGCAATCCTTTATGGGTTGTACAGTATTGATGAAGTTAAGTCCAGCTTGTTGTTGTTATCACTAGGAGGGTTTGACCTCCAGGCCAATTGGCTGTGCAGGGAAACTGTGTTCAGGTTGGATGGGTGGAGTCTCCGGGCTGAGCAGGCAGTGTCAGCTCTGCCCTATGCGGCGCGTGGGTCTCTGTGTTGGGTGGTAATGGCTGCAGGCCCCTCCAAGAAAAGCCACCGCTGGTCTCCACCCGCTGCCAGACAACTCTGTCTCTCCCCAAATGAGTCTGCACACCCAAATTCTCACCCAGGGTTGTAAAACAAAGTAGTCTGGTGGTCTCCCAAATGAGGGAGCAAGTCACACGTCCTCTTTGTACATTCATGCACTTTGCGCACAAACTGCTGTTCCAAGTTATGCACACTCTCCTCCTCTCCCTTATTTGTTTAATTAATTAATTAATTAATTAATTAATTAATTAATTAATTGAATGTGGACAATCCCCCAAATTTTGGTCCTTAATAGGTTTACTTTCCTTATATACATACTTCTCTCAATATTTTTATCTACTCCCATGGAAACAGTCAGAAGTATAAGGAAGCAATCAGAACTTGCCTTTTCATGTAAATTTTAATTTTTTTCATAATTTAAGAAATTCTTCAATCAATTGAAAAATTAATTGGAAAAAAAATAAGCCTTGGCCAGGTAGATAATTTGGTTAGAGCATCCTCCAGATTCACAAAAATCAACCAATGAATGTATAAAAATTGGAACAATAAATCAATATTTCTCTGTCTCTAAAATCAATAAATAAAAGATAAAAAGAAATAACCTGTTGAATTATAATATTCACTCACTTAAACTATTAATTCATAAAAAGTAGTTAAAATATAGTTAAAGAAAGCAGATTACCTTTCAGTATACTTCCGACTTTATTGCTGACATATCTTAAGAATGCTATTCAATTAAATGGGAAGCAACAAAAATTATTTTCTAAAATGTTTTTCTCCATACCTTCCAATAGTATCTCTGCCTTCATTTTTCATAGACTGATAAATTTTTCTCTCTTCATCTGAAGGCGTAATATGCTGAATAAATACTTTATGTTTTGATAACTCCAAAACAGGTTTCCCTTTAATTTTGTTTGTCTTTGCTCTTCTAAGTGTAATATTTTTAATTAGGAACTGTAAATGCCTAGAAAATAAAACAAATAATTCCATAATTTGTTATTTCTATATAAGTTGATATGCAACAAGAACAAAAAATATTTTAAGCTATTACCATTTTATAATCTTAGCATCTTAGCAAAGGATATTTTTAGTCTCTTACTTGGACTTTTATCCAATCTGATCATCACAGATGTATTCTACAAACAGAAAATTACAGCAACAAATACATTGAAATTTGCCCTAATTCAATACCTGCCACACAGTTTAAAATTTCTGCTCTTCTCCCATTTTTGTTCTAGTTTCTAACCCTTTTACTTCTCAATTCATTAGCTGTATCACCCATAGTCAATACTCATATTCTTAATAAGCACCTATTAAGTAAAAGGAATTATACTAAATATCATAAAAATATACACCATCAAAAAGTATTTTAGTAACATGAAAATCAAGATACATAAATAAATTTTATAAAGTAATGAAAAAAATAACACAATATAACAACCCAGAAGAGGGACAAATGCCTTATAGGTTCTATAATTTGACACTCCCCTTTTTCCGTATCAGAATAAAAGGAGGCATGCCAATTTATTTTTAAAAAGGTTTTTCCTAACAATGAAATATAAATACCATTTCTTAAATTAGAATTTAAATAGCTGATTTGAAGGAATCAAAGAGATGGTATTACAAAGCTAGGTTAGTGGGTTTTGAGTCTTTTTCACTAAAACCCAGAGTAAGAAACAAATTTTAGTCCACTCAGCAAACACAAATAAACACATACAACAGAAACAAACATTCCACAAAATACAATGTGTGATGTACTCTAGTTTTTTCTGTAATCTTCTACTCTATTCATTTTCTTTTATAATGCTAGCTGCCCTCTTTTTTAGGTAATTTCATAACCGGCTAGAGAATCCCAAACCCTCTGTTTGAAAACCAATATTCTAGGCAAAAAAGTTAAAATACATTAGCCTAATACCTTGTAAAAATAGCTATTCCCAAGATGAATTTTATTTATGTTTGCACCTTTTACCATCTCCACCAGAAACAACTTTCTCTTATGAAACTCTTGTTGATGCCACTGTACATCATTCCATCATTAAATTACCACTGTATAAAGCTATACACGATAAGTTATGAAATTTGAGTGCATTTTGGACCCTCAGGGTCTATAAAGTTTTTCCTGTCACTACTTAAATCTTTATCTCCCAAAACAAGAATCACTAGGTTCTGAGAGTCAAAGGCATAAAGCAATAACACTTTTTGGAGATTAAAGCCAATAGCCAAGTTAAATAGTAATGAAATTGGAAATTGGCTCAAATTGCTAACAGTTATTTGTAACTAATCAGTTATCATGAAATTACTTACCTAAGTCCTCCTTCATCTCCCATTGTGACAGGTCGCTGAATTGTTCTATGCCACCACTCTGTATCAAGGAATGGTTTTAGTTTTCAAAAGGAAAGAAGAGACCACAAGTCCTGTAAAGAATTCTGAATTGGAGTACCTAAAAATAACATGAAATAGTTACAATTCTAGAACCAAAATATCCAATCAGTATATCTATCCAGCTGAATTGAGACAACAGCTGAAAATGGACATTCTGTACCAGGCACACCCACCATCAACATGTGACTATAATCCCTTCTTAAACATATACTTAAAACAAAATACAATTTGCTCTAATTTTTAGCTCTCATTTGCCATACTAATAAATAAAAAGAAAAACACTACAGACCCACTAAACTCAACTTTCTCCTTACTCAGAAAATTTCCTTGACTTAAAAAAAAATCTTTATTATTGAGAGTATAACATATGTCATATCCCCTCCATTACTCCCCTCCACCCAGTTCCCACACTGCACCAGGGCTTCACCACTCTATTATCTATGTCCATTGGTTATGCATAGCCTACCTAATAAAATAGTAATATGCAAATTGACCATACCTCCAATACACCCACAAGCCATGCCCACAAGCCACGCCCACAAGCCAATCAGGAGCAAATAAACCTCACAAGATAGCTGCGGCCACTGAGAGCAGGAGGGAGGCTTGGGTTTCCCCCACAATGGAAGAAGCCAAGTTTTCCGCCTGCCGTTGCCAACCTAGGCCTCCACTCAATGCTACAAAGTTTCAATTATAGAAGATACATAATCCCAACAGAAATGGCGGCAGCTGTGGAGCTGGAGAGAGCAGAGGGTAGAGTTGCCCAGGTGATGGAGGAAGCCAAGCTTCTGCAGCCCTAGTACCAAGGTCTTCACTCTCAGCTACAAAGTTTCAATTATAGAATTTAAATAAACCCAAACAGAAATGGCTGTTGCCATGGAGCGAGCAGAAGGCTTGGCTCTGCTCCAGACTACAAAGTTTCAATTGTAGAACATAAATTAATCCCAGATCCCAGGGCCTTCGCTTGGTGGCCAGGGTCACTGGGGGGCGTGACCATCCTGTAAACCACCACAGGCTCCTTTCCCAGGCCACCTCACCCCCCCAAGGGAACCTCCACCCTGATCTAGAACACCCTTACGGCAAGCCAGCTGCCCCCCACCCATGCAACAGGCCTCTATCCTATCTAATAAAAAGAGTAATATGCAGATTGACCACCACAAGAGAGCTGCTCCCATGTGGTCAAAGATCCTGCCCCCACGTGGACATAAGATAGCCACCACAAGATGGCCAGCAGGAGAGGGCTGTTGGGAGGTTCCAGGCCCTGCAAGGGAGGGCAGTTGGGGGCGATCAAGCCTGCAGAGGAGAGCAGTTAAGGGTGACCAGGCTAGCAGAGGAGGGAAGTTGGGGGCAAACAGGCTGGCAGGGGAGCAGTTAAACAAAAATTAGGCTGGCAGGGTAGTGGTTAGGGGGTGATCAGGCTGGCAGGCAGAGGCAGTTAGGGGCAATCAGGGAGACATGCAGGCGAGCAGTTTGGAGCCAGCAGTCCTGGATTGTGAGAAGGATTGTGAGTCCTGGTAGAATCGGGCCTAAATGGGCAGTCAGACATTCCTTGAGGGGTCTCAGACTGGAGAGGGTGCAGGCTGGGCTGAGGGACCCCTTGTCCCCCATGCATGAATTTCGTGTGCTGGGCCTCTAGTCTATATATATATAAGCCTAAGTGACTGTCACAACCAAAACAACGGAATGGACAACTGAACAGGCTGCATGGGGCAACCAGGCCAGCAGGGGCGTTAGTGAGGGACTACTAAACCACTGAACAGCAGGCTGTGTGGGGTGACCAGGTTGGCAGTGGGTGCAGTGAGGGGCAACTAAACAACTAAATAGCAGGCTGTGTGGGGCGACCAGGCTGGCAGGGGGACAGCTGGGGGTGAACAGGCTGGTGGGGGGGGAGCAGTTAGAGGCAACCAGGCTGGCAGAGGGAGGCAGTTAGGGGCAACCAGGACAGCAGAGAGGGGCAGTTAGGGGTGACCAGGACGAGGGGCGGTTGATAGGGGTGGTCAGGCTGGTGGCTGGGAGGGGCAGCAATTGGGGGCAATCAGGCTGGCAGGCAGTCAGGTGAGCTGTTAGGAGCCAGTGGTCCAGGATTGTGAGAGGGATGTCTGTCTGTCAGGGACCAGGCCTAAATCAGCAATCAGATATCCCCCAAGGAGTTGCAGATTGGAGAGCCGCAGGCTGGGCTGAGGGGACCCTCACCCTCCTGCTCACAAATTTTGTGTACTGGGGCTCTAGTATGCATATAAATTCTTTAGTTAATCTCTTTTCACAACCCTTTCCTCTGAGATTTGTCTGTTCCATGTTTCCATGCCTTTGGTCTATTTTAGTTATCAGTTTATTTTGTCCGTTAGATTCCACAAGTGAGATCATATACTTATCTTTCTCTGACTGGCTTATTTTGCTTAACATGATAAAGGTCAGGTCCCTCCATGTTGTCTCAAAAGGAAACAGAGCCTTCTTTCTTACAGTTGCATAGCATTCCACTGTGTAAATGTACCACAGCTTTTTTATCCACTTATCTGCTGATGGCACTTAGGCTGTTTACAGATCTTAGCTGTTGTAAATAGCACTGCTGTGAACATTGGGGTGAATACATTCTTTCTGTTTGGCATTTCAGGATCCTTAGTATATATTCCTAGAAGTGGGATCACTGTGTCAAATGGCAGTTTCATTTTTACTTTTTTGAGGGAACTCCACTGTTTTCCATAATGGTTGCACCAGTCTGCATTCCCACCAGCAGTGCACAAGGGTTCCTTTTTCTCCACATCCTCGCCAGCACTTGTTGTTTGTTGATTTATTGATGGTAGCCATTCTGGCAGGTGTGAGGTGATACCTCATTGTCATTTTAATTTGCATCTCTGATGATTAGTGACTTTGAACATTTTTCATGTCTCCTGGCCAACAGTATGTCTTTTTTGGAAAAGTGTCTGTTTAGGTCCTCTGCCCATTTTTTTAAATTTGATTGTTTGTCTTCTTTTTGTTGAGTTGTATATAAGTACTTTATATATTTTGGATAGTAATCCCTTCAGATTTATCATTGGCAAATATGTTCTCCCATACAATTGTTTAGTTCCCTCTTCATTTTGATGGTTGTTTCTTTTGCTGTGCAGAAACTTTTTAGTTTATTGGAGTCCCACTTGCTTCCCCCCCCCCCCTCTTTGTTTCTCTTGCCCTAGGACAGTGGTCGGCAAACTGCAGCTCATGAGCCATGGCTTGCCACTCTGTTGACTAATGAGTTTGCTGACCACTGCCCTAGGAGATATACCAGGGAAATTTCTGCTATATGACATGTCTGATGTTTTCCTGCCTCGGTTTTCTTCTAAGATTTTTCTGGTTTTATGACTTACACTTAAGACTTTTATCCATTTTGAACTTATTATTGTGTCTGGTGTAAGTTGGTGGTCTAGTTTCATGTAAAAAAATAAATTTATTCAGTACAGTTTAGGTATCTTACTTATTGGTCCTTATTTAAGATTCTGCTGTTCAAAATTTGGCTATATTTAAGAAATATAGACCAACACAAGTCCAATTATCAGAGAAAACATAACATATATATTTTTTAAAGTTATACTTTAGGCATTTAATTACCACATTTATATAATCTCTCCCAATTTAATTTGTATTTTGAAGTTCTAAAGCTGAAAAGTCAAACATTTAGCTATCCTTAGATTAATAATACTTTATGTTTCTAAAAAAAATACAAGACATTATCAATTAATAGCTTCAATTTTGTCCTCTAGGTTTTTCTCATGAGGAAGCAATACAAAGATTATTAAACAAGGTTTTATCATTTGGTTAAGAAGCCCGGCTGCCTCTTGACCTTTAAAAAGGCCACTTTTTTTCTCTCTCTGCCTCAGGGGGGATTCAGTAGCCAGCCTGGGCTATTCTTCTTCCTCCATTAACAAAGGGTGTAGCCAGTTACCTGGGCTATTAGATCGTTATAATTAATACATTATTTATCTATATTTTAACAATTTCTGAGTTTTAAATCTAATTCCAATTATTTTAAAGCATTTACTTTGGATAAATTCTTTTAAAAAATGGCAAAGATGAGATCTGGATGCCCTCTGGGGAGTGGTGTCCATACTGGATCGCCACGTGGCACCCTTCCCCCACACCATCTAAATCCCGGGCTGGATCCTGGCCGCACTGCAGAGGGTCCTGGCGCTCATGCTCCCCAAGCCCCGGCGGCTGTGCTGAGGAGCCCTGTGGGCAGCGGTGGCAGGGCCAGGCTGGTGGCAGATGGGACTTGGAGGTGGCACCTGTACCTAGCTGCTTGTCTTGCCCCAGCTCCCTTTCCGCCTCAGCCACCGCCTGCTGGCCGCCGGCACCACCAGCATCTCCAAGCCTCTATCCAGTACAATTAAATTTCCTAGATTTCCTTTAGCCAAATTAGTCAGATTCCTAGAAGCCATCCAAAGACCCCTCCCGCCCCCCACCCCATTAGGGCCTGGCAGTAGACCCAGAGCATCCCCTTACCTTCTGCAGTGTTGAAATCCCATTCAGGTCAAGCTAGAGGGAAAAAACGGTTTAAGATTCCCATCCGTGCCCAGAACCAGCCTCCGGGAAGGATCGTCCCACTCCCCTAGGGGGCAAACAGGATCCGAAAAGCTGCTGCTTTCTGAGCAAGGTGGGCTTAACTCCTCCTGCAAAGCAAGAATAGGTCTACCGGCCCTTCTGGACCTCTGCACTGAGGTCGTTGAGTCTTTCCCTATCTCTTTGAAATGATCAATCATAATATTTAAAGGAGTAGTCCACAGAATAAAACAGAACACTGAAAGCCACAGAGACTAAACAGACAAAGACATCCAGCCTCCTGACTCCTTGGAAGCAAAACTGGATGATGGCCATGCACCAACTGCTTCATCCCAGAGGTTTGAGGGGAACCCACTCCCCTCGCGAGGGGCTTTTACCCCCATCCAGATGGAGAATCAAAGCATCCCTTGATTCCTCCTGCCCGAGGTCCACCAGCGCGTCCACTTAGACCATTTCGGGCATACAGACTTCAGATGCAAGCTCGCATGGAACAGAAAACACAGACAGACAAACACCTACTGTGGTCAATCAGGCTCTCCGGGTCAGGGTCCCTCATGGGTCTTGGGGATCCTGGATGGGCCCCCAAATGTTATGCCCAGATTTCATGATCCCCAAAGACCACCAGGGAGCCAAAACGGATGCAATAGCATAGAACCTTTATTACAAGCCCAGGCTTGGCCCTCTGGCCCTGCCGCCTTGGCAGCAGGAAGCCAAAGAGCTCTTTTTTTTTTTTTTTGCATATATCTGCCCAGTTATCCCCACACTATTTATTGAAGAAACTGTCTTTACTCCACTGTATGCTCTTGCCCCCTTCATCAAATATTAGTTGAACATAATTGCTTGGGTAGATTTCTGGTTCTCTGTTCTGTCTCATTGATCTGTATGTCAGTACCAGCTTGTTTTTATTACAATGGCTTTGTAGTGTAACCTAATATCCAGTATTGTGATCCCTTCAATTTTCTTCTCTTTTTCAAGATTGCTGCGGTTATTCAGGGTGAGGTTCCATACAAAATTTTGGAGTATTTGTTCTAGATCTGTGAAATATGCCATTGGTATTTTAAAAGAGATTGCATTGAATCTACAGATTGCTTTGGGTAGTATGGACATTTAATTATGTTAATTCTTCCAATCCATTGCTTACTTGATTTTTAAATCAATAGCACTATCAAGAAAGCAAAATCTAATATGAGTTCATATTTTCTTCCCCATCCTCTAGAAAAGCAAACTCCAAAATGGCAAGTAGAGAAATCAAGAATCTAATTGAAAGATTAAAGTGTCTAATGAATGTCCATGGTTCAAGAATAAGTCTACTTGTTTCACAAACTGAATAAGTCAAATATATTAAATGATTGCTAGGATTAATATTGGAATAGTCTTTATATCCACTTGAAGTTTACAAAGTTACTTCACTAACTCACTTAATGATACATATTTGGGAGTTAATTTTTTTTAAAGTGTAATGTATCAGAATCATTACCTGTCAATACCCATTTTCTGTCTGCTTCTAAATAAAGTACAGCTTTAGTCTGCATTTGGATTTCGTATGGCATGTCCTTCACCCAGGATCACTCTTGGCCACCTTATCATATGTAATGAACTATCACCTTTCATCTGAAATAAATGTTTCATATGAATTAAAAACATAGCAAAGTAAAACAGAAGTTTACGTAATTTGATAAGTAATATGAGTTAGTATTCTCAATATCAACTTACTATGTGATAGGTATGGCTTTAAGCATTGCATACATTAAATTAATGAATGTTCACAAGCTTATGAAGTATTATTACTCTTTTTTTACAGATGAGAAAATTAAAGCACCAAAATGTGAAGTATATCACTCATAGTACCACACCTAGGAAATAGAAGAGTTAGTGTTCAAAGCCAGGTAATCAAACCAGGCTTGATCTGTTGTGATCTTGGTCCAGTACACTGAAGTACTCTGCCTAAGATTAAAATCCTATATAATAAAAGGGTATATGCAAATCAACCGAATGGTGAAACAACTGGTTGTTATGATGTACACTGATCACCAGGGGGCAGATGCTCAACATAGGAGCTGTTCAGGAGGTATCCAATCAATGATTCTCTCTCATCATTGATGTTTCCACCTCTCTCTCCCTCTCTCTTCCTTTCTGAAATCAATAAAAAAATATAGTAATTTTAAAAAGACTGAAATTTTAAAGAAATAATGTATTTTCAAAAACATTTTAACTTAAAAACTGGAATTATAGGCAAACAATTAGACTTCTACATAAATTGGGAAACACAATTTCAGCTATTAAATAGCTTATTTTTAAACTGAGACAATCAAATATTGTGATAGAAAATAATATTCTAGAAAGTTAAGAGAAAATTCATTTATAAATTGTGATGTAGACTTAGTTTAAATTCAATTTTAAAAATTTAACTTTAAGTGTCCTAAATGGAAGTATTTCTACCTTAATATCAAAAGGCAAGCCATTTCTTTTGCATAATATTAAAACACAAATTCCTGTTTATTTACTGTGTATTCCTAAGTAAAAAGAAAAAAAAAGAAAGAGTATGAAGCTTAAGTTTTAGAACACTTCAGAAACCTGAAGCATACTTCTTAAACTTTTGAAAATCTCTGAGTATCAGTATAATTACTCCACAGTCATGAGTTAAAATACTGTAAGTAGTCAAAACAATACACTGTTTTGAAAGCAAAGCCGGGTCTCTAATATGATCAGGACCATAATAAACATAAAAATTAAAGTGCACATCTGATTTTTTTAACCTTTAATGTTCGGTTTATTAATTACATTGTTTCCCCTTTTTTATTCCCCTATAGCTCCCCTCCACCCTGTACCCATCCCACCCTCCACCCTCACCTCCCCCTCCCCACTGTCCTCTCCCATTGTTGCAAGATTTTTGTCCAGTCTCTTGCTGTATTTCCCACACCCCTTTTCTCCCCAAGAAATGTCAGTCCATTCCCTCTCTATGTCCATGATTCTGTTATATTCACCAGTTTATCCTGTTCATCAGATTATTAATTCACTTGATTTTTATTTATTATTTTTTGGCTTCTTGATTTATTTTATTTTTTTTCTTTATGGTTCAGTTTATTAATTACATTGTTTCCCCTTTTTTATCCCCCTATATCTCCCCTCCACCCTGTACCTATCCCATCCTCCGCCCTCACCTCCCCCTCCCCACTGTCCTCTCCCATTGTTGCAAGATTTTTGTCCAATCTCTTGCTGTACTTCCAACAACACTTTTCTCCCCAAGAATTGTCAGTCCATTCCCTCTCTATGTCCATGTTTCTGTTATATTCACCAGTTTATCCTGTTCATCAGCCTATCAATTCACTTGATTTTTATGTTCATTTGTTGATACATGCGTATCTGTTGTTCATAATTTATATTTTTACCTTTTTCT
Organism: Antrozous pallidus; assembly: GCA_027563665.1. Taxonomy (NCBI): domain Eukaryota; kingdom Metazoa; phylum Chordata; class Mammalia; order Chiroptera; family Vespertilionidae; genus Antrozous; species Antrozous pallidus. The sequence goes on from CM050514.1 coordinate 115,366,929, forward strand.
TCTTCCTCTTCTTAAAGAATATCTTTCAGCATTTCATATAATACTGGTTTGGTGGTGATGAACTCCTTTAGCTTTTTCTTATCTGCGAAGCACTTTATCTGACCTTCAATTCTGAATGATAGCTTTGCTGGATAGAGTAATCTTGGTTGTAGATTCTTGCTATTCATTATTTTGAATATTTCTTGCCACTCGCGTCTGGCCTGCATCGTTTCTGTTGAGAAATCCGCTGACAATCGTATGGGTACTCCCCTGTAGGTAACCAACTGTTTTTCTCTTGCTGCTTTTAATATTCTCTTTTTATCTTTTGCTCTTGGCATTTTAATTATGATATGTCTTGGTGTGGTCCTCTTTAGATTCCTATATTTTGGGGTTCTGTGTACTTCTTGGGCTTTTAAGTCAGTTTCTTTCACCAGGTGGGGGAAGTTTTCAGTCACTATTTCTTCAAGTAGGTTTTCATTAACTTCTCTCTCTCTTTTTCTGGCACCCCAATAATTCGGATGTTGGCATGCTTGAGGTTGTCCCAGAGGCCCCTTACGCTATCTTCAATTATCTGAATTCTTTTTGTTTCTTGCTTTTCCAGCTGAGTGGATTTTGCTTCTTTGTATTTCAAATCTTTGACTTGGTTCTTGTGGCCCTCTGGACTGCTTTTAGGACTTTGTGTAATATTTTTTATTTCAGTCTGTGTATGCTTTATTTCTAGTTGGTCCTTTTTTTTATCCGTGAGAGTCTGGTTCGTATCCTCAGAGGTCTTGTTCATTTCCTTGAGGGTCTTATTCATTTCCTTCAGGTTCTCATTCATTTCCCTGTAATTCTCATTCATTTGCTGGTTGGTCTTGTTTATTTCCTGGTAATTCTCATTAAGTTGATCGGCCTTTTGTAGGAGCCTCTTGAAAAGCCTTATAACCGTGGTTTTGAACTCTATGTCTTGGCGTCTTTTCTCCTCCATTTCTTTCACACCTGATTTCTTTCCATATCTCTGCATGGTGGCTGCTTTATGTGGTAGATATCCTAAAGGGACAGTGGCTCAGCCTCCCCAGTTACCTGAGGTGGGTACTCTTACTGCAATCCTTTATGGGTTGTATTCAGTATTTTTGAATTTAAACCCAGCTTGTTGTTGTTAGCCCTAGGAGGGTTTGACCTCCAGGCCAATTGGCTGTGTAGGGAGACTGTGTTCAGGCTGGATGGGCAGAGTCTCTGACCTGTGCGGCAGCCTCAGTGTCAGCTGCTTCCTATGTGGCGCTCATGCGTGCGGGTCTCTATTGGATGGGGATGGTTGCAGACACCTCCAAGAGAAAGCCGCTAGTCTCTTCCCCTTGCCAGACAACTCTGCCTTTCCCCAAATGTGTCTGTACACCAAAAGTCTAGCCCAGGGCTGTAAAATAGATGGTTTCCGGAACCAGGAGACAAGTTTCCAGGGGGCAAGTCGTGGGTTTGCGCGACCCTTGAGCGGAAACTTCTTTTTGCCACCTCCGGGTTTCTCGCAGACTAGGAGCCTCTGCTGCGCCCTGCTTCCAGGGTGTGTCTTCCGGACCTCGGCTGGCACTGGGGAATCTGTGCAGTGGGACATTTCCACGTACCCCAGATCTCGGTCCTCGCCTGGCGCTGGGGATTCCCTGCAGTGGGACGTCTCCGCCCTCCCCGTTTGGCAAAATCCGGCCGGGGTTGCGGCTCCAGCCCCAGCCCACGCGCGCGACCAGGATGGCTCCTAACCTGTTTCCTTCTGAAAGGGTGCGCTCCCGCCGCTCCTGAGTCTCAGCGTCCCACCTTTACTCTTATTAGTGGAGTTTTCATTCAGCCAGCTTTCTGGCGATTCTGGGTGCTGTCTGTTCTGCTGTTATGTTGTAGTTCTTAAATCGTTGCGCGGGGCAGAACAATAGGTGTTCACCTATGCCTCCCTCTTGGTGTTCTCTAATTCACTTGATTTTTAGATTCATTTGTTGATAGATGTGTATTTGTTGTTCATAATTTATATTTTTACCTTTTTCTTCTTCCTCTTCTTAAAGAATATCTTTCAGCATTTCGTATAATATTGGTTTGGTGGTGATGAACTCCTTTGGCTTTTTCTTATCTGCGAAGCACTTCATCTGATCTTCAATTCTGAATGATAGCTTTGCTGGATAGAGTAATTTTGGTTGTAGATTCTTGCTATTCATCACTTTGAATATTTCTTGCCACTCCTGTCTGGCCTGCATCGTTTCTGTTGAGAAATCTGCTGACAATTGTATGGGTGCTCCCTTATAGGTAACTAAATGTTTTTCTCTTGCTGCTTTTAATATTCTCTCTTTGTCTTTTGCTCTTGGCATTTTAATTATGATGTGCCTTGCTGTGTTCCTCTTAGGGTTCCTATATATTGGGGTTCGGTGCGCTTCCTGGACTCCTAAGTCAATTTCTCCCACCAGGTGTGGGAAGTTTTCGGTCACTATTTCTTCAAATAGGTTTTCATTGTCTTGCTCTCTCTCTTTCTCTGGCACCCCTATAATTCGATGTTGGTATGCTTGAGGTTGTCCCAGAGGCTCCTTACACTATCTTCAACGTTTTGGATTCTTTTGGTTTCTTGCTTTTTCAGCTGAGTGGATTTTGCTTCTTTGTATTTCAAATCTTTAACTTGGTTCTTGAGGTGCTCTAGAGTACTTTTAGGTCTTTGTTTAGTATTTTTTATTTCAGTCAGTGTATGCTTAGTTTTTGGTTGGTCCTTTTTCATATCCTTGAGAGTCTCCTTCATATCCTTGTAGGTCTCATTCATATCCTTGAGGGTCTCATTCATTTCCACATTGGTCTTGCTTATTTCCTTATAGGTCTTGACCTTTTCTAGGAGCCTCTTGAAAAGCCTTATAACCGTGGTTTTGAACTCTATGTCTAGTCGTCTTTTTCCCTCCATTTCTTTCACACCTGATTTCTTTCCATGTCTCTGCATGGTGGCTGCTTTATGTGGTAGATGTCCTCTAAGGGACAATGGCTCAGCCTCCCCAGTTACCTGAGGTGGGTACTCTTACTGCAATCCTTTATGGGTTGTACAGTATTTTTGGATTTAAGCCCAGCTTGTTGTTGTTAATTCTAAGAGGGGACCTGAGGCCAACTGGTTGTGAAGGGAGACTGTGTTCAGGTTGGATGGGTGGAGTCTCTGAGCTGAGCAGGCAGCCTCAGCATCAGCTATGTCCTATGCGGTGCTCGCGCGCAGGTCTCTGTCGGGTGGTAATTGTTGCAGGGACCTCCAAGAGAAAGTCGCTAGTCTCTACCCCTTGCCAGACAACTCTGCCTCTCCCCAAATGAGTCTGCACACCCAAAGTCTCGCCCAGGGTTGTAAAACAAAGCAGTCCGGTGGTCTCCGGGACCAGGGGCAAGTCACCAGGGAGCAAGCCGCGCGTCTGTGCTGTCGCACAATTCGCGTGTGCAAACTGCTTTTCCAAGCAACCCGGTTTCTCCTCAGACTAGGAGACTTCTGCCATGCCCGGCTTCCAGGATGTGTACCCCGGACCTCGGACCTCGCCTGGTACTGGGGAATCCGTGCAGTGGGACGTCTCCATCCTCCCTGTTGGAGAAATCCAGCCGGGGTTGCTGCTGCCAGCCCTACAGCCCGCACGCGCCCCACGGCTCCTAACCTCTGTTTCCACACGTATCTTCAAGGCTGTGCTCTGCTGCTCTTCTGAGTCTCAGTGTCCCACTTTTACTTTTATTTGTGGAGTTTTCACTCAGCCAGTTGTCCGGTGATTCTGGGTGATGTTTGTTTTGTTGTTTTGTTGTAGTTTTTGAATTGTTGCATGGTGCAGAACAATAGGTGTTTACCTATGCTGCCATCTGGGTTGCTCTCTTGCACATCTGATTTTATATGTTGTCCAAACTGTTCCTAAAGGAAAATTAGAAGTATTTTAAATAATAAGCAGATTAGTATCAGGTTTAATAAGTGTATATATATGAAGTGCTATCTTGGTATAGTCAAACAAATCACACTACTAAAATTACATAACATCAAGTTTCCTGCAATCTAAACTAAAATAGCAGTCATAATAATATTCATTATTATTTTATTATCAGGAAAACTGGCATTTATATTATAACTAGAGGCCTGGTGCACGAAATTTGTACATGGGGGGGGGGCAAGGGGAGTGTCCCTCAGCCCAGCCTGCACCCTCTCCAACCTGAGACCCCTTGAGGGATGTCCAACTGCCCATTTAGGCCTGATCCCACTGGGCCTAAACAGCCAGTTAGACATCCCTCTCACAATCCAGGACCGCTGCTCCCCAAATGCTCACCTGCCTGCCTTCCTGATTGCCCCTAACTGCTTCTGCCTGCCAGCCTGATGACCCCCTAACCTCTCCCCTATGAGCCTGATCAATGCCTAACTGCTCCTCTGCTGGCCCCATTGCCCTTAACTGTCCTCCCCTACCAGCCTGGTCATCCCTAACTGCCTTTCCTTGCTAGCCTAGTTGTCCCTAACTGCCCCCCCCCCTGCAGGCCTGGTCCCCCCAACTTCCCTCCAGGCCTGGTCACCCCTAACTGCCCTTCCCTGCAGGCCTGGTTGCCTCCAACTGCCCTCCCCTGCAGGCCTAGGCCTGATCACCCCCAACTGCCCTCCTTTGCAGGCCCAGTCACTCCTAACTGTCTTCCCCTGCTGGCCATCTTGTGGTAGCCATCTTGTGTCCACAAGGGGGAGGCCATCTTTGACCACATGGGGTCATCTTGTGTGTTGGAATGACAGTCAATTTGCTTACTACAGCTTTATTATATAGGAAGATCATACTGAATAACCAACTGAAGACTAGGTGAAGACAAGCCTTATAATCAACGACTCACAAAAGAGGTACATCAAGACTGGTAGAAAGCATAGAGTTGAGAGAACTGGCCAGTGGCAGCTGAAGTTCCAAAGAGATGCCTAAGCTCCAAGGGGTTCTCTGAGAACTCTGGAATCTAAACCCCAAGTGGGGCTCCCCAGCTCAGAGCACTAGAACTGGAAAATGTGTCCATATAACATCTGGTTGTGAAAAGCAGTGAATTTCTCTCTGCCATAAAGATGACTAGAGAGGTAGACACCCTCTGAAAGGACCAACACACAAAATTTCATTTACAGCCACTCACTCTGGGCTCCTACAGAGGGAGGGCAGAGTGGACTAGAGATGCACGAGGAGAGACCAGGGTTCATTGCGCTGGGAAGAGAGCTGAAAAGTCCGCCACCAGGATCCCTGTGTTGAGTAATTCTCCATACTAGAGAAGCCGTCTGTCTCAAGCAAAGCATTCCCCTTCATGCAGCATCAGCCTGGGGGGAAGCAATAGCCCCACCCATTAGGAGCCCTCTCATCCCACCTTGTGGAGCTTAAACCCAGCTGAAGAATACAGCATGAGTTTCTTTAAGTGACTGAGCCCAATTGCCAGCCTGCAGGCAGACACAGATCTCTGGGTGCTTTGAGTCTTTGCCTGAGATGCTCCTGGGACCAGGGCTAGTAAAAGCAGATGTTGCTGCATAGTTTGGCCCTTTCTACATGCAACCAGGTTCAGCAGAGTGAGCCACAAGCCATGGAATGCAGATAACTCCCAACAGATTGCTCAGGGCCAAGCACAGACATCTGTGACATTGGCTGGTACCATAGTCTCTCCAAAGAGGTCCAGAACCAATACATCCAGTGGCTAGTTCCAGACAACAACAGAGGAGACTCCCATAAAGTTCACAAGCAGCATATCGTAAGATCTCAGCAGGCACCAGACCTTGCTGAGTTGAATTTGGCTTCATTGATCAGCACCTGCATAGCAACCTGCACACTGTGTTTAGAGTTCGCTCTCATTGTCATCAGGCCTGAGGATTGATCCCACACCTGACAAGTGCAATAAAGACTCAATTACAATGAGGAGGCTCACATAACATGAACATTCTTAGGGCACTCAGCTCAGGTGATCAGGGAGACTGTGCCATTGGGTCCCCCGGGACACCTACTACATAAGGATGCTCTACCAATACTGTGAGTCACGGCAGATCTACCTAAAACATAGAAACAAGCATAAAAAGGCAGCAAAAATGGGAAGACAAAAAAATAGTTCCCAAATGAAGGAACAAGAGAATTCTCCAGAAAAGATAAATATAATGGAGGTAATTTATCAGATACAGTGCTCAGACTAATTATTATAAGGATGCTCAACAGCATAAAAAAGGACACAGAAACCATAAAAAAGGACAAGTCTGAAATAAAGAAAACACTGAAGGAATAAACAGTAGGCTCAATGAAGCAGAGGATAGAATCAATGATTTAGAAGAGAAAATAGAAAAAAAAACACCCAATTAGAGCAGAAAAAAAGAAGAATTTGTAAAAATGAGTATAGTTTAAGGGACCTTTAGGACAACATGAAATGTAACAACATCCACATCATAGGGGTCCCAGATAGAGAAGAGAGACAGCAAGGCACCCAGAACTGATTTGAAGAAACAATGATTGAAGACTTTCCTAATGTGGTGAATTAAAAAGACATACGAATCTCCTCAAATAAGATGAACCCAAAGAGGCCCACTTACAAGACACATTATAATTAAAATGGTGAAAGTTAGCCCAGTCAGTATGGCTCAGTGGTTGAGTGTTGACCTATGAACCAAGAGATCAGGGTTTGATTCTCAAGGCACATGCCTGGGTTGTGGGCCTGAGCCCAAGAGGCAGGCAATCAATAATTCTCTCTCATCATTGATGTTTCTATCTCTCTCTTCCTCTTTGAAATCAATAAAAAATATTTTTTTAAAAATGGCAAAAGCTAAAGACAGAAATAACAAAACAATAATCTTAGAAGCTGCAAGAGAAAAGCAGTTAGTTGCCTATGAGAAAGCCCTCTTAAGACTGTTAAGTGATTTCTAAACAGAACATTGCAGGCCAGAAGGGATTGGCATCAAATATTAAAAGTGATGAGTGTCAGGATCACAGATTATGCCCTTCTCTCACTCAGAACTGGCTCTCTGGTTCCCAGGGAGTAGTGTTAACTGCCAACAACCACAGCAGCGAAGACCAGGCCATAAAAGAGCCAAAGTCAGGAATGGGAGTAAACCACCTCGAGCATAACGCTGTCCATAGCAATCCACACTGTTTTAAATGTTGCAGATATGGCCAGTATGAACCAAGAAATCACCAAAGCTAAGGAGAAGCCTCCATTTGGTCGATCAAGTTCCCATGGATGAACTATTTAAGGAAGACTATTAGAATGAAATAGACAATATCAAGAAATCTAGTGATAACAGACAAGATCAAGAGGTGGTGGTTGTCAAAGAGCCTGACGTGAGTGAATTAGAAGAGTGGCTGAAGGAAGCTGGTTTGTGTAATGTCTTTGGAGAGTCTGATGGAGATCCCCCAAAAAACATGGTGTTTTTACCAACATTAACCCAAACAAGTAGCAATTGTTCAGAAATGGGTACAGACTATCTCCCAGACTTTAAGGAAAAAGAACAAACAGTACCATACGTCAGAGACATATTTGCTTAGCAGGCAGAGTCAAAAGAAAAAGCTCCAGGTGGCAGTGAATCATGGTCAGTTAGAATAAATAAAAACAAATACCAAGGACAAAGTGACTAGGCATCTAACCTAGTTGTTGGTGAAAGAAGCTGATGCCACTGGTGCCAGATGAGGCACCTGCCTCTGAAACGGTTATCAACCTGGAGGTATCACTTGCAGAGCAAGCCAGCCTGATGAAGCTGTTCATTTGTGAGCTGCCCCAGTCACTGCTCAGTGTAGAATGCCTCAAAGCCTTCCAAGCTGTCCAGATTTTTCCAATCAAGAAGCAATAACTTCAGGCTTTGAACCTTCTGGTCATCCTTCAGCTGGATGCAAATCCAGACACACTGAAGGCCCTGCTTGAATTTCTCCAAAGAGTAATAGACAGACTGTCATAAATGTAGCAATGGTCATGGCCCTCAACCTTTCCATGTGTCAAGCACTGGGTTTAAAGTTCAAGAATTTGTAATAGTACTGGTAAAGCTAATACCATGCACTTATCAAAAACTTCTGTGGACAATTCCCAAGTTTCTTGTCAATCAGTGAGGAAGCAAACCACCAAAAATCTTAAGAAATATTAAAAACAATGAAGAAATTGATGAAGAAAATGGCTTAAGACCAAGAAAAGTATGAAAAGCAAGATAGGAGTACAAATGATGTAAGAAAACCTTGAAGATATGTATTTATACAGGTCTCAGTATTGTTTTTAATATCACACAGCAAAGAGTTCTGCATGTTTTTGTTTTATGACTTAATACACATTCACTATGTCCTGGTACTACATGTAAGATAAAGGCATCAACTAATGCTTGACAGTTGCTCAGGTGTTGGGGATTCAGCTTTCAAGCTGTTAATTGGTAGGTAACAAAGGGAGATAAGACTAGCATGTCTCAGGACACACCCACTCACACATATATGACCAAGGACTTTTTGAAGACTCCCGGTGACCAGGGAATGAGTAATGTCTAGTGAGTAAAGAGTCCCTTGTGTGGGCCATGGGTCTTTTTTTCTTCAATGTTTCTCATCTGTAAAATGGGGAAAAATAACTAAGCCACAAAGACAGATAGATCAATGTCTGTATTGTGCCTGGAATAGTTCTTGGACTTCAGTAATTATTGAAAGGTTCTTAATTGGATCATAAGAGGTATTTGGAGAAAGTTAGTTAGAATGGAGAAAATTAAAATATTTCAGAAAAGAAATATTCAGACTGCTATAATAATACATTAAAAGCTGGGTTTAAAATAACACATTTTTGAAGTGAGTTACCAAAATTCTAACTTGAAACCTTAATATAAAATGGAAGGGTTTCTGTTATTCTATTTATGAAAATACCCCACCCCCCACCATCATCATTAAGGTTAGTCAATTGCATGCTTCCATCTTGTGACATAATGTGGAAATGCAACTATCAGATTTGTTATTTCTGCTTTGGCCTACTTAAGGATCCAGTAATTGGGGAGGGGGGGCAGGGGGGGGGGAGAGCATGAATGGGAGAGAGATCTCCTTTATTCATCGATAGCTCTAACTGTTACAAAAATAAAATTCTCCTATCATTAAAAAAAATATATGAAAACCAAGTACCTACAACTAAGGCTACTTTACCCAGCAAGGCTATCATTCAAATTTCAGAGAAGTAAAGAGCTTCAAAGACAAGAAAAACCTAAAGGAGTTTATTACCAACAAACTAGTATTACAAGGAATGTTAAGGACTTGATGGAAGAATAAAAAAGAACAAAGAAGGAAAAACAACAACAACAATAACAGAGGAACATAGTTAAAAAATAAAATGCCAATATATATATATATATACCTATCAATAATCATTTTAACTGCAAATGGATTAAATGTTCTAATCAAAAGACATAAGGTAGATAAATAGATAAAACACACATCAGAACAAAATATACACACAGAGTAAAAGTAAAGGGATGAAAAAAGGTATTTCATGCAAAAGGAAAGGAAAAAAAACTGGGATAGCAATCCTTACATCTGACAAAACAGACTTTAAAACAAAGGCCATACAAGATACAAAGAAGGACACTATATATAAGGATAAAGAAAGCAATCCAACTAGAGGATATGACCCTTGTAAACATTTATGGACCCAACATAGGAGCATCTAATACTAAAGTAAACCTTGATGGAAACAATCTCAATAAATTTAAGAAGACCGAAATGTTATTAACCATCTTCTCTAACCATAATGCTATGAAACTTGAAATCAATCACAAGAAGAAAACTGGAAAACAAAGACATGGAGGCTAAATAACATGTTATTAAACAATGAAAAGGTTAACAATGAGATCAAGAAAGAAGTCAAAGGATACCTTAAAACAAATGAAAATGAGGACACGACAACCCAAAATCTGTGGAACAAAGAGAAAGTAGTTCTAGGAAGGAAATTCATAGCATTACAGGCTTATCTCAGGAAATAAGAAAAACCTCAAATGAACAATCTAATTTTACACTAAAAGGAACTTGAAAAAGAACAACAGACAAAGCCCAGAGTGAGTAGAAGGAAGAAAATAATAAAGATCAGAGCAGAAATAAGTGAAATAGTGTTAAAAAGCAATATAAAAGATCAACGAAAACAAGAGCTGGATTTTAGAAGATAAACAAGATTGACAAACATTTAATGAGACTCATCAAGAAAAAAAGAGATCACAGATCTAAAATAAATACTCCCCGATAAACAAAAATATATCCAGAGACAAAAGGCAGGGGAGGGAGGGAGATTTAAAGATCTACCAAAGGACTTGTATGCATGCATATTAGCATAACCACTGGGGTGGTGATGGATTGCTCTCTGGGGTGAGAGTAGCTGGGGCGTCAATCTAGGAAAAAGGAGACATATATAGAATTTTAAACAATAAAAAATAGAGCGTTTCACACTTTAAAAATAACATTTATAGCCTGAAATAAAAAGCTCCAAAACTTTATATGGAAACAAAAAGACCCTGAATAGCTACAGCAATCTTCAAAAAGAACAAAGTTGGAGAAATCATAATAACGAATATCAAGTTATACTACAAAGCCATTGTTATCAATACACCCTGGTGCTGACATATGAACAGGCATATAGATCAGTGGAACAGAACAGAGAACCCAGATATCAACCCAAGGCATAATACTCGATAAATATTTGACAAAGGAGGTAAGAACATATGATGGAATAAACACAGTCTCTTCAATAAATGGTGTTAGGCCTGGCTAGTGTGGTCCAGTGGTTAAGAGTTAACCTATAAACCAGGAGGTCAGAGTTCAATTCCAATTCCGAATCAGGGTACATGCCTGGCTTGTGAAGTCAATCCCCAGTGGGGGGGGGGGGGGGAGCATGCAGGAGGCAGCTGATCAATGATTCCTTCTCATTATTGATGTTTCTATCACTGTCTCTCTCTGCTTTCATCTCTGAAATCAGTAAAAATACATTTAAAAAAATTTAAAGTGAATGGTATTGGGATAATTGGACAGATACATGCAAAAAAATGAAATTAGATCACCCACATACACCATAACACAAGAATAAATGTAAAATGGATAAAAGTCTTAAATGTAAGTCATGAAACCATAAAAATATCAGAAGAAAACCTAGGCAGAAAAATCTCAGCCATCTCTAGCAGCAATACTTGCAGGTATATCTACTAGGGCAAGGAAAACTAAGGAGAAAATAAACAAATGGAACTACATAATAATAAAAAGCTTCTGTACAGCAAAAGAAGCCATCAATAAAATAAAAAAGGAGCCCACTGTATGGAAGAACATATATGCCAATAACATATCTGATAAGGAGTTACTGTCCAAAATATATAAGTGATTCATACAATCTAACAAAAGGAAGACAAAAATCCAACTTTAAAGATGGGCAAAGGACCTAAATAGACACTTCTTCAAAGTGTCTATACAGTTGACCAAGAAAAATATGAAAAAAATACTCAGTCACTGATCATCAGAGACATGCAAATTAAAATGACAATGAGGTATCACCTCACACCTGTCAGAAGGGCTACCATTAACAAATAAACAAATGACAAGTGCTAGTGTGGATATGGAGAAAAGGTAACGCTAGTACACTGCCGGTGGGAATGTTAATTGATGTAGCCACTATGGAAGACAGTATGGAATTTCCTCAAAAAATTAAATATGAAACAGTCATTTGACCCAATGATCCCACTTCTAGGAATCTATCCTAAGAAATCTCAAACACCAATCAAAAAGAATGTATGCATCCCTATGTTCATAGCATTGCAATTTATAATAGCTAAGATTTGAAAACAGTCCAAATGCCTATTAGTAGATGAGTGGATAAAAAAGCTGTGGTACATTTATACCACTATGCAATTGTTAAAAAGCAGGAACTCTTACCTTTTGAGACAGCATAGAGAGCATTACACTAAGCGAAATAAGCCACCCAGGGAAAGACAAGTATGTGTCTTTCATTCATATGTGTAATCTAATGAACAAAATAAACTGATGTGCAAAATAGATCCAGAGACATAAAAGTATCTGACGAATCTCAGAGGGAAGGCAGGTTGGGTGGGTAGGGAAGAAATTAACCAAAGAACTTATATGCATATATGAATAACACATAGACACGGACAATAGGGTGGTGAAGTCTGGCAGGAGGAGGGATTGAGAGACAGGGAAGCATGAAATAGAGTGTGGCATCTCAGAGGGAAGGCAGCGGAGGGTGGGTAGCTGGAAGGTAATCAACCAATCATCTTGTATGCATATATGCATAATCCATGATAACAGACAATAGGGTGCTAAAGAGTTGGAATGGGGGTGAGGGTCCAGACTACAGGGGTCAATGGGGGGGGGGGGGGAGGGAGGAGAAAGGAAACATATATAAACCTTTCAACAATAAACTTTTTTTTAAAGTAGACTGGATGAAGTAGAGGGTCGAATCAGCTATTTGGAATAAAAGGTAGAAATAAACACCCAATTAGAGCAGCAAACAGAAAAAAAAAAATTAAAAACAGGAAGAAAGCTTTAAGGGAGCTCTGGGACAACATGAAATGCAGCAACATCCACATTATAGGAATACCAGAAAGGGAAGAGAGTGACCAAAATTCAGAGAACCAGTTTAAAGAAAAGCAAGAAAATTATCCTCAATTGGGAAAGGAAAATGTCACCAAAGATCAGGGGGCACAAAGAGTACCCATCAAAATAAACCCAAAGAGACCCACACTTAGATACATCATAATTAAAATGGCAAATGTTAAAGACAAAAACATAATCTTAAAGGCAGTAAGAGAGAGATACAAAATTATATACAAAGGAGTTCCCATGAGAATGTTGGCTGACTTATCAAGAGAAACACTTCAGGCCTGAAGGGAGTGGCATGAATTATTCAAAGTAATGAAAAGCAATGGGTTAAATCCAAGACTACTGGATCCAGCAAGGCTATCATTTAAAGTTGAAGAAGAAATAAAAAGTTCTCTATAAAAAAAAAAAAAAAAAAAAAAAGTACATTACCACCAAACCAACATGCAAGAAATGTTAAAAGGACTGCTTTAAGAAGAAAAGGAGAAAGAGAGGATCATAGGCATAAAAAAAATTAAAGTGGCAATAAATAAATACCTGTCAATAATAACCTTAAACGTAAATGGATTAAATGGTCCAGTCAAAAGACATAGCGTGATTAAATTGATAAGAAAACAAAGCAATTATATATGCTGTCCACCAGAGACTCTCACAAAACAAAAGATACAGAATGAGAGTGAAAGGATGTAAAATATATATTCCATGCTAATGGATAGAGGGAAAAAAAAGCTAGGGTAGCAATACTCATATCAGACCAATAGACTTCACAACAAAGACCATACCAAGAGACAAAGAAGGCCATTTCATAATACTAATGGGAATAATTCAACAAGAAAATATAACTGTTGTAAACATATATGCACCCAATATAGGAGCACCCAAGGACATAAACAACAACAACAAAAACCTCTTGATGGACTTTAAGGGAGAGATTAACAGCAATACAGTCAGAGTAGGGCACTTTAACACCTCACTGATATCACTGGATAGATCTTCCATACAGAAAAGTTAACAAGAAAACAGAGGTCCTAAGTGTCACACTAGATCAGATTAATTAAACAATATTTACAAAACATTACATCCCAAAGTGGCAAATGGAACATTCTTCTCAAGTGCACACAGAACATTCTCAAAGATAGATCACATGTTAGAGCACAAACAAATTTATACAAATTCAAGAAGATTTATATCATGCCAAGCATCTTCTCAGATCGCACTGGCATGAACTTAGAAATCAGCTACAAAAGAAAAACAAACAAACAAACAAAAACCCTCAAAAACACTCAAATACAGGGAGGCTAAAAAATGAAAAAGCACTCAAATACAGGGAGGCTAACTAACACTCAAATACAGGTAGGCTGAATGAATGGGTTAGCAATAAGGTCAAGCTAGAAATTAAAAACTTATTGGAAAAAATGAAAATGAAAATACACCTACCCAAAACCTATGGGACATGGTAAACACAGTCTTAAGAGCAAAGTTCCTAGAATTACAGCCCTACCTCAGGAAACAAGCAAAAGTACTAATAAACTATCTAACCCTACAACTTAATGAATTAGAAAGAGAACACCAATAAAAGCCCAAATGAAGTAGAAGGAAGGAAATAATAAAGATAATAATGAAAACAAATGACAAAAAGACAAAAAAAGTATTAAAGACCAATAAATCCAAGAGATGGTTCTTTGAAAAGTGTACAAGACTGATGAACTCCTAGCCAGCCTCATCAAGAAACAAAGAGAGAGGACCCATATAAAAAAAATTAAAGAAGAGATAATACAATGAACACCACAAAAATACAAAGGATTATAAGCAAATACTATGAATAAGTATATGCCAACAAACTAGACAACCTGGCAAAATAGACAAATTCCTAAAAACATGCAATCTTCCAAAACTCAATCAGGAAGAATCAGAAAACCTGAGTAGGCCAATAATAACTGATGAAATTGAAGTAGTAATTTAAAAACTTCCAGCATTAAAAAGTCCATAGATGGATTCATAGAATTTTACCAAACATTCAAAGAAGTACTAACACATATCGTCTTACAACTATTGCAAAAAATTCAAGAGGAAGGAAAATTTCCAAGTTCTTTTTACAAAGCCAGTATTATCCTAATTCCAAAAAACTACAAAAAAAGAAAATTACAGGCCAATATCCCTGAATTGCACAGATGTTAATATCCTCAACAAAATATTAGCAAAGCAGATCCAATAATGTGTTAGATTCATAGAGCTAGAACAAATACTCCTAAAATCTATATGGAACCATAAAAGATCACAAATAGCTACAGCAATCTTGAGAAAGAAGAAGGAAGTAAAGCAATCACTATGCCAGATATCAAATGAGATAATCAAATGGGATTTATGCCAGGGATGCAAGGCTAGTACCATATTCACAAATCTATAAATGTGATACATCACATAGACAACCTGAAAGATAAAAACCACATGATTATATAATAGATGCAGAAAAAGCATTCAACAAAATCCAGCACCATTTTTTGATAAAAATTATCAGTAAAGTGGGATTAGAGGGATCATACCTCAACATAATAAAGACCGAACCTGCAGCCAACATAATATTCAATGGGCAAGGCAGAAACTACAAGTATTTACTTTAATAACAGGAACAAGACAAGGATATCCATTTTCACCACTCTTACTCAACATAGTACTGAAAGTCCTAGCCACAGAAATCAGACAAGAAGAAAAGATAAAAGCCATCCAAATTAGAAAGGAGGAAGTAAAATCTCATTATTTGGAGATAACATGATATTGTACATAGAAAACCCTAAAGACTCCACCAGGAAACTATGAAACTTAATAAATGAATTTGGCAAAGTAGAAGGATACAATCAACATTCTCAAATCAATGGCATTTTTATACACCAATAATGAACTCTCAGAAAGAGAAGCTTAAAAAAATCTCATTTACCATTGCAACAACAACAATAACAACAAAAAAGCAGATACTAGGGCAATGGGGAGATAAGGACACACATGTACTACCTTAATAAAGAAAAAAAAAAGTACATACCTAGGAATAATTTTAACCAGGAGTTAAAAGACTTGTACATGGAAAACTACAGAACACTGAAAAATAAATATTTGAAGAAACAAATACATGGAAATGTATACCATGTTCATGGACTAGAAGAATTTGCATCCATTAAAATGTCTATACTATCCAAAGTAATGTACAATTTGATGAAATCACAGTTAAAGTATCAAAGGCATAATTCACAGAACTAGAACAATTACTCCAAAAATTTTTATGGAACCACAAAAGACCCAAAATAGCTGCAACAATCTTGAGAAAGAAGAAGGAAGTAGAAGCGATCACAATAACAGATAGCAAACAACTAGTGAGTGGCCCAGTATACAGATTTGTGGAAATTGAAAGGAAATTAATTAGAAGAAATATTTTAATATTGTTATTCACTCTTTCTCTATAATAGAAGTGTCTGAGATGAAAGAAAATTAGTAAAATGAATGTGAAAATAAGATATAAATTGATTAATATAACAACAAAAACATTGATATAAAAATATTGATAAAAAGAATGACTAACAAATTGATTAAACTTATCCTAATATATTCCTCTATACCACATTAAAAATAAAAGCATTTTCAGAGTGCTTGACTAATTTCCCTGGTGATGAAGTAATTACAACTTTAATGCCACATGCTCTTCTACCTCAAGAGAAATCAACATATAATTGACCATGTCTGAAAACATGTTCATGTAGGAATATTCCTACTCTGTCTAGAATTTGTCCTGTGATTTATTAATAGTCATAATAAATGCTGGCATCATGGGAAACTGTCTTTGAATTAATTTAAATAAGAGACCAGTGTCAGATGGGGACATAAATTCTTGGAATCAGAAAAACCTTTCCTTCTGCAGAGCCTGTTAATACTTCAGTTTCAATTATGTTAGGTTACAATCTTGTGATAATAAATCTAGTACCATTAGAAAGACCCCATTTACTATTAAGATTTCTCAGTAGAATGACAATTGCACCCACTTTTAATTTTAATTTATGACATGGCATTCCCAAAGGAGTAATACTATTAAGAAATTTGATGAGAAAATTTTCATTTTCAGCATCATCTGTTGAATCAATGGAATAATCACTCAAATATGTGTGAAAATCTTCATCGAGTATATCTAAAATTTCTTCATTTAATTTATGTACATGCTCATTTTTAGGACAAAGAATCGCACATTTAGATATATATTTTAATATTATCTATAGATATACTATTCCAAAGGTAGCTTCAATAATAGATCTGTTACAAATCATTTCATAGGGATTTCAATAATATACATTCCTAAATGAAAACTGCTATCGAGTTTGCCATCTCCAAGCTTTATTGACCATTTGTTATAAGCAGAATCCTCTGATCTCATATTTACGAGACAACTGTGTGAAATATCCCAAAACATACAGTACTTTAAACTCATTTGTACTATGACTAATTGCATAGAATGCAGCACAACACTGAGACATTGTTGAAAATCCCCTCTGAGAAGGAGAACTTGCCCACCAAATGCAACATTCAAATTCATAATTTCTCTTAGTAATCTGTCTATGATGTTTATAGTATAACTGCATCCCATGGTGTGTTCATCAATAATGAGAAGTCCGGCCTTTTTAATGGTTTTGGCAACTTCACTCTTTAGATTGAGTTTAGAAATTGAAGTTTCACTTAATGGAATTAGTAATTTATATTGGGAATGAAAGGTTCTTCCACTGAGCAGTAAATTTTTAGCAATTCCTATAGACACTGTGGGTAAAACAGTACCACCACAACCTCTAATATATTTAAACTTTATAAAGATACTAGGGGCCTGGTGCATGAAATTTATGCACTGAGGGGGAGAGGAAGTGGTCCCTCAGCTCAGCCTGTCCCCTCTCACAGACTGGGAGCCCTCAGGGCATGTCCTACTGATGACTTAGGCCTGCTCCCCTTTGGGAGTGGACCTATGCTGCAGTCTGGTCTCCCTTTGCGGAAGGTGACTGGGCTGATCAGGGGAAGATGCCAGCCCCATCACCCCACTGCTGCTGCCACTGCCAGCCACCACAGCCACCAAGGTGTTTTCATCAACATGGACTCCAGTGCCTTCACCATGAAAAAATGACAACTTTCTTTAGGCATTTTCAAGATGTTTCTTTCATAAGCTATGACATTTCTTTCTCTCTTTTTTTTTTTAATCCTCACTTGAGGATAACTTTCCATTGATTTTTAGATAGTGTGGAAAAGAGAGGGGAAGACAGAGAGAAACATCAATGTGAGAGGGACTTTGATTGGTTGCCTCCTACATGAGCCCTGATCTGGGCCCTGGCCAGGGAGGAGCCTGCAACCTAAGTACATGCTCTTGATCAGAATCAAACCCAGAACCTGCGGTCAGCAGGCCAAGGCATTATCCACTGAGCCAAACTTGCTAGGGCAGGATATGACAATTCTTAGCAGTGGACCTTCTTTTTTTCCTCCAGAAGTGTGGTGGAAAAACTGTAGATCATCCAAGAACATTTCCAGAACATACAGGCAGCTGAGCCAATGAGTGGTTAGAAAAGGTATTTCCTCTGTGGCTCATGCGCAGAGGCAGGACTGCTGGCAAGCCAAGGCTGGCAACTCCCCAACCCCCTCCCTGCTCAAGCCTCCACCCAGGGTGCCCCCCCACTCAAGCCTCTGCTGTGGTTTGGGCAGGGCCTCCCAGCTCCAATCAAGCCTATGCCATGGCTTGGGCAGGGCCCCCCGGCTCTGCTCTGCCCCCCCTCCCCCAACCAGCTGCTTGGTGCCAAAGACCATAGGCCAGGAGTGTCCGGGGATTCTGGGACCCTAGCCCCTCAGAGCCTACGCATGAGCCTGCAGACTCTGAATGGCCTGAGTCATGAGAAGGTTACTGGGACCCAGGCCCCTGGGTGCCTGCATATGCAAATTAACCCACCATCTTTGTCAGGTTAATTTGCATGCTCACACCTGATTGGCTGGTGGGTGTAGCAGAGGTAGGTCAATTTGCATCTTTCTCTTTTATTAGTGTAGATGTTTTTTCACTACCACCTGGACTACCCAAGAAAAAGCATTTGGTGTGTACAGTTTGATCTTCGATGCTGAAGTTGTAGTCTGAAAGGCTGTCAACTGTTCATCATTCAGAGAATTGATCAAAACTTCTACCTGTTGTCATTTAATGCAATTCATCACATGTATTTGTATTTGTTAATAAAGGATATCCAGAAGTTTGGAATCTGAACGTTTCATTCCATGCAATGTGAATACTTCTCGAATTTTGTTAAGGGCATGTATTTCACAGTTCACAAAGGCACCTTCTTTTCAGTGTAATTTCCAACAAAAAACCTTTCATAAAATGAGATTTATTCTCATCCCATAATTTGTCTGCATCAGAAGGACATCCAAACATCCATATATATGTGAAAAGTTGCCATACTTGTTTGGGTATATTAAGGATGATCATGTTGTCAATTGAATCTTTCCACATAATGTCCAAAAACAACCAAATTCACGATTGACAATGACAGATCAAAATACACATGTGCGCTTGGCACCAGTGAGATCTTTATATGCACCATGCATGTGTGAGTCAACTTTTATTTTTAAATTGCCAGAGTGTGTCATAGGTACCAGCCGGTCAGTCGGATAGGTGAGGCACTTACTTTAAATTGCCAGTGTGCATTATATGTACTGGATGGCCAGTTGAATGGGTCGGACACTTTAACCCAGGCCGTTCAGAGCCTGCAGGCTCATGCGTAGGCCCTGAGGTACCCTCTCACAATTCGGGACCCCTTGGGTAGCGTCCCTAGGCCTGGCCTGAGATCAGGGCCTAGTGAGGCTTTCCTTCTCCTCACCCCCGCCGCTGCCACTGCTTGTCATCTGTGCAGCGCTGCTCACCTCCACCCCCGCCACCAAGTAGCCTCCCTCTGCAGATGACAGGCTGGGGTGCCATGGCTTAGCTGGCCTGGGCCTCCCTCTTTCTTTGCTGGGAGCGGAGCCAGCCCTGAAAGGGGCTGTTTGCCTACCTGATCACCCCTAACTGCTGGCCTGCCTACCTAATCAGCCTTAACCACTTGCCTGCCTACCTGATCACCCCTAACTGCTTACTGGGGGAGGGGCCAGCCCTGCAAGGGGTTGTCTGCCTACCTGATGGCCCCTAACTGCTGCTCTGCCTACCTGGTCGCCCATAACCACTCTGCCAGCCTGCCTGATTTCCCTACCTGCTTACTTGGGGGCAGGGTTAACCCAGTGAGAGGCCGTGGTGGTCACATGTAGGCTCTGGTTCTTCCAGTCGAGACACCTGGCTTCTATCAGCAATAGATACTCCAAAGCCACTATAACCAAAGCAGCCTGGCACAAGAACAGGCATATATACCAGTGGATGAGTACAGAGACCCCAGAAATTGACCTACACAGTATGGTCAATTAATATTTGATAAATGCAGCTACTGTGCTATAAGCCATTTCAGCTTATAAAAGATTTCATAGGAATACTATACTTTTGGATAACAAGGGGAAAACTGTATATCTTCTGAAGAACACTTGTAATAACGAGTCTCAGTAACAGAAAGAAAATTCATGTAGAAACATGAATAGCCCTAGAGGCCCTTAGGACAACAGCAGTCATGTTCAGAAAGGGAAAAGAGAAAGGGGAAAGGAAAAAGAATATTTGAAGAAATAATAGCTGAAAACTTTCCAAACTTCATTAGAAACATTAATCTATATACCTATGACATTAACTGAACTCCAAGTAAAATAAACTCAAAGAGATCTGAACCCAGGCCCTGTCCAGTTTGACTCAGTAGATAAAGTGTTGGTCCGTGGGCTGAAGGTTCCCAGGTTCAGTTCTAGTCCAGAGCACATGTCTGGTTTGTGGGCTTGGTCCCCAGTAGGGGAGGTGCAGGAGGCAGCTGATCAATGATTCTCTGTCATCATTGATGTTTCTATCTCTCTCTCCCTCTTCCTTCCTGTCTGAAATCAATAAAATATATTTTTTTCAAAAAGAAGGAGATCTAAACCCAGACACACCATAATTAAGCTGTAGAAAGAATCTTGAAAGCAACAAAAGAGAAGCAATTCATTACAAAGAGGGGATCCTCAGTAAGATGAACATCTTACTTCTCTCATCAGAAACCATTGAAGCCAAAAGACAGTGGAATAACTTGTCAAAATGCCAAAATAAAAAAAATCAAACAAGAATTTAATATCTGGCAAAGTTATCCTTCAAAAATGAGGGAGAAATAAAGACAGTCCCAATAAACAATACTTTAAAAAATCTATCATTAGCAGACCTGCCCTATAAGAAATATTAAAGGGAAACCTTCAAGATAAAATAAAAAAAACAGTAGACAATAACTTGAATCTACATGAAGAAATAAAGAGCACTCATAAAGGTAATTACACAGATAAATGCAAAAGACCATAAATTTTTCATGATTATGACTGTGCTCTCCTATCTTATTTATATGGACACAAAATAAGCATTACAAATCTGTGTTGAGGAGCATACAATATATGTAAAGATGTAATCTGAGCCCTGGCCATGTGGCTCCATTGTTTAGAGCATTCTCCTATGTACCAAAATGTTTTAGGTTCTAGTCCTGGTAAGGGCACAGGTTGTGGATTCAATCCCCAGTTGGGGGATGTATAAGAGGCAACTGATCGATCTTTCTCTTTCACATTGATGTTTCTCACACCCTAAAGTCGATTTGAAAATAAATATAGATAGATAGATAGATAGATAGATAGATAGATAGATAGATAGATATGTAATTTGGTAATAGTACCAAGCTGTAAAAAGTGAAGAAGAGCACTATTTACAAGAAAAGATTCTATAAAATATTGATATTAAGTTGGCACTAACCCCAAACTAGAATCTTATAAATTAAGATGTTAACTGTAATACCCAAAGGCAACTACTGAAAAAAACCTCCGCACAAAATATAGTTTAATAAAAACATCAACAGGTCATTAAAATGGTATACTAGAAAATATCTATTTAACACAAAAGAAGGCAATAATGAAGACCATATCCAAGGGTCACATATTATATGAAAGGTTCTAGAGTAGGAAAATTAATAGAAACAGAAAATAAATTAGTGAATGACATGATTTGAGAGAAGGGAGTAATTAGGAGTGATTACTAATAAGTACAGATTTCTGTTTGGATGGTGAGGATGGTCACATATTCTTATAAATGTTCAACTACTCAAGTGTATTCCCCAAAGCCATAGAATATACATTCTTTTCAAGTGCACATGGGTCATTTTCAAAGATAGACTATATGTTGGGTCATAGGCAAAGTCTCTCCAAATTCAAGAAGATAGAATTCATATCAAGCATATTCTCAGATCACAGTGGCATAAAGCTGGAAATCAACTACAATAAAAACAATCCAAAGAAATCAAACACATGGAGACTAAATAGAATGCTATTAAAAAATGACTGGGTTACCAGAGAGATCAAGGAAGAGATAGAAAACATTATGGGAACAAATGACAACGATAACACAATAATCCAAAATCTATGGGACACAACAGTTTTGAGAGGGATGTTCATAGCTCTATAATCCTACTGCAACAAAACAAAACAAACAAACAAACAAACAAAAAACAAAGAAACAACAGCAATACATTATCTAACCCAACAACTCAAAGAGTTAGAAAGAGAGCAACAAGAAAAGCCCAGTGTAAGCAGAAGGAAGGAAATAGTAAAGATCAGCGCAGAGATAAACAACATGGAGACCAAAGAAACAAAACAGAAAATCAACAAAATCAAGAGCAAACAAAAGTCCTGATCCAGATGGCTTCATAGGGGAGTTTTACCAAACATTCAAGGAAGAACTAAAACCTATCCTCCTCAGACTATTCCAAAAATTTCAAGAGGAAGGAATACTTCCAAGCTCCTTCTATGAATCCAGCATCACCCTAATACCAAAACCAGATAAATACAACACAATGAAAGAGAATTACAGGCTAATATCTCTCATGAACATAGACGCAAAAATCCTCAACAAAATTCTAGTAAATTGGACCCAGCAGTACATCAGAAAGATCATACACTATGACCAATAGGATTTACCCCAGGAATGTAAGGATGATTCAATATTCACAAATCAATAAACATGATACATCACATAAACAAAGTGAGAGATAAAAACCACATAGTCATATCAATTGATGCAGAAAAAGCATTTGACAAAATCCAACACCCTTTCTTGATAAAAACTCTCAGCAAGGTGGAAATAGAAAAAACATATCTCAACATAATAAAAGACATATATGACAAACTCACAGCCAACGTTATACTCAATGGGAAAAAACTACAATTATTTCCCCTAAGAACAGGAACAAGACAGGGATGCCCACTCTCACCACTCCTATTCAATATAGTACTGCAAGTATTACCCATTGCTATTAGAGAAGAAGAAATAAAAGACATTCAATTGAAAAAGAAGAAGTAAAGCTATCCTTATTCACAGATGACATGATATTGTACATAAAAGCCCAAAAGATTCCATCAAAAAACTATTAGACTTAAAAAATGAGTTCAGCAATTTAGCAGGATACAAAATTAATGCCATGAAATCTATGGCATTTATATACACCAATAGTGAACTTACAGAGAATGAAAAGCAATCCCATTTACCATCACACCAAAAAAAATTAAGATACCTAGGAATTAACTTAACCAAGGAGGAAAAAGACCTATTCGTGGAAATCTATAGAACACTGAAAAAAAGAGAGAGGAAGACATAAACAGAAGGAAGAACATACCATGTTCATGGATTAGGAGAATCAACATCATTAAATATCCATACTATCCAAACCAATCTATAAATTCAATGCACTCCCCATTAAAATACCAATGGCATATTTCACAGTCTGAGAAAGAACTTCTAAAAATGCATCTGGAATTAAAACAACAACAACAATAACAACAACAAAAAACCTGAACAGCCACAGCAATTCTGAGAAAGAAGAACAAAGTAGGTGGAATCTGAATACTGGATATCAAGCTGTATTACAAAGCCACTGTTATCAAAACAGCCTAATACTGGCAGAGGAACAAACATATAGACCAATGGAACAGAATATAGAACCCAGATATCGACCCAAACCACTATGCTCAAATAATATTTGACAAAGAATGCATGAACATACAATGGAGTCAATACAGTCTCTTCAATAAATGGTTTTGGGAATATTGTACAGATACATGCAAAAAAATGAAACTAGAGCACTAAATTACACCATACACAAAAATAAACTCACAGTGGATAAAAGACTTAAACATAAGACAGGAAACCATAAAAATATTAGAGGAATCCACCCACAGCGAAATTTCAGATATGTGCCCAAGCAATTTCTTTCCCGATACCACTCCTAGGGCAATGGAAACTAAAGAGAAAATAAACAAATGGGACTACATCAAAATAAAAAACTTTTGTACAGCAAAGAAACCACCAACAAAACAACAAGAATGCCCACTGCATGGGAGAACATATTTTCCAATGTTATTTCCAATAAGGGTTTCATCTCCAACATTTACAAGGAACTCATAGAACTTAATAAAAGGAAGATAAATGATCCATTAAAAATATGGGCAATGGACCTATATAGATACTTTTCAAAAGAAGACAGAAGGAAGGCCAAGAGACATATGAAAACATACTCAAAGTCACTAATTATCCGAGAGATGCAAATCAAAACAACAATTCAGTACCATCTCACACCTATCAGAATGGTGCCATCAACAAATAAACTAAAAATGAAACTCCCCTTTGACCCAGTAATCCCACTTCTAGGAATATATCCCAAGAAACTAGAAACACCAATCAGAAAGGATATATGCACCCCTATGTTCATAGCATCATAATTCACCCTAGCTAAGATTTGGAAACAGTCTAAATGCCCATTAGCAGATGAATGGATTAGAAAACTATGGTACATCTACACAATGGAATTCTACACTGCTATAAAAAAGAAGGAATTCTTACCATTTGCAGCAGCATAGATGGAACTGGAGCGCATTATGCTAAGTGAAATAAGCCAAGCAATGAAAGAAAAATACCACATGATCTCACTCATTTATAAAGGACATTATAGTTTGATGAACAAAAAGATACATACAGAGGGAGTAATGTATTGAACAGACTGTCAAATTACAGGGGGAGGGTTGGAGAGTGTTGGGGAGGGGGTAAGAGATCAACCAAACGTCTTGTATGCCTGCATATAAATACAACCAGTGGACACAAAACTCTGGGTGGAGGTGGGATGAGGACATGCGATAGGGGATAGAGGAGGCTGGAGGAAGGTCAATGGGAGGGAAAAAGGAGATATATGTACCACTATGTGTAATACTTGTGTTAACGTAAAAAAATAATACAGAAAAAATAAAAAGACATTTAGGAGTTGATGTTTTCATGACCCTGTGCTCTATCCAGATGTACCTCTTGAGTCTCCAAACCTCTTCTTAATGCATTTCCTTCTAATCAGAATGACCCGTCTTCTGAAATATGCGTCTTTCCTTTAAGCTCAGGTTTGCCTTTGTCCTACTGAAGTGATTTCCAACCGGTATGCCACAAGAACATTTGAAACACACAGTACCTGACTAGTAGGGGCACTGACCTCTTTTTCCTTAGATTGCCAAATAAAAAAATGACAATGGCCAACACAAAAAGAAAAAAGAAAAAGGAAAGAAAAGCAGCAAGGTTACTTCTGTAAGTGTGAAATGTCTGGAAGCAGGCACCCTATTAAAGAGCCAATGCACAAAATTTTGTATGCAACCACTCACCTTAGACTCCAGCAGGGGGAGGGCAGAGTGGACTGGAGGTGGAGCTCAAAGGTCAGCCACTCCCATTTCCTGTACTGAGTCATTCCCTCATATTGCAGAGGACATCTTTCTCAGGCAAACCTTTGCTATACAGGCAATTTTGGCCAGAGGGGGCAGGGAGAAGAGGGGTAAGAAGAAGAAGAAATTGCAAGACCCCTCCACCCACACAGTGATTAATAGTCTAAGGTTAATCAAAATGAGAGTGCCAATGGAACTACAAACAGAGCCGGGTCTCTGGAGACTTTGAGTCTTTACCTGATAAATTCCAGGGAATGGGGCTAGGAAAGGAGGCCATAGAGCACATCTTGTTCCTTTCCTAAGATAACAACCCCAGCAGAGGTAGCCACAATCTGTGGATTGCTGGTAACTCCAAAGAAGGTATTCAGGGCCAGTCAGAAACAATGTCTGATATTGTCCTGCAGTAGAGATTGGGAGTCGTAGCAAATCTACCTAATACACAAACACAAACATGCAGCCAAATGGAAAGATAAAAAACACCAAATTAAAGAACAAGAGAATTCTCCAGAAGAGCTAAATGAAATGTAGGTCAGAAATTTACCAGAAAAAATGATGCCAAAGATGCCAAAGAACATGAGAAAAGATATAGTAACTATGAAGAATGATATACCAGTAATAAAGAACACAAAAAGAATACACAGGAGATTAGGGGCAGTCAAATATTAGATCTGTGAATTAGAAGACAGGGTAGAAAAATCATTCAGTCAGAAAAACTAAAAGAAAACACAACTTAAAAACAGGACGATAGCTTAAAGGAGCTCTGGGACACCATGAAATGTAACAATATTCGCATAATTGGTGTGCCAGAAGGAGAAGAAACTGAGCAAAGGATAGAGAACATGTTTGAAAAAATAATGGCAGAAAACTTCCCTAACCTTGTGAAGCAAAAAGTCACACAAGTTCAGGAGGACAGAGAGCTCCAAGCAAGAAGAACCCAAAATGATCTATGCCCACAAATCATAATTAAAATGCCAAAAATTAAAGACAAAGAGAATCTTAAAAGCAGCAAGAGAAAAGCAATTTGTTATGTACAAAGGAGCTCTCATAAGACTGCTAGGTGATTTATCATCAGAAACTCTACAGACCAAAAAGAATGGTAGGAAGTATTCATGGTAATTAAAATTAAGGATCTGAAACCAATATTACTATATCCAGCAAGGCTATTCATAGTAGATGGTAACATAAAGAGCTTCTTAGAGAAAAAAAAGAAAAAAGAAAAGTGATAAAGGAGTTTATCACCACCAAACCGGCACTGCAAGAAATGCTGAAGGCATTGCTCTAATGAGAAGGAAAGGAGGCCATAGAGCACAGCTTGGCATACAGAAAGATAGGCATACAGAATTGAAGTGGCAATAAATAAGTACCTATCCGATATATAAATCGACCAAACAGCAGAAAGACCAGTCGCAATGATGTGCACTGACCACCAGGGGGCAGGCGCTCAATGCAAGAGCTACCCCCTGGTGGCCAATGCACTACCACAGGGGAGCACCACTCAGCCAGAAGCTGGGCTCACAGATGGTGAGCACAATGGCAGGGGCAGTGGAGGTGGTGGGATCTTAAGGATGTACAACTGATGGCTCAGGTGCACTCCTGCAGGCCTTCCAAGAGGGCACTGGTTGGTCTGAGGGACACCCAGCCCCCAAGTGCATGAATTTTGTGCACCCATCCTCTAGTCAATAATCTGACATGTAAATGGATTAAGTACTCCAATAAAAAGACATTGGGTACCTGAATGGAAACAAAAACATGAACATGCTTACAAGAGACCCACCTCAGAACAAAAGACTCACAGAAAAAGAGTGAAGAGATAGAAAAAAAATAAAAATGAAAAAAAAAAAAGCAAAACCTGGGGTAGCAATACTCAATATCTGACAAAATAGACTTCAAAATGAAGACAATCAAAAGAGACATCACAGGTCACTAAATAATACTAAAGGGTTGATTCAACAAGACGATATAACCCTGGTAAACATATATGCATGCAGTATAGCAACACCTAAATATATAAAAAAAACTTGTAGGGGACTTTAATGGAAAGATCAACAGCAAAACAGTCATAGTTGGGCACTTTAACATCTCACTGACTTCACCAGACAAAATATTAACAAGGAAACAGAGCCTCTAAATGACACATTGGATCAGATGGATTTAATTGATATTTATAGAACATTTTACCACAAAGAAGCAGAATATATATTCTTCTCAAGTTCAAACAGCTCATTCTCAAAGATAGACCACAAGTTAGAACACAAAACAAGTCTCTGCAAGTTCAAGAAGATTAAAATCATTTCAAGCATGTTCTCAAATCGCAGTAGAATGAAATTAGTAATCAACTACACTAAAAACACTCAAAAACATGCAAACACATGGAGGCTAAATAGCATGTTAGTAAACAATGAATGAATTACCAATAAGATCAAGAAAAAAATCAAGAACTTCTGGATACTAATGAAAATGAACAGAGAACAATCCAATGTCTCTGGGACACAGAAAAAAAAAAAACAGTATCAAAAGGGAAGTTCATAGCACTACAGGCTTACCTCAAAAACAATAAAAATTAAGAATAAACTATTTAACCTTACAACATAAAGAATTAGAGAGAGAACAATAAGAAAAGCCCAGAGTAAGTAGAAGGAAGAAAATAATAAAAATTAGAGGAGAAATAAATGACACAGATGTTAAAAAAACAAAACAAAACCAAATGAGAACCAAGATGGCAGCATAGGTAAAACACCTATCTTGCCGTCATACACAGCAATTTTAAAACTACAACTTAACGAAGGAACAAACACCATCCAGAAACACTGGAAAGCTGGCCAAGTGAAAATTCCACAAATAAAAGTGAAGATAAGACACTGTGATTCGGAGGAGCAGTGGCGGACAGCGTTGCAGATATGCCCCGAGTCAGAGGTTTGGAGGAGCCGCACGTGCCAGCGGAGAGGGCGGGCGGCTGAAAACCAGCCAGTTTTCTTGAATGGGGGAGACAAAGACATCCCACTGGACTGATTCTCCAGCTCTGGGCGAAGTCCAGGGAACCCACTATCATACGGGGTAAAAACTGGACAGTGGGAGGACATGCTGAAGCTCGGGTGCTGCAGGGGTCTGTGGGCTTGTGGAGAGGGCAAGCTTGTGCAGAGTATGTGTGAACTTGGGAACAGCGCAGCTGTGTGACCGTGACTGTGTAGAGAGTGCTCACAACTTGCTCTCTCATTCGGGAAACCATCAGACTGCTTTGTTTTACGACCCTGGGTGAGACCTTGGGTGTGCAGACTCATTTGGGGAGAGTCTGAATGCCCCAGCAGCTGGTGGAGCTCAGCAGCGGCTCTCTCTCAGAGGTGCTGGCAGCCATTGCCCCCGGCACAGAGCCCCTGGGGCTGCACAAGGCAGAGCTAACGCTGTCTGCTTGGCCCAGAGACTCTGCCCATCCAACCTGAGCACAGCTGAACATCACAGACAATTGGCCTGGAGGTCAACCCCTCCAAGTGTTAACAATGATTAACCTGAGCTTAACTTCAGCAAGACTGTGCAACCCATATCCACCTCAGGTAACTGGGGAGGCCGAGCCACTGTCCCTTGTAGGACATCTACCACACAAAGCTAATTGACCAACTCAGGGAAGCAGCCACCATGCAGAGACATGGAAAGAAATCAGATGTGAAAGAAATGGAGGGAAAAAAAAAACGACCGGACATGGAATTCAAAACCACAGTTATAGGGCTTCTCAAGAGGCTCCTAGAAAAGGTCGAGACCTATAAGGAAATAAGCAAGACCGCAAAGGAAATGAATGAGTCCTACAAGGAAATGAACGAGACCCTCAAGGATATGAAGGAGACTCTCAAGGATATAAAAAAGAACGAACCAGAAATAAAGCATACACTGACTGAAATAAAAAATATTATACAAAGACCTAAAAGTACTCTAGAGCACCCCAAGAACCAAGTTAAAGATTTGAAATACAAAGAGGTAAAATCCACTCAGCTGAAAAAGCAAGAAACCAAAAGAATCCAAAAAATTGAAGATAGTATAAGGGGCCTCTGGGACAACCTCAAGCATACCAACATCCGAATTATAGGGGTGCCAGAAAAAGAGAGAGAGCAAGACAATGAAAACCTATTTGAAGAAATAGTGACTGAAAACTTCCCACACCTGGTGAAAGAAATTGACTTAGGAGTCCAAGAAGTGCACCGAACCCCAATATATAGGAACCTTAAGAGGACCACAGCAAGGCACATCATAATTAAAATGCCAAGAGCAAAAGACAAAGAGAGAATATTAAAAGCAGCAAGAGAAAAACAATTAGTTACCTATAAGGGAGCACCCGTATGATTGTCAGCGGATTTCTCAACAGAAACAATGCAGGCCAGACAGGAGTGGCAAGAAATATTCAAAGTGATGAATAGCAAGAATCTGCAACCAAGATTACTCTATCCAGCAAAGCTATCATGCAGAATTGAAGGTCAGATAAAGTGCTTCGCAGATAAGAAAAAGCTAAAGGAGTTCATCACCACCACACCAATATTATATGAAATGCTGAAAGATATTATTTAAGAAGAGGAAGAAGAAAAAGATAAAAGTGTAAATTATGAACAACAAATACACACCTATCAACAAATGAATCTAAAAATCAAGTGAATTAATAAGCTGATGAACAGGATAAACTGATGAGTGTAACAGAATCATGGACATAGAGAGGGAATGGACTGACAATTCTTGGGGAGAAAAGAGGTGTGGGAAGTGCAGCAAGAGACTGGACAAAAATCATACAGCTATGGGAGAGGACAGTGGAGGGGGGTGAGGGCAGAGGGTGGGATGGGTACCAGGTGGAGGGGAGCTATAGGAGGGAAAAAAGGGGAGCAATGTAATTAATATACTGAACAATAAAGTTTTTTAAAAAATGAATTAAAAAATACCAAAAAAAGTCAATGAATCCAAGAGCTGGTTCTTTCAAAGATAAACAAGATTGATGAACCTTAGCCAGACTCATCAAGAAACAAAGAGAGAGGACCCAAGTATATAAAATCAGAAAATGAAAGCAGTGAACTAACAACTGACACCAAAAGAATACAAAGGATTTTAAGAAAATACTGTGAACAACTATGTGCCAACAAATTGGACAACCCAGGCAAAATGAAAAAATTCATAAAATATACAATTTTCCAAAACTGAATCAAGAAGGATCAGAAAATCTGAATAGGCTAATAAAAACTAAAGAAATAGAAGCAGTAATAAAAAGAAAAATCCCATCAAACATAAGTCCTGGTCCAGATGTCTTCACAGGGGAGTTTTACCAAACCTTCAGAGAATAACACTTATCCTCCTTAAACTTTATCAAAAAATCCAAGAGGAAGAAACACTGCCAACCTCTTTTTTTTAATGAGGCCAGCATTTTCCTAATTCCAAAACCAGATAAGTCACTACAAGGAAAAAGAATTACAGGCAAATAACCCTGATGAACATAGATGCTAAAATCCTCAACAATATATTAGCAAAGTGGGTCCAGCAATATTTTAAAATATACCATGACCAATTGGAATTTATTACAGGGATGCAAGGCTCGTACAATATTCACAAATCAATAAACATGATACATCACATAAACATACTGAATGACAATATTCAAATGATTATACCAATAGACACAGAAAAAGCATTAAAACCCAACACCCATTTTTGATAAAAATTCTAGCAGTGAGAAGAGGGATCATATCCCAACATAATAAAGGCCATATATGACAAATCTACAGCTAACATCATATTCAATGGGCAAAACCTAAAATGATTTTCCCTAAGAGCAGTAACAATGCAGGGATGTCTACTTTCACCTCTCTTATTCAACATCCCAGACACAGCGATCAGACAAGAAGAAATAAAAGGCATCTAAATTGGAAAGAAGGAAATAAAACCCTCATTATTTGCAGATGACATGGCATTGTACATAGAAACCCATGAAAATTCAAGTAAAAAATCCTAGATTTAATAACTTAATTTGGCAATAAAGCAACATACAAAATCAACATCCAAAAATCGTTGGCTCTTTTATACACCAGTAATGAAATCTCAGAAATAGAAACTGAACAAGCAATCCCATTTACCATTGCAACAAAAAAAATTAAGATACTTAGAAATAAATTTAACCAATAAGGTAAAAGACTTGTACTTGGAAAACTACAGAAATTTGAATAAAAAGATAGAGGAAGATATAAACAAGTGGAATAATATACTATGTTCATGAATTGATAAAATTAACATCATTAAAATGTCCATAATACCCAAGGCAATCTACCGATTCAATGCATTCTCTATTAAAATACCAACAGCATTATTTCGCAGATCTAGAACAAATATGCTAAAAATTTATATGGAACCAAGAAAGAGCCTGGATATCCACAATAATCTTTAAAAAGAACAAAGTTGGAGGAATCACAATACTAGATATCAAGTTATACTACAAAGCCTCTGTAATTAAAACAGCCTGGTACTGGCACAATAACAGGCATAGATCAATGGAAAGAACAGAGAACCCAGAGATCAACCCAAGCCATTACGTTCAATTAATATTTGACAAAAGAGGCAAGACATACAATGGAGTCAAGACAGTCAGTCTCTTAAATAAATAGTGTTGGGAAAATTGGACAGATACATGCAAAAAAAATGAAGCTAAACCACCTACTTAAACGGTTCACAAGAATAAACTTAAAATGGATAAAAGACTTAAATGTAAGTCATGAAACCATAAAATTCCTAGAAGAAACCATACACACCAAAATCTCAGACATTTCTGGTAGCAATATGTTTAAGGATACATTTCCTAGGGCAAAGGAAACTAACCATTAACAAAACAAAAAAGGATTCCACTGTATGGGAGACCATATTTGGCAATGATACATCTAATAAAGATTTGGTATTCAAAATATATAAGGAAATTACATACTTTAACAAAATAAAGAAAAAATCCAATTATAAAAATGGGCCAGCCGAGACCGGTTTGGCTCAGTGGATAGAGCGTCGGACTGCGGACTGAAGGGTCCCGGGTTCGATTCCGGCAAGGGCATGTACCTTGGCTGCGGGCACATCCCCAGCAGGGGGCGTGCAAGAGGCAGCTGATCGATGTCTCTCTCTCATCGATGTTTCTGACTATCTATCCCTCTCCCTTCTGCTCTGTAAAAAATCAATAAAATATATTTTTTAAAAAATGGGCCAAGGATCTAAATAGACACTTCTCCAGGTGAACATACAGAAGGCCAAAAAGACATGTGAAAAAAAAAACTCAATCAGAGAACCAAAAAGAAAACACAATTTAAAAACAGAAACATCATCACAGAGAGATGCAAATTAAAATGACAATGAGATGCCATCTAACACCTGTCAGAATGGCTACCATCAACAAATCAACAAATGACAAGTGCTGGTAAGGATGTGGATAAAAGAGAACCCTAGTACACTGCTGGTGGGAATGCAAACAGGTGCAACTATCATGAAAAAGAGAATGGAGTTTTATCAAAAAATTAAATACGGAACTGCCACTTGACCCAGTAATCTCACTTCTAGGAATATATCCTAAGAAACCTGAAACACTAATCATAAAGAATGTATGCACTCCTATGTTCATAGAAGCACAATTTACAATAGCTACGATGCTAAATAGCCCAAGTGCCCATAAGTAGATGAGTGGATAAAAAAGCTGTGGTACATTTACACCAGGGAATACTATGCAGCAGTAAAACATAAGGATCTCTTACCCTTTGATACAGCATGAACAAACCTGGAGAGCATCATACTAAGGAATATAAGCCAGTCAGATCACAAGTATAACATGATCTCACTCATATGTGGAATATGATGAACAAAAGAGATCCGGAGACTTAGAAGCATTGAAGAGACTGTAGAATTTGAGAAGTTAATGTGGGGGAGGGTGTGATCAATCAAAAAACTTGTATATATTTATATATATTTATATACTAGAGGCCTGGTGCGTGCACAAAATATGTGCAAGAGGGGGGTGTCCCTCAGCAGAGCCTGCACCCTCTCCAATGTGTGACCCCTCAAGGGATGTCCAACTACCCACATAGGCCCAATCCTACAGCCCTCTCACAATCCAGGACTGCTGGCTCCCAATTGCTTGCCTGCTTGCCTTCCTGATTGCCCCTAACCACTTCTGCCTGCCAGCCTGATCACACCCTAACCACTCCCCTGCCAGCCTGATTGATGCCTAACTGCTCCTCTGCCAGCCCTCTTGCCCCCAACTAACCTTCCCTGCAGGCCTGGGTCTCCCCCAACTACCCTTTCCTGCAGGCCTGGTCACCCCCAACATCCCACCTGTGCCATCCTGGTCACCCCTAACTGCCCTCTCCTGCAGGCTTGATTGCCCCCAACTGCCCTCCTTTGCAGGCCTGGTCCCTCCCAACTGCTCTCCCCTGCTGGCCATCTTGTGGCAGCAATCTTTTGTCCACATGGGGACAGCCATCTTACGTGTTACAATGATGGTTAATTTGCATATTACTCTTTTATTAGATAGGATTATTAGATAAGATAGAGGCCTGGTGCACAGGTGGGGGCCAGCTTGCTTGCCATAAAGGGTGTCCTGGATCAGAGTGGGGGTTACCTTGGGGAGTGCAGCGGCCTGGGTGAGGGGGCCTATGGTGGTTTACAGGCAGCCATGCCCCCGGCAACCCAAGTAGAGGCCCTGGTATCTGGGATTTATTTATCTTCTATAATTGTAACTTTGTAGCCTTGAGCAGAGCCAAGCCTCCTGCTTGATCTCTGGCCACAGCCACTTTTGTTGTGATTTATTTATCTTCTATAATTGAAACTTTGTAGTCTTGAATGGAGGCCTGGGCCTGTCAGGATATGTGGAAAGCTTGGCTTCCTCCATTGCTGGGAAACCCCAAGCTTCCTGCTACCGCCATGGTTGCAGCCATTTTCATTGGGTTAATTTGCATACCTGCTCCTGATTGGCTGGTGGGTGTGGCTTGTGGTATAGCATAGTGGTGGTTAATTTGCATATTACTATTTTATTAGATAGGAGATGTGTGTATATTACCTACCTAATAAAAGAGTAATATGCAAATTTGACCATACCTTCACCACACTACAAGCCACGCCCAGAGTCATGCCCACCAGCCAATCAGGAGCAAATTATGCAAATAAACCCCAACAAAGATGGCTGCCACCACTGAGAGCAGGAGGAAGGGTTGAGTTTCCCTGACAACAGAGGAAGCCAAGCTTTCTGCCTGCCTAGACCTCCAGTCAATGTTACAAAATTTCAATTATAAAAGATACAGAAATGGCAGCGGCCACTGAGCTGGAGAGAACAGAGGCTTGGGTTTCCCCGACAATAGAGGAAGCCAACCTTTCTGCCTGCCTAGGCCTCCACTCTATGTTACAATGTTTCAATTATAAAAGATAATTGAAATGGTGGCAGCCACTGAGCTGGAGAGAACAGAGGCTTGGGTTTGCCTGGCAATGGAGGAAGCCAAGCTTTCAGTCTGCCATTGCTGGCCTAGACCTCCACTCTAGGCTACAATGTTTCAAACAGAAATGGCTGCCACCCAAGAGTGAGCAGAAGGCTTGGCTCCGCTCCAGGCTACAAAGTTTCAATTGTAGAACATAAATTAATCCCAGATCCCAGGGCCTCCGCTTGGGTCACTGGGGGACGTGGCTGGCCTGCAAACCTCCACAAGCCCCTTGCCCAGGCTGCCCCTCACTCCAAGGGAACCCCCACCCTGATCCAGGTCACTCTTCAGGGCAAAGCAGCTGGCCCCCACCCATGCACCAGGCCTCTATCCTATCTAATAAAAGAGAAATACACAGATTGACCATCATTCCAACATACCAGAAGGCTGCCCCCATGTGGTCAAAGATCCTGCCTCCATGTGGACACAAGATGGCCATCATAAGATGGCCAGCAGGGGAGGACAGTTGGGAGGAACCAGGCCTGCAATGGAGGGCAGTTGGGGGTGATCAAGCCTGCAGGGAAGGGCATTTAGGGGTGACCAGGCTGGCAGAGGAGGGAAGTTGTAGGCAAACAGGCTGGCAGGGGAGCAGTTAGACATCAATTAGGCTGGCAGGGGAGTGATTAGCGGGTGTTCAAGTTGGCAGGCAGAAGCAGTTAGGGGCAATTAGGAAGGCAGGCAGGTGAGCAGTTTGGAGCCAGCAGTCCTGGATTGTGAAAAGAATGTCCAACTGCCCGTTTTGGCCTGATCCTAAATGGGCAGTTGGACATCCCTCAAGGGGTCCCAGATTGGAGAAGATGCAGGCTTGGCTAAGGGACATCCTCCGCCCTCCCACCCCCGTGCACAAATTTCATGCACTAGGTCTCTAGTTTATATATAAAATCACAGAGGTAAAATAAGTAATTCATAGAAGAAATGGGCTGAAGAAACAAGTTATAGAGGCAAAGGAAGGGCCCTAGGAGCTTGGGAGTGAGGAAGGTAAAAGTAACTTGACTAGAAGGGAGGAGGAGAGGGAGAGAAAGGGAAGAAGGAAGGAGAAGGAGGCTCCTGTATGGGAGAGCACACTGGGTCCTCCATCCTAAGTATTTTAAGGATGAAGGTTTAAGGGAACTCCCAGGGGAAGAACTTAATAGAATATTCAACAGCTTTCCAGGTACTTCCTTTCAGGGTCAGCATCTGCAATGATGACTTGTCAGCACCAGAGCAGGAGATCATTATCCAATGCAGTTGGTCCTGAGGACAGCCATAGGGTCCTCTGGTCTGGGTTTGTTGCTCTTTTGGGCCTGGAGGTGAAATATATCTGAGGCCTAGATGTTATCTTTAGGGATGAAAGGTCAAGGGGTCCAAACTGCATGACTAGCATATGTTAGAGTAGAAAACGTCACCCGGGGGCGAGGTCCCACTCCACTGATGTCCCTTTGTTAAGCACCCAGGGTTTTCCACCCTGGCGCATTGTCCTTGCTCTGCTCATATCTGTCTAACTACCTACCACAGTTATAATTAGCTTTAACAAACTTGAAATGCTATATTTTGAAAATAATTTTTAAAGTTTTGTTAAACATATACATCTTAATTGAAAGAATATGTTTAATGTTTTATACTGAAAATAGGTGAATAAATATTATTACTTTTGGCAGTGGTTCCTGACCTCAAGCTGGAATTACAGTTATGTGAGCCAGTGTATATACACATACAAACAAAAATGAGTAGTACATGGCCATTAAGTAAATATAAAAGGTAAGTAATATATGGTCTCTTAATAGAAAAAATAAAATAATCCATGTCTTACATGATTTACAATGCAGCAAGGTATACAAAGGAAAAATACAAATCCCCAAAATGTAAGAGAGATTAACAGAGTGGGGTAACAGATATAAAAAATATACTGTGTTCTGAGAACTAGGGAAAAGATATTAAGAAGCTTCATGGACTAGGTAGCAGGTAAGCAGGAAGGGAATGCTGAGTGGATTTCAATGGATATGCTTCAAAGGGGTCTTCAAAGCTGGGAGGAAAATCCAAGTCACAGATGAATACCATTCACGAGATAATGGAGTGTTTATTTTGGGTAAAAAACAAAACAATGTCTAATGACAGACTGTATAAAACAAAAAATGAAAATTTTAATCAACCAAGGCTATAAAGAACATAGAATTCAATATAGAATCTGAGGTATCCCACAAAAAATAACAAGAGGATAAATATTACCTAAACACTAAGGCTTGACATGTTTTTTATTAAAGGTTAATTAGCCTTAATAAAAGGGTGGTTGTCCTGTTGCCCACCATGCATCCCAGGAGTCCCTTAAAATCATTGCCACCTTGAGCAAGAATCTTCCTTAATGGATAACTGTGTCTGCCCCAAACTAAAACTAAAATACAAAGTGAAGAAAAATCTACAACAAAACTACAAGAGACTGAAGCATAGTAACCTCCATCTTGGGTAAAAACTCCTATTTAAAATTTTAACCCTGCTATTCTGGCTCCTGTAAACATTTGCTTGCTTAAATAATAGGGAAAAATAAGACTACTCCCATTCCAGAGAGGCCATAAACTATGCTCCAGACAGAATTGTCAGTGCTGGCGCCAGGCCAGGCCTTGAGATATGGTCTCACAACCTGTCCCAGCACACAGGACTTTTCCTCAGAAGGTCAGGAAGTCTCATTCCAAATTTGGAATATAAAGAGCTGGAAAACATATAAATAAGAAAGACTTCCATGATATTGGGCCCCAGAATTTGAGAAGCAAGATTTACTCTGGGCCTTCTAGTGCTAGCGAAATGAACAGGACTCCAAATAAATTTGGCCTTTGATTAAGGCATCTTCTGATTTATAATATAACAAGACCATCACAGCAAGCTTTAACCTTTCTCTCTATTTCTCTTTAAATTATCAAGCTGTATTACTCTCTACTTAGGAGGCATCTCTTGTCTCCAAATGCCATCATTCATGGACAGACACACTAAAAATTCTTTGGTATTTAAGGATCACGCTTAATTACTGCCTAAGGAATTTCCTTTCAGATATGAAACCAAGAGAGGTTAAACTACTACTCAAGAGTACACAGTGAAGCTGAAACCGGTTTGGCTCAGTGGCTAGAGCGTCGGCCTGCGGACTGAAAGGTCCCAGGTTCGATTCCGGTCAAGGCCATGTACCTTGGCTGTGGGCACATCCCCAGCAGGGGGTGTTCAAGAGGCAGCTGATCGATGTTTCTCTCTCATTGATGTTTCTGACTTTCTATCCCTCTCCCTTCCTCTCTGTGAAAAATCAATAAAATATATTTTTTTAAAAAAAGAGTACACAGTGAAGAGAAAAAGAGTTTCTCTTCAGAGTGTAAGGGGTGAGGAGCTCAGATGCCATAGCAGGGATCTAGTTTGATTATTTTTGCCCTTCCCAGTCTAACACGGGCATTTGTGTAAATGAAATCCAATTAGTGCCATTTGCCAGCCACACCTAAGGACAGACAAATTAAGATAATAAATCTAATTTTGGTATCCTATCTAATAAAAGAATAATATGCAAATTTGACCATACCTTTGCCACACCCACCAGCCATGCCCATCAGCCAATCAGGAGCAGATTTTTGAATAAACCCCAACCAAGATGGCTGCCACCACTGAGAGCAGGTGGAAGGCTTGGGTTTCCCCGGCAACAGAGAAAGCCAAGCTTTCTGAGTCCCTAGGCCTCCACTCAATGTTACAAAATTTCAATTATAAAAGATACAGAAATGGCGGCAGTGACTGAGCTGGAGAGAACAGAGGCTTGGGTTTCCCTGGCAACGAAGGAAGTCAAGCTTTCAGTCTGCCATTGCCGGCCTAGGCCTCCACTCTAGGCTACAAAGTTTCAAACAGAAATGGCTGCCACCCCTGGAGTAAGCAGAAGGCTTGGCTTCGCTCCAGGCTACAAAGTTTCAATTGTAGACATAGATTATTCCCAGATACCAGGGCCTCTGCTTGGGTCGCTGGGGGGCATGGCCAGCCTGCAAACCTCCACAGGCCCCTCGCTCAGGCTGCCCCTCACCTCAAGGGAATCTGCACCCTGATCTGGGACACTCTTCAGGGCAAAGCAACTGGCCCCCACCCATGCAGCAGGCCTCTATCCTATCTAATAAAAGAGTAATACAAGGTTGACCATCACTCCAACACACAAGAGAGCTTCCCCCATGTGGTCAAAGATCCTGCCCCCATGTGGACACAAGATGGCCACCACAAGATGGCCAGCAGGGGAGTGCCATTGGGAGGTTCCAGGCCCTGCAAGGAGGGCAGTTGTGGGCGACCAGGCCAGCAGGGGAGGACAGTTAGGTGTGACCACCTGACAGAGGAGGGAAGTTGTAGGCAAACAGGCTGGCAGGGGAGCAGTTAGACATCAATTAGGTTGGCAGGGGAGTGGTTAGGGGATGATCAGGCTGGCAGGCAGAAACAGTTAGGAGCAATCAGGGAGGCAAGCAGGTGAGCAATTTGGAGCCAGCAGTCCTGCATTGTGAGAAGGATGTCCAATTGCCTGTTTAGGACTGATCCTACCAGGATTGGGCCTAGACGGGCAGTCAGAAATCCCTCAAGGGGTCCCATATTGGAGATGGTGCAGGCTGGGCTAAGGGACATCTCCTACCCCTGTGCACAAATTTCGTGCACCAGGCATCTAGTCTACACTAATAAAAGAGAAACATTCAAATCGACCATCACTCTGCCACGCCCACCAGCCAATCAGAGTGAGTATGCAAATTAACCCAACAAATATGGCAGCTAATTTGCCTATGCAGATGTGAAGTCTGAAGACAGCATAGAAGAAAGAAGGAGATAAAGCAGAAAGTGGGCGGTGGTGGCAGAGGGAGGGAAAGCACAGGCAGCAGCAGTGGCAACAGTGGTTGTGGGAGGAAAGGTGCTGGGTGGCAGTGGTGGCAGGGAAGGTCACCTGGGCAGGCTTCACTCAGACCGCAGGAGTCTTCCTGCAAAGGGCTTCTAGTATCAGCATAAAATTTATGAATAGTCTATTGATCCTCCCCTAAGGCCAACTCTACACATCAAGCCTTTAAAATCCCTGAAAACAAAGGTCCCAGCTCACTCTCCCTCCAGGAAGCACACCTATACCATTCATTTCCCTCTCTCATTTCTTATAGGAGCCCATCTCCTAACTTCTAAGGGACCCCTGAGACTTGCAACCAGAAGAACAATCAGCAGGAGCAGTTCATCCCAGGCTGAACCCTGAACCTGTCTCCAAGGCCTCCTTTTCTCTGACTTCCCACTGAGCAAATCAGCCTAGCCTAGGCTCTCCTGTTGATTTTTTAAGCCCTTCCTTGTATCTCTGTCCTAAGTGTGTTTTTGCTGTGGTCAATAAATTCTTGCTTGCTTTCCTACACTTGTCTCCTGATTGAAATCTTTCCTTCAAGAAGACCAGAACCGAGGTCTTGTTATCTTATCTGTGGTCTTACCGGTAACACCCATGCAATCAGTAACCATTCTTTTCCAGACTATCTCCTAAATATACCTCATTGCCTATCATATCCTATCCACCTCCTCCTCTAGCCCAGGTCGCTATCATTTCTTCCCACAAATTCCTGACTCCAACCCCTCCAATTGGCTTCTCATGAAGCCAATTTTTTTCTAAAATCTGATTCAGAATAGGCAAAGCCACTGCCTAGAGCTGTAATGTGTAAACACTGCCCTGGGATAATGTCTGTGTTACTCAATGTTCCTTTAGTTGGTCCTTCTTCTTCTTACCCTCACCTCTCTCCCCACAAAATGGTTCTATTGATTAATTCTACTCTATGTCCTAGACTTGTGACCGATATCTCCACCAGGGAATCTTGGCTCTGGCCTTACTCCTTTGCCAGGCTCCTGGTTATTGGTCCTTCAGGTTTCAGCACCAACCTCAGGTCACTCTAGGAAAACCTTCACCATCCACACGCTTCTGTGAATGCAGCAATTAAAACACATGCCCTTCTGCCCATGTTTTGTGAGTTTGGTTGTTAAGCCTTTCCATGTTGTGAGCTCTGGAAGAAATAAATCCTGTCCTGTAGGAAAGTCAGACAGAGCCTCCTTTAAGGGCCAGGAGCAGGGTGGAAGAGATGAATGGGGGAAAAGGGAAGACATCTGTAATAATTTTAAGAATAAAGGAATTTTTAAAGAAGAGACTGAGGTAGGGGCAGTAGTCCCACACACCCACCTTCTGCCTGCAGGAATTCAATTTCCTTGACAATAGTGGGAGTAGGATTCTTGGAATACTGCTGGAATAAGCACTTGCAGAGGCCCCACAGGATGAATGGTTTTTATTGGCATGTAATTCTATTTCCTGGGTTATAAAGTCCCATGCCCTTTACCCAATCCTAAAAAAGATATAGCTGGGGGTCCAGCAGAGCCAAAAGTGGAGCCAGTGTCCAGGGTTTCTGTTCCATGATGGAGCTGGGTCCAGCAGAGTATCATTCTAGTTAAAAAATCCACTAGTCCATTGTATGGAGTCCACATGGCCAGCTTGTGGGTGTAGGGAAGCTTGCCCTCTGCAACAGGAATCCCCAGAGTGCAGGCAAGCAAGAGAGAGAAAGGGCCTCCTTTGTTTAGGAGCTTAAATATCAAATCTTCCTGCACTTGCAACGGCCACACCTATTCTGGCCACTGATTTGTTCCCAGGTGTGAGTGACAGCTAAGCACCTTTCCACGTCACCCAGACGTCACTGGGCATGCATCTGTTGTCCAGTGTCTTCACCCAATAACCTGTGGGGAACAAACTTGGAGAATGTTAACTTCAGCTTCCTGGCAAATCTGTATAAGTGGCATGCCTATATTATCTAGTCTTCCCTTTATTCTATTATCTAATAACCAGGTTATTACAAAAGTATCAATTGGAAGTTCCAGGAAATGGAGATTTTGAAGGAAGTGGAAGGGACAGGGTCTCTCCAGCCCAGGTTTTCAACTCACACTAGACAGGAAGGCCTCTTGGTCCACAGGGACCCCGGTATCCTAGGAGTCACGCCTGTGATCAGCAGCAGACATCTGCTATGTTTGGCGAGGGAAGGGCAGTGGAGTCAGTGGCTGTTCTCAGTATGTTTACAAGGAAGCTACCCAAATGGGGCTCCAGATCTCCCTTGC
The DNA here is from genome assembly GCA_027563665.1 of Antrozous pallidus. Taxonomy (NCBI): domain Eukaryota; kingdom Metazoa; phylum Chordata; class Mammalia; order Chiroptera; family Vespertilionidae; genus Antrozous; species Antrozous pallidus. The sequence goes on from CM050514.1 coordinate 115,408,828, forward strand.
TCCTGACACTTCAGTCCTCCGAATCCACTCCACTTCTGCAGCAGTGACTCAGCTCCACTAGATTATGTGCAAGGATCCACTTCACCCCCATTCCATGCTTTAGTCTCTAAATCTTCAGCCTCTACCCTCCAACTCTCATATCCTAGCATCTTCTTTCAGACCCTACAACCCATATTTTTTTCTCATACTTGGGCATCATCTGTCACTACCTCATATTGAGACTGTCACACCCCCAGTGTTCCCTTAGTGCTGGTGCTACAGGTTAGCCCGGGGCTTTCAGAAGCCTGCTTGGAGAGGCGGCTCTGCACTCAGGCCTCAGTTTCCCTACTTGATATGAAGACCCTTGGATTCAAGACAGAGAGGAATGTGTTAAGATGGATGGGCTAGACATTCTCTTCATTTGTACAATGGAGACAGTTAACCTTAACCAGAGGCTCAATTGCTCAGACTTCCTTAGCCAGCAGTTCAACTTTTGCCTTCTACCCAAAAGGAGAAATAAAAACTGCAGGTCTCAGAAGAGAGAGATCATTTCTCTCCAGATACTTTTACCGGTCAGTTACATGACTGTTTGGCAGTTGCGGGAATGTAGGTCATGGTTAGGAGCTGGAAATGCAGTTTGTAAGCTGTTGATTCACACTGTGGTGCTCATACTGGGGAGCTGAGAAGATGAGGCCACTCCGGGGGAGAATGTCCTAAAGAGGAAGGGGAAGTTGGAGAACCTGTCAAGTTTCAGTTCCACAGCTATTAATGATTCTGTTGTGATATTCGTCAACTTCCTCTCTAAGCTTTATTTTCCCTTTCTAGATAATATATGTATGTGGTAGAAGGGGCAAGGAGTGGAGAGTGGTCATTGATACTTTTTACTTGTGTTAAGAGCATTCCTTCAAGAATACCAGACTATTTTAGATTCTCACATCCACCACCAGAGATCACTATTGACTAACTATCTCAAGAGCATTTTAGTCAGTTTAGGACTGCCCTGCTACTTTCATATGTTTATACACATTACTTTGAAAAATGAAACAATGACCTCCAAGATAAAGGCTTCAATTTATGCAGCACCCTCAACACAGAAGGAAAACGAATCTGTGAAGCCAGTAGTTCCCCAAATTTGTTGCATATTAGAACCTTTAAAAGGTGCTGATGCTTGGCACCTGTTTCCACATATTCTGATTTCATTGATAAGGCGTACAATGTGGGCATCAGCACTTTTAACCAGTCCCCAGTGAAACCCAATTATGTGCCCTTGATTGGGAATCAAACCCACAACACTTCTGTGCGGGTTGACACTCTAGCCACTGAGCAATACCAGCAGGGCCTGCTTCTCAGTTTTAACAAAAGAACCTGACCTAAACTTTACATGTGTCAGCTTCAGAGGAGAAAAGCAGCAGTCCTTAGGGAAGCATTTCTAGGAACATGCTTGATGCAGCTCTAACTTGAGACAATAATAGCACCTATGCGCCATTTAGTATTGCCAGGAACAAAAGCCTCACTAGAGTAACCAGAGAATTAAATTGAAAAATGGTAATAGTAGCTTTTACTTACTAAGCTCTTACAATGTGCCAGGGATATCTTACCCTTAATAGGGTATAGTTCATTTAACATTCAAAATAAGAGGTTAGATGCTCACATTATTTCCATTGTACAATGAGAAAATTGACACACAGAATGATTAAATAATTTGCTCACCATAACACAACTAGTAAATTGAGAGCCAAGGTTCAAATCCAGGTAATCCATCTCCAAGAACACAAATGCTTAAACACTATGCTATTCTACTTCCTAATCCAAAAACCAGTGAAATTTATCCCTTTCTCCCTCATTTTGTCTATGTTCCCTCCATTAGTGTTTATCCTTCCTTCATTCTCTACTCTCATCTCCAAGGCCTACATTTCTGGCCATTGCTCATTGTTATTTTACACAGGTTTTTAGCCTCACACGACACTGTGCTCTGGGGAGAGACAGGGATGTAACATTTATTTTATCACTATGTGGCAGGAACTTCACTACAAATTTTAAGTGTATTATTTCACATGGGGCTCATAGTAACAGTAGTATAGGAAAAAACAGGCTTGATGAGATAAAATAACTTGTTCAGCTGATGTGGTTTGGTCTCAGGCTCGTGAACTACATAAAATTCCCTGGCTCCTGCTGCCTAAATTGGGGGGAAGGGTCATGGGCCACAGAAAAATGGCAGAAATAAGTTAATATATCAGAATATAAAATAAATAGAATGCATGAGCCACCTGCCATGTGCCAAACACCATGCTAAATGCTTTAAATGTCTTATCTCATTTAATCCTCTTGACCACACGCAGGTAGGAAATGAGAAATTGGAGGCTGTGAGAAATTAAATAACTATGACTATAAGGATTCCACTCATTTGTGTCCAAGTTAATTCATTCAGCAAATATATATCAGGCACTTACTATAGGCAATGTTCTAGGTACTGGAGATATAACTGTGAAGAAGACAAAATCTCTGCTCTCGATTTGCTTTTTGTCTAGTAGAGGAGAAAGACAAATAGGAAACAAATATATAATGTGATGTCGGTAAAAACTAAATAAGAAATAAAAAAAGTAGGTAGGTGAGTACTGGAGTCTGAGGGTATGTTACATGGAAGTAATATTAAAAAGGACCTAAAATGAAGTGGGGGCAGTAAGTCGTGGAAAGATGTGAGCACACGTTCTAGGTACAGGGAACAGCAAGTGCTAAGGTTATGAGGAGAGAATGAGCAGCAAGAGGGTTTCTGTGTGTAAGGTGCAATGAAAGAGCTGATAGGAAATGATGTTGAAGTGAGATAATGAGATTGGCTAGAAAATGTAGGGTCTTGCTGGCCAAGCTAAGAAATCTGAATTATCATGGGAAGCCCTTGGAAAGTGATACTAGCTCTTTCTCCCTCTCTCTCTTTCTTTTTTAAAAAAAATATATTGACTTATTTAAAATTTATTTTATTGTTTAAAGTATTACAAATAGTAGTACATATATCTCCTTTTTCTCCCCATTGGCCTTCCCCCTGCACCCCTAAACCCTCCCCCCTCACATGCCCTCACACTCCCCTCTTCAGTATCTTGCATCCGTTTGTTATGCTTATGTGCAAGCATACAAGTCCTTCCATTGATCTCTTGCCACCCCCAACCCTCCCAATGGTCCTGCTGTAGTTTGATAGTCTGTTTGATGCTTCTTTGCCTCTATATCTATTTTTGTTCATCAGTTTATAATATTCTTTATTATCCATAAATGAGTGAGATCATGAGGTATTTTTATTTCACTGACTGGCTTGTTTCACTTAGCATAATGCTCTCTAGTTCTATTCATGCTGTTGCAAATGGTAAGAATTCCTTCTTTTTTACCACAGAATAGTATTCCATTGTGTAGATGAACTATAGTTTTCTAATCCATTCATCTGCTCATGAGCATTTAGGCTTTTTTCAAATCTTAACTAATGTAAATTGTGCTGCTATGAACATAGAGGTACATTAATCCTTTCTGATTGTATCCTTTCTGATTGGTGTTTGTTTTCTTGGGATATATTTCTAGAAGTGGTATTACTGGGTCAAATGGAAGTTCCATTTTCAATTTTTTGAGAAAACATAATACTGTTTTCCACCGTGGCTGCACTACTCTGCATTATCACCAGCAGTGAAGGAGAGTTCTTTTTTCTCCACATCCTCTCCAGCACCTGTCTCTTGCTGCTTTGTTGATGATAGCCACCCTGTCAGGTTTGAGGTGGTACCTCATTGTCATTTGGATTTGCATCTCTGGGATGATTAGTGACTTTGAGCATGTTCTCATATGTCTCTTGGCCTTTCTTATGTCCTCTTTCAAAAAGTACCTTTTGCCCATTTTTTGACTGGGTTGTTTATCTTCCTTTTGTTAAGTTGTATGAGTTTCCTGTAAATGTTGGAGATTAAACTCTTATTGGAGATAACATTGGCAAATATGTTCTCCCATGCTGTGGGCTCTCTTGTTGTTTTGTTGATGGTTTCTTTTGCTGTGCAGAAGCTTTTTTTTTTTTGATGTAGTCCCATTTGTTTATTTTCTCTTTAGCTTCCATTGCCATGGGATCTATCTGTATTACTAAAGATATTGCTATAACAAATGTCTGTTATTTTGCTGCCTGTGGCTTCTAAGATTTTTATGGCTTCCCATCTTATGTTTAAGTCCTTTATCCATTTTGAGTTTATTTTTGTGTATGGAGTACATTGGTGGTCTAGTTTCATTTTTTTGCATATACCTGTCCAATATTCCCAACACCAATTATTGAAGGGACTGTCTTGTCTCCATTGTATGTTCTTGCCTCCTTTGTCAAATATTAAATGAGCATAATGGCTTGGTCAATTTCTGGGTTCTCTGTTCTGTTCCACTGCTCTATATGTCTGTTCTTGTGCCAGTACCAGGCAGTTTCGAGAACAGTGGCTTTATAGTACAGCTTGATATTTGGTATTGTGATCCCTAACATTGTTCTTTTTCTCAAGATTGTTGCAGATATTTGGTGTCTTTTTTATTCCAGATGAATTTTTGGAGAATTTGTTCTAGGTCTTTGAAGTATGGCATTGGTATTTTAATGGGGATTGCAATGAATTTATGGATTACTTTGAGTAGTATGGACATTTTAATGATGTTGATTCTACCAATCCAAGAATGTGGTATATTCTTCCATTTGTTCACGTCTTCCTCTATCTCTTTTTTCAATGTCCTGAAATTTTCTGAGTACAGGTCCTTTGTCTCTTCAGTTAAGTTTATTGCTAGGTTATCTTAATTTTTTTTTGTTACAATGGTAAATGGGATTGCTTTTATAATATTTCTTTTGGTGAGTTCATTATTGGTGTACCAAAAAAAGCCTTAGACTCCTTGGTGCTAATTTTGTATCCTGATACACTGCCAAATCATTTATTCAGTCTAGTAGTTTTTTTATGGAGTCTTTGGGTTTTCTATGTACAATATCATGTCATCTGCGATATCCAATTTGGATGCTTTTTATTTCTTCTTCTTCTCTGATCGCAATGGCTAGTATTTCCAGTATTATGTTGCACAGGAGTGATGACAGTGGGCATCCCTGTCTTGTTCCTGTTCTTAGGGGAAATCGTTTTACTTTTGCCCATTGAGTATGATGTTGGCTGTGGGTCTGTCATATAAGGTGTTTATTATGTTGAGGTATGATCCTTCTATTTCCACCTTGCTGAGAGTTTTTATCAAGAAAAGATGTTGCATTTTATCAAATGCTTTTTCTTCATCAATGCATATGGGTATATAGTTTTTATCTCTCAGTTTGTATGTGTGGTGTAGCACATTTATTTATTTGGGGATGTTGTACCAACCTTGCATCACCAGAGTGAATCCCACTTTGTCATGGTGTATGATCTTTCTAATGTAATGCTGGATTCGATTTGCTAGAATTTTGGCATCTATATTCATGAGGGATATTGTCCTGTAATTCTCTTTCCTTGTATTGTCTTTATCTGGTTTTGGGATTAGGGTAATGCTTCATAGAAAGAGCTTGGAATTGTTCCTTCCTCTTGAATTTTTTGGATTAGTCTGAACAGGATAGGTTTATTTTATTTTATTTATATATTTTGTTGATTTGTACAGAGAGGAAGGGAGAAGGATAGAAAGTTAGAAATGTCCATGAGAGAGAAACATCAACCAGTTGCCTCCTGCACACCCCCTACTGGGGATATGCCTGCAACCAAGGTACATGCCCTTGACGGAAATTGAACCTGGGATCTTTCAGTCCACAGGCTGTGCTCTATCTGTTGAGACAAACTAGTTTTGTTTGAAGAGGATAGGTTTAATTCTTCTTTGAATGTTTGATAAAACTCCCCTGTGAAGCTGTCTGGTTCATGGCTTTTGTTTTTTTGGAAGTTTTTTTGATTACTGCTTCAATTTCCTCCATAGTTTCTGCCTATTCATATTTTTTTATTCCTCCTGGTTGACTTTTGCAAGGTTTTATTTTTTCTAGGAATATGTCCATTACTTCTAGGCTTACTAGTTTGTGGGAGTAGAGTTGCTCATATTATTTTTTGTGTAATTCTTTATATTTTTCTGGGGTCTGTTGTTATTTGACATCTTTCATTTCTGATTTTGTGTATTTGGGTATTCTCTCTTTGCTTCTTGGTGAGCCTGGCTAGAGGTTCATCAATCTTATTTATCCTTTCAAAGAACCAGCTATTGGTTTCATTAATATTTTTTTATCAATTTTTTGTCTCTATATTATTTATTTCCACTTTGGTCTTTATTATTTCCTTCCTTCTGTTAACATTGGGCTTTTCTTGTAGCTCTTTTTCTAGTTCTTCATAGTTTAGATGGTTTATTATTAGTTTTTCTTCGATTTTATTTTTTTGAGGTAGGCCTGTAATGCTATGAACTTCCATCTCAGGATTGCTATCACTGTGACCCAAAGATTTTGGATTTTTGTTTGTTTGTTTGTTTTCATTGTCATTGGCTTCCAGGATGTTTTTTTTTTTAAATTTTCTGCTTTGATCTCATTGGTTCCCCCCCCCCCCCATTATTTAATAGCATGTTATTCAGCTTCCAAGTTTTTGAATTTTTTTTATCGTTTTAGTGTAGTTGATTTCTAATTTTATGCCATTGTAACCTGAGAAGATGCTTTATATGATTTCAATCCTCTTGAATTTGGAGAGATTTGCCTGTGTCCCAATATGTGGTCTATCTTTGAAAAGGTCCCAGGTGAACTTGAGAAGAATGTATATTTTGTAGTTTTGGGGTGGAATGTTCTAAAGATGTTGATTAAGTCCATCTGATCTAGTGAGTCACTTAGGATTGCTGTTTCTTTGCTATTATTATTATTTTTTTGTCTAGAGGATTTATCCAGTGATGTTAATGGGGTATAAAGTATCCTACTATGTTTGTGTTGCTGTCAGTCTCTGCCTTGATATCTTCCAGAGGGTTTTTTTTTAACGTATTTGGGTGCTCCTGCATTTGGTGCATGTTTACCAGAGTTATATTCTCTTGTTGTATCAATGCCTTTAGAATTATGAAGTAGCCTTTCTTGTCTCTTTCTTCCTTATCTCTTGTTAAATAGACTACACTTTGAAGTCTATTTTGTTGGATGTAAGTACTGGTCCACTAGCTTTTTTTTGCATTTCCATTTGCCTGGTAGATGTTTTTCCATCCCTTCACTTTCAGTCTGTGTGAGTCCCTTGTTCTGAGATGGTTCTTCTGTAGACAGAATATTTATGAGTCATGTTTTCTTATCCATTCAGTCACTCTATGTCTTTTGATTGTGGAGTATTTAATCCATTAACATTTAATGTTATTATTTTTAATATATTTTCTTTATTTTTTTTGGCAGGATACCTTAGATTTAATAGTAGTACATATGTTTTCCTTTTTCCCCCATTGTCCTCCCCCAGCTCCCCCTACCCCCAAGCACATGACCCCATCTTCCCTCCCCGCCCCAATGTTTTGCATCCACTGGTTATGCTCACATGCATGCATACAAGTCCTTCGGTTAACCTCCGACAGCACCCGCCCCCATCCTCCTCAGTCTTCCCTCTGTAGCTTGACAGCCTGTTCAATGCCTCCCTGCCTCTATATCAATTGCTCTCCCCTGTTTCTTTTTTTCAAAAATATCTTGCATCTGCATACTAGAAATAAATGTATAAGAACAAAACATGTTTGAGTCTCAATTTCAATGTCCAACTGTTCTGAGTCCCAGTTTCAATGTCAAATAGTTCTTTATGTATACATGTCAGCAATGGTATCCAGATGGTGGACACATGGTGGCAATGCAAGTTCCATCCTCTCTGGTTTGTTCCTGGGCCACCTGCAGCAATGCACAGCTGCCGACTGCTAGCATAGCAAGGTGTCATCAGTGACCCCCTTCTCTGGACCGTCCTCGTGGCTGGAACAGACCCGTCAGATCCTCACTGTCGCAGGAACACACATGCTCTTGGAGTTGTTCTCTGAAAACACACAAACACATTCTCGACCGAAAGTTAACTAAGGGATCCTCTCTGCAAATTACACTTGGGATTCTTTTTATTTTTGCCCAAATGATTTTCCTTTGGCTTATTTTGACACCATGTGTGTTTTTTTCATGGGTGTGCTGCTGTTGGCATTACAAATGGAAGTTACTTTTCTGGAGTAAGAATTTTCTAGATGTATTTTACTTACAGAATATTTTTCCTTACATGATATTACCCTACTATCCCCCCCCCCCTTTTGATTAATGGGGGCTTTTGGAAATTTTATATTGCAGTCTTGGTAATTTTAAATTTTAATTTTTGCACTCAAATATGACTGCTTTAGGTTCTTTGGATGTCAGGCAATTTTACAGTGAGATGAACTACTAATAGATATTTTAGATAATGTTTTAGGAACAACTTTTTGTCCAGTACACCTAAATTTTCTTGAGTATTCACTTATTTCACTTGGCCAATTTAAATTAATCTGAAAACTTGATTACTATTTTACTGTCAGTTTTAATACTCAAGCAAAAATCTTAGTTTACCCTGTAAATATTAGTGGAAAGGAATATTTGCATTCTTGAGTAGGTCCCGAGCATTCCTGGTAATAGACTGAATTTAGATATAGAGCAGCTATTGCTGGCCAAGCCTCTGTCTGCAAACTGGGTCCCGATCTGAGCTATACGTGGGAGATAAAAGCAGCCGTGGGGGCAGGAGACCTCCCTCAGAAGGGGTGAGAGTTCAGGCCCCTGCAAAGTTAGGGGGTGAGGGTCTGTGCCCCACCTCTTTTAGTTCTCTCCTGTTGGCCCCTCTGCAACTGTGCCTGTCTTAGGTTGTTCCTTCCCTGAGGAATCTTACCCCTCTCTGCTAACAAGCCATCCTGAGGGGCCAAGCAGGGTGATGTGAGGTTCAGTTCTGTCTCCTTTGTAGTCAATGCCCCTGTGGCCTCCATGCCCAGCACCTGCCTTGGGGTTCCCTTGCCTGCAGGCGGGGTCCAGGTACTGATCACATATCTTGAGGGACCCAGGTTTCTTCTCCAAGGAGGGCCCAGCTCACACCATTGATCGAGAGACAGATCCATGGTGCCAGCTGCCCAGAGGCTTCAGCCACAGCTTGAACTGAAAGCTCAGGCATCAGCTGTGTGTATTTGGATAGTAAGAAGAGGGTCTCTCTTGGCAAAAAGGGCAAGAGGGGCCAATATAGAATGCTCGGGTGCCTTCCCAGTGCCTTAATTCCTTCTGAAAGGGATTAATTCCTTTACTATCCTTTTTTAAATTGCTGCCAAACATTCAAAGAATTAGTTTGTAAGTTTCTTTGGGATAATTGTAAAATATACTGTTGTCAAATATAAAAACTTATAATGACATTGTAGAATAATATCATGTAAGGGTATTATGGTGTCACAGGAGGTTAAGGGGGGCCTAGCCTAAGGTCTAGTGTCCATAGGAGATGACAAGCTCTAGTCCATGTCAATTCAATCTGAAACTAGCTGCCAATTTTTTTATGTCTTTATATAAACTTTGTTGGGATGTAAAAACACAAATTACTTACCTTAGTTCAAGAGGTCAAATATATTGACTTTCCCACTTACAGCCACCACCTGCCACTTACCCTGAGGTTTGACATTCTGATGGACTTTTCTCAGTCTCTGGATCCATTCTTGTTCATCAATCAGTCTATGTCATTATTGTATTCCACAAATGAGTGAGATAAATGTGATATTTATCTTTCTCTGCCTGGCTAATTTCACTTAGCATAATGCTCTCCAAATCCATCCATGTTGTCCAAATGGTAGGAGCTCCTTCTTTTTTACCGCAGCGTAATATTCCATTGTGTAAATGTACCACAGTTTTTTAATCCACTCATCGGCTGATGAGCACTTAGGCTGTTTCCAAATCTTAGCTATGGTAAATTGTGCTGCTATGAACATAGGGGTGCATATATCCTTTCTAATTCGCATTTCTAGATTCTTGGGATATATTCCTAGAAGTGGGATAACTGCGTCAAATGGGAGCTCCGTTTTTAGTTTTTTGAGGAAACTCCATACTGTTCTCCACAGTGGCTGCACCAGTCTGCAATCTCACCAGCAGTGCACGCGAGTTCCTTTCTCTCCACATCCTCGTGAGCACTTATAGTTTATTGATTTGTTGATGTAAGCCATTTTGACATGTGTGAGATGGTACCACATAGTTGTTTTAGTTGCATCTCTTGGATAATTAGTGACATTGAGCAAGTTTTCATGTTTCTGGGCCTTCCTTTTGTCTTCTTTCAAAAAGATTCAATTTAGGTCTGTTGCCCATTTTTTTATTGGATATGTCCTCCTTTTATTGAATTGTATGAGTTGCCTTGTAGATGCTTTAGATTAAACCTTTATCGCTGATAACCTTTACAAATATGTTCTCCCATACTGTGGGTTTTCCTGTTGTTTTGTTGATGTTTCTTTAGCTGTGCAAAAGCTTTTGATTTTGATGTAGTCCCATTTGTTTATTTTGTCTTTAGCTTCCATTGCCCTAGGAGCAGTATCATCAAAGAAGTTCTTTTGGCATATGTCTGAGATTTTATTTCCTGTAGCTTCCTCTAATATTTTTATGGTTTCCTGTCTTATGTTTAAGTCCTGTATCCACTTTGATTTTATTTTTGTGTTTGGTGTAAGTTGGTGGTCTAGTTTCATTTTTTTGCATGTATCTGTCCAATTTTCCCAACACCATTTATTGAAGAGACTATCTTGACTCCATTTTATGTTCATGCATCCTTTGTCAAATATTAATTGAGCATAGTGGTTTGGGTTGATATCTGGATTCTCTATTCTATTGCATTGGTTTATATGTCTGTTCTTGTACCATAACCAGGCTGTTTTGAGAACAATAGCTTTGTAATACAGCTTGAAAATGGTATTGAAATCCCCCCAACTTTATTCTTCTTTCTCAGTATTGCTGTGGCTATTCGGGGTCTCTTCTTATTCCAGATGAATTTTTGAAGAGTTCTTTCTAGGTCTGTGAAATATGCCATCGGTATTTTAATAGGGGGTGCATTAAATTTATAGATTGCTTTGGGTAGTATGGACATTTTAATTATGTTGATTCTCCCAATCCATGAACATGGTATGTTCTTCCACCTGTTTACATCTTCCTCTAACTCTTTTTTTAATGTCCTGTAGTTTTCCACAAATAGGTCTTTTACCTCCTTAGTTAAGTTTATTCCTAGGTATCATAATTTTTTTTTGGTGTGATGGTAAATGGGATTGTTTTTTGTCTCTCTTTCTGAAAATTCACTATTAGTGTATAGAAATGTTATAGATTTCTTGTCGTTAAATTTGTAGCCTCCTCCGTTGCTGAAAGCATTTATTAAGTCTATTAGTTTTTTTATAGAGTCTTTCAGGTTTTTTTTATGTACAATATCATGTTGTCTGCAAATAAAGATAGTTTTACTTCTTCTTTTCCAATTTGGATGCCTTTTATTTCTTCTTGTCGTCTAATTGCAGTGGCTAATACTTCCAGTACTATGTCGAACAGGAGTGGTGAGAGTGGGCAACCCTGTCTTGTTCCTGTTCTTAGGGAAAATGCTTGTAGTTTTTGCCCATTGAGTATGATGTTTGCTGTGGTTTTATCATATATGGCTTTTATTATGTTGAGGTATGATGCTTCTATTCCTACCTTGTTGAGAGTTTTTATCAAGAAAGGGTGTCAGATTTTGTCAAATGCTTTTTCTGCATCAATTGATATGACTATGTGTTTTTTATCTCTGTTTGTTTATGTGATGTATCACATTTATTGATTTGTGCATATTGTACCATCCTTGCATTCCTGGGATAAATCCTACTTGGTCATGGTGTATGATCTTTCGGATGTACTGCTGGATTTGATTTGCTAGATTTTATTGAGGATTTTGGCATCTATATTCATGAGGAATATTGGCCTATAATTCTCTTTCATTGTGTGATCTTTATCTGGTTTTGGTATTAGGGTGATGTAGGCTTCAAAGAAGGATTTTAGAAGTGTTCCATCCTCTTAAATTTTCTGGAATAGTCTGAGGAGGTTAGGTTTTAGTTCTTCCTTGAATGTTTGGTAAAACCCCTGTGAAGCCGTCTGGCCCTTTGCTTTTGTTTGCTGGAAGCTTTTTGATGACTGTTTCAATTTCTTCCACAGTTATTGGTCTATTGAGCTGTTTAGATTCTTCCTGATTGAGTTTTCGGAGATTATATTTTTCTAGGAATATATCCATTTCTTCCAGGTTGTCCAGTTTGTTGGAGTAGAGTTGTTCATAGTATTTTTTTTAAACAATCCTTTGTATTGCAATGGGGTCTGTTGTTACTTCACCTCTTTCATTTCTGATTTTATTTATTAGGGTCCTCTGTCTTTGCTTCTTGGTGAGCCTGGCTAGAGGTTCATCAATCTTGTTTATCCTTTCAAAGAACCAGCTCTTGGTTTTGTTGATCTTCTGTATTGTTTCTTTGGTCTCTATGTCATGTATTTCTGCTCTGATATATACTATTTCCTTCCTTCTGCTTACACTGGGCTTTTCTTGTTGCTTTATTCTCTAACTCTTTGAGTTGTTGAGTTAGATAATTTATTGCCGCTGTTTCTTTTTTCTTTTCTTCTTTTTTTTTTTTTTTGGCAGTAGGATTATAAAGCTATGAACTTCCCTTTCAAAACTACTTTCACTGTGTCCCACAGATTTTGGATTGTTGTGCTGTCGTTGTCATTTGTTTCCATGATGTTTTCTATCTCTTCCTTGATCTCTCTAGTAAACCAGTCATAGTTTATTTGCATGCTGTTTAGTCTCCATGTGTTTGATTTCTTTGGATTGTTTTTATTGTAGTTGATTTCCAGCTTTATATCCCTGTGATCTGAGAATTTGCTTGATATGATTTCTATCTTCTTGAATTTGGAGAGACTTTGCCTATAATCCAACACGTAGTTTATCTTTTTTTTAATACATTTTATTGATTTTTTAAATCTTTATTGTTCAGTATATTAATTACATTGTTTCCCCTTTTTTATCCCCCTATATCTCCCCTCCACCCTGTACCTATCCAACCCTCCACCCTCACCTCCCCCTCCCCACTATCCTCTCCCATTGTTGCAAGATGTTTGTCCAATCTCTTACCGAACTTCCCACAACCCTTTTCTCCCCAAGAATTGTCAGTCCATTCCCTATGTCCATGTTTCTGTTATATTCACCAGTTTATCCTGTTCATCAGCCTATCAATTCACTTGATTTTTATGTTTATTTGTTGATAGATGTGTATTTGTAGTTCATAATTTATATTTTAAACTTTTTCTTCTTCCTCTTCTTAAAGAATATCTTTCAGCATTTCATATAATACTGGTTTGGTGGTGATGAACTCCTTTAGCTTTTTCTTATCTGCGAAGCACTTTATCTGACCTTCAATTCTGAATGATAGCTTTCCTGGATAGAGTAATCTTGGTTGTAGATTCTTGCTATTCATTATTTTGAATACTTCTTGCCACTCCCGTCTGGCCTGAATTGTTTCTGTTGAGAAATCCGCTGACAATCATATGGGTGCGCCCCTGTAGGTAACCAACTGTTTTTCTCTTGCTGCTTTTAATATTCTCTTTTTATTCTTTGCTCTTGGCATTTTAATTATGATATGTCTTGGTGTGGTCCTCTTTAAATTCCTATATTTTGGGGTTCTGTGTACTTCTAAGGCTTTTAAGTCAGTTTCTTTCACCAGGTGGGGGAAGTTTTCAGTCACTATTTCTTCAAGTAGGTTTTCATTAACTTGCTCTCTCTCTTTTTCTGGCACCCCAATAATTCGGATGTTGGCATGCTTGAGGTTGTCCCAGAGGCCCCTTACACTATCTTCAATTATCTGAATTCTTTTTGTTTCTTGCTTTTCCAGCCAAGTGGATTTTGCTTCTTTGTATTTCAAATCTTTGACTTGGTTCTTGTGGCCCTCTGGACTGCTTTTAGGACTTTGTGTAATATTTTTTATTTCTGTGTATGCTTGATTTCTAGTTGGTCCTTTTTCATATCCGTGAGGGTCTTGCTCATATCCTTAGAGGTCTTGTTCATTTCCTTGAGGGTCTCATTCATTTCCTTGTAAGTCTCATTCATTTCCTGGTTGGTCTTGTTTATTTCCTCGTAATTCTCATTAACTTCATTGGCCTTTTCTAGGAGCCTCTTGAAAAGCCGTATAACCGTGGTTTTGAACTCTATGTCTTGTTTTTTCTCCTCCATTTCTTTCACACCTGATTTCTTTCCATATCTCTGCATGGTGGCTGCTGTATGTGGTAGATATCCTCTAAGGGTCAGTGGCACAGCCTCCCCAGTTATTTGAGATGGGTACTCTTACTGCAATCCTTTATGGGTTGTACAGTATTTTTGAATTTAAACCCAGGTTGTTGTTGTTAGCCCTAGGAGGGTATGACCTCCAGGCCAATTGGCTGTGAAGGGAGACTGTGTTCAGGTTGGATGGGCGGAGTCTCTGAGCTTCGCAGGCTGCCTCAGTGTCAGCTAGGTACTATATGGCGCTCGCGCGCGGCGCGCACTCGCAGGTCTATTTTGGATGGGGATGGCTGCAGACACCTCTCAGAGAAAGCTGCTGGTCTCTTCCCCTTGCCAGACAACTCTGCCTCTCCCCAAATGAGTCTGAACCCCCAAAGTCTAGCACAGGGTTGTAAAATAGATGGTTTCCAGGACCAGGAGACAAGTTTCCAGGGGGCAAGTCGCGGGTTTGTGCGACACTTGCACACAAACTTCTTTTCCCAGCCTCAGAGTTTCTCCGCAGACTAGGAGACCTCTGCCGTGCCCCGCTTCCAGGGTGCATCCCTCGGACCTCGGACCGTGCCTAACTCTGGGGAATCTGTGTAGTGGGACGTCTCTGCCCTCCCTCTTGGAGAAATCCAGCCAGGGTTGCTGCTCCAGCCCCAGCCCGCGCACGCGTGCAACCAGGATGTCTCCTAACCTGTTTCTGTCTTCAAGGCTGTGCTCCCGCCGCTCCCACCGCTCCTCCGAGTCTCAGTGTCTCACCTTTACCTTTATTCGTGGAGTTTTCACTCAGCCAGCTTTCTGTTGATTCTGGGTGATGTTTGTTTTGTTGTTATGTTGTAGATTTTACATCGTTGCGTGGGGCAGAACAATAGGTGTTTACCTAGGCCGCCATCTTGGTTCTCTCCCCACATGGTCTATCTTTGAGAATGACCCATGGGCACTTGAAAATAATGTATATTCTGTGGCTTTGGGGTGAAATGATCTGAAGATGTCAATTAATTCCATCTGGTCCAGTGAGTCATTGAGGATTGATGTTTCTTTACTGATTTTTTGTTTAGAGGATCTGTCCAATGGTGATAGTGGGGTATTAAAGTCTCCTACTATGATTGTATTGCTGTCTATCTCTCCCTTGATGTCCTCTAGGAGTTTTTGTATATATTTGGGTGCTCCTGTATTGGGTGCATATATGTTTACCAGAGTTATTTCGCCTTGTTGGATTGCTCCCTTTAGTATTATGAAGTGGCCTTCTGTATCTCTTGTTATGTCCTTCACTTTGAGATATAATTTGTTGGATATAAGTATTGCTAGCCCAGCTTTTTTTTTTTTCATTTCCATCGCCTGAAGAACCTTTTTCCATCCTTTAACCCTCAGTCTGTGTGCATCTTTTTTTCGGAGGTGGGTTTCTTGTAGACAGCAGATACATGGGTTGTGTTTTCTTATCCAGTCTATCACCCTATGTCTTTTGATTAGAGCATTTTATCCATTTACATTTCAAGTTATTATTGATAGGTACTTATATGTTGCCATTTTTGTTCTTTAACCTGTGTTCCTTCTTCGCTTCCTATTTCTTCTTACAGCAGACACTTTAGCATTTCTTGCATTGCTGGTTTGGTGGTAATGAATTCCCTTAGTCCGATTTTGGCTGTGAAGCTCCCGATTTAACTTTCAATTTTGATTGATAGCCTTGCTGGGTACAGTATTCTAGGATTCAGACCCTTCCTTTGCATGACTTTGTATATTTCATTCCATTGCCTTCTGGCCTGATACATTTCTGATGAGAAATCACTTATCTGATGGGGGTTCCTTTGTAGGTGACTTTCTGTCTCTGGTGGCTTTTAAGATTCTTACTTTGTCATTGGTGTATGCCAATTTAATTATAATGTGCCTTGGCATAGGTCTTTTCGGGATTATTTGGGACTCTGTGAGCTTCTTGGATTTGTGTGGGGTTTTTTTCCTATATCAGGGAAGTTTTCTGTCATTATTTCTTCCAACAGGTTTTCTATTCCTCGCTCAGTTTCCTGTCCTTCTGGAAGCCCAATTATACGGATGTTGTTTTGTTTCATGTTGTCCCAAAGTTCCCTTAGGCTCTTCTCCTGCTTTTTAATTTTCTTTTCTAGAATCTGCTCTACTTGGTTATTTTTTCCTACCTTGTCTTCTAGCTCACTGATGTGGTCCTCTGCTTCTTCTAGTCTACTCTTAATACTTTCTATTGAGTTCTTTACTTCAGCAATGTCACTTTCTATTTTTTCTTGGCTCTTCTTCATTTCTTCCTGAGTCTTCCTCATTTCCTCTTGGTTCTCCTTTAATTCCTCTTGGTTCTTACTAATATTGTGATATTTGTCCTCCATTCTTTTCAGCCACCTTATGACCATTTCTCTGAATTCTTTCCCTGACAGGTTGCTAACTTCCATTTTGTTTACCTCCTTTTCTGGTGAGGCTTGTTTTTGTTTCATATGTGGGCTGTTTCTTTGTCTCCCCATGGTCTCTCTTCTCTGTGTGTCTGGTTATGTAGTTCTCACGCTCCTGAGTTGGTTTAAAGGCTCAAAATACAACACAACCAGGTGCAACACATCAGGCACTGAACAGGAATATAGTCACAGTATTGGTAACTCCAAATAGAGGTGATCACCAGAGAAAGGCAAATTCAGAGATAGGTGAGAAAGAAGAAAGAGAACCCCCCCCCAACACACACACACACACACAAACACACACACACACACACACACACAGAAAGACAGGAATGCCAAAATGATAATGGGAAAAGGGGAAGAAGTGAAAATAGAAAAGGGGAATAAAATATAAATGTGGGGTGAAAACTCCTATAGGACAGCCATTAATCCAAACAAAAACTAGCAACAAGTACCTGGAGATTGATACAAACTACATACAACTACTAATATTAAGGGTGGTGAGGGAACACAGAAGCAAAAATCTATAAAAAAACAATGCAAATGAGGACAACAAAACAAAAAAAAAGAACACAAAAAACTCACAAAACAAACCAAAATAAAAGAATAAGCAAACCAATCTCACAATCTTGCATAAAAAATCGATATAATGAACAATCAAGTAAATGACAACAACAGGACAGAGAGAAAAACAATTTAGGATAGTGAAGTCAGAGAAGCGAGAGGTATGTATGGACTTGGAGTAGGTGGTTGGAGATTAGATATACAAGTGTGTTGAAAATTTAACAGGGGGTAAAAAGACAGAATAAGGTAAATATAAAACAGGAAAAGTGTAAGGTAAACAAGGCACTGAATAGGGAAAGGTTTGCAAGAGAGTGGTGGCATAAAGGTGAAGTTGAGGCAGAGTAAAAGATACTAAAGGGTAGATGAAAATAGATTGTAGAACACTAATCCCAAAGTAGAATAAAGAGAAAATAAAATCAATTCCTTTTGTTGCACAAGAGTCAATTTGCGATTCAGCCCCTGGGTGGTAGTGTTTCTAGATTGATTTCTCGGTCTATTGGTCTTCTCTAGCCTGAACTAAAATCTTGCTATCCCTGTGGTATTCAATGTTGCTTTCTAGGAATTACCTCTGTCACCAGCTCCAAGGGCCTTCTTCCACGTTTACCAGCTCCAACAGCCACAGATTTTATTTCAGGTGCAGATCTCCCAGCTCTTGAGTTCCAAAGTGCAGATCTCCTGGCACTGCCAGCTCCCTCGGTCTAGCCCCCAATGTAACCCCAGGGGAAATCTGACCTTTCTGTGCCAGGAGCCAGTTCGGTCCCAGAGCTCAGAGCCAGCTCCCTCAGTCTTGAGCCCAAAGTAACCCCAGGGGAAATCAGACCTTTCCGTGCCGGAGCGCAGAGTTCATTACACTCTGCGCATCTGTGCCAACTGGGCACCGGTGTTCTGGGGGGTCTCAGCCGTCCAGTGGGTACTGCAGCTGTATATTTTCAGGCTCTTCCCCTTCAAGATGGTGTGGTCCACCTCTGAGCTGGTGGCTCCACGAGAGAACCCAGCAGCACTGGGATCGCTCTGTCAGGGGAGGCCAGTCCAGTAGTCCCCTACCTTCCTCCAGAGCACAGCTGTCCCCCTACTCGCCAACAAACACTCCCTGTGCGATCCTCAGCTGCTCCCTCCTTCTGCCCTGGGACCAGATTTAGATTGCATCCCTCTGTTCTGCCGCCATTTTTCTCCAGCCCCTAATGTTATTATTGATAGGTTCTTGTTTGTAGCCATTTCTGTACTTTATGCCTGTGTTCCTTCCTTCCTTTCTGTTTCTTCTTTTTACAGCATTCCCTTTAGCATTTCTTGTATTGCTGACTTGGTAGTGATAAATTCCCTTAGCCTTTTTTTCTGTCTGCAAAGTTCCTGATTTCTCCTTCAATTTTGATTGATAGTCTTGCTGGATAGAGTATTTTTGGACTCAGTTCTTTGCTTTGCAGCACTTCATATACCTCCTTCCATTCTCTTCTAGCTTGATGTGTTTCTGTTGAGAAATGATTTGATATTTTTTTCTCATTTTAAACAAGAAGTTTATTTAAACAACAAGACACTTGAAGAGAAAACTATCTAGGATTCATTTTTTTAGAGTAATTTATCCCTACTTAAAGACAGATTGCCCTACATGTAATAGCTACATACAAAAAAGTTATAAAATTGTCCTTGGTTTTACAATGATAAATGAAAAACATTAAAATTCTCCAATCAAACAAGATATGCAATAATTTTTATGTTGTTCTTTTTTTTGTTAAACAGTGAGAGCAAAATAACTTACTGGAATATAAAGATAAGAGCTGAATGATTATGCCACTAATGGAGAAAGGGGGTGTTTTCACAGAACCAGTATTTTTCCCTATCCCACCTCCATTTGATGTAGATCAAAACATACCATTGGCCATTTAGTTTAAAAAAATGGAAATGCTTGTGCACATACATCAGTTACTTTATGTACAATAAAAGAATGGGGAAGGGGGAAATGAAAGAATAGAGAAAACTCTACTGTAGTAGTCAGATGTGTTAAAACCAAATTGCAGTTTTCTAATTGAGAACGTCTTCTTGGTCAGGAGGAACAGAGTTCTGGAGTAAAGTAGCAGGTTCCCTTTTTAGTAGACCCCTGTCTGCTGCTGGAACACATCAATTGTATCTTCATCATCCATTTCCAACTGTGCAGGTGTGTCTGTTTCATTGATTGGGTGCTCGTCAAATCGAAATCTGATCTGCCTCATTGACAAACCTTGTCGTTCACAATACACTTTCATTAGTTTACTAAGTGGTGTATGCTTCTTAATCTTAACCTGCACCACAGAACCATCCTGCCCTGCCACCTTCAAATTAATATGATCGCTGTTCTCAGCCTTGACTCCTTCCTTGGGTTTTCGTTGGCCATGGCAAGCGCCCGAATCTCCTCAGCTGCTGCTTCACAAAAGAGGCACTGGGTCCGCACCAAAGGAGCACATAGGCAGCACCAGGAGTGGCAGACGAAGGAGGCGGGAGCGGTGGAGGAGGGAGAGGGCGCATGCATGCCGTGCGCTCCCTCCCCCTGCCATGTGTGCACATGATTTGATAATCTTGATGGGAGATCCTTTGTAGGTAACTCTGTCTCTCTCTCTTGCAGCCTTTAAGATTCTCTTTGTCATTAACATTTGCCATTGCAATTATGAAGGGTCTTGGTGTAGGTCTTTTGGGATTCATTTTGCTTGGAATGCTCTGTACTTGGGTAAATTTTTTCTTCCTCATATCAGGGAAGTTTTTTGTCATTATTTCTTCAAATAGATTTTCTAATTCTTGCTGCTCTTCTTGTCCTTCTGGCAGCCCTATTATACATATGTTACTTTATTTCTTGTTGTCCAAAATCTCCCTTAGGTTCTCCTCGTATTTTGCAATTTTTTTCTCCAGCTGCTATTCATATTGGGCTTGTTTCTCTACCTTACCTTCTAATGTACTTATTCGGTCCTCTGCTTCTTCTAGTCTACTGTTGAAAACTTCCATGATGTTTTTGATTATAGCTATATCTTTGTTTTTTCCCCCTGATTTTTGCCTAGGTTGTTGATTTTTCTCGACCATCTGGTGTATAAATTCCACGACCATTACTCTGATTTCTTTTTCTGTCATGTTATGTGTCTCCATTTCACTTCTTTCTCTTTTTATTTCCTCTGGGGATTATTTCATTGTCTCCCCATTCCAACTATGACCAGAAGGTTCAAACGCCAAGTTGTGGGGGTGTGGGCCATGTGCAGTGGGAGCTTCATGCCACCTGAGTGTTACTGAAGAGCTCCAACACCAAGACATGTGGCTGCAGTGGGTTCGTCGGAGCCACGCTCGCCTAGGATCAGAGTCACCAGTGCTTTGTGCAGCCTTGTGCATGCACTTAGAATAGGGAACTCTGTCTGCACCACACTGATAGAGAGACCCCGTTGGCGTGTGTCGAAAATCAGATTCCCCTAGTACATGCCAGGAGTCAGAGTCCCCCTATTCCCGCACCAAGAATTGAGTATTAGAATCTCTCTTGCTTGGTGTGGCCTCACACTGAGAATCAGGTTCTCTGTGTGGGCATGTGCCAAGAGTTGGAGTCACTGGCTCTTAGTGTGTGTCCACTGGGAATCAGGGAACCCAGGCACACGTAATGAAAAACAGAGTCAAGTCACTATTGCTCAGTGCTACCTCTCATGCTGAGAATCAAAATCCCTGTTCTGCTTAGGAGACCAAGTTGCAGAGCCACTCTGTGTTGGCAGGAGGCCCATTGCTGAGCTGCAAAAAACAGACTTCGTGTGTGCTTGCCCAGAATCAAAGTCAGGTGGCACTGCCACCCTGTGTGGGCATGGGTCTGGTCTCTGCAGGAAACAGATTCCCAGTGTCCGTGCAGCCAGGCTCAAATTTCGATAGCAGAGCCAGAGCCGTCCTGTGTGGGCAGAAGGCCTGCTTGCATGTGGTGGGACCAGCAGTTCCTATGGCGCTGCAGCGAGCCTGTGGGGATGGGCATGGGCCCTGTGATTCACAAAAATCTGCTGCCAGGATGTCAGGATTCTTGGTGTCTGTGGGTTTGCAGCTGTGGTCGCTGGTCTTTGTCCCTGGTGGCTATAGGGTCCTAGTTTGCATCTAAGACAAGATTGGGTGGTGGTAAGGCTAGGATATTAGTCTCAAGCAGTTCTGTTTTTCAAGATGGCGTGGTCTCTGTGCTTATGCTGGTCACCTCTAGAGTGTACGTGGTAGCAGCAGAGTTTCACTATCTAAGACTGCCTGTTTTGGCAGTCCCTTGGAAGACCTGCAGAATCTCTATCTAGCACGCACGCACACACACACACACACCACACGTCCACACTCTCCTCTATCACTCCCACACTCTCTCACACACTCTCCCTCCCTACCTTCTTGCTGGTCACTACCTTTCAAGCCTCCTTCTCTTATTTTTAACAAATATTTATGAAGTAACTGTTAGGCCATTGATAGTCATACAATGAGTTTTACTTTGCTTCTAAGTAGCAATATCATTTGGGTAGGTCTCTTAGCCATTATACTATGTCTTGTGGTCTTGAAATAATTCCACATAGTTCTGGCTGGGGTTGTGAACTAGTTATAACTTTGGCCCTCAGGCTAGAGGGTCATCGTGGTTCAATTCTGGTCAAGGGCTGCTACCTCAGTTGCAGGTGCCATGTCTCAGGTTGGCGCGAGTGCAGAAGGCAACCAATCCATGTTTCTCTTTCACATGGACCTCTCTCTCTCTCTCTCTCTCTCTCTCTCTCTCTCTCTCCCCTCCTCCTCCTCTTCCTCTCTCCCTCCCTTCTCCTTCTCCTCCTCTCTTCCACTCTCTCTAAAAATGAATGGAAAAAATATTCTCAGGTGAGGATTAACAAATAATTCTACATATTTAAAGAATATGTTATATATACCCATAAACCATTATCAAAATCAAGATAATAAACATGTTGATCACTCCTAAAAGTTTACTTATGCTTCTTTGTAATCTCTCCCTCACACTGCTGGCCCTAACTAGAAGCTAGGCAACCAGTGCTGTCTGTACAGGTTGGTTTATATTTTCAAGAATTTTATAGAAATAGAATCATTTCATTAGTATGCATTTTGTCTGGCTTCTTTCATTCAGCATTAAGTATTTTGAGTTCTATCCATGTTGTTGCATGTATCAATAGTCTAGTCGTTTTGATTGCTGAGTAGTATTTCACTGTACAGATGAAACAAAATTTCTTTATCCATTCTTCTGTTGGTGGATATTTGACTTGTTTCCAGTTTTTAACTATTATACCTAAAGCTGCTATGAAAATATGGGTATACTCTTTTAATTCTCCTATGTAAACATCTAGATATGGTAGGTATATGATCAACTACCTAAGAGATTGCCAAACTGTTTCAAAGTGTTTGTACCATTTGACATCCACACTAGTTGCTCCATATCCTCAACAGCACTTGTTATGGTTACTATTTTTCATTTTAGTCATTTTAATAAGCTAGGGACCCAGTGCACAAAACTTCATGCACTTGGGGAGGGGTCTCTCAGCCCGACCTGCACCTTCTCCCAGTCTGGGACCCCTCAGGGGATGTCCACTTACTGGCTTACACGCACTTCCTTGGGGATCAGTCCTAAGCTGGCAGTCAGACATCCCTCTGACAGCCAAGGAGCCCTTGGGGGTTGTCCGACTAATGGCATAGGCCCGCTTCCCATTGGGACATCCTTAGCACTGACATGGATCCTGAGCTGCCACTACCATTGTGCTGGCTAGCCATGAGCTGGCTTCTGGCTGAGCAGCGCTCCCCCTGTGGAAGTGCACAGGCCACCAGGCGGCAGCTCCTTCACTGACCATCTGCCCACTGGTGGACAGTGCATCATAGTGACTGCTGTTAGGGTCAATTTGTATAGTACCCTTTTATTATATAGGACTAGAGGCCCCTAACTGCCTCTGCCTGCCGGCCTGACCAACCCCTAACTGCTTCCTTGCCAGCCTGATCACCCCCTAACTGCCCTCCCCTGCTGGCCTGATTGCCCCTAACCGCTTCTGCCTTGGCCCCCGCCACCGTGGCTTTCTCCGTATGGACATCCAGAAGATGTCCGGTCTAATTAGCACGTTAGTCTTTTATTAGTATAGATGTGTAGTGTTTTTTTATTTTTGTTTGTTTGTTTTTGATGTGTAGTGGTTTTAATGTTGGTTTTGACTTGCATTCCTATGACTAATGATTCCAGGCAGGTATTGGAATCCTAATGCCAAATGTGATAGTGTTAAAAGGTGGTCCTCTAGGAGGTGATTAGGGCATGAGTGGAGTCCTCATGATGGGCTTAGTTATTTTATTTAAAAACAAAACAAACGAACAAACAAACAAAAAACCTACAGAGCTCCCAACCTCCTTCTAGTAAGTGAGGACATAGCAATAAGTCAGCATTATGCAACCCTGAAAAGGGGCCTCACCCAACTATGCTGGTAACTTGACCTGGGACTTCCCAGCCCAGAACTGTGAGAAATAAGTTTCCGGGGTTTTATAATATGGCCAGGCTGTGGTATTCTATTGTAGTAGCCCAAATGGATTAAAACAGTGGCCATCTGAAAGCCAATGGAGAAATCAGACCTGTGGACACCTTTATTGCTCTTGAATTTCTTGCTTCCAGAACTGTGAAAAATAAATTTCTGTTGTCTAAACCATGCAGTCTGTGGTATTTTGTGATGGCTGCCTTAGCAGACTAACACTGTTGCCCCCGCATTTGTAACAGCAATGCAAATGGGCAGCCCTGCTTACAGCTTCTGACAAAAATGGGAACTAGGCATATCTCCCACATTTCCAGGAAGTGAGGATACAGCAAGAAATCAGGAAATTGGCTGACTAGCATGTCTATTTCCTAAAAATTTTAAATAAGCCAGTGGTAGGGACCCTTCTAGTAAGGGAGAGGTGGCTATCTCCAGAAGGGATTGAAGTTTCAGGTGAAATTACCATTAAATTGTACTTTTAGTTTTAAAATTTTAATTTAGTACTGAAATTATAATTTTCAGTCTTGAATGAGAAAATTAATAAAAAAATAACTATATGGAAGATATTGGTGAAGGGAAAGAGGTATTCATGAGTATGGAATTTAAAACAAATGAATATGGGCAGCTAGACTGGTTGTTTTCTTAGTGGCTGTCTATGAGTTTTCAGCCCTCTGTGGTTGACCTGAGCAACTGCTTGTCCACATCTCTGCCTCACTGATTTGATGAGCTGGTTGTCTCTGGAGTCCCTATTAATTGAGTGAAGAAAAGAAGAATATTACTTAGGGGTACTTTATTCCTCTGGAGGACATAGGAAATAGAAGCAGGTTTAACTGCAATACAATTGCACTTACTTTGTAAATATTTGCAAGAAATGGCTCATGAGGTGGCTGAACTAGACATTGATTGAAGGAATTTTTGCTCTTTCTTTCCAGTTGTCCCTGCGTGCCAAAAGCAACATCCCTCAATCAATACTTAAATACATATTTTCTGGATGAATTGGGAATAGTAACCACAACACCTGCTTCATCTAAATCTGTAAAAGAAAAAAAAAAAGGAAGGATTGTTGTACATTCTCTCTCTTGGCAGCATGTCTTTCCCTTTCCCTTCAGGTGTGCATCTCAGAAACTCTAAGAGACTTACAACCAGGGAAGTAATGGGCAGTGGCAGTTCATCCCAGGCTCAAGCCCTGATTCTGTCTCCAAGGCCCCTGGGGTTCCTCTTTTTCATTCTGACTTTTCAGTTAGGCAACAGCAACCCAACTTTGGCTCACTTCTGTAACTGTGGCTTTTATTTCTCAGTGAGTCCTCTCTGTCCCATCTAGTCTCTCCCCTGTTGCTTCGTCAGTCCTAAGCCCTTCCTTGTTTCATTGTTCCTAGCTTAAGTAAACATATTCTCAAAAGCACCTGGACTTGTGCTGTGAGATCTTTCCTGCACAAAGTCAAGAATCCACACACTACAGGCTGACCCAGCGCAGACCCACTCAGGGCCGGTCCCTGTCTGGATAACAAAAGCAGGAGTATTTTTTCCATGCTTATTGTGTTCTCACTGTCTGCACTTGGAACTAAGGAGTCATTTGTAGAGGGGACTGGGTAGGTCATGTTTGTGTTGATAAAAAAGAGACAACAGCCCGGCCAATGTGGTCCAGTGGTTGAGTACAGACCTATGAGTCAGGAGGTCACAATCTGATTCCTGGTGAGGGCACATGACCAGGTTGCAGGCTCCATCCCCAGTGGGGGGCATGCAGTAGACAGCAATCAATCACACTCTCTCATCACTGATGTTTCTCTCGCTCTCCTTCTCCCTAGAACCTCTCTGAAATCAATAGCTACAGTAATAAAAGAGAAACATGCAAATTAACCATCACTCTGCTATACTCACCAGTCAATCAGGAGCAAGCATGCAAATTAACCCAACAAAGATGGTGGCAGCCACAGAGCTGGAACAAGCAGGAAGCTTGGGTTGCCCCTGGTGATGGAGGAAGCCAAGCTTCCTGCCACTCTGGCCAGCCCTCGCCTCTGCTCAAGGCTACTAAGTTTTGATTATAGAAGATAAATAAATCCCAGATACCTGCTTCTAGCTGGCCCTGGCCTCCGCTCAAGGAGGCACTGGAAAAAAAAAAAGAAAAGAAAAAAAAAGAAGGTGCTGGGAGCTTGGGTCGCCAGGGGGTGTGGCCAGCCTAAAAACAGCATCAGCCCCTAATGCAGGCTGGCCACACACCCCAGTGGGACCCCCACCCTGAATGGGGCTCTAGCCAGCCTGAAAACAGTCCTCAGCCCCTCAACCAGGTTGGCCACACCCCCATGGCCTGATCCCTGTAAACGGGCAGTAGAACATTCCTCAAAGGGTCCCAGATTGGAGAGGGTGCAGGCTGGGCTGAGGGACACCCCCCCACACACACACCCCCTCGGCATGAATTTTGTGCACTGGGCCTCTATTATAAAATATACTTTTAAAAAAGAGAGACAACAGACCCAAAATGGAGTCATTTGTGCTAGGCTCCACATCACTAAAAGGAGACTTAATTTCTAACTTAAGACATCCTTCTCCAGAAGTAAAATCATAAACAGTTAATCTGGAATTATCTGATGGGCACTAGTGAGGTCATCTGCCTGACAGATCCCCACCATCTCCTAAAGAAAGATGACCTTGCCACAAGCAACCAGCTCTTTGCTTATAACTTTCTGTCCCACCCCTTCTGCCTATAAAAGTCTCATTTTGGACAGCTTCTTGGAGATACTTTTTATTTGCTATATGGGTGCTGCCCAATTCATGAATCATTGAATAAAGCCAATAAGACCTTTAAAATTCACTGGATTCAATTTTGTTTTGTTTTTTAACAGTTTCCTCAGCCACCTTAAAAGGTAGCAGAGCATGCCACCCCAACTAGGCCTCTTGGCCTAAGGAGTATTTTGAGAAAGAGCAGATACAACAGAAGTTCTGAAAACAGAGAAGTCACCCTTCTGTAGGGACATTGTCTTTAGAAAGGAAATTTCCCCGTGTAAGGTGTCTCCCTCTTCGCACCAGGAAGACAAGGACTCGACTAAATCACCAGGACTTCTGATCAGTGGGGGGAACAGACTTACAGCTGCATAGCCTCCTTACCCTCTTGTTTGTAGGATTATAACCACAGATTCCACGTTTGAGAAGTTAGAAATAGATACAGATTACCGGATAGTTTTAGGACTGACAGCCAGTGAATTTCTGGCCCTTAGTCCTTTTATTCTTATTTTTTAATTCTCTGAGGCTGAAATTAACCTGTCAAATACCTGGATTTCACTAGATGATGTGCACAGATTCTTTCATTCAGCAAACTTTTTTTGTTTTTGCCAAGCACGTTCTAGGCATCGCTCTTTCCAACTGAACCATTGTAGAATGTGAAGTATTCCTGAGCAGCTCCTCCTGGGTTTAGCAGCAAGTTGCCCTGTGTGCACCTCCCTTCAGTTACTGCAGCCCTGCACTCCGGAGGCTCAGGCTGCGGAGGCTGGGGTGGGGGGCACCAGGGGTGCCCCGAGGCAAGCAGAAAACAGTCCATGAGGGCAGATGACTAAATGTGAACACGTATTCCAGGGCCTAAAATCTGTCCCGGCCCAGAGCGGTAACAGGAAAAGACGAAGGGAAATATAGCGGCACCTCGCCCGCTAACCTCTCCTATCAGCGCGGGCCCCAGGGCTCCACAGCGCGGGCTGGGGCGGAGCTGGCGAGCCAGCGGCAGCGACCACCCAGCCGTCCTCCGGCCCCGCCGGCCCCGCCGGCCCCGCCCAGCCCCGCCGGCCCCGCCCAGCCCCGCCGGCCCCGCCCAGCCCCGCCGGCCCCGCCCAGCCCCGCCCAGCCCCGCCGGCCCCGCCCAGCCCCGCCGGCCCCGCCCAGCCCCGCCGGCCCCCGCAGGGGCCACTTTAAGAAGCAGAGCCGCTGGCGCCCAGCTGGCGCTCACGTGACGCCGCCGTCGCGCTCACTTACGGAAGTGGTCCCGTCTTCGCAGCCGGTGCGGGGCCTGGCCGCAGCGGGGTCGGGATGGTGCAGTTGTATAACCTGCACCCATTCGGGTCGCAGCAGGTGGTGCCCTGCACGCTGGAGCCCGAACGGTTCTGCGGCGGCGGCCCCGACGCGCTGTTCGTGGCAGCCGGCTGCAAGGTGGAGGCATTCACGGTGGCCGGACAGGAGCTGTGCCGGCCGCGGTGCGCCTTCTCCACACCGGGCCGGGTGCTGCGCCTGGCCTACAGCGAGGCCGGTGAGTACCTGTGGGCCGGGGCGCCGGGCCCGCTTCCGGGGGCAGGCCTGGGAGGGAGGGTCTGCGTGCTTCTGGGAACTTGCTGGAAGGTCTCACGTGGTGGGGCGGGGAGGACTGGAACTGTGCCTAGCTGTGCTGTGCTCCTGGCAACCACTGGTGAGCGCCTGCTTCAGAGGGCGGAGTGCTGACCGCGCCTCTTCGCCTGGTCAGAAAGCCTGTGGCTGGCACCTGGCTTCCACTCTTATCAGCCATTTATATGGGGTGGGCAAAAGCAGGTTTACAGTTCTTCATATGGAAAAATACAATCCTATCTAATAAAAGAGTGATATGCAAATTTGACCATACCTTCGCTACGCCCACAGTCATGCCCACCAGCCAATCAGGAGCAGATTATGCAAATAAACCCCAACCAAGATGGCTGCTGCCCACTGCGAGCAGGAGGGAGGTTTGGGTTTCCCCCGGCCACGAAGGAAGCCAAGCTTTCCGCCTATTGTTGCCGGCCTAGGCCTCCACTTTAGGCTACAAAGTTTCAAAGAGAAATGGCTACCCCAGAAGGCTTGGCTCCACTCCAGGCTACAAAGTTTTAATTGTAGGCATAAATTAATCCCAGATCCCAGAGCCTCTGCTTGGGTCACTGGGGGGGGGGGGGGGTAGCCTGCCTGCAAACCACCACAGCCCCTCTCCCAGGCTGCCCATGCCTCAAGGGAACCCCCACCCTGATCAGGGACACTCTTCAGGGCAGAGCAGCTAGCCCCCACCCATGCACCAGGCCTCTATCCTATCTAATAAAATAGTAATGCACAGATTGACCATCACTCCAACACACAAGAGGGCTGCCCCCATGTGGTCAAAGATCCTTCCCCCATGTGGACACAGATGGCCAGCAGGGGAGGACCATTGGGAGGTTCCAGGCCTGCAAGGGAGGACAGTTGTGGGTGATCAGGCCAGCAGAAGAGGGCAGTTGGGAGGGACCAGGCCTGCAAGGGAGGGCAGTTGGGGGTGAGCAAGCCTGCAGGGGACGGCAGTTAGGGGTGACCAGGCTAGCAGAGGAGGGAAGTTGGGGGCAAACAGGCTGGCAGGGTTGCAGTTAGACATCAGTTAGGCTGGCAGGGTAGTGGTTAGGGGGTGATCAGGCTGGCAGGCAGAAGCGGTTGGGGGCAGTCAGGGAGGCAGGTGAACAGTTTGGAGCCAGCAGTCCTGGATTGTGAGAAGGATGTCCGACTGCCCGTTTAGGCCCGATCCCACTGGAATCGGGCCTAAACGGGCAGTCGGACATCCCTCGAGGGGTCCCAGATTGGAGAGGGTGCAGATTGGGCTAAGGGACGTCCCCCGCCCCCATGCATGAATTTCGTGCACCAGGCCTTTAGTAATTAATAATTAATAATTAATAATACTAGAATAAACTTTTGTGTACTCACAACTGTACACTTATGTTTGTCTCACCCTATATTTACTGTAAATGCTTTACAGTCCTCAAGCAGTTAACATTTTCAGTTTTATTGTGTTCTTTTTTTTAATTATCTCTAATTGGGTGCTGTTCTCCTTTGATAAGATTTGGGGGTATTAGGGAGAAAGTAGGTAAAAATTTTAAGTCATAAAACATATTTTGATGCATTATATATTATTTCTGCCTCTTTAAAAATATATATTTTTATTGATTTCAGAGAGGAAGGGAGAGGGAGAGAGAGATTGAAACATCAATGATGAGAGAGAATCATTGATTGGATGCCTCCTGCATACTCCTTACTGGGGACCAAACCCACAACCAGGCATGTGCCCTTTTCATGATGCAAGGTAAATGGTTGTTTATAATGACAAATTCTAAGTATAGTCTTATTTCCTTCTCAGGAGACTATTTGGTAGCAATTGAAGAGAAAAACCAAGCTACATTTCTACGTGCTTATGTGAACTGGAGAAGTAAAAGGACTGAAAATTCTCGAGTGTGCATCCGAATGGTTGGACAGAATGTGGAGGCACCTTTTCAAGAAACCTTCAGAGACCAGATGTCTATTGTTGAAATGCCCCTTTCTGAGACCCCCCTGTGCATTTCCTGTTGTCCTGTGAAAGGAGACCTGCTTGTTGGCTGCACAAATAAGTTAGTCTTATTTAGACTGAAGTATCAGATCATTAATGAAGAATTCCCAGTATTGGACTTTGAACGTTCTTTAATTATACACATACATAATATTACTCCTGTTGAAATTTCTTTCTGTGTTGGATATGTGGCAGTCATGTCAGACTTAGAAGTCTTAATCCTAAAATTGGAGTCAAACCCTAAAAATGGAGAGAGTGTTCACGACCATCCACATAAGCCCAACAGTCCAGTGACACAGGCAGAAGGTAAATGATGACTTTGCTTTCTTGTTCTAGGTATAGAGTAAACCTCACTTATGGCAATCTCTGAAGCACTCTGGTGTGTGTGTGTGTGTGTGTGTGTGTGTATACACTAGTGGCCCGGTGCACGAAATTCGTGCACATTAAAAGGGGTTTAATTAGAGGAAATCCTATTTAATAAAAGACTAACATGCAAATGTGACCGTACCCATGCTACCAGCCAATCAGGAGCGGGGGGCATGGCCACGGCTTGCCTGGATGCCAGTGAACACTTCCCTTCACGAATGCTTCACTTCACGCCTGTGGGAACACTTCGCTTCACACTGGCGCAGGCAGGGAGTGAAGCAGGGACCACACCTCTGCACAGGGTGTTTTCGAGGGCCTAGCGAGCCAGTGGGAGAGGCTCGGTCCTTGAGGTGTCCGTGGTACGGGGAGGGCTGGGCCAGGACAACAACATACTTTCAAAGAAAGTTGTTTCCCACTTAAATATCCTCTGATGAGTATCTTTAAAAACGAAGTAAATATTCAGCCATTGTCACACCTTGAAAAGTTAAGGTAATTCCTTAATATCACCTAATATCCACTGTACGTTCAAATGCCTTTCTTTCAAAGTTGCCTTTTACTGTTGGTTTGCCCCCTCCGGAGGCTACCCAAGGTCTTATTTCAGCCCTGATGTTGGGCTGCTTCCCCAACCATAAGTTCCCAATGTATTTCCAGCCAGAGTTAAAGGGGGCTTCTTCTGTTTTTAAGGCAACACCATATCCAGTGCCTGCCAGGCCTCTGTGAAAACACTACTCCTTAGGTCCCGGGTGCTGGGAGCTGAAGCAGAGAGGCTGTGAGGCCCAGCTTAGCCAGAATGCTGGCCCCCCCATCACCCCCTTTCAATTATCCTGGCCCAGCCCTTCCTATGCATACATGCTCATGGAGAGCGTGAGGTGGTCGTGGCAGCTGGATGGGAGGCTGGCAGGGTGTGTGTGGCCGCAGCACAAGGGAAGGGAGGCCTACACTCTCCCCCAATACAGAGGGGCTTGACAGGGGACCTCAGGCCATACCCCCCATCCTGGTGCTGTGCCAGGGGTTCTGAGGACACACCCTGCCCTGGGTGGCTTGACAAGGGTGGGACTGGTGGGGTCTAGATCTACCCCAATGCGGGGGTGGGGAAGGGGTGCAGCTGGATCTGGGTCTCATGTGATTTTGAGGCACATGTGAGTGAGTGGGGACTTGACTCTGGGCCCCATGGTGCGCCCCAGACTCTGACAGGAGGAAGGTTTTCATATAGATTTTATTAATTTTCTTTAGTCTCTGATACTTCTATTATAGAGAAAGAGCAAATAGCAATATTAAATTATTTCCTCTAATTAATACCCTTTTAATGTGCACTAATTTCGTGCACTGGACCACTAGTAATGTAATATTGCTATTTGCCCTTTCTCTATAATAGAACAGAGATGAAAGAAAATTAGTAAAATGTATTTGAAAACCTCCTCCTGTCAGAGTCTGGGGCGTACCACAGGAACCAGAGTCAAGTCCCTTCTCACTCACATGCACCTCAAAATCGCATGATACCCAGACCCTGCTGGCCTGCCCCCCTTAGGCTAGATGCAGACCCAGCCAGTCCCACCCTTGTCAAGCCCCACAGGGCAGAGGGCATAGCCTCAGGCCTGGTGCCAGGATGAGCGGCATGGCCTGAGATCCCCCAGCCCAGACCAGGGTGGGGAGCGTGCCTTGAGGTCCACCATCAAGTCCTTCAAAGCTGGAGGGGGGGGGTGTGCAGCCTCAGTCCCCCATTAAGCCCCACCAGCAGGGGGCGCAGCCGCAGGTCCTCCATCAAGCCCCAGTGGGCAGGGAGCTTGGCCTGAGTTTCCCTGACCCAGTATTGGGGGGTGCACCTTGAGGTCCCCCATCAAGCTCCACTGGGTGGGGGGCACGGCCTGAGGTCCCCTGTCAAGCCCAGCCAGGCAGGGAGGTGCAGCCTCAGGTCTCCTGGCCTGGTGCTGGGGTGGGGGTGCAGCCTGAGGTCTCCTGTCAAGTCCCACAATGTGGGGGGGTGTAGTCTGAGGTCCCCTAGCCCAGCACCAGGATGGGAAGCTCATTTTGAGGTCCCCTGTCAACCCCACACCGGGCGGGGAGCATGGCCTCAGGTCCCCTGGCCTGGCACTGGGGCTGGGTTTGCGGCCTGAGGTCACCCAGCCTGATGCCAGGGTGGGGGCGCGGCCTGAGGTTCCCTGTCAAGCTCCACAAGGGCGGGGGAGGTCCCTGCTGATTGCTCATTAAGGCTCCTTATGGGGACTTGGCCTCAGCTGTGGGTGCAGCCATCTTTGTGATGGAGTGATGGTCAATTATCATATTCCCCCTTTATTAGATAGGATATTGCCACGCCACATTATGTATAGATTGAGTTATTCCTAAAACATGGGATTGGGTTTGTGATTTTATTCTGTAGCATGCAATGCATTTCAGTAATATTTTTCAATAGAAATAATGGAGTACTGTTCAATGAGTTTGTAGTCCCAGTTCTTATATTTATTAGTTGAATGAGCTTGGGTTTGGAATACCATTTCTGGGTTTCAGTTTCCTCATGTATAAAATGGGGATAATAATGAATCCTGTTGTATTGATCAGTTATTGTGAGAAATAAATGAGCAAGTGCTAAGACTTCAGAACCATAGTGCCTTGTTAATACATGAAGTGTGTGTATATATAAATAAGTAACATTGCTCCTTGTCTATTTAATTGGTGGGAGATGTTGTGAAATGTAATTTCATTCAAGTAGCATTTGGACTTGTTGAATTCTTTTCTTTAATATTATTTTCTAAGGCACCAGTAATGAAACTTTGCAACTTGAGTCAGATGATTTTGTTATCTGCCAAAAGCCTATGGAACTTCTTGGTAAAAACAGTGAGCAGTCTGGAGTGTCTGTTATGCTGGAGTCAACGGGATTAGATGATGAAAAAATAAAATATTTCCATGTTCAGCATCTGCTCTACAGGTATTAGAAAGTTTTTTATTCACCAACATTTAATATATATTTATCTGTTTAAAGTACATGGAAATTAGATCTCTTTCTCTCTCTTTTTAAACTCACAGACGTTTTGCTCCTGAAATTTCGTCCTATGTCTTGTCTGGTGACATTAAGTTGCATTCACTTCAGCTGCTACCCATTTACCAAACAGGTAAGTATAATTGTGATACAGTGCAGTGAGGTAAAAGACTCTGCTCGGAGGAATAATAACGTGTGTAATAGGTTACGTTCTTCTACTGAGTCTTCCTGTAGCTTTGGACAAGTTCCTTGGCAAATCTCTGTGAGCACTAGAAAGGGAAGTTGTATCTGCTAAGAGAAGCCATGTTTAGGACATGACAGACAAATGCCATTTCCCTTTTAAAAAAATGGTCACTAGACCCAAAAAGCACTGCTATAGTTGAGGTTTCCTGGGTTCCAGCTGGGTATGTGGCAGACTCTATGATAGCAGGTGAGCAAGGTGGGGATAGATTGAGGGAACTTCATTCAGAACAGTGTTTTCCAGACATGCTGCACACTGGGTTTACTTGGGTACCTTTAAAAATAGTCATGCCCAGCCTGACTGGCGTAGCTCAGTGGTTGAGTGTCAACCTATGAACCAGGAGGTCATGGTTCAATTCTGGGTTTGATTCTTGGTCAGGGCACCTGCCCAAGTTGTGGGCTTGATCCCTAGTGGGGGGCATGCAGGAGGCAGCTAATCAATGATTATCTCTCATCATTGATGTTTCTATCTCCCTCTCCCTCACCCTCTCCCTTCCTCTCTGAAATTTGAGAAGAAGAAAAAAGTAGTGATGCCCAGATTCTATATGTTAGAAATTTTGACATAATCTGTTTATTAAGGGACCTGGGTATCAGTATTTTTTAAAAGCTTCCCAGGAATGTAATGGGCAGCCAAAATTGAGAATCAGCATTTTGTTCTAACCTGTTTAACATTTTTAGATGTTGCCTAGAGAAAGGTATAAATATTGTTCTGATTAAATGTGTTTATACCTTCATTTATTTTTTTATTTGTTTTAGTAAACATTTATTGAATACTTACTATGCTGGGTATGGTGCTGAATACTAGGGAAGTAATAATAAGCAAAAATAGGCAAAGTATTTACACTCATGGAGCTTATGGTCTCATGGGGGAGATAGATGATTATTAGTCAAATAATCACCCAGAAAAAGCAGGGTACAGTTACATGCTGAAATGACGGCTCCGTTGGCAGTGGGGCTAGGGCAGAGGGGGAACAAAACAAAACCTGTCTTGAAAGCGTATAACAGAAAACCCTAACCTCATCTGGTGGTCAGAGAAGGCTTCTTGAGACGGCGATCTGGAGAGTGTAGTGGTGCTGATTTGGGATAGGATGCAGAAGACGCGGCAAAGACATGTTGGAGGGCAAATCTTTTGAGGAACTGAGAGAAGGAAGACCATGGAGAGTTGAGCAAGTGAGGTTGGGAACCCAGGCTGGAGACAAGACAGCCCACACCCATTTTAGAGGGTAACCCTATTCAGTGGCTTCCCGTAGCACTGGGATAAAATCCCAAATCCCCACATGACCCTGATTCTGGGCTTACCTTGTCCTCTCACCCTGCTTGCTGTTCTCATCCACATGGCCTTTCTCTCATCCTCAGAGAGGCCAAGTGCACTCTTACGTAAGGCTTGCTACTTAGTCTTCAAGTTCTGAAGTTGTGCTTGCCCCATCTCCTGCATGCCTCACAGCTCGAGAGTCACCTCACCACGAGGCCTTCCCTGAACTCTCAATTTAAACTATTCTATCGCCACATACTATCCAGTTTGTTTAGTTTCCTCTCCAGTCCCCATTACTAGAATGAATGCAGTTAGCTTGTCTCATGCACTGCTGTGTCCCCCAAACTGCAAACAGTGGCATAGTAGGTATGTGATGAATGTTTAATAGGCAAATGGAAAGGTAGTGCATATTTGAGCTGGGCCTTAGAACTTTTATGAGATGGAGATTTTAGTGAGATATTACATAAGAGGAACCAGCATGTACAAGGTATAAAAGTATTTGGAGATTAACGAGCAATTCTGTCTGACTAGAGCACAGATGTGTGTAGGAAAAGAAGGAGAAATAAGTGGACAGGTCTTTCTGGGCCAATTATGGGGAATGCAGAATTGGACTTTCTTCTGTTATTAATGGGTGTCTTTGAAGAGTATCAGAGCCAACTTAAAAAAAAACTTTGGTTATGAAAAATTTTAAGCACATAGATATAGAGAAAATAGTACAATGAACCCATCACAAAGCTTCAATAGTATTGTCTCGTGATTACTCTCAACCAGATTATTTCGATGCAAATTCTAGAGTTTATACCATTCCATCCATAAATATTTCAGTATGTATTTCTAAAAGAAAGTGATTCTTTTATTTAAACAAACCCAAAGTACCATTTCACATTTTTATATTTTTAAATATGTTTTTATTGGTTTTTAGAGGTAGAGAATGGAGAGATAGAAACATCAATGATAAGAAGTAATAAAATTGATTGGCTGCCTCTTGCACACCCTCCACTGAGGACCCAACCTGCAACCTGGACATGTGCCCTGACCAGGAATTGCACTGTGGCCTCCTGGTTCCTGGGTCAGAGTTCAGCTGCTGAACCACACTAGCCAGGATCGTTTCACATTTTTAAATTTAATTGATATCATCAAATGTCCAGTCAGTGTTCAGATTTCCCTAATTGTCTAAAAATTTTTTCTTTAATTCATTTGTTTGGATCAGATTCATTTGTTTGGCTCATATATCATAATTGGTTGCTATGTCTTTAAAATTTCTTGTCTTCCATTCTCTTTTTTGTGATTGTTGTTAAGCCTCACCTGAGGATATTTTCCCACTGATTTTTAGAGAGAGTGGAAGGGAGGGGGCAAGACAGAAACAGAGAGAAACATCGATATGAGAAAGACACATCAATTGGTTGCCTTGATTGGTTGCTTCCCGTACATACCCGAAAGGAGATGGGGGAATGAGCCTGCAAAGGAGGTAACGTGCCTTTGACCAGAATCACACCTGGGATCCTTCAGTCTGAGGGCCGATACTCTATCCTCTGAGACAAACCAGCTAGAGCTAAAGTCTCTTTTAATATGTAGACTGTCCCTTCCTCCCTCTTTTTCTTTTCTTTGCAATTTATTTAGCAAGAAACTGGACTGATAACTCCAAAATCTGAATTTTGCTAGTTAACTCCCTACAGTGTCATTAAACATTTCCCCGTATTTCCCTGTGATTTGGTAGTTCTATCTTTTTTTTTTTTTAATTGATTTTAGGAGAAGGGAGAGGGATAGAAAGAGAAGCGTCGATGAGAGAAATATTGATTGGCCTGCCTCCTGCACACCTACTGAGGATCAAGCCCACAGTCAGGACATGTGTCCTGACCAGGATCCAACCAGGATCTCCTGGTTCATGGGCCCGTCCTGAGCCACTGAGCCACAATCGGCTGGCTTTGGTAGTCCTTTCTAAAGCTACGCTTTTCATTATGGTAGCCATTAGTGACATGTTGCTATGGAGCACTTGAAATGTCATGAGTCTAAATTGAAATATACTATAAGTATAAAATTTAAATTAGATCTTGAAGACTTACTATAAAAAAAAAGAATATGAAATACTTCATTACATTTTTGTGGATTGCTTGCTGAAATGATAATGTTTTGATTATATTGGTTAATATGACATTAAATGTATTTTGCGTGCTTTTACTTTTGTAAATGTGATTTCTGGGAAACTTTAAATTACACATTTCTATTAATAGTGCTAGTCTAGACTTAGTCTTGATCATCCTCATAATAATTATTATTATGTAACACAACTAGTGTTGAGTAGTGTTGAGTTCTGTTGAAAGGTACATAGAATCTGGTTGACTCTTTTTGTAATATTAATAGCCATTAATGATTATTACCTAGCTCTGTTCATTTATTAGGCGTTACAACATGGTGATACTCTAATTGTATCACTCCTTTTAAATTTTTTACTGACATTTCTACTATAAAGAGCAACTTCCCCTAAAAAGCTCTTTGGCTATCTACTAATAGACTTTTTGCCTAGAAAAGTAAAAATATTTCTTCCCTTTATTTGCTGGTTTTATTGTTTGTTTTTTCTTTTTCATACAGATTCTCTGACTTCTGAGAGAAGAAATCTGTCTCAGGAAAAGGAGTTGCTGAGCCTCTTTTGTTTTTTCTCATTGCCTCATGCGGGCTACCTCTACCTGGTAGTCAGATCGGTTGAGTTACTGTCAGTTTACCAATACCCCGAGAAGTCTCAGCAGGCAGTGCTCACGCCACAATTTTTGCATGTCATCACAAGGTATGTTATAGTTGCTGGTCTGTGAGTCACTTATTTTTCTGTAAATTCTTGAGGTGCTTTCCAAATCTAAATGAGAATTGAGTGAACCAATATGTAGCTCTGAAAATTAATGTATATATCTGCCTTTTGATGGCCCATACCTGCCTTTTTAGTGTAAGTGTTCTGGTTTTGCCTTTTTTAATTTTCTGAGACTGGATGGAGATCTTTGTAAGAAAGAAGGAGGTTCTTCATGAGGAAGATTTTTATAGGAAATTCTAATGAAAAGTCAGGGCATCTCTAGATTTCTTGTCTTAATTTTTTTTCAGTGCTACTATATCTTTTCTGTAGGAGTTGAATTATTCCATAATGATTTAGGAAGGGGCCAGAAACACTATCTGTTGCCTTATCCTGGTTTGTTGGCATCTAAACTGGGGTCCTGAGCAGAACTTTGACTTCATTTTTTTTTTTTTTATCTCACTGTAAGTGATGCTTTTGGTTTTATTTCCTGTTTTTTTTTTTTTGTTTTTTTTTTTAAGCTTAGATTATGTGCTTTCTGGTCGAGCAACTATGAATAAGGTACACCATCTGCTTTCTAAAGCAACAAAAAAGAGGGGGCCAGAGATACCTAACCAGGGCACAAACACTAGGAGATTTGTGAAAAATGTCTTCACACTTCATGAAAGTGGTAGGCACTGGGAGGAGAGAAATTACTTTGGCTAAATCATATGGGAAAGTTTTTTATGTTTGAAGTGTGGCCTGAGAGCTAGTTAGAACTTGACAGATGGAGATTGGAAGAGAAGGGCATTATGGAGGGAAGACTATAAACAAAGGGTATGTTATACAGTTATGCAGGAGCAACCAATAATTTATTATATTGTTAATTTTTTTTTTTAAAGGATAGTGATTTTTTTTTTCAACTGAATGATGATATCAGAATCTCCAGCAGGTGCTAGAATATATGTCAAACAGCACAAGACCAACCTGGGGATTTGATGCCCACTCCTAGTGTGGGTGCCTCCCTCTTCCCCCACTCTGGTGTAAGGAGAAATGCTATTGTGTGTTTCTTAAATGAACATTGTGGAGGTAACTAGTCTTTTCAGTTTCCAAAGTGTTGTGCAGTGATGTAACTCAGGGCTTTGAAAATTAAGGATTTTTTAAGGTTTTGACCAAAGGAAGTGATGTGGTCATAATAGTGGCCATTATGGAGGTTGGATTGAACATAGATAAATAAGCTATTGAAATGGTTCAGGTAAGGATAATGAAGGGCTGAATTTGGGGAGGGCAGTAGCAGTGAGAAGAGAAAGAAGAACAGATGGTAGAGGTTTTGGTAATTGAACTAAAATACTGGGTTTCAGATGGGATAGCAGGAAGGAGGAGGCTTGAAAACCCCATGAGTTTTAAGCCTACTTTTATGAAAGAATGGAGACTGGTTTGGTGTGGGGCAAAAGAGAAATTTGTTTTACACATTTGAGTTGGAGTTGCTTAGGGAATATAAAGAGGAAATATTATGTTTTTGGACACATAGGACTAAAGATTAGGAAAGAGAAAAACTTAGATCTTTTATTATGGTCAAAAAGAGCTGATTATTTAAGTAGTGAGCATAGCTCCAAGAGTGTGTAGCAGAGAAAAGTAGTTGAACTAAAAGTCTGGTGAAGGTCATGTTTATGAAGCAAAAACGGGAAGAGAAGAATCTTCAAGGATATGGAGAAACCTAGGAAACTATAACATCTCAGAAACCAAGGAAAAAAATAGAGGGAGAAAGAAGAATAAAATGTCAATTTGTATTCCAAAATATTGATGCAAAGAGTATCCATCTTTCCTCCATCTCATTGCACAGATGTTATAGGACAGAGAATTTACTGCGTGAACCCTCTAAATCCCCCACCCCCTTTTAAGTGTAAGTCATGTGTTTTTGCAGACCAACATGTTTATATACCCTTAAAAAAACAGTAGAAGAGAAGATTTTAATCTAAGAATATAAAATCTTGTAAAATGTGACCCTTACAGCAATGCATAAATGAGTCCTACTTCTCAGAGTCAACCACATCAACAAGATCCTTTGACTTAAAAAAAAATACTATTACTATGATTTGTTTTTCACAGAAGTAGATCATATATCCACTGTTCAGCACGATTAGCAGCATGTCCTGGACATCTTTCTAGGCAGCACATTTCAGTTCACTTTAATTTTTTATGATGCTCCAACAGTAGCCAATAGCTGAAATGGAGGGGAGTTAGAGGAGCCCATCTTTTTACCTCTAGACCAGTGGTTCTCAACCTGTGGGTTGCGACCCCACTCAACCTGTGGGGTCACCTAACACCATTGGAAAACACAGATCTTTACATTACGATTTACATTACGATTGGAGAACTGCTAGCAGGGTCCCCTAAGACTGTCAGAAAAAATAGATATTTACATTACGATTCATAACAGTAGCAAAATTAGTTATGAAGTAGCAACAAAAATAATTTTATGGGGAGGAACCAAGATGGCAGCATAGGTAAATACCTATACTGGTGCCTCACACAACAATTTCAAAACTGCAACTAAAAGACAAAAGACATCATCCAGAACCACTGGAAAGTTGGCTGAGTGGAAAATCTACACCTAGAAGGAAAGAGAAAAGGACACTGAGACTCAGAGGAGGTGCAGAGGGCAGAGGTGTGGAGACACGAAGACAGAAGAGCGGAGACGTGGAGACATGTGACTGGAAAGGGCCAGCTGAATATGCAGCTGGTTTTTTCGAACGGAGGAGACAGAGGCTCCCCACTGCACTGAACTCCAGTCTGGGCGAGTCTCGGGGAATCCTGACTCATACGGGGTGAAACTGGACTGTCAGGAGGAAGCACACTGAGACTCAGGGGAGCACCAGAGGCACATGAGCTCGCAGAGAGGGCACGCAGGTGAGTGTGTGGCTGGCTCTCTCGTTCAGGAGGAAAACAAAACCTCCTGACTCCACTGTACTCCAGTTCTGGGTGAGACTTTGGGTATCCAGACTCATTCGGGAAGAAACTGAAGTGTCTGGCAGCGGGCAAAACTTGAGGGCAGCTTTCCCCCAGAGGTGAGTGCAACCATTGCCATGGGACAGGGAGACCCAGGGGCCTCTTAGGGTGGAGCTGATGGGAAACCAAGGCTGACTGCTCAGCCCTAGACTCCGTCCCATTCAAGCAGAGCACAGAAGCTCTCCCAGCGTGGATACAGCTGATCCTCACAGCCAATTGGCCTGGAGGTCAACCCCTCCTAGTGATGCCAACAACAATCTAGGCTTAACTACAACAAGACTGTGCAGCCCATAAAGGGGTGTACCAAAAGTGTCTGCTTCAGGTAACTAGGGAGGCTGAGCTACTGTCCCCTAGAGGACACCAACCACACAAAACTACTCGACCAACTCAGGGAAGCAGCCAAAATGGAGACTAGGAAACAGATGACAATAGAAAAAAATGGAGGAAAACAAATGACTGGACATAGAGTTCAAAACCACGGTTATAAGGTTTTTCAAGAATTTCCTAGAAAAGGCCGATAAATTTAAGACTCTCGAGGATATGAAAAAGGACCAACTGGAAATTAAGCATACACTGACTGAAATAAAAAATACTATACAGAGACCTAACAGTAGACTAGAGGATCGCCAGAAGCAAAAAACACTCAGCCGGAAAAGCAAAAAGCAAAAAGGATCCAGAAATATGAAGATAGTAAGTAGCCTCTGGGACAACCTCAAGCATACCAACATCTGAATTATGGGGGTGCCAGAAAAAGAGAGAGAGCAAGATAGTGAAAACCTATTTGAAGAAATAGTGACCAAAAACTTCCCCCCATCTGGTGATAAAAATAGACTTAAAAGTTTAGGAAGTGCACAGAACTCCAAACAAAAGGAATCCAAAGAGGACCACACCGAGACACATCATAATTAAAATACTAAGAGCAAAAAAAAAAAAAAAGAATATTAACAGCAGCAAGAGAAAAACAGTTAGTTACCTATAAGGGAGCACCCATATGATTGTCAGCTGATTTCTCAACTGAAACTATGCAGGCCAGATGGGAATAGCAAGAAATATTCAAAGTGATGAATAGCAAGAACCTACAACCAAGATTACCCAGCAAAGCTATCATTTAGAATTGAAGGTCAGATAAAGAGCTTCGCAGATAAGAAAAAGGTAAAGGAGTTCATCACCACCAAACCAGTATTATATGAAATACTGAAAGGTATTCTTTAAGAAGAGGAAGAAGAAAAAAGTAAAGATAAAAATTATGGGCAACAAATACATGTCTATCAACAAGTGAATCTAAAAAAATCAAGTGAATTAAAAATCTGGTGAAAAAAATAAACTGGTGAATATAATAGAATCAGAGACATAGAAAGGGGGTGGACTGACAATTCTCAGGGGAAAAGGGCTGTGGGAGGTGCAGAAAGAGCCTGGACAGTAATTGTCCACCTATGGATGAGGACAGTGAGGGTGAGGTAAGGGCAGAGGAGAGGGGGTAGGAACCGTGTGGAGGGGAGCTATGGGGCGGAAAAAGAGGAACAATTGTAATAATCTGAACAATAAAGATTTATTAAATTAAAAAAACATGTTTATGTAGTTTATATAGTAAAATGGTCAAGTGTAATTACACTAAAATAATGTCTGTATAGGAAAAAATGAAGGGAAAGATATCCATAAATTGTATAGTTGTTTTATTGCAGAGATAGGCTTGAGAGTTATGAACAAAAAATTGTATTAGTCTTACAATGCATGTACCATTACGAGACATGTTTGAACATTATGATTTAGTGAATTTGTAATTACCAGATTTAAACTTTGGGCTGTTGGATGCTGTCATTTGCAAATTTCCTTTCCTTGGGCTTGTTTGTTGCAGGCTAGTTTATCTTCCCACTGTGGTTCCCCAGCATGTGTAGGGGAATGACAAAGACTGAAGTAGAATGAACATTTTGAATGGATGGGGTTGTTTTGGTCAGGAATAGAGCTAGCAGGGATCCCTTTGTCCCATAACTTCTTACATTACATAAAAATGACTCCTTTTTCCAGTCAGGGTTCCATTCTTCTTTCACTTATTATTTTTCCTGCTGTGCTACTAAAATAGGATTTTTTTTGAAAAAAAAGAAAAAATTATTTTATGGTTGGGGTTCACTACAACATGAGGGACCGCATTAAAGTGTCGCGGCATTAGAAGGGTTGAGAGCCACTGCTCTAGACTCCCAACAGTAATCCGCTACTTTCTTTCGACCTTCGGTCATTCAGGTCCCACTGTGGGTGCTCTTTTGTTCGGCACTGTCTCAGAGTCCCTTCCAGTCATCTTAGTTCCTGATAATGCTCCTACACCAGATTTCTAAGTGGTGGTGCTGTTGTCATGACTTTAGAGGTCATGTCCTAGAACTTGGTGGAAATTGATAGAAATGGCAGTGGGCTGAGGCCGAAGTAACATCCCCAACAAACAGATGGAGAGAGCCTTGACTGATGTCCCTTCCCTACATTGTGCAGATTATTGTTAGATTTGCTTTAGTCTTTGGCCTTTTTATTTTAAGAGTTCTTTTTCTTTTTTGAAAATACATTTTATTGATTTCAGAGGAAGGGAGAGGGAGAGAGAGAAATATTAATGATGAGAGAGAATCATTGATCAGCTGTCTCCTGTGTGCCCCACACTGGGGATCGAGCCCACAAACCTGGGTGTGTGCCCTCACTAGGAATT
Organism: Antrozous pallidus; assembly: GCA_027563665.1. NCBI lineage: Eukaryota > Metazoa > Chordata > Mammalia > Chiroptera > Vespertilionidae > Antrozous > Antrozous pallidus. The sequence goes on from CM050514.1 coordinate 115,451,955, forward strand.
GACCTCCTGTTTCATAGGTTGACGCTCAACCACTGAGCCACACTGGCCAGACCAGAGTTCATTTTCACTTCTCACACGTTTTAGTTTGTTTTTAAAGAGTCATTCCTGTGAATTCACTACAAGATAGGTTTTGTAGCAGTTTTTTTTAATGTCAGTATGGCAGTGCTGACTTATCCACCAGTCACCACCATCTATTGTGCACTTACTGTAGGGTCTCTGGGTTGTTTCCACAGAAGCAGCCTGGGGTTGTGAAAAGAGTTAGAGGAGTGTGAGGAGTGAGGAGACCTGGGATCTAATTTCGCTCTCTTCTCCAGGGAGGCCTTGGACCAGTCATAAACTTCCCATGCCCTAATCTTTAAAACAAGCTGCTGGATTGATAATACTTGAAGATTCCATCAGACAGCCTCTGATTTTCTGTTCTACCACTGGATTTGTGTTTGCATCATCTAAGTGTGTTGTCCAGCATAATCCAAGCTCAATTTCATGCTGAGATGAATGGGATAGAGATAATAGTCAAGAATTTGGGTTCTAATCTTGGCTTTGATACTGAATTCTCTGTACCTTGGACTGATCGTGGTGGCATCATTTGTCTGCAAAATAAACTATTTGACCTAGATCCTGGTTCTTAACTAGCTGTGTACAACAGAGCCAAATGTAGAATTCTGTGGAGACACACATGTCTAGATTCAGCCCCTAGAAATTATGATTCAATAGGAGTAAGGAGAGGACCGGTTATGGTTTAAAAAATACTCTGTAAGGATTTGAGGACTCTCCTTGATGAGTCTTCCTCATCAGCATTTGACAGATACTTGCATCTTGTTGCACCTTGGCCATAGTTCTGTTCACCTGCAAATTCTCCCAGTGTGGACACATTTGTGGCCCCCACTTTTCTCAGTGCCTTTTTCTTCTTCCTCAGTAACAACCTGCAGTGTTTCACAGTGCGGTGCAGTGCGGCGGCAGCTCGTGAGGAGGACCCGTACGTGGACTCCACCCTGAAGGTTAGCGTTACCTTATTATGACAGTGCAATCTTAGGTCAAAAAGGAAGGAATGCACACTTGTAAATGCACTCTTGGTTGTAAGCGAGGTGAACAGGAGGTCTTAAGATCTTGTTTATTGAATTAGAACCTTTGAATGTAAAATAGTAAGCTATTTTTGATTCATTGTTTAGATGACAATATTTAAGATTATTTTGAAAACATTTCATTCAGAATTTAGTCTAGTACATAGTTTTGAAAGTTTGGCAAAGAATATAGTGTAACCAGAGAGAGTACTTCACAACAATAGTATACTACAATTTTATTTTTTAACAGAAATATTGGTGGCAATTATATGTAGCTATTGGTACTTCAGCTTAGAAATTAGTGTATTCAAGAATACAAAATTGAATAAAGTGCATTAAAATAATTTTTTATATTGTTATCAGATATGCCTATAATTCTTTTGTTATTTTACAAGCCTTCAACAATCTTTTGTATTTCTATAGACTAAATCTAGGAGTTGATGGATATGTTAGATCAATAACCTCATTTTTAGTATGCTTATTCTGTGCAAAGCTCTTGACTACAAAATAAACATAGGTCATCTATGATGAAATTCTATGTTTTCTGATGTTAAATTTCTGTTCTCAAAAATATACGGATCATTGTTATGATATTCATCGTATAGTATTTTACCTCTGACGTAGAAGCTGCTTGAATGAATATTTGTTGTGAACATATAGGCTGCAGGAAGCCTCAAAATTATGATGGCCTATATTTCACAGGTTAGTTTATGTCTGTCATAAAAGGCATCTGGAACACCTTTTCCTGGAAAAGTAAGTGCTCAGTAATGGTTGTTATGTTAATAAGCCAGCTCTGTGAAGTGCTAAAGTGTCTGAGGCATGCTCAGGTTAGGGTAGGTGATCCCGGGTTTTATGTGATCTGAGTTCTTAGTAACTCTTGTTTTGTTTTGTTGTGGCCCAACCTGTAGTCTCTTTGTTGCTGACCAGGCTTGCTGCCTACCTTCAGCTCTTGGGAAGCCGGAATCATATCTTTTCCTTGTCTTTCTGTTTATGGTTAAGATACACTCATGACTTTTAAATAGATTATTTTTAAAATAAAGGTTATTTTCCTAGTAAAAATTGAAAACTGACAGATTCCTTGTCCCTTTCTTCTCCTCACACCATACCTTTAAGGAAAAAGAAAAAAAACTCAGAAAGACATAGGCTTATATAGGTAGTGATGGTAGAATGAGGATATATAATAGATTGAGGTAGGATCAAAGCTGTAATAAAAATGTCAGATAATAACAAACGTTGGTGAGGATGCTAAGAAATTAGAACTCATATACATTGCTTGAGGGAATATAACATGGTGTGGCCACCTTGAAATAAGTTTGATATTTTCTCAAACAGTTAAACAGTGAGTTACCCTGTGACCCAGCGATTCAACTTCTAGGTATATGCCCAAGAGAAATGAAAAAAACACATCTACACAAAATGTCCACACACTATACACAAATGTGTATAGCAACATTATTCATAATAACTAAAAGGTGGAAGCACTCCAAATGTTCATCAGCTGATGAATGGATAAATAAAATGCGATATATCCATAAAACAAAATATTACTTAGCCATAAAAAGAAATGAAACACTGACACATGGATGAATACATGGAAACTGACACATGGAAGCACCATAATGTGGATGAACCTTGCTATAACATAGATGACCTTTTGGCACTATAACATGGATGAATCTTGAAAGAAGCCAGTCACCAAAGACCACACACATATTTATATGATTTCATTTATATAAAAGTCCAGAATAGGCAAACCAATAGAGAAAAAGAGTAGATTAGTTGTTGCTTAGGATTGGGATGGTTGAGAGAGAGGGGGACAATAGCAAAAGGGTACATAGTTTGTTTTTATTTTGAGATGATGAAAGTTTTCTAAAATTGGTGTTGGTTGCACATAGCAGTTTGCTAACCACTATTATACTAAAAACCATTCGGTTGTATGCTTTAAATGGTGAATTATATAGTATGTGAATGATATGTAAATAAAACTCTTGAGAAAAAGAAGGGAAAATAAAATAAATCATACTTTCAGGTCTTGTCAGTATTATGAAACCAGAGGGAAGAAACCCAAAAAAAAGGAAGGGAGAAAAGAAGAGAGACCAGTAGCTGGTTGGGGCTGGTTGGGGCTGCTGCACTTGAGATCCGTCCTCTGGAGCATACACAGGACAGGATGGTGATCACACTTCATGGCTTCCCCTGCCCTGCATCCCCACCATTCTGAAATCCCAGGTGCTGAGTGAGCATGCATTTAGCCCACTTGCCAACTCAGGCTTTGGGAGCTGAGGGGTCTGAGAAATATTTCACGGCCTCAGACTTTGGCCCAAGGGGCACATATCTTTTTTCCTCATTCCTCTCAGATTCCAGCTTTTCAGCACTAGCCAGGACCACCTTACTATTCTTAGGGATGAAAGCATAGGCTTAGATGGAGGTATTTCCCCAAGCATGCTGTACAAATGGACAAGGAAAATGACCTTGAAATCTAACAGTGTGAATGCAGGAGGAGACATGGGCCTGGCAGCCTTAACATGAATAATCTTGCTGTGACATGAATGTCTTGTGAGCTCCCTGAAAGAGTTCTTCTGTTACCTTTCTTATCCATTCTAATTGAATTAATGTTCCCTTACGTGGACAGGAGCCTGGCTCCGATCCAGATTTCCTCCAGGTCACCTGACACACCCAACCTGTCAGGCATTCTAGGCATTGTTCACACTTAGAGACCTAAGAGTCAGGGGCTGTCTGAACATACAAGCATTTTCATCCGACACACCCATCTACCAAGAAACTATTTTATGTACTTTCTGTGCAGTGGAATGCCTTTTTGTAGTGTTTCATTTTGCCTTGGAGCTCCATTTGGCCATACCCCCAGGCCAGCACAGTTAGTGGGATTTCCCTTGCTCTGATAAGAATAGGAATTTGAGGAGTTTTTTTTAGCGGGGTAGGGCAGGAGAGACTTTATCAAATAAACAGGTGGATTTTTGAAGATTAAAGTTCATGTATATTTTTTCCTTGGTTAAATTTGTGATTTTTCCTTTACTAGGCTTGCCCACCTGTCAGTATGGATGTCTGTGCTTTAAGAATACAGCTTTTCATAGGCTTGAAAGCCATCTGTCACTTTAAAAACCACATCATACTTCTGACCAAGGCGGACCCTGAGGCCATTCCAGAGAGAAGAGATGCACCAAGGAGGCCTCTGTGAGCATCCCTCTCCCCAGAGAATCCTGCCAGTTTCTGCACTGAATTGTTATGGGTGTATTTTGTCTGTGTTTTACTCTATGTTTTTTAATTTTTAAAAACATTTTTATTGATTTCAGAGAAGAAGGGAGAGAGAGAGAGAGATGGAAACATCAGTGATGAGAGAGAATCATTGATTGGCTGCCTTCTGCACGCCCCCTATTGGGGATCAAGCCCGTAACCCAGATATGTGCTCTTTACCAAAATCAAACCCAGGACCCTTCAGTCTGCATGTTAACATTCTGTCCACTGAGCCACATCTTCTAGGGCTACTCTGTGTTTTTAAATCAAAACTTTGAATGACCAAATGACTTTCCTATAGTATTCTTTTTCTAGAGAGAAAATAAAGTTTTAGTGATCTCCTTAATACCCTTTATAATTGACCTTAGAACTTTTAGAAGAAAATGAACTATAAAATAGTTTTCAATAAAATAGTTTCAATAAATGTCTTGTTTTTAGATAAAATGTTAAAGGACATGTTTTTCTGTGTAGTTAAAGAGAAAGACAAGGCCTTTCTAATGCTAGCCCAAATGATAAGTTTCTTAATATGTATTTTACCTTTTTTGACCTTTTAGTGGCTACATTTTTATCCAAAGACTAGCGGCCAGTTCATGAAAATTTGTGTACTTGGCAGGAGGAGGGGAGTCTCTCAGCCCAGGCGTGCCCTCTCACAGTCTGGGACCCCTCTGGAGATGTCCATCTGCCGGCTTAGGCCCGTCCCTGGTGGTCAGTGCGGTTCACAGCAACCAGTTATTCTGCCATTTGGTTGATTTGGTTGATATTAGCCTTTTATTATATAGGATTATTTCCTGGTATTTCAATTAAAAAAGATAAGCAATGTATTTTTTACCTTAAATCACATTCATAATAGATATATGCTGATTTACCTTAAAATAGAATTACAATTTGATAGCACTAATCTCTGGTTGACGCTTCAGTGTTCTGTTTTCACACTATTTAGAACAGAATAGTTACGCTTCTATTTGATGTTAAATAGGTTGACTTAGTTAAGTGATCATTTAGAGAGTGCAGAGTGGTCTGACTGAGCATAAAAGCTTCTAGCAAGAGAAAAACAACTTGCAACCTTGCACATTTGGTATTTGTAAAGTATTATATATTTTATTAATTTTTCTTTTTTTTTATTGTTTAAAGTGTAACATAAGTCTCTTTAATTCCTGATTGACGGCCCCTCCCGTCACTTCCACCTCCAAGAGCAAGCCCCCACCGCCCCAGTGTTTGTGTCCATTGGTTATGCAAATATGCATACATACAAGTCCTTTGGTTGATCTCTAACTACTCCCTCCCCTGTCATTTGTTTCTGGATCTATTTTTGTTCATCAGTTTCTGTTGATCATTATATCCCACATATGAGTGAAATCATGTAATATTTATCTTTCTACAACTGGTTTATTTCACTTAGCATAATGCTCTCCAGTTCCATCTATGCTGTTGCTAATGGTAAAAGTTCCTTCTTTTTTTACCACAACATAGTATTCCATTGTGTAGATGTACCACAGTTTTCTAATCCAGTCATCTGCTGATGGGCATTCAGGGTGTTTCCAAATCTTAGCTATTATAAATTGTGCTGCAGTGAATATAGGGGTGCATACATCCTTTCTGATAGGTGTTTCTGGTTTCTTGGGATATATTCTTAGAAGTGGGATTAATGGATCAAATAGGAGTTCCATTTTTAATTTTTTGAGGAATCTCCATACTATTTTTCACAGTGGCTGCACCAGTCTGCATTCCCACCAGCAGTGCACAAGGATTCTTTTTCTCTACATTTTTGCCAGGATTTGTTTGTTGATTTATTCATGATAGCCATTCTGACAGATGTGAGATGGTATATTGTCGTTTTGATTTACATCTCTCTGAAGATTAGTGACTTTGGGCATGTTTTCATATGTCTCTCCTACTTTTGTATGTCCTCTTTAGAAAAGTGTCCATTTAGGTCCTTTGCCCATATTTTGATTGGATTGTTTATCTTTTGTTAAGTTGTATGAGTTCCCTGTATATATTGGAGATTAAACCCTATTGGAGATAACATTGGCAAACATGTTCTCCCATAGGGTGGGCTTTCTTGTTGTTTTGTTGATGGTTTCTTTTGCAGTGAAGAAGCTTTTTTTAGTCCCATTTGTTTATTTTCTCCTTAGTCTCCATTGCCCTAGGAGCTCTATTGGTAAAGGTATTACTATGAAATGTGTCTGATATTTCTTTGTCTATGGAGTCTTCGAAGGTTTTTATGGTTTCCCGTCTTAACATTTAAGTCCTTTAGCCATTTTGAGTTTGTTGTTGTGTATGATGTAAGTTGGTGATCTAGTTTCATTTTTTTACGTGTATCTGACCAAATTTCCCAACACCATTTATTGAAGAAACTGCCGTGACTCCAGTGTATGTGCTTGCCTCCTTTGTCAAATAATAATTGAGCATAGTGGCTTGGGTCGATTTCTGGGTTCTCTGTTCTGTTCCATTGGTCTACATGTCTGTTCTTGTGCCAGTACCAGGCACTTTTAAGAACAGAGGCTTGGTAATATAGCTTGATAGCTTGTATTGTGATTCCTCCAACCTTGTTCTTTCTCAGGATTGCTGTAGCTATTAGGGGTCTTCTTTTTAATTCCAGCTGAATTTTCGGAGTTTGTTCTAGGTATTTGAAATATACCATTGGTATTTTAATGGGGATTGCATTGAATATGTAGATTGCTTTGGATATTATGGACATTTTAATGAAGCTAATTCTACCAACCCATGAGCATGATATGTCCTCCCTTTAGTTTATGTCTTCCTCTACCTCTTTTTTCAATGTCCTGTAGTTTTCTGAGTACAGGTCTTTTACCTCCTTAGTTAAGTTTATTCCTGGGTATCTTAATTTTTTTGGTGCAATGGTAAATGAGATTGTTTTTTTACTTTCTTTTTCTGTGAGTTCATTATTGGTGTATAAAAAGGCCATAGATTTTTTTCTTTTTTTTTTCTTTATTGATGAAGGTATTATATATATATCCTTATTTCCCCATTACCCCCACCTCCCATTCATTCCCCAACCCCCTGTTGTCTGTGTCCATTGATTAGGCTTATATGCATGGATATAAGTTCTTTGGTTGATCTTTCTCCATTACTCCCTATCTTCTCTGAGGTTTGACGTTCTGATTGATGTTTCTCTGTCTGGATCTATTTTTGTTCATCAGTTTATGTTGTTCATTATACTCCACAAATGAGTGATATCATGTGATACTTATCTTTCTCTGCCTGGCTTATTTCACTTAGAAAAATGCTCTCCAGCCCTAGCTGGTTTGGTTCAGTGGATAGAGCGTTCGCCTGGGGACTGAACAGTCCTGGGTTCGGTTCCGGTCAAGGGCATGTACCTTGGCTGCGGGCACATCTCCAATAGGGGGTGTGCAAGAGGCAGCTGATCAATGTTTCCCTCTCATCGATGTTTCTGACTTTCTATTCCTCTCCCTTCCTCTCTGTAAAAAATCAATAAAATGTACTAAAAAAAAAAAAAAGAAGAAGAAGAAGAAAAATGCTCTCCAAATTCATCCATGTTGTTGCAAATGGTAAGAACTCCTTTTTTATTGCACCATAGTATTCCATTGTGTAGATGTACCACAGTTTTTTAATCCACTCATCTGCTGATGGACACATAGGCTGTTTCCAAATCTTAGCTATGGTGAATTGTGCTGCTATGAACATAGGGGTGCATGATATCCTTTCTGATTCGTGTTTCCAGTTTCTTGGGATATATTCTTAGAAGTGGGATCACTGGGTCAAATGGGAGTTCCACTTTTAGTTTTTTGAGGAAATTCCATACTGTTCTCCACAGTGGCTGCACCAGCATGCATTCCCACCAGCAGTGCACGAGGGTTCCTTTTTTTCCCCTGCATCCACGCCAGCACTTGTCATTTGCTGATGATGGCCATTCTGACAGGTGTGAGATGATACCTCATAGTCGTTTTGATTTGCATCTCTCTGATGATTAGTGACTTTGAGCATGTTTTCATATGTCTCTTGACCTTCCTTCTGTCTTCTTTCGAAAAGTGTCTATTTAGATCAGTTGCCCTTTTTTTTTAATTGGGTTGTTGATCTTTTTGTTAAGCTGCATGAGTTCCCTTTAAATGTTGGAGATTAAACCCTTATTGTTGATATCATTGGCAAATATGTACTACCATGCAGAGGGCTTTCTTATTGTTTTATTGATGGTCTCCTTTGCTATGCAAAAGCTTTTTATTTTGATGTAGTCCCATTTGTTTATTTCCTCTTTAGTTTCCATTGCCCTCGGAGCAGTATCAGTGAAGAAATTGCTTCGGCATATGTCAAGACATTTTTCTTCCTTTGGATTCTCTAGTATTTTTATGGTTTCCCGTTGCATGTTTAAGTCCTTAATTTTGAGTTTATTTTTGTGTATGGTATAAGTTGGTGGTCTAGTTTCATTTTTTTGCATGTATCTGTCCAATTTTCCCAACACCATTTATTGAAGACAGTGTCTTGATTCCATTGTATGTTCATGCCTCCTTTGTCAAATATTAGTAGAGCATAATGATTTGGGTCAATTTCTGGGTTCTCTATTCTATTCTATTGGTCTATATATCTGTTCTTGTGCCAGGATCAGGCTGTTTTGAGAACAGTGGCTTTGTAATACAGCTTGAAATCTGGTATTGAGATCCCACCTACTTTGTTCTTCTTTCTCAGGATTGCTGTGGTTACTTGTTTTTCTTTTTTTTATTTTAAATTATTATTACTCCAGATGACTTTTTGGAGAGTTCTTTCTAGATCTATGAAATATGATATGCCATTGGTATTTTAATGGAGAGTGGATCGAATCTATAGATTGTTTTGGGTAGTATGGACATTCAATAGTGTTGATTCTACCAATCTATGAACACAGTATGTTCTTCCATCTGTTTACATCTTCCTTTGTCTCTTTTTTCAGTGTCCTGTAGTTTTCCACGTATAAGTCTTTTACCTCCTTGGTTAAGTTAATTCCTAGGTATGTTAATTTTTTTGGTGCGATGGTAAATGGGATTGCTGTTTTAGTCTCTCTTTCTGTAAGTTCACTGTTGGTGTATAGAAATGCCATAGACTTGTTGGCATTAATTTTGTATCCTGCTACATTCCCAAATTCATTTATTAAGTCTATTAGTTTTTTTGATGGAGTCTTTCATGTTTTTTATCTACAATATCATGTCATCTGCAAATAAGGACAGCTTTACTTCTTCAATTCTAATTTGGATGCTTTTTATTTCTTTTTCTCATCTAATTGCAATGGCTAATACTTCCAGTACTGTGTTGAACAGGAGTGGTGAGAGTACGCATCCCTGTCTTGTTCTTGTTCTTAGGAGAAAGGGTTTTAGTTTTTGCCCATTGAGTATGATGTTTGCTGTGGGTTTATCATATATAGCTTTTATTATGTTGAGGTATGATACTTCTATTCCCACTTTGTTGAGAGTTTTTATCAAGAAAGGGTGTTGGATTTTGTCAAATGCTTTTCCTGCGTGAATGGATATGACGATCTCTCAATTTGTTTATGTGATGAATCACATTTATTGATTTGCAGATATTGTATAATCCTTGCATTCCTGGGGTAAATTCTACGTGGTCATGGTGTATGATCTTTCTGATGTACTGCTGGATCTGATTTGCTAGAATTTTGTTGAAGATTTTGGCATCTATGTTCATGAGGGATATTGGCCTGTAATTTTCTTTTATTGTGTTGCCTTTATCTGGTTTTTGTATTAGGGTGATGCTGGCTTCATAGAAGGAGCTTGTTAGTGTTCCATCCTCTTGAATTTTTTAGAATAGTCTGAGGAGGCTAGGTTTTAGTTCTTGCTTGAATGTTTGGTGAAACTCCCCTGTGAAGCTGGGAGTTTGTGGCTTTGGGGTGAAATGTTCTGAAGATTGCAGTTATTTCTATCTGCTCTAGTGAGTCATTTAGTATTGATGTTTCATTACTGATTTTTTGTTTAGAGGATGTGTCCAATGGCGATAGTGGGATATTAAAGTCTCCTACTATGATTGTATTGCTGTCAATCGCCCCTTGATATCCTCCAGGAGTTTTTTTTTAATGTATTTGAGTGCTCCTGTATTGGGTGCATATATGTTTACCAGAGTTATTTCTTCTTGTTGGATTGCTCCCTTTAGTATTATAAAGTGGCCTTCCTTATCTCTTGTTGTCCTTCATTTTGAGATCTAATTTGTCAGATATAAGTATTGCTACCCCAGCTTTTTTTCATTTTCATTCGCCTTAAAAACCTTTTTTCATCCCTACGCCCTCAGTCTCTGTGTGTCATTTTTTTTGAGGTGGGATTCTTGTAGACAGAAGGTATATGGGCCGTGTTGTCTTATCCAATCCATGACCGTGTGTCTTTTGATTGGGGCATTTAATTCATTTACATTTAAAGTTACTTGGAGAACCAAGATGGCGGCATAGGTAAAACACCTATCTTGCCGTCATACTCAACAATTTTAATACTACAACTTAACAAAAGAACAAACACCTTCCAGAATCACCAGAAAGCTGGCTGAGTGAAAATTCCACAAATAAAAGTGAAGATAAGACACTGTGACTCAGTGGAGCGGCGGCGGACAGCGTTGAAGGATTCACACAGAGAGAGGTTTGGAGCGCGCGCCAGCGGAGAGGGCAGGTGGCTGAAAACCAGCCAGTTTTCTCGAACCGGGAGACAAAGATGTCCCACTGGACTGATTCTCCAGCTCTGGGCGAAGTCCAGGGAACCCACTATCATACGGGGTGAAAACTGGACAGTGGGAGGGCACACCGAAGCTCGGGTGCTGCCGAGTCTGATGGCTTGTGGAGAAGGCAGCTTGAGCGAACAGCTCAGCTGCGTGACCACGCAGAGAGCGCTCTGCGACTTGCTATCTCATTCGGGGAAACCGTCAGACTGCTTTGTTTTATGACCCTAGGTGAGACATTGGGTGTGCAGAGTCATTTGGGGAGAGTCTGAATTCTCTGGCAGCCGGTGGAGCTCCGCAGCGGTCTCTCTCTCAGAGGTGCTGGTGGCCATTGCCCCCGGCACAGAGTCCCCGGGGCCGCATGGGGCGGAGCTAACGCTGTCTGCTTACCCCGGAGACTCCGCCCATCCAACGTGAACACAGCTAAGCTTCACAGACAATTGGCCTGGAGGTCAACCCCTCCAAGTGCTAACAACGATTAACTGAGCTTAACTTCAGCAAGACTGTGCAACCCATATCCACCTCAGGTAACTGGGGAGGCTGAGCCACTGTCCCTAGTAGGAAGTCTACCACAAAAAGCTAATTGACCAACTCAGGGAAGCAGCCACCATGCAGAGACATGGAAAGAAATCAGATGTGAAAGAAATGGAGGAAAAAAAACGACTGGACATGGAATTCAAAACCACGGTTATAGGGTTTTTCAAGAGGCTCCAACAAAAAGTCGAGGCCTATAAGGAAATAAGCGAGACCGCAAAGGAAATGAATGAGTCCTACAAGGAAATGAACGAGACCTGCAAGGAAATGAGGGAGACACTCAAGGATATGAAAAAGGACCAACCAGAAATTAAGCATACACTGACTGAAATAAAAAATATTATACAAAGACCTAAAAGTGCCTTGGAGCACCCCAAGAACCAAGTTAAAGATTTGAAATACAAAGAAGCAAAATCCACTCAGCTGAAAAAGCAAGAAACCAAAAAAATCCAAAAAATTGAAGATAGTGTAAGGGGCCTCTGGGACAACCTCAAGCATACCAACATCCGAATTATTGGGGTGCCAGAAAAAGAGAGAGAAGAAGTCAATGAAAACCTATTTGAAGAAATAGTGACCGAAAACTTCCCACACCTGGTGAAAGAAATTGACTTAGGAGTCCAAGAAGTGCACCAAACCCCAATATATAGGAACCCTGAGAGGACCACACCAAGGCACATCATAATTAAAATGCCAAGAGCAAAAGACAAAGAGAGAATATTAAAAGCAGCAAGAGAAAAACAGTTGGTTACCTATAAGGGAGCACCCATATGATTGTCAGCGGATTTCTCAACAGAAACGATTCAGGCCAGATGGGAGTGGCAAGAAATATTCAAAGTGATGAACAGCAAGAATCTACAACCAAGATTACTCTATCCAGCAAAGCTATCATTCAGAATTGAAGATCAGATAAAGTGCTTCGCAGATAAGAAAAAGCTAAAGGAGTTCATCACCACCAAACCAATATTATATGAAATACTGAAAGATATTCTTTAGGAAGAGGAAGAAGAAAAAGATAAAAGTGTAAATTAGGAACGGCAAATACACATCTATCAACAAATGAATCTAAAGATCAAGTGAATTAATAAGCTGATGAATATGATAAACTGGTGAATGTAACAGAATCACGGACATAGAGAGGGAATGGACTGACAACTCTTGGGGAGAAAGGGGGCGTGGGAAGAGCAGCAAGAGACTGGACAAAAATCATGCAACTATGGGAGAGGACAGTGGAGGGGGGTGAGGGCGGAGGGTGGGATGGGTACCAGGTGGTGGGGAACTTTAGGGGCAAAAAAAAGGGAACAATGTAATTAATATACTGAACAATAAAGATTAAAAAATAAAAATAAAAAATAAAGAAAAAAAATAATAAAGTTACTTATTTGTCACCATTTTTGTTCTTTACCCCTGTGTTCTTTCTTCACTTCCTTTTTTTTATATACAGCAAACCCTTTAGCATTTTTTGCATTGCTGGTTTGGTGATAATACATTTCCTTAGTCTGTTTTTGTTTGTGAAGCTCCTGATTTCACCTTCAATTTTGATTGATAACCTTGCTGGGTACAGTATTCTTGGATTCAGACCCTTGCTTTGCATGACTTTGTATATTTCATTCCATTCCCTTCTGGCCTGATGAGTTTCTGTTGAGAAATAGTTGCTAGTCTGATGGGGGATATTTTGTAGATTACTTTCTGTCTCTCTCCGGCCACTTTTAAGGTTCTTACTTTGTAGTTGGAGTTTGGCAATTTAATTATAGTGTGCCTTGGCCTCGGTCTTTTGGAGTTCATTTTGCTTGGGACTCTGTGAGCTTCTTGCATTTTTTTTTTCTTCCCTATATCAGGGAAGTTTTCTGTTATTATTTCTTCAAACAGGGTTTTCTATTCCTTGCTCAGTTTCCTCTCCTTCTGGACCTCCTATTATGAGGATGTTATTTTGTTTCGTGTTTTCCCAGAGTTCCCTTATGCTTTCCTCCTGCTTTTTAATTTTTTTTTCTAGAAGCTGCTCTACTTGTATATTTTTTCCTACTTTGTCTTCTGGCTCACTAATGTGGTCCTTTTCTTGTTGTATTCTACTCTTTTTTTTAAAAAATATATTTTTATTGATTTATTTTGCAGTATAACTTATAATTAATAGTAGTATATGTCTTCCTTTCCCCCTCCCCCTTATCCTCCTCCCAGCCTCCCTTACCCCCCAGCACATGTCCCCACCTGCCCCGCTCCCGGCCCCAGAGTCTTTCATTCATTGATTATGCTCATATGTATGCATACAAGTCCTTCGGTTGATCTCCCCCAGCATCCGCCTCCCATCCACCCCAGCCTTCCCCCTGTAGCTTGACAGCCTGTTCAAGGCCATCCTGCCTCTATATCAATCACTCTCCCCTGTTTCTTTTCTTCAAAAATATCTTGCCTCTGCATACTAGAAATAAATGTATAAGGACAAAAAATGTTTCAGTCTCAGTTTCAATGTCCAACTGTTCTGAGTCGCAGTTTCAATGTCAAATAGTTCTTTATGTGTATATGTCAGCAATGGTATCCAGATGGTGGACACATTGTGGCAATGCAAGATCCATCCTCTCTGGTTTGGTCCTGGGCTGCCTGCAGACATGCACAGCTGCCGACTGCTAGTATGGCAAGGTGTCATCAGTGTCCCCCATCTCTGGACCATCCTCGTGACTGGAACAGACCCATCAGTTCCTCACTGTCGCAGGAACCCACATGGTCTTGGAGTTGTTCTCTGAAAACACACAAACACATTCTCGACCAAAAGTTAACAAAGGGATCCTCTCTGCAAAATAGATTTGGGATTCTTTTTAATTTTTGCCTAAATGATTTTCCTTTGGCTTATTTTGACACCATGTGTGTTTTTTCATGGGTTGTCCTGCAGTTGGTTTTACAAATGGAATTTACTTTACTGGAGTAAGAATTTTCTAGATGTATTTTACTCGATATATATATATTTTTTTCCTTACATGCTATTACCCCACTGCCCCCTCCCCTTTTTTGATTAATGGGGGCTTTTGGAAATTTTATATTACAGTCTTGGTAATTTTAAATTTTAATTTTTGCACACAAATATGACTGCTTTAGGTTCTTTGGATGTTAGGCAATTTTACAGTGAGATGAACTACTGATAGGTATTTTAGTTAATGTTTTAGGAAAAGCTTTTTGTCCAGTACACTATAATTTTCTTGAGTATTCACTTATTTCACTTGGCTAATTTAAATTAATCTGAAAACTTGATTACTATTTTCCTGTCAATTTTAATACTCAATCAGAAATCTTAGTTTACCCTGTAAATACTAGTGAAAAGGAATATTTGCAATTTTGACTAGGTCCTGAGCATTCCTGGTAATAGACTGAATTTAGATATAGAGCAGCTATTGCTGGCCGAGTCTCTGTCTGCCACCTGGGTCCCGGTATGAGTTGTGCATGGGAGGCGAAACAGCCATGGAGGTAGGAGACCTCCCTCAGGAGGGGTGAGAATTCAAGCCCCTGCAAGGTTTGTGGATGAGGGTCTTTTCCCCACTTCTGTTGACCTTTTACCTCTCTCCTGTTGGCCCCTCTGCGACTGTGCCTGTCTTAGGTTGTTCCTTCCCTGAGGAATCTTACCCGTCTCTGGCTAACCAGCCATCCTCCAGGGCCAAACAGGGTGATGTGAGGTTCAGTTCTGTCTCCTTTGTAGTCTATGCCCCCCTGTGGCCTCCACGTCCAGTACCTCCCTTGGGGCCCCATGCCTACTGGCGGGGTCCTGGTACTCATCACATATCTCGGGGGACCCAGGTTTCTTCTCCAGAGAGGGCCCAGCTCACACCATTGGTCGAGAGACAGATCCATGGTGCCAGCTGCCCAGAGGCTTCAGCCACAGCTGGAACTGAAAACTCAGGCATCAGCTGTGTGTATTTGGATAGTAAGAAGAAGGGCCAATATAGAATGCTCGGATGCCTTCCCAGTGTCTTAATTCCTTCTGAAGGGGATTAATTTCTTTCCTATCCTTTTTTAAGTTGCTGCCGAACATTCAAAGAATTAGTTTGTAAGTTTATTTGGGATAATTGTATAATATGCTGTTGTCAAAAATCAAATATTATAATGACATTGTAGAATAATATCATGTAAGGGTATTATGGTGTCACGTTGCTTAAGGAGGGCCTAGCCTAAGGACTGGTGTCCATAGGATATGACAAGCTCTAGGCCATGTCCATTCAATCTCAAACTAGTTGCCAATTTTTTTTATAACTTTATATAAACTTTGTCAGGGATGTAAAAACACAAATCACTTACCTTAGTTCAAGAGTTCAAATATATTGACTTTTCCCCTTACTCCCACCACCTGCCACTTACCCTGAGGTTTGACATTCTGATGGACTTTTCTCAGTCTCTGGATCCATTCTTGTTCATCAGTCTATGTCATTCATTGTATTCCTCAAATGAGTGAGATCATGTGATATTTGTGTTTTTCTTCCTGGCTAATTTCACTTAGCATAATGCTCTCCAAATCCATCCATGTTGTTACAAATGGTAGGAGCTCCTACTTTTTTTTCCGCGGTGTAGTATTCCATTGTGTAAATGTACCATAGTTTTTTAATCCACTCATCTGCTGATGGGCACTTAGGCTGTTTCCAAATCTTAGCTATGGTAAATTGTGCTGCTATGAACATAGGGGTACATATATCCTTTCTAATTCACGTTTCTAGTTTCTTGGGGTATATTCCTAGAAGTGGGATCACTGGGTCGAATGGGAGCTCCATTTTTAGTTTTTTGAGGAAACTCCATACTGTTCTCCACAGTGGCTGCACCAGTCTACAATCCCACCAGCAGTGCACGAGAGTTCCTTTTTCTCCGCATCCTCGCCAGCACTTGTCGTTAGTTGATTTGTTGATGTAAGTCATTCTGACAGGTGTGAGATGCTGCCGCATAGTCGATTTGATTTGCATCTCTCGGATAATTAGTGACTTTGAGCAAGTTTTCATATGTCTCTGGGCCTTCCTTTTGTCTTCTATAGTGAAGATTCTATTTAGGTCTGTTGCCCATTTTTTTTATTGGATCATTTGTCCTCCTTTTATTGAGTTGCGTGAGTTGCCTGTAGATGCTTGAGATTAAACCTTTATGACTGATAACATTTGCAAATATGTTCTCCCATATAGTGGGTTTTCATGTTGTTTTGTTGATGGTTTCTTTAGCTGTGCAAAAGCTTTTTATTTTGATGTAGTCCCATTTGTTTATTTCTCTTTAGCTTCCATTGCCCTAGGAGCAGTATCATCATAGAAGTTCTTTTGGCATATGTCTGAGATTTTTCTTCCTGTAGATTCCTCTAATATTTTCATGGTTTCCTGTCTTCCGTTTAAGTCCTATATCCATTTTGAGTTTATTTTTGTGTATGGTGTAAGTTGGTGCTCTAGTTTCATTTTTTTGCATGTATCTGTCCAATTTTCCCACCACCATTTATTGAAGAGACTGTCTTGACTCCATTTTATGTTCATGCCTCCTTTGTCAAATATTCATTGAGCATAGTGGTTTTGGTTGATATCTGGATTCTCTATTCTATTCCATTATTCTATATATGTCTGTTCTTATGCCAGTACCAGGGTGTTTTGAGAACAGTAGCTTTGTAATACAGCTTGAAATCTGGTATGGAAATCCCACCGACTTTGTGCTTCTTTCTCAGGATTGCTTTGGCTATTCGGGGCCTTTTTTTGTTCCAGATGAATTTTTGGAGTGTTCTTTCTAGGTCTGTGAAATATGCCATTGGTATTTTAATGGGGAGTGCATTAAATTTATAGATTGCTTTGGGTAGTATGGACATTTTAATTATGTTGATTCTCCCAATCCATGAACATGGTATGTTCTTCAACCTGTTTACATCTTCCTCTATCTCTTTTTTCAGTGTCCTGTAGTTTTCCGCGAATAGGTCTTTTACCTCCTCAGTTAAGTTTATTCCTAGGTATCTTAATTTTTTTGGTGTGATGGTAAATGTGATTGCTTTTTTAGTCTCTCTTTCTGTAAGTTCACTATTAGTGTATAGAAATGCCATAGATTTCTTGGCATTAATTTTGTAGCCTGCTACGTTGCTGAACTCATTTATTAAGTCTACTAACTTTTTTATGGAGTCATTCGAGTTTTTTATGTACAATATCATGTCATCTGCAAATAAGGATAGCTTAACTTCTTCTTTTCCAATTTGGATGCCTTTTATTTCTTCTTCTTGTCTAATTGCAATGGCTAATAATTCCAGTACTATGTCGAACAGAAGTGGTGAAAGTGGGCAACCCTGTCTTGTTCCTGTTCTTAGGGGAAATGGTTGTAGTTTTTGCCCATTGAGTATGATGTTTGCTGTGGGTTTATCATATATGGCTTTTATTATGTTAAGGTATGATCCTTCTATTCCAACCTTGTGGAGAGTTTTTATCAAGAAAGGATGTTGGATTTTGTCAAATGCTTTTTCTGCATCAATTGATATGACTATGTGATTTTTATCTCTGTTTGTTTATGTGATGTATCACATTTATTGATTTGCGGATATTGTACCATCCTTGCATTCCTGGGATAAATCCTACTTGGTCATGGTGTATGATCTTTCTGATGTTCTGCTGGATCCGATTTGCTAGAATTTTATTGAGGATTTTGGCATCTATATTCATGAGGAATATTGGCCTGTAATTCTCTTCCAATGTGTCATCTTTATCTGGTTTTGGTATTAGACTGATGCTAGCTTCATAGAAGGAGTTTGGAAGTGTTCCATCCTCTTGAATTTTCTGGAATAGTCTGAGGAGTATAGGTTTTAGTTCTTCCTTGAATGTTTGGTAAAACTCACCTGTGAAGCCGTCTGGCCCTGGGCTTTTGTTTGCTGGAAGCTTTATGATGACTGCTTCAATTTCTTCCACAGTTATTGGTCTATTGAGTTGTTTAGGTTCTTCTTGATTGAGTTTTGGGAGGTTATATTTTTCTAGAAATATATCCATTTCCTCCAGGTTGTCCAGTTTGTTGGAGTAGAGTTGTTCATAGTATTTTTTAACAATCCTTTGTATTTCAATGGGGTCTGTTGTTATTTCACCTCTTTCATTTCTGATTTTATTTATTAGTGTCCTCTCTCTTTGCTTCTTGGTGAGTCTGGCTAGAGGTTCATCAATCTTTTTTATCCTTTCAAAGATCCAGCTCTTGGTTTTTTTGATCTTCTGTATTGTTTCTTTGGTCTCTATGTCATTTATTTCTGCTGTGATCTTTACTATTTCCTTCCTTCTGCTTACACTGGGCTTTTCTTGTTGCTTTCTTTCTAACTCTTTGAGTTGTTGGGTTAGATAATTTATTGCCGCTGCTTCTAGTTTTTTGCAGTAGGATTGTAGAGCTATGAACTTCCCTCTCAGAACTGCTTTCACTGTTTCTTATAGATTTTGGATTGTTGTGCTATCATTGTCATTTGTTTCCATGATGTTTTCTATCTCTTCCTTGATCTCTCTAGTAACCCAGTCATAGTTTAATAGCATGCTGTTTAGTCTCCATGTGTTTGATTTCTTTGGGTTGATTTCCAGCTTTATGCCACTGTGATCTGAGAATATGCTTGATATGATTTCTATCTTCTTGAATTTGGAGAGACTTTGCCTATGACCCAACACATGGTCTATCTTTGAGAATGACCCATGGGCACTTGAAAAGAATGTATATTCTGTGGCTTTGGGGTGAAATGATCTGAAGATGTCACTTAATTCCATCTGGTCTAATGAATCATTGAGGATTGATGTTTCTTTACTGATTTTTTTTTAGAGGATCTGTCCAATGGTGATAGTGGGGTATTAAAGTCTCCTACTATGATTGTATTGCTGTCTATCTCTCCCTTGATATCATCTAGGAGTTTTTTTATTTATTTGGGTGCTCCTGTATTGGGTGCGTATATGTTTACCAGAGTTATTTCTTCTTGTTGGATTGCTCCCTTTAGTATTATGAAGTGGCCTTCTTTATTTCTTGTTATGTCCTTCACTTTGAGATCTAATTTGTCGGATATAAGTATGGCTACCCCATCTTTTTTTTTCATTTCCATTCGCTTGAATAACTTTTTTCCAACCTTTTATCCTCAGTCTGTGTGTCTTTTTTTCGGAGGGGGGTTTCTTGTAGACAGCAGATACATGGGTTGTGTTTTCTTATCCAGTCTATTACCGTATGTCTTTTGATTGGAGCATTTAAACCATTTACATTTCAAGTTATTATTGATAGGTACTTATATGTTGACATTTTTGTTCTTTACCCCTGTGTTCCTTCTTCGCTTCCTATTTCTTTTTACAGCAGATCCTTTAGCATTTTTTGAATTGCTGGTTTGGTGGTGACAAATTCCCTTAGTCCTCTTTTATCTGTGAAGCTCCTGATTTGACCTTCAATTTTGATTGAGAGCCTTGCTGGGTACAGTATTCTAGGATTCAGACCCTTCCTTTGCAGACTTTGTAAATTTCATTCCACTGCCTTCTGGCTTGATAGGTTTCTGTTGAGAGATCACTTGTTAGTCTGATGGGGGTTCCTTTGTAGGTGACTTTCTGTCTCTCTCTGGCAGCTTTTAAGATTCTTACTTTGTCATTGGTGTTTGCCAATTTAATTATAATGTGTCTTGGCGTAGGTATTTTGGGGTTTATTTTGCTTGGGACTCTGTGAGCTTCTTAGATTTGTGTGGGTTTTTCCTTTCCTATATCAGGAAAGTTTTCTGTCATTATTTCTTCCAACAGGTTTTCTATTCCTTGCTCAGTTTCCTGTCCTTCTGGAAGCCCAATTATACCAATGTTGTTTTGTTTCATGTTGTCCCAAAGTTCCCTTAGGCTTTCCTCCTGATGTTTAATTTTTTGTCTAGAAGCTGCTCTACTTGGTTATTTTTTCCTACCTGGTCTTCTAGCTCACTGATGCGGTCCTCTGCTTCTTCTAGTCTACTCTTAATACTTTCTATTGGGTTCTTTACTTCAGCAATGGCACTTTTCATTTCTTCTTGGCTCCTCTTCATTTCTTCATGGCTCTTCATCATTTCTTCCTGGGTCTTCCTCATTTCCTCTTGGTTCTTACTCATATTATCAAATTTGTCTTCCATTCTTTTCAGCCACCTTATGACCATTTCTCTGAATTCTTTCTCTGACAGGTTGTTAACTTCCATTTCGTTTACCTCCTTTTCTGGTAAGCCTTGTTTTTCTTTCATATGTGGGCTGTTTCTTTGTCTTCCCATGGTCTCTCTTCTCTGTGTATCTGGTTATGTAGTTCTCACTCTCCTGCATTGATTTAAAGGCACAAAATACAACACAACCAGGTGCAACACAGCAGGCACTGAACCGGAATGTAGTCACAGTAATGGTAATTCCAAATAAAGGTGATCGCCAGAGAGAGGCAAATTCGGTGATAGGTGAGAAAAAGGAAAGAGAACCTCCCCCAGACATACACAGACACTCACACACCCACACTCACACAAAAGGAAAGAGACCCCCCACACACACACCCACACTCACAGAAAAGAAAGACAGGAATGCCAAAATGGTAATGGGAAAAGGGGAAGAAGAAGAAAAAAAAAGGAGTAAATTATAAATGTGGGGTTAAAACTCCTATAGGACAGCCCCTAATCCGAACCAAAACCTGCAACAAGTACCTGGAGATTGATACAAATTACATATAATTACTAATATCAAGGCAGGTGAAGGAACACAGAAGCAAAAATCTATCTAAAAAACAATGCAAATGAGGACCACAAGACAAGAAACAATGCCAAAAATAAAAATTAACCCCCTTCCCTACAAGACAAACCAAAATAAAAGAATAAGGAAATGAATCTCATAAACCTGCTTAAAAAATCGATATAATCAACAGTCAAGTAAACAACCACAACAGGACAAGGCTAAAAACACTTTAAGATAGTGAAGTCAGAGAAGCTAGAGGTATATATGGACTTGGAGTAGGTGGTTGGTGATTAGATATATAAGTGGGGTGAAATTTTAACAGGGGGTAAAAAGAAAGAATTAAGGTAAATCTAAAGTGGGAAAAGTGTAAGGGAAACAAGGCACTAAATAGGGAAAGGTTAGCAAGAGAGTGGTGGTATAAAGGTGAAGTTGAGGTAGAGTAAAAGATACTAATGTGTAGATGAAAATAGACTGTATTCCCAAGTTCGAAGAGAAAATATAATCAATTCCCTGTGTCACACAAGAGTCAATTTGTGATTTGGCCCCTGGGTGGCAGTGTTTCTAGATTGACTTCTGGGTCTATTGGTCCTGTCTATCCTGGACTAAAATTTTGCTGTCCCTGTGGTATTCAATACTGCCTCTCTAATGGTGACTGCTGTTTTAGCAGCCAGTACCCTCCCAAAATCTTCCGGGTCTCCCTCCTCTGTCAGGTCCAAATTTGTTGCGCTCCAGGGATTAACTCTGCCACCAGCTCCAAGGGCCCTCTCCCACGTTTACCAGCTCCAACAGCCACAGATTTTATTTCAGGTACAGTTCTCCAGGCTTTGAGTTCCAAGGTGCAGATATCCCAGTCTGCCAGCCCCCTCAGTTTCACGCCCAAAGTACCCCCAGGGAAATCTGACCTTTCCGTGCTGGAGTTTAGAGCTCCCTGGACTCTGCGCGCATCCGCGCCAACTGGGCGCCGGTGCTCCAGGAGTCTCAGCCGTCCAGCCGGTACTGAAGCTGTATATTTTCAGGTCCTTCCCCTTCAAGATGTCGTGGTCTGCCTCCGCCGCCTCCTCGCGCAGTTGGCTCAGGGAGAGAACCCAGCAGTACTGGGGCTGCTCAGGCTGGGGAGGCCAGCCCAGCAGTCCCCTATCTTCTTCCGGAGCACAGCTGTCCCCCTACTCGCCAACAAACACTCACTGCGCGACCTTCAGCTGCTCCCTCCTTCTGCCCTGTGAGCAGATTCAGATCGAATCCCTCCGTTCCGCTGCCATTTTTTTCTCTGCTTGTATTCTACTCTTGATGCCTTCTATTGAATTCTTTACAGCAGCTGTGTAGTTTTTCATTTCTTCTTGGTTCTTCATTTCCTTTTGGTTCTTACTCATATTGTCAAATTTTTCTTCCATTCTTTTCAGCTACCTTTTGACCATTTCTCTGAATTCTTTCTTTGACAAGTTTCTTGCCTGAATTTCATTTACTTCCTTTTCTGTTGATGCCTGCTTTTCTTTCATCTTCATGCTGTTCTTTGTCTCCCCATTGTTTCTCTTCTCCGGGTATATGGTTATGTCGTTCTCTCTCTCTGCTGACCTACAGCAGACGTCAGGCTCATAAGTGAGCCATCTGAGACAACAAAATCCAAAAAGCCAGCCTACAGACCCGTTTCAAGGCCCTCTTCCGAGCTCGGATTATGCGCGGGATTCAGTTGCCCACGGTTGCAGCACTAAATTCCCTGCTTTTTCATTGACTGCTGGCCAGGGGTCACTTTTTGGTCCTAGAGGCTGCCCCGTGGCTTGGCCGCATGCCACCTCACAACACGTTTGCTTGCTTCCTTCCGTAGGCAGCGAGAGAGCAAGTCCTAGATTTCTGAGTGTTAATTTTGTGTCCTGCTATATTGCCAAGTTCATTTATTAAGTCTAGTAGTTTTTGATGGGGTCTTTGACATTTTCTGTGTACAGTATCATGTCATCTTTTCCAATTTGGATGCCTTTTATTTTTCTTCTTGTCTGATCACTATTGTTAGCACTTCAGGTACTATATTAAACAGGAGTGGTGAAAATGGGCATCTGTATCTTGTTCCTGTTCTTAGAGAAATGGATTTAGTTTTTTCCCAATGTGTATGATGTTTCCTATAGGTTTGTCAAATATGGCTTTTATTATGTTGAGGTCTGATCCCTCTATTCCCACTTTGCTGAGAGTTTTTATCCAGAGAAGGTGTTGGATTTTGTCAAATGCTTTTTCTGTATTGATTGATATAATTATGTGACTTTTGTCTCTCAATTTGTTTATGTGATGTATCACATTTATTGATTGGCAGATATTGTACCATCCTTGAATTCTGGATAAATCCTACTTGGTCATGGTGTATGATTTTTCTGAAATAATGCTGGATCCGATTTGCTAGAATGTTGTTGAGGAATTTAGCATATATGTTCATCAAGGATATTGTCCTGTAGTTCTCTTTCTTTGTGGTGTCTTTATCTGGTTTTGGAATTAGAGTAATGCTGGCTTCATAGAGAAAGCTTGGAAGTGCTCCTTCCTCTTCAATTTTTTGGAATAGCCTGAGAAGGATAGGTTTTAGTTCTTCTTTGAATGTTTGGTAGAACTCCCCTGCAAAGCCATCCAGTCCTGGCTTTTGTTTGCAGGAACATTTTTTATTACTGCTTCAATATCTTCAGTAGTTATTGGCCTATTCAGGTTTTTTTTTATTCTTCCTGTTCGAGTTTTGGGAGCTTGTATTTTTCTAAGAATATGTCCATTTCATCTATGTTGGCCAGTTTTTTGGAATAGAAATATTCAAAATATTTTTAACTAATACTTTGTATTTCTGTGGGATCAGTTGTTACTTCACCTCTTTCATTTCTAATTTTGTTTATTTGGGTCTTCTCTCTTTGCTTTTAGGTCAGCCTGACTAGAGGTTTATCAATCTTATTAACCCTTTCAAAGAACCAGCTCTTGGTTTTGTTGGATTTTTTTTTTTTTTTGTCTCTGCGTCATTTATTTCTACTCTGATCTTTATTATTTTCTTCCTTTTGCTTACATTGGGCTTTGCTTGTTGCTCTCTTTGTAACTCTTTTTGTAGCGTTGGATAATTTATTACCATTTTTTCTTGTTTTTTGAGGTAGGCTTGTAGATCTATGAACTTCTTTCTTAAAACTGCTTTCACTGTCATTTGTTACCATGATGCTTTTTATTTCATCTTTGATCTCTTTGCTAACCCAGTCATTGTTTAATAGTATGCTATTTAGTCTCCAAGTGTTAGTTTTTGTTGTAATTGATTTCTAACTTTATGCCATTGTGATCTGAGAAGATGCTTGATATGATTTCTGTTTTCTTGGATTTGAAGAGACTTTGCCTGTGTCTCAATATGTGGTCTGTCTTTGAAAATGACCCATGGGCATTTGAGAAGAATGTATTTTCTGTGACTTTAGGTTGAAATGTTCTGAAGATGTCAATTATTCCATCTGATCTAGTGAGTCATTAGGATTGAGGTCTCTTTCCTGATTTTTAAAGGATTTATCCAGTGAAGTTATTGGCATATTAAAGTCCCCTACTATATCTATATTGCTGTTGATCTCTCCCTTGATACCTTCCAGAAGTTTTTAAATGTATTTTGGTGCTCTTGTATTGGGTGCGTATATGTTTAACAGTTATATCTTCTTGTTGAATTGCTCCCTTTAATATTATAAAGTGTCCTTCCTTATCTCTTGTTATGGCCTTCACTTTGAGGTCTAATTTGTCAGATATAAGTATTGCTATCTAGCTTTTTTTTTTTCATTTCTAGTCACCTGAAAATTGTTTTTCTATTTTTTCATTATAAGTCTGTATGAATACTTTGTTTTGTGGTGGGTATCTTGTAGACAACAGATACATGATTTTCTTATCTATTCAGCTACCCTATGTCTTTTGATTGGGGCATTTAATCCATGTATATTTTAAGTTATTATTGATAGGTACTTGTTTTTCGCCATTTTTACTCTTTATGCCTGTGTTCCTTCTTCCCTTTCTATTTCTTCTTTTTACAGCATTCCCTTTAGGATTTCTTTCATTGCTGGTTTGGTGGTAATAAGCTCTCTTAGTCCTGTTTTGTCTTGAAGTTCCTGATTTCAC
The DNA here is from genome assembly GCA_027563665.1 of Antrozous pallidus. Lineage (NCBI taxonomy): Eukaryota > Metazoa > Chordata > Mammalia > Chiroptera > Vespertilionidae > Antrozous > Antrozous pallidus. Next base: position 115,477,174 of record CM050514.1, read on the forward strand.
CTTCAAGTTTGAATGATAACCTTGCTGTGTATAGTATTCTTGGATTCAGAGCCTTCCTTTGCTTGACTTTGTATATTTCATTCAATTCCCTACTGACCTGATATATTTCTGTTGAGAAATCAGTTGATATTCTGATAACCCTGTCAGATAACTCTGACTTCTCTGGCAGCCTTTAAGTTTCTTTCTTTGTCATTGATGTTTGCCAATGTAATTATAATGTGTTTTGCTGTCGGTCTTTTGGGTTCATCTGGCTTGTGACCCTGTGAGCTTCTTCAACTTGTGTGAGTTTTTTCGTCTTTCTAATATCAGAGAAGTTTTCTGCCATCATTTCTTCAAACAGGTTTTCTTTTCTGTTTTTTAAAATAAATTTTTATTGTTCAGATTATTACAATTGTTCCTCTTTTTTTGCCCCTATACCACCCCTTCACCTGGTTTCCACACTCTCCTCTGCCTTAACTCTCCCTCCCTACTGTCCTCATGCATAGGTGTACGATTTTTGCCCAGTGTCTTCCCACCCCCCACATCCCTTTCCCCCTGATAATTGTTAGTCCACTCCCTTTCTATGCTTCTGATTCTGTTACATTCACCAGTTTATTCTGCTCATCAGATTATTTATTCACTTGATTTTTAGATTCGCTTCTTGATAGATATGTATTTGTTATGGAGTACTTTGAAGAAATTAAGGTATTTCTTGAGGATAAGGATCTGGGAAGTTTTTCTCAGCTCACTGATGATAAGTGGGTCAACACCCTGATGTTTTTTACAGATCTCTCTGTTCATATTAATGAACTGATCTTAAAGTTACAAGGTTTTGGCAAAAGTATTGACGTTATGTTTGGATAAAAGCTTTTGAAAGTAAACTTAAAATTTTCAAGTGAAATGTGGAAACTAAAACTTAGAAGTATTTTCCTTGAGTAACAAAGTATTTTGAGAAGGCCAAAGCAGATGTACAAAATGAAATGAAACCCTTGCATATAAAATACCAGCATGTTTTAGACTCGTTACTTGACCAGTTCAGTGATAGATTTAATCAATTTAGAAGCCCAGAACAGACCATAAAAATAATTAAGTATCCTGATGTAGTAGTCTGCAGTAGTTTGGAATTAAATGATTTCCAATGGATGCAAATTGATGATTTGGAAATGCAACTTGCAGAATTTCAAGATAGCATCTGGGCCCAGTTGTTTGTTGACTTGAGGTCAAAGCTTGAGAATCTGGAAAGGTGCCGCTTGGAGAATCAAGAGGAGTGCCACTACGAACAGGAAATTTGGAGTGCCTGGAACCGATTACCAGACACATTTAGCACCCTGAAAAATATAGCAATGGCTTTACTCACAATTTTTCCCTCTACATTCTTTTGTGAGACCGTCTTCTCAGCATTAAATAATATCAAAACCAACAAAAGAAACAGATTGACAGATGAAGTTAGTAGTGCTTGCTTCGGCTTGAAGTGTACAAAATACCAACCTTCAAGTGAAGGGTTTTTGTTTGTTTGTTTTGTTTTTTTTAATATATATTTTATTGATTTTTTACAGAGAGGAAGGGAGAGGGATAGAAAGTCAGAAACATCGATGAGAGAGAAACATCGATCAGCTGCCTCTTGCACACCCCCTACTGGGGAGGTGCTCGCAACCAAGGTACATGCCCTTTACTGGAACCCAACCCGGGACCCTTCAGTCCGCAGTCCGACGCTCTACCACTGAGCCAAACCGGTTTCAGCCAAGTGAAGATTTAGCCAATGAAATTCAGCAACAAAAAGTCACTAACAGGCAGGTTACTTAAAGAATTCCCCCTCCCTCTCACTTATCTTAGTTCACGGCACCCCACACAAGTTAAATAATATCAAGACCAACAGAAGAAACTGATTGACAGATGAACAAAGAAGTCACTAAGCAGGTAAGTTAAATAATTAGTTTTTGGCTTATTAAATATGGTTATAGCCGAGACCGGTTTGGCTCAGTGGATAGAGCGTTGGACTGGGCACTGAAGGGTCCCAGGTTCGATTCCAGCAAGGGCATGTACCTTGGCTGCAGGCACATCCCCAGTAGGGGGCGTGCAAGAGGCAGCTGATCGATGTCTCTCTCTCATCAATGTTTCTGACTTTCTATCCCTCTCCCTTCCGCTCTGTGAAAAATTAATAAAATATATTTTAAATATATATATATGGTTATATATTACAAGTATACATTTTTGTTATTTAAAGTATAAATATAGTGAAATTATGGTTGTTTTTTTTTTCTCATATTGGCATACCATCCGAGTTGTGCTAGTTTTTTTGGCGAATTTTGTCACACCAAGCTCAAAAGGTTGCCTATCACTGTTCTGGTCTGCTGTTGGATCTGTGTATATTATTTTGTATTTCAGTCAGTGTATGCTTAATTTTTAGTTATTCCTTTTTCATATCCTCAAGGGTTTGCTAAATTTTCAGCCTTTTCTAGAAAATTCTTGAAATACCTTATACCTGTGGTTTTGAACCCTGTATCCAATAGTTTGCTTTCCTCCATTTCTTGCATTTGTGACCTTTTTTTTGTCTCCACATTTTGGCTGCTTGCTTGAGTTGATGGAGTGGTTTTATTTGCTCGGTGTCCTATAGGGCCCAGTGGCTCAACCTCCCCAATTACCTGAGGTAGACACACTCAGTGCACCTCTTTGTGGGTTGTGCGCACAGTCTTGTTGTAGTTAAGCCTTGATTGTTGTTGGTATCATGGGAGAATTTGACCTTCAGACCAATTGGCTGTAAGGATCAGGTGTGTCTATGCTGGGAGAACTTCTGTGCTGCAGACACCCTTATGAGACAAAATTACAAATGCCTCTATGTTCAGCTTGGATAGGGCGTAGTCTCAGGGTGGAGCAGACAGCAATGGCTTCCCGTCAGCCCTGCGGTAAGAGGCCCCTGGGTGTCAGTGTCCCGCAGTAATTGCTGCAAGCTCCTCTGAGAGAAAGCCGCCCTCAAATTTCGCCCACTGCCAGACAGTCCATTTTCTTCCCGAATGAATCTGGGTCCCTGAATCTCTCACCCACAACTGGAGTTCATAGCTATCCAGACCTTTCATCTATCTCCCGATTGAGATAGCAGTCACGTACCCAGTTGTCAGCTCTCCCCGCGCGTGCCCGCTTCTTTGTACTTCTGCTTTCCACAGTTCCTCTGAGTCTCTGTGTGCTTTTCTCTTTCCTGACAGTCTAGTTTCTCCCCGTTTGTGGCTGGGTCCCCAGATTCTTGCCCAGAGCTGGAGTTCAGAGCTGCTGGGAGGTTTTGTCTCCCCTCCTGATTGAGGAAGCCAACCTCGTACACAGTTTCCAGCCCTCTCTGTGTGAGCAGCTTCGTACATCTGCCTTCTACAGCTCCTCTGAGTCTCTGTGCTTTTTTCTTCCCTTCTAGTTGTACAATTTGCACTCAGCCAGCCTTCCTGTGGTTCTCGATGATGTCCATTTTGTCTTTTAGTTCTAGTGTTGAAATTGTTGTGCGAAGCAGCAATTTAGGTGATTATCTATGCTGCCATCTTGGCAGGTTTTCTTTTTCTTGCCCAATTTCCTCTCCTCTTACCACCCCTATTATGCCTATGTTTTTTCATTTCATGTTATCCCCAAGCTATCTTATGTTCTCCTCCTGATTTTTAAATATTTTTTTCCCAGTTGCTGCTCTGCTTTGATATTTTTGCCTACCTTGTCTTTTAGCTCCCTGATGCAGTTATCAGCTTCTTCTAGTCTAATGTTGATGCTTTTTATTGTGTTCTGTATTTCAGCTATGTCATTTTTCATTTCTTCTTGGTTCTTCTATACTTTCTTTTGGTTCTTACACATGTTGTTGAATTTTCCTTACATCCTTTTCAACTTTCGTATGACCATTGCTATGAAGTATTTCTCTCATAAGTTGCTTGCTTTCATTTCTTTTACTTCCTTTTCCAGTGAGTCCCCCTTTTCTTTCATATGGGGGCTGTTTCTTTGTCTCCCCATGTTTGCTCCTCTCAGAGTGTCTGGTTATGTGGCTCATTCTCTACCACATTGGCTTAACAGCACAAAATACAACTTGATCAGACATGAAACAGAGGGAACAAGACACAAATGTATTCACAATACCAGTAACTCCAAATAAAGTTATCAGCAGAGAAAAGAGAATTAGGGGAGAGAAAAGAGCACACTAATGATATTGAGAAAAGGAAAAAAGAGAGGAAAGAAAAAGCGGAAGAAAGAAGGGGTATAAAATATATGTATATGGGAAGAAATCTCCAAAAAACCAACAGTTATCCAAAAAATGCAAACAGCCAATACCCAGAAAAGCAGGAAGGAAGTTAAATCTGAAGAGGCAGAGCTTATTTCCACAAGGTAAGGTCAAGGAATTGAATGAAGGGGAAAATGGCCATGATTCAGTATAGAAGAGGTAGAAAGAGAGTTATTATATGAAATGAAAAGTAAAAAACAAAATACTAAAAAAAAAAAAGAGTAGTAAATAATAATTGAAAAAAATTGAAATATATATTAATATAAATGTATAAATAAAAAAAAAGTTTTTCCTTTTATTTAATCTGTATATTCATCTATTTTTGGAAAAAAGAGAGTAGAGAGCAGATAGGCCTAAGTTGGTGATTAAATCTAATTAAGCTATTAGTGGAAGAAGAAATCAAGTGAGGCATGGAAAAACAAAAGCATAAAATAAAAAAAGAAAAAAAAAAAAGAAAAAAGCCAAACTAACGAACAGTCAAACAAACGACAACAAGAAAAAAAGAAAGAGAAAAAAATTTGGCTGCTGAAGACAGAAGTGTGCATGGACTTGGAGCAGGGGAGAGGAAATTAGATATATGAGTAGGCCAACACAGACTACTTTAATAGTAATGCATCAATAAAGCAGATAAAGAAGATCAGTTTTTAACAGTGAGTTTAAAGAAAGGATGGAGAAATACTGAAGGAGGAACAGAGAAGAGAAACAGGATGAAAAAGGGAAAAGTGAAGAAGAAAAGTGTTGGCATAAAGGAAAAACTGAGATAGAGTAAAATAATGACTAAAAAATAAAAATAGAATGTAAACACTAATCTAAAATTTTTTAAATGGTAAAAAAAAATGTAATAAAAAGTAAAGTGAAACAAATTTTTTAGTTTCTTAAGTAAAAGACAAAAAATAGGGAACTAGTGAAGTGTTGTTCACTTCAGCATAGCTTGAATGACCAAAGGGGATGATTTAAGACCCCTCTCACTGTTTTGCCTGCCATGTGTCATTTTCTTGTCAGCTAGTCAGCACAGTGTTGAAGTTCCCAGCGATCCATTGCTCCTCTGTGTCAGATGCCACAACCTTGGTTTCAAGCAGGTGGGATCAATCTGTGTTTTTCTGCCTGCTTTCAGTTGTATTTACACAAGCATCTATTTCTGACACAGCCCCTAGGTGGCAGTGTTTTTGTATTAGTTTCTAGGACCAAATGGCCCCTCAACCCAATGTTTAGACTCTTACTTTCCCAGTTGCACTCAAGACTGGGTTGGAGGGATGGACTGTTCCAGAGCTGGTTTTCTGCTCATCTCTCCTTATTCTCCCCATTTTTCCACAAAAAACCCCCCACCTTCCCCTGCAGTCTCAGTGAGTATTTTTAATTGGAAGATACTATGTACTGGGCTTAGCAAGGAAAAGCAAAGAAGTAAAAAAGACAAAGCAGCCATGCTGCCCTGCTTCTTTCTCCCCCTGGCATTGTGTGGCTGGTTTGGAGAACTTTAGGCTGCTTTTCTGGGCACAATCTCCCATGGCTGTGGGTTTAGATCTAGAGTCTCTCTCTGCCAGCAGCCCTGTGGACCCCCTTCCACATTTGAGGGGTACACTGACTCCAAGGGCTGCAGATTTGGTGCAGCGCTGTCTCCCTCTTAGACTCTAGTGCTGGCTGCATGCTATTTCTTCCTCCAGCCCAGATCACCAATCCCACCTGTCTACAGGTAATCTCTGACCTTTCCGACCACAGATCATCTCACCAGCTGTGTTTAATTTGCCAATTCTGGGTGGATGTTATTTGATTCAACTGTTTCCTCTGCTCTATGAAAAGGCACAGGACATTCAGCCACCGCCTTGTCTTCCCCTGGACAAACATTTTAGGTGCTTGCAGCTGGGGAGGCTGGAGTCTCGGTGTTCAATGGGTTCGCAGCTGAGGCAGCTCATCCCTGGGTGTTGTGGCTATAGGGTCCTGGGTGGTGCCCGAGGTGTCTCTGGGTGAAGGTAAGGCTGGGCTTCTGATCACAGTCATTCTCCCCCTCAATTTGGTGTGGTTTCTGTGGCAGAGCCAGCCTCCCCAGAAGAGATTTTAGCAGTAACGGAGGCTGCTCGGCCAGGGAACCTTGGTCTGCCAGTCCCCAACAGTCCTGTGAAATATAACTGTTCCTCACTCACAAATACACACACTCTCCACATGCCCACGCACTCTCCTTTCACTCTCTCACACTATCTTGCTTACTGCCATCCTGTCAGCCACTATCTTGGGTCTCAAAGGTATTATATATTTTAAATTATATTTTAAAACTCTAATTTATTTAGAAATTCATTTAATCAAAAGGTCTATATTTTAAAAAGTTTGTAAACCACAGAAAATACATCACATAGTGAAAGCAAGGGATAGGATAGTGCTTTAAGCAGACTTGCAGTTATATGTGTCTTCTGCACTTTCCTGGCAGCTGTTTGGTACTCTGTTGAAGCTTTGTAGATTTGTGGTGCGGGGCATGGTGGGCTTATGAAGGCCACTTTCAGGAGAGATCCTGGGCACAGGGACTTTCACAGCCACGTACCCTTCCTTTCAAGGGCTCTTTCCTGTTCTTTGAACTTATTGCCTATTTAAGAATACTTGTGGAGTGAAGCGGAAGTGATTGGTTCATCAGTTGATGAGTTGTAGAATATTAAATGTTATAGGCCTGTATAGCATTGTGAACAAACAATCCTATATAATAAAAGCCTAATATGCTAAGTGGCCAGTTGGCCAGTCGGCCATTCAATCAAAGCGTAATATGCTAATGATATGCTAAGGCTGCTCAACTGCTTGCTATGATGTGCACTGACCACCAGAGGGCAGATAGTTGACTGGTCGACCAATTGCTGTGATGGGCAGTGATTACCAGGGGGCAGACACAAAATGCAGAAGTAGAAACCACAGGCGTGGAATCATGGAACAGATCGATGAATCTCAGAGGAAAGGGAGGAGGGTGGGAAGAGATTAACCAAAGATCTTATATGCATATTAGAGGTCTGGTGTATGGATTCATGCATCGGTGGGGTCCCTCGGCCTGGCCTGTGGGGATCAAGCCAAAATCAGCCCAGTGCACAGATTTGTCCACTATTGGGGTTCCTTGGCCTGGCCTGTGGGGATTGGGTCAAAACTGGCTCGCCAACATCCCCTGAGGGGTTCCAGATTGCAAGAGGGACAGGCCACGCCGAGGGGCCCTGTTGGTGCATGAATTCATGCACCAGGCCTCTAGCAGTTTATAAAAATTGATTGTATAGTTAACACTGAAGAAAATACTAAATGAAAATTATTTTATAGTTATATTAGAGGCCCCATGCACAAAGATTCATACAAAAATGGGCTTTCCTTCCCCTGGCTGCCATCACCACCTTTGCTCCGGCCTGGAGCCACCTTTCCGTCTTTCCACGCTGCCCAGAGACCCAGAGCGGCTGGGGTGGTGCGGAACACCTCCGTCCTGCCCCCAGCCACTTGGCACCTGTGTATGCAAATTAACCCAACATCTTTGTTGGGTTTATTTGCATACTCACTTCTGAGTGGCTGGTGAGCATCACAAAGGTATGGTTAGTTTGCATATTTTTCTTTTATTCATGTAGATTATTTTAGGTATCAAATATTTACCATTTAAGATTGCCATTTATTAAATATGTCTTATCTTACAGTTCTTGTCCTTTGTTTTGCTTTTAGTTCTAGAAAAGGTACCAGTGTAAAGCTCAAAACAACTGCTGCTGAAGCTGGGTGGAATTTGTATATTGTGAATACAATCTCACCAGTGCAACTGTACAAAGAAATGGTACTCTTTTCAGACTTCTCATTCTTATTTGTAGAAATATAGAGTGGAATTGATGACCAAAAGTGGATTATAACTATCTTACATTCAGAATGCCACACCCACCAGCTTGGTCTGACAGTGGAGTGTACTTCTTTCTCCATTTTCTTATTTTTCTGACTCCTGGCATTTGAGGAGCTAGTAGAAATTCCCTTCATGAAAATAAAACTGCCATATTCATACTATCATCCTATGAGCATTGATTAAACAATCTAAATATAAATAGCCTTTGACCTTTATTTTGAATACTAGCAAAGAGAACCATGAAAGAAATCTTAGATCATTTATTCCTGTCTCATTCTTCTTTGAAATATCAGCAGGTTTTTCCTAGGCCCTGCAGCACCTATAGCATTGTCCGATGTATAGGGCCCCAGAGTGGGCATTCTTTTTTAAAATTTATTTTAGGCATTCTTATTCCTTTTCTAAAAGTGACAGCTGCCAACTCATTCTTGGCTATTTTTTTTAACTCTTTATTTTGAAATATGTAATTTCAAACTTATAGAAAAGTTGCAATAAGAACAGTACAAATAGGGAACCAAGATGGCGGCATAGGTAAAACACCTGTCTTGCTGTCATACTCAGCAATTTTAATACTACAACTTAACGAAAGAACAAACACCTTCCAGAATCACCAGAAAGCTGGCCGAGTGAAAATTCCACAAATAAAAGTGAAAATAAGACACTGTGACTCGGAGGAGCGGCGGCGGACAGCGTTGAAAGATTCACACAGAGAGAGGTTTGGAGCGCGCACCAGCGGAGAGGGCGGGCGGCTGAAAACCGGCCAGTTTTCTCGAACGGGGAGACAAAGACGTCCCACTGGACTGATTCTCCAGCTTTGGGTGAAGTCCAGAGAACCCACTATCATACGGGGTGAAAACTGGACAGTGGGAGGGCACACCGAAGCTCGGGTGCTGCAAGGTCTCCCGGCTTGTGGAGAAGGCAGCTTGCGCGCGAACAGCTCAGCTGAATGACCGCGTAGAGAGCTCTCTGCGACTTGTCTCTCATTCGGAAAACCGTCAGTCTGCTTTGTTTTACGACCCTGGGTGAGACATTGGGTGTGCAGAGTCATTTGGGGAGAGTCTGAATTCTCTGGCAGCCGGTGGAGCTCCGCAGCGGTCTCTCTCTCAGAGGTGCTGGCGGCCATTGCCCCTGGCGCAGGGTCCCTGGGGCCGCACAGGGCGGAGCTAACGCTGTCTGCTTGGCCTGGAGACTCCGCCCATCCAACGTGAACACAGCTGAGCTTCACAGACAATTCGCCTGGAGGTCAACCCCTCCAAGTGCTAACAATGATTAACCTGAGCTTAACTTCAGCAAGACTGTGCAACCCATATCTACCTCAGGTAACTGGGGAGGTTGAGCCACTGTCCCTAGTAGGATGTCTACCACACAAAGCTAATTGACCAACTCAGGGAAGCAGCCACGATGCAGAGACATGGAAAGAAATCAGATGTGAAAGAAATGGAGGAAAAAAACCGACTGGACATGGAATTCAAAACCACGGTTATATGGTTTTTCAAGAGGCTCCAACAAAAGGTCGAGGACTATAAGGAAATAAGCAAGACCGCAAAGGAAATGAATGAGTCCTACAAGGAAATGAACGAGACCCTCAAGGATATGATCAAGACCAACGTGGAAATGAAGGAGACCCTCAAGGATATAAAGGAGACTCTCAAGGATATGAAAAAGGACCAACCAGAAATTAAGCATACACTGACTGAAATAAAAAATATTATACAAAGACCTAAAAGTACTCTAGAGCACCCCCAGAACCAAGTTAAAGATGTGAAATACAAAGAGGTAAAATCCACTCAGCTGAAAAAGCAAGAATCCAAAAGAATCCAAAAAATTGAAGATAGTGTAAGGGGCCTCTGGGACAACCTCAAGCATACCAACATCTGAATTATAGGGGTTCCAGAAAAAGAAAGAGAGGAAGACAATGAAAACCTATTTGAAGAAATAGTGACCGAAAACTTCCCACACCTGGTGAAAGAAATTGACTTAGGAGTCCAAGAAGCGCACCGAACCCCAATATATAGGAACCCTAAGAGGACCACACCAAGGCACATCATAATTAAAATGCCAAGAGCAAAAGACAAAGAGAATATTAAAAGCAGCAACAGAAAAACAGTTACCTATAAGGGAGCACCCATATGATTGTCAGCGGATTTCTCAACAGAAACCATGCAGGCCAGACGGGAGTGGCAAGAAATATTCAAGGTGATGAACAGCAAGAATCTACAACCAAGAATACTCTGTCCAGCAAAGCCATCATGCAGAATTGAAGGTCAGATAAAGTGCTTCGCAGATAAGAAAAAGCTAAAGGAGTTCACCACCACCAAACCAATATTATATGAAATGCTGAAAGATATTCTTTAAGAAGAGGAAGAAGAAAAAGATAAAAGTGTAAATTAGGAACGGCAAATACACATCTATCAACAAATGAATCTAAAAATCAAGTGAATTAATAAGCTGATGAACAGGATAAACTGGTGAATGTAACAGAATCACGGACATAGAGAGGGAATGGACTGACAGCTCTTGGGGAGAAAGGGGGTATGGGAACTGCAGCAAGAGTCTGGACAAAAATCATGCAACTATGGGAGAGGACAGTGGAGGGGGGTGAGGGTGGAGGGTGGGATGGGTACCAGGTGGAGGGGAACTATAGGGTGAAAAAAAAGGGAACAATGTAATTAATAAACTGAACAATAAAGATAAAAAAAAAGAAGAGTTCAAATAAAACCTGTATATTCCCCACATAGATTTATCCTGAGATTTATCCCTTGCCTCTCTCTATCTCTCTCTCCCTCCTTGCCTCCTTCTCTCCCTCCCTCCGCCCCTCCCTCCCTCCTCCCCTTTCACTTTCTACACACACAAGCACACATGTTGTTTTCTGATCCTTTGGAAAATAAATTGCATAGATCATAGTCTAAGGCTAAATACTTCAGTGTGTGTTTCCTAAGAAGCAGGATATTTGCTTGTATAACAGGACAGTCATGTGCTTCAGTACATTTAACACTGACATGATACTTTAGTCTCTGGTTCATATTTCATTTTGTCAGTTACCCTAGTGGTCTAATAGCATTCCCCTACTCTGATCCAAGATTCACTCTGGCATCAGGTATTTTATTTGTCATGTCTCTTTAGCCCTTTAAATTCTGGAATATATTCATAGCCTTTTTTTAATGATATAAACATTTTTGAAAAATGTATTTTCCCTTTTCCACCTTTTATAATTTTTCATGAGTAGCTTATCCTTCTTGGCTAGAATATTGGACAGGAGATCCAGTAGTGTTTAATGTGTTTCTCAGGGTCTCATCTTGATGATATCCATCTGCCCCTTGTTGGTGATGTTAATTTTGATCATCAGGTCAAGGTTTGCCTGATTAGTCACAGGCATTTTAATGCTCTTGTTTTTAAGTTTTGTTTAATTGAAACTCTGAGACTTCATCTAGATGATTTGCCTACTAGAATCTGTACAGATTGGTTCAGATAGCTTGTGATAATTTATCAACCATCTGCAAGTTATAAAAATAGATGTAGTATGATTTCATTTCACCTATTGAAACTAACAGAAGGAATACTCAGTCTGAATTTGAGAAATATTTAAATCATAGAACTTTAAAAAAGAGTTGATTATTTCAGAGGTTCATTAGCTTTATTGTTAAGTTAACAATATTGTTAGTATTACAGTATTATTTGTACTTTTTCTAATGATGAGCGCTGTTTAACAAAGGAGTATTTACAATTGTGTGTATAAAACTGGCTCATAGATTGGGAGGGGGTTCTTTAGCTAGGCCCTGTCAGAATGAAAAACAATCACTTTTTAGGACTTAATGTGTCCAAATATTAATTTTATTAACAAAATATATAAATATTCTTAAGAACTGGGAAACTTTTAGGAGTTTTTCTGCTGCAACATTAGCTGTTTGATTTTTCATTTTAGGTAGACTACAGTAATACCTATAAGACTGCAAAAACCCAGAGCTGCATCCACCTTCTTAGTGAGGCCCATTTGTTAGTGAGAGCTGCCCTGATGGATGCCAGTCAGCTGGAACCTGGAGAAAAAGCGGAGCTTTTAGAAGCATTTAAAGAAAGCTGTGGGCACCTCGGAGACTGTTACAGCAGGTTGATGATGCTTTTTAGAAACTTGTTAGAGAAACTCTCTTGAACTTTGGGTGTACTTGCTATCTTTTCCATCTCTGGTAGTTACTTAATAATTGGGGGTACCCATGAGGGGAGGTGGCTCCTTTATTTCACAAGCATTTGTTGAGCACATACAATGTGCCAGATATTCTGCTAAGCTCAGAAATACAAAGATGAATGTTACCTGTCTTCAAGTAGTTAGTTTATTAGGTGAGTAGTGAGTCTCAAGTTCATGAGTCTCCCATCACTTAATTTATGAATTGGAAGTTTCTTTTCAGGCCTCAAGATGGGGGTATTGTGGGGCATTACCAGTAAAACCCCTGACAGTGAAAGCTGTATTACAGTTTATTTCTTGTTAGCTTTAAGGGAGAGATACCAGTTGAATGTTCTGTGACTTTTTAATCTTAGTAGTCAATGCTTTTATGATGCCAGAAAAGGACACTAGTATGAATAACGATTTTTATTTCTGAGAATGGTGTTTATAAATTGTTTTGTATATGATTATTTCAAATGCTTATTTGACCCTGGGTTATGTTTATAAATTAATAAAACAGACTTTTCCTATCTATAAACACCATTATTTTAGAGCCACATTATGAAAATAAAATTCATTTAATGATTATTTTTTATTTTTATTATGGTCAAGCAAAAAAACTACATTAATTAGAAGGGCTTTGCAGAATAAAACTTAGGAACTTATTCCAACTACTAATGAGAGTAGTAAAGTAGTTTGAGAATTATGTCATCTGGAAAGCATAATCTGTTTTATTATGAAGCATATTAGATACCTTGGCTTAAAAATGACAAATCTGAGTTTCTTTGCTTCCTTTTCTTCAGGCTTGACACCCAGTATTCCCACCTCGCCTTGCCCTACTATAAGATGTCTGGTTTGTCTCTGGCTGAAGTTTTGGCTCGAGTGGACTGGGCAGTTGAGGATGGATCACAGAATTATGAGAGGGGGTTAATCTTTTACATTAGTCATTCACTTTATGAGAACTTGGATGAAGAATTGAGTGAAGTGAATATGGTTTTCTATTAAGTTATATCTAATATTTTTAAGTTTTTATTTTAGCAATTTATTTTATGTAATACCATTAAGAAGTCAAGTTCCAACTATTTTTTCTTGGTAGTAGTTTTTTTTCCCTAAAATGGTAACGTGCCCCTTTCTTCATTAGTAATTATAGAATTATAGCTTGGGAAGGAATTTACAATCATCTTCTCATACTTTCTCATTATATAGACAGAGAAATGTATCCATTGTGATTGAGTGACATGTCCAGTGTAACAATTGCTTATCTTAAAAGAATGACACAGAAATGTGGGCATTGCTTCCTTCTTGTCCGCAGCCCGTTCACAACCCTAGTCACTCCACTCTTCACATGCCCAAAGCTTCACTTACAATACCCTGGCCCAGTGACCTTAACACATTATTAAGGATTATTTGTAACCCCTTGTGTATTTTTATTTTTTAAAAATATGTTTCTATTGATTTTAAAGATAGAGGAACATTGATGTGAGAGAGAAACGTTGATTGGTTGCCTCTGGTTTGCAGCCTGACTGGGGATTGAATCCTTACTCAGGCTTGTGCCCTGACCCAGAATTAAAACAGCGACTCCCCAGTGTATAGGACAATGTCCAACCAATTGAGCCATACCAGCCAGGCCCTCGTGTATTTTTAAAAAGATGAATACAGATTTGCAAAGTTAGATACTGTGATGCCAAATGTTTTAAGATTTTGAGAGAAATGAAAAATTTTAATAAATTGCCCCATTAAGTATATTTTTTACTAAGTTTTAATTTCTTATAATGGACTTTTGAGTGTGATATAATCTAGTATTTTCTTCTTCTGAATGCTTGTTAAATTTAGAAGTGCTGGCCACAATTTGGTACATACTTTCACTGCTTTTTCATTTTAACTCGGCAAATACATTACTTCAAGTAATCTGAGTTCTCCCACATTATTATCAACTCTGTCTTTTAAAATCAAAACACAATACTATTATTTTATTTTAATTGAAATGTTATATCATAACTTTGTATCATTATTTACCCCTGATTTTGTTGCTTTCTGTTGACTGACTGGCCTTTTATTTCTCATTCATACTCACTGAAGGAATTAGCAGTAAAAGTGGTTCAGATGTTTCATGTGGCTGAGCCAAAGCAGCTGCCCCATATCCTCTGTAGTCCTTCTATGAAGAATATTAACCCTTTAACTGCCATGAGCTACCTAAGGAAACTGGATACTTCTGGGTTTTCATCAATCTTAGTGACACTGACCAAGGCAGCAATGGCTCTGAAAATGGGAGATCTTGACATGTACAGAAATGAAGTAGAAGGCCATTCAGAGGTATGGTGCCCTGCCTGGTATTAACAGCAGGCTGAAATAAGACCGGTAGTCCTGAGGTGTTTAGCTTTCTCCTGACTTCTGGCTAGTTCATTTTTTCTTAGTCATAAAGGAAAATAGAGTTGACATTATAAAGGAAGTGACTCAGAGGGAATGTTTGAGCTTTGGATCTGGCAAATAAAGAATTATAAAGGGCAGCAGAGGGTATCCAAAGACCTTTCAACTCAGTTACATTCAGGGCATGGGAAATACATAGGCTTTTTCCAAGCCGACAGCATGAAGGAATGTCATGCCCACTGAAATAGAGTGAAGTGTGTTCAAGTACAACAGGTGGGATGTTAGCTGTGAGTCTGAGGAGTCCAATGGTTTCAGAAATAGCCTGCACTTGGGAAAATCACAAAGGGCTATGTAGAGGATGGGCATTTGAATTATGTAGCAAAGAAAAGGTAGCTTTCCCTTGGAAGATAGTCCATTTGGGGCATGAGCCAAAATGTTAATTTGAGGCAACATTAACTGATGATGTCTCAGGCCTATTCCCTTGCATATGTTCTCATTTAATTTCTGCAACAGTGCTGTAAGGTAGATGCTATTATTATACTTGTTCTATAGGTAAATGAACTAAGCCAAAGAAAGGTTAAGTAGCTTGTTCAAGATGACACTGCTGTAGAACCAGGATTTAAAGCAGGCAGGCTGTCCTCAGATCTGTGCTCCTGCAGTGTTGTTTTACTGCCTGTCTATAGGCAAACACCCACAGTACAACTTTGGTTTCTAAAACAAGAAAAGCAGGAGTGCTTTATCATTATAAGGAGAGCAAGTCAACATTGAGGTATCCTTTACTTTGAAGAGTAGAATTCTAGAAAGATGAATTTTCTTTCCATAATTTTGAAAAAACTTAAGGTATATTATTATTAAATCAAGTAAGCTTAATTATAAAGCTCTCTTCAAAAATAAGATATCTTGATGCTTAGTTAAATATTAATAACTTTTATGAAGACAGTTAACTGATGTTCTTAAAGTAAGAACTGGTCTTTACGGTTAAAGAAAAAATTGAGATTAAAATAAATTATCAATAGCTTAACCATGAATCTTGAATGCAGTAGTATGTATTTATAAGATGAATGCAATGTACATTTTGTTCCTAAATTTCTCTTTTATCTTTAGATGAAATTAGTATGTGGCTTTATTCTTGAACCTCGGCTATTGACTCAACAGAAGAAGGAACAGATGTTTCCAACTGAGCTTGCAGTTCACTTGAAAGAGACCAAGCCTGGGTTGCTTGTGGCTTCAATCCTGGGGTTGCAGAAGAACAACAAAATTGGGATTGAAGAAGCAGATTCCTTCTTTAAGGTTTGTCAATTTCCAAATGTAAATTGTTCTAGATAAAATTGATGGAGGCCAGGGAGCAGAATAAGATAAGTGAGTTTTTATTTGTTTATTGAAAAAAAAAACTTAGACATAATTTATAAAAGAATACATGTAGAAAATTTTCATCCATGCATGCTCTAATTTGTTTCCTGTTAAAATGACTAAGTGTGCTGTGCCATGGCAGTAATGTTAATGATAGATTATGAAATGCATGGCCCACATAATGTAATGCTATTTAAAAACCAGTTTTAACTTGATCAATACTATATTTATCTGTGATATGGGGGCTTGTTTCACACATTCAAGGTGCTCTGTGGTAAGGATGGAGATACGATTCCTCAGCTCTTGGTAGACTTTTGGGAAGCTCAGCTAATAGCATGTCTCCCAGATGTGCTACTGCAGGAACTCTTTTTCAAGCTCACATCACAATACATCTGGAGATTATCAAAGAGGCAGCCCCCTGACACCATACCATTGCGAACATCAAAGGATCTGGTAAGATAATGGAATAATACATTACACATTGCAATAATGTGCCTTCTTATTTTGAATGGCTTTAAATTAAACCTAAGTTTTATCACCTGATATCTTTATATATATATATATATATATTTTATTGATTTCATAGAAGAAGGGAAAGGGAAAGAGAAATAGGAACATCAATGATGAGAGAGAATTATTGATTGGCTGCCTTCTGCATGTCCCCTAATGGGGATCAAGCCCACAACCCAGGCATGTGCCCTCAACCAAAATCGAACCTGGGACCCTTCAGTCCGCAGGCTGATGCTCTGTCCACTGAGCCAAACCAACTAGGACACCAGATATCTTTTTAAAGCAGAAGTTAAAAGTACACTTTGAATTTGTTCATGGGTGAAGTTGCCCACATCCTATATAATAAAAGGGTAGTATGCAAATTGACCCTAATAGTGGACCAACTGGTAACGATCAGTTGCTATGCTGTGGTGCACTGACCACCAGGGGACAGATGCTCAACACAGGAGCTGCCCCCAGGTGGTCAGTGTGCTCCCACAGAGGGAATTCCGATCAGCCACGAGCGGGAGCTGATAGCTGGGAGCATGGCAGTGATGCAGGAGCATCTCCTGCCTCCTCAGCAGTGCTAACGATGTCCAACTGCCAGCTTACCTGGCAGAGGAGGGACTGCAAGAGGACGCAGGCTGGGCTGAGGTACCCCTCCCGAGTGCACAAATTTTATGCACTGGGCCTCTAGTTTTAAATAATTTTGTATTCGAAACAGTGCCTGTACTGCCTCTGACTTCAGTGGTACCTCAGTAGTTAAAGCATGAGGGAAGGGGCTTTCCCAGAACATGTCTGTGCTTCCCAGGATGGCCATGAAGTAGTACATGAGAAAAGACATCTGCTGACCTCCCTTATACGTGAGGGACTGTGGAAAAGGATCTCATTATATCCTGTCAGCCACACACATAAGAGCTGTTTTATAGCCCTCACGGCAGCCCTCACCGCTGCTTTTTCCCATCCTGCGCCTTTCCCCTACCAGCTTCTCTGCCTCTCATGGATGCTACAGTGAACTGAAAAAGACACCAACTTTTTGAATAAGAGGGCTTTTAGAGGGGTCATCTTGATAGCTTATGGATTTTGTTCCCCAAGGAAAATAGTAGAAATAAATTATTTCCAACATTATTGTTAACTTTTTAAAAGTATAATTAGCTTAAAAGCACTATTGCTTTTTTTTGCTAGAAAGGGCCTCCTTGGAATATTTTAAAATTTAAAGTACTAAGGAATATTCGGTGCAGATTTGTTCGGTAAGAAGCAGGAAGGCTGAAACTTTCCCCAGAGGAATAGATTCTAAATGACTTCCCTTCTTGTTCCCGGAAGGTGTATACTTAACTCTGCAACACGGCTCAGGACCAGTGCTCGCTTGTTCTATTTAGCATGGGTGAAGAGCATCTGTTTTGTCGTATTATGTTTATATTCATTTCTTTTACTTTTTAGATAAACGCCTGTAGCCATTACGGCTTAATCTATCCATGGGTTAATGTCTTAATAACATCTGACTGCTTAGCTGACAAAAATTACACAGAAGATCTCTCCAAATTACAGGTAAATGAAAATGCCTCTTTTTAATGAGTATACATATTTAGTGTAGGATATAAAATTGTAGTACTTCAGATGTTGTGTTAATCTAGAATGGAGAATTTTGAGGGGAAATCCGGAGGCATGCTTAGGAGCTCTCCTGCCTCTGCCTGAAACTGCTCCCAGGAAGGCTGCTTTCATTTCCATAAATGAGTAAGCAACCAAGTCACATGACTGTCTTGACTTTTTTTTTTTTTTAGCATGTGCTTGAAAACACTTTGTGAAATGCATATGTGGCAAATGTTTAGCAGAGTTCTGTTGCTATGATTCATGTTTTTTTCAGTCTTCACTCATATATTTTAGGCCTCTAGCCCAATCTAGCCACTACTGTCTGTTTTGTAGGAAATAGTTCAAAGTAGCCAATTTATCTGGCTCCTGAAAGGATTAAAAAAAAAGAAAGAAAAGAAAAAGGAAGAAGTCTGATCAGAGAGTGTAGATAATCCTGCAGGAATTCTGACTGTGACAGTGTTTTGACCAGAATGAGAAATAAAGTCTACATTTGACTTGGTGGAGCAGGCTGGGCTAGATGTGGATATGATTTTGTTTAATAGTAGTTCAATGGTCCAGGGATCAAATAGAACCCACAAATCTGTTTTGTTTGCTTGTCCAGTGTATCTACTAATATATAAAAATTAAGAATTCTGAGTTTCACTTTTCTCTTGAAAAATTCAGCAGACCTGATAATCCTGGGCCCTCATTGCCTAAGAACTGTGGTTGGAGTCAGCCAGTGGCTATCAGTCTTGCCGCTACAATTTTTGGTCCTGACACTGAGCCTGTGGTGTCCAGTTTCCTTACACCCAGCTGCCTTTTAGCCTCCTTAGGTTTTTTAGTTGACAGCCCCTCATTTTCCCTGAGAACAGGTATAGGTGTGGTTATTGCTATGGAAACCAAAATTGGGGTGGTGGCTGGGAGGAAGGCTCAGCAGGCAGTATTGCTTGGGTAGCCTCTGTGTTGTCTCCAGAAATGCAGTTACACTCTTAAAAAACCAACAGAAAAGAGTCTTCTTGGTCCTCATTTTTAGTACCCTTATGATGGAGAGGCTACTGAGCGTCAGGCTTGTTCATTCCACAGATATTCCTGGAACATATACTATAAATAGTACATCATGAGACCAAGCAGGCAGGGCCTTGCTCTCCTGGAACATGTGCACTAATCACCTATTTAAAATCATAATTGTAGCCCTAACCGGTGTGGCTCAGTGGATAGAGCATCGGCCTGCGGTCTGAAGGGTCCCAGGTTCGATTCCAATCAAGGGCATGTACCTTGGTTGTGGGCACATCCTCAGTAGAGGTTGTGCAGGAGGCAGCTGATTGATATTTCTCTCTCTCCCTCTCCCTTCCTCTCTGTAAGAAAATCAATAAAATATATTAAAAAAAAAACATAATTGTATCAAGTGCTATTAAATCTCACCTGAGAAAGCATATTTGTAATCACTGCTTGAAAAAGTATAATATAGAGGGCTCTTAAAAAGGAGACTTTGCTGTTAAAGGATAGAAATATAGTCAGCCTAAACATCTCTAAGTCACTTTCCTAATTATCTCTCTTTCTAGACTGTCTGTAGGTCAATTAGTCTTAGTTATTAAGAACAAAATAACTCTCAAGAAACAAGAAGATTTTTTTTATGTGGCTTTCACCTAGGTTCAGGATCACCTAGAGAGGTTTCTCAAAATGGTATGACTCCGTCCATCCCCCCTATCACCACCACACAGATTTGATGTGTCTCTTGTCCTCAGTCATTGTGGCAGTATACATTTGTGCAAAAATTAAAATAAAAACAATATAGAAATCACCTACATGTCAACAAGCTGCTGTCTGAAATGACACAGTAAGTAGTAAATGCCCTGCCCTTTGCCAAAATTGTCCTGGGCTCCTCCCCCACTTCCTTGCTGGCCAGCTCACCTTTAGAGCAGCAGTTGATTGAGCAGGTAGAGGAGCCCCAGAAGTCTGGATTCCAGTCCTGCAGAGCCAGCGGAGGGCAAGGGATCTAAATCAGAGAAGGGAGTGAATGGTACCTGTGCTGGGGGTGGAGGGGAGTCCATTTCCTATCCTGAAAGAACAATGCAGTAGTCTGCTAAGAAGCAGACAGCACTGGGTGTATTTTAAAGGGCAGTAGTAATCTTTGGACCATTTTTGAATTCAGTAATATGTGTGTTGTCTGATGTGTTTTACTTTTAAACTTGATAATATGGATAAAACTAAGGAAAAGTTCATGAGTAATCATCTTGTACTAAGCCTTGACTAATTGCATTTTAACCATGCCTTGCTCCTTCCGATATAGAAATAATCTTTTATATTGGGAGATCTATGAGTGGCAAGTTATCACCTTATTTTGTGTTTGCTATCTTACTATCAGGAAATTATTCAGATGGGAAGGTGATTATTAAACTTGCAGGAAGGAAAGGGATTGACCTTATTCTCCTAGCCATTCCTTGGTAGAGATTGGAATAAAATAAGCATGCTGACATAAAGATAGTTCACATTCTATATCCTCTTGTGAGCCTGAAAAGCTATAGCAAAAAGGATACAGGAAGAAGAAAATCAGTATATGATGTTCTTATCTTTATCCAGAAGAAATGTGGTGGAATAAAAAATATTACTGTTAAATAAAACAAAACAATATGATAGTTGGCCCTTGAGCATTATGGGTGTTGGCAGCACCAGCTGCCCGCACAATGGAAAATCCTATCTAATAAAAGAGTGATTTACAAATTGACCATCACTCCAACACACAGTATGGATGCAAACCATGTGGTCAAAGATCCTGCCCCCATGTGGACACAAGATGGCCACCACAAGATGGCCAGCAGAAGAGGGCAGTGGGAGGGACCAGGCCTGCAAGGGAGGGCAGTTGTAGGCGATCAGGCCTGCAGGAAAGGCAGTTAGGAGGTACCAGGCCTGAAAGGGAGGGCAGTTGGGGGCAATCAAGCCTGCAGGGGAGGACAGTTAGGGGTGACTAGGCTGGCAGAGGAGGGAAGTTGGGGGTGACGGGGCTTGCAAGGAAGGGCAGTGGGGGGTGATGGATCAAGCCTTCAGGGGAGAGCAGTTAGGGGCAATCAGGCTGGTAGAGGAACAGTTAGGCATCAATCAGGCTGGCAGAGGAGTGGTTAGGGGGTGATCAGGCTGGCAGGCAGAAGTGGTTAGTGGCAATCAAGAAGGCAAACAGTTGGGAGCCAGCAATCCTGGATGTGAGAGTGATGTCTGACTGCCCATTTAGGCCCGATCCTAAACGGGCAGTCAGACATCCTTGATGGGTCAGACATCCCTTGATAGGTCCCAGATTGGAGAGGGTGCAGGCTGGGCTGAGAGATACTCCCGCCATGCACAAATTTTGTGCACTGGGCCTCTAGTTCATATATAACTTCAGTCGACCCTCAGCACTGCCAATTGACCCTTGAATGACAGGTTTGAATTGTGTGGGTAACTTGAATACCATCTGAATATATGTGGACCCATGCAGTTCAAATCCACAATACTAAGGGTCAATTGTATTTATAGTTTAAATACTTAGAAGTAAAATATCGGTTACAGTTCTGAAAACTGAAATAGTACCTGCTTTTTTATTCAGCTTGTGTCAAATGGTATTGATACAAATTATTAGATTCTTAACAGTTGTATTAGTTTTCTTAAGGTTAAATTTTATTTTGGTTATATGTGTAATGCATGCTTATTATAGAAACTTTGGAAAAAAAGGAAAAAGACACAAGTATGCTTTGTTTCCCCATTCATTGAGTTGATCTCTGTCTCAAATTCTATACTCTCCCAAAGGCATTTCTATATGTCTATTTACCTATGGAGATTTTATGAAATTGATCATGCTCTGAATATAATTTGTATTAAGATCTTTTTATTCATCATTTTATCATGAGTATTTTGTCATTAAATGGCCTTCGAAAACAGTTTTGGTGTCTATATAATATTCCATCATACAGATGTACCATAATTTACTTATCACTTTTTGTGTAACATTTAGGTTGCTTCTACTTTTTCAGTATTATAAATATTCTTGTGGTGAACATCATTGGACAAAAATCGTTGACCGTGATGTTGATTATTTCCTTAGGATGAAGTCCCTAAAGCATTCCCATTAGTTTTTAAATGCAGTCTATGCAAAGCAAATAAAATCATGTTATTTTTTTAAATTATTGCTTTCTAGCAAATAGATCGTTATTCTTCAAACTAGAGATGGTTAAATATTTAATACTTCACTGAAGCTTAATGAGTATCATATATTTATGCTCTAAAAATGCATTCTTTTTCTTAAAAAAATTGTACTCTCATATGTTGTGCTATAGATTTTGGGGTGCCTCATTCCATAACTTTTCACTTTTCTGTTCATAGTCTCTTATATGTGGTCCTTCATTTGACATAGCTTCCATTGTTCCATTCTTGGAGCCCCTCTCAGAAGACACTGTTGCTGGCCTCAGTGTCCAGGTTCTGTGCCGGACGCGTCTGAAAGAGTATGAGCAGTGCATAGACACACTGCTCGAGAGGTGCCCAGAGGCAGTCATTCCATATGCTAATCATGAACTGAAAGATGAGAATCGGGTATGCTTTTCAGATTACATTTTCTAGATCAGTGATAATCAGATTTGATCATCTTGTTACCTTTTCTTCAAAATGGGGACAGATTAATGCCAGTCCAGCTTCACAGGACTGTGCAGGTCAAATGAACAGATGTATTTAACATGGTATGTGTTTTGAGTATTGTTGGGGGCTATTAAAATGTATGGTGATGGTATGTTATCTTCATTAAAAATCACTCATTTGAAGATGAAGTAGGCTATTTGCAATAATGATAATGGGAAAATATTTTTCTGGTCAATGTGATCTTTAGAAATTAGAGACCTAGACTTTAGTCCTTTTTCTTTTCTTCCTTCCTTCTTGCTACCTCAGAGATAGTCCAGGACATGTCTGTGTTTCTTTGTGAACATAGATGTGTACTTATGCACAGTATACATACTATTAGATTTTCATACTATAAATCTGACTTCCATGTTATAGTTTAACCAGAAGACTGGCTGCTGATACAACTTCTGTTATAACAAACTTGCCACCTTAACTGAAATGGTGCATTTTTGTCCAGTACTTTCCTGCATGATCTTCTCATTCTTTTTGGAAATCTTAATGTAAAATGCAGCAAACTTAAAATTTATTCATTTTTTCTAAGATAGACTTTGTGGTGGAAAAAACTGCTGCCTGAACTTTGTCAGAGAATAAAATGTGGTGGAGAGAAATATCAACTTTACCTGTCATCATTAAAAGGTAAAATGATTATTTTTGCTTGATTATATATTTAATTGCATCTTAGGTTTAGTTTCCATAATTTGTTGAAGCCCTGCTTTCTCAAGTTTTTTCATGTGATTTTCATTAGGTGAAGAGGTTCTCGACTGGAGCTGACTTTCAGCGTTCACACTCCCCATTGCATTTGACATGCCTTCATTTCTTCTAGCTACAGAGCTGATCCTTTCAGTTAATCTTTTCAAACATATGTTATCATAGTAACAGAAAATCACAACCTCAGGATTTCAAAAATTGGAATTTTCATTAATACAATTATATTTTTATTAGTGCTTAATTTACTTCATGTAGGGATTAAGGTGGTTATCATTATTAATCATAATTATAAGCAAGTATTGAAGAATTACAAGGTTCTCAAGGATTTAAAAGTGGAGTGTCTCTAAATTATGCAGCATTTTATAGCATTGGTAGTTATTTTTTAAATTTTCAAAATAATCCTTTGTAAATCTTGATAGATACATGGTTATCAAGTTCTTACTCTTGTGTTTATATCACTCCTTAATTGATGGCCTGATGACAAAGGGTGTGGTTACATTGATTCCAGTGTTGGAGTTGTATTTTCTAGCAGAGCTCATTGGTCTTTAAAGTGTCAAGCAGAACCAGCAGTTATTGGAAGGAGTTTTTCTGAAAATCTCCCTTAATGATTGGGAGGAGGTGACTCTGCACTAACGTTTTGTGCTGATTGTTTTTTGGTTTTCAGAAGATGGAAGTGTTAGGTGTTTGATTGCCTGGCCCACCTGCAGCACATTTATCACATAATTTTGAACTGATGGTTTGTGTTACTGGATCATGACTTTCCAGAGCAGAGAGCCCACATCTTCACACCTTACTCAAAAGACTATCATTTTTTAAATGTGTATTTTTCTTTAATTAAGTTTATTGGGGTGACATCCTATATAATAAAAAGCAAGAGGCGTCACGATAGGAACAACCAGCGACCAGACCACCACAGTCCTTTACAGGGCTAGCCCCGCCCCCAAGCAAGTGGTTAGGGGCAATCAGGCAGGCAGGCAGAGTGGTTAGGGGAGATCAGGTAGGCAGACCAGCAGTTAGGGGTGATTAAGTAGGCAGGCAAATGGTTAGGGATGATCAGGTAGGCAGGCCAGTGGTTAGGGGAGATCAGGTAGGCAGACGGCCCCTTGCTGGGTTGGCCCTGCCCCAAGCAAGCAGTTAGGTGTGATCAGGTAGGCAGGCAAGTGGTTAGGGGTGATCAGGTAGGCATGTGAGCAGTTAGGGGCGATTAGACAGGCAGGCAGACAGAGTGGTTAAGGGAGATCATGTATGCAGGCAAGTGGTTAGGGGCAATCAGGTAGGCAGACGGCCCCTTACAGGGCTGGCCCTACCCTCCAGCAAAGAAAGAGAGAGGCCAAGCCAGCCACGCCATTGCACTCCAGCCTGTTGCCTGCAGAGGGAGGCCACTGGTGGTAGGGGAGGAGGGGCAGCACTGCCCAGGTGGCAAGCAGTGGCAGCAGCAGGGACGGGGCCAGGTGCCCACAGCCAGGGGAAGGAAAGCCCTGCTAGGTCGTGATTTCAAGCCAGGCCTAGAGATCCTACCCAAGGGGTCCCAGGTTATGAGAGGGTACAGGCCGTGCTGAGGGACCCTCTCCACCCTTTGAAGGCACGAATTTTTGTGCACCAGGCCTCTAGTTGGTTAATAAAATTATATAGGTTCCAGGTATATGATTCTATAATACATCATCTGTATATTATTGTGTTCACCAACCCAAGTTAAGTCTCCTTCTGTCACCATTTATCCCCATACAACCTCTCAACCTCTTCTAGTTACTCCCACTCTCTTTCCCTTTTGGTAACAACCATACTGTTGTTGGTGTCCATAAGGTTTTTAAGTTTTGTTTGTTTTTTATTTAATCCCTTCTCCCTTTTCCCCTACCTAAAACCTGTCTCCCCTCTAACAGCAGTTTGTTCTCTATGAGTCTGTTTTTCTTCTGTTTGTTAGTTTGTCTGTTAGATTTCGCTTATATGTTTTTCAGTAATTAGCTTATTTCATTTAGTATAATGTTCTTCAGGTCCATCGATGCTATTGCTAAGGTTAAGATTTCCTTCATTTTTGTAGCCTCCTAGTATTCCATTGTGTAATTGTACCACAGAATTTTTATCCACTCATCTACTGGTGGACACTTGTGCTGCTTCAGAATCTTGATTGTTACACAGGGGTGCATGTGCATATAGTCTTTCCATTTAGTGTTTAAGATTTCTTCAGATATATTCTCAGAAGTGGATTCATTGGGTTATAAGGCAGTTCTGTTTTTTAAAATTGAATCTTTATTATTGAAAGTATTACATATATATAACCCCCTTTTTACCCCATTGACCCCTTCTAGCCCGCCCTCATCCTCCACCAGGCCTTCACCATCCTATTGTCTGTGTCCATGAGTTATGTATAGATGCATGTAAGTTCTTTGGTTGATGTCTTCCTACCACCACTCCCTCTAAGTTTCTGCAATCTGTCCCATGCTTACAGGTCTCTGGATCTATTTTGTTCATTAGATTTCATATATGAATGAGATCATATGATACTTGTCTTTTTCTGACTCACTTATTTCATTTAGAATAATACTCTCCAGATCCCTCCACTGTGTCTCAAAAGAGTAAGAGATCCTAGAGATCCTACTGTTGTGTTTTTTAATCCTCACCTGAGGATATTTTTCCATTGATTTTTTGGAGAGAGGGAAAGACAGAGAGAAATATCGATGTGACATAAACACATCAGTTGATAGCCTTCTGCACAAGCCCAGACCATGTACTTGAGGTACATGGCCTTGACTGGAATCGAATCTGGGGCCCTTCATTCCACAGCCCGGCATTCTCTCCACTGAGCCAAAGCAGATAGAGCAAGATCCTTCTTTTTCACTGCTGTACAGTATTCCATGGTATAAACATACCATTATTTTTTAGCCACTCATCTACTGATGGGCACTTGAGCTATTTCCAGATCTTAGCTATTATAAATTGCACTGGTATGACCATAGGGGTGCTTATTTTTTTTTCTGATTGGTGTGTAAATTTTTTTAGGATATATTCCTAGGAGTGATATTACTGGGTCAAATGGCAGTTCCATATTTTAATTTTGAAGAAACTCCATACTGTTTTCCATAGTGGCTATACCAGTAAGCATTCCCACCAGCAGGGTACTGGGGTTCCCTTTCCTCCACATCCACACCATCATTTGTCATTTGTTCATTTGTTGATAGTAGCCATTCTGACAGGTGTGTGGTGGTACTTCATTATCGTTTTAATTTGCACCACTCTGATGATCAGTGACTTTGAACATTTTTTATGTATCTCTTGACCATCTGTATGTCTGCTTTGGAGAAGTATCTATTTAGGTCCTTTGCCCATTTTTTAATCGTTTGTCTTTCTTTTGTATGAGTTCACTATATATTTTGGATATTAAACCATTATTAGACGTATTATTGCCAAATATGTTCACCCATACAGCTTTTCATTTTGATTGCTGAGCAGACTCTTTTTATTTTGATGATGTAGCCCCACTTGTTTATTTTATCCTTAGTTTCCTTTGTCCTAGGAGATGTATCCATAAACATATTACTACTAGAGGCCCAGTGCATGAAATTCATGCACTGGGGGAGGGGGGAGGGAGAGTGTCCCTCAACCCAACCTGCATGCTCTCCAATCAGGTACCCCTCGAGTGATATCCAAATGCCCATTTAGGCCTGATCCTATTGGGACTGCTGGCTCCCAACTGCTCTCCTGCCTGCCTTCCTGATTGCCCCTAACCGCTTCTGCCTGCCAGCCTGACCAACCCCTAACTGCCCTCCCCTGCAGGCTTGAACACCCCCAACAACCCTCCCTTGCTGGCCTGGACCCTCCCAACTGTCCTCTCCTGCTGGCCATCTTGTGGCAGCCATCTTATATCCACATGGGGGCATCCATCTTTGATCACATGGGGGCAGCCATATTGTGTGTTGGAGTTATGGTCAATGTGCATATTACTCTTTTATTATATAGGATAGAGGCCAGATGCATGGGTGGGGGCAAGCTGGTTTGCCCTGAAGGGTGTCCCAGATCAGGGTGGGTATTTCCTTTGGGCATGGGGTGGCCTGAGTGAGTTTTGCGTGGTGGTTTGCAGGCCGACCCCCCCCCCCTTCCTCCCCCCCTAGCCTCCCCCCCAGCGACCCAAGCAGAGACTCTGGTATCTGGGATTTATTTATCTTCTACAATTAAAACTTTGTATCCTTGAGCGGAGTCAAGCCTCCTGTTCACTCCATGGCCACAGCCATTTCTACTGGGATTTGTTTATCTTCTATAATTGAAACTTTGTAGCCTTCAGGGGAGATCAGGGCTAGGCCAAGAACTTGGCTTCCTCCATCACTGGGGGCAACTCAAGCCTCCTACTCTCTCTAGCTTCGTGGCTGGCACCATTTTTGTTGGGATTTATTTATCTTCTATACTTGAAACTTTGTAACCTTGAGTGGAGGCCTGAGCCAACCAGAGTGTGCGGAAAACTTGGCTTTCTCCATTGCTGGGGAAACCAAGCCTCTTGCTCACTCTGTGGCCACAGCCATCTTGGTTGGGTTAATTTTCATACTTGCTCCTGATTGGCTGGTGGGTGTGGCTTGTGAGTATAGTGGGGTGATGGTTAATTTGCATATTACTCTTTTATTAGATAGGATAAGAGATGTCTGAGATTTTGCTGCCTATTTTTTCCTCTCAGGTTTTTATGGATTCATGACTTATATTTAAGACTTTTATCCATTTTGAGTGTATTCTTATGTATGGTGTAAGTTGGTCTATTTTCTTTTCTTTTGCATATATCTGTACAACTTTCTCAACCCTATTTATTGAAGGGACTTTTTTGACTCCATTGTATGTTCTTGCCTCCTTTGTCAAATGTTAATTGAGCATATGGCTTCGGTCAGTTTCTGGGATCTCTGTTTTGTGCCATTGATCTATACCCCTGTTTTTGTGCTAGTACCAGGCTGATTTGAATACAGTGGCTTTGTAGAATAACTTGATATCTGGTATTGTGATCCCTCCAACATTATTACTCTTTTTCAAAATTTCTGCAACTATTTGGTATCTTTTTTGGTTCCATATAAATTTTTGGAGTATTTGTTCTAGATCTGTGAAATATGCCATTGGCATTTTAATAGGGATTGCATTGCTGGTATGGACATTTTAATTATGTTAATTCTAATCCATGAATAGGGTATATTCTTACATTTGTTTATGTCTTCCTCTGTCTCTCTTTTCAACTTCCTGTAGTTTTCTGAGTACAAGTCTTTCACCTCCTTGGTTAAGTTTATTCCTAAATATCTTAATTTTTTTTTGTTGCAATGGTAAATGTGATTGTTTGTTTAGTTTCTGAGAATTCATTATTGGTGTATAAAAATGCCATTAATTTGTATCTGTTAATTTTGTATCCTGCTACATTGCCAAATTCATTTATTAAATCCAGTAGTTTTTGGTAAGTCTTTAGCATTTTGTATGTACAAAATCATGTCATCTGTGAATAATGAGAGTTTTACTTCCTCCTTTCCAGTTTGGACGCTGTTGATTTATTCTTGTCTTATTGCTGTGGCTGGGACTTCCAATAATATGTTGAATGAGAGTGGTGAAAGCGTACATCCCTGTCTTGCTCCTGTTCTTAGAGGAAATGGTTTAAGTTTTTACCCATTGAGTATGATGATGGCTAAAGTATCATATATAGCCTTTAGTCTTATGAGATATGATCCCTCTATTTCCACTTTGCTGAGAGTTTTTATCAAAAATGGGTTTTGGTTTTTATTTTATTTTTTACTTTTTAAAAATGTATTTATTGATTAAGGTATTATATATGTGTCCTCATCTCCTATTATCCCTTCCAACCCCCCAACCCCAAACCTCACTTATGCCCTCACCCTGTGTCCATGTCCGTGGCTGTGTCCATTGTTTAGGCTTATATGAATGCATTCAAGTCCTTTGGTTGATCTCTTCCCCTTACCCCCACCCTCCCTTCCTTCCCTCTGAAGTTTGACAGTCAATGCTTCTCTGCCTCTGGATCTGTTTCTGTTCATCAGTTTATGTTGTTCATTATATCCCATAAATGAGTGAGATCATGTGATACTTATCTTTCTTTGACTGGCTTATTTCACTTAGCATAATGCTCTCCAGTTCCTTCCATGCTCTAGTTTGAAGCAGCCACCTTTTCCTCCTTTTTCTTCTTCCTCCTCTTAAAGAATATCTTTCAGTATTTCATATAATACTGGTTTGGTGTGGATGAACTCCTTTAGCTTCTTTTTATCTGTGAAGCTCTTTATCTGACCTTCAATTCTGAATGATAGCTTTGCTGGGTAATCTTGGTTGTAGGTTCTTGTTATTCATCACTTTGAATATTTCTTGCCATTCCCATCTGGCCTGCATAGTTTCAGTTGAGAAATCAGCTGACAATAGTATGGGTGCTCCCTTGTAGGTAACTAACTGTTTTTCTATTGCTGCTGTTAATATTCTCTTTTTGTTTTTGCTCTTAGGATTTTAATTATGACGTGTCCTGGTGTGGTCCTCTTTAGATTTCTTTTGTTTGGGGTTCTGTGCACTTCCTGGAATTTTAAGTCTATTTTTTTCATCAGATGGGGAAGTTTTTGGTCACTATTTCTTTTTTTTCTTTTTTTTAATCTTTATTGTTCAGTTTATTAATTACATTGTTTCCCCTTTTTATCCCCCTATAGCTTCCCTCCACCCTGTACCTATCCCACCCTCCACCCTCACATCCCCCTCCCCACTGTCCTCTCCCATTGTTGCTAGATTTTTGTCCAGTCTCTTGCTGCACTTCCCACAACCCTTTTCTCCCCAAGAATTGTCGGTCCATTCCCTCTCTATGTCCATGTCTCTGTTATATTCACCAGTCTATCCTGTTCAACAGCCTATCAATTCACTTGATTTTTATGTTCATTTTTTGATAGATGTGTATTTGTTGTTCATAATTTTCATCTTTACCTTTTTCTTCTTCCTCTTCTTAAAGAATATCTTTCAGCATTTCATATAATGTTGGTTTGGTGGTGATGAACTCCTTTAGCTTTTTCTTATCTGCGAAGCACTTCATCTGACCTTCAATTCTGAATGATAGCTTTGCTGGATAGAGTAATCTTGGTTGTAGATTCTTGCTGTGTTCATCACTTTGAATATTTCTTGCCACTCCCGTCTGGCCTGCATCGTTTCTGTTGAGAAATCTGCTGACAGTCGTATGGGTGCTCCCTTATAGGTAACCAACTGTTTCTCTCTTGCTGCTTTTAATATTCTCTCTTTGTCTTTTGCTCTTGGCATTTTAATTATGATGTGCCTTGGTTTGGTCCTCTTAGGGTTCCTATATATTGGGGTTCGGTGCACTTCTTGGACTCCTAAGTCAATTTCTTTCACCAGGTGGGGGAAGTTTTCAGTCACTATTTCTTCAAATAGGTTTTCACTATCTTGCTCTCTCTCTTTTTCTGGCACCCCCATAATTCAGATGTTGGTATGCTTGAAGTTGTCCCAGAGGCTACTTACACTATCTTCATGTTTTTGGATTCTTTTTCCTTTTTGCTTTTTGCTTTTCCGGCTGAGTGTTTTTTGCTTCTTGCGATCCTCTAGTCTGCTGTTAGGTCTTTGTATAATATTTTTTATTTCAGTCAGTGTATGCTTAATTTCTAGTTGGTCCTTTTTCATATCCACGAGGGTATCAAATTTATCGGCCTTTTCTAGGAAATTCTTGAAAAACCTTATAACCGTGGTTTTGAACTCTATGTCTAGTCATTTGTTTTCCTTCATTTCTTTCTATTGTGATCTGTTTCCTAGTCTGCATTTTGGCTGCTTCCCTGAGTTGGTCGAGTAGTTTTGTGTGGTTGGTGTCCTCTAGGGGACAGTAGCTCAGCCTCCCCAGTTACCTGAGGTGGACACTTTTGGTACACCCCTTTATGGGCTGCACAGTCTTGTTGTAGTTAAGCCTAGATTGTTGTTAGTATCACTGGGAGGGGTTGACCTCCAGGCCAATTGGCTGTGAGGATCAGCTGTGTCTATGCTGGGAGAGCCTCTCTGCTAAGCTTGGATGGGGCAGAGTCTCAGGACTGAGCAATCAGCCTTAGATTCCTGTCAGCCCCGCCCTAAGGGACGCCTGAGTCTCCATGTCCCGCGGCAGTGGTTGCACACACCTCTGAGAGAAAGCTGCCCTCACCCTTGCAGCTCCCGAATCTCGGTGTGCTTCCTCCTGACAGTCCAGTTTCACCCCGTATGAGCCTGGGTTCCCTGAGACTCGCCCAGTACTGGGGATCAGTGAAATGGGGAACCTTTGTCTTCCTCCCCGTTCGAGAAAACCAGCTGTATATTCAGCCACTCACCCTTTTCCCTCAGGCGCATGTCCGCACCTCTGTCTCTGCTACTCTGCCCTCTGCACCTCCTCTGAGTCTCAGTGTCCTTTTATCTTTCCTTCTAGTTGTAGAATTTCCACTCAGCCAGCTTTCTGGTGGTTCTGGATGATTTCCATTTTGTCTTTTACTTGTAGATTTGAAATTGTTGTGCCAGGCAGCATTATAGTTATTTACCTATGCCGCCATCTTGGTTCCCTCTGGGTATTAGATTTTATTGAATGCTTTTTTTTTTGTCTCTGTTGATATGATGATGTGATTTTTTGTCTTTCAAAAAAGACAGCCTTGCATCTTTGGAATAAAAATCACTTGGTTATGATATATTATCTTTTAAATATGTTGCTGGATCTGCTTTGCTAATATTTTGTTGAGGATTTAGCATATATATTCATTATGGATATTGGCCTGTAATTGTCTTTCTTTGTTTACCTGGTTTTGAATTACAATAATTTTGGCCTCATAATAAGAGAATGAAAGTGTTCCTTCCTCTTGGATTTTTTTGAATACTTTGAGGAGTAGAGGTGTTATTTTGTCTTTGAATATTTGGTAAAATTTTTCTGTGAAGCCATTCAGACGAGGGCTTTTCTTTCCTGTGAGATTTTTTGATTACTGCTTCTACTTCATTAATTGTTATTGGCCTTTTCAGGTTTTCTGATTCTTCCTGACTCAGTTTTGTGAGATTGTATTTTTCTAGGAATTTTCCCATTTCCTCCACATTGTCCAGCTTGTTGACATTTATTGAAATCACATCAAGCATCTTCTCAAATCACAATAGAATGAAATTAGATATCCACTATAGCAAAACATTCAGAAACAGTTTGTCATAGTATTTTCTTGCAATCCTTTGTATTTCTGTAGAGTTAGTTGTTACTTCTCCACCTTCATTTCTGATTTTATTTATTTGGGTCATCCCTCTTTCTTGATGAGTCTGGCTATCAATTCATCAATCTAATTTATTTTTTCAAAGAACAAGCTCTCAGTTTCATTGATTTTTTTATTTTCTATTATATTATTTATTTCTGCTCTAATCTTCATTATTTCCTTCCTTCTACTCACTTGGGGCTTTTCTTATTGTTCTGTTTCTAATATTTTAAGTTGTAGGGTTAAAAAGTTTATTAATAATTTTTTTTTAGGTAGGCCTGCAGTGCCTTTCAGGACTGCTTTTGCTGTGCCCCAGAGATTCGAGATTGTTGTGTGTTTACTTTCATTTATTTCCAGGAATTTTTAAAATTTCTTTCTTGATCTTATTGGTAACCCATTCATTGGTTAATAACATGATATTTAGTCTCCATGTATTTGAATGTTTTTTTAGTGTTTTTATTGAAATTGATTTCTAATTTCATTTCATTGTGATCTGAGAAGATGCTTGATATAATTTCAATCTTTTTGAATTTGTAGAGACTTGTTTTATGTTCTAACATGGTCTATCTTTGTGAATGACCCATGTACATTTGAGGAGCATGTTGTGCAGCTTTGGGGTGAAATGTTCTACAAATGTCAATTAAGTCCATCTGATCCAGTGTGTTAGAGTCATTGTTTCCTTGTTAATTTTTGTCTAGAAGATCTATCCAGTGAAGTCAGCAGTGTTTTAAAGTCCCCAACTATAACTGTTTGGCTATCAAGCTCTCCATTAAAGCCCTCTAGAAGTATTTTTTGTTTTGTTTCATTTTTAATACATTTAGGTGCCCCTATATTGGGTGCATATACACTGAGTGGCCAGATTATTATGAGCTCTAAATGCATAATAATCTGGCCACTCAGTGTGTGTGTGTGTGTGTGTGTGTGTGTGTGTGTGTGTGTGTGTGTGTGTGTTGTGTTGTGTATGTATGTATATATTAGAGGCCTGGAGCATAAATTCATGCATGGGCGGGGTCTGGCCAGCCTGGCCAGGGTGAAGGGACATGGCCGGTTGGCTGGCCTGTCTGCTGGTCAAACTCCTGGGTGAGGGGACAGTTTGCATATTAGTCATTTATTATGTAGGATATACACTGAGTGGCCAGATTATTATATGTTCAGAGATCAGAGTATAACCTGGGTTATACTCCCTTGTTGAATTGATTGATTCCTTTAGTATTATGTGGTGACCTTTGTTGTGTCTTGTGATGCCTTCATTTTGAAGTATATTTTGTCAAATATGAGTATTACTACCCCAGCTTTATAATGTTTCCATTTGCATGGAAAAATTTTTCCCATCCTTTTGCTCTCATCCTTTGTGAGTATTTTGTTCTAAGTGGGTCTCTTGTAGACAGCATATAGTTGGATCATGATTTTGTATCTATTCAGCTACCCTTTGTCTTTTGATTAAAGCATTTAATCCATTTACGTTTAAGGTTATTATTGATAGGTACTTATTTATTGCCATTTTAATTCTGTATGCCTGCATTTCTCTCTATATTTCTTCTTCTCATTACTTCAGACCCCTTAGCATTTCTTTCAGTGCTGGTTTGGTGGTGATAAACTCCTTCAGCTATATTTTTGTCTGGGAACCTGTTTATTTCACAATCTATTTTGAATGATAGGCTTGCTGGATATAGTACTCTTGATTTCAGGAGGTCCTTTTTTTTTTTCATTACCTTGAATACTTCATGCCATTCCTTCTGGCCTGTAGAGTTTTTGATGAGAATTCAGCTGACAGCTTTATAGGAGCTCCTTTGTACATAACAAATTGCTTTTCTCTTGCTGTCTTTAAGATTCTTTGTCTTTAATTTTTGGCATTTTAATTATGATGTGTACGGGCGTGAACTTGTTTGGGTTCTTCCTGGTTGGTACTCTCTGTGCCTTCTTGACTTGTGTGACTGTTTCCTTCACGTGGTTAGAGAAGTTTTCTGCCATTATTTCTTCAAATATGTTCTCTATCCCCTGCTCACTTTCTTCTCCTTCTGGAACTTTTAGTATGTGAATATTGTTTTGATTCATGTTGTCCCACAGCTCCCATAAGCTGTCCTCCTGTTTTTTAATTGTTATTTCTTTTTGGTTCTCTGATTGAGTGATATTTTTCTGTCCTGTCTTCTAATTCACTGATCCAGTTCTTAGCTTTCCTTAATATGCTGTGTATTCCTTCCAATGTGTTCTTTATTAGCGCTATGTCATTCTTTATTTGTGAATGTTTTTTTTCATAGTTACTATATCTTTTCTCATGCTGTAGAGCTTTTTTGCCATCATTATCCTGAACTCCATATCAGATACATTTCTTATCTCCATTTTGTTTACCTCTTCTTCTGGAGAATTCTCTTATTCTTTTATTCTTTTATTTTGGGATTGTTTTTTTGTCTCCCCATTTTGTCTGACTGTTTGGGTTTGTATCTGTGTATTAGATAGGTCTGCAGTGTCCCAGTGAGGGACACTGGCAGGTGCTGTTTCTGGCTAGCCCTGAGTACCCTCTTTGGAGCTGTCACCAATCCACCTCTTACGGCTCCCTCTGCTGGGGCTGGTTGCCTTTGGAAAGGACCAAGATGTGCACCATGGTTTGCTTTTCCTAGCCCAGGGCCAGAAGGAGCTCAGAGACTCAAAGCTTCCAGAGATCCACCTGCCTGCAGTCCAATTTACACTCAGTTTTTATTAGACTCAGACTGTCAACCACTGGGTGGGACTTCCAACAGGGTGGGGCAATTGCCTTCCCTTTAAGCAGAAACCACCTAGATATCAAAGGTCCTAGAG
Organism: Antrozous pallidus; assembly: GCA_027563665.1. Classification (NCBI taxonomy): domain Eukaryota; kingdom Metazoa; phylum Chordata; class Mammalia; order Chiroptera; family Vespertilionidae; genus Antrozous; species Antrozous pallidus. The sequence continues at coordinate 115,512,477 of CM050514.1, forward strand.
AAAGATGTCCTCTGTGGGCAGCTATATTGCACTGAAAAGTGACTGGGATTAGAGCCAGGAGAATTGGAGCCAAGTTCCAGGTCTGCTACTTACAGATTATCCTGAAGCAAGCTAGGTTTTTAATATCCAGTACTAATGAGAAGTTCAGGGGTAACTCTAGATTAAATGTTAGGCAGAATTGTAAGATGGTAATGTTGGAGATTGAGGTCAGGTACTTATACTTGGATTTCATATTTCTTTTTTTTTTTTAATATATTTTATTGATTTTTTACAGAGTGGAAGGGAGCGGGACAGAAAGTCAGAAACATCGATGAGAGAGAAACATCGATCAGCTGCCTCTTGCACACCCCCTACTGGGGATGTGCCTGCAGCCACGGTACATGCTCTTGACCGGAATCGAACCCAGGACCCTTCAGTCCGCAGTCCGACGCTCTATCCACTGAGCCAAACCGGTCTCGGCGGATTTCATATTTCTAATACAATCTTTCTCAACCTTGGTACTATTGACATTTTGGACTGAATTGTGTGTGTGTGTGTGTGTGTGTGTGTGTGTGTGTAGGTGTATCCTGTACATTTTAGGATGTTGAGCAACATCCCTGGTCTCTACCCACTAAATACCAATAGCCAGTTACAGCAAATAAAAATTTCTACGAACATTACCAGATATTGCATTGGAGGTGGGGAGTGGATACAAAATCATACTGGTTGAGAACCTTTGCATTAATGCAGAGCCATTGAACCTGAGTTAGTAGTTGGCTTGTTTGTTTCAAGGAAGTTGCTCTTCTGATAATGAACTGTGCTTATTATTACAAATTTTCATACTCTAGTAAATTCTAAAAATAAAGTTTAAAAAGTCATTTAAAACCCCACCAAGCATAAATATCTGGTTTTTAGCATTTGATGAATATTTTCTCAGCATGCCAGAGGATTTAAGGTACTCTTAAGTACTTAAGATCCTGACCTTATTCTTGAAGTTATAATCTGTTAGCCTATCACTAGTTGGCAGCAGAGAATTTGGTAGTGGGAAGACTTTTAGTTTGTTGGCTCTGTAACCCCTGTACACTGGCCCCCAACTCAGTATTTTTTGGTATGGTATACTTCTTATAGGTACCACATTTAGGCTAAATAAACTGGTTTGGTAGGAAAGCATTAGTAATTCATGTTTTTCAAACTAGTTAGTAGTTATTATTAAGGTTCTATTATATATCAGATGTGAATCACTGTATCCGAATACTCAAAGGCCTCTAGGAGCTAGCAAATAGTGCCACTACTTTCAGATAAGGAAATTAGCACTCAGGAGGTTAAGTGACTTTCTTAACGTCACCCAGAGAGTAGGGAGAAGAGTCTGATCCCTGCCCACATCTGATTCCAGAGCTATGGGGTCTTTTCTCTACATCACTGCTGCTGCGCTCTTCAGCAAGCACATGTCAGGTCTTTATGTAAAGGCCGATTAAGTTGCTGAATATTAGACAGATAACTTTGGGTGGATGCACACACCCATCCTAGATTTACTAGGATTTACTTAGTCACTTGGCATACAAGAGTAAGTGGTGGACATGTGAAGATCACACAGGGAGTAGCACTGAAATATGTTTATTGGGGAACATTGTTCTTAGGTGTCACCCCTTTTCCTCCCATCAGAAGGCAGCAATAGAATTATAAAATTGCATAGTTGTCTTTATAAAAATGTTTGCTAAATTCTTAATATTTGAAATGTTCACAAAAGCTCATTACTTTTCAGTTTTAAAGAAAAGATAAATGGTCATAAAAACAGTCTATCTTATTAATAACATGAAAATTTCAGCGAGAAACTAAGAAAATGTTATCCAATAATTTTAGTTATTTCTTGTCCTAGCAAATAATGTTTATAAATTAGCTTTAAAAACAGTATTCTAATGATTGTATTTTTCTTCAAAATAGAAATTTATTGAAAAATATTATAATAATTTCTCTGAATCAAATGAAATAGTAAATCCAAATTGCATGGGGCTAATCTATACTAATAAAAGGATAATATGCTAATTAGACCAGATGTCCTTCTGAACAAAGCTGTGGTGGCAGGGCCGAGGCAGAGGCAGTTAGGGGCAATCAGGCCAGTAGGGGAGAGCAGTTGGGGGTGATCAGGTTGGCGGGGGCAGGGGAGGCACAGTTGGGGGCGAGCAGGCCAGCAGGGGGGAAGCAGGGCAGAAGGCAGGCAGGTGAGCAGTTAGGAGCCAGTGGTCTGGATTGCAAGCGGGATCCCAGATTGGAGACAGTGCAGGCAGGGCTGAGGGACACCCCTGTCCCCTGTGCACAAATTTTGTGCACCGGGCCACTAATAAATAATAATAAGCTTCCAAGAATTCTCAAAAGAGTAATTCTTGAAAGAGTAAGACCATAGAACATTATTTAATTTAATAATATAATTATTTAATAATTATGTTTTTTTACCTGAACTAACTTCTGGTTTATTGAGTGATAAGAGAATTGGATAAAGCTGTTTTGTTCTAACTCATATATTTTTTTCCTACAAACAGAAACACTGTCAGTTGTTGCTGTGGAACTAGAACTAAGGGACTTCTTGAATGTCCTTCCAGAAGATGGAACTGCGGCATTTTTCTTGCCATATCTTCTTTATTGCAGCCGAAAGAAATCATTGACTTGAAGGTATCATTTGGAAATCAGCATAATAGCATATGAGATTGAATTTTTTAAAAATTGAATGCCAACTAAAAATATAAAGAATTTTCATAGTGAACATGTGCATATATTGCAAATGCTTTCATGTTGCTTACCTTACTATGGTATTTCATAATTTATTACCTGAATCCATTTAGATTCCACCTAGAATGTAAAAACTACAAGGTAAAATAATTTTCTCAAGCTATATATTTTTAGAAGTAGAGATTGACTTTTATTTCAAAGAACATCAATTTACTGTTGTCAGAGATATGGCAATTGTTTTTATCCCAGGACCACAAAGAACCATTTTGCAAGAATGTATAAAAGAATGTCACTTCATGAGGTCCAAAATTCAGCCTCCTTGATTTTTCCAGTTTTTCTATTGGGTCCCTTTTTAAAATAATCTTTTTTGAGAAAGATGTTAATGTTTTCCCACAGTAAAAGGATTCAAACTTTATTATTTTGTTACTTTTAAAACCCACTGCTGCCTTTCTCAATCACATGAAGTAGAATCTTACAAAGAAACTTTCTTGACTGGCTGTTACCATGATATGCTAATACATGCTTTTCGGCCAACACCTCATTTCCATTTTTCATTGAGGTGTACTCTTACTCTTTTAGCTAGAGTATATGTGAAAATAAAGAAATATATAATTGTATTCACAACTGTGTCATCTTTTTGAACTTGTCTCAAACAATTTGAGTCCAAGTTCAGCTCATTGATAGTGTGCTTTGACTGCTTAAGGCTGGGCATAGTGGTACTCACCAGGCATTTGCCACAACCATATTTTGAAAGTTTTCTGAGGATTTAATCTATACAATTCTTAACTTGGCCTGTTTTCAGTTCCAGATTCATATCTTTTTGACCATTTCTTTAAGGGTTCATTTTCTATTTTATTTTAAACTAGAGGCCTGGTGCACAAAATTCATGCATGGGGGGGTCCATGCACCCTCTCCAATCTGGGACCCCTCAGTGGGATCAGGCCTAAACAGACAGTGGGACATGCCTCTCACAATCCAGGACTGCTGGCTCCCAACCACTCGCCTGCCTGATTGCCCCTAACCGCTTCTGCCTGCCAGCCTGATCACTCCCTAACCACGCCCCTGCTAGCCCGATTGCCCCTAACTGCCCTCCCTGCTGGCCTGGTTCACCCCTAACTGCCCTCCCCTGCAGTCCTGGTTGCTCCCAACTGCCCTCCCCTGCAGGCCTGGTCCCCCCAAACTGCCCTCCCCTGCAGGCCTGGTCCCCCCAAACTGCCCTGCCCTGCAGGTCTAGTTGCTCCCAACTGTCCTCCCCTCCTGGCCTGGTCTCCCTCCCTCCCCCTCCCCCCCAACTGCCTTCCTTGCAGGGCTGATCACTCTCAACTGCCCTCCACTGCAGGCCAGGTCTCCCCAACTGCCCTCCCCTGCTAGCCATCCTGTGGTGGTCATCTTGTGTCCACATGGGGTTGGCCATCTTATGTGTTGGAGTGATGGTCAATTTGCATATTATATAGGATACTCATTTAATTTTTACTTTTAATTTAATTTTTATTTTATTATTTATTTATTACTTTATATTTTATTTTAAATTATACTTTCCTGTACCCCTATGTCTATTGGCTCCTTAGGAATTATGTCAGCACATTAGAGGAATTGATGGGGAATCCAAAGACTGGAAACATATTAATGAATCTTAATAGTAATCCATTGAGGACTATCCAAGGACAATATCTGGTCATAGATTTTTAAAAAAACACAGTTTTATATAGCCCTAGTGATGATGACACAAATGGCCTATATGAATCAGTTAAAGTACCTACTGTGTTAGAGTAGGCCATGTTTAATAGTTTGTTGAGCTTTTCATGTGAAACAGTGTAATACAGTTTTTCCACAAATGCACAGAGTGTGTTTTCAATCTTCTTTTAATGTTTATAGACATTCCTAAATAAACATTCTATTCAACACTTTCACATACATTGTAATGAATTGGTGGTGGTTGTTGTTTTGTTTTTGTTTTTTTCACGTAACACCAGTTTATTTCTTTCAGGCAGACTTGGTCTCTACAGAAAAAAAAATTTTGAGGCCGTCATTAAAAATAGTATCTATCATATGATTAAAACATGTACATGGTACTTTAAGTATATTCTAATTTTTTAATATTGGTTATTTTGTGTAATTTTCATTTATATTTTTCTGTTTGTCCTATGTTTAAAAACACCTCTTTTATTCCAGTACTGCTTTGTTTGAAGAAAAATTACTTCCCTCCCTCCCTCTTCACCTTCCCCAAGATCCTTATCTATACTAATAAAAGCCTATACGGTCATCACGCCCTCACACCATAACAATTCATCACCAGGAGGAGGTGTGCACAGCGGGCATGCATGGGTGGGCTGGGACTTGACCCTGCATGCACGGCGGTGGGTGGGTCCCGTGGTATGTGGCGATGCCGGGGGTCCCAGCGGCTCTGTATGGGGGCGGGTCTTGGTGGCTCCACACGGCAACACCAGGGGCAGTCCCAACAGCTCTGCACAGTGACACTGGGGTGAGTCCCGGCAGCTTTATGTGGCAACGCTGGGGGCGGGAGCCCCTGGCTCCGGCCTACCTCTTTGGGGCAATCCATCAAGGAGCCCTGGATGGATTGGCAGGGCCTACCTCTTAGTGGAGATTGATCGTGGGGTTCCCGCACTGTGAGAGGTCACAGGCCAGGCTGGGGGAGTCCCTAACCATCTCAGTGCACGAATTTTGTGCACGAGGCCTATAGTTAATTATAAAGGGAAAATAGTAACTTTACAGTAGAGAAACCTGGCTGATAGTACCTTAATTAAACATTTAAACATAACCCAATAAGGGAACAGACCAACATCTGCCTCTTGACATGTGTACTGAGAGAAACAATATCACTAATGTGAGAGGCTGGCCAGGAAATGCCTAATCTGCATCTAATCATGAGGAACCATTAGGCAAACCCAAAATGAAGGACATGCAGGAGAGCCTTCCATTCTTTAAAAATGTCCCAATTGCAAAAGAGAAAGAATGAGGGACCTGTTTCAGACTGAGGGTGACTGAGGACATGCTAGCTGGATGCGACACATGAGCAGGGTTTTCATTTTCTAGGAAGAACGTGGGTAGAACAGTTGGGGCAATTGGAAAAGGGTGTGTAGTTTAGGATCACTTACGTTCCTGATTTTGGTATGTGTGCCGTTTTCATGCATGAGAATATCATTGTTTGAGGAACATGAGTATATCCTATATAATAAAAGCCTAATATGCAAATTGACTGAATGGTGGAACTACTGGTGGAATGACCAGTTGCTTGACACGCACTGACCACCAGGGGGCAGACGCTCAATGCAGGAATTGCCTCCAGCCTGCAGGCCCCAGGCCAGCCAAGATGGGTCCATCAGGGGCCCCCAATCACCCTGCAGGTCTCCCCACAGAACGGCCCTGATCACTGGCCAGGTCTAGGGACCTTACCTGGGTATGAATTTCTTGCACTGGGCCTCTAGTATATTTATCCTATCTAATAAAAGAGTAATATGCAAATTTGACCGTACCTTTGCTACACCCACAAGCCATGCCCACCAGTCATGCTCACCAGACAATCAGGAGCATGGGGGTGTGACCGAGGCAGCCGGGCCTGAGAGGTCCTGGGGGGCATGGCCGAGGCAGCCAGGGCCGCAGGGAGGCGTGTCTGAGGCAGCCTGGGCCTTAGGGTCTTGGGGGAGCGTGTCCAAGGCAGCCCCGGCTGCGGGGGGCGTGTCCAAGGCGGCCCAGGCCTGGGGGGTCATTTTTGAGGCGGCCCGGGCCTGGACAGGCGGGGCTGAGGCCTGTGCTAGCTGGGGGCGAGCTGGCTGGGGCTTAGGCCCTGCTGGAGGGGTCGGGGGCTGGGCTGGGATGGAGCCAGCCATCTGTCCCATTGCAGGGCGATGGCTGGATGCCCAAAGCCTAAAGCCTCGGCCAGAGGGCTCCCAGTATGTCTGAGAGGGCAGGTTGGGCTGAGGGATCACCCACCCCCAGTGCACGAATTTCGTGCACCGGGCCCCTAGTAATGTATATATAATGTGGGTATGGGGAAAGACAGGGAGCTAAGAGAGAGAATAAAAGAGCAGATGTGGCTGTGCAAAAGAGCAACATTTTGTGGAAAATTTTAACGTGTAGATAAGGGTGTATGGGAGATATATTTATATATATATATATATATTGGTACCACTCTTTCAGTTTTTCTGTAAGTCTGACATTATGTCCAAATGAGATTTTAAAATTTCTTTTCATTAAGTTAATATTGGGTTAGATATTTACCAAGTAGAGTATTACATTGGATTTGGCTACTTAATAGACACCAGAGACCAGAGGCCTGGTGCACAAAATTCATAAGCGGGGGCGGGGGCAATCCCCTCAGCCCAGCCTGCACTCTCTCCAGTCCAGGGCCCCTTGGGGGATGTCCTGGGGATCGGGCTTAAACCGGCAGTCAGACATCCCTCTCACAGTCAGTGACCACTGGCTCTTTGCCCCTATCTGCCCCCCTGCCAGCCTGGTTGCCCCCAACTGCCCCCCACCGCTGGCCTGGTCACCCCTAACTGCCACCCCACACCAGCCTGGTCACCCCTTATTGACCCTCCCCCCCACAGCTTGGTCTCCCCCAACTGCCCCCCCGCTTGGCTACCCCATGCAGCCCGCTAATCAGTCATTTGGTCGGCCCTTACCCCCTTGCTGGTCTAGTCATCCCATGCAGCATGCTTGTTCAGTTGTTTGGTCATCCCTCACTAACCTCCCTGCCACCCTGCCAGCCTACATATACATATATCTCCTATCTAATAAAAGAGTAATATGCAAATTTGACCATACCTTCGTCATGCCCACCATCCACACCCACCAGCCAATCAGGAGCAGATTATGCAAATAAACCCCAACCAAGATGGCTACTGCCACTGAGAGTAGGAGTAAGGCTTGGGTTTCCCTGGCAACAGAGGAAGCCAAGCTTTCCACCTGACGTTGTAGGCCTAGGCCTCCACTCAATGTTACAAAGTTTCAGTTATAAAAGATACAGAAATGGTGGCAGTCACTGAGCTGGAGAGAACAGAGGCTTGGGTTTCCCTGGCAACAGAAGAAGCCAAGCTTTCAGCCTGCCTTTGCCGGCCTAGGCCTCCACTGTAGGCTACAAAGTTTCAAACAGAAATGGCTGCTGCCCCAGAGCGAGCAGAAAGCTTGGCTCTGCTCCAGGCTACAAAGTTTCAATTATAGACATAGATTAATCCCAGATACCAGGGCCTCCACTTGGGTCATTGGGGGGCATGGCTGGCTTGCAAACCTCCACAGGCCCCTTGCCCAAGCTGCCCCACACCCCAAGGGAACCCCCACCCTGATCTGGGACACTCTTCAGGGCAAACCAGCTGCCCCCCACCCATGCACCAAGCCTTTATACTATCTAATAAAAGAGTAATTTGCAGATTGACCATCATTCCAACACACAAGAGGGCTGCCTCCATGTGGTCAAAGATCCTGCCTCCATGTGGAAACAAGATGGCGACCATAAGATGGCCAGCAGGGGAGGGCCATTGGGAGGTTCCAGGCCTGCAAGGGAGGGCAGTTGTGGGCCATCAGGCCAGCAGGGGAGGGCAGTTGGGGGTGATCAAGCCTGCAGGAGAGGGGAGTTGGGAGGGACCAGGCCTGCAAGGGAGGGCAGTTGAGGGCGATCAAGCCTGTAGGGGAGGGCAGTTAGGGGTGACCAGGCAGGCAGAGGAGGGAAGTTGGGGGCAAACAAGCTGGCAGGGGAGGAGTTAGACATCAATTAAGCTGGCAGTGTAATAGTTAGTGGGTGATCACGCTGGCAGGCAGAAGCAGTTAGGGGCAATCAGGGAGGCAGGCAGGTGAGTAGTTTGGAACCAGCAGTCCTGGATTGTGAGAAGGATGTCATCCCTCGAGGGGTCCCAGATTGGAGAGGGTGCAGGCTGAGCATCCCCCGCCCCCTGTGCAAGATTTTTGTGTACCGGGCCTCTAGTACGTGTGTGTGTGTGTGTGTGTGTGTGTGTGTGTGTGTGTGTGTGAGATAAACTATATAGTCCCGGCCTATAAGGAACCTAAAGCTAAGCAAACTTTTTTTCTAGAGGCTACTCCAAAATGTCACAGTATTTTAAAAGTATCCTTTTTTATATTTGTCAAAGGAGGTCTTTATTATGCTTCCTCTGGTAGAGGAAATGAAGCATTACGTTAAGTATGATAGGCCATCCATAATTTCTTTCTAAATTTTTTTGGGGGGGCGGGTAGGGAATTCTGTTTCTTCTGGTGCATAATACTGAGAGATTTCAAGCTAACCTCCACTGCTCTCTGTGTCATGACAGAAAGAAACTTATCTGAGATTCAGAATTAATGTAAGTTGCCCAAAGCTTTATTAAACTTTTATTTAAAGATAATTCAGACTGATAATGTGGCTCCCCACTTTTCTGTATATAGCTTAAACTGTTTTTTTAATTCATTACTCCTTATTTCCGTCCCATAAAATATCTTTCTCTTTGTAAATGCCAAATTTCTCTTTAAATTTTTTTCTAAAATGTGTTTTTCCTTCACATTTTTCATTTTTTCTACAATTTTCTCTATGTCCTTTTTTTTTTTTTTAACTTTCCTACTTTATGTCTGTTGATTTTTAGAGAGAGAGGAGATGGAGAGAAACTTTGATGTGAGAGTGGAACATCAGTAGTCTGCCTTTTGCATGCCCTCCACCTAGGATCAAGTCCACAAAACCCAAACCAGCAAGTTTTTGGTGCACAGGATGATGCCCAACCAACTGAGGCATACCAGCCAGGGCTTCTCAATGGCTTTAAAAAAAATATGTATTTTTATTGATTTCAGAAAGGAAGGGGGAGGGAGAGAGAGAGAGAAACGTAAATGATGAGAGAGAATCATTGACCAGCGCTGCCTCCTGCACACCCTCTACTGGGGATTGAGCCTACCTCTGAGCTGATGCTCTATTTATGGAGCCAAACTGGCTAGGGCACCTCTATGGCTTTTTAAAATAATCTCCCCTTCCTTAACCAAGCTAGCAGTAATCTCTCTCATCTCCTCTAGACTAATTATGCAGGGAAACCTTCTCCTTGACTGTGTGGGGTTGCTCATAGCAGCATCCTCTATGTGCCAACAGTTTGCACAGATGGATTTCCAACCTAACTGTTCTCTTGCCCTTGGTTATTTTTCTGAATGAGAACCATCCTTTTGTATGGTAAGTGTGTATGCTAATGTTCTTTAGAGTCTCAAGTTTTCTTTTTCTCTTTGATCCTTCACCCTGCTCATTAGTTGTGGCACGAAGCCCTGAGGCTTATTTGGCTGAGTGAGTCTTGGGTGTTCCTTTGTGATAAAAATTTTGCAGTTTTTTATGGTGCAAGATGTTTATGGAAGACCCAAGAGAAATTAAATCTTTTCATTTGCACTGACGGTTGGTATTTCAGTAATTTTTAATTTTTGAAGTATGTGTACTTCTATATTTTCTTCCATTTATATATTCCCTTTATGCCTATATTTAGGAAACACAAGGAGTTGTTTTCGCTACATAATTTCCCCCTTTAGGGTTTGCCTTTGCCGTTTCCAACAATTCTGAACTCAGAGAAGAGCAGAGCCCGCAGCCACAAAGCAGGAGTTTTCCTTTTCATATAACACATTGTGTTAGTTATCCGCAAAAGAGCTGTTTGTTTTCCTGTGAGGGGATGCTTGTGCCTCTCTGGGGGAGGGAGTGTTCCTGCTGAGGTGGGAAAGTGGGAATTTATATTCTGGTTTCTCCTAGGATCTTGGCTGTGGTCTGCATGTTTCTGTCACCGCCACCTCCCCTGACCACCCAAAACTACTATATATTGAAAACCTAATGTCCAAGAAGATGGTTTTAGGAGGTATGTCTTTGGGAATTGATTAGGTCATGAGAGGCGGGGCCCTTGTGAATGGAATTTGTAGACTCCAAAGAGCTAGTTTCACCTTTCTGCCATGTGAGGATATAGCAAGAAGTCTGCATCCTGAAAGAGGACCCTCACCTGGTCATGCTGACACCCTGACCCCAGACTAATAGCCTTCAGAACTATGAAAATAAATTTCTGTTCTTTGTAAGCTACCCAGTTTTGTATTTTGTTACAGCAGCCAAATGGACTAAGACAGCCTCACAAACAATGATCAAGAACAACCCCTCGTCCCCACACACACACCTGGGGAGTGTGGTTCAGTGGTTGAGCACCAACCTATGAACCAGGAGGTCATGGTTCAATTCCAAGTCAGGGCCCATGCATGGACTTCTGGCTAGATCCCCAATAGGTGGTATGCAGAAGGCAACCAACCAATTTGATTCTCTCTCATCATTGATGTTTCTATCTCTCCTATCTGAAATCAATAAAAATATATTAAGATTTTTAAAAAAAAAGAATACATCCTGCCCTCCAGAACCAAGAAAGACACTGTTCTGCCTGATTGCATAGTTCGAATTATATTGATTATTTAGGAATGATTTTTTGGGGGAGGGAGAGATGTTTGTGTACCAGGTACCATCTAGGAAAAAAAGGTAGTTTTAAGAAAGAAATTAAATGTTTGATCCAAGATCAGTTCCTTTATAGATGATATACCTGCTCACTTACATCCATTTTAAGTTATAATTATACTGCATCTAATTGATATCATTTGGACTAGCTTAAGGAGTAGTGGTGCTGTTTTCAAAAAGCAGTATAATTTAGCAATAAAAAGATCCTGTTAAAAGATAGAGGAGGAAGAAAGAACAGCAAATTCACAAATGCTTCCTATCAGGGGATGTATTTTGGCAAAGTAGTGCATCTTAATTATATTTGTGGGTATATGACTTCTGGGATCACTAATGTGATATTCACCTTTATTTGGTAGAACGGTGTAAGTAGTTTCCATTCCGGCATGGATGTGGTCAGTCACATGGCAGTGAAGTAACCAGATTCCAGGTGTTCTTGGGACCATTTCTAGGGTTTGGTATGTCCCAGGGAAAATGTCAAAGACATCAGAACTATAAACGCCCCTGTGCTTAATTAGAAAAACGACAACATTTATATGAAGTATATTATCTGTGAGATTTCATTCAAATGTTCCATTGGCCAGCTCAGATATTAGACAAGAGGATTAAAAAAAAAAGCCCCTGTATATTTCTGTGTTTAATACAAACAGTGGGATATGTGGTCCTTGGGTTCCTGCTAAAGCCTTGGCACTGTGACCTTCAGGTAAATGTGGAGGAAAGAGGTTTGTTACCTCTTACATTTCGATAATGTTTTGCTTTTTATTGAGCACTTGTGTTACACAAGGGAAAATTCCCACCCTCTCTGCTAACACTTCTATTCAATGTCCTACCCAGGAATATATGAGCAGAACTCCATGAAAGTTCAGCAAAAACTGCAAATCCCAGGAGTCCCAGATATAACAAAGATTGGTAATGGCAATTGAAACTGCCATGTGCCACACTCTTAGAAAATAGTTATCTCTTGAAACTTTCAGTTTTCCATAAGTCTCTCTGAGGAAATATTTTCTTCATTTATATTAAAACATTGTCAAATTGAGCAAAAATAATGGCCATGGCTGCCTCTTACCTTGTATCGGAAGCTGTGACCATGGAAATGCACGGAGTGCAAGTCTATCTCATTGCCCATTCCCATCAGGTACCAGTTGACTTCATCTCCTACATGCATTGTGAGGCCTTGCAGGTTCCCAAACATTCTCCCATTAATAGCTGGGGAAGCACAGGATTTTTATGTTACCTTTCAGGATATTTTAAACCAATAACTTATTTCATAGAAAATATGAATGGGATCTTTTCTGAGGTATTAGAAGGTATTTCACGACAGATGAGGGAAATGAGTACTTTAAGATCAGTAATGTCACACAATAATCTAGTCTCTTAGCATCAAAAGCCTTAAGCCTGATTTTAGTTTATTTAAAAGGGAATGAGACTTTGGAATGAGGAGAGAAGTAAATAGAAGATTTTGCTTTGAACAGAATACTACCTCACTTACAAAGTGATACAGGTGTGGTTCATTTCAAAATGAATAGCCTCCAAAATAATTGTATTTGAAAGGAAAGGGTTTTAGAATAATGTATCATACCATGCATTTTATTGCTTTCTATGAATTCATCATTGTCTTTGTTTACTTTATCAGGGTGATCAGAGTATGTTTTGATGTTGTCATCTAAGTACCAAGATTCATTCTCATCAAAAACTAAAAACAGAAGTGAAAATTCCAGTTTCTTTATAGGATTGAATACTTTCAGGTAATGTCTCCGACAAACAATCAGTGGACCAATTAATCCACTATTGAGATCCTGAAAAGAGCAAAAACTTCAGTCATCCATGTGATATAGGTCAGGATTTGTTTGTTAATCCTCACCTGAGGATATTTTTTCCATTGATTTTTAGAGGAAGTGGAAGGGAGGAAGGGAGGAGGAGAAAAAAAAACATCAATTTGGGGAGATGCATCATTGGTTGCCTCCTGCACATACCTCACTAGAGCTGGGGGTTGAACCTGCAACCCAGTTACATGCCTTTGGGAATCAAACCTGAGAGCTTTTAGTGCATGGGGCTGGCACTCTAATCACCGAGAAACAGCAGCCAGAGCTAGGTCAGGATATCGGAGAGCTGGGGGGAACCTTATTGCCCAGGCCCTGAGGCATTTTGGAAAGACTAATTTAGGTAATAAACTTTGCCCAATGTGGTACAGTCAAGTCAGCAACTTTCTACTTGAAGCTGTTAAATTAGAACAATGGTGGGTTGCAGGTAGGTGATGTGGTTGCAGAGGCCAAATATTGACTCGGCTAATGAGCAGTAATTTAAAGAACCCCAACTGAACAATGTTGGTTTGCCTATTCCATAAGCCAACACTATGCCAGTCACTGAAATTCCGGAGATGAATCATATAAAGCCCCTGTTCTGTAGGAACTCAGTCTAGCCAGGGAAACAGGAGCAGAAGAAGGAACCTCTTGGTGTGATGGAGGTATCTACTGGGCTAATGAACACAGAAGAAAAAGGCTTCAGTTGACTTAGGCAAAGGCTTATTTGGCTGGGCATTAGTAGTGGCAGATAAGTTCCTGAAGGTCCTGTGTGTTGTATCATGGTCAGGAATTTTAGGTTTTGTCTTGTGGGACAGGTGGCCACTGAATCATTGCACATGGAATGGCAGTGTATTTGCATTTTAGCCCAGTCATCCTCATGGTAGAGTGAAGGAAGGCTTGGAGGGGGGAGAGACTGGAGACTAGGAAGCCATTGCTTTGTGGGGGCAGATTATAAGGACCTGATCTATGGAGATGGAGAAAGGAATGGGCTGAGGTCTATGTAAGTTAATTCCTTTTTGGAGCTAAAAGGGTGCATTCGATACTTTATATCCAGGGTTCTAGCTTGAACAACTGAATAGATTGGGTACTTAGGTGCTATCTAGTACAGCAGGAAATACAGGAGCAGGTAGAGGAAGACCTTGGATTCCATTTTAGAGTTGCTGAGTTTCCAGTGCCCTTGGGACGTGCTGGTGGAGATGTTCATTCAACAGGTATATAGGCAAATCTGAAACTCAGGAGAAAGACTGGGACTAGAGATTTAATTCCACAAAAGAATTTGAGGACCTGATCTGATTTGTCATTGTTGATTGTTTTGTTGGCCTTGGAATATTTAGTCAAATGGCAGTATTAGTTGTGCTGTGATTGGTGAGGTCAGCATTTTAAACCATGTAATAATGGAGCTCTAAAATCACAGACTTTGTGTTTATGTATTCTGATGTGAAAGGGAAATAAAAGATTATTGATTAATATTTAAATCTGTGTTACCCACAATCAGCAATCATAGATGTATCCTTAAACACAAAACAAAAAGAAACTGAAGTGAATTGCAGAGCCACTTACTCCCCTGGGAATTTACCATAGAACTGGCCTACAGGAAACTGTAACCTCATCTTCCTTCAGCTGTGTGTCTGTTTTGGGGCTTTTCACAGAACACAGATGATGTAAGTTTACCTTAACTTGATTTACAGTTGAATAGTAGGCCCATGGAATACAAGCAGAATCCTCACTTCCAGCTCCAGATCTTTCTGGGATTTTCCATATGTAAGTATGAGTTTCACCTAAATTAATTAAGTATTGATGCATCCAGTTATATTCAGTATATTTACATGCACACACACATGCACACACATATGTACATACGTATTTATATACAGGCTTAGTCTTAAAAACCAGTGACCCCGAAATGTGAAAGAAATTAGATTTAAAAGGTAGTGGTACTCAAAATTTTTCAGAAATTTAGTTTTAGGATAAACTGTAAGATACACATTTCTGTCTTTCCTTGTCAATTATGAATTAACTAGACTTGGCATGCAAGCAGTACCACAGTAGCCAGGAGAGGGTGAAATAGGGCCCAAACACTGAACCAGACCCTCATAGTTGTTTTGACTTTCAGGAGATAAGAGCAAGCCTCCTCACAGTGCCTGGACACCACCAGACCAAGCCAGTCAGCCTGAGCTCAGAGGCTAGCGTGGTGCAAAAAGCCGAATGACCTCTACTGAGCCCTACTGGTGGCCAGAACCAAAATCTGCCCCTAGCTGCACACCAGGTCCTCCAGGACCATATGCCGAAGCAAGTGTGCCTAGATCTCACCCAGTCAGACCTGCCAACTTGGAATTGCTTTATACTTTCTCTCACCCTTCCCATCCTTACCTTCGATAACTTAGATCCAAGAGCCCTTGAGTTAGAATTAAGGAATATGTATAGTGTCTTTCTAACCTAATTTAAATTTGCTCTAAGCCCTTGTCTGAGGGAGACTAAGTCTTCCCACCTGTCTCCCTCTCTGGCTGCCTGCCTGATGAATAAATCTATTTGTTTTCTGGGAAAACTGTTGCCTTGGACTTTGCCCTCTCTGTGCTCGAGGACATCAAATTCCTTGATGTTATTCAGTAACAGTGGCAATTCCAATATCTCAACTTGAGGAAACGTTGCAACAGATCTCTTCTTGGCTTGAAGTGTGTTTCTCTACTACACTGTCCTCATCCCCACTGAGCTGGCGCCTGCCCCAGTCTCCTGTGTTTGTGTGTCTGTACCACACCATGTGATGCCCTCGCTTCACCTTGGCCTTCCTTTTCTCCTTTCATACAGTTATCCTCAGTGATTTCGTGATACCTGGGGAAGAGTCATCAGACTCTGATCTCACAGGTCACTTACCTCTCTAGTTTGTCCCATTCTGTCTGTCATACTATACACTGTGTAGTCACAACTCTGTCATATGCAGGACTGTACGCTGGACCTTGACACTAAAGATGGCCAGTTGCTCCACTCTCCTGTCTTATGAAGGCCTCTACCCTGGTCCATTTGTGCTGGGTTCTTCTGCAGCCGATCTTTGCTCCCAGTCACCCAGGGCTTCCTGTACAGCTGCTCACAGGACCTTGACTTTCAGCCATGTATGTATTAGAACTCACTACTGTTCATTCTGTCAGACTTT
Organism: Antrozous pallidus; assembly: GCA_027563665.1. NCBI lineage: Eukaryota > Metazoa > Chordata > Mammalia > Chiroptera > Vespertilionidae > Antrozous > Antrozous pallidus. The sequence continues at coordinate 115,528,573 of CM050514.1, forward strand.
AATTGGCCAGAATCTGACAAACCTTTATTAGGGAATCAAGCAGGACATGGGGGATGTGATAGACTAGTTTCTTTTTCCTCAAGCCCTCCATCTTTTCTGTCCCTATGTTCTCACCCTTTTCATAAGAAGAATATTTCACTGAGACTAAAGCATAGATTTACCTCCTGAATATATTGTTTCTTCATCTATACTTTTATTTTCATCGGCTGGATAATGGCATTTCTTTCTCCATTTCCACCACAATCTGCTGTCACCAAATGCCCAATGCCCAACCTTGGCACTGTCTAGACTCCTTTCCTAACCTTCCCTAATGCTCAGCCTTTCAGCAGGTCCTCTTAACACCAGCTTTAAAATAAAACCAGAATGCGACAACTTAGCATTTCCACCATTTCTAAGCTGGTCCAAGACTCATTTACCCAGATTATCACTACAACCCTCTAACCCAGTGGTCTCTAAACGCATTAGTCAGCAGAGCCAAATATCAACAGTACAATGATTGAAATTTTTTTTGAGAGCCGAAAACCAACTTCTGTGCATGGGCCACAAAGTTTCAATCGCGCTATACATGCACGCCTGCATGTGGTATTTTGTGGAAGAGCCACACTCAAGGGGCCAAAGAGCCACATGTGGCTTGCGAGCTGCAGTTTGCCAACCACTGCTCTAACCAATCCTTGCTTCTTCCCTTGTCCCCTACAGTCACTGAACCACACACTAGCCAGACAATCCTTTAAAAGTGTTCATAGGATCATCTCTCTCCAGTTCAAATCCTTGCAGGACTTTTAGGATAAAAATCTAAGGTCCTGACTATGACCTCTTAGGTCCTCTTGCATCTCACGACTCTTCCATCTCTCCCTTTCCTCAGACATACCAAGTCCCCTTCCATCTTGGAACCTAGAATACTCTTCTCACACAACTCTTCCCAACTAAGTGGATTGTTGCTTTTTGTAACTTAGATGTCTTCAGCAGTGGCACCTTCTCAGAAAAGCCCTCTTGATCACCCTACCTAAAATAGTGCCGTTGTTATTCATTCTTTCTCATCTGCCTTAATTTTATTGTGATTTTGGTTAATCCTCATCTGAGGACATTTTTCCATTGATTTTAAATATTTTATTGTATTTTTTTTTAAGAGAGAGAGAGAAAGGGAGAGGGAGAGACAGAGAGACATTGATGTGAAGGATACACACCAATTGGTTGCATTCCACACACCCGAACGAGGACCTGGATCAAGCTTGCACTGGGGTATGTGCCCTTCACTAGAATCAAACCCGAGACCCTTCAGTGCACGGGCCAGCACTCTGCGCTGAGCCAAACCAGTTAGGGCTCATCTGCCTTAATTTTTTTTGATATATTGTTTATTTCCTTAGGAAGACTGTGATACCTGGGGAAGGGCTTTTCATTTCTACTCTCCTATATAGTAATTTATTGTTTCTCACTTGATACACAATTGTAAGTACACAAAACAGAGTTGATTCTTATATAATTATTTATTAACTAGAGGTCTGGTGCACGAAATTTGTGCATGGAGGTTGTAGGGCTGTCCCTCAGCCCAGCCTGCACCCTCTCCAATCTGGGACCCCTTGAGGGATGTATGACTGCCCGTTTAGGCTCAATCCTACCAGGATTGAGCCTAAACGGGCAGTCAGACATCTTCTCACAATTCAGGACTGCTAGGTCCAAACTGCTCGACTGCCTGCCTCCCTGACTGCCCCTAACCACTTCTGCTTGCCAGCCTGGTTACCCCCTAACCACTACCCTGCCATCCTAATTGATGTCTTAACTGCTCTCCTGCCAGCCTGTTTGCCCCCATCTTTCCTCCTTTTCTGACCTGGTCACCCCTAACTGCCCTCCCCTGCAGGCTTGATCTCCCCCAACTGCCCTCTCTTGCAGGTCTGGTCCCTCCCAACTGCCCTCCTTGCTGGCCTGATGGCCCACAAGTGCCCTCCCTTGCAGGCCTGGAACCTCCCACTGTCCTCCCCTGCTGGCCATCTTGTGGTGGCCATCTTGTGTCCACATGGGGGCAGGATCTTTGACCACATGGGGGCAGCCTTCTGGTATGTTGGAATGATGGTCAATCTGTGTATTTCTCTTTTATTAGATAGGATAGAGGCCTGGTGCATGGGTGGGGACCGGCTGGTTTGCCCTGAAGGGTGTCCTGGATCAGGGTGGGGGTTCACTTGGGGTGTGGGGCGGCCTGGGCAAGGGGCCTGTGGTGGTTTGCAGGCCGGCCACAACCCCAGTGACCCAAGTAGAGGCCCTGGGATCTGGGATTAATTTATATTCTACAATTGAAACTTTGTAGCCTGGAGCAGAGCCAAGCCTTCTGCTTGTTCTGTGGCGACAGCCATTTCTGTTTGAAACTTTAGAGTCTAGAGTGGAGGTCTAGGCTAGGGCTGCAGAAGTTTGGCTTCTCTCCATCACCCCGGCAACCCTAGCCTCTTCTCTCTCCAGCTCCGTGGCTGCCACCATTTCTGTTGGGATTATATATCTTCTATAATTGAAACTTTGTAGCATTGAATGGAGGCCTAGGCCAGAAATGGCAGAAGGAAAGCTTGGCTTCCTCCATTGCCGGGGAAACCCAAGCCATCCTCCTGCTCTCAGTGGCGGCAGCCATCTTGGTTGGGGGTTATTTGCATAATTCGCTCCTGATTGGCTGGTGGGCGTGGCTTGATTGGAGGTATGGTCAATTTGCGTATTCTTTTATTAGATAGGATTGTTATATTGTCTTCAATAAGAACATCTATAAAGCCACGGTATTTTTGTCCCACCCTGTATGTGGGAATTGCTAAATTACTGAGAAAAGGACCTTCCCTAAGAGCCAACTTTACAACGAATAGATGAAAAATACCATTCTTATGAAAGAAAATGCACCCTTGAATTTAAGTTATTTAGGCTTTTACTCGGTTAAACATTTATTGAGTTCTTATATGTTTCAGATAGTGGGTTAGATACCAGAGATTTAAAATTTCAAGTGGCAGCCTCCGTCCTTAGGATCCTATCCTCAAACACAGATAGGGGAACATTCAGCCACGGTCAAGGTGATCAGTGTTGTGTGGGATGTGCTCTAGCTGCGTGGAGAGAGACCATCTCTGCTGGCTCAAACCTGAGTGTCTGGATGCCCAGCACCATCAGATTTCTCCTTCAGTGCTGTGCATTTTTTTTGGTAGGTGAATGCAATCACACACATGCAGACACATTTCCCTGTGTACCCTCTTGACCACCTCCTTCACTTTCTCAAGCAACAATCATTTGGAAGGAATACCTCTATGACAAGTCATTTGTAGAGAAGCTGTAAAATCTATTGCACACCTCCACCCCATGTGTACCTTGGAAGGTGGAGTAACAGTAGCAATCTCCCACCCATGAGTACCTGGGAAGGTTGGAGTAGCAGAAGCACTTTCCGTTTTCACCCCATGTGCATGTATTGAGTAGGGCCTTGTAGCCATGTTTTTAAAGATAATAGTCACTTTGTCTCCAACATCTGCATGAAGTTGTGGACCTGGCAAGAGTGAAGAGGAAGAGTGACTTATATGCTGTCAGATCAGAAGTTTTAACTCAGGAATAAAAACATAGATTGGATAATTTAGCATTAAGGCCCTAGTCTGTTTTATCTCCTGTGACTCCATGCTGTATTACTATTGGATTATACCTCATTCCAGAGGATTCAGGATAAAAACACCAGTATGGCTTCAGTCTCTTATCTTCAGGCCTGGGGGGAGGTTTGGGTCTGAAAGCCCCCTGCAGGTTAATGGCCTAATCCTGGTGAATCACTGTGACTCATCCCTGGCCAGTTCTGATCTCAGCATTTGGACTTCCAGAATTAATAACTGCAGGCAGTCCTGCATTTAAAAGGATGGGTGGGGCTACCCATCGTAGTTTGTTTCCTGTTTGGGAGAATTTCTGTGAACTAGCAAAACCGAATTCTCCCTGGGGTGGCTTTCTCTGCGGCTGAAGATAACCAAGTCCTAGAGAACTCTGTTAGTGCGAAAACCCAGTGGTATCCCCTATACTTGATAATTGTCAAGAAAATTCCCAAGATCAGTGTTAGAAAAGTTCTTAAACATTCTGTCTTAAAATGGTTCCTGAAAAATTGAAGAGATCTTTTCCCCCTGCTGTGTGCACATTAACACTTTTTTCTTTCCTTATCTCCTTATCTATATATAAATTTCTCCTGTTTAGAGTTAATCATTTACATCTTAATTTTTAAGAGTAAATTGCTATGATTTTATTTTTTGAGGGATGGGAGAATCATGGAAAATTTGGTTAAGAATTTCATTAGAATATCATTTCTAGGAATTTACCCAAAACTATAAGCATCAGTTTAATAAATACCAAGTATATATAATTTCATTAGTGTATGGGATAATATATTGCTTGTGACACAGTATTATAGGCATAGGCTCCTCATTTTTATTGAGTGACATTTTATTTTTTAAAGATCTAATTGGTTTTATTAAGTGATTCATTAATTTGACAGCCTCCTATATAGAAACTAGAACTCTCCCATTTTTCTTTAAATAACTGATACATGAACCAATAAAATGAAACTCCTGGACATGGACCATCACATGCAGCAGCACATCCCTTGCCCACACCTGGTGCACTGGAGCTGTTAGAGTACCTAGAATGCCCAGATGTTCTTCTTCAGCTTTTCTCTCCACTGGAACTTGGAATGTGCCATCAGTGTATTGCCGATACACAACTTTCTTGTACTTTGAGCCTATGTAAAATTCTTCCTTATCTAAAAATGCATTATTTGAAACACTTAAAAAAAAACACACACATACACACACACACACACACACACACACACACACACAACTAAGTTAGTATTTGTCTTAATGAAAGTGGAAGTTGAGTTTTGAATTATGAATAAACATACAATTTTTATTTAAGTAATTATGCTAGTTTTCAATACCAATTTCCCATTCACACATGACTTTAAAAATAGACATGGGTGGTAGAAAGTGCACCTAGCCAGAGTGGAACCCAGACTCTGACACTAAAATAACCTTCAGCTAGCTAGTCATTTCTCATTGGAGTCTTGGTTTCTTCTCTAAAATGAGGTATTAAAAGAGGTCATACCCAAGGTTTATTTATTGCTCTAAAACTGTATGGGTCCAGATTTCACACTGACATGTTTCCTGGACACTATAATGTTTCTAGTCTATAGGAACTGAAGTAGCCATGTTTTTCTAGATGTTTCCTTTACATAAAGTTTTTATTGACTCCTAATGGCTCCTGTGGCCTTTTGACTGTTTTACCCCAATCACCGAATAATCTTTTACTCCTTTACATCACAAATCATAATCACCATTGTAGTCACACTGCCCAGGTAACCTCTGCCCAGCTACATGTTACGAACCAGATCTGAATACATGCCCACCCCTGTCTGCCCGTCATACTACAAAGGGCTGGTGCGTTATGTGGAAGATGATAGAGGGGACAGCACAAAAGGACTAACCACAGTGTGGTGAGGCTGCTCTAAATGGATGGTTCTGTAGCTTCAACCACCACCCTTAGCTAACATCTATTCAAACCAAACATTTTTTTATTCCCATGGTTTCTTTTGAAAGGTACCCAGCACCAGCAGTGGGAGCCATGATTTACTTGTTATTGGTAGTTTTGAACCATATTTTCCTGTAACTTCTTGGAGGGTAGAGACCATACCTGTAATATTGCCCTCAATTTAAAGGTTTTTTTTTTCATACATACTAGTAATAGCTTTAAAAATATGAAATAACTGGTTAATAGACTAATAACAAAATCTTTGGAGAAAACAAATAGCAAATAGTTGATAGAGAAAATAATACTTTAGCTCTGAACTGAGGCATTAATTGTGGTGGAAGTTTGAGAATCAGTGACAAGATAAGGTCACATGAATATAATAAGACAGTTCAATAGAAAAGAAACATGAATAACTACAAATGAAAAATTTCCTGTGAGAAAATTGAGAGACACTGAAATTAATGAGAAAGATGCATAGGAAGCATTTTGTTATTCTTATTTAACACAATTGTGTATTTTACTACAATTTAACATAATTCTGCCTTCTTTGAAAGAGAAACTAAAAAATATTGGGAATCCACCTAGAAAATTACCTTTGCTCTTGTAAGCGATGCAGCTCCTTTTCCCATTCCCTGCTTGGAGAGTAATCCCATTCTACCTCCACTGCGGCGATGAAGTAGGTCCGCTCTCCCAGGTATAGGTTTGGATTCTCAGACAGCTGCCTGCGTTGGCTCACAGTGTATTTTTGCTTCATGCCACCTGTGTAGTGATCAGTTGTGAGGCACTCAATATCGAATGTCCCTTGAAAGGTAAATGAGAAAGCATGTCACTCCTTTGCTCAGTGCCTTCCGTGGTTCCTCACTTCATTCAGAATAAACACAAAAGTCCTTACTGTGGCCTGGGTTACATCACCTGACTCCCACACCTCTGATCATGTGGCCTACTATTAAGCCATGCAAGCCACCTGTCAAGGGTTTGCCTGCCTCAGGGCATTTGCATTTTCTGTTTTCTCTGCCTGGAACATTTCTCTTCAAAATATACACACTATCTCATGCACTCATTCACTCAAATCACTTTTTAATCGTCACCTCCTTAGAGAAACTTGACCCAACTACCCTCATCAGTCACTACAGCCTTCTGCTCAGTTATTCTTCAGAGTATTAGTCAGTTGCATGAGAGCAGACAGTTTATCTCTGATGTTTATTGCTGTATCTGAACTTGTGTAATCAATGAAGGAAAGATTGCCTTGGACCTGGCTACCTTTTAGTGGCACATAAGAAACAAACAAAAAAAGCCTGAAACAAGTTAGCATTTTTTCACTTTTTTGTTTGTTTTACTCATTCAGAGCCAGACCTGTGGGAGTCTCTGAATTTGCATGGCTATGGTTCTAGTATAAGTTATTTAACTGAAAAGAATTGACCAGCCAACATGACATCTAGGCTATAGAGAAATGATGAGAAGTTTAGGTAAAGAGCCTTTAGGGAGTCTTCCAATGTCTAGTCTGATTTACCAGTGTAATGGAATGAAAACTTTATACTACTCTGGCTAACCATAGAATAGAACTAAAATAAGAATGAACAAAAGAGATTTAGAAAATGGTGGCAGACGGAGGAAAGAAGGAAGGCTAAGAGACATGAAAACATGCTCAAAGTCACTAATTATCCGAGAGATGCAAATCAAAACAACAATGAGGTATCATCTCACACCTGTCAGAATGGCAGTCATCAACAAATCAATGAACGACAAGTGTTGGCAAGGATGCGGAGAAAAAGGAACCTTTTTGCACTGCTGGTGGGAATGCAGACTGGTGCAGCCACTGTGGAGAACAGTATGGTGTTTCCTCAAAAAACTAAAAATGGAACTCCCATTTGACCCAATGATCCCACTTTTGGGAATATATCCCAAGAAACTAGAAGCACGAATAAGAGAGGATTTATGCACCCTTATGTTCATTGCAGCACAATGCACCATAGCTAAGATTTGAAACAGCGTAAGTGCCCATCAGCAGATGAGTGCATTAAAAAACCGTGGTATATCTACACAATGGAATACTACGCTGCAGTAAAAAGAAGGAGTTCTTACCATTTGCTACAGCATGGATGGAACTGGAAAGCATTATGCTAAGTGAAATAAGCCAGTCAGAGAAAGACAAATACCACATGATCTCATTTGTGGAATATAATGAACAACATAAACTGATGAACAGGGACAGACCTAGAGGCAGAGAAGCATTGACCAGAATGCCGGTCCTCAGGGGGAAGGTATGGGAGGGATGGGGGAAGGAGGAGAGATTAACCAAAGGATTTGGATGCATGAATATAAGCCTAACCAATGGACATGAACACTGGGGGGGTGAGGGCATGAGTGGCGGAAGGGTTGAGGGGGCTAATAGAGGGATAAGGACACATATTAATACCTTAATAAAGAAATTTTTTAAAAAATAGAAAAGTAAAATCAATTAGTTAAAAAAAAATGGTGGCAGAGTAAGTGGAAGATACACTGCCAGTCTCCCAAGAATAAACTGAAAGTATAACAAAAATACCAAAAAACCACCCTGAAAAATCAATTGAAGACTAGCTGGAGAGAACCATGATAACCAAGGATAGAAAGTGGAGACTGCATAGAGACTAGTAGAAAGTGCAGAGGTACAAAAAGGCTGGCCGGGCTCCCCAACAGCAGCTGAAGGCCCAGAAGGATGTCTCAGTTGTGAAAGGTTCCTACTGAGAACCTGGGCTTCTGAACCTAAAGCTGGGCATTGTAACCCAGAGAATCAAAACTGATAAAGGAGCCCGCTGAATGTCTGGATGTGAGAAGCAGTAGGGTTACTGTCCACCAGCAAGATAGCTGGAAATGCAGGCACAAGGGCCAACAAAAAGTTTTGTATGCAGCCACTCACATTGGGCTCTGGCAGAGGGAAGGCAGAGGGGACTGGAGCTATGTGAGGAGAGTTCAGGGTTGGGGGCTCTGGAGTTGGAGTTCAAAGGGCAGCCACCTTGCTACCCTGTGCTGAGTCATTCCATCACATTTCAGAGTACCTTTGCTATCTAGGTGGTTTTTGCCTGAAGGGAAGGCATTTGCCCCACCCTATTGGAAGACCTCTCACCAGACCCTGTGGTCCATAGCCTGAGGCTAATCAAAGTGTAAATTAGACTGAAGGTAGAGGCAGATCTCTCGAGGCTTTGAGTGTTTGCCTGATTTCCTTTTGGGCCTGGGACTAGGAAAAGCAGACCCTGGTGCACATCTCCATTCTTTCCAAAGGTACCCAGCCCCAGCAGAGGAAGACATAAGCTATAGATTACTAATAGTCCAAACAGAATACCAAGAGCCACTTAGAAACTGTCTGCTCTAGAGATTGGGAATCATAGCAAATCAACCTAATACATGAGACAAACCCAAAATAGCCAGCTAAATGGGGAGAAAAAACCCAAAAACAACAACAAAAAAACCCCAGCTCAAATAAGAGAGTTCTCAAAAAGAGGTTAACAAATTGGAGATAAGAAATTTATCTGTAATGGAGTTCAGCAAAATGATGGCAAAGAAGCTCGACAGCATGAGAAAGATTTTGTAACTATGAAAAAATACCAGATGGACATAAAGAATGACATAACACTAATAACACATTGGAAGGAATACACAGCAGACTAGAAGAAGCCAAGAACTGGATCAATGAATTGGAAGTCAGATAGGAAAAAAATCAATTTAAAAAAAAAGGAGAAAGAAAAAAGCACCTAAAAGAAAAAAAAAATTTAAAAACAGGAGGACAGCTTAAGGGAGTTTTGAGACACCTTGAAATGTAACAATATTCACATTATAAAAGTGCCAGAGGAGAAGAAAGTAAGCGGGAGATAGGGAAGATGTCTGAAGAAATAATGACAGAAAACTTCCTAACCAAGTGAAGGAAACAGTCACACAAGTCTAGAAGGCATAGAGAATACCAAGGAAGAAGAAACCAAACTAGCTCATGCCTAGACACATCATAACTAAAATGCCAAAAATTAAAGTCAATCTTAAAGGTAGCAGAAGAAAAGCATTTATTATATACAAAGGAGTTCCCATAAGGCTGTTAGCTGATTTTATATGCTGTCTACAAGAGACCCACCTCAGAACAAAGAGACACCCAGGATGAGAGTGAAGGGATGGGAAAAATTTTTCTATGCAAATGGAAATATAAAAAAGTTGGGGTAGTATTACTCATATATGACAAAATAGACTTCAAAATGAAGATCATAACGAGACAACAAAGGTCACTAATAATAAAGGGATTGATATAAAGGGATATATAACCTTGGTAAATATATATGCACCCAATATAGGAACACATAAGTATGTATAAAATACTTATTGGAATATAGTTGTTCAAAAGATATTATGGGAGAGATTGACAGCAATACAGTCATAGTAGGGGACATTAACACTCTGCTGATTTCAGTGGATAGATCTTCCAGATTAAAAACTAACAAGGAAACAGTGACTCTAAATGACACACTGGATCAGATGGATTTAATTGACATTTGTTGAACATTTCACCCCAAAGCAGCAGATTATATATACTTCTCAAGTGCACATGGATCATTCATAAAGATAGAACTCTTGTTAGGACAAAAAAACAAGTCTCTATAAGTTCAAGAAGACTGAAATTATTTCAAGTATCTTCTCAGATCATAGTGGAATGAAACTAGAAATCAACTATAGTAAAACACTCCAAACATTCAAACGCTTGGAGGCTAACTAGCATGTAATTGAACAACGATTGAGTTGCCAATGAGATCAAGAAATAAATAAAAAGACTTCCTGGAAACAAATGAAAAGGAACACACGAAAACCAAAATCTCTGGATCACAGCAAAAGTAGTTCTGAATGGGAAGTTCATAGCACTACAGGCCTACCTCAAAAGATCAATGAAACCAAGAACTGATTCTTTGAAAAAAAAAAAAAAAAAACAAGATTGATGAATTGTTAGCCAGACTCATGAAGAAACAGAGAGGACCCCTCCCCACCAAATCAGAAATAAAAGTGGAAAAGTAGCAACTGACACCACAGAAATACAGAGGATTGTAAGAAAATACTATGAACAACTATATGCCAATAAGTTGGACAATGTGAAGGAAATGGACAAATTCCTAGAAAAATACAATCTCCCAAAATTAAGTCAGGAAGAATCAGAAAACGTGAACAGGCCAATAACAACTGATGAAATAGAAGTAGTAATAAATAAATAATAATAATAAAAACTCCCAGGAAACAAAAGCCCTGGTTCAGATGGCTTCACATGGCAGTATGAGTTTTACCAAACTTTCAAAAGGAGAAATAACTTTTCTACTCCTCAAACTATTTGAAGTAATTTAGGAGAAAAAAACATTTTAAAACTCCTTTTATGAGGCAAACTTTATCATAATTCCAAAATAAAGAGAATTATAGGCCAAAATACCCAAAGAACATAGATGCAGATCCAGCAATATATTTTTTAAAAATCATACAACATGACCAACAGGGGTTTATTCCAGGGATGCAAGGCTGGTACAATATTTGCAAATCAATAAATGTGATTCAGAGGAACCAAGGTGGTGATATAGGTAAACACCTATACTGCTGCCTCACACAACCATTTAAAAACTACAACTAAAAGACAAAACGGACATCATTCAGAACCACTGGAAAGCTGGCTGAGTGGAAATTCTACAACTAGAATGAAAGATAAAAGGACACTGAGATTCAGAGGAGGTGCAGAGGGCAGAGGGAACACGGAGACATAGAACTAATGGTGGAGGAAGCCAAGGTGGGGGCATAGGTAAACACCTAAACTGCTGCCTCGCACAACAATTTCAAAACTACAACTAAAAGACAAAATGTCTGTCACCCAGAACCAGGGGAAAGCTCTCCATGTGTAAGTTCTGTAACTAGAAGGAAAGAGAAAAGAGCATTGAGATGTGCACAAGTGCTAAAAAGCTGAGTTATGGAGGTGCACAAACCAGGCTGGCGGTGGTCAACTTCGGGTGCTGCTTTTTTCAACCCAAAAGGAAACAAGCTACTGATTGCTCTGAACTCCAGTTTCTGGGGAGACGCTGGTGACCCAGACTCCTGTGGGGAGAAGCTGGATTGTCTGCCATCAGATCGGAAAGTGAGGGTGGCTCTCTTGCAGAAGTGCACGCAGCAATCATTGTTCACTGCATGGGGGCGCGGGACTCGGACTAGGAAACATGGAGACGCAGAGAGGGCTGACTGGCAGCCATCGCTGTTTGCCATGCCCTAGCCTAGTGACTCCCTAAGATCCCACCCCACACATTCTGCAAACCCACCTGAGCTATGTGCAGCTGCATTTGCATATGAATGGCCTGCCCTATTGTAGCTTAATCTAACACACTACAGCTCTGGTCAGACCGCTCCAAAACCTCCAAGCCCCAGGCAAAAAGGAGGGAACTATAGTTCTCACTGTAGCTCCTCCTGGCTTACCTCATACAGTGTCTGGTCTGCACCCCATTGGGAGATCCAGAAGCTAGTGTGTCTAGAGGTCAGTGTGAGACAACACCAGAATTCAGCTACTCACATCCATAAGTTCAAAGAGCGAACTCGGTGAGCGCCAAAGCCCCACTGAAACAGGTCCTGCCCCCATGGACGTGTCCCCAGTGCAGCAGTTCTTCCGCTCCATCAACACGGAAGCAGCAAAATGCAGAGACAAAGAAACATCACAGATGAAAGAAGTGAAGGACATAGAGTTCAGGACCACATTTATAAGGTTACTCAAGAATCTTCTGAGAACTGCTGAGAAACTTGATGAGACCTTCAAGGACCTTAACGAGAATGCCAAGAAAATGGCAAAGGACCAGTCAGAAATTAAGCATACCCTGTCTGAAATAAAGAATATACAGAAATTCAGCAGTAGGCTAAAGGACCCCAAGAATCAAACCAAAGATCTCGAAATATGAGGAGACAAAAAACAACCAGAAAAACAAAAGGAAAAAAGAATCCAAAAATTTGAAGATGGTGTAAGGAGCCTCTGGGACAACTTTAAGCATACCAACATCTGAATTATTGGGGTTCCAGAAGAAGAGAGAGAGCAAAATATTGAAAACCTATTAGGAGAAATAATCACCGAAAACTTTCCCTACCTCATAAAAGAAATAGACTTACAAGTCCAGGAAGCCCAGAGAACCCCAAACAAGGGGAATCCAAAGAGGACCATACCAAAACATGTCATAATTAAAATGCCAAGGGCAAAAGACAAAGAGAATCTTGAAAGCAGCAAGAGAAAAGCGGTTACCTGCAAGGGAGTATCCATATGACTGTCAGCTGATTACTCAATAGAAACTATGCAGGCCAGTTGGGAGTGGCAAGAAATATTCAAAGTGATGAACAGCAAGAACCTACAACCAATATTACTCTACTCAGCAAGACTATCATTCAGAATTGAAGGTCAGATAAAAGACAAGAAAATGCTAAAGGATTTAATCACCACCAAACCAGGATTATATGAAATGTTGAAGGGTGTTCTTTAAGAAGAGGAAGAAGAAGAAAAAGTTAAAGATAAAAACTATTAACAACAAAATGACAACAAATACATACCTACCAGCAACTGAATAGAAAAATCAAGAAAAATCTGATAAACAGAATGGACTGATGAATATAATACAATCAGAGACATAGAAAGGGAGTGGACTGACAATTCTCAGGGGGAAGAGGGTGTAAGGAGTGTGGAAAGAAATTGGACAAAAATCTTATATGGATGAAGACAGTGGCGGGGGCTAAGGGCATTGGGTGGGGTGGGAGATCAGGTGGAGGGGAGCTCTTAGGGGGAAAAAAGAGGAACACCTGTAATAATCTGAACAATAAAGATTTATTTTAAAAAAATAAAAAACAATAAATGTGATTCATCACATAAACAAATTGAAAGACAAAAATCATATCAATAGATGCAGAAAAGCATTCAACAAAATCAGTTTTGATAAAAATTCTCAGCAAAGTGGGAATAGAGGGATTATCTCAGCAGAATAAAAGTCATATATGACAAACCTACAGTCAACAGCTTATTCAAGGTGCAAAAACTAAAACCATTTATTCTAAGAATGGAAATAAAATAGGGATGCCCTCTCTCACCACTCTTACTCAACATAGTACTGGAAATCCCAGCCACAGTGTTCAGACAAGAAGAAGAAATAAAAGCATCCAAATTGGAAAGGAGGAAGTAAAATTGTCATTATTCACATATGTCAAAATATTGTATATAGAAGACTCTAAAGACTCCACCAAAAAGCTACTACATCTAATAAATGAATTTCAATGTAGCAAGATACAAAATTAATACCCATAAATCCATGGCATTTTTATACACCAACTAAAGGTCCCGTGCACAAAATTTGTGCATTAGGGTGGGGGTGTCCAGCCTGGCCTGCACCCTCTTGCAATCTCAGACCCCTTGGGAGATATCCAACTGCTTGTTTAGGCCCACAGAGATCAGACCTAACCAGGCCTTTCGACATCCCTTTCACAATCCAAAACAGCTGGCTCCTAACTGCTCGACTGCCTGCTTTTCTGATCACCCCTAACCAATCTGTCTGCCTGCCTGATCACCTCTAATAACTCACCTGCCTGCCTGATTGCCCCTAACAACCTCTGCCTCGGCCCCCACCAGTAGGATATCTGGAATGACATCGGGAAGGTCATTCAGCTGTCCTGTCTAATTAGCATATTAGGCTTTTATTATAGATAATAAGTTCTCAGAAACTAAGTAAACAATGCCACTTATCATTGCAACAAAAACATTAAGATATTTAGGAATAAACTTAACCCAACTTAACAAGAGAAAGACAATCCAATTAAAAAATAGGCAAAGTATCTAAATAGACACTTCTCCAAAGTGGACATACAGATGGCTAAGAAATATATGAAAAATGCTCAAAGCCACTTATTATCAGAGAGATGCAAATAATGACAATGAGGTATCAACTCATACCTGACAGAAAGCTACCATCAACCAATCAAGTGACAAGTGCTGGTGAGAATGTGGAGAAAAGGGAACAGTAGTACACTGCTGGTGGGAAAACAGTATGGAGTTCCCTCAAAAAATTAAATACAGAACGCCATTTGACCCAGTGATCCCACTTCTTAAATATATCCTAAGAGACCTGAAACACCTATCAGAAAGAATGCATGTGCCCCAATGTTCATAGCAGCACAATTTATAGTAGCTAACATCTGGTGCTGGCATAAGAACAACCCAAGTGCCCATCAGTAGATGAGTGGATAAAAAAGCTGTGGTACATTTATACCATGGAATAGTATGCATCAGTAAAAAAGAAGGATCTCTTACCCTTTAAGACAGCATAGTGGACCTGGAGAATATTATGCTAAGCAAAATAAGCTAGTCATAGGAAGATAAGTATCACATGAATTCACTCATGTATGGAATCTAATGAAAAAAATTAACTAATGAACAAAAATAGGTTCAGAGACATGGAAGTATAGAACAAACTGGAATCTTAGAGGGAAGGTGGGAGAGGGTGGTGGGTGGGAATAGGTCAACCTAAGAACTTGCATATATGTATAACCCATGGACACATAATAGAGTGGTGGAGGCCAGGGGTAGGGTGTCGGTGAAGAATAGAATGGATGAGGGGGGGGGAGAGAAAGAGACAGATGCAGTCCTTTCAACAATAAAGATTTAAGAATGAATTAAAAAGAAAAAGAAATTTATATAAAGCAACCCATATTAATCAGAGTAAGTGTTAAACCCAACTGATTTTTCTCTTGAACCAGTCCTTACATGTTAAAATAGTTCAGAATTTTCTATTCCTATGCAAATTTAGGAAACAGCTGACCTCAAGACCTGGCTGATGCTGACCACTCATTCACAAGAACTCAGCAGACAAAAAGATCAGATAGCCAACTCAAGAATGATCACCATAAAGATCCATATTAGATCCACATGGGAAGACATTCTTCACATCCTTCACATGCACATCCACAGTTTTCTCCCCCCTCTTTCAGCCCTATAGAATTTGTTAGCTTGACCAGAGCTATTAAAATAGGCTTTGGGACAAAAGTTCCTATCTTCTCAAAGGGCCAATACTTAAATAGAGTGCTTTCTTTTTTCACCAGCGCCTTTCTCACAAGTTTGGCTTTTGTTGCATTAGGTAGCTAAACGCAGGTTTAGTTACACCAGCAGTCTTTGAAGAACCATAATAAAAAAATAGGATGTGTTAAGGATTCCGCTTTGTGGAAATCGGAGACATCCCAGTCTGTTCTTTTGTTACTCACTTCCCTCCCGCTGACAAACAGGAAATGGACCTATCTGGCATATGGCAGGGAATGGCCTAGCCTTGCTCTTCCAAGGGAAGGAATGGCACTTGGGAGGCTTGGGGAGGGGATGAGTTTATCACCCACCACAGGATTGTGAAAATTAAAACCTCAGGAAATGATCCAATAGGATCTTGTCTTGACTTTAAAGAAATGCACCTTCAGTATCAGGCTGCATGGTGAGTGTGACACTTGTTTGAGGGAAGAGGTTTGCTGTGTCCCTCCTTCCTTGTCTTGACAGATACGTGTTTCCTGAGAAGTAAATCCCGTGTACATCGGCCTCATTTCCAGCACTGAATAAGTACCACGTGACCAAATCTCCTTTGCTCATATTGAGACCAGGCTGATTCCCATACATAAATCCATTCATGGCTGTAAAAGGTGAAAAATAACATATTGAAAGTGGTTTACTTTATGTCCTACTACATGACAACATCCTAGACTTTGCAGAGCGAACTTTATTTAAATTTTAAAAGACCCATTCTGGCCTCTCTACTCCTTTCTGTGTCAGTAGTGGCTTTGCAATTTCTTGATGTTCCCTCCAGAGCAGAAAGGAGCCGAGCTAAATGCAGTGTTCTCAGAGTTCTGTGCCCTAGGAATCTTACTGTTTTCAGTTCTCTCGAGGGTCATATTGTGAACAGCTAAATATATGAGAAATACCGCCTCTTCCTTGGCACTGTAGACTGGGAGTGGGTTGTTGTTCTAGATGGAAGATTCTATGATACATCTTGAATTAAAGGGCAGAGTATGTGCAGGAAGTTTCCTCTCACTGCTGTTTTCCATAGATAATGTCTTTGGCTCCTACAGAATGCAAAAATGCTAAATCGAAGGATTCTTTTAAAGATTGTGAGCAATGTGACTAATATCAATCCAAGTTTAAAGATCTATGAAACAACTTCACATTTTTCTTCTTGCTACAATAATTTTCACATGTCCATTAGTGAGGTGTTTTTTTTGTTTGTTTGTTTTATTTTGTTTTGTTGTTGTTGTTGTTGTTTTTAACAATTAGCTCACTATCTCTGAACCCTAACTGCATTTTAGAACTGCATTTTAGAATTACACTGGAAGCTAAAAATAATTCTGATGCCAGATTTCAATTAAATAAAAACCTCTGGAGGTTGTCCTGAGCATTTGAAAAATAGTTTAATAGTTTTTAAAAGCTCCCGGTTGATTCTAATGTGTAGTCAAGGGTGAGAATTATTGAAATTTATTGAGATCAGAGACCATATCTTTCTTCATATTAAATAATACAATGAACATGTCATTCTTATACCACAGATGAGAAAAACATCTAATCAACAGGTCTCAAACTTGAATATAGATCAGAATCTCCTGGAGGCTGTGTAAAGTGTAGATTGCTGGCTCCACACCCAGAATTTCTGATTCAATAGGTCAGGGTTGGGGCCTAAGAATTTGCATTTCTAGGAAACCCTGCATGATGCTGTTTAAATATTAAGCACCATGAATTTAATCAACATGTTTTGTATGTTTTATCTTGAATTAAGTGAAACAAGGAGTAACTGAACAACACATTAAATAGTGGTATTACCCTCACTATATTTAATTGTTTATTGAAAATTGAACAATAGGCAAAGCTATTGGAATTTTGGTATAATTAAAAGCATTCCATGTGTAATGAGGCAGTACTTACAGTGCATCTTATTAGATTCCTGAAAGTCTGCATCTTCCTTATCCACCTGATCAGATGCAGTTGTAAACATTTTTATATTATCATCCAAGAGCAAACTCTCATTCTCATCAAACACTACAGGGAACAAATAGAATTCTTTGTCTACATCTTTCTGTAAATAAAAACAAGAACAACAATTTGAATATAGGAGAAGTAAAGCAGAAAGACTTTCATGTACACAACACTATTTTTGAAGGATAAGAACAGAAGTGTCCATTCCTCTCTGTAAGTGTGGCTCACAGAGTCATCCAGTGGACTATCAGAGTTTTCCTTAGTGTCTGTGTAGTGGAATTTTGGTTCAACATGGTAACCTAAGCCTTTCACTATACCTAAAGGAAAGTATGGTAGCAATCATCTCAGATAGAAACTATTTGGGTTCTGTATTTATTTGTTTGCTAAAACAATAGGAAGTTATTTTGATTTTCTGAACTTATGTATGCTATCCAATACTCCATTGATGGTGGTTTGAATATCCCATTGATTGTGATCTCACTGGTCATTAAAACATATTCCTCTGGGAACCAGGGCAGGACAATTATTCTCAAGTAGCTACTGATAGTGCATTCCCGTTGGCTCAGTGATCCCAAAATCTAGATAACACAATCTTTCTAAATTGCCCAGGTGGTCCCAGATAATGTGTTTCTGTTGATTTAGTGATTCTTATATACTAACTTGCTCTATTTTTGCTTGTGTAAAAAGGCTTTTTTTGTAAAGCAGGTTCCTCATTCCAGACCCAAAGATGTAATCAATACCTTTGTGATAATCTGCCAATATAAGCTAGTTGTGTTGAGCTGTTCAGGGCTGCAAAGTCTGGAGCACTTTTGCTCCAGACCTCGTATGCCGCTGGCTTTTAATAAATGACTCCATAATTTGACTTTTTGAGGCATCCTCTGTAAGATGGGAGTTACACCACAACAAAAGTTCTGATTCTCCTCTCCTTACCTTCCTGCCAGCTCTGCAGTTACTCATTGAAACCACCGAAAACAATTGTTCAAATGGGGTAGAGAAGGGTGTTGGGGGGGGGGGGGGGGGGAGGGCATGTGCCTGTGCTAGAAATCAGGGAAAGTGCCATCTACATTCATAAAAATGAAGAATCCTGTAAAGCAGAGCAGGAGGAAGCAGTTAGAGAGAAGCATTATTTTAAGGAAAATAGCCGCCAGATAAATTGGAACAGAATTTTTACAACCTTGAGGCATCTAAACAACACTTTTACTCCTGTTACTCGATCCCTGGTGAAAAATAAAGAAATAGAAATGCTATTTGGTCTATGAAATGATTCAGTAGTTCAGAAGAAGACGGTCAGTCTAAGGAATCAAAGCATATGAGCCTTTAATAACCAGTTACTGACTCACAAAAAATTTCAGAGATGATTGCAAGTCTTTCTCCTGAGGTTGTTTTCAGATCAAAAACATAAATGTAAAATTTTAAAAATCCAACTAAAGCAGGGATCTGAGGTTAGATCCTACAAAAAATCAATAATGGAGATGATCTTTAAAAAGCTCCCATAAATCAGAAGAAAAGATGAAAAATATTGACAGCAATGATTTTAAAGACAAGTTATAAAAGGAGAGACGTAATGGTAATAACTAATAGTGGGAATCATTTGACTTCTCTACTACAATAAATGTCAGAGAAATAAGGAGTAGTATTTATATTTTTGTGAGGAAAAGATTATGTTCCAAAAATTCTGTATCAGGCAAAGAACAACAACTTTTTTTCAGATGAGTGAGGTTTCCAACAGGGGACCAGTATAATTACTTTATATTCCAATCTGCAGAGAAAAATTAAGTGAAAATTTACAGGTCACATTTTCTTATTTTAATGCAACAAAACTAAAATTTGCTAATAAAAGGACAAAAAGCTAAAAAACTTTAAAAGATCATGTTTGATCCAACTAACTTTTAGACCAACGAGAAAACAAAATTGAATTATTACATACTTAGTAAATAATGTCCATGAGAACACTATGAGTATTAATGTATGGAATATAAATAAACATATAAACAGAGTCTGAAATACTTTTTATTTTAACAAAACAAAATCAAAATAAATACCTAAATACTTTAGAAACATAAAATTATTTAAAAATTTAATAAGACAACACAGAAATTAATAAATTAGAACATTAAAATAGCTATACCTGAAAATGCAGTCTTTGTAAAGACCAATAAAATACACAAACCTCTGAAGAGTCTAACAAAAAAATTGAGATTCCAAATATTCCACATTGGAAATGAGAACAGAGTATAACGACATGTGTGAAAGATAAATAAAAACCACTGTTTACAATAAATGTGATCAAATAACTTAGAAGGAGGTACCAGAATATACCAATATCCATGGGTGAAATAAAAACAGCGATTAAAACATAAATAACATAACTACTTATTAAAATTTACAAAGTCAAAAATTTCTAAGTAGCAGATGGGTTTCTATCTATTTAAACTGTTTAAAAATATTAAAAACATAAGAATCGTCTCAATTTATTTTTGAAGATAGTATAACCATGATACAATACCTGAAAATGCACACAAAATTTAAACTGTTATCACTTATAGCTTAGATGAGAAGTTCTAAATAAAACACTCATATATACATAATCCATGTACACAAACAATAGTGTAATGAAGGCATGAAGTGGAGGGGTGGAGGGGGCTAGAAGAGGTCAATGGGGATAAAAAGGGACATCCGTAATACAACAATAAAGATTAAAAATAAATAAACACTATAAATTCAACACAGAAATATATTTTAAAAAAAAACACACACCAAAATTAAGCAATGTCTTTTTGCAGAAGTGCAAGGATAGTTCAACATTAGGAAATCCTTTATGTAGTTGGTTACACTTATAAGGTAAAGGAGAAAAAAATATGTTTTAAATATCTTTTTTTATTTTATTAATTTTGAAAGTAATTTCAAGAAAATCTAAAAATAAATTCTTACAAAAGTTGACATCCTGGCACTAGCAGTTCCCTTTG
This sequence comes from Antrozous pallidus, assembly GCA_027563665.1. Taxonomy (NCBI): domain Eukaryota; kingdom Metazoa; phylum Chordata; class Mammalia; order Chiroptera; family Vespertilionidae; genus Antrozous; species Antrozous pallidus. The sequence continues at coordinate 115,549,036 of CM050514.1, forward strand.
TTTTCCCCCCAGATCTTTACAAGGCTGTTCCATGAAATTTAAATCTTACCCCCTAGTTATGTGCTCTGATTTTGAAACTATTAATACATTAGGGATAAAAACCCTAAGACTCATTAAATCTTACCTTTATCTAAACTAGGAATTCTATTAACTATGTTATTACACTATTTTGTTCTTTAAAATTCATCATTTTCTAAAGTTATCTCTATTTTTTGTGTTTCCTGCTCTCTTTTCCGCTCCCTTCACATCGATCCCTTCCACTTCTCTGCCACACCACACATCCGTACTAATAACAGGGTAATGTGCAGGGCAGAAGGCTGTACACCCCACATCTGTACTGATAACAGGGTAATATGCCGGGGCCGAAGGCTGTACACCGCACATCCGTACTAATAACAGGGTGATGTGCCAGGCAGAAGGCTGGGGTGCAGGAATGGCAGCGGAGCCATGGAGCCAGCACTGAGAAGTGAAGGCCAGGAGTCCGCAGCGCAGTGGCCAGCTTTGGCAGCAGCAGTGGGTTAATGGGCATGGCGCCTTCCCTTGATTGGTCTGATCGCAGAGTGGGCCTAAGCCATCAGTAGGACATTCCCTGATGGCTCCCAGACTGTGAGAGGGGGCAGGCCGGGCTGAGGGTACTCCCACCCAGGGCATAAATTTTTGTGCACCAGACCTCTTGTTACAGTATAAACACAATTAGAACAGGAAACTGAACTGTCTTATTTGGCAATGAATTATGTGCCTAACACAGGACATTTTCTGAGCAGCTCAAGTGATTTTTTCTAACTTTTTTTTTTTAATTCTTACCCAAGGATATTTTTTCCATTAATTTTTAGAGAATGAGTGGAAGAGAGAGGGAAAGACACATAGAAATATTGATGTGAGAGAAACACATCGATGGTTGTCTCCTGCACACCCCCAACCAAAGGACTGAGCCCTGAGGTGCCTACAACCAAGGTACCTGCCCTTGACTGGGAATGGTCTTCAGGCTGATGCTCAAGTGATTTTAAATAGAAAAACATTTTCAGTAAGCCAGAAATAAAAATTTTAAATACCAACTAATAGCCAATATCATACTTAGTGGTAAAATAATAGTTATTTTCATTAAGATCAGACATTAAACAAGGCACTATTTTACATTATCCAAATATTGTACCCAATCTGAAGCCACATGGCAAGTGAAAGAGCCAGGATGAGAACTTATACTGCCCCCTGTAGACTTTCCTGTGTAGTGGCTCCTTCATTTGCAAAGTGAAGATGATGAAACATGCAGAGGCTAAAACTCACATTTTAAATCTCAACTCACAAGTTCTTCCTCTCCAAAAAGTGGGGACAACAATATTTAGCCTCTTGGGTTGTGAAGATTAAATGAAGTAATATAATATGTGTGAAAATGCCTGGAAAGAGTTCAATAAATTCTAGTTCCCTTTCATTCCTTCTTAAGGTAAGCACAAGATCAAAGAATGGGATCCAGAGGTAGGAAACCATCTTTCTTTCAGTTACATGTTTTAAAATTTTTAATTTATAATAGCCAACAAAAATTATCCAAAGCCTATATAAAAGAAAATATAAAATGCTCCTGAGGAACACAAAAGTAGACTTTAATAAATGGAGAAACATGTTCTTCTGCAGGGTGACTCAAATCTGTAATGGTGTCTGTTCTGTCCTGGCCAGTGTGGATCAGTTGATTGGAGCTGCATTGTCCCACACACTGAAGAGTGTGAGTTTGATCCCAGGCAGGGCACGTAAATGAGTTGTGGGTTCCGTCCTTGCTTAGGGTGAGTGCAGGAGGCAATGGACCCATGTTTCCCACACCGATGTTTTTGTCTCTCTCTGTCTCTTTCTCTCACACACTCTCTGTCCCTCCCTCTCCCTTTCTCTCTCTCTGAGATGAATAATAAAAAGAAATAATGTCTGTTTTTCATAATTTAATTTGTATATTTAGACAATCCAAACCAAACAGTGTTAGGCTTTTTATCTCCTGAATCCAGATAATTTTTTATAAGGTTTATTAGAAAGAATAAGTCAGTAAAAACAGCTGTTAAAGTGATGGGAAAAAAGTGCAATTAAGTATGACTACTAGTCATTAAATATATAGATGCTATTATTAAAATAGTATGATATTGGTGCATGGATATATAGAGATGAATGGATTAGAATAGAAAATCAAGAAAAAGACTGAATTGTGTATGAAATTTTTGCCATCTGATAAAGGCAGCTTTTCAAATCAATGAGGAAAGGTTGATAAATGGTCTTGAGATGACTGGATAGTCATATAGAAAAGGATACATTTGATCCATTTCTCAACCATACACCTGGATAAATTTTAAATGGAACAAAGATTTAAATGTGAAAAATAAAACCATACAAGCACTTGTAGGCAGTATGGGTGAATTCCTTTAAAGCCTGTGAAATGGGAAAACTTTCTTAACTATGACAAAATATATAAATGAGAAAGGAAAAAATGATAGAAATAAAAAATTTACATGGCAAATAACATTCATAAACAAAAGAAAAAGGAAAATAACTAATAAAAATATTTACAACTAATATCTCAAAGGATTTTTATCCCTAATGTATCAATAGTTTCCAAATCAGTGAAGAAAAATAAACATGTAGAAAAATGAGCTATAGATATAAACAGTCAAATAAAAGAATTGAAAATAGTTCTTAACTATTTGAAAAGATGCTCAAGTACCAGTAACAATAACAAAACATTAAAATTATAGAGATACTGTTTATGTCCTATTAGATTAGTAAAAATTTCCAAATTTGTGGAAAAACAGATCATCTCACAATATACCTGTTAAGGATACAATGTAGCACAATTCTTATGGAAGGAAATTTGACAATATCTAGTAAAATTGTATATGTACTTATTTTTTTCCCAAGCAATACCACTTTTAGGAATTTATACCAAAGGTAGGCTGACAAAAATATGAAGAGATGTATGAGTAAGGCTATCCATTGTATTGTATTTGTAAAAGGATAGACTGGAAACATCCCAAACTCCTATCTAGTAGTAGACTGGCTATATAAACTGTATCATGTCTACACTATGGAGCAATAGGTACTATAAAAAAAGGAATGAGGAATATCTCCATATATTACAAATGGGAGGGAATTATGGATTATATTGTTAAGTGAAATAAAAGCAAGGATATGAATACACATACACATAATATTTGTTTATTTAAAAAATAAAAGTGAGGTGGCAGCGGCTGGGGCTGGTGGGCCAGGGATCGCTGCCACGGGGTCGGGAGAGCAGCTCGCTGCCAACCTCAGCCCGGGCCGCCGCGCGCCGCCCCAGCGGAGTCGGAAGCTAAACTGTGCTCCACCAGGGCGGGTACCATGTTGCACTCATCTTTGTACCCCCAGCATCTAGCGATCTTGGCATGTAGTAGGCACTCAAGAAACATGTGTTGAGTGAACGATGCCTGTGACGAGCAACTGGACTTTATTCTTTCCTGACCCTTGATCCTATGACACATCTCCTCCTGGCTGCTACTATCACTCCTTCAGAGCAGATCTTCTCTAGAGAACCTGGAAGCTATGGCCAAGGACATCCTGGATGAAGCTGGGTTGCACTTTGATGAACTGAACAAGCTGCGAGTGTTGGACCCAGAGGTTACCCAGCAGACCATAGAGCTCAAGGAAGAGTGCAAGGACTTTGTGGGTAAAATTGGCCACTTTCAGAAAATAGTTGGTGGTTTACTTGAGCTTGTTGACCAACTTGCAAAAGAAGCAGAAAATGAGAAGATGAAGGCCACTGGTGCTCGCAATTTGCTCAAATCTATAGCAAAGCAGAGAGAAGCCCAACAGCAGCAACTCCAAGCACTAATAGCAGAAAAGAAAATGCAGCTCGAAAGGTATCGGGTTGAATATGAAGCTTTGTGTAAAGTAGAAGCAGAACAAAATGAATTTATTGACCAATTTATTTTTCAGAAATGAACTGAAAAATTCATTATATAGCAGGAGGGCAGAAAAACAAAAAAACCTCTGTACCATTCCAGTGACTTTGACTAATGACCCAAGAATATCATGTGAAATGGTGTATGGAGGATGCATCATCTCTGAAGGCAATAAAACAAATCTGAGGGTGAGGGGAGGAGGGAGGCCGGAGCTTATTTCAGATGCCAGTGCATATGTGGTAACACCCCGTGATCACAGTGGCCCAGGTTCTCACCTCTTGCATTCTTACTCTGAAATAAGCAGTCTGTAAAGTTTGATTTTTTTTTTTTGTAAACTCACAAAGCTTTGGGGGAAAAGCAATAAATTATTGTTTTCAAAAAAAATAAAAAAATAAAAAATAAAAGTGAGAATTAAGGAAGTATTCAATGACATTGAAAACAGGAACACAACACAAAAAATCAATAAAATTAAAAAGCGATTCTTCGAAAATATTGATAAAAATGAATAAGCCTCAAAGCAGGCTAAGTGAAAAAGAGCGAGAACACAAATTACTAATATTAGAAATTAGACGTCACTACTGATCCTATGAACATTAAAAGAATAATAAAGGAATACTATAAAATTATATGCCTATAAAATTGGTAACTTAGATAAAATGGATAAATTCTGTAAAAGACACAGTTAGCCAAAATAACACAAGAACAAACAAGACAATCTGAACAGGCTTATATCTCTTAAAGAACTGTTCAAAACAGAAAGCACCAGGCACAGATGGTTTCATTGGTGAATTCAATCAAACATTTAAGGAAGAAATTATGCACATGCTATACAATTTAAAGAAGAAATTATGTGCATTCTATACAATCTTTTACAGAGGATAAAAACAGAGAAAATGTTTGTTTTCTTATTCTAAAAGGCTAGAATTATTTTAATACCCAAATGAGACAAACATTATAAGAAAACTACAGATCAATATATCTTTAAGGAATATACTAGGAGATGTAAAATGTGCCCCAAAATATTAGCAAATCAAATTCAACAATGTATAAATATAATAATACTAGAGGCTCAATGCACAAAATTTGTGCAAGGGGCTTGGCCCTCGCAGCCCCGGCTTCACCTGAAAGGACATCCAGGAAGTCATTCAGTTGTCTAGTCTGTTTAACATATGACACTTTTATTGTTATAAATATCATGATCAAGTGGGATTTATCCTAGGTATGCAATGCTAGTCCAACATTCTAAAATCAGTTAATGTGCACCATCAAGTAGTCTAAAGAAGATAAATCACATGATCATGTCAATAGATGCATAAAAAGAGAATTTAACAAAATCCAACACTCATTTATGACTAAAAACTCGCAATAAATAAAGAGCAAAGAGAACTTCCTTAACTTAAAAAATATCTACACACAAAAAACTACTGCTAACATCAGACTTTATAGTGTGAAACTAAAAGTTTCCCCACTAAAATCAGGTACCAGGGAAGGCTGTCTCTTACCATTACTTTTAGCATTGTACTGGAAGTCTTAGCTAATGTAATGAGACAAGAAAAAAAACAAAGGTATACTGACTGGGAAGAAAGAAATAAAGCTGTCTTTGTTGCCCAGCTAGTGGCTCAGCAGTTGAACATTGACCCATGAACCAAGAGGTCACCAGTTTGATTCCTTATCAGGTCACATGCCCATGTTGCATGCTCAATTCCCAGTGGAGAACATGCAGGAGTCAGCCAGTTGATGTTTCTGTTTCTCTATTCCTCTCTCTTTCTCTCTCTAAAAAAATGCATAAGTGAAAATAAAAAATAAAAACACCCTGTTTTTGTTCGCAGATGACATGGTCATCTACATAGAAAATCCCAAAAGAATTGATGAAGAAACTTATATAACTAATAAACAATTATAGCAAGGTTGCAGGATAATATACAAAAGTAAATCAAATCACTCTCCTATAAACCAGAAATAAAAAATTGGATTTTGAAGTTAAAAATAGTACAACTTACATTAGTATTCCCCAAAATGAATTACTTCAGTGTAAATCTATCAAGATATATACAAGTTCTATATGAGGAAAACTATAAAACTTTGGTGAGTGAAATGAAAGAAAATAAATAGATATATTCCATACTCATGGATAGAAAGACCCAATACTGCTAAGTTGTCAGTTCTTCCCCCTGATCTATAGATTCAATGCAATTCCAATTTAAATCTCAGCAAATTATTTGTGGACATAATAAAAGTGATTATAAAGTTTATGTGGAGAGCAAAAGATTCAAAATAGGCAATGAAATATTGAAGAACAAAGTTGGAGGACTGACACTTCCCAACTTCAAAACTTACTATAATGCTATAGTAATCAAGACAGTATGGTATTGGCAAAATAACAGATTAAAAGACCAATGGAAAGAACAGGGAACCAAAAAATAGATCCATATAAATTTAGTGAATTGATCTCTGACAAACAAGCATAGGCAATACAATAGAAAAAAGATAAACTTTTCAGCAAATGGTGCTGGAGTTTATGACTTTGCCTTTACATTTAGATCTGTGATCCATTTTGAGTGAATTTTTTAAAGAAGACAGGGTCTGTGTCTAGGTTTTTTTTGTTTTTTGTTTTTTAATGTGATAACATTGGAAATCTAGATGACTTTGTATAGAGTGGTAACTTTTTAGATAAAACACCAAAGGTACAATCCATGAAAGAAAGAATTGATAAATTGGACTTCATTAAAGTTAAATTTTATGCTCTGTGAAGATGATATTAACAGAGTAAGAAGATAAGCCACAGAATGGAAGAAAATACTTGCAAAAGACACATCAGATAAACTTCTGTTGTTTAAAAACATTAAAAAAACTCTTAAAACTAGGAAGGGAACCAAGATTGCAGCATAGGTAAATACCTATACTGCTGTCTCCCACAACAATTTCAAAACTACAACTAAAAGACAAAACAAACATCATCCAGAACCATGGAAAGCTGGCTGAGTGGAAATTCTACAACTAGAAAGAAAGAGAAAAGGACATTGAGACTCAGAGGAGGTGCAGAGGTGCAGAGACAGGTATGGAGGCGCGCACGAGCAGAAAGAGTGGGCAGCTGAATACGCAGCTGGTTTTCTCAAATGGGGAGGGAGACAAAGGCTCCCCACTGCACTGAACTCCAGTCTGGGCGAGTCTCGGGGAACCCAGACTCATACGGAGTGAAACTGGACTGTTAGGAGGAAGCACACTGAGATTCAGGGGAGATACAGAGGTGAGCAAGCTCACAGAGAGGGTGCGCAGCTGAGTGTGTGGCTGGCTCTCTTGTTCTAGAGGAAAACAAAACTTCCCAACTGCACTGTAGGTGAGACTCTGGGTATCCAGACTCCTTTGGGAAGAAACTGGACTGTCTGGCAGTGGACAAAACTCAAGGGCAGCTTTCTCTCAGAGGTATGTACAGCCATGGCTGTAGAACAGGGAGACCCAGGAGCCTCTTAGGGCATGGCTGACAGGAAACCAAGGCTGTCTGCTCAGTCCTGAGACTCCGCCCCATACAAGCTGAGCACAGAAGCCCTCCCAGCGTAGACACAGCTAATCTTCACAGCCAATTGGCCTGGAGGTCAACCCCTCCCAGTGATACCAACAACAATCTAGGCTTAACTACAACAAGACAGTGCTGCCCATAAAGGGCTGCACCAAGAGTATCCACCTCAGATAACTGGGGAGGCTGAGCCATTGTCCCTTAGAGGATATCTACCACACAAAGCTAATTGACCAACTCAGAAAAGCAGCCAAAATGCAGAGACAAGGAAACAGATCACAATTGAAAGAAATGGAGTAAAATAAATGACCGGATATAGAGTTTAAAACCACAGTTATAAGATTTCCTAGGAGACCTCTGGGGCTCCCGGAGCACCGGCGACCAGGTGGCGCACAGAGCCCAGGGAGCTCTAAACTCCAGCAAGGAAAGGTCAGATTTCCCTGGGGGTACTTTGGGCGCAAAACTGAGGGGGCTGGCAGTCTGGGAGATCTGCACCTCGGAACTCAAAACCTGGAGATCTGCTCCTGAAATAGAATCTGTGGCTGTTGAAGCTGGTGAACTTGGGAGAGGGCCCTTGGAGCTGGTGGCAGAGTTGATCCCTGGAGCGCAATCAGTTTGGACCTGACAGAGGGGGGAAGCCCGGAAGATTTTGGGAGGGTTCTGGCTGCTAAAACAGCAGTCACCATTAGAGAGGCAGTATTGTTTAGTTCAGGATAAAGAGGACCAATAGACCCAGAAGTCAATCTAGAAACACTGCCACCCAGGGGCCAAATCACAAATTGACTCTTATGTGACAGGGAATTGATTATATCTTTTCTTCGACCTTGGGAATACAGTCTATTTTCATCTACACTTTAGTATCTTTTACTCTACCTCAACTTCACCTTTATACCACCACTCTCTAGCTAACCTTTCCCTATTTAGTGCCTTGTTTCCCTTACACTTTTCCTGCTTTAGATTTACCTAATTCTTTCCCCTTACCCCCTGTTAAAATTTCACCCCACTGATATATCTAATCTCTAACCACCTAATCCAAGTGCATATATACCTCTAGCTTCTCTGACTTCACTATCTTAAAGTGTTTTTAGCCCTGTCCTGTTGTTGTTGTTTACTTGACTGTTGATTATATTGATTTTTTAAGCAGGTTTATGAGATTGATTTGCTTATTCTGTTATTTTGGTTTGTCTTGTAGGGGGGGTTATTTTTATTTTTGGTGTTGTTTCTTGTTTTGTTGTCCTCATCTGCATTGTTTTTGAGATAGATTTTTGCTTCTGTGTTCCCTCACCTCTCTTGATATTAGTAGTTGTATGTAATTTGTATCAATCTCCAAGTACTTGTTGCAGGTTTTGGTTCGGATTAGGGGATATCCTATAGGAGTTTTCACCCCACATTTATAATTTACTCCTTTTATTTCTTTTTTTCTTCTCCCCCTTTTCCCATTATCATTTTGGCATTCCTGTCTTTCTTTTTTGTGAGTGTATGTGTTTGGGGGGGTCTCTTTCTTTTTTGTGTGAGTGTGGGTGTGTGAGTGTCTGTGTGGGTCTGGGGGAGGTTCTCTTTCTTTTTTCCCACCTATCACCAAATTTGCCTTTCTCTGGCGGTCACCTTTATTTGGAATTACAATTACTTTGACTACATTCCGGTTCAGTGCCTGGTGCGTTGCACCTGGTTGTGTTGTATTTTGTGCCTTTAAATCAACACAGGAGAGTGAGAACTACATAACCACATACACAGAGAAGAGAGACCATGGGAAGACAAAGAAATAGCCCACATATGAAAGAAAAGCAAGGCTCGCCAGAAAAGGAGGTAAACGAAATGGAAGTTAACAACCTGTCAGAGAAAGAATTCAGAGAAATGGTCATAAGGTGGCTGAAAAGAATGGAAGACAAATTTGATAATATGAGTAAGACCCAAGAGGAAATGAGGAAGACCCAGGAAGAAATGATGAAGAGCCATGAAGAAATGAAAAGTGACATTGCTGAAGTAAAGAACTCAATAGAAAGTATTAAGAGTAGACTAGAAGAAGCAGAGGATCGCATCAGTGAGCTAGAAGACCAGGTAGGAAAAAATAACCAAGTAGAGCAGCTACTAGAAAAAAAAATTAAAAAGCAGGAGGAGAGCCTAAGAGAACTTTGGGACAACATGAAACAAAACAACATCCGTATAATTGGGCTTCCAGAAGGACAGGAAACTGAGCAAGGAATAGAAAACCTGTTGGAAGAAATAATGACAGAAAACTTTCCTGGTATAGGAAAGGAAAAACCCACACAAATCCAAGAAGCTCACAGAGTCCCAAGCAAAATAAACCCCAAAAGACCTACGCCAAGGCACATTATAATTAAATTGGCAAACACCAATGACAAAGTAAGAATCTTAAAAGCTGCCAGAGAGAGACAAAAAGTCACCTACAAAGGAACACCCATCAGACTAACAAGTGATCTCTCAACAGAAACCTATCAGGCCAGAAGGCAGTGGAATGAAATCTACAAAGTCATGCAAAGGAAGGGTCTGAATCCTAGAATACTGTACCCAGCAAGGCTCTCAATAAAAATTGAAGGTCAAATCAGGAGCTTCACAGATAAAAAAGGACTAAGGGAATTCGTCACCACCAAACCAGCAATGCAAGAAATGCTAAAGGATCTGCTGTAAAAAGAAATAGGAAGCGAAGAAGGATCACAGGGGCAAAGAACAAAAATGGCAACATATAAGCACCTATCAATAATAACTTTAAATGTAAACGGGTTAAATGCTCCAATCAAAAGACATAGGGTAATAGACTGGATAAGAAAACACAACCCATGTATCTGCTGTCTACAAGAAACCCACCTCCGAAAAAAAGACGCACACAGACTGAGGTTGAAAGGTTGGAAAAAAGTTATTCAGGCGAATGGAAATGAAAAAAAAGCTGGGGTAGCCATACTTATATCTGACAAATTAGATCTCAAAGTGAAGGACATAACAAGAGATAAAGAAGGCCACTTCATAATACTAAAGGGAGCAATTCAACAAGAAGAAATAACTCTTGTAAACATATACGCACCCAATACAGGAGCACCCAAATATATACAAAAACTCCTAGAGGACATCAAGGGAGAGATAGACAGCAATACAATCATAGTAGGAGACTTTAATACCCCATTATCACCATTGGACAGATCCTCTAAACAAAAAATCAGTAAAGAAACATCAATTCTCAATGACTCACTGGACCAGATGGAATTAATTGACATCTTCAGATCATTTCACCCCAAAGCCACAGAATATACATTCTTTTCAAGTGCCCATGGGTCATTCTCAAAGATAGACCATGTATTAGGTCATAGGCAAAGTCTCTCCAAATTCAAGAAGATAGAAATCATATCAAGTATATTCTCAGATCACAGTGGCATAAAGCTGTAAATCAACTACAATGGAAACAATCCAAAGAAATCAAACACATGGAGACTAAACAGCATGCTATTAAACTATGACTGGGTTACTAGAGAGATTAAGGAAGAGATAGAAAACATCATGGAAACAAATGATAATGATAGCACAACAATCCAAAATCTATGGGACACAGTGAAAGCAGTTCTGAGAGGGAAGTTCATAGCTCTACAATCCTACTGCAAAAAACTAGGAACAGCGGCAATAAATTATCTAACCCAACAACTCAAAGAGTTAGAAAGAAAGCAACAAGAAAAGCCCAGTGTAAGCAGAAGGAAGGAAATAGTAAAGATCAGAGCAGAAATAAATGACATAGAGACCAAAGAAACAATACAGAAAATCAACGAAACCAAGAGCTGGTTCTTTGAAAGGATAAACAAGATTGATGAACCTCTAGCCAGACTCACCAAGAAGCAAAGAGAGAGGACCCTAATAAATAAAATCAGAAATGAAAGAGGTGAAATAACAACAGACCCCATTGAAATACAAAGGATTGTTAAAAAATACTATGAACAACTCTACTCCAACAAACTGGACAACCTGGAGGAAATGGATATGTTTCTAGAAAAATATAACCTCCCAAAACTCAATCAAGAAGAATCTAAACAACTCAATAGACCAATAACTGTGGAAGAAATTGAAGCAGTCATCATAAAGCTTCCAGCAAACAAAAGCCCAGGGCCAGACGGCTTCACAGGGGAGTTTTACCGAACATTCAAGGAAGAACTAAAACCTATACTCCTCAGACTATTCCAGAAAATTCAAGAGGATGGAAAACTTCCAAACTCCTTCTATGAAGCTAGCATCACCCTAATACCAAAACCAGATAAAGACGACACAATGAAAGAGAATTACAGGCCAATATCCCTCATGAATATAGATGCCAAAATCCTCAATAAAATTCTAGCAAATCGGATCCAGCAGTACATCAGAAAGATCATACACCACGACCAAGTAGGATTTATCCCAGGAATGCAAGGATGGTACAATATCCGCAAATCAATAAATGTGATACATCACATAAACAAATTGAGAGATAAAAATCAAATAGTCATATCAATTGATGCAGAAAAAGCATTTGACAAAATCCAACATCCTTTCTTAATAAAAATTCTCAATAAGGTAGGAATAGAAGGATCATACCTCAACATAATAAAAGCCATATATGATAAACCCACAGCATACATCATACTCAATGGGCAAAAACTACAACCATTTCCCCTAAGAACAGGAACAAGACAGGGTTGCCCACTTTCACCACTCCTGTTTAACATAGTACTGGAAGTATTAGCCATTGCAATTAGACAAGAAGAAGAAATAAAAGGCATCCAAATTGGAAAAGAAGAAGTTAAGCTATCCTTATTTGCAGATGACATGATATTGTACATAAAAAACCCGAAAGACTCCATAAAAAAGTTAGTAGACTTAATAAATGAGTTCAGCAATGTAGCAGGCTACAAAATTAATGCCAAGAAATCTATGGCATTTCTATACACTAATAGTGAACTTACAGAAAGAGAGACTAAAAAAGCAATCCCATTTACCATCACACCAAAAAAATTAAGATACCTAGGAATAAACTTAACTAAGGAGGTAAAAGATCTATTTGTGGAAAACTACAGGACACTGAAAAAAGAGATAGAGGAAGATGTAAACAGGTGGAAGAACATTCCATGTTCATGGATTGGGAGAATCAACATAATTAAAATGTCCATACTACCCAAAGCAATCTATAAATTTAATGCACTCCCCATTAAAATACCAATGGCATATTTCACAGACCTAGAAAGAACTCTCCAAAAATTCATCTGGAACAAAAAAAGGCCCCGAATAGCCACAGCAATCCTGAGAAAGAAGCACAAAGTCGGTGGGATTTCCATACCAGATTTCAAGCTGTATTACAAGGCTACTGTTCTTAAAACAGCCTGGTACTGGCACAAGAACAGACATATAGATCAATGGAATAGAATAGAGAATCCGGATATCAACCCAATCCACTATGCTCAATTAATATTTGACAAAGGAGGCAGGAACATAAAATGGAGTCAAGACAGTCTCTTCAATAAATGGTGTTGGGAAAATTGGACAGATACATGCAAAAAAATGAAACTAGAGCACCAACTTACACCATACACAAAAATAAACTCAAAATGGATACAGGACTTAAACGTAAGACAGGAAACCATAAAAATATTAGAGGAATCTACAGGAAGAAAAATCTCAGACATATGCCAAAAGAACTTCTTTGATGATACCGCTCCGAGGGCAATGGAAGCTAAAGAGAAAATAAACAAATGGGACTACATCAAAATCAAAAGCTTTTGCACAGCTAAAGAAACCATCAACAAAACAACAAGAAAACCCACTGTATGGGAGAACATATTTGCAAATGTTATTAGTGATAAAGGTTTAATCTCAAGCATCTACAGGCAACTCACCCAACTCAATAAAAGGAGGACAAATGATCCAATAAAAAAATGGGCAGCAGACCTAAATAGAATCTTCACGAAAGAAGACAAAAGGAAGGCCCAGAGACACATGAAAACTTGCTCAAAGTCACTAATTATCCGAGAGATGCAAATCAAAACGACTATGCGGTACCATCTCACACCTATCAGAATGGCTTACATCAACAAATCAACAAACGACAAGTGCTGGCGAGGATGCGGAGAAAAAGGAACTCTTGTGCACTGCTGGTGGGATTGTAGACTAGTACAGCCACTGTGGAGAACAGTATGGAGATTCCTCAAAAAACTAAAAATGGAGCTCCCATTCGACCCAGTGATCCCACTTCTAGGAATATACCCCAAGAAATTAGAAAGGCGAATTAGAAAGGATATATGTACCCCTATGTTCATAGCAGCACAATTTACCATAGCTAAGATTTGGAAACAGCCGAAGTGCCCATCAGCAGATGAGTGGATCAAAAAACTATGGTACATTTACACAATGGAATACTACGCCGCGGAAAAAAAGAAGGAGCTCCTACCATTTGTAACAACATGGATGGATTTGGAGAGCATTATGCTAAGTGAAATTAGCCAGGCAGAGAAAGACAAATATCACATGATCTCACTCATTTGAGGAATACAATCAATGACATAGTCTGATGAACAAGAATAGATCCAGAGACTGAGAAAAGTCCATCAGAATGTCAAACCTCAGGGTAAGTGGCAGGTGGTGAGAGTAAGTGGAAAAGTCAATATACTTGAACTCTTGAACTGAGGTAAGTGATTTGTGTTTTTACATCCCTGACAAAGTTTATATAAAATTATAAAAAAATGGCAGCTAGTCTGACATTGAATTGACATGGCCTAGAGCTTGTCATATCCTATGGAGACCAGTCCTTAGGCTAGGCCCTGCTTAACCTCCCATGACACCATAATACCCTTACATGATATTATTCTACAATGTCATTATAATATTTGATATTTGACAACAGCATATTATACAATTATCCCAAATAAACTTACAAACTAATTCTTTGAATGTTGGGCAGCAACTTAAAAAAGAATAGGAAAGAAATTAATCCCTTTCAGAAGGAATTAAGGCACTGGAAAGGCATCCGAGCATTCTATATTGGCCCTTCTTGCCCTTTCTGCCAAGAGGGACCTTCTTGTTACTATCCAAATACACACAGCTGATGCCAGACTTTTCAGTTCGAGGTGTGGCTGAAGCCTTTGGGCAGCTGGCACCATGGATCTGTATCTCGACCAATGGTGTGAGCTGGGCCCTCTCTGGAGAAGAAACCTGGGTCCCCCGAGATATGTGATCAGTACCGGGACCCCGCCAGCAGGCTAGGGGACCCCAAGGCAGGTACTGGACGTGGAGGCCACAGGGGGGCATAGACTACAAAGGAGACAGAACTGAACCTCACATCACCCTGTTTGGCCCCGGAGGATGGCTGGTTAGCCAGAGACGGGTAAGATTCCTCAGGGAAGGAACAACCTAAGACAGGCACAGTCGCAGAAGGGCCAACAGGAGAGAACTAAAAGGTCAACAGAAGTGGGGCACAGACCCTCATCCACAAACCTTGCAGGGGTTTGAATTCTCAACCCTCCTAAGGGAGGTCTCCTACCCCCACGGCTGCTTCGCCTCCCACACACAACTCATACGGGGACCCAGGTGGCAGACAGAGACTCGGCCAGCAATAGCTGCTCTATATCTAAATTCAGTCTATTACCAGGAATGCTCGGGACCTACTCAAAATTGCAAATATTCCTTTCCACTAGTATTCACAGGGTAAACTAAGATTTCTGCTTGAGTATTAAAATTGACAGGAAAATAGTAATCAAGTTTTCAGATTAATTTAAATTGGCCAAGTGAAATACGAGAATACTCAAGAAAATTATAGTGTACTGGACAAAAAGCTTTTCCTAAAACATTAACTGAAAAATCTATCAGTAGTTCATCTCTCTGTAAAATTGCCTAACATCCAAAGAACCTAAAGCAGTCACTTTGTGTACAAAAATTAAAATTTAAAATTATCAAGACTGCAATAGAAAATTTCCAAAAGTCCCCATTAATCAAAAAAGGGGAGGGGACAGCGGGGTAATATCATGAAAGGGACAAAAAAAAATATTGAGTAAGTAAAATACATCTAGAAAATTCTTACTCCAGTAAAGTAAATTCCATTTGTAAAAACAATAGCAGGACACCCATGAAAAAACACACATGGTGTCAAAATAAGCCAAAGGAAAATCATTTAGGCAAAAATTAAAAAGAATCCCAAGTCTATTTTGCATAGAGGATCCCTTTGTTAACTTTTGGTCGAGAATGTGTTTGTGTGTTTTCAGAGAACAACTCCAAGACCATGTGGGTTCCTGCGACGGTGAGGAACTGATGGATCTGTTCCAGCCATGAGGACGGTCCAGAGATGGGGGACACTGACGACACCTTGCCATACTAGCAGTCAGCAGCTGTGCATGTCTGCAGGCAGCCCAGGACCAAACCAGAGAGGATGGATCATGCATTGACACGATATGTCCACCATCTGGATACCATTGCTGACTTATACACATAATGAATTATTTGACACTGAAACTGGGACTCAGAAAAGTTGGACATTGAAACCGAGAATGAAACACTTTTTGTTCTTATACATTTATTTCTAGTATGCAGAGGCAAGATATTTTTGAAGAAAAGAAACAGGGGAGAGTGATTGATATAGAGGCAGGATGGCCTTGAACAGGCTGTCAAGCTACAGGGGGAGGCTTGGGTGGATGGGAGGCAGATGCGGGGGGAGATCAACGGAAGGACTTGTATGCATGCATATGAACATAACCAATGAATGAAAGACACTGGGGCGGGGAGGGGGGAAGCTGGGGATATGTGCTGGGGGGTGGGGGAGGCTGGGGGGAGGATAAGGGGGAGGGGGAAAGGAAAACATGTACTACTATTATACTGCAAAAAATCAATAAAAAATAATTTAAAAAAAAAAAAAAGATTTCCTAGGAAAGGCGGATAAATTTAATGAGACCCTTGAGGATATGAAAAAGGACCAACTAGAAATTAAGCATACACTGACTGAAATAAAAAATATTTTACAGATACCTAACAGCAGAGTAGAGGCCTGCAAGAATCAAGTCAAAGACTTGAAATACAAAGAAGCAAAAAACACTCAGCTGGTTAAGCAAAAAGCAAAAGGAATAAAAAAAAATTGAAGATAGTGTAAGGAGCCTCTAGGACATCCTCAAGCATACCAACATCTGAATTATGGGGGTGCCAGGAAAAGAGAGACAGCAAGATACTGAAAACCTATTTGAAGAAATAGTGACTGAAAACTTCCCCCATTTGGTGAAAGAAATAGACTTAAAACTCCAGGAAATGCACAGAACCCAAAACAAAAGTAATCCAAATTGGACCACACTAAGATACATCATAATTAAAATACTAAGAGCAAAAGAATAAGAGAGAATAGTAAAAGCAGCAAGAGAAAAACAGTTACCTACAAGGGAGCACCCATATGATTGTCATCTGATTTCTCAACAGAAACCATGCAGGCCAGAAGGGAGTGGCAAGAAATATTCAAAGTGATGCATAGCAGGAACCTACAACCAAGAATACTCTATCCAGCAAAGCTATCACTCAGAATTGAAGGTCAAATAAAGAGCTTCACAGATAACAAAAAGCTAAAGGAGTTCATCACCACCATACCAGTATTATATGAAATGCTGAAAGATATTCTTTAAGAAAAGGAAGAAGAAGATAAAGATAAAAATTATGAACAACAAATACATGTCTATCAACAAGTGAATGTAAAAACCAAGTGCATTAAAAATCTGACGAACAGAATATAATAGAATCAGGGGCATAGAAAGGGAGTGAACTGACAATTCTTGTGGGGGGCGGGAAGGTGTGGGAGGTACAGGAAGAGACTGGACAAAAATTGTACACCTATGGATGAGGATGGTGCGGGGGTGTAAGGGCAGAGGGTTGGGAGGGAATTGGGTGGAGGGGAACTATGGGGGGTGCGAAGAAACAATTGTAATAATCTGAACAATAAAGATTTATTATATTAAAAAAAACAAACTCTTAAAACTAAACATTAAAAACATAACCCAATTAACAAAAGGGCTATAACCCCTAACAGTTACCTCACTAAAGAAGCTATACTAGTATAGATAGAAAATAAGCATATGAAAAGAGGCTCAGCATCATATTTCATTAGGGAAATTCAAATTAAAACAATAAGATGCCACTATACACCTATTAAAATGGCTAAAACCTGAAATACTGACAACATCAAATGTTGACAAGGAAGTGGAGCAACAGGAACTCTCATTCATAGTTGGTGGAAGACAGTTTGGTGCTCTCTTACAAACTAAACATATTCTTACCATACAATCCAGTAATTGGGCTCCTTGGTATTTACCCAAAGGAATTGACAAGTTATGTCCATACAAAAAACCGGCACATGGATGTTTATAGTAGCTATGCATAATTGCTAAAACTTGGAAGTAATCGAAATGTTCTTCAGGAGGTGAATAAACCACAAAACACCCAGACAATGGCATATTATTTTATCTAATAAAGAAGGGATATGCTAATTGACCATCACTCCATCACAAAGATGGCTGCACACAGCTGAAGCCAGGTTTCCATAAGGAGCCTTAAGGAGCAATCAGCAGGGACCTGAAGCTATGCCTTCCCCTACCCCCAGGGAGCTTGACAGGGGACCGCATGCCATGCCCCCCACTCTGGCGCCAGGCTAGGGGACCTGAGGTCATGCCCTCCTCCCAGCGGGGTTTGATGGGGAACCTCAGGGTACATTTCCCGTCCTGGTGCTGGGCTAGGAGACCTTAGGCTGCTCCCCCCACCCCAGCTCCAGGCTGGAGTACCTCAAGCTGTAACCCCACCAGGTGGAGCTTTACAGAGGACCTCAGGCCATGCCCCCTGCCAAGCAGGGCTTGGTAGGGGAACTTAGGGTGACCCCCCCAGTGTTGGGCTGGGGGAACTCAGGCCCACCCCCCCAACCCAGCACCCGGCAGGGGGACCTCAAGACCACCACCCCCACCCCCGTGTGGCAGGGCTTGATGGGGGACCTAAGGCTATGCCTCCCTGCCTGGTCAGGCTTGACAGGAGACCTCAGGCCATGCCTCCTAACTTGGCACCAGACTGGGGGACCTCAGGCTGTGCCCCCAACCAGGTGGGGCTTAACAGAGGACTTCAGGCCATTACCCCCACCCAGCACCAGGCCAGGGAACCTCAGGCTGCACCCTCCGCCCAGCACTGAGCCAGGGGATCTGAGGCTTCACCCACCTGCCTGTCGGGGCTTGACAAGGGACCTCAGACCATGCTCCAACCCAGCGGGGTTTGACATCTCTCTGGCCATGTCCTCCACCTGGCGGGGCTTGATGGGGGACCTTAAAGCATGACCCCCAACCTGGTCTGGGCTGGGAGACTTTGGGCCATGCCCCTGGGTCCTGGTGCTGGGCCAGAGGACCTGAGGCTACGTCCCCTACCTGGTGGGGCTTGACAAGGGTGGGACTGGCCAAGTCTGAATCTAGCCCAATGGGGGCAGGGGACAGTTGGGTCTCAATTTCATGCAATTTTGAGGTGCACATGGGTGGGCGGGGACTTGACTTTGGGTCCCATGGTGCACCCCAGACTCTGACAGGAGGAACGTTTTCATATACATTTTATTAATTTTCTTTAATCTCTGATGCTTCTTTTATAGAGAAAGGAAAAATAGCAATATTAAATTATTTCCTTTAATTAATCCTCTTTTAATGTGCACGAATTTTGTACATGGGGCCACTAGTTCAATAATAAAAAGAAATGAACTAGAAAGCCAAGGAAAGAATTGGAGGTAACTTAAATGCATATTACTCAGAGAACAAAGGCAATCTAGAAAGGCTACATATTATATGATTCCAACTATATGATGTTCTGGAAAAGGCAAAACCATGGAGACAGTAAACTATGGTCTTTTACAGTATCGATATGGATAAATAGGTGAAATAGAGAGTATTTTTAGGGCAGTGAAAATACATGATAGATATATGTCATTATATATTTGTCCAGACCCATTGATTGTTGACACAAGAGTAAAACATAATGTAAACTATAGACTTTGTATGGTAATGCTGTGTCAATGTAGGTTCACCAATTGTAACAAATGTACCATCCTGGTGGGGGATGTTGATTTGGGGGATGCTATGCATGGATGGGGCATGGGGTATACGGGAAATCTCTGTACTGTATCCCCAATTTGCTATGAATTTTTAACTGCTCTAAAAAAGTTAATAAAATAACAACAAATAAAAGATTAAACTATAATATAAAAATAACTTACTTGCAGTGAGGGAATGGGTGAGAAGAAAGAAAAGATAAAGGCTAGACTACTCTGAATATACCTGTTTTTGTAGATTATTGGAACCAGGTAAATATATCACATAATTATAAAATAATAGTACAGTTTTAATAAAAACAATCCCTTAAAAAAAGAAGTGAAGTTAATTAAACAAACCTGTGTATCCGATGGATTACAAAATTACAGAGAGGAAGTATTTCAAATGACTTTAAATTTATAATTTAATTGACCATCCCTAGTGGGATCCACTCTGAGGACAAAAACGACTGCAAACAAATTTTTAAAAGTTTTCAGTAATTACATTATTGGCTACAGTGTTATAATTGTAATTTTAAGTCAGTTGTGTGTACTTTGGGGGATGAATTGAGTGCACATTTATCTTGGTATCATTGGGAACTAAGAGTTTTCAGTGTGGTTGAAGGGAGATCAATGAGGTTATGTTAAAAAAGAAAGCCGCAAATCTCAATTGAATAGTAAGTGTACTATACACTCATGATGAATTTCATCTTAAAATTTTTTTCCAGATCTGCCCTCTGAAAAGACATAGCTAGTTTGGCTCAGAGGATAGGGTCCCAGGTTTGATCCCAGTTAAGGGCACATACCTTGATTGCAGGCTCCTCAGGCCCTGGCCCTGGTCCCTGGACAGAGGCAACCAATTGATGTGTTTCTCTCACATCGATGTTTCTCTCATCTTTCTATCTCTTTTCCACACTCCCAAAAAATCAATGGAAAAATATCCTCAGGTGAGGATTAACAACAACAACAACAACAATAATAATGATTAACCTAACAGCCATGAACCCTCCCCACAGCCCCAGTGCCCAGATTCTGGTTCTAAAAATAATTTCTTACTCTAAAGAACCAGGGCTTTTTTAGAAATGGCCAATTCCAGGTTCAGAAAACATGTAAGACAAGTCTAAAATAGCTTTTTCTACTAGAAAAGAAGCTA
This sequence comes from Antrozous pallidus, assembly GCA_027563665.1. Taxonomy (NCBI): domain Eukaryota; kingdom Metazoa; phylum Chordata; class Mammalia; order Chiroptera; family Vespertilionidae; genus Antrozous; species Antrozous pallidus. The sequence goes on from CM050514.1 coordinate 115,569,648, forward strand.
AAAGACTACCAAGTACATGTAAAAATGAAGGAGTCTACCTGAATAACTCTTCCAGTGGCAAAAAGTGGGATATACGTAGCATCTATAAGCATAATGACAATGCATTGAAACACAGCAAATATGCTTAAATCCACGAGTTCACAATAGTATTTGAAAAGAAACTGTTAAGAACTTTTGAAGTCTGTTAGAGGAAAATTATTAAGTTGAAAACTTGTAACTAAAGGGAAAGAATTAAGCATTTGCCATTTCTTCCTTATATAATACTAGAGGCCTAGTGCACAAAATTCGTGCTTGGGGGAGGGATAATGGGTGGAGGAAAGTCCCTCAGTCTGGTCTGCATCCTCTCGCAATCCGGGATGTTGCATGCACCAGTGACCATACTTTTCATACAGGTGAAAGGCATCTTGCTGTTGTATGGGCAGCTACATTTTTTTGCCCTGATTATAAAAACTAGTATATAATATGATCCTTCTGAGGCAGTAATATCATTCTCCCCATCTTATGGGTGGAAAAACTGATGGAGAGAGAAGTTAAGTAATTGGCTTTGTCACAGAGTTACAAGTGTCAGAATCAGGGCCCACCACAAAATGTGCAACACAGAGTCCATGCCTGTCATCACCGCACCATCCTGTTTTTTCAGTGTTAGAGTAGCATTGCCAGGTTTTAATTTTTAATCTAAGAGACTGTTCCCAATATATAGGGTAGGGTCCCTAAGCCTGGCCAGTGACCAGAGCCATCTGTGGGGTGACCAGTGGGCAGGGCAATGGCGGGGGGGGGGGCAGAATCCTGCTGCCACCCACCCTGGCTGGTGGCCTGGCACTACTTGCTGGCCGGCCCTGCCCCCCGGTCACCTCCCTCTCAGAGGGCAGATGCTCAACACAGGAGCTCAACCTCCTGTGTTAAGTGTCTGCCTGTTGGTGGTCAGTGGGCGTCATAGCGACCGGTTGTTCCACCATTCGGTCGATTTTCATATTAGGGTTTATTATATAAGATGTACCTCAGGGTAAGCAAATAGTCTATTAAGGGAAGTTTCTGTTTGTAGAAGTACTAGAGGCCCAGTGTACAAAATTCGTGCTCGGGGGGGTGGGGGATGTCCCTTAGCCCAGCCTGCACCCTCTCTAATCTGGGACCCCTCCAGGGATGTCTGACTGCCCATTTAAGCCCGATCCCGGTAGGATTGGGTCTAAACGAGCAGTCGGACATCCTTCTCACAATCCAGGACTGCTGGCTCTAAACTGCCCACCTGCCTGCCTCCCTGATTGCCCCTAATCCTTCTGCCTGCCAGCCTGATTGCCCCTAACCACTACCCTGCCAGCCTAATTGATGTCTAACTGTTTCCCTGCCAGCCTGTTTGCCCCCAACTTCCCTCCTCTGCCAGCCTGGTCACCCCCAACTGCCCTCCCTTGCAGGCCTGGTCCCTCCCAACTGCCCTCCCCTGCTGGCCATCTTGTGGTGGCCATCTTGTGTGTTGGAGTGATGGTCAATCTGGAAATTACTCTTTTATTAGATAGGATACTAGCTAATATGCAAACAAGGAATGATGGGATCAGAATATTGCTAGTGTATAATACCTGATTAGTTTATGAACCTAATAGGAAATGGTTATCAGTGGCCAATAACATGGTTATTGGTGGTTGATAACATGGAAAGAAAATTAGTTAGTATCTATTCTCAGATAGACATAACCAGTACCACACATGAAGTAGTATTGCTTAAAAAAAAAACAACAACAACAACAACAACTAACACAAAATACCTAACCTGAATCTGGTCAAGTTTGCATATCTAGTCACTGATCTATAAAAAACTTAAAGAGAAACAAGTTAAATGACAGCACAGGAATGCATTTACTAAAATCTAGACATGGGAAACTTCTATAGAATAAATGAATTGCAAAAAATAACTATGCAAAGAAATCTTGAGAAATTGATTATAATGTGTGAATTATTTAGGTACTCATTCAAGCAAACTTTAAATAATTTAAAGACAATTTGAAAATTTAAACATTGATTGGGATTTTGATATTAATGAATTATGATGATTTTAGGATGTGATAATTCTATTGAAGGCATTTTAAAGACATTCTTCCCTTTTAAAGGTTAATATTAAAATATTTATTTTAGATATAAAAATAATGATGGAGTTAAGTGTTCCTATTTCTAGGTCAAAGTGTCATTTTCTCAGTTCTAAAAATATTTTAAACAATATTTTCCTTGGTGAATGTTAAATGACCTACTACCGTTAATTGGTAGCTTTGTGTGTGTGTGTGTGTGTGTGTGTGTGTGTGTGTGTGTGTGTAAATCTAATTGTATCATTAAAAAAACCCTTTGATTCTAAGGAAATTTTTGTTTCCAATTCATCTTATAGCAATCATTTTAGTAAAAGAACCTCTGCATAATTACAGATCTTACGAGCCTGAAAAATTATGATAAATATTATGTGTATAATCTTAATTATGTTTAGAAAACTCAGAATTTTTCTTATAACAATGGTAATTCAAAGGGATTTGGAAATCATTTTCATTTTCCCTGATTGGACTTACCTGTCTCCCATTTGCATGTAAACTTCCTTTCCTGCATATTTTCATTGGCCCAATAAGCCCAGTGAATATATCTTTGGTGGGGTCCACAGCAGAATAATACATTTTAGCTAGACAGATGGGGTCTTTGTAAGTGGGTCCAACTTCTTCAGGGACAGCCCATTCATAGGTGAAAGTTTCTGTGGATGCCACATAGGAGGCTGAAGGGGAAGGTACACCTGTAAGAAAGGTCACATTGGGGAGGTTAAGTGTACTTTCTAACGTGGTGATTTGAGCCACAAAGTTGACTAGATTTAGTATAGGATAACCTGTTTCGGAGCTCCTTATGAAGTTGAATTGAATCCTATTTGAATGAAATCCTACTTGTGCTCCTGTGTCAGGTCCCCCGACAATGAGGTGATTTCCTCCAGGAAGCTTCCTTTAAACCTCTGTCTGAGATGGGTGCCTGCTACCATCACAATGTTTATAACCCCATATTCCCACCTTCATCCCCAACCCCAGTCCATATTCTGGAATCCTAATGTCCAACGTGACGGGGAGGCCTTCAGGAGGTGATTAGGTCATGAGGGTGGAGCCCTCATGAAGGGAATTAGTGCTGTTATAAAAGAAGCTCCACAGAGCGCCTTAGCCCTTTCACCAGGTGAGGACACAGTAAGAAGTCTGAGGCCCAGAAGAGGGCTCTCACCTATGCTCTGATCTTGGGCTTCCAACCTTCAGAACTGTGAGAAGTAAATTTCTCTTCTTTATAAGCCATCCATTCGGTAGCATTTAGTTACAGCAGCCTGAACAGACTAAGTGCCCCTCTTTGTGCCCTCACAGCCCCTAAGAAAGTCTCTGGCACCTTTCATGTTACATTGTCTATATTCCCCCACCTCCACCCAATCAGAACCTTCTTGAAGGCAAGCATTAATTCTATATTTCTATCAGCTAGAACAACACCTGGAAATAGGGGGCAATTGATGACTTTTCTATTGAATAGAACTGAACTAAAAATAATTTTATAACTGAAAGAGAGTTTGTTGGTCATCCAACAAATTGGTTCAAATCTCCCAATTTTACACTTGAGAAAACTGAGGCCAGAAAGACAGAATAACTTGCCCGCACTCACACTGCAGGTGTTGGCAAAGCCACTAGTCTTTACTGGTCAGACTTGACATATAAAAATATCTAAATACATCTATATCATGGAATATATTGCATCATTAAAATTACATTTATAAAATATTTATAATGCTAAGAAAACAAATTCTGGGTATAAAATTATGGTGATAAGTATATTTATATACTACAAACTCAACCATATTTAAAACGTTTCCAAAAATGCATACATGAAAGAGTAGAGGAATTATATAAAAATGTAATAGTGGTTGTCCATAGAACTATGGATATATTTTGTACTATGCCTATTTAGATTTTTTAAATATTCTAAAATGAGCACCTAATATTCTTATAATTGCAACAAATTTTTAAAAATTTAAAAATCACCTAAATAGTACTCCAGAAATGTATAATTGATACCATCCAAATAAGTTACTGCCAGCATTGTCAATACTTGTTCAGTTAGGGATGCACAAAGTCCCATCACCCAACTGGAAATGGTGGGAGCAGAAGTGTACTTGCTTCCTAATGTTATCTGGGCAATTTTCCCAGAATTCCTGACTTCAGTTTTGGTGGGACAGTTTTCCAAAGGTGAGTAGGTTGTCAAATGGGGTCAATTGTTACAGAATGCTGTACTCACTTCCATTCTGGGGGTTGTAATGGGAGGCATAATATGTGCCCTCATTGTTCTTATTGATTCTTATCCCAATTGGCTCAATACTGAGCGGGTATGCTCCTTTGTTATGGAAGGTGACTCTGACGGTATCTCCCACCTCTGCCCAAATGACAGGACCTAGGGACAAAGAGAGAATTATTATCCTTTGGCATGTACCGTACAGTATCTATAAGATGGTGATTTTCTTTGGCTTGTCCTCTGACAAGAATCACTGTGAGCAACATGCTTATCTGCAGGCAGCAAATAGAAAGCTTGTTTTTTAAAAGCCCATTATCAATTTGATATGGTAAGACTAGAAAAGAGCTGAGCAGGGTATTTTGATTCAGTTTCAGGTTCCTGAAATTTGTTATTATTTTTATCCAAGTCAGTTCACAAACTTTATGCATCTACAAAAACCTATGCAGAGTGTCTGTGCTTTCCTTGGCCTAATCTGTTGGCTGAATGTGTGTTATTATTAAGAGTCAGGGGAAGAAGGGTGCTAAAAACCTTGAGCACCCACGCAGGTAAAGTCAATCATCTTGGATGTGAAGACTAACAATGCTGTGAATTTTCTATCACCAAAATTCGTATTATCACCAAATATGGAATAAACCATAGATGTACACTACACAAATATTTGTGATATGTAAAACACCATTTATTTAGAGCTTCTTATGTGCCTTTGTGTTTATGTGAATTAAATCATTTAATCCTTGCAACAACTTCATGAGCTGAGGAATATTAATGTTATTTTTCTATATTATGGAAAGGAAAAAGGGCCAGAACATTAAGCACCCTCAAAGGTCATTTGGCTAACAGGAGAAGAGTGAGGACAGTCTGAATCCGTCCACTCTGCTGTTCTATCCAGTGACTGAGCAAGAACCAGTCTTTGGGTTCTGCATCAGGGCAGCCCACAGAAGGCTCTAAGACAAACCCACCCTGACTCATAAGTAGCCTGGGGTTTATTTATAAGGGAATGCACCCATTTAAACCATGTGACCTAAACACACAATTCCCCTTACCTCTTTGAAGAAGAAAAAATCATCATTTGAAGCCAGCATGATTTTTAATGATAAAGATTTACTATTGGTAACTTACATTTGGAAAATAAAGTAGTTGGTGCATTTTACTGATGATAGCTCTTCCACATCCCTAGTTTTTTCCCTTCTTTCTGAGGTTAGTGTAATCCAGGGCAAGAGCAGAATGGTCGTTTTGATCTGCATTGACTCACCCAGGATGCCAAGATGCTCCTCTTCAGGGCTTCTCTCCTTTCTATTTGTGAAGGAGGCATCTGTGTACTCACGATAAACAAGCTTTTTATAAGAGCCTCCAATTCTTGCAGGACCATGTTCAAAAAATACCTCTGAAGCACTGCCGAAAGAAAAGCACTTAATGCTGGAGTTGAAAGCAGAACAGAGAACAGGTATTCACCCAGGATAGTAATTGAAGAGGAAAATTCTGACCAGTGCTTAGAGATATTACCCAGCAGTTACTAAATATTGAAACAGAGCAGACAGGACTAGGTCACTTCCTGAAAGGATGATCAGATAGCAATGGAGAGTCGTGGCAAAGAAGTTTCACTTTTTCAAGTGAAGTAAAAAAAGTTCAGGAGGGCCAGTGTCAATTGCTGATGGTTAATCACTCATAAAAACTGGACTTTTAAACAAATTATGGAGTGTTTAAAAATGCAGTGGCTGCTGCTTATTGCACATGAACACCAGCCAGGTGCTCAGGACCTTTATTTATTGTCTGAACTCAAACGCGAGTGCAGCAGAGTTAGCAATATTCTCCCCGTTTTACAGATGAAGACATTTAATCTTAGAGAGACATTTGAGTGGGAGTGTAAGAGACGTGGTTGGAAAGTCTGTAAGGAGGAAATTCTGAATTTTCTTGGGGAGTTGGCTGAAGGCAACCACCCCTAATTGTTCCTTGACTTTTCTAAACAAGTCTGTGTACATGCAGACCCTCAGGTGTTTACTAGAATCTTTATGCTTAATCTTTATGTTTAAAGGATACTATTGATGCCTGTGTCCTTCCACGAATGCTTACCCTGCTGATAGTGTCTAAAAGTTAATTTTAGTTCAAACTGCTATTACAATAAAAGCCTGAAGAGGCATGCAAATGAGGCTGTTTGGTTTCTTTAGCCAGGCAGTCCTTTAGCCCTCTCTTTCACAGAAACATGTGTCAGAGTAATCATTCATCTGTTGTTCAGGGTCTGCTGGCAAGCCCTGGCAATTTGACTTCACAAAAAGACCCATTCACCTCTTCTTTCATTTAACAAATATATTAAACACCTGCCATTTTCCAGGAACTGCCATGTGCTGATGACATACCATAATCAAGCTGAACCTGTCTCTCTGTGCACCTGACATCTGCGGGAAAGATAGACTAGGAACCAAACAGTATAATAACATGGACTTAGCATGGGATATTGTGGAGTATTTTTCCTCGAGTTAGGGAAAGTGGTGGAAAGAGCCCCAAAGGCTTCTCAGAGGAAGTGATTTTTTAAACTATCTAGAAGAGAAGTAGATTTAAAAAGATGAAGTGTATGTAATAGGGAGTATGGGGCAGGCATTTATAAACAGAAAATAGCTGATAGGAAGCTTGGAGGAGAGATGGAGCATAGTATGCTCTCCACAATTTGACTGCAGCATAGCATGCCAAGCAGGGGAGAGGAGCAGAGAATGAGGGATCGACAGGAAGGACTAATTAAGGTTTCAGTACTCCATCCCAATGGGAAAGCTTTGAAAGATTTAAGCCTTTAGAATTCATGTTTCAGGAGGATCCTATAGGCTACTGCCTGGAGAATGTGTTGGACTGTGCTGGACTGAGAGGCAGTGATAAATTCAGAGTCTGGTCAAAGAGGATGGAGAGAAATAGACAACTTTCAGAGATATTTAGGATATAATGAGATAGTATGTGATGAAAGAAGGAGATATTAGTGGAGAAGGGAGGGAGTTCAGGATGGGACAGGTTTGGAGCTTGATGGATGGATGGTAATCCTATCCATGGAGAAGAGGCATCTCAGACTTGTGGAGAAGATCATGAATTCAGGTTTGGACATAAAGTTTCATTCAAGTGGGGTGACCTTTAAACATTTTAAAATGCAAATTTGAAATTTATAAAAACCTCTGGGCTAGAGATACAGTTTTGAGTGTCAGTGTCTCTAAATAACAGTGTAGTCTGGGTCTTAAATTTCTGCTTCAGGAGTCACAGATATTGACTTGTATATTGTTGAGTAAATTACTTAACCTTTCTAAGTAGTGTAATGACAAATAAAGCATCTCTGATGAGGTGGTGTTTGAGCACAGAGTTAAAGCAGGAATGTAGCATATCTTATTGATATTTTTGAAATTTCATAATAGACAGTATGAAAGGAAAACTGGGACTAGAAGAATAAATTGGATGCTGTAGAAGTCATCAGACATGCACATAGAGTAGCTTGCATGCATCAAAAGATATGCTGCAGCTCTCGAGGAACCAAAATGGTGACATAGGTAAAACACCTATCTTACTGCCATACACAGCAATTTTAAAACTACAACTTTACAAAAGAACAAACACCATCCAGAATCACCAGAAAGCTGGCCAAGTGAAAATTCCACAAATAAAAGTGAAGATAAGACACTGTGACTCGGAGGAGCGGCGGCGGACAGCATTGAAGATTCGCCCAGAGTCAGAGGTTTGGAGGAGCCGCGCGCCAGCAGATAGGGCAGGCAGCTGAAAACCTGCCAGTTTTCTTGAACGGGGGAGACAAAGACGTCCCACTGGACTGATTCTCCAACTCTGGGTGAAGTCCAGGGAACCCACTATCATAAGGGGTAAAAACTGGACAGTGGAAGGGCACGCCGAAGCTCGGGTGCTGCAGGGGTCAGCGGGCTTGTGGAGAAGGCGAGCTTGTGCAGAGTGTGTGTGAACTTGGGAACAGCGCAGCTGACTGACCGCGTAGAGAGCACTCGTGACTTGCTCTTTCATTCTGGAAACCATCAGACTGCATTGTTTTGCGACCTTGGGTGAGACATTGGGTGTGCAGACTCATTGGGGAGAGGCTGAATTCTCTGGCAGCCGGTGGAGCTCGGCAGCTGCTCTCTCTCTCAGAGACCCTAGGGCTGCATAGGGCGGAGCTGATGCTGTCTACTTGGCCCAGAGACTCCGCCCATCCAACCTGAGCACAGCAGAACCTCACAGACAATTGGCCTGGAGGTTAACTCCTCCAAGTGCTAACAATGATTAACCTGAGCTTAACTTCAGCAAGACTGTGCAACCCATATTCACATCAGGTAACTGGGGAGGCTGAGCCACTGTCCCTTGTAGGATGTCAACACACAAAGCTAATTGACCAACTCAGGGAAGCAGCCACCATGCAGAAACATGGAAAGAAATCAGATGTGAAAGAAATGGAGGAAAAAAACCGACTGTACATGGAATTCAAAACCACAGTTATAGGGCTTCTCAAGAGGCTCCTAGAAAAGGTAGAGACCTATAAGGAAATAAGCAAGACCTACAAGGAAATGAACGAGACCCTCAAGGATATGAATGAGACCTGCAAGGAAATGAACAAAACCAACGTGGAAATGAATGAGTCCTACAAGGAAATAAACAAGACCCTCAAGGATATGAATGAGACTCTCAAGGATATGAAAAAGGACCAACCAGAAATTAAGCATACACTGACTGAAATAAAAAATATTATACAAAGACCTAAAAGTACTCTAGAGCACCCCAAGAACCAAGTTAAAGATTTGAAATACAAAGAGGTAAAATCCACTCAGCTGAAAAAGCAAGAAACCAAAAGAATCCAAAACATTGTAGATAGTGTAAGGGGCCTCTGGGACAACCTCAAGCATACCAACATCCGAATTATAGGGGTGCCAGAAAAAGAGAGAGAGCAAGACAATGAAAACCTATTTGAAGAAATAGTGACCGAAAACTTCCCACACTTGGTGAAAGAAATTGACTTAGGAGTTCAAGAAGCGCACCGAACCCCAATATATAGGAACCCTAAAAGGACCACACCAAAGCACATCATAATTAAAATGCCAAGAGCAAAAGACAAAGAGAGAATATTAAAAGCAGCAAGAGAAAAACAGTTGGTTACTTATAAGGGAGCACCCATACGATTGACAGCGGATTTCTCAACAGAAATGATGCAGGCCAGACGGGAGTGGCAAGAAATATTCAAAGTGATGAATAGCAACAATCTACAACCAAGATTACTCTATAGAATTGAAGGTCGGATAAAGTGCTTCGCAGATAAGAAAAAGCTAAAGGAGTTCATCACCACCAAACCAATATTATATGAAATGCTGAAAGATATTCTTTAAGAAGAGGAAGAAGAAAAAGATAAAAGTGTAAATTATGAACAACAAATACGCACCTATCAACAAATGAATCTAAAAATCAAGTGAATTAATAAGCTGATGAACAAGATAAACTGGTGAATGTAACAGAATCACAGACATAGAGAGGGAATGGACTGACAATTCTTGGGGAGAAAAGGGGTGTGGGAAGTACAGCAAGAGACTGGACAAAAATCATGCAACTATGAGAGAGGACAGTGGAAGGGAGTGAGGGAGGAGGGTGGAATGGGTATCAGATGGAGGGGAGCTATAGGAGAAAAAAGAGAACAATGTAATTAATAAACTGAACAATAAAGATTTAAAAAATTAAAAAAGAAATGCTGCAGAGAGTGACAAGAAAACCTACAGAATGAAAGAAAATATTTGCAAAGCAAATATCTGATAATGACATAATACCCAAAATATATAAATAATGCCTATCACTAAACAATAGCAATAACAACAAAACAACCTGATTAAAAAAAATTAACAAGAACTTGAATAGACTTTTCTTCAAATGGCCAACAAGTATATGAAAAGATGTTCAATATCACTAATCATAAGGGAAATGTAAATCAAAACCACCATGAGCTACCATTTTCCACCCATTAGGATAGCTAATTATAACAAAACAAAACACAGAAAATAAGTGTTGGCGAGGATGTGGAGAAATTGTAACCCTTGTATGTTGCTAGTAAAAACAAAGTGTTGCAACTGCTGTGCAAAAAAAGTATGGCAGTTCCTAAAAATATTAAAAATAGAATTATCATATGAGTCAGCAATTTCACTTTCAGGTGTATATCCATAAGAATTGAAAGCAGAAACCTAAACAAATATCTATACATATAAAGAGCCAGAGTCCATAATGACCAAAGGCTCAACCTAATACTGAAAGTCGGTGCTGGGTTGCTGTGGCAACTGACTGCTGAAGGGGCTTCGGATTAGGCTTGGAAAGAGGCCTGTAGAGGGAGAGGCAGGGTCTGATCTGCAACCTCAGTGGCAGCTGTTGCCTTTCTCTTTCCATCCAGACTTCACCAGCTGTTGCACCTCTGTTTCTCTCCAGGCCTCCACGGGGTTGCTGATCAGCCTCACCTCTTTGATCAGGCCCAGAAATAGGCTCAGAAATGCTGAATGGCATAGAAACCGACTAATCAGAACCAAATCTGGGTGAACTACTAAGGCAGAACTTAAGGTGGGGCCTGAGGAGGGGTTTAAAGGGCAACAGCTTTTTGGTGTAAGATGTAAGAAAGTGGTTCAATTTCTTAATGACAGATTTGGCAGTATAGTGCATATGGCTGGCTATCAGTCTAGATATAGGGATTATGTGTTTTTGTACATCAACAGCATCTCCTCCTGCTGAAAAAGGCTCCCCCAATTTAGGCAATCCTATCCTATATAATCTATCTATACTAATAAAAGGGTAGTATGCTAATTAGACTGGGTCAACTGGCCATCTTCTGGATGTCCAACTTCCTTCTGGACAAAGCCATAATGGTGGGAGCCAAGGCAGAGGCAGTTGGGGTGATCAGGCTGGCAGGGGAGGGTAGTTGAGGGCAACCAGGTCAGCAGAGGAGGGCAGTTAGGGGCTAGGAGACAAGCAGAGACAGTTAGAGATGAACAGATTGGCAGGGGAGGACAGTCGGGGGGCGAGATCAGGCTGGCAGGGGAGGGCAGTTAGAGGCAATCAGGCAGTCAGGCAGAGGCAGCAAGGGGAAATAAGGCAGGCAGGCAGGCAGGCAGAGAGGTTAGGTGCAATCAGGCAGGCAGACAAAGGTAGTTAGGGGTGATCAGACAGGCAAGTGAGCAGTTAGAAGCCAGCAATCCCAGATTGTGAGAGGGATGTCCTATCTCCAGTTTAGGCCTGATCCAGAGGACATCCCTCAAGGGGTCCCCAATTGGAGAGGGTGCAGTCTGGGCTGAGAATTCCCCACTCCCATTCATGAATTTTGTGCACTGGGCCACTAGTTTGTCTTATAATGTACATGGCAGCATTATTTACAATAGCCAAAAGGTAAAACAAACAACCCAATTGTTCATCAACATACATGAATAAATAAAATGTGGTGTGTGTACAATGGAATATTATTCAGTCTTAAAGAGGAATGAAATTCTGATTCATACTAAAAATAGATGAACCTTGTAAACATTATGCTAAGTGAAATAAGCAAGACCAAAAAGGACAAATATTGTATGATTTCACTTGTATGAGGTGCCTAAAATAGGGCAATTCATAAAGACAAAAAGTGGAATAGAAGATAGTAATGTTAGAGAATTATTATTTAATGGGTACAGAGTTTCTTTTTGGAATAATGATAAAGTTCTGGAAATGGGTAGTGTTGATGATTGTACAACCTGTGAACATATTTAATACTGCTAGATGGCACAGTGCTATGTTTTCAGAAATAGAAAACAAATAAATTGATCTGTCTAATGATACTGAGTGTTATATATTTTTTAAGGATTTTGTTAAGCATCTTTTTTTTTCATGCACTCGAAAGACTCAAAAGTCATAGTTCTCAAACTTGGAGTCATTTCAAATACCCTAATACACATTGAGTTGTCTAGTTACTTAATTTCAGGTACCAATTATTATTTTAATTGTTGAATGAACATTTTATGATTTTCTTAATGTATATTTTTATTGATTACAAGAGAAAGGGAGAGGGAGAAAGAGATAGAAACAGCAATGATAAGAGAGCATCATTGATTGGCTGCCTTCTGCACTCCCCCACACTGGGGATTAAACCTGCAACCTGAGCATGTGCCCTGACCTGGAATCAAACAGTGATGTCCTGTTTCATAGCTCAATGCTCAACCACTGAGCCCTGCCAGCCAGATTTAAGATATTTTTCAGAGGATGCATATTCTATCTAATAAAAGAGTAATATGCAAATTGACCATACCTCTGCTATGCTACCAGCCAATCAGGAGCAGGGGGCATGGCCAGTGGGCGTGGTCACAGTGCCATGGAAGCAAGCACCACGCTATAAGCTCTGCCCACATGGTATTTAAGGGCCAGGGAGATCCGTCCTTTCAGTTACTGTGACTGAGTCGCGTCTTTTCGCGGTGACCTTGGGTCATTTAGGGGAATTTGATGCCATGGGATCCCCTCACGAGGCTCTCATGTTGGTTGCTCTGATAGTTAGGCTGTGACTGAGCTGTGGGGTTTACCTGTCGCGTGGGACATACAAATGAGCGCCCTGGGCACCTTGGGTAATGAGTGCCAGGTGCAAGGTGGGGCTGTGAGCCAAGTGGCAGGGAGCTGGCTGCTGGCCTCTGGAGCATGCAGATACCCTGGTGGCCACTGCTGTGTGAGGCCCAGGGGTCCCTGCATGCCCCCCAGCCCAGAGCCCATGATGAGGCTGGTTGCTGGCATCCAGGGGCCTTGGGAGACAGGGATGTTCCCACCCTGCCCCCAACTGCTTGCACGTGCTCTGGCCCCAAGCGGTGGTTCAGGCCCATGCCCCAGCCCAGCACTCACAATGGGGATGGGGGGGCTGGCTGCCAATCTCTGGGGTGTGCAGAGACCCCGATGGCCACCACCAGGTGGAGGAAGTTCACAGTCCTCTTGGTTTGTGCAATAACTGAACCAAAAGCAGACATCGAATGCGGGGAGCACCAGGAATGCTGGGAAATGTAGTTATGGTGGCAGACGCAGGGGATGTGGCCAGCAGGACAGGAGGCGAAGCCTGCAGGGACATGGTCATGGTGCAGCATGCGCTCCCCAGGCGGGGACCCCACAGAGGGGCAGGACAGCTGCAGGAGGCCCGCCTGGGGCTCTGGGGCACACTGTCTGCAGGGTGTGCTGTCAGGCACCACCTGGTGGGTTGGCGCAGGACCCCCTGGATGCATTTCTCTGCTCCTTCAGTCTCTATGACCTCATGCTGTTGTCAGTGGCAGTGTGTGCAAGTCCAGTAAGGTCACCCTTTCCCCAAGCACCACACACTCTCCACAGCTCCCCGCCTCCTTGGGCCAGGATTGGAGCCGGGAGCCTTCTAATCACAGCACCCACCAGCCATGCACTCTGGCTTCTGGAGATGTGAGGAAGGCGCGCCCTCAGCGGGGCTGCAGCATCTCCAGTCTCTCAGCTCGCGCCCTCTCCCAGGAGGCTGCGGAGAACATATTTGGTAAAGTTCTTTAAGCCACGGCGGTCAGAGTAGTGGGACTCGGCCAGGCAGGCACCTAGAGGGGCTGGGGCCCTTTCCGGCCCTGGGGTTAGGCAGCATGCCCTGTGGTCCTGGGTGCCTGTGGCTGCCTGTGGGTGCTTGTGGCTGCGGCCAGCCTGAGTGAAGCTGGCCCAGGTTCTGGGTGCCTATAGCTGGCCAGAGGGAGGGAAGCCTGGGTCCCAGGTGTGGGGCAAGGCAAAGGCAGTTAGGAGCAATCAGGCCAGGGGAGCACTTAGGGGCAATCAGGCAGGCAGACAGTGGTGGTTAGGGGTGATCAGGTAGGCAGAGGGATTAGGGGTGATCAGTCAGGCAGGCCATGAGCAGTCAGGAGCCAGTGTTCCTAGATTGCGAGAGGGATGTCCTACTGCCAACAGTCAGACATCTCTGACTGCCAACAGTCAGACATCCCCGAAGTGGTTCCTGATTGGAGAGGGTGCAGGCTGGGCTGAGGGAACCCCCGCTCCGTGCATGAATTTTGTGCACCGGGCCACTAGTCTACATATATAAAAACTTAATATGCAAATTGTCCTCTCAGGAGTTTGACTGGGAGACTGGGAGCTCTATCACTCCCTATGCCATTTGCTGACCACTAGGGGGTGGCATGGAACAAAGGAAGGCCCCAGCCAGCAGCTGGTAGGCCCTGATGAGCCCTGTTTGCCTGTGAGGCCTAGGGATTCTACCCATGCATTATTTTATGCACCAGGCCTCTAGTTTTAAGTAATAGTCTTTTTTTTCTTTTCTGAATTACCTTCCAGGTGCTGTTAAATTTTCATTGGTAAAGGTGTCCATGCCAGATGGTGCATAGTTCCAGATGACTTCCTCAGCAGCAATGTAGTAGTGTCTAACATGCTTCCCATGGATACTGCCCTCTGATGAAGGCTTGTTACAGTCTCGTACTTGGAAAAAGGCCTGCAAACCAGCTGAAAACCACACAAGAAACAATGTATTAATGGATCCAATGTTTCTCCTCCCTGCTGCCTTGTAAACACTGCTGGTGGAGTAATAGGTTGAAACTGAAGAAATAGATAGCTAGAAACAATGTTACAAACTATAGCAAACAGTTATAAATAAGTTATCACCTATGGAAAATTAAAGCCATTTTTTGGACTTCTCTACTGATATACTAATAGATATTAATCAGTAGTGTTTTAAAAAATATGGTGCCAGTTTCTGTGGGCTTTCACATGGGAGGTCTTTCTGTGATAAAAAAGAAGATACATTAATAAGTGAAGAAGAGAAGTTTTGCCATATTTTAAGAGGTAGAGTGAGATAGAGGATGTGGAATAGAATGAACATCTATAATTATTGTTCTCTCACACAAAATGATTATGTGCCTGTTGTACTAGGTGTTCTGCTGCCAAAATCACATTTGATAGGTGAGATTATGTTTAAAGGTCAAAGTAACATACGCAAAGATCCATATTAAACCTAATTTTCTTTAGGAAACTAATGTTTCAAATTAATACTTTTCAAAAACTAATAATGTTTTATCACATCATATGAAAAAGATGGGGAAGTAATTTATCAAGTTAAACCAAGGAATAACTGGACTCAAATTAAAACAAAATTGGCTAGACTTGATAGAACCAAATAAAAAACAGATGAATTTTCAGCACAATATACAAATATTATGGTGTTCACAATATTGTGTATTTTTCAAAGCTGAGGAACTACATACAGTATTATACTCTTAGGGCAGTAGTATATTTTCAGGGCCAATTGTTCTTTTCCAAAATTAACATGTTTTCAGATATCATTATTTCATAAATGTTCTAGTCTTTCAGTCTTTTTTTTTTGTTACATTACTAGAGGCCCAGTGCATGAATTCGTGCACTAGTGGGGTTCCTTGGCCTGGCCTGTGGGATCAGGCTGAAACTGGTTCTCCAAAATCTGCTGAGGGGTCCCAAATTTCAAAAGGCACAGGCCAGGACGAGGGACCCCACTGGTGCACGATCAAGCTCAGGGAGTGACGTGGGAGGCTGGCCAGGTGGAGAGGGACTGTGGGAGGGCTCCAAGGAATGTCCAGCTAGTCTCATTCAGTCCCAATTAGCTGGACCCCAGTATCAACCTAACCTACTGGTTGGAGCACCTTCCCCCTGGTGGTCAGTGTATGTCATAGTGAATGGTTGAGCAGGCCTTAGCATATCATTAGCATATTATGCTTTGATTGAATGGATGAATGGATGACTGGACACTTAGCATATTAGGCTTTTATTATATAGGTTGTTGTATACCATCATAGGAATAATTAAGTTATCAAGAGTTCTATCATTGCAAGGATATTCAGCTTTTGATTACTGATTCCTAATGATTGTCCCATTAAGTAGTGTAACTGAGACATGACTCCTTTTTTTAGCTGACATCTTATTTCAGGTAAAGATGTCCTACCTTTCAGATGGTTTAGATTTTGACAGCTAAGCATCCATTCTCCAGGGTTCTGGGCCACCATAAAAGCATCAACAAGGGTGGCAGGAAAAAGATTGATTGTATCAATACGGTAGTTCTTGTTAGTCAATGTTTGGCCATGGAAGAAAGCTGCGTGCACATCCACTTCATTACCCATACCAAAAAGATACCATTTCACTCTGTCCTCTGCACACATGGAGAGTCCTGGGAGACTTCCAAAAGCATGTCCATTTACAGCTGTAAGTCAAGAGTAGAGATTGAGACTAATAGACCCTGGTCCCTGGGATAGTGATAGTTACCTCTACAGAAGTAAATCAATGTGGAATAGAAAAGACCTGGCACAGCTGCTATTACTGTCTCTCTCATACTCACATCAGACATTACTAATTGATCACAACACTCTTTAATTTGGACCTGAATTCAGCCTCAGGATTTTTGTCGACACAGAACTAGTAGATGAACACAAGGCTGAAGGTGAAGCCCATTTGCGTTTTTTGTCACAGACTATACACCTTGGTATGTATGTGTTTCCCTCTAAATACAAATGTGTGCATATATGTGAAACAGACATGCATACAGTGAATAGAAAAAAGACAGATGATTATTTAATAATTGATCATTAATCGTGTTGGTGGTAGTATGGATGATTTCTTTTCTAGTTTCTACAGTAAATATTAGTTGCTTTTATAATAAGCAATTTGGTTAATCAGCATTTGGTTTCTGATTCCAGAGGAAAGGGACAACATAAGAAGAGATGTGGGGAAATAAAAGAGAAATACAAGGGACGTAAGCTAGGGAGCAGTGACCAGAGCCACAAATACCTAAAAGTTTAGAAGCAGAATGGCCTGAGTCCCTTTGAAGAGACTTACGGTCACTCTTCATAGTGGATGGTCCTAGAGATTAATGGAAATTGGTTCTGGGAAGCACAATGAAAGCACCTGCTGCAACTGAGGTACCAACTCAGACTTCTCTACACTAGAATTCTGATTACCTTTTTCTAACATTGGTTTTTGTTGACACATAATAGAGGCAGGGTAAAGTATGGAAAGAGGATTTTCCAGCCAGAATAAGCAAACGTTGAAAAAAAAAAATCTGTACTTTCTTAGTAAGTTTTCTGTTTTGATAGTACAATTATTTTTGCCTTCTCAGTTTCTTAGTAAAGCTGATTTTGAAGAAACCAAAAACAAGAAAAACAAAATTCAAAACTTATTGGTCTAGTTGATATTAAGGAATTTGATTTCTTATGCGAATTCTAACTGAATGATAGAAAATCCTACTGAGCTCATAATTTGGTATCTGAGAACTAAAGAGAAGCCTAGACAGTAAAGAACACATTTCTAGAATAAATAAAATGAACTGAAATATAGAAAAAATTATGCAAAGTGAGGAGGGACAATATAAATATAGAAGCAATACTTTTTAAAACTATTTTCCTAAATATAGTTCAATGCTTTAAAATATAATCATAATTTTAAGCATTTAGTTTAATAATTTAAGTCTGCCTCAATGAATTTTAGAAGGAATTTGGGTGATAAATAAATATAGAAATATGAATGTTAATTCATATGCATTGATCCATGATTAATGATGTCTTTTCCCTAGGAAATAATTTGGTCGTTCTGGTATTACCTGTCCAATAGTTTTGAATTGACTTGTTTAGCTGGATGAATATGAAGTTTCATGTCCAGTATGTTTTGTTATTAGAGCCACAGAATAGAAACTACTTACTCATATGAGGGAATAAAGCTAGTAGAATTAATGGGTCAAGAGCAATATGATAAAGTTAACATGACTTTGGTAATCTTACAATACATTCTGTTACTCTCCTGGAAGTCTTCGTTGTCTTTGTCAACTTTCTCTGGCTTGGAGCAGTAGGTTTTAATGTTGTCATCCAGGTACCAGCTGAAATTTTCATCCACCACAGAAAACATCACTACAAATTCTTGGTCAATATTTTTTTCTTTTTCTTTATCCAGAGAATCTGAAGTAAAAATTGCTATTTTAGTGTAACGTAGTCTTTAACATGTAGTTTTTAAAGCTCTTACATTTTACTCTTTTTAAGTGACATATATATATATATATATATATATATATATATATATATATATATTTCAGGGAGGAAGGGAGAAGGAGAGAGAGATAGAAACATCAATGATGAGAGAGAATTATTGATGAGGCAACCTCCCACATTCCCCTCACAGGACATGGAACCGCTACATAGGCAGGTGGGGAATTAAACTTGACCTCCTGGTTCATAGGTCAGTGCTCAACCATTGAGCCATGTTGGCTGGGCTTTAGCATGTATTTTAACATGTAATTTATAGTTAACATTTTTTAAATAATCTATTTTCTTAATAATCCACAAATCTGGACTAGTCACTCCTGTTTTTCATAATTGGAAACACTTAGGAAGTTTAATATTTAGTGTTCTGAACTTGGCAGGCACTCATATATCTGGATGTTTATTAACCACATAACTATTAAATGCTCTTTGGCAAATGTCAGTTCAAAGTTGTATACTAGTATATATCTTCATAATAGATACTAGAGGCCTGGTGCCTGAAATTTGTGCACTGAGGGGTGGATGTCCCTCAGCCCAGCCTGCACCCTCTCTAATCTGGGACCCCTTGAGGGATGTCCAACTGCTGGTTTAGGCCCAATCCCATAGGGCCATCAGGGGAGGGCAGTTGGGGACTATCAGGCTGGCAGGGGAGGGCAGTTGTGGGTGATCAGGCCAGCAGGGGAGTACTTAGGTGTCAATCAGGCCAGCAGGGGAGTTGTTTAGGGGTGATCAGGCTGACAGGCAGGGGAGCAGTTAGGGGCAATCAGGCAGGCAGGTGAGCAGTTAGGAACCATCAGGGATTGGGCCTAACCTGGCAGTTGGACATCCCCTGAGGGGTCCCAGATTGGAGATAGTGCAGGCTGGGTTGAGGGACACCCTCACCCCTGTGCATGAATTTCATGCACTGCGCCTCTAGTTATATTTACCAACACAAAGCAGATAACCATAGATCTATCACCATGGAATGCCACTAAGGGAATCACATTTGGCAAAGTTACACATGTCTTGAACACCAGTATGAAGTTAGGTATAACAAACCTGTTCTCAAGGAGAGCAACTTTTCTGTAGCTTAGCAATATGTGTCAATGCCTGCTCCATTTATCACTTATTCTTCTTATGTTGCCCTGCTCTTCCCTCCCCTTTTTTACATTTACTGCCTCTCTACCTTACCTATTCAGTCACAACACAGAAGACTTTACTTATACTTAAAAAAGAAACTGCCTCCCTATCACTTGTTTTGGGTCATTCATTCTGAGTAAAAGTGAGACAGTGTACCTTTTTTGCAGAGTATTAAAGGTCCAATGAGTCCTGAGGCAATATCTCTTGGTGCATCAATGTGGGAGTGGTAGATTCTGGTTACACAATTGCCATCTTCCTCAGCAGGACTTTGTTGTTGGGTAGCATGAAGCCTGTATGTGTACTGCTCCCCTGGATGTACTTTGTCATCTGCTTTGTGGAAATTGGTGGTGTTATCAGGGTAGATGGCCCCTAGGAAGCAACATCCAATGAAATTGCAAATTGAATGTGTTTGAACTTGAATGAGAGAATAGATGTTTAAAAATTTATTCAACAAATATTTATTCAACATCTTGTATATGTCCTCTTGGGGGTGCAGTGATGTCCTACTTGAATATAGAGGAATGAGAGTCTAGTGTGTCTTGAAGCTTCACAGAAAATTTTGCCATCTCTCTTGAGTCTTCAGGGAGCCGTAATGGATATGTCAGGAGCATAGTCATGGTTTGTAATTTAAAGAACCACTCTTGCTCTAGAGTCATGGTATGGAAGTATGAACAAAATAGCTATGCTCTCTTATAATTTGGAACTTTTTATATGATGCCAGATTTTTGCCTGTGAAGTAACCATGAGATTTTAAAAAGTGTTTTACCTTAAATTTTGTAAATTCCCGAACATATGCACATTGAGAGAATAATATGATGAACCTCCTGCACCCATCAACCCAGCTTTAACAATGATGAACTCAAGGGCAGTCTTGTTTCATATATATCCCACACACTCTTATGTCCATCACCATCTATTTATTTTATTTTATTTTTAAATCTTTATAGTTCAGTTTATTAATTACATTGTTTCCCCTTTTTTATCCCCCTATAGCTGCCCTCCACCCTGTACCTATCCCACCCTCCACCCTCACCTCCTCCTCCCCACTGTCCTCTCCCATTGTTGCTAGATTTTTGTCCAGTCTCTTGCTGTACTTCCCACAACCCTTTTCTCCCCAAGAATTGTCAGTCCATTCCCTCTCTATGTCCATGTCTCTGTTATATTCACCAGTTTATCCTGTTCATCAGCCTATCAATTCACTTGATTTTTATGTTCATTTGTTGATAGATGTGTATTTGTTGTTCATAATTTATATTTTTACCTTTTTCTTCTTCCTCTTCTTAAAGAATATCTTTCAGCATTTCATATAATATTGGTTTGGCAGTGATGAACTCCTTTAGCTTTTTCTCATCTGTGAAGCACTTTATCTGATCTTCAATTCTGAATGATAGCTTTGCTGGATAGAGTAATCTTGGTTGTAGATTCTTGCTCTTCATTATTTTGAATATTTCTTGCCACTCGCGTCTGGCCTGCATCGTTTCTGTTGAGAAATCCGCTGACAATCGTATGGGTGCGCCCCTGTAGGTAACCAATTGTTTTTCTCTTGCTGCTTTTAATATTCTCTCTTTATCTTTTGCTCTTGGCATTTTAATTATGACATGTCTTGGTGTGATCCTCTTTAGATTCCTATATTTTGGGGTTCTGTGTACTTCTAAGGCTTTTAAGTCAGTTTCTTTCACCAGGTGGGGGAAGTTTTCAGTCACTATTTCTTCAAGTAGGTTTTCATTAACTTGCTCTCTCTCTTTTTCTGGCACCACAATAATTCGGATGTTGGCATGCTTGAGGTTGTCCCAGAGGCCCCTTACACTATCTTCAATTATCTGAATTCTTTTTGTTTCTTGCTTTTCCAGCCGAGTGGATTTTGCTTCTTTGTATTTCAAATCTTTGACCTGGTTCTTGTGGCCCTCTGGACTGCTTTTAGTACTTTGTGTAATATTTTTTTATTTCAGTCTGTGTATGCTTGATTTCTAGTTGGTCCTTTTTCATATCCGTGAGGGTCTGGCTCATATCCTCAGAGTTCTTGTTCATTTCCTTGAGGGTCTCATTCATTTCCTATAAGTCTCATTCATTTCCTGGTTGGTCTTGTTTATTTCCTCGTAGTTCTCATTAAGTTCATCGGCCTTTTCTAGGAGCCTCTTGAAAAGTCTTATAACTGTTGTTTTGAACTCTATGTCTAGGCTTCTTTTTTCTTCCATTTCTTTCACACCTGATTTCTTTCCATATCTCTGCATGGTGGCTGCTTTATGTGGTAGATATCCTCTAAGGGTCAGTGGCACAGCCTCCCCAGTTACTTGAGGTAGGTACTCTTACTGCAATCCTTTATGGGTTATACAGTATTTTTGAATTTAAACCCAGCTTGTTGTTGTTAGCCCTAGGAGGGTATGACCTCCAGGCCAATTGGCTGTGAAGGGAGACTGTGTTCAGGTTGGATGGGTGGAGTCTCTGAACTGCGCAGGCAGCCTCAGTGTCAGCTACATCCTATGCGGTGCTCCCACGCGCGGGGGTCTCTGTTGGATGGGGATGGCTGCAGGCACCTCCAAGAGAAAGCCGCTAGTCTCTTCCCCTTGCCAGACAACTCTGCCTCTCCCCAAATGAGTCTGCACACCCAAAGTCTCGCCCAGGGTTGTAAAACAGGTGGTTTCCAGGACCAGGAGACAAGTTTCCAGGGAGCAAGTCGCACATTTTACTTGCGCGCAAACTTCTTTTCCCAGCTACCCGATTTCTCTGCAGACTAGGAGACCTCTGCTGTGCCCGGCTTCCAGGGTGCATCCCCCGGACCTCGGACCTCGCCTAGCACTGTGGAATCTGTGCAGTGGGATGTCTCCACGTACCCCGGATCTCGGACCTCGCCTGGCGCTGGGGAATCCGTGTAGTGGGACGTCTCTGCCCTCCCTGTTGGCAAAATCCAGCCGGGGTTGCTGCTCCAGCCACAGCCCACGCGCGTGACCAGGATGGCTCCTAACCTGTTTCCGTCTTCAAGGCTGCGCTCCCGCCGCTCCTCTGAGTCTCAGTGTCCCACCTTTACTTTTATTTGTGGAGTTTTCACTCAGCCAGCTTTCTGGTGATTCTGGGTGATGTTTGTTTGGTTGTTATGCTGTAGTTTTTGAATTGTTGCGTGGGGCAGAACAATAGGTGTTTACCTATGCCGCCATCTTGGTTCTCTCCACCATCTATTTAGTTTAAATCAAGTCCTGGACATCATATCATTTCATTAATAAATACTCAAGTATGTATCTCTAAAGCATAATAACTCTTTTTTAACATAACCTCAATACAATTATAATACCTTAAAATGATGAATAAAACTGTAAAAAATAAATAAGATAGTACTCAGCTTCTATGCTATGAATATAATTGTTGGGTTCAGAAAGAGAAACAAAAATACGTGGTTAATACATTCACCCTCTAAAACAAGACTAAGAAAAAACTATTAATTTAAAAATCTAATTTTATCTTAATTTTTCAACTTGATTCTTATAATTTCAATGAACCATATAATGGCCTCAGCATTTTTGCTTACGATCATAGATGACATTTATTGAGATATTACTCTTGAGAGAAGGCAGCTTGGGCAGGCAGACAGGGCAGGGGTCCAGAAGGAAACAAAGGCAGTTAAAACATTGGCAGGGGTAAAAAGGCAGTTTGAACAAGCCTAGTCACAGAAACCAACCATGCTGAAATATTAGAATGTTTTTGGACACAGAACTGGAGGCATGGGAAACAAAGTGAGGGCCTGCAGTAAGAAGATTGACTGACACATAGAAACAGGGAAAGTTCAGGTCCATTGCTGGGCAAGAACAATGAGGAAATCAATAAGGTAGTGAGTGACACAGGTAGACATAGAGCAGGCTTGTAGCAAGTATATACCCCTGAACTACAAGGCTTCATGGGAAGCCCATTATTGGATCCTCCTTCCCATGTGGGGAGCCTGAATCTGTTTGTAATAAATTTTCTACACTTTTGCTTAAATCTTTTCATCTACAAAGCTCATTCTTTGGTGTTGTGAGACACAACCCTCGGAAAAACTCTCAGCTCACCGAACTGAGTACATGGTTATCACTATGTACTAATCATTGTCCTTATTTTATACATGAAGAAACTGATGCACAAAGAATTCAAGTAACTTGCACAAAGTCATTCAGCCAGTAAAAAACAAGGTTGCTCTTGAATCTTGGTCTATCAGTTTTGAATCCTTGCTCTTAACCACAATAAAACACCAACTCTTTTCATAATCATTATCATCATTAAGTATTAAGGATGAGATGGCAGTCACCAAACCTAAGGCTTCCAAGTCCTATATTTAAAGGACCTTTTGGTTAATAGTGTCTCAGATGTGACTCTGGGGCCACGCTGCCACATGCACTATTTGGCTGATCTGTGAGAGTACCCACTGCTTTAGCTGCCACAGTGTATCCAAAGTTAGGGTGGGAAGTGACAGTGACCACAATGGGTTTATTGTCTTCAAATGTAAGACAATCCCCATCTTGAGTCCTGTTTCTTCCTTCTAGACTTTTGCCTTTTCTAGGCTTTCGTGCACATTACTTATTTTTCTTACTCAGATTATTTGGCTGGAAAGAAATTGGACACTGGGAGGGATGTCCCAACTCTCACTGCCTCACACTATGTGTCCACCCAGCAATCCCATCATATTCACACTTTATACAAACAATCACACCCAAGAGAAATATGACATTATTATGATGAACCAAAATACTTAATAAAATTGGATCTAAACAACATAGTGACAGGTCTTATCTAAGAGTGGAGTTCATAGTCTTAGAAATTAAAAAGTGTTCCCACAGAAAAGTGAGAGAAAATTCCAGATAGAGTATGAGTTGAACTTACCCTCGTGTTCTTTATAGTACATTATCCCATGTGAATGGAAAGTGTAGGGCCTGGAGGCAAAGTTTTTTAAGTGTACATAAATAGTATCTCCAGTTTCTGCCTTGATAATAGGGCCTAAAAATCCCAGCCATGCAGGTTTTTCTATCACTGTCGTAAAGGTTCCATCTGTGTACTGAAGATAAAGGGCCTTCTTGTATACTCTTCCAATTCTATCCGAGCCATTCTGAAGATAGATGTTGGAATGTTCCCTGCAAAGGGAAAGAAGACACTCACTCTATCAGAAGCCATAATTTCTGGGAGTAACATTATAATTAAAGAGGCATTACTGACCTATCACATTAAATGTTTGCCTATTGTTGCAGGGGAGCCTCCAGAAAATGAAGAAGAGATCTGGCAGTTAGCCCTGTTACTTTCATTATGCGAAGTGTCCCAGGTATGTGGCTAAGAACCACCTGTAAAGGTGCCATGAAATATGATTCAGTGTACTAGAGTGTTTTCTAAAAGATTTTTGTATTAAAACACAGAGATATTATGGAATAGAATGTAAAATTAAAGTGAAATATTAAGATAAAGTAGTTAAGAAATTTCTCACGTTTACTATAGCTCTTTCAGCTACTGGGAAAATTTGAGTTTATAAGCAATCAATTTGGATATTTATGTATATGTATATTGTTTTTTAAATAGAGTAAAATTAATGATCTTAAATTAATTTTATCATTTATTAATTTTTTAAATAAATCTTTATTGTTCTGATTATTACAGGTATTCCTCTTTTTATTTCGCCCCATGGCTCCCCTCCACCCAATCCCCCACCCCACCACATGCCCTTACACCCTGCCACTGTTTCATCCATATGTGTAAGGTTTTGTCCAATGTCTTCCCACACCCCTTACACCCTCTTTCCCTTGAGAATTGTAAGTCCACTCCCTTTCTATGTACCTGATTCTATTATATACATCAGTCCATTCTGCTCATCAGATTTTTCATTCACTTGATTTTTAAATTCACTTGTTGGTAGTTATCTATTTGTTGTCATTTTGTTGTTCATAGTTTTTCTTTTCTTTTTTTTTTTTACCTTTTTCTTCTTCTTCCTCTCCTTAAAGAACACCCTTCAGCATTTCATATAATCCTGGTTTGGTGGTGATGAACTCCTTTAGTTTTTTCTTGTCTGTGAAGCTCTTTATCTGACCTTCAATTCTGAACTATAGCCTTGCTGGGTAGAGTAATCTTGGTTGTAGGTTCTTGCTGTTCATCACTTTGAATATTTCTTGCTATCTGGCCTGCATAATTTCTGTTGAGAAATCAGCTGACAGTTGTATGGGTACTCCCTTGCAGGTAACCACCTGTTTTTCTCTTGCTGCTTTCAAGATTCTCTCTTTGTCTTTTGCCCTTGGCATTTTAATTATGATGTGTCTTGGTGTGGTCCTCTTTGGATTCCCCTTGTTTGGGGTTCTCTGGGCTTCCTGGACTTGTAAGTCTATTTCTTTCTCCAGGTAGGGAAAGTTTTCTGTGATTGTTTTTTTCTAATAGATTTTCAATATTTTGCTCTCTCTCTTCTTCTGAAACCCCAATAATTTGGATGTTGGTATGCTTAAAGTTGTCCCAAAGGCTCCTTACACTATCTTCAAATTTTTTGACTCTTTTCTGCTTTTGTTTTTCTGGTTAGGTGTTTTTTGTCTCCTCATATTTTGAGATCTTTGGTTTGATTCTTGGGGTCCTTTGATCTACCATTGAATTTCTGTATATTCTTTATTTCAGACAGTGCATGCATAACTTCTGACTGGTCTTTTTCCATTTTCTTAGCATTCTCGTTAAGGTCCTTGAAGGTCTTATCAAGTTTCTCAGTGGTTTTATGAAGATGCTTGAGTAACCTTATAAATGTGGTCCTGAACTCTATGTCCAATAGTCTGCTTTCCTCCATTTCTTTCATTCGTAACCTGTTTCTTTGTCTCCACGTTTTGCTGCTTCCCTGTGTTGTTGGAGTGAAAGAATTGCTGCACTGGAGACACGTCTATGGGGCAGGACTTGCTTCAGTGGGGCTTTGGTGCTCACCGAGTCTGCCCCTTGAATGTGTCACTTATGGATGTGAGTAGTTGAATTCTGGTGTCATCTCACACTGACCTCTAGATACACTAGCTTCTGGATCTCCAATACGGTGCAGGTCAGCTACTGTCTGAGGCGACCCAGCAGGAGCTACAGAGAGAACTACAGTTTTCTCCTCTTTGCTTGGGGTTTGGAGGTTTTGGAGCTGTCTGACCAGAGCTGCAGTATGTTAGATTAAGCTGCAATAGGGCAGGCTATTTATATGCAAATGCAGCTGTGCACAGCTTGGATGGGGTCTCAGGGAGTTACTAGCTTAGGACGTGGCAAACAGTGATGACTGCCAGTCAGCCCTCTCTGTGTCTCAACGTTTCCAAGTCCCCGTACCCCACACTTCTGCACTGTGCACACTTCTGCAAGGGAGCCACCCTCACTTTCCAACCTGATGGGAGACAATCCAGCTTCTCCCCATAGGAGAATAGGTTGCAAGCATCTCCCAAGAAACTGGAATTCAGAGTAATCAGGAGCTTGTTTCCCTGCAGGTTGAAAAAAACAGTGCCCAAAGTCATCCTCTGCCAGCCCAGTTCACGTGCCTCTGTACCTCAGCTTTTCAGCACTTGTGCATGTCTTAATGCTATTTTCTCTTTTTTTCTAGTTGTGGAACTTCCACTTGGCCAGCTTTCCCGTGGTTCTGGGTGATAGACATTTTGTCTTTTAGTTGTAGTTTTGAAATTGTTGTGTGAGGCAGCAGTTTAGGTGTTTATACATATGCTGCCATCTTGGTTTCCCTCCCTAATTCTATCATTTTTATTTCTTTTAGCCGCACTTAATTAAGGTTGGAATGATGTGTTCAATTGTTTGGGTTTTTAAATTACCTTTAGCAAAAATAAATGAATAAAATTATATCAAACCAAAAACCTTCTGCACAACAAAAACAAACAAACAAAAACCCCAAAATGATTGAAGAAAACCAAGATGGTGGCATAGGTAGACATCTGGGCTCTTGCCCTGCACAACAATTATGAGAATAGAACTGAAGGACAGAATGGACACTGTCCAGAACCACGGGAAGGCTGGCTGACTGGAAGATCTGAAATTGGAGGGTCACAGAAGTGCACACGGATAACCAGAGCCTCTGCAAAGCCCAAGTGAGGTGGAGACACGCGTGCGCGAGAGGACGGGGTGTCTGAGCCTGGCAGTGGTGCTCTGGCAGAAAGGAGACAAAAACTCCAGGCTGCACTGACCCCAGTTCGGTTTGCACTCAAAACCCAGGGGAACCAGGCCCTTATGGGGAGAACCTGGATTGCAGGTGGAATCCCAGGAGAAGAGCCAGAGGCAGACCTCCATAGGCGTGTGCATGAGTGCATGCAGATGGGACAAACAGGTTGCTGGCTGTGTCTGTTAGGGGAATGGAGTTCTGGCCAGAGGTGGAACTCTGGGGGCGTGCACAAGTGCTAACGGTGAGGGGTGAGGGCGTTCTGTTGACTGTGCGGCTGGCATCTGGCGGAAGGGAAAAGGAGTTCCAATTACACTGAACCCAGGTGCCAGGCAAACTTCTGAGATTCCAGATTCACTGAGGACTGGATGTTCTGGTGGCAGGCAAAACGTGAGGGCACCTTTCTCACAGAGGTGCCTGTGGCGATTGCCTGCAGATGCTAGGACCCGGCGACCTCCTGTGCCATGGCTGACTGGAAGCCAAGGCTGTCAGCTCCACCCTGAAACTCTGCCCCACCCAAAAACTCTGCCCCATCCAAACTGAGCACAGAGACTTTAGCAAGTTTGCAAGTCATGGTGCAGAAGGCTGTCTCCTAGAGTAGACACAGCTGATCCTCACAGTCAGTTGGCCTGGAGGTCAGTTCCTCCCAGTGACACCAACAACAAACAAGACTTATCTGCAACAAGGCTGTATACACAGTCCACAAAGGGGTGTACCAAGAGTGTACACCTCAGGTAACAGGGAAGGCCAAGCCACCTAGCACACAAAGCTACCCAACCAACTTAGGGAAGCAGTGAAAATGGGGAGAGAAAGAAAAAGATCGCAAACAGACTTCTCCCCCGGATTCCTTGGTAATCTGTCAGTCGGAGGTCCTTGTCCCAGTCCCTTCACACTTTTCAGCCCTTCCGAGCCCTACAAGTCTCAGCTATGCGTGAGTGCATCTCCATCCATGTTGGCCAGGCTGGTGTCCAGATCGGCAATGCCTGCTGGGAGCTCTACTGCCTGGAAAACGGCATCCAGCCCAATGGCCAGATGCCAAGTGACAAGACCATTGGCAGGGGAGATGACTCCTTCAACACCTTCTTCAGTGAGACAGGTGCTGGCAAGCATGTGCCCAGGGCAGTGTTTGTAGACCTGGAACCCACAGTCATTGAAGAAGTTCGCACTGGTACCTACCGCCAGCTCTTCCACCCTGAGCAGCTGATCACAGGCAAGGAAGATGCTGCCAATAACTATGCCCGTGGACACTACACCATTGGCAAGGAGATCATTGACCTCGTCCTCGACCGAATTTGGAAACTGGCTGACCAGTGCACAGGCCTTCAGGGCTTCCTGGTTTCCCACAGCTTTGGTGGGGGAACTGGTTCTGGGCTCACCTCTCTGCTGATGGAATGTCTCTCCGTCGATTATGGCAAGCAGTCCAAGCTGGAGTTCTCCATTTACCCAGCCCCCCAGGTCTCCACAGCTGTAGTGGAGCCCTACAACTCCATCCTCACCACCCACACCACCCTGGAGCACTCTGATTGTGCCTTCATGGTTGACAACAAGGCCATCTATGACATCTGTCGTAGGAACCTCGATATTGAGCGCCCAACCTACACTAACCCTAACCGCCTTATTAGCCAGATTGTGTCCTCCATCACTGCATCCCTCAGGTTTGATGAGGCCCTGAATGTTGATCTGACTGAATTCCAGACCAACCTGGTTCCCTATCCCCGCATCCACTTCCCTCTGGCCACATATGCCCCTGTCATCTCTGCTGAGAAAGCCTACCATGAGCAGCTTACTGTAGCAGAAATCACCAACGCGTGCTTTGAGCCAGCCAACCAGATGGTGAAATGTGACCCTCGCCATGGTAAATACATGGCTTGCTGCCTGTTGTACCAGGGTGATGTGGTCCCCAAAGATGTCAATGCTGCCATTGCCACCATCAAGACAAAGTGCAGCATCCAGTTTGTGGACTGGTGCCCCACTGGCTTCAAAGTTGGCATTAATTACCAGCCTCCCACTGTGGTCCCTGGTGGAGACCTGGCCAAAGTACAGTGAGCTATGTGCATGCTGAGCAACACCACAGCTATTGCTGGGGCCTTGGCTCGCCTGGACCACAAGTTTTACCTGATGTATGCTAAGTGTGCCTTTGTACACTGGTATGTGGGTGAGTGCATGGAGGAAGGAGAGTTTTCTGAGGCCCATGAGGGCATGGCTGCCCTTGAGAAGGATTATGAGGAAGTTGGGGCAGATAGTATTGAGGGAGAGGATGAGGGTGAAGAGTACTAACCTGTCAGCTTTGATGTCACACTCCAATGTCTTGGTGTTGTCTTATTTCTATTCTGTGAAGTGTTGTGTTCTAAATTTTGCAATAAAGTTGTTTTCATTTTTAATGTAAAAAAAAAAAGAAAGAAAAAGATTGCAAACAAAAGAAATGGAGGAAAACAAACAACTGGATATAGAGTTCAAAACCACAGTGATAAGGTATTTCAAGAGGCTCCTAGAAAAATCTAGGGCTCTTGCCTGAATTTTCTTAAGTTTAATGTGTATAGGAATCTATGGTGGGCCTTAATAAAAATGCAAGTTCCTGAGCCTCAAGCCCATTGATTCTGATTCTGTGCAGCTGGGTGGGGTTTGGGCATCTGCATTTACTAAGACCCCCTGTCTCCACTCCATGTTTTCTGATGCTGCTCTGGGCTCATTTAGTTCCTTGAGTTGAGTGGAGAGGCTCACAGTGAAGGTAAAGTCTTCTAGCTGCCCAGTAGCAGAGGCAGGGGAATTCCTTAAGATCATGAGACAGAAAGATGACAGGGTCTATTTCCAGAACATATTAGTTAATGGCTGGGCCTCTGCTGGTGTGGTGCATAGGGGCAGCAGATTAAGGCTGGAGCCAGGGAGCATGGTTGCTTGGCAGTGGTAGTGTGGGTAAGTTCAGGCAGCAGGAGCAAGTGTTAATAGCAGAGCCATCTTGTTCTGGGTTGACTGGGGGTTCAACAATGAGCATATTGTAATTGTTATCATATACCAAACACCCCAATTTTACTGGATTATATAAGCTTCAGGATTCTCAAATTGTTCACTTAAAAATGAATGAGATGGGATCTTCTTTTCCCATCTTGGTGAGAAGAGGGTCAAGCAGAAAGTTAGAAATATAAAGAAATTATATCTTTAATATCCAGTATGGGGTGGCAAATCCATGTTTATGCCTTCATTTTTCCTATTTGTTTTCATTTTCAAGTTGTTTGTTTCCATTTTGTTAGAACAAAATAGAAAAAAAAAACAACCACAATTTAGCAAGGCTCAAAAACACTTCAAGGACATCAAAGTACATATAAAAACAGTAGGACAGGGGTGTGGATTTCCCCCAAGTTAGAGGATTAGTAGTAATGGAATGGTCTTAATAAATAGATGTTTTAGCAAAATTCAGAAGCATTGAAGACCACTGAGATGCAAACAGGTTTATCCAGCCCATGCTGCTGAGAGGAGCCCAGTGAGAGAGTACAGTTCACTCAGGTGGACAGCTGCAGCTGCAGAGCTCACAGAGCAGAGATGCAAGTCACGAGGATGCAATAAGCACAGAGCTGGGTCTCAGCCCATCCTCCTCTCCCCGCCCAGCTCCTCCAGTCCAGGCACCCTGGTACCTTGTCTGCCTGCAGCCCTGCTCCCACTGCCACCGATCCCGTGTGCTGATGATACTGGCCCTGCTTGCACCCTTGACAGTGCAGAACAATTGGGGCCAGCACCAGCAAGAGGGTGCGAGTGGGGCAGATGCCGCCAGTCAGGAGCGGGGGGAGGTGGAGAAACTTCAGGGGCAATCAAGACTGGCAGCCGCTCACACCTGCTGATGGCATCAAGTGATTGGGACTGGCGCTGCGTACCAGCAGTAGGTGTGAGTGGTGGCTCTAGTGCAAGCTGCAGGTGCGAGAGAGGCCAGCTCTGTCAGCAAGTGCAAGCGTTGGGTGGGACCGTGGCATGCCGGAGCAGAGAATTTTCAGTAACCACCAGAGTCTCGCCCCATGACAGCAACCAGTGCCCCACCTGGGTCTGGCATCCCGCTCACCTGCTCCACTATTTTGCAGGGGCCAATGCCCACCATGTTCCATACATGCCTTGGTGTTCAGCACATGCCATAGTCACCAGTTGTTTGGTTGTCTCACCGTTTGGTCTATTTACATATTAGCTTTTTGTTATATAGGATTAGTGAAATATGGGTAATATGTGTGAAAAGTTTCTGGATTCTTGGCTTCATTAATTGAGACATAGTATATAGTTTTCTATTGGTACATAACAAATTGTCACATAAGAGCTTAAAGCAACATTCATTTATTAGTGCATGTTCTTGGGGCTGATGTCTGGCGTGGCATGCTGGACTCTGCTCAGGCTATCCAAGGTGCTGGCTGGGCTGAGTGCTTATCTGGAAGGTCTGTGGAAAACCCCACTCCCAGGCTCAGCCTTATTGTTGGCAGAATTCAGTTCCTTGTGTTTGTAGGATTGAAATCCTTGTTTCCTTGCTGGCTGTCAGCTGAGCACCTCCCCCAGTTCCTTAAGGGTACCATATTCCTTGTCAGGTGGCCCTTCAGTTTGTTAAACTGTCAAACTTCTTTGACTCTCTCTGACTTCCTCTTCTTCCCCTAGAGCGCTCTCTGCTTTAGATTAGGCCACTCAGGTCATCTTCCTATTTAAAGTCATCTGTGCCATTGACTGTAGTGATCTTTCACGATTTTGTGGAGACTGTGGGGCCATTTAAGAAATTCTGCCTAGTATGCATAGGAATCCCAAGGAAAACAGTTAAAAATGAACTGATAGGCAAAGACTCAACCTGGGAGTACTAGTACATAGCACAAGCAAGTGGATGATAGGTCCCAATTAGCCTGGCTTAATTACCACAACATGAAAATAGCAACTGTTCTATTTCTGGTTTATTTTTCTAACCTATGATAGGCTGGAAAACTAAGTAACAGAGTTTGTAAGAATTGTATGGTAAGTATTGCTGGCCAAGCCTGAGCGAGAGCCTGCAAGGTCCAGGGAAAGCATTTTGCAATGGCTATTCTTGTGCTAAAGAATTTTTCACTTACTTCTAACTTTCTATATATCACCAGTAAAAAAGGTAGTCTGGAGATAACAGTATTATTTGTTGGTCTTATATAGACAATAAACCCAACAAATGTTTTTTAAAATTTATTTTTATTTATTATTATTATTATTATTATTTTATTCTTTAAAGTATTACAAATAGTAGTGCATATGTTTTCCTTTTCTCCCCATTGTCCTCCCCACAGCCTCCCCTATCGCCCAGCACATGCCCTCACCTGCCCCCCTGCAGCAAACAAATGTTTAATTAATGCCTTTCATAGGCCCAGAACACACTGTTGTGCTTACTAATTGTTTTGTATATTTATTGTTTTGTAAAATATAAATAATTTAGAGAAAAATGTATTTCATAGAATCTTCATTTATTAATTCATTAAAGTGACAGATAAGTCACCTTAGAAAATGACAGTAATAAATATTTTAAAAATTACTTTCCATCTCATTCCATTAGGAAAAAATATTATTGATATTAATACAAGAGAGGTAAACTCTTTTCCTAGTAAAAAAATCCATATATTTCTTTATTTTAATATCTGCTTATATTTTCAGTTTCACTAACCCTATAACTGACTTTTTATATTTCATTCTATAGTTTCCTTTATTCCATAGTGTGAAACAGTCCACATTAGGAGCAAGTGAAAATTCTTATAACACAGCCTATAATTTCTTCTAGTTTCCTATATATCTTTTATTCATTTATTTTTGTTTATTCACAAATATTTATTTAGTGTCTCCTATGTCCTGTCTGTGCTGAGAGGTTTTACAACATTGGTTTGATAATCTTCTGTGGCTTCAACACAGTCATTCACACTTTAGATGGCACTGTTTACTCTGCCTGTGGTGTTTTTAAAAATATATCTGGCTACTAAATATTGAATAGAGCTTTGGCAAATTTGCTCAGATTATGCTAAACTCTTTATATGAATGAGTATAGGTAGCAAACCAATGTTATATAACCTCCCAGCACAGGCAGGATAAAAACAAAGAAATTCTTTGCCCACTAACCCTCACCCTCATGAAAACATCCTTAACAAATTCCCTGTCTCATTTATTCTCTAACTCTAGAATTATAGACATCTTTATTGAAACATACTTGGGGCAATGTCTTCAACTTATTTTATGCCCAATAAAACTGGTTGAATTTTAATGATGAATAATGGGAAAAGGATGGTGGTTGGGAATATGGAGAGGGAAAGTACCTTTATTACAAATGTATCTGATTTTTTTTATATACCTGGTTCCCCCCCCCCCAAATGTATATGATTTACATTATATTTAATCAGGGGAAATAATACTGAATCCATATAAAATAATGGTGTTGGTGAAAACATGAAAACATGTCATGCTCTTAAGAAGAGAAATTACCTCAAACCCAGTTTAAAAAAATAATTGTAAGTTGTATTAGTTTTATTCACAACTAGAGGCCCAATGCATGAAATTCATGCATGGGTAAGGTCCCTAGGCCTGGCCAGCAATCAGGGCCAATCATTGGGGTTCTCAGTGGGGCAATCAGGGTCCACTGCTGGCATCCACCTTGACTGGGCTGGGGCCAGCTCCTGCATTGAGCGTCTGCCCCCTGGTGGTCAGTGCACAGCATAGTGATATCATCTCGCCATTCAGTTGATTTGCATATTAGGCTTTTATTATATAGGATGTGTTATTTTTAGGCCAGAAAACAATCCTTAGTGTATATTACGAAATTAATTACAACAATTAATAGCATTATCATCTATGCATTTATTTTTTACTGTGAAAAATTTCAAACATACATAAAATTAATAAGAATAGTATATGGCCATCAATAGTGAACAATTATAAAATTTGATATACCGTATATATTTAGTTTTTGTTGTTGTTGTTAATCCTCACCCAAGGATATTTTCCCATTGATTTCTAGATAGTAGAAGGGAGGGGGAAAGACAGAGAGAGAGAAACATTGATGTCAGGAAGATACATTGATTGGTTGCCTCCTGCAGGGACCGAGCCTGGAATTGAGAGATCTGCTCTTGACCAGAATCGAACCTGGGACCCTTCAGGACGAGAGCCAATGCTTTATCCACAGAGACAAAACTGCATTTTTAAAGATATAATCCTAGCCCAATCTGATGGTCATTTGGATAACATGTGCTTTATTACAATTAAAATATGTTTTTAAATGTATTGAACATTGCCTTTCGATGCAACATTTCAATTTGGTGGCACATGTTTATTAGCTTTATTAAAAGTGAGGACTTTAGTCCTGGCTGGTGAGGCTCAGTAGGTTAGAACACCCTCTTGAGCACCAAAGGGTCCTGGGTTCAATTTCTAGTCAGGGCACATACCCAGGTTTTGTGTTCAATTCCCAGGAGGCAACCGGTCAATGCTTTTCTCTCACATTGATGTTTCTCTCTCTCTCTCTCTCTCTCTCTCTCTCTCTCTCTCTCTCTCTCTCTCTCTCTCTCTCCCTTCCTTCCTCTCTAGAATCAATAGAAAACATATCCTTGGGTGAGGATTAAAAAAATGTGAGGACTTTAGCACAAGTAAACTTCCATTACACAAACTTCAAGGAAAACTATACTCTTATTTTTTTGTATGGTAACTATTCCTGGAAATAAGAGGGCTTTCAACTGCAACATAAACACAGTTAAGTACATAGACTTTTTCACATGATACAGGTACAAAAATATCATAATCAATATTTTCGAACCTGTAACACACGCCAAGCACTATATTGAGAGCTTATAAGCACCCACTCTTCAAACAACCTTTTTATATTTTCTTGTTTCCTCCATCTTACAGATTAGGATGCTGAAACTGAGATGAGTCCAGTCATCCAACAAATATTAGACACAGTCATATTTGTTAAACTTGTGTTTTATTTCTATAAGTGATGTTTTTTTAAGCATGAAAAATTTTATTCTTACCACTGATAATCAATAAATGGTGTATAATAAACATAACATTTTGTAATCATTATTTAAATGAACGAATGTCTACATAAACAAACAAGAAGAGTGAGTCCTGATGGGAGATGCATTACAACCTGCGGAGGTCCTAAGAAGCCTGCATAGGTCCCGGGACCAAGGGGTGCGAATAGGGCAGACTCTCCAAATAAACAGACAACCCAAGACTTCCAAGGACATTTATTAAGTGTCTTGAATTTCAAATCCACATTTTGCAGTTTCTGTATATAACAAATTAAATAAATATTTCATCTTATTGGCTTTATTTTTAAATGGATAATTAGCAATAAAAATAGTGACTTACGTGTCAACAGCAATAAGTTTCTTTTCTCCATTGTCAGAGGCATAATTCCAAGTTGTTTCAATAATTCCAATGTAATAATGCTTTTCTTTTGCCCAGGCTGGGATACTATGTAAAAATAGAAAAATACCCAGCAACAAAATCTTCATTTTCTTCTCTCTTGGAGCCCCAGAAGCAGTAAAGTGAAATCAGGAGCAGGCAGTTTTATAAGTAAGACTTTATCCCTTTATTTGCTTGATTGACACAATTTAATGTTGCATAAGAGCAAAGTGTTTCGTGAAAGCAAATAACATTTTCCGCTTTCGCTCAGTTCTCGTAAACCCAGAAAAAAATTGTTTTTCATTGCCAAGCTTCTCTGATTACACATAAAAAGTCAACAGCTATTGGTGGGGGACTAGAGTGTGCACAGTCTGTGCCTTTTCCACTCACTGTGTAAATTCCAGGAGGGCAGAGATCACCTCTAAATGCTCCTTTTGTCCCTCCCCAAGGTGCCACAGTACAATGCCCTGAACACTCTGCACTTTTAATCAACAGGATGAAAAGTATGCAAAGTGGATCAAACTGTGCTCTTTACTTTTGAAAAGCCTAACAATACTTAACTGCAACTTTATGAATTGAAATATGATCTTTACCATGCCAAATTTAAGTTGTGAAAACTAAAAAATTTATCTTGAAAGATTTGTCTATTTTGTAAGTTCTGAACATATCTACATAGAAAGTTTACAGATTACTCTGTATTGCTGTCTATAATCAGTGGCAGAGCATTAATGGGCTTGATAATTCTGTTTTGATCATCAAAGAAATCAGACATGAATCAACCTGTCTTCAAAGGTGAAGGTTGGTCTTAATAAATACTAGAAAGTGCCCATTTTATTAATGTGGTATTTCTGTCTTTGACATGGACATGAATTTTGGGGTAAAGACTTAACAAAAAATCCTGTCATTTTTCATGACATATTTGTCTAAAAATATAAGGTAATGTTTTTTTTTTTTTCTTAGCTGAAGAGAATCCTGAAGATAACAGTGCACATCTTGTGCTAATATAACCTTTGCCTCTAGAATACAGCAGTGGTAGTATTTACCAAAAGTTGTGTAAAGAGTTTGGGATAAGAGACAGCATCCTGGTGTTCAAACAATTCATTCAATTAGCATTGCTTTATAGGCCATTGCTAAGCAATAGGGACAAAACAGTGAACCTCTACCCTTCTCAACTTACATTGTACTTGACAGAGATGGATAGTATACAAATAAAGAGTGAAAGACAGAGAATTAGCAGCAAGGGTTATGGAGAAAAGTAAATAGGGAAGAACAATGAAAAGAGCATGATGAAGATCAAAATCTGATGGGAGCCATTCGACTTCGGGCAAGGTACTTATCAGAGCCTCAGTTTCCTCATCTGTAAAATCTCACAGGCCTGTTGTAAATCCATTGAAATGATCCGCATTAAGGTACATAGTGGGGATTTCTTTTCACCAGCTAATAATCATCTTAACCAATTGTTCTGTTTCAGAAAACTGAGTCACAGTACCACCCAGAATGTCCTCTCACTGAAAGGACGTGAATGGGGCCAAAATCTTGCCCAGCTTCACTGTCAGGCTCTGTGCCTTGCAAGATGCTGTTCTTTTTAAAAATACAGAATTGTACACTTGAAATCTATGTAATTTTATTAACCAATGTCACTTCAATAAATCAACAAGAATTCAAAAATTAAATTAACTTAAAAATTGGTCCACACAGACAGGGCATCTTCCAGCAGTCCAGAGGAAGGGGGCTCTTGTTTCAAATTGGCATGAAACCACTGGCTTGAGCCAGCAGATTCTGGGCACCTCCTTTCTCATTCTCTCCTCCCGTGCTCCAGCTCAGCCCTGTAGGTAGAAAGGATAGTGGGGATCAGTGCACAGCTACAATCGCTGCAGTCACTCCTTCCATCAGACTCTACCGTAACGACTGCTTGGGTTGTGACCAAGGACTTTAGGATGTACATGTACAGCTCCTCCACTGTTAGGGTCTCTGAAGGAGGAATGCCTGAAGCCAAAAGGGGTGAAGAATTATGAATTTATTTTGTCATCTGGAAACTCAGATGGGCTGAGCCCCCAAATGGCTCCTGCACCCAAAGATGGGGAGTCAGAGTTTTTTAAAGGACTATAGGTGCATTTTTTTCTGGGCGGAGAATTACTTGTGCAGGTCCAGATTCTGGGAGACTTTGGAGGGGAGAGATAATGGTCTTAGCAAGTGGAATGTGCTCTAAGCAAGTGAAATGTCCATTGTGAAGTGGCCTAAAGGTCAGTTTCCAGGGCAAGGGGTATTGATTCAATTATTTGATCAGATCTAATATTCACACCTGTGGTAAAATGGCAAGTTCAGCAGAATCGCCATTTTAGGCTGTAATGCAGGAAGGGCATGATGTCCAAATTTCTGTTCTGTTCCATGATCACTACTTTTCCTGGTAAAAAGCATGCAGCTGCTGTGTGGCAGGAAACAGAAGAATTTTCGGAGCCTCAGATCTGTCTGAATAAGAGGAAAGGCCACCTTTAACATTACAAACCTCTTTATGGTGAGTCCAGGGTTGGTACCTAACAGTGAACTTTGAACAATGTTGCTGTTGAGAATTTCTGCGTTCAAAACAATGCTCACAACCAGCATGGAAGGCAGGAGTCACCAGGAGTGACTCAGAGACTCAGAGTATTGCAAGACATACCCTGAAAATAAGACAGTGTCTTATATTATTTTTTCATCCCAAAGATGTGCTAGGTCTTATTTTCAGGGGATGTCTTATTTTTCCATGAAGAAGAATACCGTACACATTTATTGTTGAACTAAAAAAAAAAAGGAAATTTATTACCTGTATATGGTACGATAGTAGTTGTCATCATAAACCAGCATAACCAGACAAACTGTGAATCTTACAGTATCAAGAATTTCTTGTTACTACCATTATTTCCATGTACAACATTCACTGATACTGATATTTACCAGTATGAACACAAAGTAAGATTTATTCAGTGACAGTCATGTCATCATCTTCTGGAACATCATCATAACAATCCAAATTCTGAGTTTCCTGGTGAATTTCTTGTGACTCTATATCTTTGAGAATCAGTGGACCAAATCTCTCTTGTTTAGCAATAACACTGTCCTTAAATGAGTACATCTTGTCAGGGTACGCTGCTCGTAGTGCATTTGCAATGCAACTGTCAGTGATTTTCTCTCATGAATTCTTCACCCAAGTCACAACCTCTTGCAGTTTAGGTTTCACAAAGTTTCCACGCTGATTTCTCTCCATTCTGGTTTCAATGTAGTCATTAATTTCCATGCGCAAATTGTCCTTGAATGGCTTGTTTATTGCAATACCAAGAGTCTGGAGATAGGTCGTCATTCCTGCGGGAATTGTTATTTGATCTATTTTTCTTTCATGAAGAAATTTCTTCATGTCTTTAGCGTGGTGAGTGCTGGCTGCATCCCAGACTAGCAGACCTCTGGCTCCCTCACATAACAAGCAGCAGCATTAAATTGACCCACTTCCTTATAACTGCTTGTGTGGCCCA
Source organism: Antrozous pallidus (assembly GCA_027563665.1). Taxonomy (NCBI): domain Eukaryota; kingdom Metazoa; phylum Chordata; class Mammalia; order Chiroptera; family Vespertilionidae; genus Antrozous; species Antrozous pallidus. The sequence goes on from CM050514.1 coordinate 115,609,000, forward strand.
GGCTTTTTCAGTTTCAAGAATAAAAATATTATTGGGGAGGTCTTATTTTCGGGGAGATGCCTTATATTACAGCGAGAGGCAAAACTGGAAGTAGGGCTTATTTTCGGGGGATGTCTTACTTTTGGGGAAACAGGGTAATAGAAGAGAGGAATCTGGATTGGACCAAGAGCCAGCCTCTTATCTATCTGTCAGGTCTTTACCTCAGAGCCCCAGGTTTGTTATAAATTATTACTATATACCTAAGTTAACAGTTTAGTAACCTGGGTTACACAGCACATGTTTTAATCATTGTCCACAATTTCTTTTCTTGTCATTTTATGATTCCTGGTTTAGGCGAGACTTATCTGCATTTATGGCATCAGGATTCTGGGGTTGATAATGGTTAAATCAAAGAAACAGTTGTCCTCACAGAATATCAGTTTTATTTCTGTTGGGCAAGATGCAAATTACCTCCATTATTCCTCCTCCACAACATCAGAATTATTAAGAACAAACCAGCAAGGACAGTCTTTCCCTTTGCGAGAGGGAAACATGGGTATGAAACAGCAGGTCATTTTGTCCAGGGCGGCCAGATCACCACAGGGCTATCTTTTTCACAGAAAATTGTGTAACTGTAATTTACAGGTGAGTGTGGTCACATATAGAACTTTGATAATAAGTCCACTGAGTTGACCTTGCACAATGTGACTGTCCAGTTCATGGTTATTTAGGGAATGGTGACACAGAAAATGTCGTCATTATCTCTACCCCTTTGGTTGCCCACGAGTGGGGTCAAGGCCTTACTCACAGTTTCCTGCCGTGCAGAGAGGTCACAAGCAGGGAAGAGAGAAAGCTCAGACTCTGACCCAACCAAAGACAGTCTGCTGGTGTTGACATCGATGGTTCTATGGGAAGGGGGATTTTAAAAAATGGCATATGGATTCCAATTACTTCTTTGATTTTGTTCTCTCACAGCATTGAATGAAGTGGAAATTAAAGCATATGATGTATTAACAATGGAAAAGAAGCACAATACTAGAATTCTTTTTGCAAAATATTAAAGAATAACTTATACATGAAGCTTCATTGCATAGAACTTCAGTGTGTGACTTTCTTCCCTTGTCATCTCTAACCTCATTACCTCTTGCTTCTATACCACTATTCTGGGGTAGTCCACTCTGCATAGCACTTAGCACTTGGTTTGTGCCAGCTCTTAATTTATAAAAGGTGACTGAGTTATGACATGAAGAGGCCAAAGCCATTGTTGTCACTTGCAGTTTTTGTAGAAAGGAGAGGCACACATGAGGAGGCACCAGATTTTTTAAAGAGGCATAAGTAGAAGCCAGTGGGATGCATAGGCCACAAATTTTATTGCCAGTTTCTGCAAGAAAAGCTTGGCAGGCAAGAGTAAACATGGTTAGGATTGGCTAGTTTCAGTAATCCCAGCCCTGGTCAGTGTTACCCAAGAGTTAGAGCATTGGTCCACGTACCAAAGGGTCATAGGTTCAATTCCGGCCCCTGTTAGGGCATGTATGGGAGGAAGCAATCAATGTGTCTCCTCACATCTTCCTCTCTCTCTCTCTCTCCCCCTCTCTCCCTCCTCCTCCCTTCGCTCTCTCTAAAAATCAATGGAAAAAATATCCTTGGGTGAGGATCAACAACAACAACAAAATAATAATTATTATCTATATTAATAAAACAGTAATATGCAAATTGGTCATGAAGCCCTCACAGTAACAACCAAATAGCAAGCTGTGTGGGGTGACAAGGCTAGCAGGGGGGCTAGTGAGGGAAGACCAGACACCTGATCAGCAAGCTGCGTGGGGCGAACAGGTCAGTAAGAGGGGCAGTTGGGGGTGACCAAGCCAGCAGGGGGGGGAGCAGTTGGGAGTGACCAGGCTGTGGCGGGCGGGCAGTGAGGGGCAACCAGGCCACCAGGGGGTCAGTTGGTGGTGACCAGGCAGGAAGAGGGGAGCAGTTGGGGGCAAGCAGGCCATCAGGGGGTGGGCACTAAGGGGTGACCAGGCCGGCAGGGGGCGGGCAGTTGGAAGCGACTAGGCTGGGGGGCAGTTAGGGGCACTCAGGTTATCAGGCAGAGGTGGTTAGGGGTGATCAGGCTGATGTGGGGGCAGTTTGGGGTGATCAGGCAGGCAGGCAGGTGAGCAGTTGGATTGTGAGAGGGATTTACAACTGTTGGTTTTGGCCCGATCTCTGGGATTGAGGTGAAACCGGCAGTTGGACATCCCCCAAGGGGTCCCAGATTGGAGAGGTTACAGGTTGGGCTGAGGGGATCCCCTCCCCCATGTATGAATTTCATGCACTGAGCCTCTAGTAGTAGTAATAATGATGATGATGATGATGATGATGATAATAATAATAATAATAATAATAATAATAATAAAAATTCCAGCCGGTTTGGGGGCATAAGAACTGTCTTTAGTTATCTGGTATTTGTCTTTGGTTGATTAGGGTAGGGGAAATAGGGGCTTGGTGTGTGAGAGTTAGATAAAGAAGGCAGTTGGGGGTACGGACTTTGTTGTGTTTTTTTTTTTTTTTCTCACCCGATGATATGATTTTGTTGATTTGTGAGAGAGAGAAAGGAAGGAAAAGAGAAACACTGATGTGAATATCAATCAGCTGCCTCCTGTATGCACCCCAGTTGAGGAGTGACCCTGCAACTTAGGGATATGCCCTAACCAGGAATCAAACCTACAAACTTTTGTTACACTGGATGAAGTTCCAAACAACTGAGCCACTCAGCCAGGACAGGAGGTAAGGACTTTTGATGGTTGGTTTGCATATGAAAGCCTGGTTTTCCTACAGGTTGTTAACTGTCTCCAGGTTTTAACTAGTATGGGAGGGGTGGTGTCTCTCCAGACAGCAAGGCCCGCCAAAGATGTCAAAGAATCATAAAATATTAAAAATGAGAAACATGATTGGTACATATTTTATATCAGTTATCTGTTTATGTGACTGTCTCCTCTGTTTATGTGACTGGACCTCCTTAGGGCCAATGATCATGCCTTGTTTTGTATTCAATCCCAGGCACTTAGCATAGTGCTTGTCATATAGCTAGTAGAATTATCAGTATATTCATTTTTTTAAGTCCTCTTCTGGAGATAAATATTGATGTATTTTTGGGGTGAATTGATATGATGTCAGGGATTTTCCTTAATACTCCAAGAATTCATGCATTACAAAATTAAAAAGTTAAAAAGGTAAGAAGAATGAAAAGTCTGCCTTTGGTTTCAATTTTTATTTAATTCATAATTTATTAATTATTTTATTTTAGAGTTTTAAAAATTGACGAGAGAGAGAGAGAGAGAGAGAGAGAGAGAGAGAGAGAGAGAGGCATCGACGTGAGAAACAGAAACCTGGGCATGTATCCTGATGGGGAATCAAGCCAGCAGCCTTTCAGTGTACAGGATGACACCCAACCAGCTAAACCATACTGGCCAGGGCTGGTTTCATCTTTAGGGAGAACTTTTTATTTAACTAACTCCCCACCTGCAATATTTTTACTTCTTGTCCAAGGCAGAAGCTGTTTGTTAGTCAACCCACAAGACATTTCCGACTCCTTCTTCCTGTTATTTCCACTATAGAGATTACAAAAGCTCTTTTCAAGTCTTCCTTGCAATAGTCAAATATTAGCAGTTTGACCAATGAGACATCAGAAGTTGGCTAGAGCGCCTCAGCAGACTTAATGTTTTCCTTAGAAAAGATGTGATTTAGAACTACTCTCCCCCCCCGTTCTTTTCTGCCTTCAACCTGGATGTAATACCTGGAGCTGTAATAACCATTTGAAACCATGAGACAATAGTCACGAGGGAAAGGTCAAGAGAATTGGAGACACATCACCAAGTTGCTGGACTAGCCTTGGCAGCCACCTACCTCCTATTGAAAAAAATATTGAAACAAACACCATTGAGAATTCCTTCTTGGTTTGGTTTTTATGTTACTTATAGCAGGATACATCCCAACTGTTAATACTGCTAGATACAAAGTCATAGCATGAGTCCTATTTTGCTTCTGGAAAATTAGCACTTACACGTTCTATAACCTGTAGTCTTTCGTATATGAATGTGCATTTTAGAGACTGATTTAAATGCTTATCAATGCTATGATAATTTCATTCTTTTCAAGGTTTGCAAATGTTGCAGTTTATGGGAGAGTTTTTGATTTGCATTTTTTCCCTCTGAGCTAGACTTCAGTTTGAGCCTGCTCTTTCTCTAACTCTCACACACTACCCCACTGCTGTTGATTAGAAGCTTTGTTGCAATTTCACAGATTCTACCTCTGTAACCCAATTTACAGAAAGAAAAGGCATCTCACACACAGAATTTACCAACAAAACTTTTATTTCAAGCTAGTTTGCTTGGTAACTGCCATCAGTCTCCAGCCAGCCCTCTTGGACTCCTTCATCCCTAGAACTTTATCCTCAGAAGCTGGACTTCTGACTTCAGGGAGATATTTCTGCTGTTGAAAAGAAAGTTTCAAGAAGGACCTAAGTTAGAATATTGAAGTAAAATAGTTACATACCTTTAAGTAAAAACTAGAAAGTTTATATAAGTCTTAAGAAAATCCTTAAAAGAATAAAATCAGTAGCAACATTGCTGTCACTCTCCCATGTGGAAGAATGAGCCAGGTTTGGCTTTATGTTAATTGAAATGTTTCCCCAAGAAAAGTGCTATAAATGGGGATTTAGATCTTGGGCACCACACCCAAATCTCTTTTACTAAGAATGAGTATGATTAATAATAGGAATAAGTAATGATTATTATACTTATACTAGAGGCCCAGTGCACAAAATTCATGCATGGCTATGGTCCCTAGGCCTGGCTTGATTGTCCTGTCAGGCAGCACCTGGGCCCCGGGGCCCTCACTTCCCCCTCTCCCCCCGCCGCCCCCTGGCCTGAGTCACGGTGCCAGAGTCCCTATGCAGAGATGTGGTAAGTGCAGCTAGACACTGTGGGCCGGGGTGCAGCATGGACCTCTGGGTCATCCAGTGGTACGGCACCAAAGCCAGGCGGGCAGTGTGTTCTCTCCCAGCCAGCCCAGCAGACCGGGTCCTGCGTGAACCCACGGTGAGCCCGACCAGCCCCTGTGGTCTCAGAAGCCCATTGGGGCCAGCAGCACCTCCACTGCCATCTGCTGCCAGTGCTCATTGCTGACACCCACCATGTTCTGTGCCTCCCCCTGGTGGTCAGCGCATGTCATAGCGAGTGGTTGAACTCCCATTGAGCTCCTGGTTGAGGGGACAATATGCATATTAGACTTTTATTATATAGGATACCTTCCATTGATTTCAGAGAGGAAGGAGAAGGAGAGAGAGAGAGAAACATCAGAGATGAGAAGCATACATTGGCTGCCTCTTGCATGTCCCACACTGGGGATCGAGACCACAACCTGGGCATGTGCCCTGACAGGGAGTCAAACCTTGTCCTCCTGAGTCATAGGTCTACTTTGAACCACTAAGCCAGGCCTTTCAGGCTCTTGTTCTCATTCTAAAGGAGAGAGAATTAACACTTCAGAGGTCAACTTGCCCAAAACAGCCAAGTTACCCAGTGACAGAGTCCAAGGAAGGGGGGAGGACTGTTTCTAAACATGCACTCATGAGGCCTGTGAGCTAATCCGTTCAGCCCCGGGGAAGGGGGGGGGGGGGATAGACAGACACTGTCTCTGGCTCTTCAAGTGGCAATTCCTCGAGGCCGAGGCCCTCATATCCCCTGCATGACCCCCCCTCCCCCCCAAACCTCCCTACCTGCCATGAGAGCTGAGGAAGGCAGAAGATGGGAAGGGGCATCCTTGTTCAACTGGGAGGGGCGTGGGAGGGGAGGGAGGGGCAGATCTAAGAGTACCACAGGCCCAGGGTGATAATTAGAGGAGTGATCTGGGTGTTGGTCGCCCTGTCCCAGCGTCTCAGGAGTGTTTCTCTCTCTGGAAGCACCGTAGCATTGCCTTAGCCTGCGGGACTTGGGGCTGGTCTCGCCCATTCTGTTCTGTGGTGCGGGATCCTCTCTGCCCTGGAAACTGGAGTCGGGGATTGGAGTTGGACCCCCTGGGCAAGCTCTTTGCATTGGACCTGAGACCGTTTTTGTCACACCTGACCCCGGTCCGGCACAGCTGATCTGTGCGTCCACAGGGGGCTTCATTTTCCTAGTTTTCAGCATTTGCTTTCCATAATACTGTACATTCTGTTGTTGTTTTTGTTTTTGTACCAAAAATAAAACCATTTGCTTGTTTCCAGTAAGTACTTGCCATCACTGGAGGCGGGGGGGGGGGGGGGGGGGGGGGGGCAGTGCGTGGAGGGATCAGGGCAGCCGGCGGGAACGACCCGCCTCCGGGACCTCAGGGGGGAGGCTGGTCATGAACAGCCCACGTCCCTCGTGTGAAGCTCAAACTAAAGACTGGGCTTTACAGTCAGAACCTCAAAACAGATGGGATCTGACCCTGGCCCCCTGCCGGCAGCTGCCAGAGACACTGCCTTCCCAGGGGCCCAGTGGAGCATGGGACCTCCTCCCATCCCCCCCCCCCCCCCCCCCCGCATCATTCCTCCCGGTCTGGCTTCCCTCCAGCACACCCCAAAGCCGCCACCTGGCTGCCGCAGCTTCCGCTGTCTCCACACGGCCTTTGGGAGGGTGCTGTCGCCTCCTGCTGTCTCCCTGCTTCCTCTCCCACCTCAGTCTGCGCCTGACCAGAAACCAGTGGGTCCTCACCTACAGCCCTGGTGCCTCCCCCCGCACTCAGGGGATGTCAGGTTCTCAGAGGCCCTCGATCTCTGCAGATGTGCCCCCAGACCCATCCTTGACCCTCTTCCACTTGGCCTTGTCTAGTCCTGCTGCCCCCTATAGGCTGCCCTTCTGCCTGATGCCCTTCTCCAGGCGTCCCGCCTGGCTCTCCTCCATCTCTCCAGTTTCCCTCAGTGAGCCTTCCTTTGCCCCTCCCTCGCGGAGCCCCTATGTGGCTTCATTCCCATGTTTTCATGGTGCCTGTGCTCTCTAAAGGCTGCTGTTTCCTCCCCATACCCTTGTCCTCTCCTGGTGGACAAGGGGCAGTTCCTGCATTAAGCATCCGGTGGATTTGTTATTTTGGTCATCCCGGTCACTGCCTTTATATATAGATTAGCAGTATATCATTAATGGTATTAATATAATGCTATAGGTAACATTATATTTTAGGCTAGTAAGTTTGTGGTTTTGTGAGAAATGTGGTCCTTATATTCAGAGATGATTTTTGAGGCACTGTCCACCTGCACCTCCTTCCCACTTCAGCTGCTCTGTGCCTTCAGTCCTACAAGACACCCACATGGAAAACATCCACAAAATTTGAGAGTGCACAACATACTTAAAATAGTATATAATATACACCGAGTGGACGCATAATAATCTGACCACTCAGTGTATATTCCTATAAAATAAAAGGCTAATATGCAAATTGTCCCCTCGACCAGGAGTTCCACCAGAAGGCAGACCAGCCAACTGCCTGTGTCTCCTTCTCCTGGCCAGATTGGCTGGACCCCACTCAAGCACAGATTCATGAACCAGGCCTCTAATATATATACATACACATATATACATATATTCATATATACGTATATACATATATACATATATACATATACACACACACATATATATGTATATATATGTGTATATGTGTGTGTGTGTGTGTGTATATTTATATCCTATCGAATAAAAGAGTAATATGCAAATTGACCATACCTCTGCTACAACAAGCCACGCCAACCATTTAATCAGAAGCAAATATGCAAATAAACCCAACCAATATGGCTAGAGGCCACAGAGAGCAGGAGGGAGGCTTGGGTATCCCTGGCAATGGAGGAAGCCAAGCTTTCTGCCTGCCCTTGCCAACTCAGACCTCCACTCAATGCTACAAAGTTTCAATTATAGATAAATAAATGGCTGCCGCCAGGGAGCAAGCAGAAAGCTTGGCTCCACTCCAGGCTACAAAGTTTCAATTGTAGGAGAAAAATAAATCCCAGATACCAGGGCCTCTGCTTGGGTCACCTGGGGGCATGGCAAGCCTGAAAACCACCACCACAGGCCCCTCTCCCAGGTTGTCCCACGCCCCAAGGGAACCCCCTCCCTGATCCAGGACACCTTTCAGGGCAAACCAGCTGGCCCCCAACCATGCACCAGGCCTCTATCCTATCTAATAAAAGAGTAATATGCAAACTGACCATCACTACAACACACAAGAGGGCTTCCCCCATGTGGTCAACGATCCTGTCCCCATGTGGACACAAGATGGCCACCACAAGATGGCCAGCAGGGGAGGGAAGTTGGGAGGGATCAGACCTTCAAGGGAGGTTAGTTGGGGGTGACCAGGCTGGCAGAAGAGGGAAGTTGGGGGTGACCAAACCTGAAGAGAAGGGCAGTTGGGGGTGACCCAGGCCTGGAGGGGAAGGCAGTTAAGGGCAAACAGGCTAGCAAAGGAGCAATTAGGCACCAATCAGGCTGGTAAGGGAGTAATTAGGGGGTGATCAGGCTAGCAGGCAGAAGCGGTTAGGGGCAATCAGGAAGGCAGGCAGGTGACCAGTTGCGAGCCAGCAGTCCTGGATTGTGAGAGGGATGTCCGACTGCCCTCAAGGGGTCCCATATTGGAGAGGGTGCAGGCTGGGCTGAGTGACACTCTCCCACCCCCCACCCCCTGTGCATGAATTTTGTGCACCAGGCCTCTAGTGTGTTATAATTTCCACACATACACACACTGAATGGCCAGATTATTATGCATTCAGAGATCATAATAATCTGGGCACTCAGTGTATATCTATAATAATAAATGTGTAATATGCAAATAGAATGAATGGCTGAACAGCAGAATGACCACGGTATGATACCCACTGGCATGAGGCCAGCCAAGACAGGTGCGATGTAATTGGTCGGGGGACCCACTATAGCCTGATGATCACCCTGCAGAGGGAGGCCCCTGCCACTGACCAGCAGGCTGTGGCAGGTGGGCAGGCCATCTCTCTGCAGGGAAGATCCATTGTGGGGCTTCCAGACTGTGAGCGGGAGCAGGCTGAGCTGAGGGACTCCCCCACCTCACCTCACAGTGCATTAATTTTATGCACTAGGCCTTTAGTATTTATCATTTTTCCTGATCTTGAAAGTAATTTAAACATTAGGGTAACCTTGAAAGAAATGGAAAAGTACAATAAAAAAATAAACCTCAGTCATAATTTTACCACTTAGAGAGTCACCATTCATATTTCAGTAATTTCTGTTCAGTCAAAGATAGATAGATAGATAGATAGATAGATAGATGATAGATATAGATATAGATATAAATATATAGATAGATACATGAGATATAATGTAATATACAGAGAATTTGAATATTTCAAATACTATTTTGTAGACATTTTATCACTCAATATTATATTATAAGCATTTTTCCATCACAAATTTAAGGCATGATATTTTTATGTTAGATAGCACTTTAGATAATAAGTGTAGCAAAACTTAGTGTAGATGATTTGCTTGTTTTCAGTTTTCCATTAGCATGAAATAACAGAGTAATAAATGTTTTTCGGCATTGTTGATAATTTTTTGAGATCAACTGCCTGGTCAAATTATTAGAATTAGTGTGTCCAAATATTAGAATTATTGTATCAAAAGACCAAAAGATAATGACTTTCATGGAAAACTTAAGTAACTGACAAATTGATTAAAATCACAGTAACAAAGATACTATTTTTACACTGATATTGCTAATAAAGTGGAGAAAAAGATACAAATGAGAGGAAATCAAGTGTTGCTTGAATGTGAAAAAAATTGGAATCATTATTTTATTTCTTGAGAGCTGCGGAAACATTGTATACTTTCCCAAAACTTTATGTAATATGTACAGTTATTGATTGCAAAACCAAAAAATGAAATCTTTGCCAAACTGACAGCTTCCTCGCTCAAAAAGGTGTCTTATTGTTGTTTAAATCATATTTTTTAAACTAGAGGCCCAGTGCACAGGAGGTAGGCCCAGCCTGCACCCTCTTCGGACATACCTTGGACCCCTCGAGGTATGTCCGACTGCCCGTTTAGGCATGATCCCATCAGGCCTAAACGGGCAATCAGACATCCTTCTCACAATCCAGGACTGCTGGCTCCAAACTGCTCCCTGCCTGCCTCCCTGATTGCCTGCTCACCTGCCTGCCTCCCTGATTGCCCCTACCCATTCTGCCTGCCAACCTGATCATCCGCTAACCATTACCCTGCCAGCCTAATTGATGTCTAACTGCTCCCCTGCCAGCCTGTTTGCCCCTAACTTCCCTCCTCTGTTGGCCTGGTCATCCCTAACTGCCCTCTCTTGCAGGCCTGAAACCTCCCAATGGTCCTCCCATGCTGGCTATCTTGTGATGGCCATCTTGTGTCCACTTGGGGGCAGGATCTTTGACCACATGGGAGCAACCCTCTTGTGTGTTGAAGCGATGATCAATCTGCAAATTACTCTCTTATCAGATAGGATAGAGCCTGGTACATTGGTGGGGGCCAGCTGGTTTGTCCTGAAGAGGGTCCCAGATCAGGGTGGGGGTTCCCTTGGTGCATGGGGCAGCCTGGGAGAGGGGCCTGTGGTGGTTTGCAGGCTGGCCATGACACCCAGTGACCCAAGCAGAGGCCCTGGGATCTGGGATTAATTTATGTTTTACAATTAAAACTTTGTAGCCTGGAGCAGAGCCAAGCCTTCTATTTGCTCCTTGGCAACAGCCATTTCTGTTTGGGTTTACTTAAATTCTATAATTGAACCTTTGTAGCCTAGAGTGGAGGCCTAGGCGCTAGGGCTGCAGAAGCTTGGCTTCCTCCATCGCCTGGGAAACCCTAGCCTCTGCTCTCTCCAGCTCTGTGGCTGCTGCCATTTCTGTTGGAACATATGTATCTTCTATAGTTGAAACTTTGTAGCATTAAGTGGAGGTCTAGGCTGGCAAGGGCAGGTGGAAAGCTTGGCTTCCTCTATTGCCAGAGAAACTCAAGCTCTCAGTAGCCACAGCCATCTTGGTTGGGGTTTATTTGCTCCTGTTTGGCTTGCGGGCCTGGCTTGTAGGTGTGGTTTGATCAGAGGTGCAGTTAATTTGCATATTACTCTATTATTAGATAGAATGATTTGATTATTAGGAAGGTTAAACATGTTCAATTTCCATTTGTATTTCCTGTTCTATGAATTGTCCTTATCATATATTATATGAACCTGGAAATTACATTTACCTGAGTGTCTTTTATTGGATCAGAAATAGTTACATAAAAATAAAACCAGAGTTTCTTGGTGATCTCAAAACAATAATCTTTGAATGGAAGTGTAGCGTGTCACATCACATACATAGTCAATGGATTAGATATCCTTATGTAAACATTAAGTTTATCTAAATATGATCACTTCCAGTTAATTTAACTTACCTTTTTACTTCAATACAGTGTAAGTGGTTTCCATTCCATCATCAAGGTGACTGCTAACATGGCAATGAACTAACCAAATTCCAACATCTCTTGTATACATTTTTACAGTTTTATAGACCCCAGGAGGAAGGTCATAAACGTCAGAGTGATACAGTCCAGAATCCTTAACAGGGAGACAAAATATCATTAAATAGCTTATAAAAGGTATCGGTCAGCCATTTACACATTTTACCATTTTCTCTGACTCCCCACTTCTAACAGACTTTATTAAATGACAATTGGAAAGCACTATGTGCTGCTGCACCTCTCCTCTGAGTACAGCTTATGGTTTGGAGGAGGGGCAAGCCCCAGAACATTTCAGTGACAGGCCACAGGGAAAACATCTAACTCTAAAAGGGTTTTTGTGTCAGTGGTGGTGTTAGATGTCTTGTCAGCATCTCCTGCAGAAGAATGCGCTAGATTTCAGAAAACATCTGGTTTCATAAATGCCAAAGATTTTAACTGAAATGTTCCTAACTAGGAATGTAATCAGAAAAACTCATGGTTATGGAACACAAAGGAACTCACCTGGCTCCTGCAGCTCCATCTGCCTTTAGGGATTGGGGCTGAGGGTTGAGGGCCTGTATGGTGAATTTCTCTTCCCAATAGAGAATTTGATATTTAAGAGACTACTTCCTTGAAGGCTACTTTGATTTTGAAAGATGAAGCTCAAAGTCCTGGCCCAAACAGATTAGCAGGCATTTGGAAGATGTGGGATGTATTGGAGAGAGTAGCTCAAGATAGGGTCCAGAATTATTTGGAGATATAGGAGATGTCAAGAGAGTCTGGAGAGGAAGAATGCAGGAAAGAAGTCATGAGAAGGAGAGTGACAAGCAGGAGAGGCAGAAGCTCTCAGTGATGCATGGTGAAAGGGTAATTGAAGATATGAGTTGTCTAATATCAAATAAGCGCTTGCCATTACTGTGTAGTATTGAAAAAAAATAAAGCCTTTATTTACCCTCAAATTTCACTAAAAGTTTGTGACCCACAATGGCCTTGATTTTGTGGTTACTTAGGAGAATCAGAATTAAGGGAAGATGAGAAAATAGCTGCCGCAGGAGGTGAGCAGTAAGGGAGATGAACAGAAGCAGGAAATGAGAGCTGGAGGCAACTAGGAGAAATGTAGGCTCTCAAGACTCAAGGAGACATTGGAAGGTACAGAGGAGGAAGGTGGAGCCATTTCCCATTGGATGCAAAGTGCAAGCTTGAGTCATTGCTATTGAGGAAGTTCAATTTTGCTAAGGTGACAGTAATATTGATGACAAGATACATTTTAAGATGTAGAGCACAATATGAAATAATTTTAACTAAGAATTGACAATTGTTCAAGGCAATATGTACATGGAGCCTTGGCACTGAGAGCAAGTGTAGCCTTAGGAAACAGGAGACAGCTAGCTGGCTTGTACCAAGACCAGGTGAGTAACCCTGGAGGGCTGCTCTTTGCCTCCCGATGAGTTCCAGGGAGTAAAGCCCAGCAGCTACATTAACGCTGGACTAATTAAATTCCTTCTCTGGACCATCTTGTGATAATCTGTGAGGAGTTCAGTTTAAGTGGCTAGAGTGGAGAGGTGGTGGACTAGGCTCTGTGGTATAAATAGGATCATTCTTAAGGAAGGCAGTTTTGTGAAGCGGTTAAGAGTGAGGGGTTCTGGCATGAGATCCAGGAGTTCAAATCCTACTTCTTCCACTTCCTATTTGAAGGAAAATTATTTATCTTGTTAATCCTTTATTTTATTCCCCTATCTCAAAAGGATGTTATTAGGGTTCAATAAGAAATCTATGTAAAATATTAAATATAGCATCTGGCACATAGGCAGTACTAAATTAAAGATTAGCTATAATTATCATCATGAAATGTTATTATAAATACCACTTAATCTGACCTCTGTTAATATAATCACTTATATAGATGTAGCCCCTGAGGTATATGTAACTCTCTGATTTCCTTTCATCTCCACACAACACTTGGCATAGCTCTAAAAACTTCAGAGGCATTTGCTGAATTAAGCTGATCTGAACATCAAATATACTGTAGAGAACTTGGCCAAATTTTAATAGCTTTTTTGATCTAATTTTTAAAGCCCAACACAAACAATTATGAAATTAATAACAATTCTAATATCTAGGCTTTTCCTTAAAACATGTGGGGAGCATAGGTGCAAGTATAGAAAGGTCAAGATTGTTGGATCTGGGTGATGGGTAAAGGAGTGTATTATATTATTCTATCTACTTGATTATATAAAGTTCCCTACAATAAAAATGTTTTTAAGTTCCCAAATAGTTTAACAGGAATAAATGTGTTTACTAAAGGATAGGAAAGAAAGCAACACACCAGTAAAAGTTTGTGTAAGTTAAGTCATGTACTTATTTAAATGATTTCTATGATAGGCCCTGAGTATTAAAGAAGCTATGAGATAGTACATCTAGAATTCAAAAAGCTTTATGTGGAATTTCTATCAGTGTGGAAAACATGGAGTGCGTTATGCCAAATGGTTATATTAAATGTTGGAAGTGTCAAATGTATAAAATATAATTGGTCCTCAATTTTACAATGATGTTTATATAAGAGATTAGAATGGGAAATAAAGAAAATGCTTTTTAAGTAAATAAATAATCCTAAATTGGGAATAAAAAAAGGGAAAGATAAAATTGAAAATAGTTATTATAAATGAGAAAAATGGCTAGTCAAAAGTGTTCAGTAAAAAAAAAAAAACAAGGAAAAGTATGAGAGATGGGGTGAAAGAAAACAATTCATACAGAAGATATAAAGAGATTAAGAATACATAAAATAGAAACAGATGGTAAAAATCATATGAAAAGATACAATAAAGCCAGTTGATACCTAGTACCACATTTTTGTTTTATAAAAAATGTTGAAGGAATGACAGAAGTAGAAAGCCACTATTTGTAACCCCCACTATAAAATTTGATGTGGGTAAGGATCATCTATGGAACTTTTTAAAAAGTACAAGGTGAAAAATTATCCTATATAATAAAAGCCAAATACATTAAATGTCCAGTTGTCTAGTTATCCATTCAACCAATCAAAGCATAAAATGCTAATGATATGCTAAGGCCACTCAACTGCTCACTATGACATACAATGACCACCAGGGGGCAGACAGTCGACTGTTGGACCAGTTGCTATGATGTTCACTGACAGGGGCAGAAACTCTGATCAGTAAGTTAGCTTGGTGCTGGGGTCCAGCCTATCAGGACTCAGTGAGATGGGCCAGACACGCCCTGGAGCCTTCCTGTAGTCCCTCCCTGGGAGGCTAACCTCCCACAACCCTTCCTGGCCCCAATCATGCATGCACCAGTGGGGTCTCTTGGCCTAGCCTGCATCCTCTCACATTCCAGGACCCCTCAGAGGATTTTGGAGAGCCGGTTTCAGCCTGATATCACTCAACCCAGGAGGAGTGCCACTCAGCCAGAAGCCAGGCTCATAGCTGGCGAGCACAGCGGTGGTGGCAGGAGACTCTCCTGCCTCTGCAGCAGTGCTAAGGATGTTCAACTGACAGCTTAGGCCTGCTGCCGCCTAAGCTGTCAGTTGGACATCCACTGAGAGCTTCCAGACTGCGAGAGGGTGCAGGCCAGTTTGAGGGACCCTCCCACTGAGTGCATGAATTTCATGCATTGGGCCTCTAGCAGAAGAATAATATACATTAAAAAAAATCTCTTCATGTAATAGAGGGATAAGGACACATATGTAATACCTTAATCAATAAAGAAAAAAATATTTATTAATTACAATAGGAAGATGATACTTTTAAAATAGGGAGAATAGTATACATTATCTTAATAAAATTATCAAATTTAGCTTCACCGATATTAGAACCTATTGACAGCATAGCCTTTTGATATGATGTATGAGAAGTACATACTATTACCTATGGAGTGTTCTTGCCAATAATGTTAAACATGGATTCTATCATGAGGAAACTATCAGATCAATACAGAATATGGCACATTCTACATAACAACTGGCCTGGACCCTTCAAAAATTAAATTTCATGAAAAATCAAGACAAAAAGGCCGAAGGCTTATTTTGATTTTTAGGAAAGATATGACAACAGCAACCAAATGGTATGTATAAATGATTAGATTTTGGGTTAAAGAAAAACAATTATAAGGAGCATTTTGTGGACACCTGAGTATATTTTAATGGATTGCATGTTAGACTATATTATTGAATTAATGTTAACTTTGGAGTCTGATAATGTTATTGTTGTTGGGGCAGAGATTGTCTTTATTCTTAGGATGCACATATTTTATTACTTAGGGGTGAAGAGTCATGATCTTTGTAATTTTCTTTCAATTAGGTTCAGAAAAAAATATATAGGGATAAAGTAATTCTGGCAAAATGTATATGCCTGCTCAAGATACTTTTCTTTCATGTTTTATGTCTGAAAGTTTTTTTTTAAATAGATGAAATAGAAAGAGTAAAACTGCCCTAATTGGTTTGGCTCAGTGGATAGAGTGTCTGCCTGTGGACTGAAGAGTCCCAGGTTTGATTTTGGTCAAGGGCATGTACCTTGGTTGCAGACTTGATCCTCAGCCCTGGTTGGGCATATGAGGGAAACAACTAATCAATGTGTCTCTTTCACATTGATGTTTCTCTCTCTGTCTCTCCCTTCCACTCTCTCTGAAAATCGATGGAAAATATCCTTAGGTGAAGATTCACACACACACACACACACACACACACACACACACACACACACAATGGTACAACTAAAGATGATTATCAATGTCCTATTTACTTATTAAGTAAATTCATATTAGAGTGAGAAATGCACTTCATATATTGACAAGCATTTATAAAATGTCCATGAGTTATAAAAATCTAACTGTGTAATTATTTACTTGGATCTAATATATTATAGATTATATGTATTGAACATGGTTTGATCATTTCCTTTCCAGTCCTGTTACCTTGCCATGTAATTAAATGGAGTTTCCCAATGTTCTTACCGTATATTCAAAACTGTGGCCATGAAAGTGAACTGTGTGCAGGTCAAATTCACTCCCCATGCCAATCAGATAAAAATTCACTTCATCCCCAACATGAAATGTGAGACCTTGGTTATTTCCAAACAGTCTTCCATTAATTGCTGTGGGTAGACATAGTTTTATTATGTTAAAAAAGGATTTGAAATAATGTATTTAAAAAACAACAACAACATCTTATAGAAAATGTCATGGTGGAGTTTCAATATGGCTATAGAGTAAGTGGAACTACACTCACCTCTTCTGAGTGCCAAACCAGATTTACAGCTAAATTATAGTGCAATCAACCTGAATGACCACCTAAAGGACAGCTGTACTGCAGTGTTATATCCAAGGATTTATAGAAGGACCTATATAGAAACTGGTTAGAATGGTGGAGATATGAAAAGAGCTGACTCCTGCACACATGTATGGCAGCTGAAAAGCTAAAGGGATATCTGGGTTCCAAAAGACACCTCTGAGGAACATGGGGTCTCAGTCTCATTCCAGAACCCCCAACACAGAGCACCAGTGCTGGGAGGTAGAGCCTGCATAACATCTGGTAGTGAAAATCAGGAGGGACTCTGTCTGCAGGGAAGAGGAGGGAATCTGCTAGAATCCCAGGAATAATACACAGGAACTTGCTCCAGGACACTCAACCAGGCTCTGGTAGAGGAAAGGCAACTCATTTTACAGCACCAGCCTGGGAGTCTACTAACTTGGCCCTTAAATACCATCCTGTCAAGCTTGAGTCTGGTAGAAAGGAATGTTGGCTCAACCCAACAGGAACCTTTGTGTGTTCTTTCTTTGGAGAAACTACTGGCAGACACTCAGACATTGAGCTTTGAGACATTGAGCTATGAAACTTTGGAATGGGGGCGAGTTTTTACCTTCACCTGCAGGCTTGGCCAGCATCACTCCAAAAGTTATATCTTCCCAATTTCTGGTGGCCCCAGACATTGAGTTGATATCCGAGGGAGTGTTGGGGTGGGGCAGAGAATACCACTCAGAGATGGGACCTTTGAATTAAATTTCCCTCACATACTCTGGTCCAGCTTAAGTGGATATGGCTACATAACTAAGGGGAAGTATAAATTTCACTCCCTTCCCACAGGCTCTGTTGATCTCACCCTCAACAAAGGATTCTCTTTATCTATTTTTTAAAGTCCCAGTGGCTCTGCCCTGCTGAGCTTGCTCCTGCAGTGAGGAGAGCTGGCTACATCCAATCTGAACTGTTGGTGTACTTCTCCTTGGGGAGCTAGAATTAGAAACTCTAGCAGAGACTGAGTGGTATGACTCTGGAGTAGGGGACCACATTTTCTCTATTATGTGCCTGAACACACTGCCTAGGTAGAAGACTCACTAGCCCTGTACTCCCTACTCAATTCCCCACCCTAATGAGCTTGAAAGGGGCCATGGGGTATGGCAAGTTTGGGCCCTACAGTCTTTCTTCCAAAGGGTATAGAGGAAGTCCAGAAAACCTCAGAGGTGGTGGAGTAGCCAACAGTTGGATGCCAACCTCAGAGAACCTTGGACCTTTTACTGATCTGCCCTCAGCTCAGAGCTCCAGGAAGCTGACTCTTATACACAGCTTGAGCCCTCCCATACAAACTCAAGCCCAGTAGACAGAGCCACAATCAGTGACTAGTATGGTAGCCTAAGGTCAGTTACATACAATATCGGACATCAAACTGCTCCAGAACCCCACCCAATTGCCCCATAACCAACAAAACCACTGGTGAATATATATACACATACTAGGGCTTCAAAATCACCCAAACCTGACCCAACTAGCCACACAAATGGCACAGCCAAAGGGAGCTCCAGCAGGCACCAGAACCTGCTGGGAATAACTCCACCTTGGGAGGCAAACTTATACACAGTAAATAATTAGCCAGCCTGAGAGTTAACTCCACTCATGAATGGACCAATAGCATTGAAAACTCAACTACAACAGTGAAGGGCATAAAACCCATGCAAAAAACATTTCTGGAACATCTAGATCAAGTGATCTAGAAGACCATGCCATCAAAGCCAATAAAGCACATACATCAGGAAGACTTGAAAACAAGTTTGGAAGTCATAGTAGATCTACTTAATACACAGAGTAAAACACACACACACACACACAAAACAAACAAACAAACAAACAAACAAAAAAACAAAAAACAGACAAAATGGGAAGACAAAGAAATATTAAAGAACAAGAGAAATCCCCAGAAAAAGAATTAAGTGAAATGTAAACTACTAAAATAACAGATGCAGACTATAAAAGAATAACTATAAGAATGCTCAAAGACTCAGGGAAATAATGGATGATCTCAGTGAGAGATTAAACAAAGAGATAGTGAGTATTTAAAAGTACATAAAAACATAAAAAAGAATCATCCAGAAAGGAAGAATATATTTGAAGGAATCAACAGCAGGTTAGTTGAAGCATAGCACCAAATTTGGGATTTAGAGGACAATATAATAGTAAGGACACAAGCAGATCAATGAAAAGAAAAACAAATTTTAAAAAATGAGGGAAGTTGAAGGGACCTCTGGGATAACATCAAGCATAAAAACATCTGCATCATGGAGACACCAAAAGGAGTAGATTAAGCAAGGGATCGAGAACCTGCTTCAAAGAATAATGACTGAAAAGTTCCCTTATCTGCTGAAGAAAAACAATCACAGTTTAGGAAGCTCAGAGTCCCAATCAAGATGAACCCAAAGAAGCCCACACCAACATACATCATAATTATAATGGCAAAGGTTAAAGACAAAGAGAGAATCTTAAAGGCAGCAAGAAAAAGAGTTAGTTACAAGGAAGCTCCCATAAGGCTGTCGGCTGATTTCTTAACAGAATGCTTCAGGTCAGAAGAGAGTGGCATAAAGTATTCAAAGTGATGAAAAGCAAGGACCAACAAACATCACTATTCCATCCAGCAAAGCTATCATTTAAAATTGAAGGTGAAATAAAGAGCTTCTCAGACAAAAAGAAAGCTAAAGGTGTTCATTACCAACAAACAAGTATTGCGAAATATGTCAAAAGGCCTTCTTTAGATCTATCTGCCTTGGCTCAGTGGATAGAGCATTGGCCTGTGGACTGAAGGGTCCCAGGTTCAATTCTGGACAAGGGCACATGCCTGGGTTGTGGGCTTATTTCAGTGTGGGGCATGCAGGAGGCAGCCAATCAATGATTCTCTCTCATCATGAATCTTTCCATCTCTCTCTCCCTTCCTCTCTGATATGTGTGTGTGTGTGTGTGTGTGTGTGTGTGTGTGTGTGTATATATATATATATATATATATATATATATATATATACATATTTTTAAAGACCTTCTTTAAAACAAGAATAAAGAAGATTATATATACACATACTAGGGGCCCGGTGCATGAAATTTGTGAACTGATGGTGGGTGGTCCCTTAACCCAACCTGCCACCTCTCACATACTGGGAGCCCTCAGGGGATGTCCAACTGATGGCTCACCCCTAGCCTTCCCAAGGCCTAAAGCCTCTGGCGAGGCTTTAGGCCTTGGGCATCCAGCCATCGCCCTGCTCAGCTCAGCCCCGGCTGCCTTCCACCACCCAGCCCTGGGGCCTGGGCGTTTGCTGCCATCACCACCACCAACATTTCATCTCCACCCCAGGGGCCCTGGGCTCACGTCACTTGGTCCCGCCCCCACTCCTGATTGGCTGGTAGCATAGCCAATCAGGAGTGAAGGTATGGTCAAATTTGCATGTTTCTCTTTTATTATATAGGATATATATATATAAATAAATAAATATATATATATATATATATGAATAAAGATTAAATAGCAATAAATAAGTACCTATCCTATATAATTGAGAGCTAATATGCTAATGGTCATGACATCCTCATGCCATAATGACTGATCAGCAGGAGGTTAAGTGTGAATGCATGTCAGGGCAGAGCTGCTGTGTTGCTCCAGAGATGGGGCAGAAATGGGGAGGTGCCCAGAGGAGGTAGGACCATCCTGTGGAGGGGAGGACAGGGGTGAGAGCCTGTAGTGTCCCCCCTCACCAGTCCTTTGCTGCCCACTGCTCACACTCAGAGTGCCCTATTTCCCATCTGCCAGGCTGAGCCTCTACATTGCTCTGGATATGGGGTGGAAGCAGGGAGGCTCCCAGAGGAGGCAGGACCAGCCCGAGGCGACTTGCAGGACCTAGGCTGGGGCTTGAAGTGGCCAGAGAAGGCTGGAGGGGTTGGGGACAGGGCTAAGTACACTCAAGTTCTGGGTGCCAAGGCAGGGCACTGGGCAGGTTGGCAGGGCATGCACTGGTGGGCAGTGCCACATGATTTCATGCGTTGGGTCACTAGTCAATAATAACTTTAAGTGTGAATGGAATAATGCTTCAACCAAAAGACCTATGGTAGCTAAATGGATAAGAAAACAGTAACCCATACATATACTGTGTATAAGAGACCCACCTCAGAGCAAAAGATACACACAGGATGAAAGTGAAGGGATAGAAAAAAAATCATGCAAATGGAAACAAATAAACAAACAAATAAAGCTGGAGTAGCAATACTTATGTCAGACAAAATAGACTTCAAAACAAAGCCCATAAAAAAAGGCAAAGAAGAACATTAAATGAAACTAATAGGATCAACCCAACAGGTGACCTTGTAAACATATATGCACCCAACATGGTCACACCTAAATATATAAAGAAATATTGGTGGACATTTAAGGAAGAGATTAATAATATAGTCAAAATTGGGAATTTGAACACCTCATTGGCATCAATGGAAAGATCTTCCAGACAACAAACAAACAAACAAACAAACAATAAGGCAATAGCAACCTTAAACAACATTCTGGTTTGGATGGATTAAATCGATATTTAGAGAATATTTTATCCCAAAGTTGCTGAATATACATTCTTTTCAAGTGCACATGGGACATTCTTTAAGATATACCACATGGTAGGATACAAGATAAATTCAATAAGATTGAAAGCCTATCAAGCATTTTCTTTGGCCACAATGGTATGAAAGCAAAAATCAATTACAGCAAAAAACTCAAAAACACTCAAGTATAATGGAGGCTAAATAACATGGTATTAAACAATTAATGGGTCAACAATGGGATAAAGGAAGAAATAAAAAGTTATTGGAAACAAATGAAGTTGAATGCAAAACAACCTAACATTTATGGGACAGAGCAAAAGCATTATTGAGAGGAAAATTCAAAGTATTACCGGCCTACCCCAAGAAGCAAGAAAAATTTCAAGTAAACAATTTAATCCTACACCTAAAAGAACTATAAAAAGAACAACAAACAAAGCCCAGAGTAAGTAGAAGGAAAGAAATAATAAGATTAGAGGATAAATAAATGACATAGAGACTAAAAAATGAAACAAAAATCAAAAGCTGGCTCTTTGAAAAGATAAACAAGGCTTATCAACAAAAAATGAGAAAGGATCCAAATAAATAAAGAGAGAAGGATTAACAACTGACATCACAGAAATACAAAGGGTTGTAAGAATAAATATTAGAAACAACTATATGTCAACAAATTGGACAGTCTGAGCATCCTATTTAATAAAAGAGTAACATGCAAATTTGACCATACCTTCACTACGCCCACCAGCCACGCCCACCGGCCAATCAGGAACATGGGGGCGTGGCCGCAGTGGCCCGGGCCATGGTGGGGGGGGCATGGCAGAGGCGGCCGGGGCCTGGGGGAACCTGAGGAGGCATAGCCGATGTGCCCCGGGTCACGGGGGGGGGGGGGGGGCATGGCCGAGGTGGCCAGGGCCGGGGGCGCCTGAGGAGGTGTAGCCGAGGCAGCCCGGGTCACGAGGAATGTGGCTGAAGTGAGCCGGGCTGTGGGGGGGGGGCATGTCCAAGGTGGCCTGGGCCACAGGGGCATGTAGCTGAGGCAGCTGGGGCCTGGAGGTGCCTGAGGAGGCATAGCCGAGGCGGCCTGGGTCACGGGGTGGAGTAGCCTCACGGGGGGCATGGCTGAGGCTGTTGGGGCTGCGGGGTGGCATGGCCAATGTGGCCTGGGCCTCTGGGGGCCCTGGGGTGCCTGAAGGGGCATGTCCAAGGTGGCCAGGGCTGCAGTGGGGCCTGGGGGGTGGTGTCCAAGGCGGCCTGTGCCACGGGGGGTAGGGGGGGGAAGGGTTGGCTGAAGTGGCTTAGGCCTGGGGGTCCTGAAGGTATGTGTCTGAGGTGGCCCGGGCTTGGGTGGTGGGGCCGAGGCCTGTTCTACCTGGGGGCAAGCTGGCTGGGGATAAGACCCTGGTTGGAGGTGTGGGGGGTGGGGCTGGGATGGAGCCAGCCAGCTGCCCCATTGCAGAGTGATGGCTGGGTGCCCAAGGCCTAAAGCCTTGGCCAGAGGGCTCCCAGTATGTGTGAGGGGACAGGTTGGGCTGAGAGATCACCCACCCCTAGTGCACAAATTTCATGCACTGGGCCCCTACTTCTATATAATAAAAGGGTAATATGCAAATCGACTGAATTGTAGAACTGGTCACTATGACATGTATTGACCACCAGGAGGCAGATGCTCAATGCAGGAGCTGCCCCCTGGTGGTCAGTGTGCTCTCCATATGGGAGCGCCGGCTCAGCCATAAACTGGCTGATGGCTGGTGAGCACAGTTTCCTGCCTCTGTGGGAGTGTTAGGGATGTCTGACTAATGGCTTAGGCCTGCTGCTCAGGAAAGGGCTCCTGGATTGCAAAAGGGCGCCAGCCAGGCTGAGGGACAAATGTCATGCAAGGTCCTCAGTAGTGTATACATTTCTAGAAATATAGCATCTTCCAAAACTGATTCAGGAGGAAACAGAAAGTCAGAATAGACCAATTATAACTAATGAAATTGAAGTAGTAATTTAAAAAAATACCCAGCAAACAGAAGTCCTGGACTGGATGACTTCATAGATAAATTTTACCAAACACTCAAAGAACTAACACCTATCCTTCTCAAACTGTTCCTAAAACTTCAAAAGTAGGAAGAAATTTCAATCTCATTTTATGAGGCCAGCATTAACCTAATTACATAAACAGATAAAGACACTCCAAAGAAAGAAATTTATTGGCCAATATCCATGGTGCTAAAATACTCAACAAAAGATTAATAAACCAAATCTAGCAATACATTAAAAAGATCATACACCATGACCAAGTTGGATTTATTCTGGGGATGCAAGACTGGTACAATATCTGCAAATCTATAAATGAGATATACCATATAACAAAAACTAAAAAAAGGAACAACACAGGGATATCTGTTTTTACCACTCTTATCAGCATAGTTCTGGAAGTCCTAGCAACAGTGATCACTCATTATGAAAAACAAAAGGCATCCAAGTTGGAAAGGAGAAAGTAAAATTGTCATTTTTTGCAGATTGACATGATACTGTGTATAGAAACGCTAAAGACTCCACCAACAAACTATTAGAACTGATAAAATAACTTTAGTAAAATATCCAGATACAAAATTAGTATTAGAAATCAATAGTATTTTTATGTACCAATAATGAACTATCAGAAAGAGAAATTAAGAAAATCACATTTACTATTACAATAATAAAAATAAATAACCTAGGAATAAATTTAACCAAGGAGGCAAACGTCTGCACTTGGAAATTTATAGGCTACTAAATAAAGAAATTGAGGAAAATACAAATAAGCAAAAGCATATATCATGTCATAGATAGGAAGAATTAGCATCATTAAAATGTTCATACTACCTAAAACCATCAATAGAGTCAATGCAATTCTTATTAAAATGCCAATGGCATATCTCACAGATCCAGAAAAAATATTCCAAAAATTTATTTGGAACCACAAAAGACCCTGAATAGCTCCAGCAATCTTGAGAAAGAAGAATAAAGTTGGAGTTATCACACTACCTGATATCAAACTATACTCCAAGGCCATAGTAATCGAAATAGAATGATACTGGCATAAGAACAGGCAGATCAATGGAACAGAATAGAGAGCCCTATAACATATCCACACCTTTAGTATTTGAAAAAGCAGGCAAGAACATACAATTGGGGGGCGGGGGAGTGAGACAATGTCTTCAACAAATGGTGTTGGGCCCAGCCAGCTGGTGTAGCTCAGTGGTTGAGCATTGACTGATGATTCCTGGTCAGTGCATATGCCCAGGTTTCAGCTTGATCTCCAGTAAGGAGCATGAAAGAGGTAGCCAATTGATGATTCTCTCTCATCATTCTCTCTTCCTCTCTCTCCCTCTCTTTTCATCTCTCTGAAATCATAAGAACATATTTTATTTAATTATTTATTTTTAAAATATTTTTTTATTGATTTCAGAGAGGAAGGGAGAGAAAGATAGAAGCATCAATGATGAGAGAGAATCATTGATTGGCTACCCCCAACTAGGGATTGAGCCCGCAACCCAGGCATGTGCCCTTGACTGAAATCAAATCCAGGACCGCTCAGTCCACAGGCCCATGTTCTAGACACTGAGCCAAACCAGGTAGGGCAGTCAGAACATATTTAAAAAATGGTGTTGGGAAAATTGGACAGATACATGCCAAAAATGAAACTAGATCACCAACTTACACCAGATGAATAAACTCAAAATGGATAAAAGACTTAAATATAAGATGTGAAGCCATAAAAATCCTGAAAGAGACCATAGACAGTAAAATTTCAGACATTTCTCAAGCAATACATTTCCTGAAATATCTCCTTGGGCAAGGGAAACAAAGGAAAAAAACAAACAAATGAGACTACATCAAACTAAAAATCTTTTGCAAAAAGAATTGATCAACAAAATGAAAAGGCAGCGTAATGAATGGGAGAACATGTTTGTCAATGATACATCTGAAAAGGGGTTAATATCTAAAATATATGAAGTATTCATACAACTCAACGTCAAGAAAATAAATAATCCAAATAAAAGTGGGCAAAGGATCTGAATAAGCAATTCTCCAAAGAGGACATACAGATGGACAATAGCCATATGAAAAGATGCTCAATATCACTATTCAGAGAAATGCAAGTTAAAACCACAATGAGATACCACCTTACACCTTTCAGAATGGCCATCATTAATAAATTTTAAAAAACCAATACATGTTAGCAAAGATCTGGAGAAAAGGGAACCCTTGTGCACTGTTGATGGGAATGCAGATTGATGCAGTCACTGAGGAAAACAGTATGGAGTTTCTTCAGAAATTAAAAATGGAACTGTCTTTTGACCCAATGATTCCACTTCTGGGAATAATTCTGAAGAAATTTAAAACACTTATTTGAAAGAATATTTACACCCCTACATTTGTTGCAGCATTATTCATAATAGCTAACATTTGGAAATAGAACAAATGCCCATTGATAGATGAGTGGATAAAAAAGCTGTGATATATTTACACAATTGAATACTACTTGGCCATAAAACAGAAGGAAAGCTTACCTTTTGTGACAGCATGGATGGACCTGGAGAATATTATGCTAAATGAAATAAGCCAGTCAGAGAAAGAAAAATATCATGTATCTCACTTATATGTGGAATGTAACGAACAAAATAATTTAACAAACAAAATGGAAACATAAACATAGATACATAGACTGACAAAGGGGAGGAGGATTGGGGGAGTGGGTGCAAAAAAAAAGATGAAGGGATTAACTAAAAAAAATTAGCTATATAAAACACATAGACAGAGACAACAGTATGGTGATAGCCAGAGAGAAAGAAGTTGGGGAGAGGTGTAAGGGGGCAAAGAAGGGATATATGGAGTCAAAGAGATACTTTAATTTGGGCCATGGGCTCATGATATAGTGTGCAGTGATGTTTTGTTGAGTTATACACTTGAAACCTGTATGGTTTTGTTAATAAATGCCACCCCAATACATTTTTAAAAATAAAGTGTCATGGATGTTTAAAGAGGCTTTGAGGATTTCGAAGCAAGGTTGAGGACACAGTTAAACATGACTAAACACCCATTCATGGCTGTGTCTAATACTATTGAGTTTTCTTGCTTGAGCAAGTGAGGCATTAACTTTGCTTTAACACAATTGGGTTGAACTAGAATATTTCATAACTAAAGATACTTAAATTGATGGATATTTTAACATGTATATGTATTTAAAGTATATTTAAAATGATCACAAGAGGCTCTTAGAATGTTAGGGTTGTGTGTTCCCACTTAACTGCCTTAAGTCAAACTTCCATGATCTGTCACTGGTATGACTGAAACGCCATCTGCCTGAGGTCCCAGCTCTTCGTTTCTCTCCCTCTCTAATCCTCTATGTAGGTATGGTCTTCAAAGGGTAATAGGAAGAAAATATTAAAATGTTCCTTTTCAACTTTCTATTTTGTGTTTATTTTTTGAAATGTATAAAGTGCATTAATGCAGTATTAGAAAGATATAATCTATAACCATATATCAATGTAGGTACGGCTCTAATACTTTTAGCTGGTGGATAGATACAATAGCAAAAACAAAGAGACTGCTTTAGGTCAGTGCTTCTGAAACTTTAATGTGCACCTGACCTGGGAATCTTGTTAAAATGCAGATCTAACAAAAACAAACAAATGAAACCAAACACAGAAAATAACATGGTGATTGCCAGGAAAGGTGTTAGAGGAGGTAGAAGAGAGTAGAGGGGGGATAAATGGTGATGAAAGGAACTTGATTTGAGGTGGTGAACACAATAAAATATACATCCTACAGTGCCTCACACAACAAAAAGTTATCTGGCCTGAAATGTCACTAGAGGTGAGCTTGAGAAGCCCTGGTTTACATCAAGTCTACATTCTTAACAAAGTATTCAAGGTCTTCCACAATTCTGTTGCCTTTTTCTTTCCATGCGTTGTGTGACTTAGCTCACATTCCCTTTTCTACTAAACAGATTCTTATGCATTCTTAAATACTCAGTGTCTTCTCTCTTCATGACATTTTTTGACCTTAAAATAGGAATGTAAAAGACAGCCCTGTGTTTCTGTTTCAGTTGCAACATTCCCCCAAGTCAGCCTTGAATTGTAGCAATGCACAATCTGCAGCCCCAGACTGGGAACAGCTGGACAGAAGATGGCCCAGCTGGGTCTGTGTAACATGATAATTAGAATGGATGTAATCCTTAAATTAATTTCAAATTTACATATATTTCTTGCAAGGGGAAAACTAAGAAATTGGAAATGATCATATTTGTGTTTGCCTTATTTAAGTTTCCCTTACCTAGTCATCTTCCTGAGCTTGCTAAAGACTAGATTAAGTAAGATTGTGACTGAGTTATTTATGTGTTTGCAAGTTGAATAATTGTCTTATTGCTGTGATTCTAGATGAGGAAGGTCATAATCAAATGAGCCTTTTTACAATCAACCTATAAGAGAATTTTAATAAGCATGGGGATTTTAAAAACTCTATGAAAGTCATTCGATGATGGTTGTGGGGAGGAGTGCATGGGGCCTCGTGATCTCCAGTTTGCCTCAAACTCCACCTGTCCCTTTGTTCACCCAAGTGAAATGTTTGGAAAAGTGTTTAGTGAGGGCCTCTAGAAATGGCAGCTGATATTCCTGGTTTTCTGTTGCCTGCAAGGCTTAAGAATTTGCCACACTACTAAGATAGTGGTGTACAGCCCAGAGACCAGATCCAGCCCATTCATTGCATTTTTCTATGGCCCATGAGCAAAGAATGGTTTTTAAATATTTAAAAAATATTTAAAAAGGCAAATATTTCCTGATGTGAAAATTATATGAACTATAAATTTCAGTGTTCATAAATGAAGTTGTGTTGGCTCACAGCCACTTCTATTTGATTGCCTCTTGTCTATGGGGGCTTTTGTGCTATAAGAACAGAGAGGAAGACAGCTTATGGCAGAGATGGAATGGTACCTCTGCCCCTGCAGCTACCTCCAGCCCAAACTCTTTATTATCTGGCCATTAATGGGAAAAGTTTGTTGTGTGATATATACACAACTTTATGTGTCTATGTTTTCTAAACTGCTGAGCTTGACAAATTTGAACTGCATCTATTCCTTTTGTGGAAAACATGCTGTAGGCTACAGTTGGGGTGTCAGTTAGTGGACATTACCATGCATTTGATTGCTGAGCATAAAAGTATCATCATTCCGGTCTGCTTGGTTCGGTTCTAGAGAATAGGTGTTGATATTTTCTTCCAAGTACCAGGATTCATTCTCATTAAAAATCATGAAGTGGAGAACACGGTGAACTATGCTGGCTTTGGTGTTTTTGCGACATACTA
The DNA here is from genome assembly GCA_027563665.1 of Antrozous pallidus. Classification (NCBI taxonomy): domain Eukaryota; kingdom Metazoa; phylum Chordata; class Mammalia; order Chiroptera; family Vespertilionidae; genus Antrozous; species Antrozous pallidus. The sequence goes on from CM050514.1 coordinate 115,637,611, forward strand.
TCAAAGGGCCTACCAGCCCACTGTTAAGATCCTAAAGAAACAAAGCAGGTTATTAACCACACCCACGACTAAAAATTTGCCCCAATCAATAAAAAGAATGGAATCAAGTTTTGGTTTTAGTGAGATCAGATACTGAGGGTTTTTTGTTTGTTTGTTTTACAGATCCTGAGTTTTTAATTATTAGAATGCTAAGTCTGAGAGTAAGGAAAAAAACATGCTAAATCTTTGATTAAAGAAAAGTTATCATCTCATTCATTAGAGTTGAAGTTTAAAGAGATCAACAAACTCTTGGAATGAATTTTAGACACATTCCTCATTGGGTTTAGTTGTATTTATGAAAATATAATTAAAGAACCGAACTTTGGCTTTAATTAGAAATCCCTGGCATTGGAGTTGGTTGGCAGGGATTTTAAAGGTTTCAGATCCTTTCTCCTGTGATGGCTCTGTTCTCACAGTATCTCCAGCCAGGAGCCTTGGTTTGTTTATATAAATTTTATTTTGGGGTTGAATGTCTGAGTAGATTTATGTTCCAGTACAAAGTGGCCCAAATAGCTAAAAGTTCAAAGAGGGGACTCTTTAAAAAATGCAAATAAACTGTAATTCCAGAGTTGAGGATTTTTAAAAATATGTAATATGTATATATTTATTTCTATTAATCATAAAATTTTCAAACTCCATACTTTGTTTTCTGTTACTCAAATCTGACTCAATGAAGCAGAGGATGTTATAGAGACATTTTGAAAAAAAGTCATAAATATAAGTAATCATATGTAATAGTTTATTCTTGAAAGATGCAAGCCTATGTAGGATTAAAAGCTGAGCAATATTTAGGTTGCTTAATATAAATTTTAGATAGAACTAAGATTTTTTAAAAACAAAAAATAAACTTTTTCTTCCCTCCATTATAATTTCTAGAAGGAGATATAATGAAAACTAAGATTTGAGAGAAACAAAATGGTAGCAGAACAGATGGACGTGTCCTGAGCTTTGTCCCAAAGCAGATAGAATGAGCAACTAAATCAAACAACATCTACCCCAAATTGGCAAAGTAGACACAATTAGTGAACAATATGCAGCTGGGAAGTGCAGATACCTGAAGAACATCCAGGACACTGCGACCATGCAAGCAGCAGCCACATGAGCAGCCCATACCTACCCAAGGAGCAGCAACCCATGAGCAGCCTGCCCCAGGCTGAGGAGCATCAGTTTTGCAAGCAGCCTAACCCTGTCCCAGGGCAGCAGCCACACATAGCCCATACCTGTGAAAGGAGCATCAGCTGTGTGAGTAGTCCATCCCATTTGAGGAGCAGAAGTTTCATGAGCATCCCACCCCTGTCTGAGGAGCAGCAGCCCTGTGAGCAGTCAAACCCTATCTGAGGAGCAGCTGCACCAGCAGCTTGCCCCTAAAAGCCAGAAGAGCCAACACTGCTGCAAAAGGGCCCACCAGAAGAGCTGCTGCCAACAGAGGAGCAGCCACTGTTGTAACTGCCCGAGGAGCAGCCACCTCCTGAGGAACCACTGCCACCCAAAGAGAAGCCCCAGCATTACTGAACACCTAGATCCTTCAATGAGAACAAAAATGGGTAGACAAAGAGATTCCCCAAAGGAAAGAAAAGGAGGAAGTGCCAGGAAAGCAGCTAAGTGAAACTGAGCCATGCAATATGTCAGAAAAGGAATTCAGAATAAGGGTTTTAGAGTTCATAAATGGGATGGATGAAGAAAAAATCAGCTTATGTAAGAATCAAGAAGAAATAAAGAATGATAATACCTGCAATAAAAAACACCACGGAAAGTTTCAGCAGTAGACTAGTAGAAGTGGGGGTCAGAATTAGCAAATTAGAAGACAAAGAAACAAACACATCCAAACTGAACTGTAGTTGGAGAAAAAAAATTAAAAGACAGGAGGAGAGCCTAAGGGAGATTTGGGACAACATGAAACAAAGCAATATATGAAAAATAGGGGTGCCAGAATGACAAGAAGAGAAACAAAGTTTAGAAAAATTTTTGAAGAAATAATGTCAGAAAACTTTACCAATGTGGGCAAGAAAAAAGTCACACAAGCACAGAGAGTCCCAAACAAAATGACAGTAAAAAGACCTACACCAAGACACATCATACTTATGATGGCAAAAGTTCAGGACAAAGAGAGAATTATAAAGGTTGCAAATCTATCCAGCAAGGCTATAATTCCGAATTTAAGGGAAAATAAAGAGCTTCACCATCAAAACTGGATAAGGAAGATTATCACTACCAAGCCAGCAATGCAAAAAATGCTAAAGGGGCTGGTATAAAAAGAAGAAAAAAAGGGGGGGGGAAGAAGAAACACAAGCACAAAAAATAAAAATGGCTACAAACAAGTGGTTATCAGTAATAACTTTAAATGTAAACAGACTAAATGCTCCAATCAAAAGACATTGAGTGGCCGAATGGATAAAAAAAAAAAAAAAAGAACACACACACACACACACACACACACACACACACACGCACACACACAAACAAACATGACCCATATATATGCCATCTACAGGAGACCCAACTCAGAATAAGAGATTCACAGATTGAAAATGAAGGGATGGAAAAAAATCTTACAGGGAAATGAAAAAAAAAAAAAAGGCTGAGGTAGCAATACTTATATCTGACAAAATAGACCTCAAAGTGAAGGGTATAACAAGAGATAAGGAAGGCCACTTCATAATACTAAAGGGATCAACACAACAAGAGGATATAACCCTGATAAACATATATGCACCCAATGCAGGAGCACCAAAATACATTAAAAAAAACCTCTTGGAAAAAAATCAAGGGAGAGATCAACAATATACTCATAGTAGGGACTTTAATACCCCATTGACATTATTGGATAAATCCTCTAGACAAAAATCAGCTAAGAAACAGCAATCCTGAATGACTCATTAGATCAGATGGACTTAATTGAAATCTTCAGAACATATCACCCCAAATTCATGGAATATATGTTCTTCTCAAGTGCACATGGGACATTTTCAAATATAGACCACATATTGGATCATAGGTAAAGTCTCTCCAAATTCAAGAAGATTGTAATCATATCAAGCATTTTCTCAGACCACAATGGTATAATATTAGAAATAAATTACAATAAAAACAATAAAAAATAAAACACTTGGAAGCTGAATAGCATACTATTAAATAATGATTGGGTCACCAAAGAGATCAAAGAAGAAATTAAAAACATCCTGGAAACGAATGATAATAAAAACATAAGAATCCAAAATCTATGGGACACACTGAAAGCAGTCCTGAGAGGGAAGTTTATAGTTCTAAAGACCTACCTCAAATGACAAGAAAAAAATGGCAGTAAATCATCTAACTTTACAACTTAAAAGAATTATAAAGAGAGCAAAAAGAAAAGCCCAGAGTGAGCAGAAGGAAGGAGATAATAAAGATCAGAGCAGAAATAAATGATATAGAGACCAAAACAACAACAACAACAACAACAACAACAACAACACACACACACACACGCACCCACATACATACACACACACAAATAATACAAAAGATCAATGAAAGCAAGAGCTGGTTCTTTAAAAGGATAAATAAGATTGATGAACCTATATCTAGGCTTACCAAGAAGCAAAGAGAGAGGACCTAAATAAACAAAATCAGAAATGAAAGAGGTGAAATAATAACAGACCACTTCAAAATACAAAGGATTGTTAAAAAATACTAAGAACAACTCAATTCCAACAAACTAGAAAACCTGAAGGAAAGGGACATATTCCTAGAAAAATACAATCTTCCAAAACTCAATCAGGATGAATCTAAAAATTTCTACAGGCCAATAACTATGGAAGAAATTGAAGCAGTCATCAAAAGCTTCCACCAAACAAAAGCCTGGGGCCAGATGGCTTCACAGAGGAATTTTACCAAACATTCAAGGAAGAAATAAAACCTATTCTCCTCAGATTATTCCAAAAACTTCAAGAGGAAGGAACACTTCCAAGCTCACTCTATGAAGCCTGCTTTACTCCAATACCAAAACCAGATAAAGACAGCACAATGAAAGAAAATAACAGGCCAATATCCCTCATGAGCATAGATGCCAAAATCCTTAACAAAATTCTAGCAAATCGGATCCAGCACTACATCAGAAAGATTATACACCATGATCAAGTAGGATTTATCCTGGGGATGATAGGATGGTACAAAATCAACAAAGCAATAAACATGATATATCACATAAACAAATTGGTACATAAAAATCACATAGTCATATCAATTGATGCAGAAAAAAACATTTGACAAAATCCAACATACTTTCTTGATAAAAAGAAAAAGCTCTCAGCAAAGGGGGAATAGAAGGATTATACCTCAGCATAATAAAAGCCTTGTATGGCAAACCTACAACCAACATCACACTCAATGGGCAAAAACTAAAACCATTTCACCTAAGAGCAGGAACGAGACAGGGATGCCCACTTTCACTACTAGTGTTCAACAAGTTCTGGAAGTGCTAGCCATAGCAATTAGAGAAGAAGAAGAAATAAAAGGTATCAAAATTGGAAAAGAAGACATAAAACTGTCATTATTCATAGATGACATGATACAATGCATATAAAAACTCTAAAGACTCCATTAAAAATTATGAGACTTACACAAATGAGTTTGGCAATGTAGCAGCATACAAAATTAATTCCAAGAAATCTATGGTATTTCTATACATCAATAGTGAACTTACAGAAAGAGAGACTAAAAAATCAATCCCATTTACCATCACACCAAAAAAATTAAGATACCTAGAAATAAACTAAGGTGGCAATGGACCTGTACTTGGAAAACTGTACAGGACACTGAAAAAAGAGATAGAGGAAGATATAAAAAGATGGAAGATCATGCCGTGCTCATGTATTGGTAGAATCAACATCATTATAATGTCCAGAATACCTAAAGCAATCTATAGATTCAATGCACTTCCTATTAAAATACCAACAGCATATTTTACACACCTAGATCAAACTCTCCAGAAATTCATCTTGAGTAAACAAACACCCTGGATAGCTGCAGCAATCCTGAGCAAGAACAAAGTAGGAGGGACCTCAATACCACATATCAATCTGTATTACAAAGCCACTGTTCTCAAAACAGCCTGGTACTGGCACGAGAACAGACATATAGATCAATGAATAAAATAGAGAACTCAGAAATTGACCCCAACCACTATGCTCAGTTAATATTTGACAAAGGAGGCAAAAATATACAATGGAGTCAAAACAGTCTCTTCAATAAGTGGTGTTGGAAAAATTGGACAGATACTTGCAAAAAAAAAAATGAAACTAGACCACCAACTTACACTATACACAAAAATAAACTGAAAATGGATAAAGGACTTAAACATAAGATGGGAAACCATAAAAATACTAGAGAAATCCACAAGTAGCAAATTCTCAGACATATGCCAAAGCAATTTCTTCACTGATACAGTCCCTAGGGCAATGAAAACTAAAGAGAAAATAAACAAATAGGACTCCATCAAAATAAAAGAGCTTCTGCACAGAAAAAGAAACCATCGACAAAACAACAAGAAACCCGACTGCATGGGAGAACATATTTGCCAATATTGTCACCAATAAGGGTTTAATCTCCATCATTTACAGGGAACTCCTACAACTCAACAAAAGGAAGATAAATAAACCCAATAAAAAAGATGGGCAATGGACCTAAATAGACACCTTTCAAAAATGGACATAAGAAAGGCCAAGAGATATACGAAAACTTGCTCAAGGTCACTGATCATCTGAGAGATGCAAATCAAAATGACAATGTGGTATTATGTCACACATGTCAGAATTACTATCGTCATCAAATCAACAAAGGACAAGTGCTGGCGAGGATGCGGAGAAAAAGGAACCCTCATGCACTGCTGGGAATGCAGACTGGAACAGCCACTGTGGAGAACAGTATAGAGTTTCCTTAAATAAACTAAAAATGGAACTCCCATTTGACCGAGTGGTCCCACTTCTAGGAATATATCCTGAGAAACTAGAAACAGGAGTCAGAAAGGATTTATGCACCCTTATATACATAGCAGCACAATTCACAATAGCTAAGATTTGGAAACAGTCTAAGTATCCATTAGCAAATGAGTGGATTAAAAAACTGGTACACTCTGGTTTCTCTTCAGATCATGCAAATATTTTGCCTTTTTAAAAAACGGTGGTACATCTATACCAGGGAATACTATGCTGCAGTAAAAAAGAAGAAATTCTTACCATTTGCAGCAGCATGGGTGGAACTGGAAAGCATTTTTCTAAGTGAAATAAGCCAGTCAAAGAAAGATAAATATCACATGATTTCACTCATTTATGGAATAAAGTGAACAACATAAACTGATGAAGAAAAATAGATCCAGAGACAGAGAAGCATCGATCAGAGTGTGAAACTTCAGAGGGAAGATAGAGGAGGGTGGGGGTAAGGAGGAGAGTATAATCAAAGGACTTGTATGAATGTATATAAACCTAAACAATGAATACAGACACCAGGAAGATGAGGGCATGAGTGTATGGGGGGGAACTTGGGCAATGGGAAAATAAGGACACATAGGTAATGTGTCCTTAATCAATAAAGAAAAAAAACAAAACAAAACAAAAAAGAAAACCTGAGATTTGATTTAAAGTTTACCTTAACCAGGTTCACAGTAGAATAGTAATACCAAGGTATGCATTCAAAGTTCTTTGAGGCAGGACCAGTTCTTTCAGGAATCTGCCAAATGTATGTTCGGATCTTTCCTAAAATAAGCAAATACAATGTATTAATATAGTATCTTTTAAACCATACTTCTTTATGGAGAACAAGATAATGAGCAGATGCTAAATCTATGCAAATAATTGGCATCAGAATTCTCATTTTGTTTTGTTTATTCCCCACTCTGGCTCTACTGCTCCTAGTTTTGTAATCTTAGACAATGTGTTTATATATCTGAGCTTCTGTTTCCACATGCACATAAAACAAGAAGTTAGAAATTAGATAAGATGATGCATATGAAGCCCTTGATGTTGTATTACCTGGGCCTTTGGGCAAGTTCAATGTCATTATGATGTTGGTTATTATGTAGTTAGGGTTATTGGGTCAAAACCTTACAGTGATTCTGCCATTGAAAAATGTCAGTTATTAAACATTTAATTAATTCATTCAACATTTTTGTTGTGATGAAAAATCAGAATGTGACAGACTTATTTTGAATCCCAGCTCTGAATTTTCTAATTTGTGGATTACATAGACCTACTTTCCACCCAGAACTATTTGTTTGTTTGTTTGTTTTAATGTAGTTTATTGATTTTTTTACAGAGAGGGAGGGAGAGGGATAGAAAGTCAGAAACACTGATGAGAGAAAAACATCGATCCATGGCCTCCTGCACACCTCCTACTGAGGATGTGCCCGCAGCCAAGGTACATGCCCTTGACCGGAATCGAACCTGGGACCCTTCAGTCTGCAGGCCGACGCTCTATCCACTGAGCCACACCGGTTTCGGCCCACCCAGAACCATTTATTTATTTATTTATTTATTTATTTATTTATTTATTTATTTATTTTTAAATTATTTTCTTTTCTTTACTTGGATGTATTTTATTTATTTATTTTTAAATATATTTAATTGATTTTTTACAGAGCAGAAGGGAGAGGGATAGAAAGTCAGAAACATCGATGAGAGAGAAACATCGACCAGCTGTCTCCTGCAGGCCCCCCACTGGGGACGTGCCCGCAGCCAAGGTACATGCACTTGACCGGAATCGAACTGGGGACCTTTCAGTCCGCAGTCCGACACTCTATCCACTGAGCCAAACCGGTTTCGGCCCACCCAGAACTATTTAAATGATCCCTGCAAAATGACCTCTATTGACTCTTGCTGGAAAATTCTTTTGATGCCCCAGTCTTACCACTTGCTGCATAATCCTCCTACTTTCAGAGTCTTAAATTAATTTTCCCAAGTACCTGTGACATATTTTCATCCTCCACTAACCAACCTTATTCCCACTCTCCCTGCTTCTAAGTCTTTAACTATTTACTTCTTACGCTGCCCTTCCAACATACCACACATTGCCTGGGGCACAGCAGGTACTCAGAAGTGTCTGTGAAATATAGGGAATGTGATCCTTTTCTGATTAATCAGTAGATAGTGATGACTTGCAAACACCCTTGATAGGCAATTCATATTGGAATATAGGACTGTTTTTAAAATTAAAAGAAAATACTTCAACCACCATTAAGTGACTCTTTCCTTGATGCCTTTAATTTCTAGAATTTCTTGTTTTTGTGGGGAACTATGGGAGACATCCTTGATACCCTCTTAGATACCTCTTTAACAACAAAGGAGTGGGTCCATTAGCTATAAACCCATCTTGCCAAAACCTGCATCCAATAACTGCTGCAGGGGAGGCAGAATAGAAAGAAGTTTGGGGAAAATCCTTATAAGTGGAGTGAGAAAGTACGAACCAACATCACAGGCCAATAACAACCTAGGTCCTTTCACCAGGGACCTTTCACCTCCTTTTATGACCAAAGGGAAATACCTTATGGCAGGAAACCCTTGTGGTGGTCACAGAAGTCAATAATAACAAGGACTGGCTAAAACCAAATCACTGAAAAAAAATGACCAGATACTGATCCCAAAGCCCATTACATCATCACCACAAGTAGAAGGAAGTCAAGGGGGTGAACCACCATGACACTTCCAGAAAAGACCATATTAGAAATAAGACAACCCCACAACAAGAAGACAGTGTTAAAATTTAGCACCACAAAGTTCATAAATAACCTATCCTTGGAAACATATAAAATACCAAGAACTGACATACCCACTGTACAACATACTTGAGAGTTGCCCCGGTCTGTGAGACTCTTGCTTCTTTCACAACAGTGTGTCTCAACATGAATAAAATTTACTTTCATTCTCATTCTAACTCACTCTTGAAATCTTTTCTCAGGAGCCTAGAGGTTGGCTCACACTGGATATGTCCCAGTCCATGCTGGTGCAGGGCCAGGTTCCAGCATGGAACTGGTTTGGTGACACAGGGACATACAGAGCCAGTTTTCTCACCCCAACTCAGGACAGCTGGGGCTATCTCTTCTTCAGAACTTCTTGAATGGTTGGCTGTGACTTCTACTGAGGCTGCATCTCTGTTCAACCTCTCCCCCTGATAAATTCTGCTTTCTTCTCTTTCTCTCCACTGTCATTGATCTCAAGAGCACTACCTGCACACAAATCTTCATTTAAGAGTCAGTTTCCTGAGCATATGGAAAAAACTTTTCATTTTCTTCTAAGTTGAGAAAGTGAATGGCATGCTCTAATGTGGTAATGTCAGGGGAGAAACCAAAATGGTGGCATAGTTAAACACCTAAACTGCTACCTCGCACAAAAATTTCAAAACTACAACTAAAAGACAAAACGGACATCATCCAGAATCACAGGAAAGTTGGCTGAGTGGAAATTCTACAACTAGAAGGAAAGAGAAAAGCACACAGAGACTCAGAGGAGCTGCAAAAGGCTGAGGTATGGAGACATGCACATAAAGAGTATGGGTGGCTGAGAGCCTGGCTGGATTTCTCTAGAGGGAGGGAGACAGAGGCTCCTGACTGCTCTAAACTCCAGTTCCAACTTCACTGGACACCAGTTCTGGGCAAGACCCTGGGGATCCAGACTCATACGGTGGGAATCTGGGCTGTCAGGAAGAGAGAAAAGCACACCGAAACTCAGGGGTGCCATGAAGGTTAGAGGTCTGGAAGCACAGATAAGTGTGTGCAGAGAGGATTGATTGCTGAGTGCATGGCTGGCTTTCTAAAGGAGGAGGGAGACAGAAGCTCATGAATGCACTGAACTGCAGTTCCAGGTGAGAATCTGGGAATCTAGATTCATTGGGGGAGAAATTGAACTGTTTGGCAGTGGGCAAAACTCGAGGGTGACTTTCTCTCAGAGGTTCTTGCAATGATTACCAAGGTCCACTGAGACCCAGGGGCCTCATAGAGCAGGGATGATGGGAAGCCAAGGCTGTCTGCTCAGCCCTGGACTCTACCCCATCCAAGCTGAGCACAGAGGCTTTTGCAATTTTGCAAGTCTTATCTCAAAAGGCTGTCTCCAGCACAGAAGTTCTCCTGGCATAGACACAGCTGATCCTCACAGCCAATTGGCCTGGAGGTCAATTTCTCCAAGGGATACCAACAACAATCAGGACTTAACTACAATCTTTGATTGTCCACAAAGTCCACAAAGGGGTGCACCAAGAGTGTCCACCTCAAGTAACTGGGGAGTCTGAGCCACTGGGTCATATAGGACACCTAACACACAAAGCTACTCGACCAATTCAGGGAAGCAGCATACATGCAGAGACAAAGAAACCGATCACAAACAAAAGAAATGGAGGAAAGCAAATAATTGGATATAGACCAAAACCATGGTTATAAGGTTTTTCAAGAATTTCCTAGAAAAGGCCAATAAATTTAGCAAGACCCTTGAGGATATGAAAAAGGACCAACTAGAAATTAAACATACACTGACTGAAATAAAAAATATTATACAGAGATCTAACAGCAGACTAAAGGATCACAAAAATCAAGTCAAAGATTTGAAATACAAAGAAGCAAAAAACACTCAACTGGAAGAGCAAAAAGAAAAGAATCCAAAAATTTGAAAATAGTGTAAGGAGCCTCTGGGACAACTTCAAGCGTACCAACATCAGAATTATGGGGGTGCCAGAAGAAGAGAGAGAGCAAGATACTGAAAACATATTTGAAGAAATAATGACCAAAAACTTCCCCCACCTGGTAAAAAAGATAGAATTACAAGTCCAGAAAATGCACAGAACACCAAATAAAAGAAATCCAAGGAGGACCACATCAAGACACATCATAATTAAAATACCAAGAGCAAAAGACAAAGAGAGAATATTAAAAGCAGCAAGAGAAAAACAGGTAATTAACTGTATGGGAGCACCCATAGGATTGTCAGCTGATTTCTCAACAGAAACTGTGTAGGCCAGACGGGAGTGGCAAGAAATAGTCAAAGTGATGAATAGGAAGAACCTATAACCAAGATTATTCTACCTAGCAAAGCTGGGTAGATAAAGTACTTCAAAGTTAAGAAAAGGTCAGATAAGAGCTTCACAGATAAGAAAAAAGCAAAAGGAGTTCATCATCACCAAACAAGTATTATATGAAACACTGAAAGGTAGAAGAAGAAAAGGGTAAAGATAAAAAATATGAACAAGAAATACATATCTATCATGAAGTGAATCAAAAAATCAAGTGAATTAAAAATCTGATGAAGAGAATAAACTGGAATATAATAGAATCAGGAACACAAAAAGGGAGTGGACTGACAATTATCAGGGGAAAAGGGCTGTGGGGGGGTGCAGGAAGAGACTGGACAAAAATCGTACACCTATGGATGAGGACAGTGGTGCGGAGGAAAGGGCAGAGGGTGGAGTGGGAACCAGGTGGAGGGGAGCTATGGGGGGGAGAAAGAGGAACAATTGTAATAATCTGAATGATAAAGATTTATTAAATTTAAAAAATTAAGTGGTGATGTTGGGGGAGGGGGGAAAGATGGTGACCGGCAAGAAGGTAGGGAGGGAGAGTGTGTGAGAGAGTGAAGGAGCGATAGAGCATTGTGTGGATGTGTGGTGTGTGTGTGTGTGTGTGTGTGTGTGTGTGTGTGTGTGAGAGAGAGAGAGAGAGGGGAGGGAGAAAGAGAGAGAGAGAGAGAGGAACAGTTAGATCCTGCAGGTCTTCCAAGAGGCTGCCAAAATGGGCAGACTTAAACAGCAAAATCCTGCTTCCAGTGCAGCCTCAGGGACCCCATCATCTTGAAAAACAGAGCTGCTTGAGACTAGGATCCTAGCCTCAGTACCACCAAATCTGGGACCCTACAGCCACTGGGGACAAAGACCTGTGACCACAGCTATAGATCCACAGGCACCAAGAATCCAGACACCCCAGCTGCAGATTTATGTGAGTCACAGAGACCATCTCCCTCCCCACAAACTCGCTGCAGCACCATAGGAACTATAGGTCCAGTCCTGTGTAAGCAGGCCTTCTGCCCACACAGGGTGACTCCAGCTCCACTGCCCGAATTTGAGCCTGGGTGTGCAAACAGTGGAATCTGCTTTCCGCAGAGTGCAAGCCCACGACCAGACCCCATGCCAAACAGGGCGGTTCTTGCTCTGCTGCCTGAGTTTGAGCCTGGGTGCGGGGACACTAGGAATCTGCTTCACTCAGATACCAGACCTTCACCCACACAGGGTGGCTCTGGCTCCACCACCCAAATTTGAGCCTGGGTGTGCAGACACTGGGAATCTGTTTTCAGCAGAGACCAGACCCCCTGTCCACACAGGGTGGCAGTGCCACCTGACTTTGATTCTGGGCAAGAGTACACAGAAGTCTGTTTTTCACAGCTCAGCAGTGCACCTCCTGCTAACACAGGTTGGCTGTGCAACAAATCTCCCAAGCAGACCAGAGACCCTGATTCTCTGCATGAGAGGCAGCACTGAGCAACGTGACTTAACTCTGTTTCTCATTACGCGTGCCTGAGATCCCTGATTCCCAGTGCATGCACACTAAGAGACAGCGACTCCAACTCTCAGTGTATGCAAACACAGGAACCCTGATTCTTAGCTTGAGACCACAACAAGAAACAGAGACTCTGGTACTTGATTCTCGGCACAGGCACAGGGAGATTCTGACTCTTGGCATGTGCTAGGGAACTTTGATTTTCAGCACACACCAGAGGGGTCTGTTTATCAGTATGGCACCGGTGGGGTTTCTAATTCTAGGTGAGTGCATGAGGCTGTACTGAGCGCCAGTGACTGATCCTGGGCAAGTATAGCTCCCACTAACCCATGCAGCCACCATTTTGGTGTTGGAGATCTTCAGTGACACATGGGTGGTATAAATCTCCACTGCACATGGCTCAGGACCTCACAACTTGGTGTTTGGACCTTCTGGTGATAGTTAAAATGGGGAGAAAATGAAATAATCCCCAGAGGGAAAAAAAGAGGAATTGCCAGGGGAAAAATAGAAATAAGTGAAATGGAGGCATCTAACATGCAGAAAAAGAATTCAGAATAATGGTCACTCAGTTCATACACCAGATGGATGAGAAAATCAACAACCTAGGCAACAATCAGGAAAAAATAAAAAACATCATGGAAGGGTTCAACGGTAGACTATAGAAGAAGCAGAGGACTAAATAAGTTAGAAAGTAAGGTAGAGAAACGAGCCCAATATGAACAGCAGCTGTAGAAAAAAATTAAAAAGCATGAGGAGAGCCTAAGGGAGCTTTGGGACAAGACAAAATGAAATAACATATGTATAATAGGGCTGCCAGAAGGACAAAAAGAGCAGCAAGGATTAGAAAATCTATTTGAAGAAATAATGAAAGAAAACTTCCCTGATATGGGGAAGAAAAACATTACACAAGCAGAGAGTCCTAAGCAAAATGAACCCCAAAAGACTCACAAGACAGATCATAATTACAATGGAAAATGTTAACAACAAAGAGAGAATCTTAAAGACTACAAAAGAGAGACAGAGAGTTATCTACAAAGAATCCCCCATCAGATTATCAAATGATTTCTCAACAGAAACACACAAAGCTAGAAGGGAATGGAAGGAAGTATACAGAATGGAAGGAAGTATACTGAGTCCAAGAATACTCTATCCAGCAAGACTATCAATCAAAATTGAAGGGGAAATCAGGAGCTTTGCAGACAAAAAAAGGCTAAGGGAATTTATCACTACCAAGCCAGCAATGCAAGAAATTTTAAAGGGAATGCTGTAAAAAGAAGAAATAGAAAGGGAGGGAGAAACACAGGCATAAAGTACAGAAATTGCTACAAGCAAGTACCTATCAATAATAACATTAAATGTTAATGGATTACACACTCTAATAAGAAATATGGAGTTACTGAATGAATGAAAAAACATGACCCATATATATATGCTGTCTACAGGTGATCCACCTCAGAACAAGGGACTCACACAGACTGAAAGTGAAGGGATGAAAAAATATCTACCAGACAAATGGAAATGAAAAAAAAAAAGCTGGGGTAGCAATACTTATTTCTGACAAAATAGACCACAAAGTAAAGACCACAATAAGAGACAAGAAAGGCCACTTCATAATTCTAAAAGGATTGATACAACTAGAGGATATAACTCTGGTAAACATTTATGCACCCAATGCAGGAGCACCCAAATACATTAAAAAAAAAAACTTCTGGAAGATATCAGGAGAGAGATTGACAACAACACAATCATAATAAGAGACTTTAATACCCCATTAACATCACTGGGTAAATCCTCTAGATAAAAAATTAGCAAAAAAGAAAAAAATGCTATATACCTCACTAGGTCAGATGAACTTAATCGACATCTTTAGAACATTCCATCCCCAAACTACAGAATATACATTCTGCTCAATATACATTTCTCACATGGGAAATTTTCAAAGACAGACCACATATTGGGACACAAAATCTCTCCAAATTCAAGAGGATTGAAATCATATCAAGCATCTTCTCAGATCACAATGGCATAAAATTAGAAATCAATTACAATAAAAATGATCACCAAAATTCAAACAGTTGGAGGCTGAATAACATACTATTAAACAATGAGTGGGTTACCAAAGAGATCAAAGAAGAAATAAAAAATATCCTGGAAACAAATGACAATGAAAATACAACAACCCAAAATCTTTGGGGCACAGTGTAATCAATTCTGAGAGGGAAGTTCATAGCATTACAGGCCTACCTTAAAAAACAAGAAAAACTGGTAATAAACCATCAAAATCTGCAACTTGAAGAATTAGAAAGAGAGCAACAAGAAAAGCTAAGTGTAAGCTGAAGGAAATACTAAAGATCAGAGAGGAAATGAAAAATTTAGAGACCAAACAAACAAACAAACAAAAACCCCAAAACAAAAAACAAAAACCAAAAAACAAACCCAATACAAAAGATGAATGAAGTGAAGAACTGGTTCTTTGAAAGGATAAACAAGATTGATGAACCTCTAGCCAGGCTCACCAAGAAGCAAAGAGAGAAGACTCAAATAAACAAGATCAGAAATAAAAGAGGTGAAATAACAACAGACCCCACAGAAATACAACGGATCACTTAAAAATACTATGAGCAACTCTATTTCAACAAACTGATCAAAATGGACATATTCCTAGAAAAATACAATCTTCCAAAACTCAATCAGGAAGAATAATTAAAAAAAAAACCTGAATAGGCTGATAACTCTGATGAAATTGAAGCAGTAATAAATCAAAATTTTTCCAGCAAACAAAAGTCCTAGTCCAGACAGCTTTACAGAGTACTTTTACCAAACATGCAAGGAAGAAATAAAACCTATCTTCCTCAGACTATTCCAAAAGCTTAAAGAGAAAGGAACACTTCCACGTTCTTTCTATGAAGCCAGCATCACCCTAATACCAAAACCAGATAAAAATAACACAATGAAAGATAATTATAAGCCAATATCCCCCGTGAACATAGATGCCAAAATCCTCAACAAAATCTAGCAAATCGAATCCAGCATTACCTAAGAAAGATCATACACCATGGCCAAGTGGGATTTATTCCGAGGATGCAAGGATGCTACATTATCTGCAAATCAATAAATGTGATAAACTGCATAAACAAACTGAGAGATAAAAACCATATAATCATATCCATTGATACAGAAAAATCTTTTGACAAAATCCAATACCCTTTCTTGATAAAATCTCTCAGCAAGTTGGGAATAGAAGGATCATACCTCAGCATAATAAAAGCCATATATGACAAACCTACAGCCAACATCATACTCAATGGGAAAAAACTAAAATCATTTCCCCTCAGCACATGAACAAGATGGAGATGCTCACTGTCACCACTCCTGTTCGACATAGTACTGGAACTAGCTATTGAGTTCAGCCAAGAAGAAGAAAGATAAGGCATCCAACGTGGAAAAGAAGAAGTAAAACTGTCCTTAATTCACAGATTACAGAATATTGTTTATAGAAATCTCTATCAAAATACTACTAGACTTAATAAATTAATTTGACAATATAGCAGGATATAAAATTAACACCCAGAAGTCTATGGCTTTTCTAAACACCGATAATGAACTTACAAAAAGAGAAATTAAAAAAGCAATTCCATTTACCATTGCAACAAAAAAATTAAGATAGTTAGGAATAAAGTTAACCAAGTAGACAAAGGACCTGTATTCAGAAAATTTCAGGGCACTGAAAAAAGAGATAGAGGAAGCCATGAACAAATGGGAGAATATGCCATGTTCATGGAATGGTAGAATCAATGTCATTAAAATGTCCATTATACCTAAAGTAATTTGTAAATTTAATGCAATCCCTATTAAAATTCTAATGGTATACTTCAAAGACTTAGAAAAAATTCTCCAAAAATTCATCTGGAATAAAGCAAAGACCCTAATAGCTGCAGCAATCTTGAGAAAGAAGAACAATGTTAGAGGAATCACAATACCAGATATCAAGCTATACTACAAAGCCACTCTTCTCAAAATTGCCTAGTACTGGCACAAGAACAGATATATAGAGACTAATGGAATCAAGCAGAGAAACCAGAAATCAACCCAAGCCATTATGCACAGTTAATATTTGACAAAGGAGGCAAGAACATACAACGGAATCAAAACAATCACTTCAATAAATGGTGTTGGGCAAACTGGACAGATACTTGCAAAGAAATGAAACTAGACCACCAACTTACACCACACAAAAAAATAAACTCAAAATGGATAAAGGACCTAAATTTAAGATAGGAAACCATAAAAATCTTAGAAAAAGCCATAGGTAGCAAAATAGCAGACATCTATTGTAGCAATATCTTTACTGTTATAGCTCCTAGAGTAATGGAAACTAAAGAGAAAATAAACAAATGGGACTACATAAAGATAAAAAAACTTCTGAACAGCAAAAGAAACCATAAACACAGGAGAGAAAAATGGGGGCGGAATAGACAGATGCATCCTGAATCGTGTCTCAGGGCAGACAGAGAGAGCGGCTGAGGGTCATGCGAGGAGTGTTTGTTGGCGAGTTGTGGTATGTATGTGCTCCAGGAGAAGGTGAGGGACTGCTGGACGGGCCTCCACGGGCCTCCCCTGACCTAGTGGCCCCAGGTGCTACTGGGTTCTCTCATGGAGCCACTGGCTGGGAGGCAGACCAGGCCATCTTGAAGGGGAAGGGCCTGAAAATATACAGTTGCAGTACCCACTGGACGGCTGAGGGCCTCAGAACACCATTTACCAGCTGGCACAGGCGTGTGGATTTGGAGGAGCTCTGCGCCCTCCGCCAGGGAAAAGTCAGGTTTAGCCTGGGGTTAGGTTGGGCTAGCTCACAGAGGGAACTGGAGGAGCGGGGAGATCTGCACCTGAGAAAAAAAAAAGTCCGTGGCTGTTAGAACTGGTGAATGAGGAAGGGGGCCCTCGGAGCTGGTGGCAGAGGGGATCCCTAGAAAGCAACCCATTTGTACCTGACAGAGAAAGACAGCCCAAAATTTTGGGAGGGTCCTGGCTGCTCAACCCAAGAGGGAAAGGAAACTTGCACAGACATATGTGCAGAACCTGAGTTCACGCACTTGTGTTTCTTCCTCTCTGAATCCCAGCTTCTGAGTGCTAAGCCAGGAACTTGGGATACACTGGTGGGGGATGCCCTGGGAATCTGCAGAGGAGAGCTGTTTTTCTGGAGCCTGGGAATCAGAGCAGGAAATCACCATTAGAGAGCAGCTCTGGGGCAGCCCATTCCCACAAATCAATATTGAATACCAAAGGGATAGTGGGATCTTAGTTCAGGCTAGAGAGGACAAGTAGGCCTAGAGGTCAATCCAGAAACACTGCCACCCAGAGGCTAAATCACAAATTGACTCTTGTGTAACACAAATTAAGGAATCAATTTTATTACTACCACTATTTCACCTTTTTTGTCTTTTAAGTGTCATTCTATTTTCTATTTATTTTACTTTGGGATTAGTATAGGACAGTCTATTTTTATCTACCCTTTAGTATCTTTTTACTCTACCTCAACTTCACCTTTATGCCACCAATCTCTTGCTAACCTTTCCCTATTTAGTGTTTTGTTTCTCTTACCTTTTTGCTGCTTTAACTTTTCCTTATTCTTTCTTTTTACCCCCTGTTAAAATTTCACCCTACTTACAAGTCTAATCTCCAATCACCTGCTCCAAATCCATACACACTTCTCACTCCTCTGACTCCATTATCCTAAATTGTGTTTCTCTCTGTCCTGTTGTTGTTTACTTGATTGTTGATTATATCAATTTTTTATGCTTGTTTGTGAGATTGGTTTGCTTATTCTTTTATTTTGGTTTGTTTTGTGGGGGAGGGGGGGTTTGTTGTTGTTATTGCATTATTTTTTGAGAGATTTTTGCTTCTGTGTTCCCTCACATTACTTGATATTAGTTGTTGTATGTAGTTTGTATCAATCTCCAGGTACTTGTTGCTGGCTTTTGTTGGAATTAGTGGCTGTCCTATAGAAGTTTTCACTCCATATTTATACTTTATTACCCTTTACTTTCTTATTCTCTTTCTTTTCTCTCTTACCTTCTTTTCTTTTTTCTCTCTCTCTTTCTCTCTCTCTCTCTCTGTGTGTGTGTGTGTGTTTTCTCTTTCTCTCTTCTTTCTCAACTATCACCTAATTTGCATTCCTCTGGTGATTACCTTTATTCGGAGTTACCAATACTGTGAATACATTCTTGTTCAGTACCTGATGCATTGCACCGGGTTGTGTTGTATTTTGTGCCTATAAATCAATGCAGGAGAGAGAGAGAACTACATAACCAGACATATGGAGAAGAGAGACGATGGGGAGACAAAGAAATAGTCCACATATGAAAGAAAAACAAGCCACACCAGAAAAAGAGGTAAATGAAATGGAGGCAAGCAACCTGTCAGAGAAAGAATTCAGATAAATGGTCATGAGGTGGCTGAAAAGAATGGAAGACAAATTTGACAATATGAGTAAGAACCAAGAGGAAATGAAGAAGAACCAAGAAGAAATGAAGAAGAGCCAAGAAGAAATGAAAAGTGACATTGCTGAGGTAAAGAACTAAATAGAAAGTATCAAGAGTAGACTAAAAGAAGCAGAGAACCGCATCAGTGAGCTAGAAGACAAGGTAGGGAAAAATACCCAAATAGAGCAGCTTCTACAAAAAAAAAATTAAAAAGTAGTAGGAGAGCCTAAGGGAACTTTGGGAAAACATGAAACAAAACAACATCCGTATAATTGGGCTTCCAGAAGGACAGAAAACTGGGCAAGAAATAGAAAATCTGTTTGAAGGAATAATGACAGAAATGTTTCCTGATATAGGGAAAACAAACCCACACAAATCCACAAAGCTCACAGAGTCCCAAACAAAATGAACCCCAGAAGACCAACACCAAGGCACATTATAATTAAATTGCAAACAACAATGACAAAGTAAGAATCTTAAAAGCTGCCAGAGAGAGACAGAAAGTCACCTACAAAGGAACCCCCATCAGATTAGCAAGTGATCTCTCAACAGAAACTCATCAGGCCAGAAGGGAATGGAATGAAATATACAAAGTTATGCAAAGGAAGGGTCTCAATCCTAAAATACTGTACCAAGAAAAGCTATAAATCAAAATAAAAAGGCAAATCAAGAGCTTCACAGACAAAAAAGGACTAAGGGAATTAATTACCACCAAACCAGCAATGCAAGAAATGCTAAAGGATCTGCTGTAAAAAGAAATAGGAAGCGAAGAAGGAACACGGAGGTAAAGAACAAATATGGTGACTAATAAGTACCTAACAATAATAGCTTTAAATGAAACAGATTAAATGCTCTAATCAAAAGATATAGGATAACGGACTGGATAAGAAGACATTACCCATATATCTGCTGTCTACAAGAAACCCACCTCAAAAAAAAAAAAAAAAAGACGCACACAGACTAAGGGTGAAAGATGGAAAAAGATTTTTTCAGGCGAATGGAAATGGAAAAAAAGCTGGGGTATCAATACTTACATCTGACAAATAAGATCTCAAAGTGAAGAACATAACAAGAGAGAAAGAAGGCCACTTCATAATACTAAAGAGAGCAATCCAATAAGAAGAAATAACTCTAGTAAACATATATGCACCCAATACAGGAACACCAAAATACATTAAAAAAACTCCTGGAGGATATCAAGGGAGAGATTGACAGTAATACAATCATAGTAGGAGACTTTAATACCCCAGTATCACCATTGGACAAATCCTCTAAACAAAAAATCAGTAAAGAAACATCAATCCTCAATGACTCATTAGACCAGATGGAATTAATTGACATCTTCAAATCAGTTCACCCCAAAGCCACAGAATATATATTCTTTTCAAGTGTCCATGGGTCATTCTGAAAGACAGACCATATGTTGGGACATAGGCAAAGTCTCTCCAAATTCAAGAAGATAGAAATCATATCAAGCATATTCTCAGATCACAATGGAATAATGCCAGAAATAAACTACAATGAAAACAATCCAAAGAAGTCAAACACATGGAGACTAAACAGCATGTTATTAAACAATGACTGGGTTATCAGAGAGATCAAGGAAGAAATAGAAAACATCATGGCAACAAACGACAATGATAGCACAACAATCCAAAATCTATGGGACACAGGGAAGGCAGTTTTGAAAGGGAATTTCATAACTCTACAATCCTACTGCAAAAAACAAAAACAAAACAAGAAACAATGGTAACAAATTATCTAACCCAAGAACTCAAAGTGTTAGAAAGAAAGCAAAAAGAAAAGCCCAGTGTAAGCAGAAAGAGCAAAGATCAGAGCAGAGATAAACAGCACAGAGACCAAAGAAACAATACAAAAGATCAACAAAGCCAAGAGCTGTTTCTTTGAAAGGATAATCAAGATTGATGAACCTCTAGCCAGACTCACCAAGAAGCAAAGAGAGAGGACCATAATAAATAAAATCAGAAATGAAAGAGGTGAAATAACAACAGACTCCAAGGAAATACAAAGGATTGTTAAAAAATACTATGAACAACTCTACTCCAACAAACTGGACAACCTGGAGGAAAAGGATATATTTCTAGAAAAATATAACCTTCTAAAGCTCAATCAGGAAGTCTCTGAACAGCTCAAGGGTAGAAAATAACTATGGAAGAAATTGAAGCAGTCAGCAAAAAGCTTCCAGCAAACAAAAGCCCAGGGCCAGATGGCTTCACAGGGGAGTTTTACCAAACATTCAGGGAAAAACTAAAACGTATCCTCCTCAGAGTGTTCCAGAAAATTCAAGAGGATGAAACACTTCCAAACTCCTTCTATGAAGCCAGAATCACCCTAATAACAAAACCAGATAAAGATGACACAATGGAAGAGAATTACAGGCCAATATCCCTCCTGAACATACATGCCAAAATCCTCAACAAAATTCTAGCAAACCGGTTCCAGCAGTACATCAGAAAGATCATATACCATGACCAAGTAGGATTTATCCCAGGGATGCAAGTATGGCACAATATCCGCACATCAATAAATGTGATACATCACATAAACAAATTGAGAGATAAAAATGACATAGTCATATCAATTGATGCAGAAAAAGCATTTGACAAAATCCAACGCCCTTTCTTGATAAAAACTCTCAACAAGATGGGAATAGAAGGATCATACCTGAACACAATAAAAGCCATATATGATAAACCAACAGCAAATATCATACTCAATGGGCAAAAACTACAACCATTTCCCCTAAGAACAGGAACAAGACAGGGATGCCCACTTTCACCATTCCTGTTCGACATAGTACTGGAAGTATTGGCCATTGCAATTAGACAAGAAGAAGAAATAAAAGGCATCCAAATTGGAAAAGAAGAAGTAAAGATATCCTTATTTGCAGATAACATAATATTGTACATAAAAAACCTGAAAGACTCCATAAAAAAAACTAATAGACTTAATAAATGAGTTCAGCAATGCAACAGGATACAAAATTAAAGCCAAGAAATCTATGGCAGATCTATACACCAATAGTGAAATTACAAAAAAAAAAAAAATCAAAAAACTAAAAGAGCAATCCCATTTACCATCACACCAAAAAATTCAAGATACCTAGGAATAAACTTAACTAAGGAGGTAAAAGACCTATTTGCGGAAAACTGTAGGACACTGAAAAAAGAGATAGAGGAAGATGTAAACAGGGGGAAGAACATACCATGTTCATGGATTGCGAGAATCAACATCATTAAAATGTTGATACTACCCAAAATTTAATGCACTCCCTATTAAAATAACAACAGCATATTTCACAGACCTAGAAAGAACTCCCCCAAAATTTAATCTGGAATAAAAAAATACCTCAAATAGCCACAGCAATCCTGAGAAAGAAGCATAAAGTTGGGGGTACTTCAATACCAGATTTCAAGGTGTATTACAACGCTAGTGTTCTCAAAACAGCCAGGTACTGGCAAAAGAACAGACATATAGATCAATGCAATAGAATAGAGAATCCAGATATCAACCCAAACCACTATGCTCAATTAATATTTGACAAAGGAGGCATGAACATAAAATGGAGTCAAGACAGTCTCTTCAATTAATGGTGCTGAGAAAATTGGACAGATACATGCAAAAAATGAAACTAGACCACCAACTTACATCATACACAAAAATAAACTCAAAATGGATACAGGACTTTAACATAAGATGGGAAACCATAAAAACATTAGAGGAATCCACAGAAAGAAAAATCTCAGACATATGCTGAAAGAACTTCTTCACTGATACTGCTCCTAGGGCAATGGAAGCTAAAGAGAAAATAAACAAATGGGACTACATCAAAATCAAAAGCTTTTGCACAGCTAAAGAAACCATCAACAAAACAACAAGAAAACCCACTGTATGGGAGAACATATTTGCAAATGTTACCACTGATAATGGTTTAATTTCAAGCATCTACAGGCAACTTATACAACTTAATAAAAGGAAGACAAATGGTCCAATAAAAAAATGGGCAACGGACCTAAATAGAATCTTTTCAAAAAAAGACAAAAGGAAGGCCCAGAGACATATGACAACCTGTTCAAAGTCACTAGTCATCAGAGAGAAGCAAATCAAAACGATAATGCAGTACCATCTTACACCTGTCAGAAAGGCTTTCATCAAGAAATCAACAAATGAGAAGTGTTGGCGAAGATGCGGAGAAAAAGGAACCCTCATGCACTGCTGGTGGGATTGCAGACTGGTGCAGCCACTCTGGAGAACAGTATGGATTTTTCTTAAATAAACTGAAAATGGAACTCCCATTTGACCCAGTGATCCTACGTCTAGGAATATATCCCAAGAAACTAGAAATGCGAATTAGAAAGGATATATGTACCCCTATGTTCATAGCAGCACAATTCACCATAGCTAAGATTTGGAAACAGCCTAAATGCCCATCATCAGACCAGTGGATTAAAAACCTATGGTACATTTACACAATGGAATACTATGTTGTGGTAAAAAAGAAGGAGCTCCTACCATTTGTAACAACATGGATGGATTTGGTGAGCATTATGCTAAGTGAAATTAGCCAGGCAGAGAAAGATAAGTATCACAAGGTCTCATTCATTTTTGGAATATAATGAACAGCATAGACTCATTTGTGGAATATAAAGAATGCATCCAGAGACTGAGAAACGTCCATCAGATTGTTAAACCTCAGGGTAAGTGGGGGGGGGGGGTGGAAGTAAGGGGGAAAGTCAAAGTATTTGACCTCTTGAACTAAGGTAAGTTATCTGTGTTTTTACCTCCCTGACAAAGTTTATATAAAGTTATAAAAAAATTGGCAGCTAGTTTGAAATTGAATTGACATGGCCTAGAGCATGTCATCTCCTATGGACACTAGTTCTTAGGCTTGGCCCCCCTTAACCCTGTGACACCATAATATCCTTGCATGATATTATTCTACAATGTCATTATAATTTATGATATGTGACAACAGCATATTGTACAATTAACCCAAAGAAACTTACAAACTAATTCTTTGAATGATTGGCAGCAATTTAAAAAAAGACAAGAAAGGAATTAATCCTTTTCAGAAGGAATTAAGGCACTGAGAAGGCACTTAGGCATTCTATACTGGCCCCTCTTGCCCTTTTTGCCAAGAGGGACTCTCTTCTCACAATTCAAGTTCACACAGCTGTTGCCTGAGCTTTCAGTTCAAGCTGAGGTTGAAGCCTCTGGGTGGCTGACACCATGAATCTGTCTCTCACCCAATGGTTTGAGCCTGGCACTCCCTGGAGAAAAAACCTGAGTCCCTCAAGATATGTGATCAGTAATGGGACCCTGCCAGCAGGCGAGGGGACCCCAAGGCAGGTGCTGGGCATGGAGGCCATGGAGACATAGACTACCAAGGAGACAGAACTGAACCCCACATCACCCTGCTTGGCCCCAGAGGATGTCTGGCTAGCCAGAGATGGGTAAGATTTCTCAGGGAAGGAACAACCTAAGACAGGCACAGTCGCAGAGGGGCCATCAGGAGAGAACATGAAGGTCAACAGAGGTGGGGCACAGACCCTCACTACCCTAACTTTGCAGGGGCCTGAACTCTGACCCCTTCTAAGGGAGGTCTCTTGCCCCCACGGCTGCTTTGCCTCCCATGCACAGCTCAGATTGGGACCCAGGTTATAGATGGAGACTTGGCCAGCAATTGCAGCCCTTTATCTAAATCCAATTTAGTACCAGGAATGCCCAGGGCCTACTCAAGAATGCAAATAATCCTTTCCACAAATATTTACAGGGTAAAATAAGATTATTGTTTGAGTATTAAATTTGACAGTAAAATAGTAATCAAGTTTTCAGATTAATTTAAATTGGCTAATTGAAATAAGTGAATACTCAAGAAAATTTAAGTGTACTGGACAAAAAGCTGTTCCTAAAATATTAACTAAAATTTCTATTAGTAGTTCATCTCATTGTAAAATTGCCTAACATGCAAAGAACCTAAAGCAGTCATATTTTTATGCAAAAATTAAAATGTAAAGTTACCAAGACTGTAATATAAAAGTTCCAAAAGCCCCCATTAATCCAAAAAAGGGGGGGGATAGTGGGATAATATCATGTAAGGAAAAATATCCTGTAAGTAAATTAACATTTAGAAAATTCTTACTTCAGAAAATTAATTTCCATTTGTAATGCTAACATCAACACACCCATGAAAAACACACAAGGTGTCAAAACAAGCCAAAGGAAAATCATTTGGGCAAAAATAAAAAGAATCCCAAGTCTAGTTTACAAAAAAAGATCCCTTTATTAACTTTTGGTCGAGAATATGTTTATGTATTTTCAGAAAAAAACTCCAAGACCATATGGATTTCTGCAAGAAAGAGGAACTGACAGGTCTGCTCCAACCAGGAAGACAGTCTAGAGATGGAAGACACTGATGACACCTTCCCATGCTAGCAGTCAGCAGCGGTGGCTCACTGCAGGCTGCCTAGGACCAAACCAGAGAGGGTAGAACCTGGATTGCCACCATTTGTCCGCCATCCAGACACCATTGCTGACATGTACACATAAGGAACTATTTGGCATTGAAACTGGGACTCAGAACTGTTGGACATTGAAACTTAGACTCAAACATTTTTTGTTCTTAATATGTTTATTTCTAGTATGCAGATGCAAGATGTTTTTTAAAGAAAAGAAATTGGGGGGGGGGGGAAGATAGATACAGAGGCAAAGAAGCATTGAACGGACTATCAAACTACAGTGGGAAGGCAGGGGTGAGTGGGCGCGGGTGCTGTGGGAGATCAACTGAAGGACTTGTATACATGCATATAAGCATAACCAATGGATACAAGACACTGGGCGGGGGGAGCAGGTGAGGGCATGTGCTGGGGGATAGGGGAGGCCAGGGAGAGGTTAGTGTGGGGGGGGGATAAAAGGAAACATGTACTACTATTTGTAATACTTTAAAGAATAATATATATATATATATATTGGAAAAAAGAAAAGAAAAAGAAACCATCAACAAAACAACAAGAAAGCCCACTGCATGGGAAAACATACTTGCCAATATTATCACTGGTAAGGGTTTAATCTCTAATGTTTACAGGGGACTCATACAAGTTAACAAAATAAAGATAAACAATCCAATCAAAAAATGGGCAAAGGACCTAAATAGACACTTTTAAAAAGAGCACATAAGGGGAGAACTAAGATGGCGGCAAAGGTGAAACACCTATCTTGCCGTCATAATCAGCAATTTTAATACTACAACTTAACGAAGGAACAAACACCTTCCAGAATCACCAGAACGCTCGCCGAGTGAAAATTCCACAAATAAAAGTAAAGATAAGACACTGTGACCCGGAGGAGCGGCGGCGGACAGCGTTGAAAGATTCGTGTGCAGAGAGAGGTTTGTAGTGCTCGCCGCGGAGAGGGCAGGCGGCTGAAAACCGGCCAGTTTTCTCGAACGGGGAGACAGGGGCATCCCACTGGACAGATTCTCCAGCTCTGGGTGAAGTCCAGAGAACCCACTATCACACGGGGTGAAAACTGGACAGTGGGAGGGCACGCCGAAGCTCGGGTGCTGCCGGGTCTCCCGGCTTGTGGAGAAGGCAGCTCTCGCGCGAACAGCTCGGCTGCGGGACGGCGCAGAGAGCGCTCTGTGACTTGTCTCTCATTCGGAAAACCGTCAGTCTGCTTTGTTTTACGACCGTGGTTGAGACATTGCGCATGCAAAGTCATTTGGGGACAGTCTGAATTCCCCGGCAGCTGGTGGAGCTCCACAGCGGCTCTCTCTCAGAGGTGCTGGCAGCCATTGCCCCCGGCACAGAGCCCCTGGGGCTGCATAGGGCGGAGCTAACGCTGTCTGCTTGGCCTGGAGACTCCGCCCATCCAACCTGAGCACAGCTGAGCTTCACAGACAATTGGCCTGGAGGTCAAACCCTCCTAGGACTAACAACAACAAGCTGGGTTTAAATTCAAAAACACTGAATACAACCCATAAAGGATTGCAGTAAGAGTACCCACCTCAGGTAACTGGGGAGACTGAGCTACTGTCCCTTTGAGGATAGCCACCACGTAAAGCAGCCACCATGCAGAGACATGGAAAGAAATCAGGTGTGAAAGAAATGGAGGAGAAAAGACGCCAAGACATAGAGTTCAAAACCACGGTTATAAGGCTTTTCAAGAGGCTCCTACAAAAGGCCGATCAACTTAATGAGAATTACCAGGAAATAAACAAGACCAACCAGCAAATGAGTGAGAATTACAAGGAGATGAATGATACTTACAAAGAAATGAATGAGACCCTCAGGGAAATGTACAAGACCTCTGAGGATACGAACCAGACCCTCACAGATAAAAAAAAGGACCAACTAGAAATCAAGCATACACAGACTGAAATAAAAAATATTACACAAAGTCCTAAAAGCAGTCCAGAAGGCCACAAGAACCAAGTCAAAGATTTGAAATACAAAGAACCAAAATCCACTCAGCTGGAAAAGCAAGAAACAAAAAGAATTCAGATAATTGAAGATAGCGTAAGGGGCCTCTGGGACAACCTCAAGCAAGCCAACATCCGAATTATTGGGGTGCCAGAAAAAGAGAGAGAGCAAGTTAATGAAAACCTACTTGAAGAAATAGTGACTGAAAACTTTCCCCACCTGGTGAAAGAAACTGACTTAAAAGCCCAAGAAGTACACAGAACCCCAAAATATAGGAATCTAAAGAGGACCACACCAAGACATATCATAATTAAAATGCCAAGAGCAAAAGATAAAGAGAGAATATTAAAAGCAGCAAGAGAAAAACAGTTGGTTACCTACAGGGGAGCACCCATACGATTCTCAGCGGATTTCTCATCAGAAACGATGCAGGCCAGACGCGAGTGGCAAGAAATATTCAAAATAATGAAGAGCAAGAATCTACAACCAAGATTACTCTATCCAGCAAAGCTATCATTCAGAATTGAGGATCAGCTAAAGTGCTTCGCAGATAAGAAAAAGCTAAAGGAGTTCATCACCACCAAACCAGTATTATATGAAATGCTGAAAGATATTCTTTAAGAAGAGGAAGAAGAAAAAGATAAAAATATAAATTATGAACAACAAATACACATCTATCAACAAATGAACATAAAAATCAAGTGAACTGATAGGCTGATGAACAAGATAAACTGGTGACTATAACAGAAACATGGACATAGAGAGGGAATGGACAACACTTGGGGAGAAAAGTGTTGTTGGAAGTACAGCAAGAGATTGGACAAAAATCTTGCAACAATGGGAGAGGACATTGGGGAGGGGGAGGTGAGGGTGGAGGGCGGGATAGGTACAGGGTGGAGGGAAGATATAGGGGGATAAAAAAGGGGAAACAATTTAATTAATAAACTGAACAATAAAAAATAAAATAAAATAAAATAAAACTATGATTAAAAAAAAATAAAAAGAGCACATAAGAAAGCCAAGAGACATATGAAAAGATGCTCAAAGTTACTAATCATCAGAGAGACGCAAATCACAACAATAATGAGGTACTATCTCACACCTGTCAGAATGGCTATCATCAACAAATCAACAAAGGATTAAGTGCTGGAGAGGATACCGATAGAAATGAATTCTCCTTCATTGTTAGTGGGAGTGAAGACTGGTGCAGCCACTATGGCATTTCCTCAAAAATTGAAAATGGATCTGCCATTTGACTCAGCAATACCACTTCTAGGAATGTATCCCAAGAAAACAGAAACAGCAACCAGAAAAGATATATGTACCCCTATGTTCATAGCAGCACAATTTATAATAGCTGAGATTTGGAAATAGCCTAAATGCCCATCAGCTGATTTATGGATTAGAAAACTGTGGTACATCTACACAATGGAATACTATGCTGCAGTAAAAAAAAAAAGGAATTTTTATTATTTGCAACAGCATGGATGGAACTGGAGAGCAATATGCTAAGTGAAATAAGCCAGTCACTGAAATAAAAATACCTCATGATCTCAGTAATTTATGGATAATAAAGATCATTATAAACTGATGAACAAAAATAGATACAGAGGCAGAGAAGCATGAAACAGACTGTCAAACTACAGCAGGAACGTTGGACGGTTGGGGGAGGGGAGAGGTAAGCAATCAACCAACCGTCAGACTTGTATGCATGTATATAAGCATAACCAGTGGAGGCGAGATACTGGGGGTGGGGTGGGTGGGTGAGGGCATGTGCCAGGAGGAAGGGGAAGCCAGGGAAAGGTCAATAAGGAAAAAAAGGGAGATGTATGTACTACTATTGTAATCCTTTAAAGAATAAAATTAAATTTAAAAATAAAATAAAAAAAGAAAAAAATAAAGTGGTGATTTCTTAGAAATATTAATACAAGACATTCATCCCTTCCTTTCAGCAGCTCAACTCTATCCCTGCCCCTTCCTTAGATAATACATCTTGTACTCAACTCCTACTTTAGCATTTGAGTTGGAGAGATTGAACATAAGACTATTTGGCAGCTGGGTAGATGGAGATGTGGGAGGGAGGTAGCTCTAGAGGAGAAATTGTATACACTGCATAGTTTTTCTCATGGTGCTTCCCCTTGGAAGTAAACTCAATTTGCGAAACAAAACAAACAAACAAACAAACAAACAAACTCTTCTCCCAGTTTCTTCAGGCCCTTCTTACTAGTCCAGTGATCTTTCTCATCTGGAACTACACCCGTATTTAAGAAGGAGCATTAGTTCTATAGACCTGTATAAAAGATTTGGGCTTTTTTTTCTCTCCTAAAGCAATTACCTGGCTGTGTTGGAACAATAGTGAAATTCTGTGTTTTTACTCCATGAGCATAAATAGAATATTGCCTTGAGGCTTTATTTTTAAAGATAATCCGGACTTTTTCACCAGGAGTGGCAAATATTAAAGGACCTAGGAAATATAAAAAGAAAAATGTGTAAATAATCTTTAATTATTTTGAATTATGAGTCATCTGTCTTCTTAAATATTCAGAGTAACTTATTCTTATCCTTTTCCTTAACATGTGCCAAATAAAACACAAACACATTTAATAAGTGTATCATTGCTGATTTATAAAACATGATTTTTGCCTGGAAAATTTTAATCATCTAGAATTTTTATAAGTTTCATCTCTAGAAAACCTATTTTGATGGCATCAGCTAATGCATACAGAAACACACAGTTTAGAAATGGAGCACTTCACTTTCTTTCTTCACCCAACCTCATCATTTAAACCTTTAATTCTTTCCCCACTTCACCCTAGTGGAAAATTGGAAGGAGCTGCAAAGCCTTTTTATGACCCAGGGTAATATTGTCTCTGATAGACTGAAGACCCCTTAATTTTACTATCTCTCTTTCATTCCAGGCCAAGAAATGAATGTATAATATTTGCTATAAGTCTTCTTTCTATTTGAAAGCATATTTAATTGGTGGCTCTAAAAATTCTGAAAGAGATGATTTTGAGATGAACTAAACAGTAAAAATTCTTTTCACACTTGTGCTGTGATTACTAAAATCAGAGCTCTGAAGAGACCTGCTGAAAACTGGGTAAAGCTAAAGTCAACACCTCTTTGACCCACATGTAATTCTATCTTCCCAAATGCTGTGCTTGTTTTTCCTTTTCTATAAAGTGTTTGCTTTTTTGTTGTATAGATAATAATGGGATCTAGAGAGTCATATTGTATTACTTATCTTGTTGCATTTGATCAGAATCCTAGGGAAAACAAACGTCCTTCTGTTATTAAAAATAGGGAACCACCTACCAGCAGAGGATACTAGATAGTACAGACCTCCCTTTCTCCTTCCCTCAAAAAGTCCAGAACAATAACCATTCCCTTCGTCAGCATGTAAATCTATCTTCTCAGGATCCCATGTCAAAAATGCCCTTTGATAGATACATAAATAGCAGGAACCAAATAAGATTGGGCATATGGAAATACCATGTGAGTTCTGGAAATACTAGGCAACATATAGAAAAGCCATTTTACATATGAAGTCATTATATGACCTATGGAAATGCCATATGAAGCCTAAACAATGACATGTTACTTATGAAAATGTTACATGTGGTTGCTCAGTGGTATAGGTTTCTTAGCTGATCTGTCAAGATTGAAAGAAAGAGCAATATTTTCCTCACTATTGGACAGAGATGAAACTGAGTCAGAACACTTAATTGCTTAAATTAAAAGCAAATTTAAGTGAAGAAGTGCCCCTGCTCACTATAAATGAATTTCTGGGTTTCATTTTAATTTCAATGCAATTATCTCTACATGTTATATCTAAAGTCCCTCCCAGATCCATAATTCTTGGATTCTGAGTGCAAGAAACCAAATAATGTGAAACTGACCACATTAATTTTCAGCAGTCTCTCTATTTTCCTTTAAACAATACTTGAATCACTCTTTTTTCTAGTAAAACAAATTAGAGTTAGCATTATAGGAATTTTTCTCTGTCAAGATGGAAGTTGACAGTATCCTCAATGTGTGCAACAATCTCTAGTGGCTGAGGACAAGAAGCAAATACCCCAAACGAATCTTACTATATATCTATACCTAGTATATCCAGATGCTTTTCATTTTCATTTCTTTTTGTTTGCTTGGTGAATGTGATATCATCATATTGACGGTATACGACTTTCTTATATTTGGACTCAAGAAATGTCCCAACTTTATCCAAATATATGTTTGTTTCACTTTGAGAAAATGAAAATAAAGACAAAACCCACAAAATTAGTTAAATTAACAATTAAATTAGATACATTCTCATATGGAAGAACTTCTTATTGAAATAATGTAATTTATTAATATCTAGAAGTTATTGTACCTTAGAAAGTAATTATTCTTTTTACAAATATATTTATTCTGGTAAGATTGTTGAATATTTATTATGTATTTTAAAACACATTTTCAGAATAAAATTTTAGTTTTGATAAATGAATAAATAGTAAGAGAGAAAACTATAGAAAGAAATAAAATTTTACTAAAAGTAAAATTACTGTCTTTAATTTGAGGTTTTCAGAGGAACAGATGTAGATGGAGATGAATGTAGACAAAAGGAAAATCTCACTGATTCCAAATATAAAACATAGTGAATTATGTTTATTATATCTCAAGTGGTACGTTGGATGGTAGCACCCATAAAGAAAATAAGATGCAACAAATGGAAAGAGAGACAAGAAGAAACAATGTACAGAAGAAGTTATTTAGATATTTAGAAAGATTTAAAGTCATTTGAAATTTATGATATTGTATGTAAATCAATTATCAAAATTTGAATGTATCCTAAACACGCACATACCATAATCACATACCAATCACATATATGCATAATACACACACATACCATACCAAACACAAAAACTTACAATACACACACACACACACACACACACACACTGAAAAGAAAGGGTGGAAACTACAGGATGAGGCCTTCCTAGGTAGAGACTGAAGTTATTGCCATACTTCTTTCTTTGTAAATGGTGCAGTTCTCTTTCCCATGTCCTGCTAGGAGAATAATCCCACACAATTTCCTCAGCTGCAATATAAAGAATTTTCTCCTTTTGGTGCTGCATTTGATGAGGGTATGGCTCCGAACACTGCCTCACTTTGTATTTATGTTTCATGCCTCCTTGATAGTGCTGTGAAGTCAGACAAACCACATCAAAAATTCCTAGAGGTAAATAAGAAAATAATTCATAAAGTTTTGCATTCAGACTTCTTTCTCTCTATGAAGTCATCTAGAAGATATAAACCCCCGGTATCGAAATGTTGCTCCCAGAAAATGGCCGTGGAACAGAGGGATTTGATCTGAATCTGGTCCCAGGGCAGAAGGAGGGAGCAGCTGAAGGTCACACAGGGAGTGTTTGTTGGCGAGTAGGGGGACAACTGTACTCCAGTAGAAGATAGGGGACTGCTGGACTGGCCTCCCCAGCCTCAGTGGCCCCAGTACTGCTGAGTTCTCTCACTGAGCCACCAGTGCAGAGGCAGACCACGACATCTTGAAGGGGAAGGATCAGAAAATATACAGCTGCAGTACCAGCTGGACGGCTGAGACCCCCAGAACACCAGCTCCCAGTTGGCACGGATGGGCAGAGTCTAAGGAGCTCTGCGCTCCTGCACGGAAAGGTCATATTTCCCCTGGGGGTACTTTGGGCACGAAACTGAGGGGGCTGGGAGACTGGGAGATCTGCGCCTTGGAACTCAAAGCTGGGAGATCTGCGCCTGAAATAAAATCTGTGGCTGTTGGAGCTGGTAAATGTGGGAGAGGGCCCTTGCAGCTGGTGGCAGAGTGAATTCCTGAAGCGCAATCAATTTGGACCTGACAGAGGAGGGAGACCCGGAAGATTTTGGGAGGGTCCTGGCTGCTAAAACAGCAGTCACCATTAGAGAGGCAGTACGGAATACAACAGGGACAGCGAGATTTTAGTTCAGGCTAGAGAGGACCAATAGACCCAGAGGTCAATCTAGAAACACTGCCACCCAGGGGCCGAATCACAAATTGACTCTTGTGTAACACAAGGAATTGATTTTATTTTCTCTTTATTCGACTTTGGGAATACAGTCAATTTTCATCTACTCTTTTTTTTACCTTTATTGTTCAGTTTATTAATTACATTTTCCCCCAATAGCTCCCCTCCACCCAGTACCCATCTCACTCTACGCCCTTACCTCCCCGCCCCTCTGTCCTCTCCCATAGTTGCATGATTTTTGTCCAGTCTCTTGCTGTACTTCCCACACCCTTTTTCTCACCAAGCGTTATCAGTCCATTCCCTCTCTATGTCCATGATTTTGTTCTATTCCTCATTTTATCCTGATCATCAGGTTGTTAATTCACTTGATTTTTAGATTCATTTGTTGATAGATGTGTACTTGTTCATAATGTACATTTTTACCTTTTTCTTCTTCCTCTTCCTAAACAATACCTTTCAGCATTTCATATAGTGTTGGTTTGGTGGTGATGAACTCCTTTAGCCTTTTCTTATCTGCGAAGCACTTTATCTGACCTTCAATTCTAAATGATAGCTTTGCTGGATAGAGTAATCTTGGTTGTAGATTCTTGCTATTCATTACTTTGAATATGTCTTGCCACTCCCATCTGGCCTGCATCGTTTCTGTTGAGAAATCTGCTGACAATCATATGGCTGCTCCCTTATAGGTAACTAACTGTTTTTCTCTTGCTGCTTTTAATATTCTCTCTTTATCTTTTGCTCTTGGCATTTTAATTATGATGTGCCTTGGTGTGGTCCTCTTTAGATTCATATATTTTGGGGTTCTGTGTACTTCTTGGGTTTTCAAGTCAATTTCTTTCGCCAGGTGGGGGAAGTTTTCAGCCACTATTTCTTCTAGTAGGTTTTCATTATCTTGCTCTCTCTCTTTTTCTGGCACCGCAATAATTCTGATGTTGGTATGCTTGAGGTTGTCCCAGAGGCCCCTTATATTATCTTCAATTTTTTGGACTCTTTTGGCCTTTTGCTTTTCCAGCTGAGTGGATTTTGCTTTTTTGTATTTCAAATCTTTGACTTGGTTTTTGCGGTCGTCTGGACTGCTTTTAGGTATTTGTATAATATTTTTTGTTTCAGTCAGTGTATGCTTAATTTCTAGTTGGTATTTTTTCATATCCTTGTAGGTGTTGTTCATTTCTTTGTAGGTGTTATTTATTTCAGCATAGTTCTCATTAAGTTTCTCAGCCTTTTCTAGTAGCCTCTTCATAAACCTAATTACTGTGGTTTTGAACTCTATGTCTAGTCGTCTTTTTTCCTCCATTTCTTTCACAGCTGAGTTCTTTCCTTTTCTCTGCATTGTGGTTGCTTTCCTGAGTTGGTCCCTTAGTGGTATGTGATAGGTATCCTCTAAGGAACAGTGGTTCAGTTTCCTTATGCAGCACACAGCGTCAGCCTTAGATCCACCCTACTTGGCGCACAGTTTCAGTGTCTAATGGGCGCGCAGCGTCAGGCTTAGGTCCGCCCTTTGTGGCGCACCGCTTCAGGTCTATGAGGCTTGCGGAATCAGCTTATCTGTGCAGCTCACAGGGCTCGGTGTTGGGTGGCAATGTAAATCCACTGCTGATCTCCCCATTGCCAGACAACTCTGCCTCTCCCCAAATGAGTCTGCACAGCCAAAGTCTCACTCAGGGTTGTAAAACAAAGCAGTATGGTGGTCTCCGAGCAAGTGAGCGAGTCATGCGTTCTCTGCCCGAGTTCTCTGTCCGGTTGTGCACTCCAATTTACTCGTGCACTCTGTCCAAACACACAGACCTCAGCCGCGCCCGGGATCCTCCTTTCCCTGACCTGGGAGCTCGCCTGGTACTGGGGGGTCAGTGCTGTGGGAGGCCTCCGCCCTCCCCGCTGGAGAAAACCAGCCGGGCTTGCTGTCTGCCGCCTGTCCCTCACCGCTCGTTCGCGCTCAGAACCTCAAAGCTGCGCACCACTGCTCCCGAGTCACCGCTGTGTCCCACCTCTACTTTTATGCATGGAATTTTCAATCAGCCAGCTCTCCGGTGATTCTGGATGTTGTTTGTTCTGTTGTTAAGTTGTAGTTTCAGAATTGTTGCGTGGACAGCTAGATAGGTGCTCACCTATGCCGCCATCTTAGTTCTCCCCTCATCTACTCTTTAGTATCTTTAGTATCTCAACTTCACCTTTATACCACTACTCTCTTGCTAACCTTTCCCTTTTAGTTCCTTGTTTCCCTTATACTTTTCCCCCTTTAGATTTACCTTAATTCTTTCTTTTTACCCCCTGTTAAAATTTCACCCCACTTATATATCTAATCTCCAACCACCTACTCCAAGTCCATATATACCTCTAGCTTCCCTGATTTCACTATCTTCAATTGTTTTTATCCCTGTCCTGTTGTTGTTGTTTACTTGACTGTTGATTATATCGATTTTTTATGCAGGTTTATGAGACTGATTTGCTTATTCTTGAATTTTGGATTGTTTTGTAGGTTTTTTGTTTTTTTTGGTATGTGTTGTTTCTTGTTTTGTTGTCCTCATTTGCATTTTTTTCGATAGATTTTTACTTCTGTGTTCCCTCACCTCTCTTGATTGAGTAGTTTATGTAGTTTGTATCAATCTCTGTGCACTTGTTGCTGGTTTTGGTTCGGATTAGGGGCTGTCCTAGGGAGTTTTCACCCCACATTTATAGTTTACTCCCCCTCCCCTTTTTTTCTTTTTTTACTTCTTCCCCTTTTCCCATTATCATTTTGGCATTCCTGTCTTTCTTTTTGTGAGTGTATGTGTGTGTGGGGGGGTATTTCTTTCTTTTTGAGTGAGTGTGGGTGTGTGAGTGTCTGTGTGTGTCTGGGGGAGGGTTTCTCCTTCATTTTTCTCACCTATCACTGATTTGCCTTTCTCTGGCGATCACCTTTATTTGGAATTACCATTACTGTGACTACATTCCGGTTCAGTGCCTGGTGCATTGCACCTGGTTGTGTTGTATTGTGTACCTTTAAATCAATGCAGGAGAGTGAGAACTACATAACCAGATATACAGAGAAGAGAGAACGTGGGGAGACAAAGAACTAGCCCACATATGAAAGAAAAACAAGCCTCACCAGAAAAGGAGGTATGCAAAATGGAAGTTAACAACCTGTCAGAGAAAGAATTCAGGGAAATGGTCATAAGGTGGCTGAAAAGAATGGAAAACAAATTTTACAATATGAGTAAGAACCAAGAGGAATTGAAGAAGAACCAAGAGGAAATGAGGAAGACCCAGGGAGAAATGAAGAAGAGCCAAGAAGAAATGAAGAAGAGCCAAGAAGAAATGAAAAGTGACATTGCTGAAGTAAAGAACTCAATAGAAAGTATTAAAAGGAGACTAGAAGAAGCAGAGGACCACATCAGTGAGCTAGAAGACCAGGTAGGAAAAAATATCCAAGTAGAGCAGCTTCTAGAAAAAAAAATTAAAAAACAGGAGGAGAGCCTAAGGGAACTTTGGGACAACATGAAACAAAACAACATCCATATAATTGGGCTTCCAGAAGGACAAGAAAATGAGCAAGGAATAGAAAACCTGTTGGAAGAAATAATGACAGAAAACTTCCCTGATATAGGAAAAAAAACCCCACACAAATCCAAGAAGCTCACAGAGTCCCAAGCAAAATGAACCCCAAAATACCTACGCCAAGGCACATTATAATTAAATTGGCATACACCAATGACAAAGTAAGAATCTTAAAAGCTGCCAGACAGAGACAGAAAGTCACCTACAAAGGAACCCCCATCAGACTAACAAATGATCTCTCAACAGAAACATATCAGGCCAGAAGGCAATGAAATGAAATATACAAAGTCATGCAAAGGAAGGGTCTGAATCCTAGAATACTATACCCAGCAAGGCTATCAATCAAAATTGAAGGTCAAATCAGGAACTTCACAAATAAAAAAGGACTAAGGAAATTCGTTACCACCAAACCAGCAATGCAAGAAATGCTAAAGTGTCTGCTGTAAAAAGAAATAGGAAGTGAAGAAGGAACACAGGAGTAAAGAACAAAAATGGCAACATATAAGTAC
This sequence comes from Antrozous pallidus, assembly GCA_027563665.1. Taxonomy (NCBI): domain Eukaryota; kingdom Metazoa; phylum Chordata; class Mammalia; order Chiroptera; family Vespertilionidae; genus Antrozous; species Antrozous pallidus. The sequence continues at coordinate 115,675,141 of CM050514.1, forward strand.
CTATCAATAATAACTTTAAATGTAAATGGTTTAATGCTCCAATCAAAAGACATAGGATAACGGACTGGATAAGAAAACACAACCCATGTATCTGCTGTCTACAAGAAACCCACCTCCGAAAAAAAGACGCACACAGACTGAGGATGAAAGGTTGGAAAAAAGTTATTCAGGCGAATGGAAATGAAAAAAAAAGCTGGGGTACCAATACTTATATCTGACAAATTAGATCTCAAAGTGAAGGACATAACAAGAGATAAAGAAGGCCACTTCATAATACTAAAGGGAGCAATCCAACAAGAAGAAATAACACTGGTAAACATATATACACCCAATACAGGAGCACCCAAATACATACAAAAACTCCTAGGGAGAGATAGACAGCAATACAATCATAGTAGGAGACTTTAATATCCACCTATCACCATTGGACAGATCCTCTAAACAAAAAATCAGTAAAGAAACATCAATCCTCAATGACTCACTAGAACAGATTCAATTAATTGACATCATCAGATCATTTCACCCCAAAGCCACAGAATATACATTCTTTTCAAGTGCCCATGGGTCATTCTCAAAGATAGACCATATTGTTGGGTCATAGGCAAAGTCTCTCCAAATTCAAGAAGATAGAAATCATATCAAGCATATTCTCAGATCACAGTGGCATAAAGCTGCAAATTAACTACCATAGAAACAATCCAAAGAAATCAAACACATGGAGACTAAACAGCATGCTATTAAACTATGACTAGGTTACTAGAGAGATCAAGGAAGAGAGAGAAAACATCATGGAAACAAATGACAATGATAGCACAACAATCCAAAATCTATGGGACACAGTGAAAGCAGTTCTGAGAGGGAAGTTCATAGCTCTACAAACATACTGCAAAAAACTAGAAACAGCGCCAATAAATTATCTAACCCAACAAATCAAAGAGTTAGAAAGAAAGCAACAAGAAAAGCCCAGTGTAAGCAGAAGGAAGGAAATAGTAAAGATCAGAGCAGTAATAAATGTCATAGATACTAAAGAAACAATACAGAAGATCAATAAAACCAAGAACTGGTTCTTTGAAAGGATAAACAAGATTGATGAACCTCTAGCCAGACTCACCAAGAAGCAAAGGGAGAGGACCATAATAAATAAAATCAGAAATGAAAGAGGTGATATAACAACAAAACCCATTGAAATACAAAGGATTGATAAAAAATACTATGAACAACTCTACTTCAACAAACTGGATAACCTGGAGGAAATGGATATATTTGTGGAAAAATATAACCTTCAAAAATTCAATCAGGGAAGAATCTAAATAACTCAATAGACCAATAACTGTGGAAGAAATTGAAGCAGTCATCAAAAAGCTTCCAGTAGACAAAAGTCCAGGGTCAGTAGGCTTCACAGGGGAGTTTTACCAAAAATTCAAAGAAGAACTAAAACCTATACTCCTCAGACTATTCCAGAAAATTCAAGAGGATGAAACACTTCCAAACTCCTTCTATGAAGCTAGCATCACCCTAATACCAGAACCAGATAAAGATGACACAATGAAAGAGAATTACAGGCCAATATCCCTCATGAACATAGATGCCAAAATCCTCAACAAAATTCTAGCAGTACATCAGAAAGATCAAGCTCCATGACCAAGTAGGATATATCCCAGGAATGCAAGGTTGGTACAATATCTGCAAATCAATAAATGTGATACATCTCATAAGCAAATTGAGAGATAAAAATCACATAGTCATATCAATTGATGTAGAAAAAGCATTTGACAAAATCTGACACCCTTTCTTGATAAAAACTCTCAACAAGGTGGGAATAGAAAGATCATACCTCAACATAATAAAAGCCATATATGATAAACCCACAGCAAACATCATACTCAATGGGCAAAAAGTACAACCATTTCCCCTCAGAACAGGAACAAGACAGGGTTGCCCACTCTCATCACTCCTGTTCGACATAGTACTGGAAGTATTAGCCATTGCAATTAGACAAGAAGAAGAAATAAAAGGCATCTAAATTGGAAAAGAAGAAGTAAAGATATCATTATTTGCAGATGACATGATATTGTACATAAAAAACCTGAAAGACTCCATAATAAAACTAATAGACTTAATAAATGAGTTCAGCAATGTAGCAGGCTACAAAATTAATGCCAAGAAATCTATGGCATTTCTATACACTAATAGTAAACTTACATAAAGAGAGACTAAAAGAGCAATCCCATTTACCATCACACCAAAAAATTTAAGATACCTAGGAAAAAACTTAACTAAAGAGGTAAAAGACCTATTGATGGAAAACTACAGGACACTAAAAAGAGAGATAGAGGAAGATGTAAACAGGTGGAAGAACATACCATGTTCATGGATTGGGAGAATCAACATAATTAAAATGTCCATACTACCCAAAGCAATCTTTAAATTTAACGCACTCCCCATTAAATACCAACGGTATATTTCACAGACCTAGAAAGAACTCTCCAAAAATTCATCTGGAACAAAAAAAGGCCCCGAATAGCCACAGCAATCCTGAGAAAGAAGCACAAAGTCAGTGGGATTTCAATACCAGATTTCAAGCTGTATTACAAAGCCACTGTTCTCAAAACAGCCTGGTACTGGCACAAGAACAGACATATAGATCAATGCAATAGATTAGAGAATCCAGATATCAACCCAAACCACTATGCTCAATTAATATTTGACAAAGGATGCATGAACATAAAATGGAGTCAAAGACAGTCTCTTCAATAAATGGTGTTGGGAAAATTGGACAGATACATGCAAAAAAATGAAACTAGAGCACCAACTTACACCATACACAAAAATAAACTCAAAATGGATACAAGACTTAAACGTAAGATGGGAAACCATAAAAACATTAGAGGAATCTACAGGGAAAAAAATCTCAGACATATGCCAAAAGATCTTCTTCGATGACACTGCTCCTAGGGCAATGGAAGCTAAAGACAAAATAAACTAATGGAACTACATCAAAATCAAAAGCTTTTGCACAGCTAAAGAAACCATCAACAAAACAAAAAGAAAACCCACTGTATGGGAGAACATATTTGCAAATGTTATCAGTGATAAAGGTTTAATCTCAAGCATCTACAGGCAACTCACACAACTCAAAAGGAGGACAAATGATCCAATAAAAAAAATGGGCAACAGACCTAAATAGAATCTTTTCAAAAGAAGACAAAAGGAAGGCCCAGAGACATATGAAAACTTTCTCAAAGTCACTAATTATCCGAGAGATGCAATTCAAATCTATTATGCGGTACCATCTCATATCTGTCAGAATGGCTTACATCAACAAATCAACAAATGACAAGTGCTGGTGAGGATGTGGAGAAAAAGGAACTCTCCTGCACTGCTGGTGGGATTGTAGACTAGTGCAGCCACAGTGGAGAACAGTATGGAGTTTCCTCAAAAAACTAAAAACAGAGCTCCCATTCGAACCAGTGACCCCACTTCTAGGAGTATACCAAGAGAAACTAGAAATGCGAATTAGAAAGGATATATGTAGCCCTCTGTTCATAGCAGCACAATTTACCATAGCTAAGATTTGGAAACAGCCTAAGTGCCCATCAGCAGATGAGTGGATTAAAAAACTGTGGTACATTTACGCAATGGAATACTATGCTGCGGTAAAAAAGAAGGAGCTCCATTTGTAACAACATTGATGGATTTGGAGAGCATTATGCTAAGTGAAATTAGCCAGGCAGAGAAAGAGAAATATCACAGGATCTCACTTATTTGAGGAACATAATGAATTTCATAGACTGATGAACAAGAATGGATCCAGAGACTGAGAAAAGTCCATCAGAATGTCAAACTTCAGAGTAAGTGGCAGGTAGAGGGAGTAAGGGGGAAAGTCAATATATTTGAACTCTTGAACTAAGATAAGTAATTTGTGTTTTTACATCCCTGACAAAGTTTATATAAAGTTATAAAAAAATTGGCTGCTAGTTTGAGATATAATTGACATGGCCTAGAGCTTGTCGTCTCCTATGGAGACCAGTCCTTAGGCTAGGCCCTCCTTAACCTCCTGTGACACCATAATACCCTTACATGATATTATTCTACAATGTCATTATAATATTTGATATTTGACAACAGCATATTATACAATTATCCCAAATAAACTTACAAACTAATTCTTTGAATGTTGGGCAGCAACTTAAATAAAGGATAGGAAAGGAATTAATCTCTTTCAGATGGAATTAAGGTACTGGGAAGGCATCTGAGCATTCTATATTGGCCCCTCTTGCCCTTTTTGCCAAGAGGGACCCTCTTCTTACTATCCAAATACACACAGATGTTGCCTGAGCTTTCAGTTCAAGCTGTGGCTGAAGCCTCTGGGCAGCTGGCACCATAAATCTGTCTCTTGACCAATAGTGTGAGCTGGACCCTCTTTGGAGAAGAAACCTGGGTCCCCCAAGATATGTGATCAGTACCAGGACCCCGCCAGCAGGCGAGGGGACCCCAAGGCAGGTGCTGGACATGGAGGTCACGGGGGCATAGACTACAAAGCAGACAGAACTGAACCTCACATCACCCTGTTTGGCAGCGGAGGATGGCTGGTTAGCCAGAGACAGGTAAGATTCCTCAGGGAAGGAACAACCTAAGACAGGCACAGTTGCAGAGGACCAACAGGAGAGAACTAAAAGGTAAACAGAGGTGGGGCACAGACCCTCATCCACAAACCTTGCAGGGGCTTGAATTCTCACCCTTCCTGAGGGAGGTCTCCTAGCCCCACAGCTGCTTCACCTCTCATGCACAACTCAGCCTGGGACCCAGGTGGCAGACAGAGACTCGGCCAGCAATAGCTGCTCTATATCTAAATTCAGTCTATTTCCAGGAATCCTCAGGACCTACTCAAAAATGCAAATATTCCTTTCCACTAATATTTACAGGGTAAACTAAGATTTCTGCTTGAGTATTAAAATTGACAGTAAAATAGTAATCAAGTTTTCAGATCAATTAAAATTGGCCAAGTGAAATAAGTGAATAGTCAAGAAAATTTTAGTGTACTGGACAAAAAGCTTTTCCTAAAACATTAACTAAAATATCTATTAGTAGTTCATCTCACTGTAAAATTGCCTAACATTCAAAGAACGTAAAGCAGTCATATTTGAGTGCAAAAATTAAAATTTAAAATTACCAAGACTGCAAGTTAAAATTTCCAAAAGCCCCATTAATCAAAAAGCAGAGGGGGGGGGGGCGGCAGTGGGGTAATATCGTGTAAGGAAAAATATCCTGTAATTAAAATACATCTAGAAAATTTTTACTCCAGAAAAGTAACTTCCATTTGTAAAGCCAGCTGCAGGACACCCATGAAAAAACACACATGGTGTCAAAATAAGCCAAAGGAAAATCATTTAGGCAAAAATAAAAAGAATCCCAAGTCTATTTTGCAGAGAGGATCCCTTTGTTAAGTTTTGGTTGAGAATGTGTTTGTGTGTTTGCAGAGAGCAACTCCAAGACCATGTGCGTTCCTGTGACAGTGAGGAATTGATGGGTCTGTTCCAGTCACGAGGATGGTCCAGAGATGGGGTCACTGACGACACCTTGCCATGCTAGCAGTCGGCAGCTGTGCATGGCTACAAGCGACCCAGGACCAAACCAGAGAGGATGGATCTTGCATTGCCACGATGTGTCCACCATCTGGATACCATTGCTGACATGTATATATAAAGAACTATTTGATACTGAAACTGGGACTCAGTACATTTGAACATTGAAACTGAGACTCAAACATTTTTTGTTCTAATATATTTATTTCTAGTATGCAGAGGCAAGATATTTTTGAAGAAAAGATACAGGGGAGAGTGATTGATATAGAGGCATTGAACAGGTTGTCAAGCTACAGGGGTAAGGCTTGGGTGGATGGGAGGTGGATGCTGGGGGAGATCAGCCGAAGGACTTGTATGCATGCATATGAGCATAACCAATGAATGAAAGACACTGGGGTGGGGAGGGGACATGTGCTGGGGGGTAAAGGAGGCTGGGGGGGGGGAGGATAATGGAGGAGAAAAAGGAAAACATACGTACTACTATTAAATATAAGTTATGCTGCAAAAAAATCAATAAAATATATTTTAAAAAAAGATATAAACCCCCAAAGAAATATGGTAAGATACTTCATTCATTCTTTCACTAATTTTATGAATATTTGTTGAGTATGTTCTTTATGCCAGGCATATTTCAAGGCACTTTAGAAATATCAATGAATACAACACTTAAAAATCCTTGCCCTTACAATTTATATTGCAAGGTCTTGTAGACATAGTATAACTTTTACGTATGTTGGAAAATAATAAATACTCTGCATCAAAGAAAAAAGTATAACAGTATAAGGGAGATTGAGGATTCTGGGGTGGGATGAGCTCTAAGGAGCAATGGACAACATTTATAAGATGATTAAGATAGGCCTTGATGGGAGGATGGTATCTGGGCAAAGACTTATGAGAGGTGAAGAATAGATCTAGGGGAAACAAGTAACAAACACCTTTATGATGAGGGCCTACTTGCTGCAGTTGAGGACCTTCTAAGAGGCCCGTGTGCCTACAGGGGAGTGAGCAAGGGTGAGAGTACCAGGAGACAAGTTTGGTGGGGAAAGGAGGGCTGGGTCCCTTGGGCCCTTGAGGGCCACTGAAAAATCTGTAGCCTTTACTTAGTGAAATGAGGAGCCATGTGGAATTTTGAATTGATGAGTGACATATGGGCACTCTGGCTTCTGTTCTGAGACTGGACTGGAGTGGGTAAGGTGGAAGAAAGGATACCTGTTAAGAGGCTGTTAAAAGCATCCATGAGAGATGATGGTGGCTTAGGTCATAGAGGTATTGACAGAGGGAGTGAAAGGAAGTAGAAAGGATTTAGTTTCATACATTAAAAACTCCAAAGAATAACCATGACCAAACAAATCACCACCACTACCACAAACAACAAAAAACTCAGCCTGGTTCAGAACAGTGAATTCCACCTAAATTCTGATTGTTTTTAATTTGCTAAATTTTATGCCTATCCCATTCTGACCCTGCTTAATATTACCTTCATATCAGTAACTCTCTCTTTCAACTTTTTACATGTTTTTATTATTGTTATTATTTTTTATGGAGGATAAGATTCAATAAGATGGACAAGGAAGAAAAACCTTCAGATTTAGAGGGGTTTAAGAAAGAGAACTTGTTTAGGATAAAATGATTCTCATATAGCACAGTACTTGACATGTAGATGGTTTCTCCACATGTTTATTAGAAACAATATTGCTTATGAAAGAGAATGAAGAGCAGACAAATATATATTTTTTAAGTTCAGGGGAAAAAAGAGTAAGGAGTAGGGCTGAGCTGGCACTGAGTGAATGCCTGCAACAGAGAAGAGAGTGTTGGAGAAAGATTTCTCCTTCTCCTTAATTGTTCTTAATCACAGATTTTGTTTATTTGAAAGACAAAATTAAAAGCTTTGGAATATAGAAAATGTGGCATTATAAAAAGTTAACATACAAATCCATGGTATTTATAGACTAACTAATTTATTGTGTAGACAATATTTGATTGATGCCGGTAGTTTTTGATCAAGATAGATGATTTTTTTGTGTGTGTGAAGTTGGATCTGCAGGATAAAAGAAGAAACTAACATTTTCTTTAAAGTCCAATATATTCTAAGCACTTTACTGCATGTTTACTTCTTATATCTCATTGGATCTGATCATTGCCTATTTCTTTTTATAAGTAGTAAATTATTACAATACTTATTTTACAAAAGAGGGTGTCAGGTTTAGAATGGAGGCTTAGCTCCTCTGATCCACACAGCAATTCTCTGATATGGGATGCATTTTTAAAAAATATTTTCTAGTAACAATCAACCTGATTGAAGTCAAAACCTCTAGCTTTATTGCAATGCTAGCAAGGAGAGATACAGGCGAGGGAGGCAGAGAGAGGAGGGTAAGGTAGAAGCAGAAGTAAGTCCTGGGAAACAAATAGACAGGAGAGTAATAAATGCAGCAGAGAGTTGAAAAAAGACAAAGTCAAATGTTTCAAAACATCTTCACTGCTTTTGAGTAGTGTGGGTAGGTTTAAAGCCTAGAACCAGAAAGTAAAACTGGAAGAGAATGAGATTTTTGTGTACAGGAAGATGACATAGCAGTGCTCCTATAAATTAAATGGAAAAGGGCAACAATTTTCCAAGCACTATTTGTATAATTTCTTTCATTCTTCTGTACAAACAATATGCATTGCATATAATGACATTGTTTTTCATACTTTAAACATGTTTCTGGCTGAAAAGATTTACCCCTTACCTGTGGAATCAGTTGTCATTAAAAGTGTCTGGGAAATATGGGGGAACAGGGCCAGAGTGTCCCCCCTTTCTCCTGCAGAAATGAAGGTATTTCCTGAAAAGTATATCCCATGTAAGTCCTGCTGTGATCCCACACTAAGAACGTGCCATGAAATGTTGTCTCCTAAGCACATATCCAGTCCTGGGAGATTTCCATACATGTATCCATTTATGGCTGCAAGACATTTGAGACAAAGACAAGAGAATTGAATTTGACATGTCCCCCCCCCCCCTTTTTTAATCCTCAGCAAGGATCTTTTTCCATTCATTTTTAGAGAGAGAGTGAAAGAGAGAAATATCTATGTGAGAGAAAGACATTGATTGGTCGCTTCTTGCAGGTGCCCCAACCAGGGTCCAGGTCTTGGAGAAGCCTGCAATGGAGGGACAAGTCCTTGACTGGAATCAAACCCGGGATCCTTTGGTCCACAGGACAATGCTTTATCCACTGAGCCAAACAGCTAGGGCTGCGGACATCTCTTGAAACACAACAAAGAACTAATCATAAAGCAATTTATTCATTTAAAATAGTAAGAATCCTTTTAGATTTCAGAAAACTAAGGCCAGAGGAACAATTAAGTGTCCAGTGTCATTAAGCTAGTGACTAGAACTGTTAGGAGCATAGCACATGTCTCCAGACCAATCTTTCCCCACTACATCTGACACTATTCCAAAACTACCAACCAATGAACTCAACAAATAGCCCATCCAACCACTCCACTGATTTGTCAATAGAGAAATACATGACTTTTCTGTCTTACATGAAGTTATAACTAAACAATACATTGCACCAAAAAGGTATTGGTAAATATTTGGTAAATTGAACTTAACATAATAATCTTGGTAGACAATATTTTTATTAGGAAATTATATTTAAATTTAATATGAAACATATTAGCCAACCATTCAGCCATGAAATATGCATTTTTAAAAAATGATCTGTAATTCCTTAGGCATAATGAAATTAAACAGCTACTTAATATATCCATCATGTAAATTAAATGTTTTCTTACAGTACATTAAGTTAGAATCGTGGAAACTTTGATCCTCTTTATCCACATTTTCAGGTTCTGTGGTAAATGTTCTAATATTTTCATCCAGGAGATGACTTTCATTTTCATCAAATATTGTGGCAAGTAGGTAAAACTCTTTGTCTATTCCCTTCTGCAAATGAGGATAGAAAAAAGAATAGACATGAAGTATAGATGGTCCAATGATTTATCTGAATACAAAATTTTATATGCAATGAAATTTGTGTATTCCTAGAAATTATTATCAATTGACCTTCCACTTATAGGCATTTATATACATAAAGAGGTATTATGCAAATTGTTCATTATGGTGTCACAGTAATGACTGTTCAGCAGGCTGTGTGTGCATGGAGCACCTCTAGGTCCTCTCCCTGTACCCTGCTTCCGCAGTGGCTGGAGCAGCTCCCTCCAGCCTCCTGAAGGGCGCAGGTCCCTCCCAGCTCCAAAAGAAGCAGTGCGGTTTGCTTCTGGCTTCCATGGGCACCAGTAGCTTGCTCCCGCCTCCCATGGAAGCAGTGCAGCTTTCTCCCGCCAGCTCTCAGGGCGCGCTGTGGCTCCCACCTGCTCCTGCAGAAGTGGCAGGCATCCTACTGCACACAATATCGCATGCTGGGCCACTAGTTTTATATAAAGACATGAGTCCTAATGAATGGATTTATCAGAACTAACAAGTTGGAGAAATCTCTACAACTGTTTTTATATAAAGCTCTTACTCTAAGGATTCATACATCTGAAACGTTATAAAAATAAATTACATAATCAGATAATCACAGATAGTGGCTTTTCATAGCATGCTTTATAGAAAGTAAGTTAAATAAAATGTTTTTAATTCTAAATTCTAGAAATTCTGCATTTTAGGGTTTATGAATAAATTAAATATGTGTAATATTTCTATTTTTGGATAAAAATTACATGTAAGAATTATGAGACTTATAAATGGCTTTATATAAATTAATACAAATATATGATCACATTTTAAAATAAAATATACATTTAATCATACATATAATTATATTAGGGAATTCACAAGGTTTCATTACACATGAATTATAATTGTAAAAAAGAACTTGGATATTAGTTCACTTGTGAGGGAGGAATGAAGAAAAATCATTCATCAAACCTTTAATGAGTACCTAACTACCTACCACATACCACAGAGGGTATAGTTGTTACAATACCACATACCACAGAGGGTATAGTTGTTACAATAAGTAAATGAAACCCCTGTATGGTTTCAAGAAGCTTATGGTCGAGTGGAAGAGAAAGACTAATAAAAATAAATGCATAAATAAGTGCTTTAATAAAAACATAGATAAGAAACTATGACAATCTGCAGGAACTTTAAGTAACTTTTAATTAGGAGATATTGTCTGAAGGAAAGGAAGGAGTCCTCATAATGAGTTTTAAAAATGTCTTCACTTTTAGCAAATTAAACAGCGATGAAAGATGATGCCAAATAGAGAGAAGAAAGGCAAAGTCAAAGGGATTTGACTTAGCTTTCCTTACTCGGGAACTAACAAGCTAATTGTGCAGTAAGGCCAGAATGGAAGGAAGCGAGGCAGGAATCTGGAGTGATCTGAAGGGTCTCATGTGTTGATGTCTGAGTCAAGAAATAGTGGAGTAACTTTTTAAATACATTTTATTGATTTTTAAAAAATATATTTTATTGATTTTTTACAGAGAGGAAGGGAGAAGGATAGAAAGTCAAAAACATCGATGAGAGAGAAACATCTATCAGCTGCCTCCTGCACACTCCCTGTTGGGGATGTGCCTGCAACCAAGGTACATGCCCTTGACCGGAATCAAACCTGGGACCCTTCAGTCCAAAGGCCGCTCTATCCACTGAGCCAAAATGGTTTCGGCAGGAGTAATTTTTAGTGTGGAGAGTGGTGTAACTAGATTTGAAAGGAACAGGTGTGGAGTTATATTGAAGCAGGATTACAGTGGGGACAGGAGTTAGGAGGTTAAAGGATTTCAGAAAGATAGAATAGTGCCTAAAATAAGGCAATGGTATTGTAGATTTGGTGACTGATGTTACAGAACAGAGGGAAAGAGGGTGGCTTAGAAGGGAGAGGGACAGGTAGTAGCCATGCAGAGGGAGATGAAGAGATAAAATAGTTGGAATTAGAAATGTTTGTGGAACATGCTAGGGTGGGTGCTCATTGGGCAGAAAAAGATATATGTCTGGACTTGAGGAAAGGATGGAATTGGGAGACATCAGCACACAGAAGTGAAAGCTGTGGATGGCCCCATTGCCTTTTCTCTGCAATTCTATCTCAGGCAAACACTCACCAAGGCATACCTGGACACAGGACCCCTGACTCACCTGTTTGCCATCCTTTCCAAGGCTTCCCTTTCTGCACACCAGGAGAGGCCCTACAAGACCGCTGTTGGTGTCTTTTTTCCCATATACTGAGGAGTAGTAAAACCAGGTCAGGCAGTTGGAATCTGTGGAGGTAGGGCCCACATCTCCTGGAACTTGCCAGGTATAGACAAATGTTGTGCCAGGATGTACATGTGAGGAGGCTGGAGGGATACCTAGTAAGGAATAACCATTTGTAAAGCGTATCTATTACCCAAAGTACTCTAGTCTAGACTAGTGATGGGCAATCTTTTGAGCTTGGTGTGTCAAAATTCACCAAAAAACAAACAAACAAAAAAACAAACAAAAAATGAGCATAACTTGGGTGGTGTGTCACTTCGAGAAAAAACCCATAATTTCTTGGTATTTATAGTTTAAATAAAAAAAATGTATAATTGTAATATATAACTGTATTTAATAAACCAAAAACTAATTATTTAACTTACTTGCTTAGTGACTTCTTTGTTCATCTGTCAGTTGGTTTCTTTTGTTGGTCTTGATATTATTTAACTTGTGTGGGGTGCCGTGAACTAAGATAAGTGAGGGGGAAGGGGAATTCTTTAACCTGCCTATTAGTGACTTTTTGTTGCTGAATTTCATTGGCTAAACCTTCAAGTGAAGGTTGGTTTTTTGTACACTTCAAGCCCAAGCAAGTGCTACTAACTTCATCTGTCAATCTGTTTCTTTTGTTGGTTTTGATATTATTTAACACTGAGAATAAGGTCTCACAAAAGTATGTAGAGGAAAAAATTGTGAGTAAAGCCATTGCCATATTTTTCAGGGTGCTAAAAGTGTCTGGTAATTGGTTCCAGGCACTCCAAATTTCCTGTTCTTAGTGGCACTCCTCTTGATTCTCCAAGCGGCACCTTTCCAGATTCTCAAGCTTTGACCTCAAGTCCACAAACACCTGAGCCCAGATGCTGTCTTGAAATTCTGCAAGCTGCATCTCCAAATCATCAGTTTGCATCCATTGCAAACCATTTAATTAAAAACTACTGTAGACTGCTACATCAGGATACTTAATTATTTTTATGGTCTGTTCTAGGCTTCTAAATTGATTAAATCTATCACTGAACTGGTCAAGTAACGAGTCTAAAGCATGCTGGCACTTTATATGCAAGGGTTCCATTTCATTTTGTACAGCTGCACTGGCCTTCTCAAAATACTTTGTTACTCGAGGAAAATACTTATAAGTTTTAGTTTCTACATTTCACTTGAAAATTTTAAGTTTACTTTCAAAAGCTTTTATGTATCCAAACATAACATCAATACTTTTGCCAAAACCTTGTAACTTTAAGTTCAGTTCATTAATATGAACAGAGAGATCTGTAAAAAATATCAGGGTGTTGACCCACTTATCAACATTGAGCTGAGAAAAGTTTCCCAGATCCTTATCCTCAAGAAATACCTTAATTTCTTCAAAGCACTCCACAAAGCACTCAAGAACTTTGCCTTGGCTCAGCCATCTTACATTATTGTACATCAGCAGTCCACTGTAGGTGGAATCAACCTCCAGTAAAAGTGCAGAAAATCTCGATTGTGAAGGGGCAAGCAGCTATTCAATTAACTATTTTTGTAACAACTGACATTAAGTCATTTAAATCGGTGAATCCTGCCTTGGTACATAAAACCTCCTGATGGATAATACAATGAAAAGGCACAATCAGATGTCCAATAGCTTCTGTAAACAATTTGACAAATCTGACTTTTTTCCCCACCATGTTTGGTGCCCCATCTGTCATCACTGACACAACTTTAGAGATATCAATGCTTAGGTCACGGAATGTTTGTATAGCAACCTTATATATTTCGCTTCCTGATGTACTTGTTGGCACTGATACTAACTTTATCAACTCTTCTCTCATTGTGAGACCATCAGAATATCGACCAATAATGGCCAACTGAGCATGTGATGTAACATCAGTAGTTTCAACAAGAGAGATAAAAAAATATTTACAATTACTCTTTAACTGATGTACATTTGTGTTCAGTCTCATTATTTGGTCTTTTATGATATTTCTACTGAATGGTAACTCAGATATTCTCTTAATAAATGCATCTTTATTTTGCATATCATGAAAGAGAACTGGTGCACATCTTAGGCAAGTTTCTTTAATAAATTCTACCTCACTGAGTGCTTTTCCATGCTGAGCTATGAAGTGAGCAGTGCTCAAACTTGCAGATGTTAAATCTGTAGAGCCTTTTATAAATTTAAGGATAGAGTTAGATTGGCTCTTATAAAGGTGTAGCTGCCTGGAAACGTATTCCTTCCTTTCATCCTCACTTTTTTTCAAGAGCTGGGAATGATTAGTTTCAAAATGTCTGCTTATATTCCATGTTCTGCTTACTACCATTTCAGTACATAGAACGCAAAATGATCTGCCATTTTTTTTTATAATGCCATACATCTTAGTCCAAGTCGTTTGAAAGTGTCGGCTACTGCTACTACCACTTCCTTTACTTAAGCTTGTTATTTTTATTTTTATTTTTTGGGTTCTCCGTCAGGGGGGCAGTGACAGAAGATAGAATTATGGATAGCCTGTAAGCCCTGCAGGTAATTAGGGGTTAACTAGCCTAACTGACCACAAGATGGCACATGTAACTGTCTTTTAGGAAAGGGCAGGGTTAAAAAGCAGAAATGGGGGTTAATAAGGATGCACAGCAGTAATAGTGGTAAAATGGAGTCTGCACTATGCTGCAAAATGGCATTCCTCATATAAATTAAGATGGCTGCCGCTATTTCTAATGACTTGAAATGACACCCATAGCACAGGATCTTGCCTCTCCCAGCCTCCCCCTCACTTATCTCAGTAATGATGGTCAATTAGAAATCCATGACACCCCAGAACAGTAGATTCTATGATGGTTGCTGTGGTTATGTGGTTGCTGGTAATGGCAATCACAGGGCCCCCAGAGATGCTTCCCATGAGGCATTCCACTGCTCCTTGCTCCACCAGACAGAAGTGAGGTCAAAGATCCCGTAATGGCCTAACCGGAAGTCCCAGAACTAGACATTCTATGCCAGAGTTCTGTTTTTTGGCCTACAGACTTCCAGCACAGGTTGTCTATACTACACTACAGCAAATGTTTCATTCTTGGCTACTGCACCTGGCCGTGCAGAAGCCGAGGATGAAACATTTTTTCTCGGCATGTGGCCCCATACTTCTCTGTATGCAACCGCATACGACCACGTGTCATTGAAAATGGCTACGTGTGTCAGTGCTGACAGGCGTGTCATAGGTTCACCATCCCGGCTCTAGACTGTGAGATCTCTGAAAGCAAGAACTATATCTTGCCCTGACTGGATTGGCTCAGTAAAAAGAGCGTCAACCTGTGGACTGAAAGGTCCCAGGTTTGATTCCAGTCGAGGCCATGTACCTTGGTTGCAGGCACATCCCCAGTGTGGGGTGTGCAGTAAAGGGATGTTTCTAACTATCTGTCTCCCTTCCTCTCTATAAAAAATCAATTATATATATATATATATATATATATATATATATATATATATATACATATATATAAAAGAACTGTATCTTGCTCACCTTGCAGCACCTGGGGTGATAACTGAAAGGGGCCAAAGGTATCACTTTGCCACAGTAAGTACACAGAATTGTTAAGGTATGAAAAGGGGGCTGCATAATAATTTCAGGAGAAAATTTAATTTTTTTGTTGACATTATATTACAGTACTAGAGGCCTGGTGCATGAAATTCATGTATGGGAGTGGAATAGGGGTGTTTCTCAGCCCAGCTTGTACTCTCTTCAAACTGAGACCCCTTGAGTGATGTCCCTCTCACAATCCAGGACTTCTGGCTCCCAACTGCTTGCCTGCCTGCCTGCCTGATTGCCCCTAACCACTTCTGCCTGCCAGTCTGATCCCCCCCTAACCACTCCCCTGCCAGCCTGATTGACACCTAACTGCTCCCCTGGTGGCCTTGTTCCCCCAACTGCCCTCCCCTGCAGGCCTATTTCCCCCAACTTCCCTCTCCTGGAGCTCTGGTTGCCCCCAACTGCCCTCCTCTGCAAGCCTGGTTCCCCCCCCCCCCCCGCCAACTATCCTCCCCTGTTGGCCTGATCACCCACAACTGCCCCCTCCTGCTGGCCATCTTGTGGCAACCATCTCGTGTCCACATGTGGGTGGCCATCTTTGATCACATGGGGGTGACCATCTTATGTGTTGGATTGATGGCCAATTTGCATATTATTTTTTTATTAGATAGGATGGCTTGCTTGGCCCTTCCCGAAGTTCTACTTACTTCCTCCAGGTGTTTGGTAGTACGAGCCCTCGTTGCCTTTGCTGTAACGCAGTCCATGAGGCTGAATGCTCAGAGGCAGAGGACCATTGTTATAGAAAGTAACCTTGAGGGTGTCTCCGACCTCTGCCTTAATGACAGGACCTAGAAACTAAGAGTTAGTAGTTGCTCTGGTTTTCATAAATATAACTGTCAGGTTGTGTTGCTTGGGTAAGAGTCTGAGAACAAACTAAGGGGATGATGCCTTGAGTCAGATGATTCGCGGTCTTAAAAAATCACTTTGGATTAATATAATAAACTTATTGTATTATTAGGGAAAAATGAAGTATAAAGTTCAGTGAATTGGATTATATTGTTTTCATGAGGTTTTAAAATGAGAGCCAAATCAATAAAACTGTGTGTGGGAGAATATTATTTTGATTGGACAGGATTTGTGTAAATGGTGCATACTTATTACCTTCCAAGCTATAAATAGAATTTTACCAAGGATTCCAAGATGTTCTTCTCTTGCCTTCTGTGTTTGGAAGGAAGCATCTGTGTATTCACGATAAACTAGTTTTTGATAAGTTCCTCCAATTCTTTTTGGGCCTTTTTTAAAATATAGCTGAGATTTACTGTACAGAGAAAGTAGATACACAAACAACTTTTAAGTTTACAACGATCATGAAAAGACAGCAAGAATCTACATACATTTGTTTTAAAGTACCTGTTAATTTATTTTTACAAGTAATTTATGCTCATTGTAGAAAATTTGGAAAATAAAGAAAAACATAACAAAAAAATTAAAATCTTCATAATGCTACCATCCATATAGAACCATTGTCAATATTTTCCATGGATATCTTTTTAGTCTTTTTTACATGGCATATAAGAATTTCTGTTTACCTAGTATCTTCAAATTTTCTTTTGGAATAAAAATTAAAAAGACATATGTCTGATTTTTTTTTTTAGGAAGTTAGTAACAAACATTGTTTTTAAAACAAGTATGTGCAGAGATGTGAGAACATTAAGATGAGAGATTCCATTCTTATTTTATTATTCTACTACTAGAGGCCAATGCATAAAATTCGTTTAAGAGCCTTGGCCTTAGCCCAGGTCCCTGCCTGCCCACTGTGGCCATGGCTGCCATTACCTGCTATGGCTTTGTCCAGAAGGAAAGATGTCTCATCTAATTAGCATATTATGCTTTTATTATTACCCTATTTAATAAAAGAGTAATTTGCAAATTGACCATACCTCCGATCAAGCAACACCCACAAGCCATGCCCACAAGCCAATCAGGAGCAAATAAACCCCAACCAAGATGGCTGTGGCCTGAGAGCAGGACGGAGGCTTGGGTTTCCCTGGCAATAAAAGAAGCCAAGCTTTCCACCCTCTGTTGCTGGCCTAGGCCTCCAGTCAATGCTACAAAGTTTCAATTACAGAAGATATATCCCAACAGAAATGGCAGCAGCCATGGAGGTGGAGAGAGCAGATGCTAGGGTTGCCCAGGCAACTGAGGAAGCCAAGTTCTGAAGCCCTAGCACCTAGGCCTCCACTTTAGGCTACAAAGTTTCAATTATAGAATTTAAATAAACCCAAACAGAAGTGGCTGTCACCATGGAGCAAGCAGAAGGCTTGGCTCTGCTCAAGACTACACAGTTTCAATTATAGAACATAAATTAATTCCAGATACCAGGGCCTCCCCTTGGGTCACTGGGTGGCATGGCTGGCGTGCAAATCACCACAGCTCCCTCACCCAGGCTGTCCCATTCCCCAAGGGAACCCCTACCCTGATCTGGGACACTCTTCAGGGCAAATCAGCTGGCCCCCTCCCATGCACCAGGTCTCTATCCTATCTAATAAAAGAGTAATTTGCAGATTGACCATCACTCCAACACACAAGAGGGCTGCCCTCATATAGTCAAAGTTCCTGCCCCCATGTGGACACAAGATGGGCAGCAGGGGAGGGCCATCGGGAAGTTTCAGGCTTGTAATGGAGGGCAGTTGTGGGTAATCAGGCCAGCAGGGTAAGGCAGTTGGGAAGGACCAGGCCTTCAAGGGAGGGTAGTTGTGGGTGATCAAGCTTGCAGGGGAGGGCAGTTAGAGGTGACCAGGCTGGCAGAGGAGGGAAGTTGGGAGCAAACAGGCTGGCAGGGGAGCAGTTAGACATCAATTAGGCCTGGCAGGGTTGTGGCTAGGGGGTGATCAGGTTGGCAGGCAGAAGCGGTTAGGGGCAATCAGGGAGGCAGGCAGGTGAGCAGTTTGGAGCCAGCAGTCCTGGATTGTGAGAAGAATGTCCAAATGCCCGTTTAGGCTCTATCCCAGTAGGATCATGCCTAACTGGGCAGTTGGACATCCCTGGAGGTGCCCCAGATTGGAGAGGATGCAGGCTGGGCTGAGGGACATCCCCCCACCTCTAGTGCATGAATTTTGTGCACCGGGCCTCTAGTAGATAATAAAGTAAAATGGAGTCTGCTAGAATAAAATAGGCCCTAGCAATGAACTGGTGACTTGCAGTAGTATTTCTTAGGCAGGAAAATCAAGCAAGTCAAAGGATCGATCCCTCATCCTTACTTTAGCCAATATAAAATGAATGTCAGACCTAACTACGAACCTAGTTTTTGCTCTAAGCCCAGATACCCTTATCACAATTAATACAAAATTTCCATTAAACAGATTGAATTATTTATTGATGAGCTTAAATGTAAGAAGAGAAAATATTCATTTGATATCAGATTTTTAGTTTTCTCAATTTGTGTGTGTGTGTGACTTAGAGAATGGAAAACATTATTGTTTGGTGGTTTTGGAACTTGATATTTTCTGACATATAACTTTAATTCAATAGACTTAAAGGATTAAAACTCTTGTAATCTTCAAATTGGTAAATATATTTAACAATTGGGCTATCAGAAACACTTTTTATGCACTTTTAAATACTAATGCTGCAATAATGTATTTCAGTCTTAGTTTTTGTCATTAACATAGCAATTGGTAATAGTCTTAAATATTATTGAGTAAAAATATTTTTATAATATAATGTAAGGATGCTACAGGAGATGATTTAATTCCTTTCAGATCTTAGCAGAAAAGTATAAATTACACATGAGGAATGCTCTTGAATTTTTGTAAAATTGTTATTAGTAGCATTATCTACTGTTAAGTGTCCCATAATTATAAAACAAATCCATTTTTAACACTCAGTGCTAGGAAACCTATGAGCAGTTTGTTCTCTTTTGCACTGGCTGCCACCGAGACATTTAGAGAACAATTTTGTATAGCAATGAATCTTAGGCTCAAATTTTTCCAATTATTGATATAATTAATTTTCTACCTTGATTTTATCAGAATCTTTTTAGTATAAGATGCCTAAATTCCTTTTAAGGAATAGTTGGGCTCTAAAAAGTTTCAATTATCTTTATTTAACCATAATGCTTCAATCAGCAAATCATTACCATCCAGCTGCTGTTAAAGGTTTTTCAGTGAAGAAATCTATACCAGATGGAGCATAGTTCCATAATGTTTTTTCAGCAGCAATATAATAATGTATAACACGGGTCCCATGTTCATCTCCTGAAGGTTTTTGGCAACTTCTTACATTGAAAAAGGCCTTCATACTCTCTGGAAAAGATTAAATTCAAGTAAAGAATGTTATGAAGATATGAAAACATCTTTTTGAGGTCCATGTATATTTTTATTTTAACCAACAATATTGAAACTTTCCCTTTCTCTGAGAAATTTTAGGTACTTTATTTATGGAATCTTTGTAAAAGCCTAAAATGTATGAAACAAATGCAAAAGCCAGGATACAAAGATGAATGTTAGAAGATTACATGTTACAGGAGAATAACCAGCATTGTGCCAACTCAGAGATAAAAACAGTAACTGTCTACTGAGAAGAATTTGAGAGTCTGTTTGACCAAAAATGTCTTTCCTTGTAAGTATAAATTGTTACCATGAGGCACTAATGAATAAGTTAGTTTATTAGATTAACTCTGGCAGCCCGGTGGAAAATCAAGGCAGGTACATTTTCATGAGGGCATCCTGTGTTTTGATTTCAGAGTACCATTGGTAGAAATGTAAATTAGTATATACATTTTGAAGGAAATCTGGCAGCATTTGTTAAAATTAAAAATCCTTTCATTATATAATTTCATTTCTTGGTAGTTACCCAAGAGCAATATTTGCACATGCATAAAAATGTACAAGTAAAAGATATTAACTACAATATTGTTAATAAATAAAAAAAGTAGCCCTAGTTGGTTTGACTTAGTGGATAGAGCATCCGACTGCAGACTAAAGAGTCCCAGGTTCGATTCCAGTCAAGGGCACATGCCCAGATTTTGGGCTTGATCCCCAATTGGGGTCATGTAAGAGGCAGCCGATAAATGAATCTCTCTCATCATCGATGTTTCTATCTCTCTCTCTCCCTCTCCTCTCTTCTCTGAAATGAATAAAAATATATTTAAAAATAAATTTAAAAAGTAGAAGCAATGAAATGTCTATCAGTAAGCAAATTGTTAGATGAATTTGTATATACCCCTAATATGGAAAACTACTTGTCACTTTAAAAGAATAAGTTAAGTAGATGAAGAATGTCATAGGAAAGATTTCAAGACATATTGATTAGTGAAGAAAGCAAGAGGCAGAATATTATATGCAGTATGGTCTAATTATGTAAAAGAACCACAAGACATAGCTATGTGTTTTTATTTGCACATGTTCAAACATATTGTATGAAAATTCATAGTAAATATGTTTGCAAGTATTTACACCCAGCCATTTACAGTGACTTCTCTCAGGAGAGGGAACTGGGATGGAGGTGAAAATGATATTCCTTTCTAATATCATTAGATTCAACTCTTCAATTACAATGGCTGTGTGTAGTTCTTTTCCCTATGGCCCTGAGAGGGACACAGCACTCAGGAAATCCTAATAAACACCTGTTGCTTAGTTGTTTAAATAATTAATTTAAGTGTGATGCTAACCAAAATATGACACTTAGAAAAGAAGGTTTTGATCAGAGAAGTAAACCCCATTTTTGTCCCAAGAAATAAAAATTAAATTCTTTAGTTTTAATAACAAGCAGATTTTCTGATTGAAAAGTATAACAAAACAGTTACATGATTATATGTAGAGTTTGGTTATATTTACAAATATAAAAGGTCAATAACTTTATAATTGGCTAGCCTATTATTCAATGTACAGTATAATTGAAGAGTATTATAAATGAAAATAAGCTTACTGAGTAATGGATTATAATTACAGTTGAGCCTTGAATAACTCAGGTTTGAATTTTGCAGGTCAACATATCTGCAGATTTTTTTTCATTTCATAAACAGAAAACATAAACTTATGGTATTAATACATCCTATCTAATAAAAGAGTAACATGCAAATTGACCATACCTCCGAACAAGCTGTGCCCATTAGCCAATCAGGAGCAAATTATGCAAATAAACCCCAACCAAGATGGCTGTAGCCACTGAGAGCAGGAGGAAGGCTTGGGTTTCCCTGGCAATGGAGGAAGCCAAGATTTCTGCCTGCCATTGCCAGCCTAGACCTCCACCCAATGCTACAAAGTTTCAATTATAGAAGATACATAATCCCAACAGAAATGGCAGCAGCCACGGAGCTGGAGAGACCAGAGGCTAGGGTTGCCAGGGGAATGGAGGAAGTCAAGCTTAGGCATTCCTAATGCCTAGGCCTCCACTCTAGGCTACAATGTTTCAATTATAGAATTTAAATGAACCCAAACAGAAATGGCTGTCGCCACAGAGCGAGCAGAAGTTGTGGCTCTGCTTCAGGCTACAAAGTTTCAATTGTAGAACATAAATTAATCCCAGATCCCAGGGCCTCTGCTTTGGTCGCTGGTGGGTGTAGCCAGCCTGAAAACCACCATAGAACCCTCACCCAGGCCACTCTTGGCCCAAGACAACCCCCACCCAGATCTGGGACACTCTTCAGGGCAAACCAGCTGGCTCCCACCCAAGCACCAGTTCTCTATCCTATCTAATAAAAGAGTAATATGCAGATTGACCATCACTTCAACACACAAGAGGGCTGCCCCCATATGGTCAAAGTTCCTGCCCCCATGTGGACACAAGATGGCCACCACAAGATGGCCAGCAGGGGAGGACCATTGGGAGGTTCCAGGCCTGTGAGGGAGGGTAGTTAGGAGAAGGTGATCAAACCTGCAGGGGAGGGCAGTTAGAGGTGACCAGGCTGACAGAGGAGGTAAGTTGGGTGTAAACAGGCTAGCAGGGAAGCAGTTAGACATCAATTAGGCTAGCAGGGTAATGGTTAGGGGGTAATCAGGCTGACAGGCAGAAGCAGTTAGGGGCAATCAGGGAGGCAGGCAGGTGAGCAGTTTGGAGCCAGCAGTCCTGGATTGTAGGAAGCCTGCTAGGATTGGGCCTAAATGGGCAGTCAGACATCCCTCTAGAGGGATGGGTCCCAGATTGGAGAGGGTGCAGGCTAGACTGCGGGACACGACCCCGCACCCCATGCAAGAATTTCATGCACCAGGCCTCTAGTAAAGTATAAGAGCATAAATTATCTTCTTTTACCATTTTCTTAATAACATTTTATTTTCTCTAGCTTACTTTATTGTAAGAATACAGAAGGTAATACATACAATATAAAATATTTGCTAGTTGACTGTTTATGTTATCAGTAAAGCTTTAACAGTGGGCTCTTAGTAATTGAGTTTTGAGGGAGTCAAAAGTTATATGTAGATTTCTGACTATGAGTTAGTGTTCCTAATCCCAACTTGTTTAAGGGTCAACTCTATTTGTTCCTACTAATTTCTGACTCTGACTCTTACAGGGTTTTGGGCAAGATTTTAATTTTTCTCAATTAAAAAACAACAACAAATCTGTAATAATACTTGGGCTGTCCAGTGCTCAGGTTTTGTTGTAAAATTCACTGGTTGATGAACATAAAAGTTTCTGTTTGTTTTTGTAAAAACAACAATAACAAAACTATTTATATACCAAAAGGGTTTATTATTGTAGAGTTAAAAGTACCAAAGGGGAGGAGAAAACGGCGGCTGAATAGTCAGAAGTGTTGTGCACCATATCCTGGGGTCAAGCCAGAAAAGCAAGAGAAAATACACAGCTGAGGAGACAATTTTCAATAAGGAAGGACAATGGATGCCTAGAGAATGCCACTTGCCAGCCATAACCTGCATGGAACCACCACTGTGCCCTGGCAGTGAGTGGTAGAGTACTTCCTGGCAGATTCCCAAATGTCTGCAGGGTGATGTCCCCCACCAGGCCTCCTCACCTGCCTGCTGGGTCTCAGCATTCCAAGATCTGATTTCCAGACCTTGGAGTGAGTGCAAGCCAGGAGGAAACCTGAGTACTTCCTCTGCCCTAGGCCCCAGAATCTGCTACCAGGGTGACCCAGAGTAACCCAGTGTGTGCCCCACTCCAGGCCACAGAAGAGTGTTGACTGTGTGACACAGAGGAACTGGCACCTTCTCTTTCTTCACCCTGACCCCCAGGACAGCATTCCTGGGGTGACCTGAAACAACCCAGAATGTGCCTCATTCCTCACCACAGGACTGTGCAATCCAGATCAACCCATTCTCACTTCATCCAGGGTGCTGAGAGAGGCATCCCAGAGCAATCCAGCAGGTGCCTCACTCAGGGTTACAAGAGAGCAAAGATTATACAAGACAGAACAACTCACTCCTGCTCTACCCTGAGCACAGGGACTTGCTGCCAGGGTGACCTGGGGTAACCTAGCACATGCCCCACTCTGAACCACAGGAAAGCTCTGACTGTGTGACCCAGAGCAACCTGCACCCATTACACCCCAGCCATTAAACAATCCTGCAGGGGCTACCTAGAGCAACACAGCATGCACTGCACTCCAGGCCATAGGAGAGCACTGCCAGGGTGACCTAATGCAATCTCTTGTGCCCAACCATAGGCCACAGGACCACACTGCAAGTCTGCTGCCAGAGGGACATAAAGAACAACCCTGTCAGAGGTGCCGGGGTGGCAGAGAAAATTGCATGCCAGAGGGCTCTGGGACCACACATGGTGTCACACATGAGAGGAACTCTTCACATGCTCCAGCTACCCTGAGCATCTGAAGCAGACAACTGAGGGAGCATATCTATGAGAGAAGGGGCTACAACTCAGAGCAGTGACAATAAAGGTGTGAGATCCAAGGCAGACCCAGCCTCTGGGCTAATGATTTCCAGACCATTGGCCTGATAGGATATTCAACCTTTCAAACCCCAAGAAGGGTGACCAGGGCCAGAAAGTTATAGCAAAAATGGGAAGAAAAAGATCCCATAAAGGAAAGGAAAAGAGGAGTTGCCAGAAAAGGAACAAAATGAAATAGAGGAAAGTAATATGTCAGAAATAATTCAGAGTAATGGTTATAAAGTTCCTAGATTGGTTGGATAAAAAATTAACAACATATGTAAGACTCAAGAGGAAATAAAAATTATATAGTTTCACTAAAAAAACACAATGAGAGGTTTCAACAGTAGACTAGAAGAAGTGGAGGACTGAATCAACAGGTTGGAACACAGGGAAGTAAAACACTCAATCTGAATAGCAATCAGAAAAAAATAATTAAAAAGCAGGAGAAAAGTTTAAGGAAGCTTTGGGACAACATGGAATAAAGCATTATTCACATAATAGGGGTGCCATAAGGTCAAGAAGAGGAGCAAAAATTAGAAAAACTATTTGAATAAATAATGACAGGAGAAGCCAAGATGGCAGCATAGGTAAACACCTAGGCTGCTGCCTCTCACAACAATTTCAAGAATACAACTAAAAGACAAAAAGGACATCATCCAGGACCACAGGAAAGCTGGCTGACTGGAAATTCTACAACTAGAAGGAAACACAAATGCACACTGAGGATCAGTGCAGCTGCAAAGCCTGAGGTACGAAGACATGTGTATGCACGGAGAGGACGGGCTGGAGAGAACAGGGTGTCTGAGTGCCTGGCTGGCATGCTCTAGCAGGAAAGAGATAAAAGCTACAGACTGCACTGAACTCAGTTCCAATAGCACTGAACCCCGGTTCTGGGCAAGACCTGGAAGACCAAGGCCCATACAGGGGGAATCTGGATTGTGAGGCAGAATCTCAGGGGAACAGCCAAAGGCAGAGCTCTGGAGGCATGTGCATGAGTGTGCGCAGAGAGGGCGGACTGTTGACTATGCTGCTAGCTTGATCTGGTGGGAGGGAGACAGGAACTCTGGATAGCACTTAAACCCAGTTCCAACTGCATGGAACCCCAGTGCCAGGAGAAAATCTGGGAATCGGGATCCATTGGGGGAGAGACTGGACTATTTGGCACTGGGTGAAACTCAAGGGCACCTTTTTCTCAGAGGTGCTTGCAGTGATTGCCTGTGGACACTAAGACCCAGTGACCTTGGGGGGCAGGGTTGACTGGAAGCCAAGGCTGTCAGCTCCATTCTAAAACTCTGCCCCATCCAAGCTGAGCACAGAGGCTTTGGCAAATTTGCAAGTCTTGTCACATAAGGCTTTCTCCCAGGATAGACATAGAGATCCTCACAGCCAATTGACTTGGAGGTCAATTCATCCCAGTGATACCAACAACAATCAAGACTTAACTGCAACAAGGCTGTAGACACAGTCCACAAAGGGGTGAACCAAAAGTGTCTACTTCAGGTAACGGGGGGGCCGAGGCACCTAGCACAAAAAGCTATCCTACCAACTTAGGGAAGCAGTAAAAATGCGGAGACAAAGAAACATATCACAAATGAAAGAAATGGAGGAAAACAAACATGGATATAGAGTTCAAAACCATGATTATAAGGTTTTTCAAGAGGTTCCTAGACAAGGCCAATAAATTGAGCGAGACCCTCAAGGATATGAAAAAGGACCAACTAGAAATTAAACATACACTGACTGAAATAAAAAAAATATTTTTCAGAAACCCAACAGCAGACTAGAGGAATGTAAGAATCAAGTCAAAGATTTGAAATACCAAGAGGCCAAAAACACTCAACAAGGAAAGAAAAAAAATTCAAAAATTTGAGGATAGTGTAAGAAGCATACCAATATCAGAATTATGGGGGTGCCAGAAGAAGAGAAAGAGAAAGATACTGAAAACATATTTGAAGAAATAATGACTGGAAACTTCCCCCACCTGGTGAAAGAAATAGACTTACAAGTCCAGGAAGCACACAAACAAAAGGAACCCAAAGAGGACCACACCAAGATACATCATAATTAAAATGCCAAGAGCAAAAGATGAAGAGAGAATATTAAAAGCAGCAAAGAAAAACAGTTAGTTATCTACAAGGGAGCACCCATATGATTGTCAGCTGGTTTCTCAACAGAAACTATGCAGGCCAGACGGGAATGGCAAGAAATATTCAAAGTGATGAATAGCAAGAACCTACAACCAAGATTACTCTACCCAGTGAAGTTGTCATTCAGAATTGAAGGTTGGATAAAAAGTTTCACAGATAAAAGGAAGCTAAAGGAGTTCATCAACACCAAACCAGTATTATATGAAATGCTGAAAGATATTCTTTAAGAAGAGGAAGAAGAAGATAAAGGAGGAAAAGGTGGCTGCTTCAAACTAGAGCATGGATGGAACTGGAGAACATTATGCTAAGTGAAATAAACCAGTCAAAGAAAAATAAGTATCACATGACCTCACTCATTTATGGAATATAATGAACAACATAAAAAAATGAACAAAAACAGATCCAGAGACAGAGAAGCATTGATTGTCAAACCTCAGAGGGAAGGTGGGGAAGGGTGGGGTAAGGGGAAGAGATCAACCAAAGGACTTGTATACATGCATATAAGCCTAATCAGGGAAGTGAGGGCATAAGTGGTGAGGGGGGGTTAGAAGGGGTAATGGGGGATGAGGACACATAGTAATACCTTAATCAATAAAGAATTTTTTAAAAAATAATGAGAGAAAACTCCCCTGACTTGGGGAAGAAAAACTCACACAAGCACAAAGTCCCAAACAAAACAAATACAAAAGAACCACACCAATTTACTTCCTAATTACAAAGGTAAATGCTAATGACAAAGAAAGAATCTTTAGGGCTACAAGAGAGAGACAGAAAGTACATACAAGGGATCTTCCATTAGACTATCAAATGATCTCTCAACAGAAGCACAGGCTAGAAGGGAATGGAATGAAGTATACAAAGTGATGCAAAGCAAAGGACTGAATCTTAGAATACCCTGCCTAGCAAGGCTATCAATCAAAATTGAAGATGAAATCTGGAGCATCACAGTCAAAAAAAGGGCAAGGGAGTTTATTACCATCAAACCAGCAATGCAGGAAATGCTAAAGGGACTGTTGTATACAGAAGAAATAGAAAAGGAAGAAGGAACATAGGCATAAAGAATAAAAATGGCAAAAAACAATAATCTTTCAATAATAACCTTAAACATAAATGGATTAAATGCTCCAATCCAATGACTTAGGGTGACTGAATAGATAAGAAAACATGATCCATATATTTGCTTTCTATGAGAGATCCTCCTCAGAACAAAGAACTCACATAGATTGAAAAAGAAATTTCAGGCAAACAGAAATGAAAAAAAGGCTGGGATAGCAATATTTATATCTGAGAAAATAGACCTCAAAGTGAAGGTCATAATAAGAGAAAAGGAGGACTACTGTGTAATAATACTAAAGGGTTTGCTACAATAAGGAGATATAACTCTGGTAAACACATGCAACCTATACAGGAGCACCCACATACATAAAACATATTCTGGAAGATGTCAAGGGAGATATTGACAGCAATATAACCATAGCAGGGGACTTTAATACCCCATTGACATCAATGGATAAATTCTCTAGACAGAACATCAACCAAGAAATAGCAATCCTAAATGACTCACTAAATCAGATGGAACTAATTGACATCTTCAGAACATCTCACCCAAATCAACAGAATATACATTCTTCTCGACTGCATCTGGAACATTTTCAAATCTAGACCACATGTTAGGACACAAACTAAGCCTTTAAAAATTCAAGAAGTTTGAAATCATATCAAGCATCTTCTTAGATCACAATGGCATAAAACTACAAATCAACTACAATAAAAACAATAAAAAATTACACACATTGAGACTAACCAGCACAGTATTAAACAATGATTGGGATACCAAAGAGATCAAAGAAGACATTAAAAACATCCTGGAAACAAACTACAATGAAAACACAACAATCCAAAATCTATGAGGGGGAAGGGGACTGCAAGAGATCAACTGAAGGACTTGTATGCATGCATAAAAGCATAACCAGTGGTTATAAGACACTGGGGGGGGGGGGGGAGGAACATGTGCTGGGGTGTAAAGGAGGCCAGAGGGAAGTCAATGGGGGAAAAAAGAAGACATAGGTACTATTAATTGTAATACTTTAAACAATAAAAAATAAAGTTTTCTTCCAGTAAAAAAAAAAAAATTATGGGACACAGTGAAAGAAGTCCTGAGAGTGAAGTTCATAGCTCTACAGGCCTATCTAAAACAACAACAACAACAACAACAACAACAACAAAACAACAACAACTAGTAATAAATTATATAAGCCTACAACTTAAAGTATTAGAAAGAGAGCAACAAGAAAATCCCAGAGTAAAGAGAAGGAATGAAATACTAAAAATCAGAGTAAAAAGAAATACTATAGAGACCAAAACAGAACAAAACAAAAAATACAAAAGATCAATAAAACCAAGAGCTAGTTATTTGAAAGGATAAGTAAGATTGGTGAACCTCTAGCCAGTCTCACCAAGAAATAAAGACAGAGAACCTAAACAAACAAAATTAGAAATGAAAGAGGTGAAGTAGCAATTGAGCCTACAGACCTACAAAGGATTATAAAAAAAAATACTATGAACAATTCTACTCCAAAAAACTGGACAACATGGAGAAATGGACATATTCCAGAAAAATACAATCTTCCAAAACTCAATCGGAAAGAATAAAAAACCTGAATAGGCTGATCACTCTGATGAAATTGAAGCAGGAATAATAATAATAATAATAATAATAATAACAACAACAACAACAAAACTTCCAGCAAACAAAAGCCCTAGTCCAGATAGCTTCACAGAGGAGTTTTACGAAACATTCAAGGAAGAACTAAAACCTATCCTCCTCAGACTATTCAAAGAAATTCAAGAGGAAGGCACATTTTTAAGCATTATCCTAATCCCCAAACCAGAGAAAGACACTACAAAGAAAGAAAATTCCAAGCCAATATCCCTAATGAATATATATGCTAAAATCCTCAACAAAATTCTAGCAAATCAGGTCCAGCATTAGATTAGAAAAATCATATACCATGATCAAGTGGGGTTTATTCCAGGAATGCAAGGCTGATACAATATCCATAAATCAATAAATGTGGTACATCATATAAACAAACCAGAGGGGAAAAATCACATAATCAGATCAATTGATGCAGGAAAAAGCACTTGATAAAACCCATCACCTTTTCTTGATAAAATTTTTCAGCAAAGTAGGAATAGAGGGATAATCCCTCAACATAATAAAAGCCTTATATAAAAAACCTACAGCCAACATCATATTCAATGAGCAAAAACTAAAACCATTTCCCCTATGAATAGGAACAAGACAGGATGCACATCCACCATTAATGTTCAGCATAATACTGAAAGTGCTAGCCATAGCAATCAGACAAGAAGAAGAAATAAAAGGCATCCAAATTGGAAAAGAAGAAGTAAAACTGTCATTATTCGCAGATGACATAATATTGTAAAAAGAAAACATTAAAGACTTCATCAAAAAAAGCACAAGACTTAATAAAAGAATTTGGCAATGTAGCAGAATACAAAATTAGTACCCAGAAATCTAAGGCTTTTTTATACACCAATAATTAACTCACAGAAAGAAAAACCAAAAGAAACAATCCTATTTACCAATGCAACAAAAAAATTAAGATACCTAGAAATAAACTTAACTAAGGAGGTAAAAGACCTATACTCAGAAAACTACAGAATGTGGATAAAAGAGATGGAGAAAGACATAAACAAATGGAAGACTATACTATGTTCATGGACTAGTAGAATCAACATCATTAAAATGTTTATACTACTGAAAGCAATCCATAGATTCAATGTAATCCCCATTAAAATACCACGGGCATACTTCACAGCCTTGGAGCAAATTCTCTAAAAATTCATATGAAATAAGAAATGACCCTGAATAGTCACAACAATCCTAAGAAAGAAGAACAAAGTTGAAGGGATCACAATACTAGCTATCAAGCTATATTATAAAGCCACTCTTCACAAAACTATTTGGTATTGGCAAAAGAATAGACATGTAGACTAGTGGAACAGAACAGAGAACCCAGAAATTGACCCAAGGCATTATGCTCAATTAATATTCGACAAAGGAGGCAAGAGCATGCAATGGAGTCAAGACAGTCTCTTCAATGGTGTTGGGAAAATTGAACAGACACATGCAAATAAAAAATGAAACTAGACTATTAACATACACCATACACAAAAATAAACTGGGTAAAGGATTTAAACATAAGATAGGAAACCATAAAAATCTTAGAAGAAGCCATAGGCATCAAAATAGTAGACATATGTTGTAGCAACATCTTTACCAATACAGCTACTAAGACACTGGAAACTGAAGAGAAAATAAACAAATGGGACTACATCAAAATAAAAAGCTTCTGCACGGCAAAAGAAACCATCAACAAAACATTGAGAGAGCCCACTGCATGGGAGAACATATTTGCCAATATTATATTCAATAAGTATTTAATCTACAAAATTTACAGGGAACTCATACAAGTTAACAAAAGGAAGATAAACAATTCAATTAAAAAATGGGCAATAGATCTAAATAGATACTTTTCAGAAGTGGACATACAGAAGGCCAAGAGACATTTGAAAACATGTTTAAAGTCACTAATCTTCAGAGAGATACAATTCAAAATTACAGTGAGGTACCATCTCACACCTGTGAGAATGGCTATCATCAACAAATGAACAAATGAAAAGTGCTGGTGAGGATGTGGAGAATGTACTGCTGATGGGAATGCAGACTGCTACAGCACTGTGGAAAACAGTAGCATTTCCTCAAAATACTAAAAATAGATCTCCTGTTTGACCCAGTAATCCCACTTCTAAGAATATACCTTAGGAAATCAGAAACACCAATCAGAAAGGACATAAGCAGTCCTATGTTCATAGCAGCACAATTTGCAATAATTAAAATTTGGATAAAGCCTAAGTGCTCATCAGCAGATGGGTGGGTAGAAAAACTGTGATACATCTATACAATGGAATACTATGATCTGATAAAAAGGAATAAATTTTTACCATTTGCAACAGCATGGATGGAACTGGAGACGTAAGCAAAATAAGCCAGTCCAAGAAAGATAAACATCACATGATCTCACTCATATGTGGGATATAATGATAATCATAATTTGATGAAGAAAAATAGAGCCAGAGACAAATGACAGGGGAGGGGGGATGGGGTGCTTTAGAGAGCATCCAAACAACTTGTATGCATGCATACTAGCGTAACCAATGGACACAGACACTGGGGAAGTGGGGAGTTATCCGGGGTGGGAATGGCTGGGGGTGGGTGTCAATTGAGGAAAAAAGAGACATATATAAAACTTTAGACAAGAAAAAAAATCCAGAGACACAAGAAGCATTGAATAGACTGTCAAATCTCAGAGAGAAGTCAGGGGTGAGTGGAAGAGGAGGAGGGTAAGAGATCAACCAAAGGACTTGTATGCATTCATATAAGTATAATCAATGGACACAGACAGTAGGTGTGTGAGAGCATGTGCTGGGGGGCAGCAGTGCCAGGTAGAGGTCAATGGGGGGGGGGGGAAGGGGATATATGTAACACTTTAAACAATAAAGAATTTAAATGTTAAAAAAGTTCCAGAGACCTGGGTTCTAGGCCTGGTCTCATCACTGACTTTCTAAGTCACCTCACTAGATTTGTTTTTTCTTTGGCATATGAAGCATTAGTAATGGGCTGTAACCTTGGGATTCCTCTGATCCTGTATTACATAAAAGTAATAAGTCCATACCATATATCGGACAGCCCAGTATCCACTCTCCAGGGCCCTTTGCCACCATGAAGGCATCTTCCAGTGAGGCAGGGAAAACCACAATGGTATCCTTCCTGTGATTCCGAGATAGCAGAGTTTGTCCATGGAGATAGATGGGGTGTATATCGAACAGGTCACCCATGCCAATAAAATACCACTTGACCCTGTCCTCTGCACACATGGTAATATTGGGTAGATTTCCATACATGTATCCATTAATTGCTGAAAACAAATGTAAATTAACCTATGAAGCATGATATACAAAGGCCACAGGGTATAAATCCTATGCATTTTCTCATTACATAAACCCAGCAGTATCAACATTGTCCTTACACATAACCTATGACAAGAGTTGATTTGTGTTTCACAAAAAAGAGGCAATAAACATTGTGTATGATAACAAGTGGTAGCAGCACAAGGATTTAGAGGCAACAGGAGGAAAGGTAAGCCAATAGACAGGAAGCAGTGAAAGGGGAAAACAATAGAATGAAGTGAAGTCTGTGAAAGAAGAGAGCAAGACAAAGGTGACAGATGATAGGAACATCTTTCCTGAAAAAGTCTGTGTACAAATACATTCTCATAACATACCTGGTGAGTTATGTCTTTGCTCTTTTATAATATTTTATTGCCTTAAAATGATACCTTTTCTATGTTTTTACCATCAATTTTTTAATCAATATCAGACTTTAGAAAACAAATGCATCTATCTAACTTCACTGGCTAGGAAACTTTGGAAAGTAGCAGGATTTACTAGATGTCTTGCATATCAACCAGCAGAGGCTGAGTAAAAAACTGAAACATATAAATTCAAGCAAAAAACTTAGCAAAGGAAAATTCACTAAATAGAATCACGGAAGTTAGACTTATCCTATCTAATAAAAGAATAGTATGCAAATTGATTGTACCTTTGCTACACCAAATAAGCCATGCCCACAAGCCTATCAGGAGCAATATGCAAATTGACACTCAACCAAGATGGCTGTTGCCCATGGCAGGCTGGGGCTGGGGCTGAGCCAGCCAGCAATAGGCCCCATGGCAGGACAATCACTGGGTGCTCAAGACCTGGCTGGGCTGGGGCGGAGCCAGCTAGCCATAGGCCCCATGGCAGAGCAATCGCTGGGTGCCCAAGGCCAGAAAAAGTCTCTTGATGAGTTTTTTTCTGGCCTTGGGCAGGCCAGGGCTGGGGCGGAACCAGCCAGCGATCGGCCAGATTGCAGGGCAATAGCTGGCTGGGGTCCCCTGGCTGAGGTCCCCGGCCCAAGTACAAAAGAGGCCAGAGGCTTTCAGCCTTGGGCAGGCTGGGGGTGAGCCGTCAGTAGAACATCCCCTGAGGGCTTCCAGTATGTGTGAGAAGGCAGGTGGGGCTGAGGGACCACCCACCCCCAGTGCATAAATTTCGTGCACAGGGCCCCTAGTCCTATATAATAAAAGCCTAATATGCTAAGTGTTCGGCAGTCCATTCAACCAATCAAAGAACAATATGCTAATGATATGCTAACGCTGCTCAACTGCTTGTTATGATGTGCACTGACCACCAGGGGGCAATGCTCCAACTGATAGGTTAGCTTGCTGTTGGGGTCCAGCTGTTTAGGAGTAAGACAAGCTGGACATGCCCTGGAGCCCTTCCACAGTTCCTCCTCGGGCTGGCCAACCTCCCATGCCCCCCCCCCACCCTAATCACGTACCAGTGGGGTCCCTCGGCTTGGCCTGTGCCTTCTTGCAATCCGAAACCCTCATGGGATATCGAAGGGCTAGCTTTGGCCCAATCCTGCAGGCCAGGCCAAGGGACCCCACTGTGCATGAATTCATGCACTGGGCCTCTGGTAGTATATTATAAACGAGAAAGTTTTTTCAATCTTACAGGCCATAGTATTGCTGTCTTCGAAGCTTTGATCACTAGCATTAACTTGGCCAGGTTCAGTATATGTATTAATGTTGTCATCGATATACCAACTTTTGTTTTCATTAGTTTGAGAGAACATCAAAACATAAAACTTATCAATATATTTTTCAGTGTCTCCATCCAGTGTGCCTGAAACAAATAATCATCAACAAAAGTCAGCAAACTTCCTTTTTGCATAATTAGTTCTGCTATAAAATAAGTTGATGATTCTATTTATTTATTTACTTATTTAATTTTAATCTTTATTGTTGAGAGTATTACAGAGTTCCTTCTTCCCCCCCTCCCCCATTAATCTCTTTCAGCCTGCTCCCATCCCCCCACCAGGCCCTCACCACCCTATTGTCTGTATCCATGGGTTTGATGGTTCTAATGGATTCAACTTAAAATATAAAAGTAAACTCTTGCACCCTCACAGACAGAATCCTAAGGAACTACTCATGCAAGGAACAGGCAGATAGCTTATCATCTTCTCATTTCTTCCCACACTGTTGATTCAACACTTCTCGGTAGGAGAAAGGTGGCTGCAGCACTTTCGGGTGAGGAAGGCTAAAGTGAAGTTTAAGGCATTGGAATATCAAACTGCATTACTAGGCTTGAACTCAGGCATTGTACTCAAGAGAGTCATCTAGTGCTTAGAGTTCAAGATGGCAACTTTGTTTTTTTACTAGAGAATCCAGATTAAGGCAGAAAAACAGAGCTCATTTGAAAGCAAAATTTTATATTCTGGTTGACTCAATTGCTGCATGAAATTTAAAAAATCTGTTACCTCTTTTACAAGTTAGAATTGGTCCAATAAGTCCTGAAGCCGTATCTCTGGTAGTGTCTACATGGGAGTGGTATATCCTTGTTACACAGTTACTGTCATTGGGGCCAGGCCCCTGCCTTTCCTGTACAAACCACCTGTAAGTATACTGGCTCCCTGGCTCCAGATGGTCATCCTCCTTTTGCAGGCCAGTCGTATTATCAGGATAGAGAGCACCTAGGAAACATAATCTGCACTGTGGTCATAGTAATCACTGGGCAGCACTATTTTGAATGTGACTCATGCTTTCTCTATTAAGCCATGAATGTTGGGTAATTTGTATTTTCAGAGTAAAGTGTGTATTTCTCTTCTTTCTCCTGACTCCTGTTTCCCCAGGTTCCCTTTAGTTGGATTCCATCTAAATGCCCAACTTGGCCACTTTCTAGACCAAATTGTAATGAGGCAGGCAGTATATTATCAGATTATCATCACCTTTATTGATGGATTCCATAAATATTTAATGTGCCCTACTATGTCAATAGATATTAGATACAGAGATCTATGCTCTTGAATTGCTTTCCATATTTTCTTCACTGCAAACAGGACTTTGGTCCCTTGACATCAAGAGGCATCTGTGTGACCTCCAAGAAGACCACTGGGATCAAAAATTAGCCCTCTACAGAGCTTACATTAATTATCCTGAAGTATTATTTCAGTTCTGAATTTGGGAACTTGCTTTCCTCTTCTTAAATTTCACTTCAGATCTCCACCTCTTGAGACTAGAATCCTGATAACTATGCATAAGTCTTCTTCATTCAATAGAATACTTTGATGCATGGTCAACTTCTCACTCTTTATCCATCTTCTGGAACTCTCCCACTCCATTTGAACATAATATGCTATTTGTTGATTTTCTCTTTCTCTTTCCCCCAATGCCATCAGGCAGATGTTCAAGAGGGAAGATACTGTCTAGAAATCAGTGATCTTTCTTGACACTAATGTTTTCCAAGAGGCTAATCCTCATCTACTAGGAAATGAAATATGATGGGGCAGAACAGTATTTCTACCAACAAACATTTAGCTCATGAATGACTCCTTCAAAAATTTTTATTTTTTCTTTTTTTAGTAAAAAGTGTGTTTTCTTTCCCAAGAATTGTACAAGTGTTGTCACTCATTCAAGATTTAAATGAGGAAGGAAACTTGACTTTGGGCAAGAACACAAAATATATTATTACCCCTTTTCCCTCCATTGACCTCTCCCTCACCACACCCTCCCCCAAGTAAAAGTTCCCCCCACACTGTCTGTTTCCATTGGTTTTGCTTATAAGCACACATATATTTTAAACCAAACCCCATGCTTATTACTTGCTACCTTTGCATTTGATCTCTTCATTAGACATTTCAACATTCTCCTTGGCTGCAACACCTTTTTTATGCCCTTCATATTTTACACTTGAAACCACATAATTTTATTAACCAATGTCACCCCAATAAATTCAATAAAAAATTTTAAATGTGCATAGCAACAAATAAAAAAAGATTTAAATGAAAATTTTAAAAAGAACTGTCTTGGATATAAATATTTAAGACATCAGAAGTAAGAGTATGCAAACATTCAAAACTACTCCTAGTTCATAAAGACATCCAGTTAATAATTACCTTATTTTTCCTCAAGTGTTGGGCACATTCTCTCTATGAGCAAAAGCTCTGGCAAATAAGGAAAGAGTATCCACTTACCTTCATTTTCTTTAGTGTAGGTGAGTCCATGAGGATGAAAACTATACATTCTTGAAGCAAAATTTTTTACATGTACATAAACATAGTCTCCAGTCTCTGCTTTAATTATTGGACCTAAAAATCCCAACCATAATGGTTTTTTAATGAGCTTTTGAAATGTACCATCAGTATACTGAAAATACAATGCCTTTTTATAAACATGTCCTATTCTATCTGGGCCACGTTGTAGATATATCTGGGACTCTCTGTAAAAAAGAAATAAACAAAAAAGAGAGAATGTTAACAAATTTTGACTATAAAGAAAAAGTTGAATCAAGTGAAACTAGAAGAAAGAAGCTCTACAGCCTAATTTTGATAAAGAAAACAGACACCAGAGGAAATATGAAGGGCATAAAAAAAGGTGTTGCAGCCAAGGAGAACGTTGAAATGTCTGATGAAGAGATCAAATGCAAAGGTAGCAAGTAATAAACATGAGCTTTGCTTTAAAATATATGCATGCTTATAAACAAAACCAATGGACACAGACAGTAGAGGAGGGAGGGCGGGAGCTTGTTCTTGGGAGAGGAGGTTGTGGGGGAGAGGTCAATGAGGGAAAAAGAGACTCATGTAATGCTTTACAATAAAGTTTAAAAAAGAAGACTTACCAAATTCTTTATACTGAACTAAAAAGAGTTCTCACCCCATTTTGAGGTTACTTTAACTCACAAACACTTAAAGTATTATTTACACATTTAAATACACTTGTGGATTTGTTAGTAGAATTGGGATATTTTGGCAACAAACAATATATCCACATTTTACAACTAACTCTAGATCCCCTTCCTATTATCTGAAGAGAGAAGTCAAGAAGATAGCTGAAATTTTACAATCTACGGCATACACTCAATATTAGAAAGAAGAGTGTGGCTTTACATCTTGAGCACTACTTGGACAAAACAGTTGACAAAAACAGAATAAGTAATGTTCCCAAAGAAATGTGACAGGTGGGCAAGAGTGGCAATAATCTCTGGAAGTAGCGATGTCTGATTTATATTAATATCTGTCTTCCATGCCATTTTTATACTGAAAACAGAAAGGAAATGGTTAGAATAGTTGTTCAAATGTGCCCTTAAAGGGTCAATCAATGAGTAACAGTAGGCAACTTTTGCTTCTGATAGCTTTTTCAACACAAAGGTATTACTTACTCATCCTCTGAAATAGGCTTCCCATTCAGCATATTTTTACCAGTAGGAGCATAGTTCCACGCAGTTTCTTTAATTGCTATATAGTAGTGCCTATCTTTTGCCCAACCCAGAGAACTAATAACAACCAGAGAGGTCAGTGATAAAAGGAACTTCATTTTAAACCCTGAGTCTGGAGAGACTAACTAAATAATGCTTGCCTTCCTTTTTATAATCCTAACTTTCTTCCTTATTGGTACTATTTACATAACTTAAAGTTGCATAAGAACTCATCATTGCTTCATCTACATTACTGTCAATTCCATTGCAAAATCCATAGAGAATACTGGGGTTTTGGCCAGGTGTACACTGCCAGTTTAGAGTATTTTAAATTACTATTTAGATTGGCTATCCAAATCATCCATCATCCCTTGACAATTATTATCTATATTTATATTGTAGAAATTCTCTCCAGTCCAGTCTCCAGCCTTCATTTTCTTACTGTTCATAGCTATAATTATCAAATTCTTCTTTAATCATTAAAACTTATTACCCAAATTATAATTTGAATTCCTTGTCATTTATGACTTTCTTTGTTATTTTCAAATTCTTAACATCTAAAACTATCCATAATTTAGTCCCCAATCTGATATTCCAAGTTTGTCTCCATAGCTCACTTATAGGATCCCTTCCCTTTGAGAAGTTGTCTTACTGAGGACACAGCCTGGAGTGGAAGAGAATACAAGAGCACTGGAACTATACAGCTCTGGGTTTCAATCTCAACTCTGCCTCTCACCAGCTGAGACCTGTGTGTGACTGTGGAACTCAAATTCTCAGTTTATAAAGTGATAATAATATTACCAACTTAGGAAGCTGTGAAAATTAAATGAGACAACACATGTTTAGATGTGCTTGGAGACACATAAGGAGCCCGGTATGCAGCCAGCATTTCACAAGTGCTACTTGTCCCCTTTCCCCATTGTTAGAGTAGGCTTTTTGACCTCTGTGGAGTTTAGCCAACTGTTGTTTATTTTATTTATTTTTTAAAAAAACCATATAGCCTCATTATTTGTGAGTTTCCCCTTTGGTGAATTTAAAGAAGCTGAGTAAACAACCTGCTGCGCTGGCAGATTTTATGTCACCGGCAGCTATTGGAAGTCATTCAGAGAAGTTAGGCCCGGAGGGATGGGAGTGTGTGGAGAAACTGTCCACTGGAGAACCTCACCCCTGCACCCTTGGGAAATAGCTGAAATGGTTGGAGAGAAGGTCCAGGTCAGTCATGAGGGGTCTCATGAAAGAGGGTTTAGAGATGGATTCTCTGACCTCAAAGAGGAGATCCAATTAGGTTGGACTAGTTTGGAATCTATAGCTTCACAGATTTCACTCTGTATATGGAAGAACCATTCCTGTCACTGTGGCCTAGACCAGCTGTTGTAGAAGGATCTACTCGTTAGGCAGGGGGTCAGGATTCCTTAAATGGGCTTCAAATGTCCCTTAGCCCAGGAATTCTATGACTTCCTTTCTCATTCTCCCAGGAACATTAATTTTACTGTGGAATGTGAATAACAGAAGACTCATTCAGCTGGTATTTTCCCCCCTTAATAAGTATCACAATAAGCACAAAGAAGTCTAGTATATTCAAATCAAACAGATCCACCTCCAGTTTTCCCTCCACTATTTACTAGATGTGTGATGGATGAGTTGCATAATCATTCCTACCCAGAGTCTCCTTACCTGTATGTAACATGTAAGTAATAATAATTAAAGCTCAGTGTTCCTCTGAGGACCTAGCTTCTAGGCTGAGAGAGAGAGCAGAGATTCAAAGAAAGTTAGCATCCTCCCCACAGACAACAAAATGGTGTTGGTAAATATTTGTTGTTTGTTTCTTCTCAACATATGACTTGAAAAACTGGCATCTTTTTTTTTTTTTGAGGGGGGAGCAATTTTTTTAAGCCAATATTATATGTTATTGCTTGTCAAGATGGGAATAATTTTTGCAGTCCTGTCCTTCCATTTCTGCATAACCCTCAGTAGACATAGTAACTTTTAAAGTTGGTCACCAATATTTGAATACATTATTGGTTTGTAGCACGGAACATAAGGTAAGGCAACTTATTTAGCTAAGTTTTATTGAATTTGGCTTAAAGATGTGAACCCAAATATTTTGGAAGAAAATTTGGATTACTTTTTGTTTTTTTAGTTCCATGATTCATAATAAGCTTAAGAAAAAAATATAGCAGGTGAAATTATGGATAAAAACCTAATGATAAGAGCACTTTAGGTTTGAAAAAAGTTTGACAATATATAAAACATCTTTAAAAAGAAAAACATTACTCTATGTAATCTTTAAAACATTCTGTCTTATCCCTTACCCTTTATACCTATTTAATAGATGAGGTACCTAAAGCTAAGAAGGTCAAATAACTTGCTGCAGGACACACACTTCCAAGTTATGGTACCAGGAATCAAATATAAGTCATTGGATTCCAAGTTAAATGTTGCTTCCATGTGACTTTAATTGGCTTCAATAGTTGGTGTGCATACTGAGTTTTGCTCAGAATATATGACTTTAAGTGTATCTTTCAACAAGGCAGACCAATGAGATACAAAATGATGTGGCAGCAACATGGAGAGTTGAAAGACAATGGGGAAGATGTTGGCAACTTTCACATCATTTCTATCACTTCTACTGATGCCACTATTTGTTGAAAGTCAGATCTTTCTTAGCCACTTTTTAAACATTCAGCAAGTCCCAAAAAGGAAGTTTATTAAGTTCTTTTAATAGATGAGGAAACTTGGAGGTTTTAAATAACTTGCCAAAGCAAGTAGGTTTGATGACCAGAATTTAAACATAGGCATGAACACCTGGTAGATGCTCACTGTATTTAGTTTCCGTTCTCTTAATCTAGGAAACTGGAAAACTATCAGCCAGATTAGAAGAGTTTAAATAAGTAGAACAACTAGTAGCTTGTACAGATAAGTACACTGGGGGTGGAGCTCTGTGTTCTTTTTGAATTAACTATGTAAACTGCAAGCTTCCAGAATATGGGGTAAACTCCAGGAAGGACCAGATGCCCATAAAATGAGGCATAGAAAGGAACAGTGGGAAGATATTGAGGGCCAATGAGAAAGAGACGAGCAGCCCCTGAGACCCAGAGCTGGCCTGAGCTGGCACTCACGGCTAGGCTTTGGTCTTCTCCTTTTGGATATAATTTCCAGAACATTACAGCTCTTCAGATCTATTTAGGGACAGTTGTGACCAGGATAGATCAACACCAAAACTCCATAATAATGTCCAAACACACATGAGGAATACAAACATTGTTCAAACTTTCAAAATAACCAAATGTTGCTCTAGTCAGTTTGTGTCAGTGGATAGAACATTGGCCCACAGACTGAGGGTTCTTGGGTTCAATTTTGGTCAAAGGCATGTAACTCATTTCCACCGGGGTCAGAGTGCTAGTGGTTGGTAATCGACCATTGTCTCTCTCTCACATCGATATTTCTCTCTGTGTGTTTCTATCCTTCCCTTTCACTCTCTCTAAAAAACAAAACAACAACAACAACAAAAAACAAACAAAACCAAACAAAAAAACACAATGGGAAATATCCTTGGGTGAGGATTAACAAAAACATAAAATAAACAAATGTGCCCTTATCCTGACTATTACTGGCTGCTGTTTCTTTGCCAACTACAGCTTTAGCTTTGCTTAATTTCTCTGCCTTACAGATAAGATTTATTCAGATATCCAATCATAGAATTATCCCTACTTTCTCCTTTCCTGTTCACCTAAGGTAGAGAAAGGGCCCTATACAAGAAGAAACACTTGTGAAAGTCACAGGCCAGAACAGAGGCCCACTAAAAGACAGATCTATTTGTGAGACTATGGAACAGTCTTATTCTCCCCCCTTACCAGAATACAAACAATGCTCCAGTGTAGGACAGGGGCGTCTAGTTGAAAGAGCTACAAGAACAACTGTCCCTAAATAGATATGAAGAGCTGTAAGAAACTATCCCTAAGAAAAAATCCTTAGGGAAGCCCCAAATCAAGAGGAGAGAAAAAACATAAATAAATAAAAATGGTTCTGATGCTTGCTTTATCCCGTCAGACTGTTTTTTCCTTGCTTTTTGGTGTGCCTTTTAATTTTGTGTGTAAAGATGAAAATGTGATGTTAGGTAATAGGGACAGAAGTAAACAAGAGATTTATGATAATCTAGCTAGGAGATGGGCTGTGTTTAATGACAAATATTTAAGAGTGTATATATGGAATCCTTCAGTCCACTTCTGATTTTTGCAGCACCTTCACAAATAAGGTTATTTTGCCTAAACATTAGAGCAATTCCTAAGGTATCTTTTCATCTATAATATTCAAATAATTATTTTTACATAATATCCTGTCATCTTCATGACTTTGTTTTCTTTAAATATTTACTAGTCTAACTCTGCCAGACCTTTGTCAAAACTTTGTGTTTGAGCAGTTCTCCATTACTTTTAATAACATTACTTATATTTAATTTGCATTTTATTTGCAAAAGGAGAGTAACAAATATGTTGACATAGTAAATAGGAAAATATATTTGTGCCACATGGGAAGACATGTTTAAATGGGGAATAAGATTATAAGTGATCACTTTAAACAATTACTAGATTCCAATGTATTTATAATAAAAATGGTAGAAGACAATGCAGATATGAATCTAGCAACTAAAAATGTTAAAAATATGTAATAGTTTAATTTTTTATCTTGAATGCTAGCTAATCAAAAAGAAAGCTTTAATTAGAGAAATAGGAATGGTGTTTCAGAGACAGCTCTTGCAAGGACTTTATATATGAGCTGGGTATTTGACTTCAGAGGCTAATAGAATCAAATCTTTATTATAGATGATTCTTTTGAAAATATGGTTTTTCTTCCTTTTGTATTTGATCTTTCAATATTATATTTAAAACATATCATGCAAAAATAATGGCTGTTTTGTACCTTTACAAAAGC
This sequence comes from Antrozous pallidus, assembly GCA_027563665.1. Classification (NCBI taxonomy): domain Eukaryota; kingdom Metazoa; phylum Chordata; class Mammalia; order Chiroptera; family Vespertilionidae; genus Antrozous; species Antrozous pallidus. The sequence continues at coordinate 115,717,736 of CM050514.1, forward strand.
AACTTTAATGGTCATATTTTCAAGCCTTTGATCCACATGTATTTCATTCATTTCTGTGTTTTAAAGACTCTTTGTTTGCCCCTTCCTCAATTTTTAATTTAAAATTTTCAAACTACAGAGAGGAACCAAGATGGCGGCATAGGTAAAACACGTATCTTGCCGTCATACACAGCAATTTTAAAATTACAACTTAACGAAAGAACAAACACCATCCAGAATCACCAGGAAGCTGGCCGAGTGAAAATTCCACAAATAAAAGTGAAGATAAGACACTGTGACTCAGAGGAGCGGCTGAGGACAGCATTGAAGATATGTGCGGAGTCAGGGGTTTGGAGGAGTGCGCGCACCAGCGGAGAGGTGGGCAGCTGAAAACCGGCCAGTTTTCTTGAACGGGGGAGACAAAGACGTGCCACTGGACTGATTCTCCAGCTCTGGGTGAAGTCCAGAGAACCCACTATCACACGGGGTAAAAACTGGACAGTGGGAGGGCACGCGGAAGCTCGGGTGCTGCAGGGGTCTGCCGGCTTGTGGAGAAGGCAAGCTTCCACGTGAACTTGGGAACCGTGCAGCTGCCTGACCTAGTAGAGAGCGCTCGCGACTTGCTATCTCATTCGGAAAACCGTCAGACTGCTTTGTTTTACGACCCTGGGTGAGATGTTGGGTGTGCAGACTCATTTGGGGAGAGTCTGAATTCCCCGGCAGCCAGTGGAGCTCGACAGCAGCTCTCTCTCAGAGGTGCTGGCGGCCATTGCCCCCAGCACAGAGTCCCTGGGGCAGCATAGGGTGGAGCTAACGCTGTCTGCTTGGCCCGGAGACTCCGCCCACCCAACCTGAGCACAGCTGAGCTTCACAGACAATTGGCCGGTAGGTCAACCCCTCCAAGTGCTAACAACGATTAACCTGAGCTTAACTTCAGAAAGACTGTGCAGCCCATATCCACCTCAGGTAACTGGGGAGGCTGAGCCACTGTCCCTTGTAGGACATCTACCACAAAAAGCTAATTGACCAACTCAGGGAAGCAGCCACCATGCAGAGACATGGAAAGAAATCAGATGTGAAAGAAATGGAGGGAAAAAAACGACTGGACATGGAATTCAAAACCACGGTTATAGGACTTCTCAAGAGGCTCCAACAAAAGGAAGAGACCTATAAGGAAATAAGCAAGACCTACAAGGAAACGAATGAGTCCTACAAGGAAATGAATGAGACCTGCAAGGAAATGATCAAGACCAACGTGGAAATGAATGAGTCCTACAAGGAAATGAAGGAGACCCTCAAGGATATAAAGGAGACTCTCAAGGATATGAAAAAGGACCAACCAAAAATTAAGCATACACTGACTGAAATAAAAAATATTATACAAAGACCTAAAAGTGCTCTGGAGCACCCCAAGAACCCAGTTAAAGATTTGAAATACAATGAGGTAAAATCCACTCAGCTGGAAAAGCAAGAAACCAAAAGAATCCAAAAAATTGAAGATAGTGTAAGGGGCCTCTGGGACAACCTCAAGCATACCAACATCCGAATTATAGGGGTGCCAGAAAAAGTGAGAGGCCAAGACAACGAAAACCTATTTGAAGAAATAGTGACTGAAAACTTCCCACACCTGGTGAAAGAAATTGACTTAGGAGTCCAAGAAGCGCACCAAACCCTAATATATAGGAACCCTAAGAGGACCACACCAAGGCACATCATAATTAAAATGCCAAGAGCAAAAGACAAAGAGAGAATATTAAAAGCAGCAAGAGAAAAACAGTTAGTTACCTATAAGGGAGCACCCATACAATTGTCAGCGGATTTCTCAACAGAAACGATGCAGGCCAGATGGGAGTGGCAAGAAATATTCAAAGTGATGAATAGCAAGAATCTACAACCAAGATTACTCTATCCAGCAAAGCTATCATTCAGAATTGAAGATCAGATAAAGTGCTTCGCAGATAAGAAAAAGCTATAGGAGTTCATTACCACCAAACCAATATTATATGAAATGCTGAAAGATATTCTTTAAGACGAGGGAGAAGAAAAAGATAAAAGTGTAAATTATGAACAACAAATACACATCTATCAACAAATGAATCTAAAAATCAAGTGAATTAATAAGCTCATGAACAGGATAAACTGGTGAATGTAACAGAATCATGGACATAGAGAGGGAATGGACTGACAATTTTTGGGGAGAAAGGGAGTGTGGGAAGTGCAGCAAGAGACTGGACAAAAATCATGCAACTGTGGGAGAGGACAGTGGAGGGGGGTGAGGGCGGAGGGTGGGATGGGTACCGGGTGGAGGGGAACTATAGGGGGAAAAAAAGGAACAATGTAATTAATAAAATGAACAATAAAGGTAAAATAAATAAATAAAATTTTCAAACTACATAAACGTTAAAGAATTATAATTACACTGGACATTTGTATTCTCTTTACCTGATTCGCTAATAATTAACATTTTGCTGCATTAATTTTATCTCTACATATTTACTGTTTCTTGGAATCATTTAAAAGTCATTTATAGATATATCACTCCTAATATTTTATATATCACATGCATAATATTTATGCATATCACATGCATCTCCTAAGAATAAGGATATTCTTAAACATCACCACAGTATCATTATCACACCCAATTTAACATTGAAACCCAAAACTTAACTAACATATGGTCCATAATCAAATTTCCCCAATTATCTCAATGATGATCTTTGTAAATATTTTCTTTCCTTCCTTCCTTCCTTCCTTCCTTCCTTCCTTCCTTCCTTCCTTCCTTCCTTCCTTCCTTCCTTTTTCTTTTTTGTTGTTGTGCTGGCTGTTGCCATGCTTTATTTGACAATTTAAGAAAAAAGATGTCAGTGCATCTGACTGGTCAAGTATTTCTTTAAAAAATATTTATTGCTGAGAGCATTACAAATGTCCCTCCATATCCCCCTCTACCTGGTTCCTGCTCCACCCCAGGCCTTTGCCACCATATTGTCTATGTCTATAAGTAGTACATATCTATACCAATAAAAGAGAAAGACGAAAATTGACTGTAACTCCACTATGCTCACCAGCCAATCAGGAGTGAGTATACAAATTAATCCAACAGAGCTGGTGGGTTAATTTGCATATGCAGGCACCCAGCAGCCTGGGTCCTGGGGACATCCTCTGGACCCAGGCCGCTTGAAACCTGTAGGCCCATGCAAAGGCCCTGAGCTGCTGGCGTCCCAGAATGCCCCAGGCCACTCCTAGTCTACCAGCCTTGGCACAGATCAGCAAGGGGTGTGGCAGCAGAGGCTTGAGCAGGGCCTGAGAGAGCAGGGTTGGAGGAGCCTGCCTAATCCACAGCAGAGGCTTGATCAGAGCCGGGGGGCCCTGCCCAAGCCACAATAGAGGCTTGTGCAGAGCTGGGGGGGGGGGGGAGGGCCCTGCTCAAGCCACAGCACAAGCTTGAGCAAAGCAGGGGCGGGGTGCTGAAGTGGGGACCCTGTCCAAGCTGCAGTGGAAGCTTGAGTGGAGAGGGGGTGGAAGAGAGTGTGGGCCCTTTCAAAGCCACAGTGGAGGCTTGAGCAGGCCAGGAAGGGGTGGTGCCAGCCTAGGTTTATCAGTAGTCCTGCCTCTGCACATGAGTTTCAGAGGAAACACCTTTTCTGACCGCTCATTGGCTAAGCTCCCTATACGGCACAGGTAATGTTCTTGGTCACTTGGGTAATAAGAATCCAAAAAGGTTATCTAGGATTTTTCTACCACTCCTGGAGGAAAAAATGAAGGTCCATTGCTGGAGGGCTAAGAAATGTCATATCCTGCCCTAGCGGGTTTGGTTCAGTGGATAATGCCATGGCCTGGCAACTGCAGGGTCTGGGTTCGATTTTGATCAAGGGCATGTACCTAGGTTGCAGGCTCCTACCTGGCTGGGGCCCAGGTCAGGCCCCATGCAGAAGGGACCAATCAAAGTATTCCCTCTCACATCAATGTTTCTCTCTGTCTTTCCCTCTCTCTTCCACACTCTCTAAAATTCAATGAATTTTTATCCTAAGGAGAGGATACAAAAAAAGAAAGAAAGAAAGAAATGTCATATCCTATGAAATAGACATTTTGAAAATGCCTAAAGAAAGTTGTCACTTTTTCATGGTGAAGGGACTGGAGTCCGTGTTGATCAAAACACCTTGGCAGCTGTGGTGGCTGGCAGTGGCTGCAGCAGTGGGGTGATGGGGTTCAAGCCTTCCCCTAATCAGCCTGGTTGCTTCCCACAGAGGGACACCAGTCTGTGGCTTAGTCCAGTCCCCATGGGCTGAGGGATCTCCCTCCTATGTACGAATGTTGTGCACTAGGCCCCTAATATGCATATAAGGTCTTTGGTTAATCTCTTCCTGCCTTCCTTCACCTCTTTCCACTGAGATTCTCAGTCTTCACCATGTATCCATACCTTTGATTCTATTTTATTCATCAGTTTACTTTATTCATTATATTTCCTTTTTATTTTTTTATTTAATAAATCTTTATTATTCAGGTTATTACAATTGTTCCTCTTTTTCCCCCCACAGCTCCCCTCCACCCGGATCCCACCCTACCCTCTGCCCTTACATCCCCCACACTGTCCTCATCCATAGGTGTATGATTTTTGTCCAGTCTCTTCCCACACACCCCTACCCCTTTCCCCCTGAGAATGATCAGTCCATTTCCTTTCTATGCTCCTGACTCTATTATATTAACCAGTTTATTCTGTTCATCAGATTTTTAATTCACTTGATTTTTAGATTCACTTTGTGATAGATATGTATTTGTTGTTCATATTTTTTATCTTTATCTTTTTCCTCTTCTTTCTCTTCTTAAAGAATACCTTTCAGCATTTCATATAATATGGGTTTGGTGGTGATGAACTCCTTTAGCTTTCTCTTATCTGTGAAGCTCTTTATCTGACCTTCAGTTAATTACCTGTTTTTCTCTTGTTGCTTTTAATATTTTCTCTTTGTCTTTTGCTCTTGGAATTTTAATTATGATGTGTCTTGGTGTGGTCCTCTTTGGATTTCCTTTGTTTAGGGTTCTGTGTGCTTACTGGACTTGTAAGTCTATTTCTTTCACCAGGTGGGGGAAGTTTTTAGTCATTATTTCTTCAAATATGTTTTCAGTATCTTGTTCTCTCTCTTCTTCTGGCACCCCCATAATTCTGATGTTGGTATGCTTGAAGTTGTCCCAGAGGCTTCTTACACTATCTTCAAATTTTTGGATTCTTTTTGCTTTTCCAGCTGAGTGTTTTTTGCTTCTTTGCATTTCAAATCTTTGACTTGATTCTTGTGTTCCTCTAGTCTGCTGTTGGGTCTCTGTATAATATTTTTTATTTCAATCAGTGTATGTTTAATTTCTAGTTGGTCCTTTTTCATATTCTCGAGGGTATCACCTAATTTATCTACCTTTTCTAGTAATTTCTTGAAAAACCTTAAAACTATGGTTTTTGAGCTGTATATCTGGTCATTTGTTTTCCTCCATTTCTTTCATTTGTGATCTGTTTCTTTGTCTCTGCATTTTCGCTGCTTCCCTGAGTTAGTAGGGAGCTTTGATTGCTAGGTGTCCTATATGGATCAGTGAGTTGGCCTCCCCAGTTTCCTTAGGTGGACACTCTTGGTGCACCCCTTTTTAGACTGTGTGCATAGTCTTGTTGTAGTTCAGTCTTGATTGTTAGTATCACTGGGAGGAATTGACCTCCAGGCCAATTGGCTGTGAGGATCAGCTGTGTCTATGCCAGGAGAACTTCTGTGCTGGAGACAGCCTTATGAGACAAGATTTACAAAATTGCAAAAACCTCTGTGCTCAGCTTGGATGGGCTGGAGTCTCAGGGCTGAGCAGACAGTCTTGTCTTTCCGTCAGTCATGCCCTATGAGGCCCCTGGGTCTCAGTGTCCCTTGGTAATTGCTGCAAACAACTCTGAGAGAAAGCCGCCCTTGAGTTTTGCCCACTGCCAGACAGTCCAGTTTCTCCCACAATGAATCTGGATTCCCAGATTCTCACCCAGAACTGGAGTTCAGTGCAGTTGGGAGCTTCCTCTCTGTCCCCACTTGTGTGTATGCCTCCAGACCTCTGCCTTTCACAGCTTTCCTGAGTTTCTGCCTGATAGTTCAGATTCTTCTCGTATGAGCCTGGGTCCCTAGGGTCTCGCTCGGAATTGGAGTTCAGTGCAGTAGGGAGCTTCCAACTCCTTCCCGCTAGAGAAAGCCAGCAGACTTCAGCAGTCAGTCCTCTCTCTGTGCACTTGTGCACGCATCTCCAGACACCTGCCTTCCATGGCTCCCCTAAGTTTCTGTGTGCCTTTCTCTCTCCTAGCCAGTCCAGACTCCCCCCTTCCCCTTGCGTGAGCCTGGGTCCCCAGGGTCTCACCCAGAACTGGGGTTCAGTGCAGTCAGATCTGGGGTTCAGTGCAGTCGAGAGTTTTCTTCTTCCTTCTGCCAGCTAGGCGCTCAGCAGCCCTTCCTCTCTGCATGCAGGTCCCCGTACCTCAGCCCTTTGCAGCTCCTCTGATTCTCTGTGAGCTTTTCTTTTTGCTTCTAGTTGTAGAATTTTCTGTGGATGATGTCTGTTTTGTCTTTTAGTTGTACTTTTGAAATTGTTGTGTGAGGCAGCAGTTTAGGTGTTTACATATGCCACCATCTTGGTTTCTCCTATTCATTATATTTCTTGTTCATTTATTTCGATTTTCAAATTCAATTGTTGATAGTTATGTATTTTTTATTATTTTATTGTTCATATTTCTCCTTCTTATCATCTCCTCCTCCTTCTCCTTTTCCTTCCCCTTCTTCTTCCCCTTCCCCTTCTTCTTCCCCTTCCCCTTCTTCTTCCCCTTCTCCTTCTTCTTCCCTTTCTTCTTCTCCTTCCCCTTCTCCTTCTCCTTCTTCTTCTCCTTCTCCTTTTCCTTCTCCTTCTCCCCCTTCTCCTTCTCCTTCTCCCCCTTCCCCTTCCCCTTCTTCTTCCCCTTCCCCTTCTTCTTCCCCTTCTCCTTCTTCTTCCCTTTCTCCTTCTCCTTCCCCTTCTCCTTCTCCTTCTCCTTTCCTTCTCCTCTCCTTCTCCCCCTTCTCCTTCTTCTCCTTCTCCTTCTCCCCTTTCTCCTTCTTCTCCTCCTTCTCCTTCTCCTTCTCCTTCTCCTTCTCCTTCTCCTTCTCCTTCTCCTTCCCCTTCTCCTTCTTCTTCTCCTTCTCCTTCAAGAATACCCTTAAACAGTTCATGTAATACTGGTTTGGTGTTGATGAACTCCTTTAGCTTTTTCTTATCTGTGAAGCTCTTTATCTGACCCTCAATTCTAAATGATAGCTTTGCTGAGTAGAGTAATATTGATTGTAGGCCCATACTATTCATCACTTTGAATATTTCTTGCCTCTCCCTTCTGATTTGCAAAATTCCTATTAAGAAATCATCTGACAGTTGTATGGGTGCTTCTTTGTAGCATCTTTGTCCTTAATTGGTGGAATTTTTTAAATTTCTTTTTCTCACTGATTAAGGTCCTTCACTGATTAATGTGTCCTTCTTCCCCTATTACTCCTCCATCCCCCCCCCACTCATGCCCTCACCCCCCTATTGTCTGTGTCCATTGGTTAGGCCGATATAGATGCATACAAGTTCTTTGGTTGATCTCTCCCCTTACCCTAACCCTCCCCTACCTTCCCCTCAAGGTTTCACGGTCTGATCGATGTTTCTCTGTCTCTGGAACTGTTTTTGTTCATCAATTTATGTTGTTCATTATATTCCACAAATGAGTGAAATCATGCGATACTTATATTTCTCTGACTCACTTATTTAACTTAGCATAATGCTCTCCAGTTCCATCCACGCTGTTGCAAACAGTAGGAATTCCTTCATTTTTAGCACAGGCTAGTATTCCATTGTAAAGATGTATCACAGTTTTTTAATCTACTCATCTGCTGATGAGCACTTAGGCTGTTTCCAAATCTTAGCTATGGTAAATTGTGCTGCTATGAACATATCTAATAGTTTTTCATGGGGTCTTTAGGGTTTTCTATGTACAGTATCATGTAGTCTGTGAGTAAGGATACTTTTACTCCTTCTGCTCCAGTATGGATGGCTTTTATTTCTTCTTCTTGTCCGATAGCAATAGCTAGTACTTTCAGTACTATGTCACTCAGGAGTGGTGAGAGAGGTCACCCCTGTCTTGTTCCCGTTCTTAGGGGAAATTGTTTCAGTTTTTGTCCATTGAGTATGAGGCTGGCTGTGGTTTTATCATATATGGCTTTTATGATGTTGAGTATTATCCTCCTATTCCCACCTTGCTGAGAATTTTTATCAAGAAAGGATGCCAGATTTTGTCAAATGTTTTTTCTGCTTCAATTGATATGACTATGCGATTTTTCCCCTCAATTTTTTATGTGATGTATCATATTTATTGATTTGCAGATACTGTACCATCCTTGCATCCCTGGAGTAAATCCTACTTGGTCATGGTGTATGATCTTTCTGATGTGCTGCTGGATCCTATTTGCTAGGATTTTGTTGAGGATTTTGGCATCTATGTTCCTGGGGGATATTGGCCTGTAATCCTCTTTCATTGTGTTGTCTTTATCTAGTTTTGGTATTAGGATGATGTTGGCTTCCTAAAATGAGCTTGGAAGTGTTCCTTCCTCTTGAATTTTTTTGAAATAGCTGAGGAGGACAGGTTTTAGTTCTTCCTTGAATGTTTGCTATAACTCTCCTATGAAGCTGTCTGGGCCTGGGCTTTTGTCTGCTGGAAGCTTTTTGATGACTGCTTCAATTTCTTCCATAGTTATTTGCCTATTGAGATTTTTTGAATCTTTCTGATTGAGTTTTGGAAGATTGTATTTTTCTAGGAATATGTACATTTCCTCCAGATTCTCTACTTTGTTGCAATAGAGTTGTTCATACTAATTTTTTAACAATCCTTTGTATTTCTGTGGGGTCTATTGTTATTTCACCTCTATAATTTCTGATTTTATTTATTTGAGTCCTCTTTCTTTGCTTCTTGGTGAGTCTGGCTAGAGGTTCATCAATCTTGTTTATCCTTTCAAAGAACCATCTCTTGGTTTCATTGACCATTTGTTTTTTTCTCTCTATCATTTATTTTTTTTAAATCTTTATTGTTCAGTTTATTAATTACATTGTTTCCCCTTTTTATCCCCCTATAGCTTCCCTCCACCCTGTACCTATCCCACCCTCCACCCTCACCTCCCCCTCCCCACTGTCCTCTCCCATTGTTGCTAGATTTTTGTCCAGTCTCTTGCTGCCCTTCCCACAACCCTTTTCTCCCCAAGAATTGTCATTCCATTCCCTCTCTATGTCCATGTCTCTGTTATATTCACCAGTCTATCCTGTTCAACAGCCTATCCATTCACGTGATTTTTATGTTCATTTGTTGATAGATGTGTATTTGTTGTTCATAATTTTCATCTTTACCTTTTTCTTCTTCCTCCTCTTAAAGAATATCTTTCAGCATTTCATATAATGTTGGTTTGGTGGTGATGAACTCCTTTAGCTTTTTCTTATCTGCGAAGCACTTCATCTGACCTTCAATTCTGAATGATATCTTTGCTGGATAGAGTAATCTTGGTTGTAGATTCTTGCTGTTCATCACTTTGAATATTTCTTGCCACTCCCGTCTGGCCTGCATCGTTTCTGTTGAGAAATCCGCTGACAGTCGTATGGGTGCTCCCTTATAGGTAACCAACTGTTTCTTTCTTGCTGCTTTTAATATTCTCTCGTTGTCTTTTGCTCTTGGCATTTTAATTATGATGTGCCTCGGTGTGGTCCTCTTAGGGTTCCTATATATTGGGGTTCGGTGCACTTCTTGGACTCCTAAGTCAATTTCTTTCACCAGGTGTGGGAAGTTTTCAGTCACTATTTCTTCAAATAGGTTTTCATTGTCTTGGCCTCTCGCTTTTTCTGGCACCCCTATAATTCGGATGTTGGTATGCTTGAGGTTGTCCCAGAGGCCCCTTACACTATCTTCAATTTTTTGGATTCTTTTGGTTTCTTGCTTTTCCAGCTGAGTGGATTTTACCTCTTTGTATTTCAAATCTTTAACTTGGTTCTTGGGGTGCTCCAGGGCACTTTCAGGTCTTTGTATAATATTTTTTGTTTCAGTCAGTGTATGCTTAATTTGTGGTTGGTCCTTTTTCATATCCTTGAGAGTCTGCTTTATATCCTTGAGGGTCTCTTTCATTTCCTTGTAGGACTCATTCATTTCCTTTTTGGTCTTGCTTATTTCCTTATAGGCCTCGATCTTTTGTTGGAGCCTCTTAAAAAATCCCTATAACCGTGGTTCTGAATTCCATGTCCAGTCGTTTTTTTTCCTCCATTTCTTTCACATCTGATTTCTTCCCATGTTGCTGCATGGTGGCTGCTTCCCTGAGTTGGTCAATTAGCTTTGTGTTGTAGACTTCCTACTAGGGATAGTGGCTCAGCCTCCCCAGTTACCTGAGGTGGATATGGGCTGCACAGTCTTGTTGAAGTTAAGCTCAGTTAATCGTTGTTAGCACTTGGAGGGTTGACCTCCAGGCCAATTGTCTGTGAAACTCAGCTGTGCTCAGGTTGGGTGGGCGGAGTCTCCAGGCCAAGCAGACAGCCTTAGCTCCGCCCTATGCGGCCCCATGGACTCTGTGCCGGGGGCAATGGCTGCCAGCACCTCTGAGAGAGAGCCGCTGTGGATCTCCACTGGCTGGCGGTTGCCAGGGAATTCAGACTTTCCCAAAATGAGTCTGCATGAGTAATGTCTCACCCAGGAACGTAAAACAAAGCATTCTGATGGTTTTCCGAATGAGAGGCAAGTCGCGGTGTGCTCTCTGCGCTGTCACGCAGCCGAGCTGTTCGTGCAAGCTGCCTTCTCCACAAGCCGGGAGACCCGGCAGCACCCGAGCTTCGGCGTGCCCTCCCACTGTCCAGTTTTCACCCCGTGTGATAGTGGGTTCTCTGGACTTCGCCCAGAGCTGGAGAATCAGTCCAGTGGGACGCCTTTGTCTCCCTGTTGGAGAAAACTGGCCGGTTTTCAGCCGCCCGCCCTCTCCGCGGCGTGCACTCCAACCCTCTCTGTGCAAGTCTTTCAACACTGTTCGCCGCCGCTCCTCCGAGTCACAGTGTCTTATCTTCATTTTTATTTGTGGAATTTTCACTCGGCGAGCGTTCTGGTGATTCTGGAAGGTGTTTGTTCCTTCGTTAAGTTGTAGTATTAAAATTGCTGATTATGACGGAAGATAGGTGTTTTGCCTTTGCCGCCATCTTAGTTCTCCCCCTCTATCATTTATTTCTGCTCTAATCTTTATTATCTCCTTCCTTCTGCTCACTCTGGGCTTTTCTTGTTGCATCCTTTCCAATTCTTTGAGTTGTAGCATTTGATGATTTACTATCATTTTTTGTTGTTTTTTTTTTGAGGTAGGCCTGTAGAACTATAAACTTCTCTCTGAGAACTGCTTTCACTGTGTCCTATAGATTTTGGGTTGTTGTTTTTTTATTTATTGTCATTATTTCCCAGAACGTTTTTAATTTCTTCTTTGATCTCATTGGTAACCTAATCAATCCTATCTCATAAAAGAGTAACATGCAAATGTGACCATACCTTGGCTCCTGATTGACTATGCTACCAGCTAATCAGGAGTGGGGGGCATGACTGGGGGCATGGCCACGGCTTGCCTGGATGCCAGTGAACACTTACCTTCATGAATGCTTCACTTCATGCTGGCGCCTCAAGTGCTTCACCTGTGGGAAACACTTCGCTTCACACGGGAGCAGGCGGGGAACACAGGCGGGGAACGCAGCCCGGGATCGCAGGTGCTTCATGCCAGCACCAGCCAGGAATGGTGTGCTTCACGCTGGTGGGGGCGGGGAACGAAGCAGGGACCACGCCTCTGTGCAGGGTGTTTTTGAAGGCCTAGGGAGCCAGCAGGAGAGGCTCAGTCCTTGAGGCATCCGTGGTGCGGGGAGGGCTGGGCCAGGACAACACCATACTTTCAAAGAAAGTTGTTTCCCACTTAAATATCCTCTGATGAGTATCTTTAAAAAAGAAGTAAATATTCAGCCATTGTCACACCTTCAAAAATTAAGGTAATTCCTTAATATCACCTAATATCCATTGTACGTTCAAATGTCTTTGTTTCAAAAATGCCTTTTACTGTTGGTTTGCCCCCTCCGGAGGCTACCCAAGGTCTTATTTCAGCCCTGATGTTGGGTTGCTTCCCCCGACCGTAAGTTCCCAACACACTTCCAGCCAGAGTTAAGGGGGCTTCTTCTGTTTTTAAGGCATCGCCATATCCAGTGTCTGCCAGGCCTCTGTGAAAGCACTACTCCTTAGGTCCGGGGTGCTGGGAGCTGAAGCAGAGAGGCTGTGAGGCCCAGCTCACCCAGGATGCTGGCCCCCCCATCACCCCCTCCGAATTATCCTGGCCCAGCCTTCCCTATGCATGCCTGCTCATGGAACGTGAAGTGGTCCTGGCAGCTGGATGGGAGGCCAGCAGGGGCATGGCCACAGCATGAGGGAAGGGAGGCCTACACCCTCCCCCAATCCAGAGGGGCTTGACAGGGGACCTCAAGGTGTGCTTCCCGCCCTGGTGCTGGGCTAGGGTACCTCAGGCTGCTCCCCCCACCCCAGCTCTAGGCTGGGGGACCTCAGGCTGTGCCTCCCACCTGGTGCAGCTTGACAGGGGACTACAGGCCACACTCCCAACCCGGCAGGGCTTGACAGGGGACCTCAAGGTGCACTTCCCATCCTGTTGCTGGGTTAGGGGACCTCAGACTGTTCTCTCCACCTAGCAGGGCTTGACAGGGGACCTCAAGCCGCACCTCCACCCCGGCACCAGGCTGGGGGACCTCAGACCATACTCTCTGCCCCAGCACCAGGCCAGGGGTCCTGAGGCTGTGCCCCTCCTGCCTGGCTGGGTTTGACAGGGGACCTCAGGCTGTGCCCCCCACCCAGCGGGGCTTCACAGGGTACCTGAGCCTGTGCCCCTGTGCCAGTGAGGATTGATGGGGGACCTGAGGCTGTGCCTGTCTCCCAGTGCTGGGCTGGGGGAATTGAGGCTGTGCTCCTCTACCTGGTGGGGCTTGACGGGAGACCTCAGGCCATTCCCCCTACCCAGCGGGACTTGACGGGATCTCAGGTTGTGTCTCCCACCTGGTGGGACTTGATGGGGGACCTCAGGCCATGCCCCCCATCCTGGTGCTGGGTCAGGGGACCTGAGGACACACCCTTCCCTGGGTGGCTTGACAGGAGTGGGACTGGCGTGGTCTGGATCTACCCCAATGCGGGGGTGAGGGGGTGTGACTGGGTCTGGGTCTCACGTGATTTTGAGGCACATGTGAGTGAGTGGGGACTTGACTCTGGGCCCTGTGGTGTGCCCCAGACTCTGACAGGAGGAAGGTTTTCATATACATTTTACTAATTTTCTTTAGTTTCTGATACTTCTATTATAGAGAAAGAGCAAATAGCAATATTAAATTATTACCTCTAATTAATACCACTTTAATGTGCACAGATTTCGTGCACTGGGCCACTAGTGTTTAATAACATGCTATTCATTATCCAAGTGTTTTGGATTGTTTTTATTGTAGTTTATTTCTAATATCATGCCATTGTGTTCTTAAAAGATGATTGGTATGATTTCAATGTTCTTGAGTTTGGGGAGGCTTTTCTTGTGACCCAGTGTGTGGTCACTTTTTGAAAAAGTCCCGTGTGCACTTGAGAAGAACATATATTCCGCAGGTTTGGGGTGAAATGTTCTGAAGATGTCAATTAAGTCCATCTGATCTAGTGATTCATTTAGAATTACTGTTTCTTTGCCGATTTTTTTGGTCTAGATTATTTATCCAGGGATGTCAGTGGTGTATTAAAGTCCCCTTCTATGATTCTATTGTTGTCTATCTGTTTCTTGGTATCTTCCAGAAGATTTTTTATGTTTTTGGGTGCTCTTGCATTAGGTGCATATATATTTACCAGGGTTATATAATCTTGTATCAATCCCTTTAGTATTATCAAGTGGCCTTCCTTATCTCTTGTTATGGCCTTCACTTTGAGGTCTATTTCATCAGATGTAAGTATTGCTACCCCAGCTTTTTTTTTTCATTTCCATTTGCCTGAAAGATATTTTTCCATCCCTTCACTTTCAATCTGTATGAGACCCTGTTCTGAGATGGGTCTCTTGTAGACAGCATATATATGGGTCATGTTTTCTTATCCATTCAGCCACTTGATGTCTTTTGATTGGAACATTTAGTCTGTTTATGTTCAATGTTATTATTGCAAGATACTTGTTTGTAGTCATTTTTTATTTTTGAGGCTGTGTTCCTTCTTACCTTTTTATTTCTTCTTTTTACAGCATTCCCGTTAGCATTTCTTGCATTACTGGCTTGGCAGTGATAAAATCCCTTAGCCATTTTTTTTTTGTCTTTGAAGATCCTGATTTACCCTTCAATTTTGATTGATAGTGTTGCTGGATAGAGTATTCTTGGATCGAGTCACTTGCTTTGCATCATTTTGTATACCTCCTTCCATTCCCTTCTACCTTAGTGTGTTTCTGTTGAGAAATCATTTGATAATCTGATGGGGGATTCTTTCTGGTAACTCTTTGTCTCTCTCTTGCAGCCTTTAAGATTCTCTTTTCGTCAATAACATTTGTCATTGTAATTATAGCGTGTCTTGGTGTGGGTCTTTTGGAATTAATCTTGCTTGAGACACTCTATACTTGAGTAACTTTTTTCTTCCCTATATCAGGGAAGTTTTATGTCATTATTTATTCAAATAAATTTTCTAATCCTTGCTGCTCTTCTTTTCCTTCTGGCACATTTACTATATGTATGTTATTTCATTTTGCATAGTCCCAAAGCTCCCTTAGGCTCTCATGCTGCTTTTTAATTTTTTTCTTTAGTTGCTGCTCAGATTGGGCTTGTTTCTGTACCTGATCTTCTAACTGGCTGATTTGGTCCTTTGTTTCTTCTAGTCTACTTTTGAAGCCTTCCGTGGTGTTTTTTTATTATAGCTATATCATTTTTTCATTTCTTCTTGATTTTTGCATAGGTTATTGATTTTCTCATCCATCCAGTGTATGTGCTGTATGACCATTACTCTGAATCCTTTTTCTGTCATGTTGCATGCTTCCATTTCATTTATTTCCTTACTTGGCGATTCCTCCTTTTCTTTCCTCTGAGGATTGCTTTGTTGTCTCCCCATTATGACTATCACTACAAGGTTCAGATGTCGAGTTGCGGGGGCCTGGACCATATGCAGTGGAAGTTTTGGACCCCACAATTGTCATTGTAGAGCTCTGATATCAAGACATGTGGTTGCTGTGGATTGGTGGGAACCATGCTTGCCCTGGATCAGTCACAGGCACTTAGTGTGGCCTTTTGTGTGCATCTAAAATCAGAGACCCTGCTTGTGCCACATTGAAACTGAGAACCCGAGGAACTAAGATGGCGGCATAGGTAAACACCTATCTTGCTGCTTCACACAACAATTTCAAAACTACAACTTAACAACAAAACAAACATCATCCAGAATCACTGGAAAGGTGGCTGAGTGGAAATTCCACAAATAAAAGTAAAGATAGGACACCGTGACTCAGAGGAGCGGCAGAGGGCAGAGTTGAAGATATGCATGAAATCAGAGGTTTGGAGCCATGCATGCGTGAGCTGAAAGGGCAGGTGGCTGTAAACCCAACTGGTTTTCTCGAACAGGGAGGGGGAAAAAGGCATCCCACTGCACTGATTCCCCAGTTCTGGGCGAGGTCTGGGGAACCCACACTCATACGGGGTGAAACTAGAGGAAGCACGCTGAAACTCGGGCGCTGCAGAGGTCTGTGAGCTCACAGAGAGGGCGTGTAAACTTGGGAACTGCAGAAGCACATGAGTGCGCAGAGAGGACTTGTGACTTGCTCTCTCATTTGGGAAAAAAAGAAAGAAGGGAAACCACTGGACTGCATTGTTTTACAACCCTAGGTGAGACTTTGGGTATGCAGACTCATTTGGGGGCTGAATTGTTCAACAGCAGGTCATTTGTAACCTTTACAATACAAGTAAAGTGTTTCCTTGGATTTTGTGAGCCACTATTATTAATTATCAAAGCTGAAGGGTGAATCAGGGGAACCCAAATTTGTAGCCAAGTCAGAAAAAATAAGTGTAGGCAATATAGAAACCCACTATTTGCCACAGGTGTCTGAAGTAGGGAGCAGACTGTGGGACTGAGCTCTGAACCTGTGAGTTCTGCACTAACTCCAGATAGTGTCACAGATAAGAAAAAAAAGAAACTGAGAACCCACTGGTGTTTGCCAAAAAACAAAGTCCCCTAGTGCATGTCAGTATTCAGAGGCTCCCTGTGTCCATGCCAGAATTGAGTATCAGAGTCTCTGTTTCTTGGTGCTACCTCACACTGAGAATCAGGTCCCTGTGTGTACGTGGGCCAAGAATTGGAGTCACTGGCTCTTAGTGTGAATATACTGGGAATCAGGGATCTTAGGCACACATGATGAGGAACAGACTCTACTCACTGGTGGTCAATGCTCCTTCTTGTGTGGAGATTCAGGGTCCCCAATCTGCCTGGAAGACTGGGTTGCTCAGTCACACGGTGTTTACTGCTCTGCGGTAAACAGCCTTCTGTGTGCACTTGCCCTGAATCAAAGTCAGGTGGCACTGCCCCTTAGTGTGGGTGTGGAGTCTGGTCACAGTGGTCTGCACCATGGAAAACAAACTCCCTGTGCCCATGTACAGAAGCTCAAATTCAGTGCTGCCTTCCTGTGTGGACTCAGGATCTGTTTGTGGGGAACAGATTCCCCAAGACTGCACATCCAGGTTCAGATTCACTGCAGCCTCTCTGCTAAGGTGCAGGGTCTGGTTATGGGAAACAAACTTCCCGGGTTTGCACCCCCAGGCTCAAATTCAGTGCTGTCTCCCTGTGTGGGCATAGGATCTGGTCACAGTAAACAATCTCCCCAAGGTCGTGCACCAATGCTAAATTCAGGACTGCCTTCCTGCCTGGGCATGGAGACAAGTCACAGGAAACAAATTCCCCGAGTTCACAAGTCTAGGCTCAAGTTCAGCGCTGCTCCCTGCCCTGCATGGCACAGGATCTGGTGGCAGAAAATCACTTCCCTAGGGATGAGTGGCTAGGCTCGAATTCTGCTCAGTCTCCCTGCCTGGGTGTAGCGATGAGTAGTAGGAAACAAATTCCTCAAGTTCGAAAAAACCCTTGGAATTTTAATTATGACTACCTTAGTGTGGGCCTCTTTGGGTTCCTCTTGTTTGAGATTTTCTATGCTTCCTGGACTTGCAATTCTATTTCTTTTAACAGATAGGAGACATTTTCTGTCATTATTTCTTCAAATAGGTTTTCAATATCTTGCTCTCTCTTCTTCTTCTTCTGGCACCCCCATAATGAGAAAGTTAGTCCACTTGAAATTGTCCCAGAGGCTTCTTACACTATCTACACATTTTCTTCTTCTTTTTGTTCTTATGATTGGGTCTTTTTTGCTTCCTCACATTCCAAATAATTAATTTGATTCTCTGAATCTTTTACTCTAGTGTTGAATCCTGTAGATTATTCTTTATTTCAGTTAGTGTATGCTTACTTTCTGACTGGTCCTTTTTCATGTCTTTGAAATTATCACTAAGGTCCTTGAACATCTCATTAAGTCCATTGAAGCTCTCTTTGAGTCCCCTGAAGCTCTCATTAATATCCTTAAGCAACCATATAACCATTGTTTTAAACTCTGTTTCCAGTAGTTTTCTTGCTTCCATTTCATTTATTTCTCTTTCTGGAGAGTTCTACTGTTTTATCATTTGTGACATGTTTCTTTGCTTCTTCATTTTGACTGTTCCCCTGTGTTTGTTTGTATGTATTAGGTAGACCTGCTATGTCTCCTGGAATTGGCAGAGTGGCCTTGTATAGTAGGTATCCTGTTGGGTACAGTGGGTCAGCCTTTCCAGTCATCTGAGCTGGGCACTCTTAATGCACCCTTATGTGGGCTCAAAGTATTATCTTGCTGTAGTTGAACCTCAATTGTTGTTGGTGTCACTGGGGAGAATTGATCTCAAGGATAGTTGGCTGTGAGTACAAGCTAAAACTACAGTGGAAGAGCTGCAGGAGACTCTCTTATGGAGCAGGACATGCTTCAGTGGTGCTTTGGTGCTCACTAAATTTTCACCTTGAATGTGTCACTTGTGGATGTGTAGGTTGTAATCTGGTATGGTCTGAAGCTCTCCATTGGGTTCACTGTCTCTGGAGCCTCCAGGGAAGTGCAAAGTCACCCACTGCCCAGAGGGCCTGGAAGGAGCTACAGAGATATCTACAGGTGGATATTATTTGTATTGAGCTTGGAGGTGCCCAGGTGAGGCCCAGTTATGAAGCATAGCAAGCTGATGCTAGTGCTGGGTCTTGGTCACTCTTACTGATAAGTATGGAACATCCTGATGCCAGCTTCTACTTGTTTAAGATATTTAGGAAAATCTGAAGTTTAAACCAAGACAGGACATTCATATGGAAAAGCGGCTGCAAACAGCTTGGATGGGCCAGCAAATTGGATTGGGAAGGGTCTCAGGGAATCACCAGGGAGTGAACAGTGTGATCCAATTAATGGAAACTCAGATATGGATATCAGTCAGCTCTGTGACTGGGAAGTCCCAGCACAAGAACAATGACCCCTGTGAGTGCCCTTGTCTGGGAGAAAGCCCAGATTCCAGGCAATCCACTTTCTCCCTGAATGTCCCAGGTTCCTTTCAAGCTGCTGCCTCAGTGTTGGAGCTGAGAGGAATGGAGTCTGAGTAAGTCCATGCACTGGCCCTTTAATAGGAATTCCCTGGTTCTCCAGCAGCCACAATCCCCACTGGTTTTTATAGCTTAGAATTATGGGGACTTCTCTTCCCAGCACTGGAACCTTGTGCTGAGGAGTCTGGTGTGCATTTGGCACCCCTTGCTCCTTAAGGGAAGCATCTGCAGCCATGATATCTCTACTAATTAAAAGGAAACCACATCTGGGTGTTGGACCAGCCTGTTTAATGCCTCTGCCCCCTCCTACCAATCTCAATGTGCTTTCTTCTTTGCTTTTCTAGTTGTAGGACTTCCATTCAGCCAGCTTTTAGGTGGTTTTGAATGATAGTTGTTCTATATTATAGTTTTAATTTTGATGTGGTTATGGGAGGCAACAAGTGCTGGCATTTATCATCTTGGTTCTCCTTTTTTTTTTCTTTTATTCTGACCGAGGATACAATCAAGGAACATATTTGCATTTTGGTTGTCATGTCTTTTAAGTATTCTTTTAATATGTTTTTATTGATTTTCAGAGAGAGAATAGAGGAGAGGGATAGAGAGACAGAAACATTGATGATGATAGGGAAACGTCATCAATCAGTTACCTGCTGCGTGCCCCCGACTTTGGATCTAGCTTGCAACCTGGGCATTGAATCAGTGATCTCTTGGTTCCTGAGTTGAAGCTTAACCACTGAGCAACACCAGCTGGGAAGGTATTCTTTATTCTAGAAAAAGTCATTGACTTTTTTGTCCCTTATTATATTTATAACTTTTAAAAATTTATCTTTATTGTTGAAAGTATTACAGATGTCTCCTTTTTTTCAACAGTTGTTTTGTGCACTGCCTCACAATCTGAATTGTTTGATTGATTCCTCATTATTAGATTCAGGTTGAAAATTTTTTGGCTTGAACATCACATGGTTAACATCATGTACTTCTCATCATATCAAAAAGTGACATAATTAATAAGTATTATCTTTGGAGAAGTGTCTATTTAGATCCTTTGTCCACTTTTTAATTTGATTGTATGTGTTCTTCTGTATGTGTTGAGTTTTATAAGTTCTTTATAAATTTTTCATATTAACCTCTTTTCAGATGTATCAGTGAATATGTTTTCTCATTTGGTGAGTTGTCTTTTCATCTTGTTGATGGTTTCCTTTGCTGTGCAAAAATTTTTTGTTTGATGTAGTTCTATTTGTTTCTCTTGCCTGAGGTTATATATCAGAAAAAATATATATTGCTACAAGAAATGTCTGAAATTTTTGCTGCAGATCTTTTCTTCTAGGATGTTCATGGTTTTGAGTCCAATATTTAAGTCTTTAATCTATTTTTTAATTTATTCTTGTGAAAAGTATAAGAAGGTGGTCTAATTTTATTTTATTTTTTTATTAATCTGTCTAGTTTTCCAACACCATTTATTGAATAGGTTATCTTTGACCCATTGTGTGTTTTTGCTTCCTTTGTCAAATATTAATTGACCATAGAGATATGGGTTTATTTCTGGGCCTCTCTATTCTGTCCCATTGATCTATATAGGACCATGCTGTTTTGATTACTATGGCCAGGCAATATAGTTTGATATAAGGTAGTGTGATTTTTCCAACTTTGTTCTTTCTTAAGGTTGCTGTTGCTATATCTTATGGTTCCATATAAATTTTTAGAATATTTGTTTTAATTCTGTGAAATATGCCATTAGTATACTTGATAAGAACTGCACTGAATCTTTGGGTAATATGGATATTTTAATGATGTTAACAGCCAATGGACATATGAAAAGATGCTCAACTTCACTAATCATCAGAGAAATGCAAATTAAAATCACACCCGCCAGAATGGCTACCATCAATAAATCAACAAATAACAATGAAGATGTGGAGAAAAGGGAACCTTTGTGTACTATTGTTGGGAATGCAGGTTTGTGCAGCAACTGTGGAAAATAGCATGGGGTTCCATCAAAAAATTAAAAATGGAACTGTCTTATCACTCAGCAATTCCCTTTCTGGTAATTTATCTGAAGAAACCTGAAACACTAATTTGAAAGAGTATATGCACTCTTATGTTCATTGTAGTGTTATTTATAATAGCCAAGATTGAAAACAGCTCAAGCATCTATTAGTAGATGAGTGGATAAAAACAGCTGTAGCATATTTACACAGTGGAATACCAAGAAAGAAGGAAATCTTACCTTTTGTGGCACCATGGATAGACCTAGAGAGCATTATGCTAAGCAAAATAAGCCAGGCAGAGAAAGACACATACAATATGATTTCACTCCTATGTGGAACTTAACGAAGAGACTAAACTGCCAAACAAAATAGAACCAGACACATAGAGAGCAGGCTGACAGCTCTGGTATGTGTGTACATGTGTGTGTAATGGGGGGAGGAGAGGGATAGGGGGTGGATTTAGGAAGGATGGAGCCAAAAAGAAAAAAAGAGAGAAAGAATTGATGGACATGGACAATATAATAACTGAGGGGGAGGATAAAGGTAGAGGAGGGTATAAAGGGGAATAAATGGTGATAATGAAAAAATAAAATAAAGGAAAAAAATAATGTTGATGCTTTGAGATTGAATAAATATTTTATCCTTATACACACTCTACTTAATGAATTTTGCGTTATTCATTAGTTACTCTTATTGACATAAGGAATCAAACCCTATCTCTGACACTGAAATCCCAAAACCTTCAATTAATGAAGGTTAAACTTTGAGTTTGCTTCAGTCTCCCTCCACCCCCAATTTCTATTAGATCTTCAGGTCCAAAAGAACCCATCCTTAGGGTATTTATGTTCATTGTAGTGTTATTTATGATAATGTAAATGTTGACCCAAAATACTAGGAACAGCCTTTAGGATTCTTGTACAATGTTTCTCTTCAATCTCCCGGCCGCTACTTTTAGGGCTGGTCTACCTGCTTTTGCCAGAGTATGTGAAGGGGAGGGACAGAGCTCAGAGGCAGATCAGAGATACTTTGGTGTTCATATCTCAGAACACCAAAAGGCTCTGAGGAGCTCCCTCTTCCAGGTCAGAAAAGTTGATGAAAGATTCCTCAGTGACAGACAGCATCTGCACTTGCAGGGAGAGATTCATACCATGGCGGACCTAACAGATTTCCTAGAGCAGCAGGACTCAGCCAGCTTACCTCATCCTGTCCACTGGGGTGGAAACTCCATCTTACTTCCAAGACTCCTCATTTGTAAAGATATTTTTTCTAGGTCTTTTGGGAATAGCTTTATGTCTCCTGAGGGTTCGGTGCCTTTGGTGTGTGGAGGAAACCTCAAGTCCTAGCCCAATGGAGCTCCAACTCCCACTGAGTACCTTCTTTTGCATCCTTCCATTAGACATAGTGTTCTGGAAGTGGAGAACCAGTCTCACCGAAGATAAAAAGAAGGACAGGGAATCCACAAAATGCATTGAGATGCTCTCTAACAATCTCAGGCTTCCACACTTGTCAATAGATAAAAATAAGTTTCTCTAAATATTGTTAGAATCACTCAAATATATCCACCTTCATGCCTATAGTGGCAGCTAGAGTTCCTATAGGTGCTCAAACATCTGAAGGCAGATGGAGATACATGCAGGGCCAGAGATCTGGGCCACACAAAAGCTAGCTTATAGATTTTGGAGAATGTGGTAAGGTCCCAAAACTTCAATTTTGATGCAAGTTTCTGGGCTGCTCCTTGAGCTGGTTTTGAGACTTTCTTTGAGATAGGTTTCCCCAATAATTCAAATGAAACATTTGGTATGAAATCCAGAACTAATTGTTAAAAATCCAAGAATAGGTAGCGTGACACTGAAATTTACCTTGATGAGCACAGCTCATCCCTGGAATGTAAGTTGTTCATTTCTGATTTATTTTACCAGGATATCTACCCCTAAACAATATATTATTTATTTTTGAAGAAAAATAATAGCAAGCACAAACATGTTTGTGTTAGAAATGGGCAACGGTGCCACTGATGAATGAAAACTCCTGTGATAATATAAGCTGAACAGTCTATAGGTCATAGTCTGACTCCCATGGCCCATCTCCAGCTCTCAGGAGTGAGCCATGGAGTACTGATGAGGGTGAAACATGTCCTCAGCTCACCCAAACAGGGCCAAATAGAAGGGACAGCATGAACATCATTAGCATATGGTTAAACAAAAGCAAATACAAATAAAAATCTCACCAGGCACCCTGTCCTGAAGTGACAGCAGAGCTCTTGGTGATGACTGTCCTTGGCATACCTGCATGGCAAGTCACACTGCTCCAATGGGCTGGGTTCTCTACACCTGTGTTTTACTCTGAAACACTCTTCCTTCTTCAGGGGAATTCCCCTTGTCTCTTGTATCATATCTCCTATTTCCTGCATCCAAATTCTTTCTCTTCTTGGAGGAAGAAAAGTTCTGTCATTTTGATAGAGTACATTCTCCAGGAACTTTCTGGAAAGGGGATTTTTCTAAGAACTTATCACAAAGTGCCTCATATCATGGAAATAATTCTCTGCAGAATTTCAAGGGCAATATTCCATAGTCTTTGTCCAATTTAGCTGTTAAAAGTTTAAATCCAATATGATTCCCTATACTTTCTATGTAAAATATTCTTTTTCTCTGGAATCTTATAGAATACTAGAGGCCTAGTGCACACATTCATATACCAGCGGGGTCCCTCAGCCTGGCCTGCACCCTCTTGTAATCCAAGACCCCTCAGGGGATTAGATTGTCAGTTTTGGTGGGGATTGGGCAAAAATCTTTAGTCTAACATCTCCTGAGGAATATAGCAGCATGCAAAGCAGCAGGCATCTGTGGAAAAGCCCGAGCCCAGGCTGGGTGCCGTGCTGGTCCCATTCATCTCATCCCACTGTGCCTGATGCCACCTGCCACTGCCACCACTCAGTAGCAATGCTGTGGAGGTGGGAGAGGCTTGTGTCATCATAGCTGCACTTACCAGCCCTGAGCCCAGCATCTGGTGCCCATCGATCAGCTGAGTGGTACTCCTGCTGTAGGAGTGCCCTGACCACCAAGGGCCAGCTCCTGCATTGAGTGTCTGCCCCCTAGTGGTCAGTGTGTGTCATAGTGACCAGTCAACTGGTTGTTGGGTCACTTAGGCATATATGTATGTGTGTGTGTATATATATATATATATATATATATATATATATATATATATATTCTTTTTCAGTCAGGGTTTTAAAACTTCATTTGATAGTTCTTTTCTATTTAGACCAAAGGCCTGGTGCATGAAATCCATGCACGAGGGGTGGGTGGGGGGCCCCCAGCCCAGCCTGCACTCTCTCACAGCCTGGGATCCCTCAGGGGATTTCTGCCTGCCAGCTTAGGCCTGCTTCCCACAAAGTCAGCAAGTGGACATCTCTCTCGCAGTCCAGGACCCCTCTCTCCTTACCAACCGCCTGCTTGCTGCTTCCTACTGCTCAGCTCGCTGATCCTTAGTGCTGCTGTGGAGGCTCATAGTACCACCACTGCACTTGCTAGCTGTGAGCCTGGCTTCTGGCTGAGTGGCACTCCCGTATGGGAGCACAGTGACCACCAGGGGGCAGCTCCTGCATTGAGCATCTGCCCCCTGGTGGTTAGTTCATAGCGACCTGTTATTCCACCGTTTGGTTGATTTGCATATTAGGGTTTTATTATATCCTAGGGGCCCGGTGCACAAAATTCATGCACTGGGGGTGGGTGGCCCCTCAACCCAACCTGCCCCCTCTCACATACTGGGAGCCCTCAGGGGATGTCCAACTGATGGCTCACCCCCAGCCTGCCCAAGGCCTAAAGATTCTGGTGCAGCTTTAGGCCTTGGGCACCCAGCTATCGCCCTGCTCAGCTCAGCTCTGGCTGTCTGTGACCACCCGTCCCCAGGGGCTGGGCGCTCACCGCCACTTCCCCTCACAGTGCCCAGGGACTGGGTGCTTGCTGTCACCACCATTTCATCTCCACCCTCGGTGCTTGCACCACCTGGCCCCACCCCTGCTCCTGATTGGCTGGTAGCATAGCCAATCAGCAGCAAAGGTTCAGTCAAATTTGCATGTTTCTCTTTTATATAGGAAGATAGAATATTGAATGCGTACTGTTAAATGAAAAATAAAATTTTAAAAAGATCCAAATAAAATTTTAGATCTGAAAAAATTTTAATATATATATTTTCAATTCTCCCCTGAGGATGTTTTAAAAGTTGATTTTTAGAGAGAGAAACCTGCATGTGACAGTGAAATACCGGTAGGCTGCCTCTGCACCTGCTCACCCACCAGATCTAACCGAAACCTAAGTTTGTGCCCTAACCTGGAATCCAACAGGAAAGCCTTTGGTGTATAGATTGATAGTCCAACCAATTGAGCCACCTGGCTAGGGAAGATATGAAAAAATTTTTTTAAGTGTACCTCCAGGTCCCGGTCTGTGTGAATCAGTAATTAGACTGTCCTTCCACATACCAAAGGGTTATGGGTTAGATTCGAGGTGAGGGCACATACTCAGGTTGTGGGTTCCATCCCTGTCAAATTGCTTAAGCAACTGATTGTCAGAACAATCAGTGCATAGTTTTTAGCCCTTGCTAAAGCCCAAGGTCCATCAGCCTTCTTACAGACCTCTCGCATTTATTATCCTAATTACTTGTTGGTCTTTGCCTCCAACAGCAAACATTAAAGACAAAGAAAGAATATTTAAGGCTCCAAAAGAGAGAGAAAAAAAGTTACCCACGAGGGAGCTCCCGTTAGACTGTTAGCTGACTTCTCAACAGGAATACTACAGGCCTGAAGGGAATTACATGAAGTATACAAGGTAATGAAAACCAAGGGAATGAACCTAAGATGACTCTATACAGCAAGACTATCATTCAAAATCACAGGTGAAATAGTTTCTCAGAAAAATAAAGGCTAAAAAATGTATTACTACCAAAACAGCACTGTAAGAAATGCTAAAGACACTACTGTAAGAAGAAAAAATAGAGAAAAAGAGAAGGACACATGCATAAGGATAAGAATGGCAATAAATAAGTACCTGTAAAATAATAATCTTAAATATAAATAGCTTAAATGCTCAAATAAAAAGACATAAGTTAGCTGAATGAATAAGAAAACATGACCCATGTATATTCTGTTTACAAGAGATCCACCTCAGACCAAAGGACTCACACAGAATAAAAATGAAGGAAAAAAATCTGAGGTAGCAATATTCATATCTGACAAAATAGACTTCTGGGTGAAAGCCATAGCAAGAGATAATAAAGGCCACTTCATAAAACTAAAGGAATTGATACAACAAGAGGATATACTCTGTTAAGCATATATGCACCCACTACAGAAGCATATAAATAT
This sequence comes from Antrozous pallidus, assembly GCA_027563665.1. Taxonomy (NCBI): domain Eukaryota; kingdom Metazoa; phylum Chordata; class Mammalia; order Chiroptera; family Vespertilionidae; genus Antrozous; species Antrozous pallidus. The sequence goes on from CM050514.1 coordinate 115,743,753, forward strand.
ATTTTTAAAAAACCTCTGTAAGATCTTAAGGGAGATATAGACAGCAATGTCATAATAGGAGACTTTATTTTTTGTGTTTTTTTTTAAATTTTTTTATTGATTAAGGTATTACAGATGTGTCCTCATGCCTCCACTCCCCTGTTGTCTGTGTCCATTGATTAGGCTTGTATGTTTGCATATAAATCCTTTGGTTGATCTCTCCTCCTCATTCCCACTGTCCCCTACCTTCCCTGAGGTTTGATGTTCTGATTGATGTTTCTCTGTCTCTGGATCTGTTTTTGTTCATCAGTTTATGTTGTTCATTATATTCCACAAATGAGTGACATCATGTGATATTTATCTTTCTCTGCCTGGCTTATTTCACTTAGCATAATGCTCTCCATCTCCATCCATGTTGTTGCAAATGGTAAGAACTTATTTTTTACTGCAGCGTAGTATTCCATTGGGTAGATGTACCACAGTTTTTAATCCACTCATCTGCTGATGGACACTTAGGCTGTTTTCAAATCATAGCCATGGTGAATTGTGCTGCTATGAATATAAGGGTGTATATATCCTTTCTGATTTGTGTTTCTAGTTTCTTGGGATGTATCCTAGAAGTGGGATCACTGGGTCAAATGGGAACTCGATTTTTAGTTTTGTGAGGAAACTCTATACTGTTCTCCACAGTGGCTGCACCAGTCTGCATTCCCACCAGCGCACGCGGGTTCCTTTTTTTCTGCATCCTCGTCAGCACTTCTCTTTTGTTGATTTGTTAATGATAACCATTCTGACAGGTGTGAGATGGTAACAAACTGTTGTTTTGATTTGCATCTTTCTGATGATTAGTGACTTTGAGCAGGTTTTCATATGTCTCTTGGCCTTTCTTCTGTCTTCTTTTGAAAAGTGTCTATTTAGATCAGTTGCCCATTTTTTAATTGGGTTCTTTATCTTCCTTTTGTTAAGTTCTGTGAGTTCCCTGTAAATGTTGGAGATTAAACTCTTATTGTTGATATCATTGGCAAATATGTTCTCACATATAGTGGGCTTTGTTATTATTGTATTGATGGTTTCCTTTGCTGTGCAAAAGCTTTTAATTTTGTTGTAGTCCTATTTGTTTATTTTCTCTTTAGTTTCCATTGCTCTAAGAGCAGTATCAGTGAAGAAATTGCTTAGGCATATATCTGAGATTTCTCTGTCTGTGGATTCCTGTAGTATTTTTATGGTTTCCTTCATATGTTTAAGTCCTTTATCCATTTTGAGTTTATTGTTGTAATTGGTGTAAGTTGGTGGTCTAGTTTCATTTTTTTGCATGTATCTGTCCAATTTTCCCAACACCATGTATTGAAGAGACTGTCTTGACTCCATTGTGTGTCCATGCCTCCTCTGTCAAATATTAATTGGGCATAGTGGTTTGAGTTTATTTCTAGGTTCTCTATTTTATTCCATTGATCTATATGTCTGTTATTATGCCAGTTCCAGGCAGTTTTGAGAACAGTGGCTTTTTAATACAGTTTGATGTCTGGTATTGAAATCCCATCTACTTTGTTCTTCTTTCTTAGGATTGCTGTAGCTATTTGGGGTCTTTTTTTATTCCAGATGAATTTTTGGAGAATTTGTTCTAGGTCTGTGAAATATACTGTTAGTATTTTAAAGGGGATTGCATTGAATTTATAGATTGCTTTGGGTAGTATGGATATTTTGATGATGTTGATTCTACCAGTCCATGAACATGGTATGTTCTTCCATCTGTTTTTGTCTTCCTCTATCTCTTTTTTCAATGTCCTGTAGTTTTCCATGTATAGGTCTTTTACCTCCTTCATTAAGTTTATTCCTAGGTATGTTCATTTTTTTGGTGCGATGGTAAATGGGATTGCTTTTTTAGTCTCTTTTTCTGTAAGTTCATTATTGGTGTATGGAAATGCCACAGATTTCTTGGTTTTCATTTTGTATCCTGCTCCCTTGCCGAATTAATTTATTAATCTAATAATTTTTCATGAGGTCTTTAGGGTTTTCTATGTAGAATATCATGTCATCTGCAAATAAGGATAGTTTTGCTCCTTCTTTTCCAACTTGAATGCCTTTTATTTCTTCTTCTTGTCTGATTGCAGTGACTAGTACTTTCAGCACTATGCTGAACAGGAGTGATGAGAGTGGGCATCCCTGTCTTGTTCCTGTTTTTAGGAGAAATGGTTTTAGTTTTTGTCCATTGACTATGATATTGGTAGTGAGCTTGTCATAATATGGCTTTTATTATGTTGAGATATGATCCTTCCATTCCCACCTTGCTGATATTTTTTGTCAAGAAAGGGTGTTCGAACCTATGAAAAACACACATGGTGTCAAAATAAGTCAAAGGAAAAATCATTTAGGCAAAAAATAAAAAGAATCCCAAGTCTAATTTACAGAAAAGATCTCTTTATTAACTTTTGGCCAAGAATATGTTTGTAGATTTTCAGAAAACAACTTCAAGACCATATGGGTTCCTGCAACAATGAGGAACTGACAGGTCTGTTCCAACTGAGAAGACAGTCCAGAGATGGAAGACACTGAGGACACCTTGCCATGCTAGCAGTCAGCAGCTGTGCATCACTGCAGGCAGCTCAGGACCAAACCAGAGAGGGTGGAACCTGCATTGCCACCATATGTCCACCATCCAGATATCATTGCTGACATATACACATAAGGAACTATTTGACATTGAAACTGGGACTCAGAACAGTTGGACATTGAAACTTAGACTCAAACATTTTTTGTTCTTATACATTTATTTCCAGTATGCATATGCAAGATCTTTTTAAAGAAAAGAAACAGGGGTAAAAGATTGATATAGAGGCAGAGAAGCATTGAACAGACTGTCAAGCTATGGGGGGGAAGGCAGGGGAGAGTGGAGGGCAGGGGCTGTAAGAGATCAACTGAAGGACTTGTATGCATGGATATAAGCATAACCAATGGATACAAGACACTGGGGTGGGAGGGCAGGTGAGGACATGTGCTGGAGGGAGGGGAGGCTAGGGGGTAGGATAATGGAGGGGAAAGGAAACCATATGTACTACTATTTGTAATACTTTAAAGTATAAAAAAAATAAAAAAAGAAAGGGTGTTCGATTTTGTCAAACACTTTTTCTGCATCAATTGATATGACTATGTGATTTTTATCTCTCATTTTGTTTATGTGATGTATCATGTTTATTGATATGTGAATATTGTACCATCCTTGCATCCCCTGGATAAATTCTACTTGGTAATGCTGTATGATCTTTCTGATGTACTGCTGGATCCAATTTGCTAGGATTTTGTTGAGGATTTTGGCATTTATGTTCATAAAGTATTTTGGCTTGTAATTCTCTTTCATTGTGTTATCTTTATCTGGTTTTGGTATTAGGGTGATGCTGGCTTCATAAGAAGAGTTTGGAAGTGTTCCTTCCTCTTAAATTTTTTGGAATAGCCTGAGAATAGGTTTTAGTTTTTCCTTGAACGTTTGGTAAACCATAATAGTGGACTTTAATACCCCACTTATATCATTGGATAGAACCTCCTCAACAACAAAACAGTGACCCTAATCAACACACTAGATCAGATGGAATTAATTGACAGTTTCAGAACATTTCATCCCAAAGCTACAGAATATACATCTTTCTTAACTGCATCTGGAACATTTTCAAAGATAGACCACATTTTAGAACACAAACAAACTCTCCACAAGTTCAAGAAGTTTGAAATCATAATCAGCATCTTCTCATATCACAATGGCATGAAATTACAAATCAACTACAATAAAAACACTTGAAAACATTCAAACACATGTACACTAAATTGCATGCTATTAAATAATGAATGGGTTACCAAAGAGATAAAAGAAGAAATAAAAAACACCCTGGAAACAAATAAAAATGGACACACAACAACCCCAAATCAATGGGACATAGTCAAGCGGTTCTGAAAGTGAAGTAGAAACCTACCTTGAAAAAACAAGAAAAACCAGTAATAAATTATCTAAGCTTACAACTTAAAGAATTAGAAAGAGAATAATAATAAAAGCCCAAAGTAGAAGGAAGGAAATAATGAAGATCAGAGCAGAAATAAATGTCATAGAAACTAAAATAACAATACAAAATATCAATAAAGCCAAGATCTGGTGTTTTTGAAAAGATAAACAAGATGAAAAAAACTTCTAGTCAGATTCATCAAGAAACAAAGAGGACCAAAATAAACAAAATCAGAAACAAAAACAGTGAAATAAAACAAAAATGCAAACAATCTTAAAAAATACTAAGAATAACTATATTTCAAGAAACTGGACAGCCTATACAAAATGGACATATTCCTAGAAAAATATTATCTTCTAAATCTCTACCAAGAAGAATGAAAATACCTGAATAGGCTAATAACTATGGATGAAATTGATGGAGTAATAAAAAAATGTTCAGCAACCAAATGGCATGGTCCAGATGGCTTCACAGGGGAGTTTTACAAACATTCAAAAAACTGATACCTATCCACTTCAAATTATTCTAAAAAATTCAAGAGGAAGGAACACTCCCAAACTCTTTCTATGAAGCCTGCATTAACCTAACTCAAAAACCAGATAAACACATGACAAAGAAAATCACAGGCCAATATTCCCAATGAACATAGATACTAAAATCCTCAAAAAAATATTAGCAATTTGGATCCAGTCATACATTAAAAAGAACCAGTGGGATTTATTTTGGGGATGTAAGATTAGTGTAATATTTGCAAACCAATAAATGTGATACATCACATTAACAAATTGCAAGACAATAATCACATGATCATATCAATTGATGCAGAAAAAGCATTTGACAAATTCCAGTACTCTTTTTTAAAAACAAAACAAAACAAACTTTATTGTTGAGAGTATTACAAATGTCCCTCTTTTATACCTTCATTGCCCTCCTCCCTCCAGTTTCCACTCTACCCCTGGTCTTTGCCACCCTATTGTCTTTGTCCATAGGTAATGCATATCTCTATATATAAAACTCTTATATGCAAATATACTGAACAGTGGAACAACCGAACAACCTGTCACTATGACATGTGCTGACCATCAGGAGGTGTGTACGGAACATGGCAGGTGTCTGCAGCAGGTGGCTAAGTGCAGAACATGGTGGGCATTGGCCACAGCAGGATGGTGGACCAGGTGAGTGGGGACACCAGACCAAGATGGGGTGCTGGTCGCTGTTATTGGGGCAAGCCTCTGGTGGTTACTAAAAATTCTTTGTTTCTACATGCTGTAGTCCTGCATGGTGTTCACATCTGCTGCCAGCCCCAGCCCTGCTCACACCTACTTCTGTCACCAGAGCTTCCACTTGTACCCATTGCTGGCACCCAGCGATGGCCCTAATCGCTCAGCACCATCAATGGGTGCTAATGAGGGCTGCCAGCCCTGATCATCCTTGAGGGCTTCCCCACCTCCCCCTGCTCTTGAGGGATGATCAGAGCAGCAGCTTTGTTAGCACCCACTGACGGTCCTGGCCCTGCTCGCACCTGCTGCTGGTGCCGGCCCCAATCACTCTGTGCTGTCAGTGGGTATGAGCAGGGTTGGCACCATCAGCATGTGAGAGTGATGGTGGTGGAAGTGGGGCTGCTTGTAGACAGGGGACCAAGGTCTGTGGCTGGAAGGGCAAGGGGGGGGCTGAGGATGAGCTGAGACCCATTCCTGTGCCCATTGCAGCCTCAAGGTTCTTGGATTCGTGCACTGGGCCCCTAGTGTGCATATAATATCTTTGTTAATCTCTTCCCATCCCTCTCCACCCCTTTTCCCTCTAAGAATCATCCATCCATTCCATTTCCATGCCTCTGATTCTATTTTATTCACCAATTTATTCTGTTCAGTAGATTTCTTATTCATTTATTTTAATATTTAGATTTAATAATTGATAGATATGTATTTATTGCCATTTTATTGTCCAGATTTTCTCCTCCTCCTCCTCCTCCTCCTCTTCCTCCTCTTCCTCCTCTTCCTCCTCCTCCTCCTCCTCCTCCTCCTCCTCCTCCTCCTCCTCCTCCTCCTCCTCCTCCTCCCTGTAAATTACTCTTTATTTCAGTTAGTGTGTGCTTAATTTCTGACTGGTTCTTTTGCATGTCTTTGGCATTCTCACTAAGAACCTTGAAAGACTCACTAAGTCCTTGAGAGTCTCATGAAGATCCTTGAGTAACCTTCTAACTGTGGTTTTGAACTCTGTATCCAGTAGTTTGCTTTCTCCCATTTCTTTCATTTGTGAAATGTTTCTTTGTCTCTGCATTTTGGCTATTTTCCAGTGTTTGTTATATGTATTAGGTAGAGCTGCTATGTCTCCTGGAATTGGCAGTGGCCTTGTGTAGTAGGTGCCCTACAGGGCCCAATGGCTGATCCTTTCCTGTCACTTGCGTTGGGCACGCTAGGTGTTCCCCTTTGTGGGATGTGTGCACTATCCTCTTGAGACATGATTGCTGTTGGTGTCACTGAGAGGAATTGACCTCCAGGCAAGTTGGCTGTGAGGATGAGCTGAAACTACAGTGGAAGAGTTTCTGTGCAAAAACAGCCCTATGGATCAGGAATTGCTTCAGTGGGGCTTTGGTTTTCACTGAGTCTGCGCCTTGAGTGTGTCGGTTGTGGATGTGTAGAGTTGTAATCTGATATGGTCTGAAGCTATTCACAGGGTGCACTGGCCCTTGGGTCTCCAGGGAGGTGCAAAGTCAGCCACTGCCTGGGGCTACCCAGCAGGAGCTACAGAGAGATCTGTAGATTTCTTCTATTTGTATCAAGTTTGGAAGTGTCCATGTGAGGCCCAGTTGTGAAGCAAGGGAGACTGGTGCTGGTGCCATGTCTTGGGCCTTTTATTGATAAGTATGGGGTATGCTGACATCAGCTGCAGTTCATTTGAGAGATTTCAGCAAAGTCTGAATCCTGAGCCAAGGCAAGCCATTCATATGGAAAAGCTGCTGCAAACAACTTGGGTGGGGCTGCAAACTGGTCTAAGGGAATCACCAAAGTGGAGCAGTGTGCTCCAGGTTGATGGGGATTCAGAGATGGTTGCCAGTCATCCCTGGGACAGGGGAAGTCTTGGCATAAAAACAATGACCCCTGAGCACCTCCATCTGGTAGAAAGCTGTTCCCAAGTTTCTGCCCCAATGACAGACACTCCAATTCCTTACAATATGTATCTGGGTCCCTCAATGGCCTCCTGGCACTGGTGCTCAGAGGTAGTGAATCAGAATAAGTTTGTGCCCAGGCCTTTAAAGAATAGCCCCCATGTCCCTTGGTCAAAATCCCCACTGTTTTTTACAGCCCATAGTTACAGGTAATTTTCTTTCCAGGTCTGGTACCCTGAGTAGGGATCTGTTATGGGACTGGGACCTATTGCTCCTCATGGCAGCCTCTGCAGGGACAGTCTCCCTCTAGATTTAAAAAATGGGCCATGTGGGTGTCGGATCAGCCCAGTCCTTGCCTCCACCACTCCTAAGAGTCTCAATGTGTTTTCTTCTTTACTTCTCTAGTTATAAAGAGAAGTAAAGCCAGCTTTCAGGTGGTTGTGAATGATGGTTGTTCTGTATACTGGTTGTAATTTTTATATAATTTTGTGATAAGCAGTGGAGTAACGAGGTTTACCTATGTTAACATCTTGGTTCCTCTCTCCCAACACCCTTTTTAAAAAAACTCTCAACAAAGTGGGAAGAGAGGGATCATACATCAGCATAATAAAAGCCATATATGAGAAACCTACAGACAACATTATACTCCATGGGAAAAATACTAAAACCACTTCCCTCAAGAACAGGAACAAGGCAGGGATAACCACTTCCACTAGTCTTGTTCAACAAAGTACTAGAAATTCTAGCCTTATGGATCGTACAATAAGGAAAAAAGGGGATCCAAATTTAAAAGAGGAAGTAAAACTGTCATTTTTCATAGAGGACATGATATTGCACATAGAAAACCCTAAAGACTTCATCAAAAAAACCTACTAAACTTGGAAGAACCAAGATGGCGGCATAGGTAAACACCTATTTTGCTGCCCCACACAACAATTCCAAAACTACAACTTAACAACAAAACAAACATCACCAGAAAGCTGGGTGAGTGAAAATTCCACAAGTAAAAGTAAAGATAGGACACTATGACTCAGAGGAGTGGCGGAGCGCAGCCTTGAAGATACGTGCAGAGAGAGGTTCAGAGCCATGCACGCATGCGTGAGTGGTAAAGGGCAGGCGGCAGAAAACCTGGTCAGTTTTCTCCAATGGGGAGGGTGGAGGCATCCCACTGCACTGATTCCCCAGTTCCAGGCGACGTCTGAGGTCTGGGGAAGGCATGCTAAAACCCGGTGCGGCAGAGGTCTGCAAGTTTCAAAAGAGTGTGCGTAACTTGAAACAGCAGTTTGCACATACACTTAGGGACAGAGTGTGCGACTGCACAGAGAGGACTCGTGACTTGCTCCCTCGTTTGGGAGACCACCATACTGCTTTGTTTTACAACCCTGGGCGAGACTTTGGGTGTGCAGACTCATTTGGGGAGAGGCAGAGTTGTCTGGCAATGGTTGTAGACTGGCGGAGGCTTTCTCTCAGAGGGAAGTGTGTGCAGCCATTACCACATGGCACAGAGACCCACGCGTCGCATAGGGTGGAGCTGATGCTGCCTGCTTAGCCCAGAGACTCTACCCATCCAACCTGAACACAGCTTACCTTCACAGCCAATTGGCCTGGAGGCCAAACCCTCATTATGCTAATAATAATAAGCTGGACTTAACTTCAACAATACTGTACAACCCATAAAGGACTGCAGTAAGAGTATCCACCTCAGGTAACTGGGGAAGCTGAGCCACTGTCCCTTAGAGGACATCTACCACAAAAAGCTAATGGACCAACTCAGGAAAGCAGCCACAATGCAGAGAAATGGAAAGAAATAAGATGTGAAAGAAATGGAGGAAAAAAGATGACTAGACATAGAGTTCAAAACCACGGTTATAAGGTTTTTCAAGAGGCTCCTAGAAAAGGCCGAGACCTACAAGAAAATGAACAAGACTTAAGAGGAAATGAACAAGACCTACAAGGATATGAAAAAGGACCAACCAGAAATTAAGCATACACTGACTGATATAAAAAATATTATACAAAGACCTAAAAGCAGTCCAGAGGACCACAAGAACCAAGTCAAAGATTTGAAATACAAAGAAGCAAAATCCACTCAGCCAGAAAAGCAAGAAGCAAAAAGAATCTAAATAATTGAAGATAGTGTAAGGGGCCTTTGGGACAACCTCAAGCATACCAACATCCGAATTATAGAGGTGCCAGAAAAAGAGAGAGAGCAAGACAATGGAAAATTACTTGAAGAAATAGTGACCACCTGGTGGAAGAAATTGACTTAAAAGCCCAAGAAGTGCACAGAACCCCAAAATATAGGAATCTAAAGAGGACCACACCAAGACACATCATAATTAAAATGCCAAGAGCAAAAGATAAAGAGAGAATATTAAAAGCAGCAAGAGAAAAACAGTTAGTTATCTATAAGGGAGCACCCATACGATTGTCAGCTGATTTCTCAACAGAAACGATGCAGGCCAGGCAAGACTGGCAAGAAATATTCAAAGTGATGAATAGCAAGAATCTACAACCAAGATTACTCTATCCAGCAAAGCTATCATTTAGAATTGAATGATAAGAAAAAGCTAAAGGAGTTAATCACCACCAAACCAATATTATATGAAATGCTGAAAGATATTCTTTAAGAAGAGGAAGAAGAAAAAGGTAAAAATATAAATTATGAACAACAAATACACATCTATCAACAAATGAATCTAAAAATCAAGAGAATTAATAATCTGATGAACAGGATAAACTGGTGAATATATCAGAATCATGGACATAGAGAGGGAATGGACTGACAATTCTTGGGGAGAAAAGGGGTGTGGAAAGTGCAGCAAGAGACTGGACAAAAATAATGCAACTATGGGAGAGGACAGTTGCGGGGAGGTGAGGGTGGAGAGTGGGATGGGTACTGGGTGGAGGGGAGCTATAGGGGGAAAAAGTGGGAACAAAGTAATTAATAAACTGAACAATAAAGATAAAAAACCCTACTAAACATAATAAATAAGTTTGGCAATGTACAGGATACAATGTAAGCCCCCCAAAATATATGTCATTTTTATATACCAATAATGAATTCTCAGAAAAAGAAACAAAAACAATCCCATTTTCCATTGCAACAAAATATTCAAATACCTAGGAATAAACTTAACCAAGGAGGTAAAAGACTTGTACTTGGAAAACTATAGAAAATTGAATAAAGTGATAGAGGAAGATAACAACAAGTGGAAAAATATACTATGTTCATGGATTAGTGAAATTAACATTATTAAAATATCCAGACTATCCAAAGCAATCTATAGATTCAACACAATCCCCATTAAAGTGCAAATGGCATATATCACAGATCTAGAACAAATACTCCAAAAATTTATATGGACCCAAAGAAGACCCCAAATAGCCACAGCAATCTTGAGAAAAAAGAACAAAGTTAGAGGAATCACAATAACAGATGTCAAGTTATACTACAAAGCCACTATATTCAAAATAGCCTGGTACTGGCACTGTTAAAAAAGGCATATAGATCAATGGAACAGAACAGAGAAACCAGAAATCAACCTCAGTCCTTATACTCAATATTTTCAAAGAAGGCAAGAGCATACAATGGAGTAAAGATAGTCTCTTTAAGAAATGGTGTTGGGAAAATTGGACAGGTACACATAAAAAAAAATGAAACTAGACCATCAACTTACACCATACACAGGAAAATCTCAAGTTGGACAAAATACTTAAATGTTAAGTCAGAAAACATACAAATCTCAGAAGAAGCCATAGGCAGCAAAATCTCATATATCTCTTATAGCAATATATTTACAAATACATCTCTTAGGGTAAAGGAAATTAAGGATAAAATAAACAAATTGGGACTATGTCAAAATAAAAATCTTCTGCATAGCAAAAGAAACCATCAACAAAATGAAAAGACAGCCCACTAGATTGGAAAACATATTTGCTAATGATTCATCTGATAAGGGGTTATTTTCCAAAACAGATAGGGAACTCATACAGTCTAAGAAAAGGAAACATGAAAAAATGCTTAAAGTCACTGATCATCAGAGAGATGTAAATTAAAACAATAATGAGGTATGACCTCACATCTGTCAGAATGGCTATCATCAACAAATCAACAAGTGCTGGAGAGGATGCGGAAGAAAGGTAACCCTAGGGCCCTGCTGGTGAGGATGCAGACTGGTGCAGCCACTGTGAAAACTTTATGGAGTTTCCTCAAAAGATTAAAAATGGAACTACCATTTGACCTAGTGATACCACATCTAGGAATATATCCCAAGAATCCTGAATACCAATGAGTAAAAATATATACACCCCTATGTTCATAGCAGCACAATTTACAACAGCTAACATCTGGTACTGGCACAAGAAAACCCATTGCCCATCAGCAGATAAGTGTGGTAAATTTACACAATGGAATACTAAGCAGTACTCCATTTTACACAATGGAATACTAAGCATTCATTTGCAACAGCATGAATGGATCTGGAAAGTATTATGCTAAGTGAAATAAGCCAGTCAAAGAAAGATAAGTGTCATAAGATCTCACCTATTCATGAAATTTAATGAACAAAATAAACTGATGAACAAGCTAAATCCAGAGACATAGAAAAATGGAACAGATTATTGAATCACAGAGGGAAGGTGGAATAGGGTGAGTGGGTGAGAATAGATCAGCTAAAGAAATTGCATAACCTATGGACATAGACAATAGTGTTGTGAAGACCTGGGGTAGATGACGGGGGAGGTGGTGGTTAGAAGAGGTCAGTGGGGGTGGGGGAAGAAGAGATATATAATACTTTCAACAATAAAGATTATTTTGAAAGATTCACATCATTTTTTATGAATATAGAATTTTTTATCTTTCCACAGAATTAATGATTTTTAAAAAGTTTTCTTTTCTCCATTTTTGTTTCTTCATTTAAATTCATTTTGGTCTCTATCTTCCAAGTAAGAAGGCTTTCATCAGAAGTCTGGGGATCCTTGTCTCTCTGTTCATGATAATGAATAGAGGAAAGAGCCAATTGGAAACATGCGTGAGAGACAGGGGTGGGGAGGGGAGGGAGGGAGAGAGAGAGAGAGAGGGGGAGAGAGAGAGAGAGAGAGAGAGAGAGAGAGAGAGAGAGAGAGAGAGAGACTGATTGGATATAAACTTCACTGTTGGATAAACTGGGTAATTTTTATTATGACTACCTTCATTCCCTATTGCTACTATGACAAACCAAAAACTTAGTGACATAAAACAACAAACATTTATTAACTCACAGTTCTGGAAGGGAGAAGTCCAAGTCAGTTTTACTGGACTGCAATCAAGATTTCAGCAGGCCTGCATTATTTCTGGAGGTTCTAGGCAAGAACCCATTTCCTTGATTTTTCCAGCTTCTACAGTGGCTTGCCCATCACCCATCTTCCAAGTCAGATGGGCTTAATTGACATCCTCAGAACATTTCCCCCCTAAGCTGCGGGATATACATTATTCTCAAGTGCACATAGGATATTTTACAAAACAGACCACGTACTGGGTCACAAGCAAAGTCTCCAAAAATTCAAGAAGACTGAAATACCAAGCATTTTCTCAGACCAAATGGCATAATATTAGAAACTAGAGGCACAGTGCACAAAATTCGTGCACAGTGGATGTCCCTCAATCCAGTCTGCACCCTCTCCAATTGGGATCTCTCTCAAAATCCAGGAATTCTGGCTGCCAGCTTCTCACCTCCTTGCCTTCCTGATTGCCCCTAACCACTTCTGCCTGCCAGTCTGATCATCCCCTAACCACTCCCATGTGAGCCTGATTGATGCCTAACTGTTCCCTTGACAGCATGTTTGCCCCCAACTACCCTTCCCTGCAGGCTTGGTCACCTCCAACTGCTCTCCCTTACAGGCTTTTGTCTCCCCTAACTGTTCTTCCCTGCAGGCCTGGTCACCCCAACTTCCCTTTTCTGCCAGCCTGGTCACCCCTAACTGTCCTCCCCTGCAGGCTTGATTGCCCCCCATTTCCCTCCCTAGCAGGCCTGGTCCCTTCCCTGCTGGCCTGATCACCCACAACTGCCCTCCCTTGCAAGCAATCTTGTGGTGGCCATATTGTGTCCACATGGGGGCAGGATCTATGACCACATGGGGGCAGCAATCTTGTATGTTGGAGAGATGGTATATCTGCATATTACTCTTTTGTTAGATAGGATAGAAGCTGATGCATGTGTAGGGGCCAGCTGGTTTTCCCTGAAGGGTGTCACATATCAGGGTGGGGGATCTCTTGGGGTGTCATGCATCCTGGGCAAGGGGCTGGTGGTGGTTTGCAGACCAGACACGCCCCCCGGCAACACAAGTGGAGACCTTGGTATGTGGGATTTGTGTATCGTTTGCAAACTTTGAGCCTGGATTGGGCCCAAGCATCCTGCTCGCTCTGTGACTGCAGCCATTTCTGTGGGATTTATTTAACTTCTATAATTGAAACTTTGGAGCCTTAAGTGGAGGCCAAGGAAGGCCAGTGATGTGGAAAGCTTGGCTTTCTCCATCACTGGGGGCAACCCTAACCTCCTGCTCTCTCTGCTTTTGTTGGGATTTATTAACTTCTATAATTGAAACTTTGTAGCATTGAGTGGAGGCTAGGGCCAGCCAAGGTTTGTGGAAAGCTGGGTTTCCTCCATTGCTGGGGAAACCCAAGCCTCCCTGCTGTTTTATCTGTGGCCACAGCCATTTTAGTTGGGGTTAATTTGCATACTTAACCTTGATTGTCTGGTGGGAGTAGCTGGTGGGTGTGGTTTGTAGGTGTAGCAGAGGTATGGTCAATTTGCATATTACTCTTTTATTAGCTGCGATAAACTACAATAAAAACAATCCAAAACAATCAAACACTTGGAAGCTGAATAGCACGTTATTAAATATTGATTGGGTTACCAATGTGATCAAAGAAAAAATTAAAAACATCCTGGATACTAATGACAATAAAAACACAACAATCCAAAACCAATGGGACACAATGAAAGCAGTTCTGAGAGAGAAGTTTATAGCTGTACAGACCTAACTCAAAAAATAAGAAAAAATGGTAGTAAATAATCTAATATTACAACTCAAAGAATTAGAAAGAGAGCAACAAGAAAAGCCCAGAGTGAGCAGAAGGAATGAAATAATAAAGATTAGAGCAGAAATAAATGACATAGAGACCAAAAAAACAAACAAACAAACAAAGATCAATGAAATCAAGAGCTGGTTCTTTGAAAAGAGTAAACAAGATTGGTGAATCTCTAGCCAGGCTCAGCAAGAAGCAAAAAGGGAGGACCCAAACAAACAAAATCCGAAATGATAGAGGAACAATAACAACAGAACCCACAGAAATACAAAGAATTGTTTAAAAATACTATAAACAACTCTATTCCAAAAAACTAGATATCCTGGAGGAAATGGACATATTCTTAGAAAAATACAACTTTCCAAAACTCAATCAGTAATACTCAAAAAATCTCAAAAGGCCAATAACTGTGGAAGAAATTGAAGCAGTCATCAAAAAGCTTCCAGCAAACAAAAGCCCAGGCCGAGATGGTTTCAAAAGAGAGTTATACCAGCAATTCAAGGAAGAAATAAAACCTATCCTCCCTAGGGTATTCCTAAAAATTCAAGATGAAGAAACACTTCCAAGCTCATTCTATAAAGCCAGAATCACCCTAATACCAAAACCAGATAAAAACAACACAATGAAATATCCCTCATGAACATAGATGTCAAAATCCTCAACAAAATTCTAGCAAATTGGATCCAACAGTCCATCAGAAAGATCATACAACATGACCAAGTAGGATTTACTCCAGGGATGCAAGGATGATACAATATCTGCAAATCAATAAACTGATATATCACATAAACAATTTGAGAGATAAAAATCACATAGTCATATCAATTGATGCAGAAAAAGAATTTGACAAAATCCAACACCCTTTATTGATAAAAACTCTCAACAAGGTGGGAATAGAAGTATCATACCTCAACATAATAAAATCCATATATGATAAACCCACATCCACCATCACATTCAATGGACAAAAACTAAAACCATTTCCCCTAAGAACAGGAACAAGACAGGGATGCCTAGTCTCACCACTCCTGAGTGACATAGTACTGGAAGTATTAGCCATCACAATCATACAAGAAGAAGAAATAAAAGGCATCCAGATTGGAAAAGAAGAAGTAAAAATGTCCTATTTGCAGATGATAAAATGCTGTACATAGAAAAGCCTAAAGACTCCATCAAAAAATTATTAGACTTATTAAATGAATTTGGCAGGGTAACAGGACACAAAATTAATTCCAAGAAATATGGCATTTCTATACATCAATAGTAAGTGAACTTACAGAAAGAGAGACTAAAAAAGCAATCCCATTTACCATCGTACCAAAAAAAAAAAAATTAAGACACCTAGGAATAAGCTTCACTGAAGAGGTAAAAGACCTATATGCATAAAAACTACAGAACACTGAAAAAAGAGATAGAGGAAGACCAAACAGATGGAAGAACAAACCATGTTCATGGATTGGTAGAATCAACATCATCAAAATATCCTTACTACCCAAAGGAACTTATAGATTCAATGCAATCACCATTAAAATACCAATGTAATATTTCTCAGACCTGGAATGAACTCTCCAAAAATTCATCTGGAATAAAAAAGGACACCAAATAGCTGCAACAATCCTGAGAAAGAAGTACAAAGTAGGTAGGATCTCAATACCAGATATCAAGCTGTATTACAAAGCCACTACGTTGGAAGCTGCCCATTGCCTTCACTGGCAGAAAGAGGTGGACAAGGAGTCCGGAAGGCTGGTCAAACTTGAAGCTCTGAAAGGTCAGAGCTATGCCCCCACTGTTCAGTCGAGACAAAGGGAACTGAAGCAACTTCTATCTTTTAGTCTTATGTAAATCCTTGTTGATGGGATATCATTGTGCTATTATTGGAATTGCCTGCCTAAGGGCTATGGATATATCCCAGACCTGAAAAAAAAGATGGCAAGGTGGGAGCAAAGCGGAGTCCTTTCTCTTGAGCTGGGCTTCCACCTAGCCCCCAATTCCCAAATTAATATTTTATTGTCTAGTCTCTTTCATTTTTGTGTGGCCTCCTCCAGAGCCCAAACCCTGAACCTGAATCCTGAAAAACATGATACATGGGAGGGACACTCACAACTGGCAGCCTAATTTGGAGTATTTTCAACTGGCGCCCAACATGGGGTACTAGCAACTGGTGCCCAACATGGGGCAATTCGCAACTGGAAGCCCAACACATGGTGTGGAGAGATACCCACAATTGGTGCATTCCACATGGGGCCTCTGGAGGGGATGATTTTGCCTAGATTAAAGTAAGAAAGATTACACCAGAAGGTGGGGAAGAATTCACTGTATAGGTGAGGGAAATTCATCGCATGTAAAGCCCATTATCAGCTGTAGAAGGGTGGGAACGTATTTTTCAGCCAGGCTAAAGGGGCAGAATTAGGTTATAAAGTAAACTTTATTATAGATTCTTGGTTTGCATGCTTAAAGAATGTGGTTTCTTGTTCAAATTAAAATCCTAATTTGTATTTGGAATCTAAAATCTGTAATAAGAAATGAAATCCCGCTGCTGAAACCACCTCTGTTGCAGAGAAATTCAAAAGTGGCAGGCGAGGGCAGGACTATCCACTCTCTCTCAATGAGATTACTTAATGTTTTGTTTAAAAATTACCAAAGAACATCTTATGATAACCAAGTTTTGGCAAAATTAACCTTAAGTGATAGTTATTGCTTCGGAAAGCGAAAAAAGAAAAAAATTAAGATCTGTTTTTATCTATTAAGCATGAAAAGATATGCAACCAGATCTGTTACTAAAAACTTCATCCACAGTAAGCAGGATGTGGGGGAAGGGAGACATGTGGAGATCCAATATAGATGCCCACTCTCCCAGTATGCTAATTTAAAGTCTTCTTTCTTGCCATGAAAATGTTTTTAAAAATTTCGAAATGCATCTGGGATTTCTGTGCACATGTAAAGAGAAAAAGCCAGTTTAAATGACAAATGTGACAAAATGTGTGCACAACTCGATTTTGGATTTTAATAAAGTCTTATGCTGAACTTGGCTTTTTATAAGGGCCACAGGAATGAAAAATCCAGAACTGCTTTTTTCGTAAGAAAAATGGAAGATTTGACCAAAAGGAAAGAATTCAGGCTAGGTTCCAGCATCAAGACTTGCATTTCCATAATAAAGAGTAGTTTTTTAATTCTAACAAAGCATGTTCAAAAATTTAACTTTAAGTCCCTCAAGAAAATCAGTAAATTGTCTTTGTTATAAAAATTGCCAAATGAAATGTTTTAAAATAATTTGAATTGGATTTGAATCTCAAACATTGTAGAAAAATCCTATTAAAATAGTAATATGCAAAGTAACCATTCCTCTGCTACACATACAAGCCACACCCACAAGCCATATCCATCAGCCAATCAGCAGCAAATATGCAAATTAATACCAAACAAGATGGCTGCAGCCATGAAGCAAGCAGGAGGGAAGCTTGGGTTTCCCCAGCAATGGAGGAAGCCAAGCTTTCCAAACACCCTGGCAGGCCCAAGTCTCCACTCAAGGCAACAAAGTTTCAATTATAGAATATAAATAAATCCTAACAAAAATGGCAGCAGTCCTGGAACTGGAGAGAGCAGGTTAGGGTTGCCCCTGGCAATGGAGGAAGCCAAGCTTCTGCAGCCCTGGCCTGTCTTGGCCTCCGCTTAAAGTTTCAACAGAAGATAAATCCTAACAGAAATGGCTGTGGCCACAGAATGAGCAGGAAGCTTGGCTCTGCTCCAAGCTACAAAGTTTCAATTGTAGAAGATAAATAAATACCAGATACCAGGGCCTCTGCTTGGGTCTCCCAAGGTTGTGATTGGCCTGCAAACCACCACAAGTCCCTCGCCCAGGCCGCCCCATGCCTCAAGGGAACCCGCATCCTGATCCAAGACACCTTTCAGGGCAAACCAGCTGGCCCACATCTGTGCACCAGGCCTCTATCCTATCTAATAAAAGAGTAATGTGAAGGTTGACCATCACTTCAACAAACAAGATGGCTGCCTCTATGTGGACTCAAGATGGCCACCACAAGATAGCCAGTAGGGATGGGCAGTTGAGAGGGACCAGGTCTGCAAGAGAGGGTATTTGGGGGCAATCAAGCCTGAAGGAGAGGGCAATTAGAGGTGACCAGGCTGGCAGAGGAGGGAAGTTGGGGGTGACCAGACCTCAGGGGAGGGCAGTTTAGGGGTGACCAGGCCTGCAGGGGAAGGCAGTTAGGAGCAAACAGGCTGGCAGGGATGCAGTTAGGCATCAATCAGGCTGGCAGGAGAGTAGTTAGGAGGTGATCAGTGTGGCAGGTAGAAGCAGTTAGTGATAATCTGGAAGGCAGGAAGGAGCCAGCAGTTTGGGATTGGGCCTAAACAGGAAGTTGGACATCCATCAGGGGGTCCCAGATTGAAGAGGGTGTAAGCTGGGCTGAGGGACACCCCTCCCCTGTGCCCGAATTTCATTCACTGGGCCTCTAGTATATTATAAAGATCAAGTAGCCCAGGTAAAGACTGGCTACACCCTTTGTTAATGAAGTAAGAAGGCTAGCTGCCCCTCCCCCAGCAGACAGGTAAATCAGTTTTCTGCCAGTAGCTATCTTTAAGGAATGTGGTAATGTGCATTTGAATACCTGCAAGTTTGCTACTCAACTTCCCCGGCAGAAAAAACATGGTCGGTTTAAAGTTAATTATTGTACTTTTGAAATTTATTCTTAAAAATAATTTAAAAATGCTAAATATTTGACTTGCCAGTTCTAAAAGTCTAAAGTTCAAGTCAAATTGGGAGAAATTATATAGTTGTGCTAATTAAATGCCTAAAGTATAAAAATCTATTTTTGAGAAAATCAAATATTGTGTTTTTTCTGATAATTAAGAATTCAAAATATGGTGCTCATTAGTCTAATTAAATAAAAAGGATTGATTCTGTGATTCCCAACTGAAAAATTTTTAATATAAAGACCAGTTTAAAATTTAATTGATATCTTAAGATAATTATAAAGAGTATTATAATCTTTAAATCATATATATATTTATTTATATATGATGTTTTTTTCCATGTTAAATTTCAAGGCTATAACAAAGAGATGACTTTGAAACATTGTCATGGGCCCTGAAATGTTTTCAAAGATATGCTCTCTCCTTGAAGGAAATATTTTAAATTTAACTGATTTGATGATATACTTGAAATCACATGGAAAGCTTTATCAAATAAAAGTTAATTAACTATATCTTATAAATGTTATGAAGATTTTAGTCTCTAAGAAGGACAAAACAAAATTATTTCTAAATAAAGCCAAATTGTTAACAGCATAATTTGAAAGACAAAATGCCCATAGCCGCCTGCATTTTAAATAGGCTAGAGGTGAGAAGTTTCTGCCTTGTGAATCATACATAAACACTTACTAAATTTGCTTTGCTTTTTAAATAAAGATACCTACTTTAATTACTTTATAAATTAATCAAGGTCTCATATAAATTAAATTATATCAAAATACCAGAAACAGTTAGTGAGATTTGTATTTGTCTTCAATATGATTTTGACTGTCTATCTTTTAGGAATTTTGGATTGCTCTTTCCTTGTTTATTATGAGAATAAAAAAAAAAACACTTTTCTGCCAAAAAACAGTTTAGACAGCTGCCATGTTGGCCACTTGGCTTGCTGTTCCCTTGAGGGCTGTTTTCTTGAAACAACAAAGACCAGCCCCTTCCTTTGAATAATAAACCAATGTTTTTGTAAGCAAATTGATTAAGTCTTCTAAGAAAGTTACTGTGACCTCCCATGATCCCTCTGTATATGCAAATAAGCTTTAAGGGATACTCTTTAAAAATAATATTCTAAATTTAATAAAAAGAAGGAATTTTAAAATTTTGAAATCTTTTCCACTAATATTTACAGGGTAAACTAAGATTGTTGTTAAAATATTAAATCGGATCCATACTAGTGGTCATTATAACCTTAAGAGAAATTGCTTCATGTGACGTGGCCTGGCAATATATGCCAGATTTAAGCAGTAGCCCTGTAGGTTGCTTGTTGTATAAAGAAAGACAAAGACAAAGATTTTTAAATGAAGCTTTGCAGCCTGAAAATTTTGCTGGAAAGAAGTAGAGGGGTTTTCTTCAAACATCTTAAGAAATGTAATTAAGAGTTAATATGTTTGGCCTCTAAATGAAAAGTAAGTAATTTGTGTTTTGATCTCACTGATAAAGTTTATAATAAGTTATTCAAAGACTAATTGCAGAAATTTAATTAATGTCATTCATTGTCTATAACCTAGGACAAGTAAAGTTAAAAAAATAACCTTTATTTCACATTGGTTTAATTTGGCTACTTGAAATAAGTGAATATTCAAGAAAACTTAGTTGTACTGGACAAAAATCTATTCCTGAAGTGTTAAATAAAAATGTTTACTGATGGTTCATGTCATAGTAAAATTGCTTAACATGCAATGAATCCAAAGCAGTCATATTTTTGTGCAAAAAATGAAAAGTTATCAATACTGCATTAAAAAATTTCCAAAACCCTCCTAATAAACCCTATTTAAATTAAAAAGGGGGATAGTAGAATAATATCCTGTAAGGAGAAATACCTTGTAAGAAAATTACATCAAGAAATTTTTTACTTTGGAAATTATTTTTCATTTATAATGCTAATAGCAAGACACCTATGAACACACATGATGTCAAAATAAGCCAAAGGAAAATCTTTTGGGCAAAAATGAGAAAGGATACAAGTCTAACTTATAGAAAAGATTCCTTTATTAACTTTTGGTTGAGAATATGTTTGTATATTTCCAGAAAACTCCTCCAAGACCATGTGGATTCCTGCAACAATGGATCCCAAAGAGGAACTGACAGGACTGCTCAAGCAACAGAATAAGCAGTGGCCCACAAGTCCAGAGATGGAAGATAGTGAAGACACCTTGCCGTACTGGCAGTCAGCAGCTGTGCGTCATTGCGGTTTGCCCGGGGCCAAGCCAGAATAGATTGAACCTGCATTGTCACCATTTGTCCACCATCCAAAACTAGCATATCATTGCTGGCATGTACACATAAGGAACTGTTGGAAATTGAGATTGGGACTCAAAGAACTGTTGGCCCAAAAAGAAACTTACTACAGACTGATTCATTTCCTCTCAGCATAACTACTATTGCTTGTTCATTTTTGTTCTCATATGTTTATTTCTAGTCTGCAGATGCCAGATTTTTTTAAGGAAAAGAAATGGAGGAGATGTTAGAAGCTGCCCATTGCCTTCACTAGCAGAAAGAGGTGGACAAGGAGTCCAGAAGGCTAGTCAAACTTGAAGCTCTGAAAGGTCAGAGCTATGCCCCCACTGTTCAGTCGAGACAATGCTAGCTAAAGCAACTTCCACCTTTTAGTCTTATGTAAATCCTTGTTGATGGGATATCATTGAACTATATTATTGGAATTGCCTGCCTAAGTGCTGTGGATGTACCAAGGACCTGAAAAAAAAGATGGCAAGGCAGGAGCAAAGCAGAGTCCTTTCTCTTGAGCTGGGCTCCCACCTGGCCTCCAATTCCCAAATTAATATTTTCTTGTCTGGTCTTTTTCATTTTTGTGCAGCCTCCTCCAGTGCCTGAACCCTGAACCTGAATCCTGAACCATGTGGGACATTGAAAGGACACTTGCAACTGGGAGACCAACTTGAGGTATTCACACCAATGTTCTCAAAACAGCCGGGTACTAGCAAAAGAACAGACATATAGACCAATGGAATAAGAATAGAGAACCCAGAAATCGACCCAAACCACTATGCCCAATTAATATTCAACAAAGGAGGCCTGAACATTCAAAGGAGTCAAGACAGTCTCTTCAATAAATGGTGTTGGGAAAATTGGACAGATGCATGCAAAAAAAAAAAAAAAAATGAAACTAGACCAACAACTTACACCATACACAAAAATAAACTCAAAATGGTTAGAGGACTTAAACATAAGTTGGAAAACCATAAAAATATTAGAGAAATCCATAGGCAGCAAAATCTCAGACATATGCCAAAAGAACTTCTTCACTGATACTGCTCCTAAGCAATGGATACTTAAGAGAAAATAAACAAATGGAACTACATCAAAATAAAAAGCTTTTGCACAGCAAAAGAAATTATCAACAAAACAACATGGGAGAACATATTTGCTAATGTTATCTCCTATAAGGGTTTAATCTCCAACATTTACAGGGAACTCATACAACTTAATAAAAGAAAGATAAACAATCCAATCAAGAAATGGGCAATGGACCTAAATAGAAACTTTTCTAAAGAAGACAGAAGGAAGGCAAAGAAACATATGAAAACATGCTCAAAATCACTACTTATCTGAGAGATGCAAATCAAAATGACAATTCGGTACCATTTCACACTGGTCAGAATGGCTATCATTAACAAATCAATAAACAACAAATGTTGGTGAGGATGCAGAGAAAACAGAACCCTCAAGCACTGCTAGTGGTAATGCAGATTGGGCAGCCACTTTGGAGAACAGTATGGAGTTTCTTCAAAAAACTAAAAATGGAATTCCCATTTGACCCAGTAATACCACTTCTAGGAATATATCCCAAGAAGCTAGAAACATCAATCAGAAAGGATATATGCACGCCTATGTTCATAGCAGCACAATTTACCATAGTTAAGATTTGGAAACAGCCTAAATGCCCATCAGAAAATGAGTGGATTAAAATACTGTGGTACAAATACACATTGGAATACTATGCTGCACTAAAAAAGAAGGAATTCCTACCATTTGCAACAACATGGATGGAACTGGAGAGCATTATTCTAAGTGAAATAAGCCAGTCAGAGAAAGTTAAATATGACATGATCTCACTCATCTATGGGAAATAATGAACAACAGAAACTGATGAACAAAAGCAGATCCAGAGACAGGGAAGCATAGATCAGAATGTCAAACCTCATAGGGAAGGTAGGGGGGGGTTGGAGGTAAGAAGGAAAAATCAACCAAAGGACTTGTATGCATGCATATAAGCCTAACCAGGTGACAAAGACAACTGGGGGGTGAGGGCATGAGTGGGGGGTGGGGTGGGAAGGTAATTGGGGGATGAGGACAAATATGTAATACCTCAATCAATAAATAAATTCAAATAAAAAATCAAAAGTGATATAGCTACAATAAAAAATGTAATGGGAAGGTTCAACAGTAGACTAGAAGAAGTGGAGGACTGAATTAGTGAGTTAGAAGATAATGTAGAGAAACAAGCCCAAGTTGAACACTACCTGGAGAAAAAAATTAAAAAGCAGAATAACCTAAGGGAGCTTTGGGACAACATGACCCAAAGCAACAGCATATAATAGGGTTGCCAGAAGGACAAGAAGAGCAGCAAGGATTAGAAAATTTATTTTATGAAACAATGACAGAAAATTTCCCTGATATGGGGCAGAGAAAATTCACACAAGTACAAAGAGTCTCAAGCAGGATGAATCCCAAAAGACCAAGACACATAATTACAACAGAAAATGTTAATAACAAATAGAGAATCTTAAAGACTGAGAGAGACAGAGAGTGACCTACAAAGGATGCCCCATCAGATTATCAAATGATTACTCAACAGAAACACACCAAGCTAAATGGGAATGGAATGAAGTATACAAAGTGATGCAAAGCAAAGGACTGAATTCAAGAATACTATATTCAGTAAGACCATCAATCAAAATTGAAGGGGAAAAGAAAAGCTTCACAGACAAAAAAAAAATGCTAAGGGAGTTTATCACTAATAAGCCAGCAATACAAGAAATGCTGAAGGAAATGCTGTAAAAAGAAGAAATAGAAAGAGAGGAAGGAACTCAGGCATAAAGTACAGAAATGGCTACTAACAAGTACCTATCAATAACATTAACATAAATGGATTAAATGCTCCATTCAAAAGATATTAAGTGACTTAATGGATAAGAAAAAAATGACCAGTATATATGCTGTCTACTGAAGACCCACCTCAGAACAAGGAACTCACACAGACTGAAAGTGAAGAGATAGAAACATATCCACAAGGAAAATGGAAAAAAAAAAAAAAAAAGCTGGGGTAGCAATACTTATATCTGACAAAATAGACCTCAAAATCAAGACCATAACAAGAGACAGGAAGGATACTTTAAAATTCTAAAGGGTTTGATACAATAAGAGGTTATAACTCTGGTAAACATCTATATACCCAATAGCAGGAGCACCCAAATACATAAAAAGAAAAAAATTTCTGGAAGGTATCAGGGGAGAGATTGACAGCAATACTATCATATAGGAGACTTTAATAGCCTATTAACATCACTGGATAAATCTCCTAAACAAAAATTAACAAAGAAACAGCAATACTAAATGACTCACTAGATCAGATGGATTTAATCAACATCTCTTGCATAGTCCATGGAAAAACTACAGAATATACATTCTTCTCAAGCTCACATGGGACATTTTCAAAGATAGACCACATATTGGTACTCAGGCAAAGTTTCTCCGAATTCAAGAAGATTGAAATCATATCAAGTACCTTCTCAGATCACAGTGGCATAAAATTAGAAATCAACTACACTACAAACAATCTCCAAAATTCAAACACTTGGAGGCTGAATAACATACTATTAAATAATAAGGGGGTTATCAAAGAGATCAAAGAAAAAATAAAAAACATCCTGGAAACAAATGACAATTAAAACACAACAATCCAAATCTTTGAGACATAGTGAAGTCAGTTTTTGAGGGAAGTTCATAGCATTACAGGCCTACCTCAAAACAAACAAACAAACAAAAAACAAGACAAACTGGTAATAAAATATAAAAATCTGCAACTTGAAGAATTAGAAAGAGAGCAACAATCAAAGCCCAGAGTGAGCAGAAGGAAGAAAATAATTAAGATGAGAGGGGAAATAAATGAAGTAGAGACCAAAAAAAAAAAAAAATGCAAAAGATAAATGAAACCAAGTGCTGGTTCTTTGAAAGAATAAACAAGATTGATGAACCTCTAGATAGGCTCACCAAGAAACAAAGAGAGAGGACCCAAATAAATAAATTCAGAACTGAAAGAATAGAAATAGCAACAGACCCCACAGAAATATGAAGAATCATAAAAAAATAATATGAGCAACTCTATTCCAACAAACTAGTCAACCTAGAAGAAATGAACATATTCTTCAAAAATGCAACCTTGTTAAATTCAACTAGAGGGAGGAAAAATTTGAATAGGCCAATATTTATGGAGGAATTTGAAGCAATAATAATAATAATAATAATAATAATAATAATAATAATAAACTTCCAACAAACAAAAGCCCTGAACCAGACGAATTCACCACGAAGTTTTATCAAACATTCAAAGAAGAAATAAAACTTATTTTCCTCAGACTATTCCAAAAAATTCAAGAGGAAGGAACATTTCCAAGCTCTTTATACAAATCCAACATTACCCTAATCCCCAAACCAGATAAACACAATACAAAGAAAGAGAATTACAGGCCAATAACTCTAATAAACATAGATTCAAAAATTCTCAACAAAATTCTAGCAAATCAAATACTGCATTAAATTAAAAACATCATACAACATAACCAAGTAGGATTTATTCCGGGGATGCAAGGATGGTACAATATCTGCAAATCAATAAATGT
This sequence comes from Antrozous pallidus, assembly GCA_027563665.1. Taxonomy (NCBI): domain Eukaryota; kingdom Metazoa; phylum Chordata; class Mammalia; order Chiroptera; family Vespertilionidae; genus Antrozous; species Antrozous pallidus. The sequence goes on from CM050514.1 coordinate 115,769,520, forward strand.
GACACAGCACATAAACAGAGATAAAAACCATATAGTTATATTTGTTGATGCAGAAAAAGCATTTAAGAAAATCCCACCCGCTTTCTTGATAAAATCTCTTAGCAAGGTAGGAATAGAGGGTTAATACCTCAACATAATAAAAGCTATATATGACAACCCACAGCCAAAATCATATTCAATGGGCAAAAAAGTAAAACCATTTCCCCTAAAAACAAGAACAGGACAGGGATGCTCACTCTCACCACTCCTGTTTGACATAGTACCGGAAGTGCTAGCCATAGTGATCAGACAAGAAGAAGAAATAAAAGGCACCCAAATTGGAAAAGAAGAAGTAAAACTGTCCTATTCACTAATGACACTATATTTTATGGAAAACCCCCAAGGTCCCATCAAAAAACTACTAGGCTTAATAAATGAATTCAGAATGTGGCATGATACAATATTAGCATCCAGAAGTCTATGGCTTACTATACACCAATAATGAACTCACAGAAGGAGAAACTAAAAGAAACAATCCCAATTATGATTGCAACAAAAATTAGAATACTTAGGAATAAATTTAATCAAGGAAATCAAGGACCTGAAGTCAGAAAATGTTGGGATGCTGAAAAAGAGACAGAGGAAGGCATGAGCAAATGGAAGACTATGCCATGTTTATGGATTGGTAGAATCAACATCATTAAAATGTGCATACTATCAAAGCCACCTATAAATTCAATGCAATCCCCATTAATGTACAAATAGCATAATTCAAAGACCTAGAAAAAACTCTCCAAGAATTCATATGGAATAAAAATAGACCCTGAATACCTGCAGCAATCTTGAGAAAGAAGAAAAAAGTTAGAGGGATCACAATACCAGATCTGAAGCTGTACTACAAAGCCACTGTTCTCAAAACTTCCTGGTACTGGCACAAAAACAGACATATAGACCAGTGTAACAGAACAGAGAGCCCAGAAATTTACACAAGGCATTATGTTCAATTAATATTTCATAAAGGCAGCAAAAGCATACAATGGAGTAAGAAAGTCTCTTCAATAAATGGTGTTATAAAAATTGGACAGATACATGCAAAAAAATGGAACTAGACCACAAACTTATACCATACACAAAAATAAACTCAAAGTGGATAAAGGATTTAAACATAAGACAGGAAACCATAAAAATCTTAGAAGAAGCCATAGGCAGCAAAATATCAGACATATGTCATAGCAATATCTTTACTGATGTAGCTACTTTGACAATGGAAATTAAGGAGAAAATAAACAAATGGGACTATATCAAAATAAAAAGCTGCCCAGCAAAAGAAATCATCAACCAAACAACAAGAAAGCCCACTACATGGGAGAACATATTTGACAATATTATCTTTGATAAGGGTTTAATCTCTAAAATTTACAGGGAACTCATACAACTTAACAAAAGGAAAATAAGCAATCCAATAAAAATGGGCAAAGGATTAAATAAACACTTTTCAAAAGAGGGCATACATAAAGCCAAGAGACATAAGAAAACATGCTCAAAGTCACTAATCATCCAAGAGATGTATATCAAAATGACAATGCGGTACCACCTCACACATATCAGAATGGCTATCATCAACGAATCTACAAATGAAGTGATGGTGAGGATGTGGAGAAAAAGTGACACTCCTTCACTGTTGGTGGGAGTGCAGATTGGTGCAGCCACTGTAAAAACAGTATTTAGTTTCCTCAAAAAATTAAAATGGAACTTCCATTTGACCCAGTAATATCACTTCTAGGAATATACCTCAAGAAAACATAAACCCATCTGAAAGAATATATGCACCCCCCATCAAGCAGCACAAATTACAATAGCCCAGATTTGGAAACAACCTTAAACGCTCATCAGCAGATGAGTGGATCAGAAAACTGTGGTACATGGACTAGTACACAATGGAATACTATGCTGCAGTAAAAAGAAAGAATTCTTACTATTTGCAACAGCACTGATGCAACTGCAGAGCATTATGCTAAGTGAAATAAGCCAATCACCACATAATCTCAGTCATTTGTGGAATATAAATAACATTATAAATTGATAAACAAAAAATAGATACAGAGGCAATGAAGCATCAAACATACTATCAAACTATAGCAGGAAGGCAAGGGATGGTTGGGCAGGGGGTAAAAGAACAACTGAAGGGGAGAGGATACAGAGAAGAAACCAAGATGGTGGCATAGGTAAACACCTAAACTGCTGCTTCACACAACAATTTCAAAAAATACAACTAAAAGACAAAATGGACATCATCCAAGACCACAGGAAAGCTGGCTGACTGGAATTTCTACAACTGGAAGGAAAGAGAAACGCACACGGAACATCAGAGGAGCTGCAAAGCCTGAAGTATGGAGACACATGCACGGAGAGGACCGGCTGAAGAGGACAGGGCATCTGAGTGCCTGGCTGGTGTGCTCTAGTGGGAAGGAAACAAAAGCTCCAGACTGCGCTAACCGTAGTTCTGACTGCACTGAACCCCAGTTCTGGGTGAGACCCGAGGGACCAGGTTCATACGGGAGGAATCTGGACTGTCAGGCGAAATCTCAGGGGAACAGCCAAAGGCAGAGCTCTGGAGGTGCGCGTGTGAGTCTGTGCAGAGAGGACGAACTGGTTAACTGTGCCACTGGCTTGATCTGCTGGGAGGGAGACAGGAGCTCCAGATATAAAGTATTGTGTTTGACTGTGCCCCTATTTTTTTAAAATATATTTTATTGATTTTTTACAGAGAGGAAGGGAGAGGGATAGAAAGTCAGAAACATCGATGAGAGAGAAACATCGATCAGCTGCCTCCTACACACTCCCTACTGAGGATGTGCCCGCAACCAAGGTATATGCCCCTGACTGGAATCGAACCTGGGAACTTTCAGTCCGCAGACTGACACTCTATCCACTGAGCCAAACCGGTTTTGGCTGTGCCCCTATTTTTTGACTCTTCCAATTCTCTGGTAGAGTCATTCAGCTGACATCTATCCACCACCCCCTTACTGTAAGGGACCATATTGAATCTAAGCATGGTTAAGACAGTCTTAATGTGTCTCACAAACATGTGGTGTTAACTGTCAGAAGTCTATTTCCAAGAGGACTGAAATAACTAAAAAAAAAAGAGGGTACTGGACATGATAAGTTTATGGGCTTGATAGAGTAAACAAATACTCTGCATGTTGGCTTCTTTCCTTGTCCTTTAATTATTTTTTTCTGACAGCAATGCCTAAATTGCTTCATTCTTGGCTTCCTATTCAAATTTTCAGACAATAATTTATTTGGTCAATGTTTTACTCTAAGCCAAGTAAGAGGCCAATAGGGTGACAATAGGCTGCCCATGACTTGAGTGCCCATTTCCCAGTTCTCTCAGCTGGGTCTCAGGACATGGGGGGTAGTGTGGTACACAACATGGCTTACTTTCAAGATTTACTTCAACAGAGTCTGTAGGCTGGGAAGCTTCTTTTAAAGAAAGTAGTAGGCTGAGCAGGCACCTAGGACATAGGTATTCTTCAGACTACTGGCTACTACTGCCAAGCACTGGCAAGTATTGTCAGATCATTGTTGGCAGTGTCCATAGAGGAGAGTGATGAGAAAGTGGCAGAAATATTAAGGCCCAGTGGGCTTATGGTGATACTCAATAGAACGGCAACCACAAAAAACAGAAGGGTCTGGTTTGAATATTCAATCAACATTGAGTGTCTACTGTGCCTTCTTTGTGCTAGGCTTTATGGGTAATTGGAACATATAAGACGTGGCTGCTAGTCTGAAGAAGGTCATGATAAGTATAGGTAGACAAATTATCAATGTTTTTCTTTATACATTTTTAAAGAATAAATATAGATAGTGGTAACTACCCATGATAATTATCAATTGGTCAGTGGTCACTTTCTCTAATACATTGGACATGTCCCCAACTGCTCACTTATTTCAAGGTTATCCCTTGTAGCCCACAACCCTCACCACCAGGAGTGAGAAAATGTCAAGAATTCAGGTAGGTTATACAAATTTATATAAAACTTTTTTTGGATTATCTAACTATTTTCCTCATTGAACATTGATTGAAGTGTGTGGTTCTATGCAAATTATAGGTGCTCAAGATTGGAAAAAGAACATGCTTCCTTAAAGGTTGGAAAAATAGGAAAAAATTAACAGCAAAATCATGAGTGTTAAAAATATTTTGATAGTAAAACATAATAAAGACACATTTGAAAACATGGAAACATAGTTGACATTTCTGTGAAACCCTTCTAGATTCAGTTTTTATCCTATATTTTGATTACTTGATGTTTTCTTTGTTTGTTGTATTTATGTTATTAGAAGTGAAAATTTATTTTATTTTCAAGAAAAATGATTTTAAATATAAAAGTGTGCCAAAACCTGTTTGCCTCAGTGGATAGAGTGTTGGCCTGCGGACTGAAAGTTCCCAGGTTCAATTTTGGTCAAGGCATGTACCTTGGTTGTGGGCACATCCCCAGTGGGGAGTGTGCAGGAGGCAGCTGATCAATGTTTATCTCTCATCCATGTTTCTAGCTTTCTATCCCTCTCCATTCCTCTCTGTAAAATATCAATAAAATATATTTAAAAAAAATATATAATAATTCTACATGCAATAAACAATATCTCAAGAAAAATGATTTTAAATATGTTATATGCAATAAACACAAATTATTCAATAAAATGATCTTGAATATAATATTACATGCAATAAAAATTAATATTTCAAGAAAAAAGGTTTTAAGTATAATAATATTATCAAAACTGTCCTAACATAGTATTTCACAAAAGTTGGAGGAAATATTAAAAATCAGCAAATAACAGGATTACTATTATTATATATAACAATATTTTTCTCTATTGTTCTATTTTGGTTCATCAGTTTATACTGTTCATTATATTCCACGAATGACTGAGATCATGTGGTATTTATCTTTGTCCGATTGGCTTATTTCACTTAGCATGATGCTGTCAAGATCCATCGATGCTGTTGCAAATTGTAAGAGTTCCCTTTTCTTTTCCTTTTTCTTTTTTTACAGCTGTGTAGTATTCCATTGTGTAGATGTACCACAGTTTTTAATCCACTCATCTGCTGATGGGCATTTAGGCTGTTTCCAAATCTTAGCTATTGTAAATTGTGCTGCTATGAACATAGGCATGCATATATCCTTTCTGATTGGTGTTTCTAGTTTCTTGGGATATATTTCTAGGAGTGAGATCACTGGGTCAAATGGAGGTTCCACTTTAAGTTTTTTGAGGAAACTCCATACTGTTCTCCACAGTTGCTACACCAGTCTGCATTCTCACCAGCAGTGCACAAGGGTTCTGTTTTCTCTGCATCCTATCCAGCACTTGTCCTTTGTTGATTTGTTGATGATAGCCATTCTGACTGGTGTGAGATGGTACCGCATTTTCATTTTGATTTGCATCACTCAGATAATTAGTGATTTTGAGCATGTTTTCGTATGTTTCTTGGCCTTCCTTCTTTTTTTATATTTTAATCATTATTGTTCAGTTTATTAATTACATTGTTCCCTCTTTACACCCCTCTATAGTTCCCCAACACCTGGTACCCATCCCACCTTCTGCCCTCACCTCCCCCCGCCACACAGTCCTCTCCCATAGTTGCATGATTTTTGTCCAGTCTCTTGCTGCACTTCCCACAACCCTTTTCTTCCCAAGAATTGTCAGTCAATTCCCTCTCTATGCCCAGATTCTATTATATTCAGTTTATCCTGTTCATCAGATTTTTAATTCACTTAATTTTTAGATTCATTTGTTGATAGATATGTATTTGTTGTTCATAATTTATATTTTTACCTTTTTCTTCTTCCTCTTCTTAAAGAATGTCTTTCAGCATTTCATGTAATATTGGTTTGGCGGTGATGAATTCCTTTAGCTTTTTCTTAGCTGCGAAGTACTTTATCTGACCTTCAATTCTGAATGACAGCTTTACAGGGTAGAGTAATCTTGGTTGTAAATTCTTGCTATTCATCACTTTGAGTATTTCTTTTGCCACTCCTGTCTGGCCTGCATAGTTTCTGTTGAGAAATCAGCTGACAATCAGATGGGTGCTCCCTTATAGGTAACTAACTAATTTTCTCTTGCTGCTTTTAATATTCTCTCTTTGTCTTTTGCTCTTGGAATTTTAATTATGATGTGCCTTGGTGTGGTCCTCTTAGGGTTCCTATCTATTGGGGTTTGGTGCGCTTCTTGGACTCCTAAGTCAATTTCTTTCACCAGGTGTGGGAAGTTTTCAGTCACTATTTCTTCAAATAGGTTTCCATTGTCTTGCTCTCTCTCTTTTTCTGGCACCCCTATAATTCGGATGTTAGTGTGGTTGCGGTTGTCCCAGAGGCCCTTTACACTATCTTCAATTTTTTGGATTCTTTTGGCTTCTTGCTTTTCCAGCTGAGTGGATTTTACCTTTTTGTATTTCAAATCTTTAACTTGGTTCTTGCAGTCCTCTAGAGTACTTTTAGGTCTTTGTATAATATTTTTTATTTCAGTCAGTGTATGCTTAATTTCTAGTTGGTCCTTTTTCATATCCTCGTAGGTCTTGTTCATTTACTTGTAGGTCTTGGCCTTTTCTAGGAGCCTCTTGAAAAGCCTTATAACTGTGGTTTTGAACTCTATGTTCAGTTGTTTTTTCCCTCCATTTCTTTCACATCTGATTTCTTTCCATGTCTCTGCATGGTGGCTGCTTTCCTGAGTTGGTCAATTAGCTTTGTGTGGTAGATGTCCTCTAAGGGACAGTGGCTCAGCCTCCCCAGTTACCTGAGGTGGATATGGGTTGCATAGTCTTGTTGAAGTTGAGCCTAGCTTATTGTTGCCAGCACTAGGAGGGTTTGACCTCTAGGCCAATTAGCAGTGAGGTTCATCCATGCTCAGGTTGGATAGGCGGAGTCTCTGGGCTGAGCAGGCAGCGTCAGCTCCACCCTATGCAGCACCTGGGATTCTGTGCCGGGTGGCAATGGGCTGCAAGGACCTCTGAGAGAGAGCTGCTGCCAAGCTCCACCCGCTGCCAGACAATTTAACCACTCCCCAGATGAGTCTGCACACCCAATGTCTCACTCAGGGTTGTAAAACAATGCAGTCTGGTGGTTTCCCAAACGAGAGAGTAAGTCACGAGTCCTTTCTGCGCAGTCACGCAGCTCTGCTGTTCCCAAGTTTATGCACACTCTGCACAAGCTTGCCCTCTCCACAAGCTTGCAGACCCTTGCAGTGCCTGAGTTTCAGCGTTCCTCCCCACTCTCCAGTTTTACTTCATATGATTGTGGGTTCTCTGGACATTGCCTGGAGTTGTGGAATCAGTACAGTGGGATGTCTTTGTTTCCCCCATTCAAGAAAACCAGTCTGGTTTGCAGCCACCTGCCCTATGCACTCGCATGCTCAAAGCTCCAAACCTCCAACACTGCGCATATCTTCAATGCTATCCTCCACCGCTCCTCTGAGTCACAGTATCCTATCTTCACTTTTATTTGTGGAATTTTCACTCAGCCAGCTTTCCGGTGATTCTGGATGATGTTTGTTCTTTTGTTAAGTTGTAGTTTTGAAATTGCTGTGTATGGCAGCAAGACAGGTGTTTACCTGTGCTGCCAATCTTGGTTCCTCCCCCTTGGCCTTCCTTCTGTCTTCTTTTGGAAAGTATCTGTTTAGGTCCATTGTCCATTTTTTATTGGATTATTTATCTTCCTTTTGTTAGGTTGTATAAGTTCCCTGTAAATGTTGGAGATTAAACCTGACAAACCCACAGCCAACATCATACTCAATGGGCAAAAACTAAAACCATTTCCTTTAAGAACAGGAACAAGACAGGGATGCCCACTCTCACCACTCCTGTTTGACATAGTACTGGAAGTATTAGTCATTGTGATTAGATATGAAGAAGAAATAAAAGGCATCCAAATTGGAAAAGAAGAAGTAAATCTGTCCTTATTTGCAGATGACATGATTTTGTACATAAAAAATCCAGAAGACTCCATCAAAAATTATTAGACTTAATAAATGAATTTGGCAATGTAGCAGGATACAAAATTAACGCCAAGAAATCTATGGCATCCTATCTAATAAAAGAGTAACATGCAAATGTGACCGTACCTTGGCTCCTGATTGGCTATGCTACCAGCCAATCAGAAGCAGGGGGCAGGGCCGAGGGCAGGGCTGAGGGGCAGGGCCGAGTGGCGTGAGGGCTGGGCCCCATGGGTGGAGATGAAGCAGTAACGGCAGCAAACACCACAGTGCCCTGGCCGCCCGGGCTTGGAGGTGGCCTGGGGGTGGGGCAAGCGCCCAGGGCATGGGAGCAGAGGTGAGCACCCAGCCCCTGGGGCCGGGTGGTCACAGGCAGCTGGAGCTGAGCTGAGCAGGGAGATGGCTGAGTGCCCAAGGCCTAAAGCCTCTGGCAGGCTGGGGGTGAGCCATCAGTTGGACATCCCCTAAGGCCTCCCAGTATGTGAGAGGGGGCAGGTTGGGCTGAGGGACCACCCACCTGCCTCACCTCGTGCACAACTTTCATGTACCTGGCCACTAGTTTCTATATACCAATAGTGAACTTACAGAAAGAGCGGCTAAAAAAGCAATCTCATTTACCATCACACCAAAAAAATTAAGATACCTAGAAATAAACTTAACTAAGAAGGTAAAACACCTCTACTCAGAAAATTACAGGACATTGAGAAAAGCGATAGAGGAAGACATAAATATGTGGAAGAACATACCGTGCTCATGGATTGGTAGAATAAACATCATTAAAATATCTATATTACCCAAAGCAATCTATAGATTCAATGCACTCCCCATTAAAATACCAATGGCATATTTCACAGACCTAGAATGAACTCCCCCAAAATTCATCTGGAATAAAAAAAAGACCACGAATAGCTGGAGCAATCCTAAGAAAGAAGAGCAATGTATGAGGGATCTCAATATCAGATATCAAGCTGGATTACAAAGCCACTGTTATCAAAACAGCCTGGTCCTGGCAGACAGGCAGACATATAAAACAATGGAATAGAATAGAGAACCCAGAAATCAGTCCAAGCTACAATGCCCAATTAATATTAGACAAAGGAGGCATGAACATACAATTTAGTCAAGACAGTCTCTTCAATAAATGGTGTTGGGAAAATTAGACAGATAAATGCAACTAGCCCACCAAGTTACACCATAATTGCCTGGCTTATTTCACTTATAATGCTCTCCAGGTCCATCCATGCTGCTGCAAATGGTAAAAATTCCTTCCTTTTTATAGCTGCGTAGTATTCCATTGCATAGATGTTCTATAGTTTTCTAATCCACTCATCTGCAGATGGGTGTTTAAGCTGTTTTCACATCTTAGCTATTTTAAATTGTGCTGCTATGAACATAGGGATGCATATATCCTTTCAGATTGGTGTTTCTGTTTTCTTGGGATATATTCCTAGCATTGGGATCACTGGGTCAAATGGCAGTTTCATTTTAACTTTTTTAGGAAACTTCATACTGTTTTCCATAGTGGTTGCACCAGTCTGCACTCCCACCAGCATTGAAGGAGGGTTTCTTTTTCTCCACATCCTCACCAGCATTTGTCATTTGTCGATTTGTTGATGATAGCCATTCTGACAGGTGTGAGATGGTATCTCATTGTTGTTTTGATTTGCATCTGTTGGATTAGTGACTTTGAACATATTTTCATACATCTCATGGCCTTCTTTATGTCTTCTTTCAAAAAGTGTCTACGTAGGTCCTTTGCACATTTTTTATTGGATTGCTTATCTTCCTTTTGTTAAGTTGTATGAGTTCCCTGTAAATTTTAGAGATTAAACCCTTATGGAAGATAACATTGGCAAACATGTTATCCCATTCAGTGGGCTTTCTTGTTGTTTTCTTAATGGTTTTTTTTGCTGTGCAGAAATTTTTTATTTTGATGTAGTTCCATTTGTTTATTTTCTCCTTAGTTTCCATTTTCCTAGGACCTGCATCAGTAAAGGTATTGCTACAACATATGTCTGATATTTTGCTGCCTATGGCTTCTTCTAAGATTTTTATGTCTTATGTTTAAGTCCTGTATCCATTTTGAGTTTATTTTTTTGTATGGTGTATGTTGGTGGTCTAGTTTCATGTTTTTGCATGTATCTGTCCAATTTTCCCAATATCATTTATTGAAGAGATTGTCTTGACTCCATTTTATATTCATGCCTCCTTTGTCAAATATTAATTGAGCATAATGGCTTGGATCTACTTCTGGTTTCTCTGCTTGATCTTGTGCCAATACCAGGTAGTTTTGAGAACAGTGGCTTTGTAGTATAGCTTGATATCTGATATTGTGATTCCCCTAACTTTTTTCTTCTTCTTTTTTTTTTTTTTAGGAAATGCTGCAGCTATTTGGGGTCTTTTTTTTAATTCCATATAAATTTTTGGAAAGTTTGTTTTATTGGTATATTAATAGGGATTGCATTGAATCTATAGATTACTTTGGGAAGCATGGACATTTTAATGATATTGATTCTACCAGTCCATGAGCACAATATGTTCTTCCATTTGACAATGTCTTTCTCTATCTGTTCAATATCCTGTATTTTTTTTGAGTACAGGTCCTTCATCTTCTTGGTTAATTTTATTCCTAGGTATCTTGATTTTTTGTTGCAATGGTAAAATGTGATTGCTTTTTTTTTTTAGTTTCTCTTTCTCTGAGTTCATTATTGGTGTATAGAAAGGCCATACACATCTGGTGTTAATTTTGTTTCCTGCTACATTGGTGAATTCATTTATTAAGTCTAGTAGTCTTTGGGGTTTTATATGTACAATATCATGTCATCTGGGAATAAGGACAGTTTTACTTCTTTTTTTCCAGTTTGGATACCTTTTATTTTATTTCCTCTTGTTTGATCACAATGGCTAGTACTTCTAGTCCTATGTAAACAGAAGTGTTGAGAGTAGGCATCTGTCTTTTCCTATTCTTAAGGAAAATGGTTTTAGTGTTTGCCCATTGAGTATGATGTTGGCTGTAGGTTTGTCATGTATGGCCTTTATCATATTGAAATATGCTCCCTCTATTCCAACTTTGCTGAGAGTTTTATCAAAAATGGGTGTTGGATTTTGTTGAATGCTTTTTTTTGCATCTACTGATATGATCATATGACTTTTGTTTTTCAATTTGTTTATGTGATGTATCATGATTATTGATTTGCATCCCTGGAATAAATCCCACTTGGTCATGGTGTATGATCTTCTATACTAATAAAAGGACAATATGCAAATTGGTCAGGATTTCCTCACAGTAACAACCAAACAGCAGGCTGCATGGGAGTGACAAGGCCAGCAGGGGTGTTAGTGAGGGACAACCAACTGAACAGCAGTCTGTGTGGGGCAACCTGGCTAGTAGAGCTATTAGTGAAGGGTGACCAAATTACTTAACAGCAGGCTGCGTGGGGTGACCAAGTTGGTGGGGGTAGGAGGAAGACAGTGAGGGGTGAACAGGCTGGCAGGAGGGAGCAGTTGGTGGCAACTAGGCTGGTGGAGGGGCAGTTAGGGGTGACCAGGCCAGTCACGGGGACAGTTGGAAGCTACAAGGCCGGGGGGGGGGGCAGTAAGGGCCAACCAGACCAGTGGACGAGTGTGCAGTTAGGGGCAACCAGGCTGGTAGGGGAGGCAGTTGAGTGTGACCAGGTCAGTGGGGGGGGGGGGGGAGGGAGGGGTAGTTGGGGGTGACCAAGCTGGCAGGCAAGTAAGCAGTTAAGAGCCAGCTGTCCCATATTGTGAGAGAAATGTCCCGAATTGGAGAGGGTGCAGGCTGGTCTGGGGAGACCCCGCTCTTGTGCATGAATTTTGTGCACTGGCTCTATTTTTAATATATTGTTAGATGTGATTTGCTAATAGTTTTTGAGAATTTTAGCATCTATAATCATCAGAGATATTTGCATGTAATTCTCTTTCTTTGTAGTGTCTTTATCTAGTTTTAGAATTAGGATAATGCTGGCCTCATAAAAAGAGTTTGTAAGTATTCCTTCTTCTTAGATTTTCTGAAATAGTAAGAACAGTATAGGTGTTAGTTCTTCTTTGAATGTTTGGAACAACTCCCCTGTGAAGCCATCTGGACCTGGGCTTTTGTTTGATGAGATTTTTTTTCAAATTACTGCTTCTATTTCCCCTGCTGTTATTGGCTTATTCAGGTTTTTTTATTCTTCCAGATTCAGTTTTGGGAGATTGCATTTTTCTAGGAATTTGTCTAGCTTGTTGTCACATAATTTTTCATAATATTTTCTTACAATCTTTTGTATTTCTGTGGTTTCCATGGTTACTTCTCCATTTTCATTTCTGATTTTATTTATTTGGGTCCTCTCTCTTTATTTCTTGATGAATCTGACTAATTGTTTATTAAATTTGTTTATCCTTTCTAAGAACCAGGGCTTGGTTTCATTGATTTTTTGTATTGTTTTTTAGTCTCTATGTTATTTATTTCTATTCTGATCTTTATTATTTCCTTCCTTCTACTTACTCTGGGCCTTAAATTTTTTTCTCTTTCTAGTTCTTTAAGTTCTAGGGTTAAGTAGTTTATTGCTGATTTTTATTGTTTTTTTTTTTTTTTGAGGTATGCGTGATGTGTATGAACTTCCCTCTCATGATGGTTTTGCTGTATCCCAGAGATTTGGGGTTGTTGTGTGTTCATTTTTATTTGTTTCCAGGAAGTTTTTTTAAATTTCTTTCTTGATCTTGTTGATAATCCATTCATTGTTTAATAACATGCTATTTAGCCTCCATGTGTTTGAATGTTTAGAAGTGTTTTCACTGTAGTTGATTTCTAATTTCATTCCACTGTGATATGAGAAGATGCTTGATATGATTTCAATCTTCTTGAACTTGTGGAGACTTGTTTTCTGTTCTAACATGTGGTCTGTCTTTGTGAATGATCCATGTGCACTTGAGAAAAATGTATATTCTGCTTCATTGGGGTGAGATGTTATATAAATGTCTATTAGATCCACCTGATATATGTCTTTTAGTGTCTCTGTTTTGTTGTCAAGTTTTTGTCTGGAAGATCTGTCTAGTGAAGTCAGAGGGGTGTTAAAGTCCTCTACTATGACTGTATTGTTGTCAATCTCTCCATTAGTCTGCCAGAATTTTTTTTTAAAAAATATTTAGATGCACCTATATTAGGTGCATATATGTTTACCAGTGTTTAATCCCTTTGTTGGATCTATCCTTTTAAGATTACATAGTGACCTTTGTTGTCTCTTGTTATGGCCCTCATTTGAAAGTGTTTTGTCAAATAAGAGTGTTGCTACTCCAGCTTTTTTTCTTTTTGCATTTCATAGAAAAATTTTTTCATCCCCTCACTTTCATCCTGTGAGTATCTTTTGTTTTGAGGTAGGTCTCTTGTAGACAGCATATAGTTGGGTCATGTTTTTGTACCTATTCAGTTACCCTATGCTTTTTATTAGAGCACTTAATCAATTTACATTTAGGGTTATTATTAAGAGGAATTTACCTATAACCATTTTAATTCTGTATGGCTAGGTTTTTCCTCTCTGTTTCTTTTTCTTAGCAATCCATTTAGCATTTCTTGTAATGCTGACTTGATGATGATGAACTCCTTTAGTTTTTTTTTTTTTTTTTTTGTCTGGGAAGCTCTTCATTTGACCATCTATTTTGAATATTACCCTTGCTGGATATAGTAATCATAGTATCAGACCCTTGGTTTCCATTACCTTAAGTACTTCATGCCATTCCCTTTTGGTCTATAGAGTTTCTCAGAGCAATTAGGTGTCAGCATTTTGGGAACTCCTTTGTAGGTAACAGTTTTCTTTTCTCTTGCTGCCTTTAAGATTCCTTTATTGTCTGGGTGTGGGTCTGTTTGTGTTCTTCTTGTTTGGAGTTCCCCTTACCTCCTGAGCTTGCATGACTTTTTCCTTTACAGATTAGGAAATTTTTCTACCATTATTTCTTCAAACACCTTTCCTATTCTTTTTTCCCTTTCTGCCTCTTCTGGCACACCTGCTATTCTAATATTGTTACATTTCACATGATCCCCACAGCTCCCTCTAGCTGTCCTCCTGTTTTTTAGTTGTTGTTTTTTTTTTTTCTTTTTGGTTCTCTGAATGAGTGATATTTTCAATTCCGTCTTCTAATTCACTGGTTAGATCTTCAGCTTCCCCCAATCTGCTATGTATTCCTTCTTATGTGTTCTTTATTTGTGTTATGTCATTCTTTATCGCTGATTGTTTTTTTTATAGTTACAATATGTTTTTTCATACTCTTGAGCATTTTTACCATCATTACTCTGAACTCTGTTTCAGATAAGTTTTTATCTCTGCTTGATTTACCTCTTATTCTGGAGAATTCTCTAATTCTTTCATCTGGGGCTTGTTTCTTTGTCTCCTCATTTTGGTTGTCTGTGTTTGTGACTATGTTTTAGATAGATGCTCTACTCCTTGCAATCTCTAGTGCAGGACAGTGTTAAAGGCAATTTCTGACTAACTGGACCTGACAAATATTCAAAGCATTCAGAGACCACCTCTGTCTATAGACTAATAGGATTCCAACTTGAATTTCCCCCAGGTAATTGTCCTCAGGTGTAGTAAGAGTTTTTCAACAGGGTGGGGCAGTTGCTTCTGCCTGGAAGCTAATTGTTCCTTTTAATCTTTTAAATGACCTCAGGACAAGGTGTTTTTCAATAGGGTGTTGCAACTGTCTCCTTCCCAGGCATCTACGTGGGGAAGATGTTCTCTGCTGTATGAGGGAATGACTCAGCCCAGGAAACTTGGGGTGTCTGCCTTCTGAGTTCTATTCCCCAAGTTCCCAATCTTGGGTTCTGCTCTCACAGCTCCAGTCCACTTTACCCTCCCTCTGCTGGAGAACAAGGTGGGTGGCTCCACAGGGAATTTTTGTGTGGTGGCCCTTTAAGAGGGTGCCTGAACATTCAGCTGCCACTCCCTGGCAGAGAACACCCCACTGTTTTTCATAGCTAAGTGTTAGGTGGGTAACCTCCTCAGATTTGGTGCTCTCTGCTGGGAAACCCAGCTTCGGGGTTAGATCCCAGAGTTCTCAGTGGCACCCCTCCACAGCTGAGATATCTCTCTGCAACTTCAGTTCTTATATATGGGTGCCTGGCCAGCCCTTTCATGACCCCATCCCCTATCAGTCTCTATGCAATCTCCACCTTCAGTCCTCAGGTATCTGGGTTCTCTTCTGAGAGTTTTCCATTGATTATTCCGGGAGGCTTTCCATATTTCAATTGTAATTCTAGCTTATTCCTGGGAGCATCTCTGTGCAAAATCCACCTACTCTCCTGTCATTTTTAATCCTTGTTATTCTCTTTTTAAATATTAAGAGATAGGCCCAGAGAGGATAAATAGTTTGCCTATGGACACATCTAATTTTCAAACCTAGGTCTAAGTCTAGTTCTTCTGCTTGACCCTTACAAGAACAAAAGCAAGAATGAAACTTTCTGAGATGCTCTGTCTGTGCCTTAATATGAAAAAAATCAGTTTTATTTGTTTTAGATAGTTATGCTTCTTAGTAAGATTATAATCTGCTTTTTCACATAGCACTATTCATAGCCTTTAAAACATCATTTGTAGTGACTATGTAATACTACAACTAATGTACCACTCTTTATTTAATCTTTCCCCTGAACTTTGAATTTTTTTGGTATTCTAATTTTCCAGGATATTAAATAATGTTGAAAGTTTCATCTTTTATTCTTATTTATTTTCTATGTATAGATTATTAAAAATAGATTTGTTTGATCAAAATGTATAAACATTTCTAAAGATCTTGACACATATTGTTTGGGAAAAAATCTAAATAAAGGTGTGGCATAATTTGCACTTTCAATGAGGACTGTAAATTTCATAAATAACTACAAAAAAAAAACACCAAATGGAGGAAATATCATTTGAACATTGCCAAATCTAAATAAAAAACTTAGATAGATGACCATAACTTGATAATGGAAAGCATTCTTGTCCTTATTCAAATGATTCCAGGCTACAAAAAAAGGAAAACCAAAGTAAGTAAAGTAGTAAATTTGACTTGATTAATAATTCATAATCCAGGTAGCAACTGAAATTTACAATTTATATTCAAAACACAATGGACTAGGAAAATATTTATTTGATACTGGTAGGCAAGGAATTATTTAATACTAGAGGCCCAGTGACGGATTCGTACACTGGGGGGGACATGGCCTGCAGGGATCAGCCTGCTGTGGGAGCACTGCTCATCCCCGTCGGTAGAGTGGCACACCCACTGTGGAAGCACACTGAACACCAGAGGGCAGCTCCTGTGTTGAGCATCAGCCCCTTGGTGGTCATTGCACATCACAAAGACTGGTCAACCAGTTGTTCTTCCATTTGGTCACTGGGCTTTTATTATATAGATATGTTGTTAAATAAGACACAAGATCTTAGTCACAATTTTTTTCACTCCAGACTTGCTTGATAGGTTTAGTAGTTCCAATTATAACTAAATTAACATTAATATTTTAGCAGATGATAGAGAAATAATTCCAATAGATAAAGACATATTTCATATCTTAAAAACCACTCACTAATGACTCAGTAGAAAAAAGGATTTTTAACTGGATATACCAGCATTCTCAAAGAAATGAACAAAAAAATTCTTAATGCATATAAATGCATATATTTATTTGATCTTTGGGTTATAATTACATGGAACACTAAAATGTTGTTCACTGAAAACACTGGGTTATTTTTATTATGCACCACGGAATCCAGATTTTACTATTACATTGACTTAATCCATATAGACAAACCAACAGACACATTGAAAATATTGGGAAAATTAGATGTATTAGGGGTTGAATAAAGAAAGTTGAGGGCAGTAAGAATGGAAATAATAGAATTCTAAAAGACTTTTTAAAAACTCATTGAATCCTGGGTAGTGAGGGTAAAATAGATGAGGTAAAGGAACCAGTGGTGGTCTGTTACCTGGATGATGACTGAATAGGTTCCACATAGTATCTTGGATAACTGAATGACTATTCTAATGAGGCAGATGATCACCTGAAGCCCACTGAGTGCTATGAGAATGGAAAACAAAATAATGTTCCACTCCACTACATGTGCAGGTTCAAGGCACTGAATCCATAGGCTGGAATCTGTAAGAAAACTGAAAGCGAGGAAGGAAATGGTCAATAAGACCCAACAAGATCAAAGCCTACATACTTGGTCCAAGAAAGAAGGCTACAGTTATTTATGTTTGGGACACTAATATATGTGATTAAAATATATATTTAAATATGAATTCATATATTTTAAAAAATCATTCAGTACATATATTGAACATATAGTATATATAGCACCAGAGTATACTTATTATAAACATGGTACCTGCCTCAGAGACAATTCTAATTCAGTTAGGAAGCAAGACACATACTAAAGAGTTCAATAGCAATGAAAAGCAGCATATGTCAATACCAATAGAGGTAGAGACTTTTTGTCTTTGGGAGTCCAGAAGTTAGCCTGTGCTGTTGGGCACAGAGCTGAGCTTGCACTGGATATAAAATCACACAGGTGGCAAAATGAAAAAGAGAAATTCTGCTAGATATTTCTAGCCACTATCCCAATACTTTCTAGAACAGTGGTTCTCAAACTTGAGCATGTATCAGGATTGTGGAGGACTTGTGAAAATGCAGATTGTGGGCCGATTGAGCAGTTCTGGGTGGGGCTCAAGACTAATCTTAAGTTCCCAGGTGATGGTGATGTTGCTGGTCTGGGGTCCACAGTGTGAGGACCTCTTCTACAGAGTGTTGCTGTCCTGTGGCTCTTAAGAAGATTGAGACTGTGAGGTGGGAATGCAAAAGCTAAAAAGGTTTGATCAGTCTAATTTAGCATAGAATTGTGAGAATTAACTTCTAAGATAATTTTAAAGCCATACTGATTCAAACTGATGACTTTTGCCCACGTCCAGCTCAGAAAAGTGAATATCTAACCCTAAGGTTACTGTGACTGTTTGTTGAGAATTATGTAAAAATTCTTTGTAACCTATAAGCACCAACGGGGTTTGCAAGGAATAGAGAATTTGGACCAGGTGAACGCAAATATCAAGGGCAACTTAAAATGAGTAATGGAGAGGAATGTGGGCAGCCTGAGATTCTTGCAATCAAAAGGGGAGGCTTCTTTGGTTTGGGGGTGGGGAAAAGTTCAGGGGCTAATGGCATAAAAAAGGGGATTTTTTTCAGCCAGAAGGACTTGATATATAGAGTCCCTTTCCTGAAGTCCTTCAATTCCACAGGATTATCTCTAAATTCTCATAAAGGTCTGAGATTGTGTTTAGAAAGAGCTTTGGCCAGAGCACCTTGTGTAACCTTCAGAATAAAGATAGCACAGAAGCAGTTCTGCCAAGGAGCTCTAGTTGAGCATGTGAGACCTCAAATAGATGTGGGTCTTGAACAATAAAGGCAGTCATTGGGGGTTAAGAAGGAAATGTGACTTCCTCAGAAAGTGGTGTGGACAGTCCCTTATTTTATTACGCTAGAATTCTGAGCACAGGATGGGACAGGACAAGATTCAGTTACCTTCTTTTGAGTCTCTGCCTGGGCCCTGCTACCTTTTGGGATGCCTCTGCAGATGGTGATAGGCCAGTAAGCTCAGCACAGTGCCAGTGGAAGGCATTCTGTAATCCAGCATCAGTCCTTCAATACCTGAACTACCATATCAGCCTCTTCAGCAGACTTCTAGTCTTCTTCAGTACATGCTAGAGAAGCTCCAGGCTCCATCCACAAGCCCCTGAACCTAGGCGTGTTTCTGCATCTCAGCATGCATTTTGTTACTCGCCTGCCCTGTTAGCATAGCTCTGGGTGGCACCCATCCATGGGCACTGTAATTCTCTCTCAGCTGAGTCCTTTTATATCTGTAACATACTACATGTTCAACCTGGCCACAAAAGAAGACTGACTTCCCAGAACCACTCAAATACTCCAGCAGTTGTCAGACCACAGTAACCATTAAGTCCTGTTCTGAAGTATGGGAGAAACATGTCTTTCATTTGGATATATTCATGATAGACTCAAAATAGTGAGTGCCTATGGCATTAAAAGACTGGAGGAAAAAGCAACTGAACAAAGATCATAGCAGGAACATATTAGTCTGGATATTAGTAAATAAATAAGAAAATTCTGCACTAAAATAACAGCATGGAACACCAAAGTGATCATGGAAAATGAGCATGATCATTAAGTCAGGTATTTCTGACCTCCTTGGCTTAAGGAATTATTCCTTACCGTCCTTCAGAGCCTTCAAAAGCATATTCCCAGCCATTGAGGGTGCGGCAGTATGGGCCTTGGACAAGGCCCAAAGCCGATATAGCCAGGCAGTATCCAGAGAAAGAAATTCCAAGGCCAGAGAATATAATTGATAGCAGTGTCTAAATTAAACACAGAAGAAGGAAGTTAGTGCCATAAAGTAAGACAAGGGGATAATGTGGATAAATGATCAGATAGGTACTTTCCTCTACTCATCCAAGCCTACTCAATTCTCTGTAATAAAACATGTCTTGACAAAAATGGGAACATTAAATTCAAATTCACCTGATTCTAAAAATAACTTTTAAAATGAATTTTTATTTGGCATTCCATAGAAGTGACTAATTAATTTATTAAATTTCTTCCTTTTTTGGAATTTTGACATAAAAATAATGATTACCTCATATATAATGCAGTGAAGGTATATAATCAATCAATCTATACTTATTTATTGAAGATGTTATTTTCTAAGTGGGGCGTTTCTAAGAATCATAAGTTATGAATCCTGCTTTTCTCTTTTGTAGATGATATTTTAATATCTTCACAAATAGAAATATGATAGGAAATATCAGGTGTTAATCTAGATGGTCACGTTTATATTTAAGTCAGGCTGGGTTGATGGGGAGAAGAGTGTTTTCATTTGAATTTAGAAAATAAGCAATGTGCACAGGCAGAGCAGCACAGGTGAAGTTGTGAGAGTGAAGAGATTAGTTTAACCTAGGGGGTCCTGCAGATGAGTAGAGGAGAGAATTATAAAGATAATGGTGGTATTCTGGGGAGACAGGGTTAATAGGACTCTAGCCCTTGTGTCTCTTATAGACTGACAGCAGCTTGATAGATATGAGTGGAACATGGCCTTGAGTGATGGATGAAGGATTCTGGACTTTCTTCTTCCAGGCAAAGGGCTTTTCCTCCATAATGTTTAATTTAAAAACTAGAGGCCTGGTGCATAAAATTCATGCATGGGGGCAGGTGTCCCTCAGCCCAGCCTTCACCCTCTCCAATCTGGGACTCCTTGAGGGATGTCCCAGTGGGATTGGGCCTAAACGAGCAGTCAAACATCCCTCTTACAATCCAGGACTGTGGGCTTTTAATTGCTCACCTGCCTGCCTGCCTGATTACCCCCTAACCACTCCCCTGTCAGCCTGATCAACACCTAACTGCTCCCCTTCTGGCCAGATTACCCCTCACTGCCCTCCCCTGCCAGTCTGGTTGCCCCTGGATGTCCTCACCTGCTGATCTGGTCACCCTCAACTGCCCTCCCCTGTAGACCTGCTACCCCTGCCCCAGCTGCTCTTCCCTGAAGGCCTGGTCCCCCATCTCCAACTGTCCTCCCTTGTAGGCCTGGTCCATCCCAACTATCTTTCCCTGCTGGTCTGATTGTCCACAACTGCCCTCCCCTGCAGGTCTGGTCCCCTCCACAACCCTCCCTGCTGGCCTGGTCTCCCACAACTGTCCTTACTTGCAGGCCTGGTCACCTCCAACTGCCCTCCCCTGCCAGTGATCTTATCTCCACATAGGGGCAGCCATCTTTGACCACATGGGGGTGGCCATCTTGTGTGTTGGAATGATGGTCAATTTGCATATTACTCTTTTATTAGATAGGACTGGAGTCCCGGTGCATGAAAATTTGTGCATTCGGGGGTGGGGGTCCCTCAGCCTGGCCTGCACCCTCTTGCAGTCCGGATCCCTCGGGGGATGTCCACCTGGTGGCTTAGGCCACTCCCTGGGGAAACAGGCCTAAGCTTGCAGTGAAACATCCTTAGTGTTGCCGAGGAGGTGGGAGAGGCTTCTGCCACTGCTGCTACACTTACTCTGTTAGTCCAGCTTGTGGCAGAGCAGAGCTCCCCCTGTGGGAGCACATTGACCACATTGAGCTTCTGGCCCCTGGTGGTCAGTGCATGTCATAGCGACCAGTTATTCCCTGTCATTCCACTGTTAGGGTCTATTTGCATATTAGCTTGTTATTATAGGATTTTCAAAACTACAAAATTTGGAAGTATAGTACAATGACTCCTAGGTACCCCTTACCTAGACTCACCTTTTGTGAATATTTACCACTTTTGCCTGTATAGTCTCTCTCTCTCTCTCTCTCTCTCTCTCTCTCTCTCTCTCTCTATATATATATATATATATATATATATATATATATATATATATATTTACAATTTTTTCTTGCTGAAAATTTTGAAAGACATCGTGATTTCTTACTCCTGCATACATCAGCTTATATCTTCCAAGAATAAAGATATTCTTTTATTCTGTAACTTTTTTACTGTTTCATTCAGGAGCCAATAAAGGTTCTTGTACAAAATCACATCTCTTTAGTTTCCTTTAATCTGTATTAACTTTACTGCCTTTTTGTTTTTACATACAGTAAGTTATTTTTGAAGAATCCCAGCCAGTTGTCTTGTAGAATGTTCTACATTCTGTACTTTTCTGATTGTTTCCTTCATATTGGACTTGGGTTGCACCTGTTGGCAAGAACACATGATTGATGTGGGCCCATTTTATGTGGGTACATTGTGGGCCTCTCATTGCTTTTGGTAATGAAAATTTGAGCTCTTGGGTAAGGTGGCTTCCTTCAGATCTATAAATGTACATTTTCACTTTGAAATTAGTAAATAATTTGTGAGATAGTACTTTGATATTGTGTCATATCCTGTTCTCTATAGAGATTTGAATGAACGGATGGATTTAGCATCCACTAATAATACTTATATCCATTGATTGCCAATTATCACAATAATTGGTTGCAATGTGCTGCTTTTTTATCATTTCTTTTGCATTTATATTATCATTTTTTTCTGCACATAAGAACTTCTATTTTTTTCTCCAATGCTTCTCTCTTTTTGTATATATTCTGATTCATACAAATTAATAACTTATTATTCTTTTAGGTGTTGAGATGATCCAAATATGGGAACATCGATTCAAAGTCAATTCTTATGCCCCTTGACATGTCCTTATCATTCTTTGAACATTTTTGTGCTTTCTGGAACAGATGTTTCAACCTCATCTTGAATTTATGTTGCCCTAGACATGGCATGAGTTCTCTTTCTGACAAGCTATGTAATTAGTTTTTGAGCAAGAATGTAGTATAAAACAAAATATGATTTTGGAAATTTCTCTAGCATTGACGTCATGCCAGCTGGAAGTGAGAAAGCCCAGAAACAAGTATTGTATATGGAGATAACTTCAAATCAAGTGACAAACACATGCACTAGAGAAAAATGACATTCAGAAGGAAACAAGTAGCTGAAGATAACTGAAGAAAAATTCTAGAGTTTGAAACTTAGATGAAAAGGAGACAGAAATAGAAATGTCAAGAAAAATAGTTGGGTTTGGGGAAAAATTAATTTAATTTTTAGAAGTGCTTTTTTTAAAAAAAGACTAAAAGTAGGATTGCCAAACAGAAAGCTGAAGTAGCGACTTGATGATAACTTCAAAAGCTGAGACCAGAAAAAGAGAGAACAGCAAACCTGTGATATTAGGAACAGGGTTACCTATATTTCTTTGTTTAAAATTATTTTACTCATTATAACATTAATATACATGTTTATTATGGAAAATTGGAAAATATATTTCAAAATCAAAAGAATAATTCTGCTTTTATCCTCTCTGATATTATTTCATCAATATTCTCTCATATGATTAAAAGCTCTTTCAAGTTATATTTCTCATATTGATTCTTATAGAATTTTGCTCCATGATGGAATGAGATAAACAGAGCTATTTTTTGTTTTACTGTAGATTGTTGTTAGTTACACTTTGTAAAGAAAATTTACCTATTTACCAGTACCATCTTTGAAAAAGGAAGAAGGATGTTTTGAAAAGATTGAGCTTCTTGTTTATCAAATGTACTCTTAAGCAGTTCACTGGGAAGATCAGTGAAGAATTTCTTCATTTGGCAACCATAGCATAATATATATGTACTAGAGGCCTGGTGCACAAAATTTGTGCATGGGGGTGTCGCTCAGCCCAGCCTGCACCCTCGTAGAATAATAAGGGAACAACTTTGTAGGCAAAATAACTAAGTTGTGGTTTTGGTACAAAAGAAAATGAGGTATGGAATTATTTTTAAAGTGTTTTTATTGATTTCAGAGACAGAAAGGGAGAGGGAGAGAGAATCATCAATTAGGTATCTCCTGCTTCTGCCTTGACTGGGAACTGAACCATGACCTTCTGATTCATGGGTCAATGCTCAGTCACTGAGCCACACCAGCTGGGCTTGAATTGTGTTTTTTTTAAGGGGAAAAGTAGAGTAATGTTGTCCTGAAGTAAAATAGGATTGATAATATTTGTGATAATTCTTTTTTGGAAACATATCTTTATTAATTTCAGAGAGGAAGTGAGAGGGAGAGGGAGAAACATCAATGACGAGAGTGAATCATTGAATGAGTGCCTCCTGGGGATGGAGCCTATAGCGTGGGCATATGCCCTTGACTAGAATTGAAACTAGAACTTTTCAGTCCACAGGCCGATGCTCTATCTACTAAAGCAGCTAGGGCAATTTATACTAATAAAAGCTAGGTGGCCCTTGTGTCATCATAAGATGGCTGCCCTCATGTTGTCACAAGATGGTTGCCCCGACATCATCACAAAATAGCCACACCTACATTGCTACAAGATGGCCGGCAGGGGAGGGCAGTTGTTGGCAATCAGGCTGGCAGGGGAGGGCAGTTAGGGGAATCAGGCCTGCAGGAGAGGGCAGTTGGGGGCCATCAGGCCAGCAGAGGAGTGGTTAGGGGTAATCAGATTGGCAAGCAGAAGTTGTTAGGGGCAATCAGGCAGGCAGGTAGGTGAGCAGTTAGGAGTGAGCAGTCCTGGATTGTGAGAGGGATGTTTGACTGCCAGTTTAGGCCCAATCCCCACCCCGAGGGGTCCCAGTTTGGAAAGAGTGCAGGCTGTGCTGAGGGACAACCTCGCCCCTACCCCCCAGTGCATGAATTTTGTGCTCCAGGCCTTTAATATCTCTGATAATCACAATATATGTGCTAATTCCAGTTATTAACTTAAAATATTCTATGTCACAAAAATAACCAGAATTCTGTGTCAATTATATTACAATAAACTCTAATCAAGTCAATTTGGCCACTTTTAAATCTTTTGCCATTTACAGACAGCTACTCATTTATTCTGATGCATTTGCAAAACTGCCTGTCTTCAAAGAGATTCATGGAAACAACTCTAAGAAGTATACATTTCCGAACTGGCTAAAAATTGCTAAAACTCTAATGGAGAAACTGATACATTCATAAAATTGGTAACACAAGATCAAGTTTTACAAAAACTAATTACATATACTGAATAAATTGATGAGGATGATTCATTTTCTGGACTTTAAAAAATTTCTGGATTCTAAATATTTTGTTTTCCAGGTTTAAGGAAACTTTTTTATTTTTTCTCAAGCTATCTAAGACTTACAGCAATTTGGTGAAGTATACCTTTATGAACAAAGATAAAACAATTACTTTTCTCCCTACTCTATTCCTCCAGAATTAAAAAAAATCTTAGTTATTTTTCTTATTTTCATGGCAATACAGCTATTTGCATAAGTTCAATAAGTCTGTTCTCCTGCCCAACTGGTGTGGCTCAGTGGCTGAGTGTCGACCCATGAAACAGGCAATCACGGTCTGATTCCTGGTCAGGGCACATGCAAGAGGCAGCTGATTGATGATTCTCATCATTGGTATTTCTCTCTCTCTCTCTTCCTTTCTGTTTCTCTCTCTGAAATCAATAAAAACATACTTTTTAAATAAAGAGTCTTTTTTCCTTATAACGGAGACAATTGAAAACATTGCATATATTACTAACACTTTGACTAGACTGTCATATTTAAGAATGTGTATAGAATAAAATATTACAAGACAGCCTTAAGAAAGTAAGGTTGATTTTATGGAGCCAAATGAAGCCCCTTGGCAAAACTAGTCTGGTACTTTGCTTACATTACAGGGTTCCTAGCAGCCTTAGCAGGTGAGTAAGGAAGGTCACTTCTGATGGCCCCAGGAAACTCAGGATATTTTGGAGACTTCAAGAAGAAAGAAATTAACCTAAATCTATAGGCAGTGCAGACAAAATCTAGTGGCAAGTCCTTGGCTTGGTTTCTTAGCCTTGAGAGGCTTTTAAAGTCTGAGTAATGGCCGAGACCGGTTTGGCTCAGTGGATAGAGCGTTGGACTGCGGACTGAAGGGTCCCGGGTTCGATTCTGGCAAGGGCATGTACCTTGGCTGCGGGGACATCCCCAGTAGGGGTTGTGCAAGAGGCAGCTGATCGATGTCTCTCTCTCATCGATGTTTCTGACTTTCTATCCCTCTCCCTTCCTCTCTGTGAAAAATCAATAAAAAAAATATCTTAAAGTCTGAGTAATGAAAAATTCCAACAAAGCAAACTTCAAAAGAGCTTATATGATCATCATTATTCTTGATGCTCCTATATGAATAACCAGGCCAAGAATAATGAGACTAGACTTATTTTGCAATGCAATTAGACTTACTTTTATTATCCCTGAGAGAAATGGGGTAATTATAAAAAATATTTTAGCAGGAAACTATAACACACCCTTGAGGAGATTCAATACTGGTTCTGCTCACTTTTTTGGAGGTTTGGTTATCTACTTGTAAACTGGACTGGAGTTTCCAATATCTGGCTACAACTCTTCAAATTAATGTTCCCAATTTTCTCCCACCCACTGACTTGGAATCATTGAGAACTAAAACTGCATTTTCCAAAGCCCTACAAGCTAAAGTTGGACAACTTGATATAAACTTCAGAGAAAGTTCTGAAGCATGGTGGTCCCTCATTTGGAAAAACTGCTGTTTGAAATTCTCTGCTATTTTTAGATAGTCCCTTGCTCTGTAAGTCAACTATGTTATTTTTAGATGGTCTTTTATTCTGTAAAAATAACTTTGTTTTTTTAGCTTCAATAATAGAAAAGATAAACTGTTTGACTTTGCAAGCTAGCCATCTAAAGGAGCTGATATGCTGATACTGATAATTCCCATATTCTCATGACAAGTGTTTGTTCATTATGTATCCAAGGTTACAGGTGTCTGTGTAGATATGATATGTACTCAAGGTTACAAGTTGTCTATATAGATATGACAGGTGTTTGTTAGATATAATATTTACTCAAGGTTACAAGCTGTCTACAAAAATAACTTACACAAAGACCTAGAAGAATGAACCTGCACACAATAAATGACTCCTAAGTAATTGGCTTGTTAAGGTGTCTTGTATCTGGCTCAATGATTGACAATACAACAGTAACACAATGACTCATGTTTAGACAATCTTCATGCCTGTTGTAGGGCAACTCAGTAAGTTTACCAAAATACCTGATAACGTCCCCAGGGACATTCAACTACAAACCAGGAAAATCTGTCACATTACCATTGCCTGCCCTATTCTATCTGAAGATGCTTGAAATCCAACATCTAGAAATATTTTTTAAATGGTTCTAATCATTAACCATTGCTTTTCCATAGAAATGCTCCAGACTGAGATACTTGCTTCCATGGGTTATGGGACAATCTACTAACTCAGTTTGTGGACTGTGAGAATTCTTGGGGGAAGTTTCAGATGGAATTCAGGAAATGCTACCCCTAAATATGGCATCTTTGAAACTGAAATATTTTGAGTTAAAGAAGTATGAGAAAGTGGCGGAAGCAGGAAGGTACTCTGACCAAACCACTCACTCCTGCCTTTCTTCCCTGAAACAGGTCATAGAACTCCCATGTGAAAGGTGTCCTCCCTGTGAAGTATGGTAGCAATCATCTGCTGTTTGATTGTGATCTCACTGGTCATTGAAGCACATTCCTCTGGGAACCAGGACAGGACAATTATCCTAAATTGTCTCAGTAGCTACAGATAGTGCATTCCTGTTGACTCAGTGATCCCGGGATTTAGATAGCACAATTATTCTAAATTGCCCAGGTAGTCCCAGATAATGTCTTTCTGTTGATTCAGAGATTCTTAGATACTTTAGGTAACTAACTTGCTCAATTTTGCTTCTGTAAAAAAAATGCTTTTTTGCAAAGCAGGTTCCTCATTCCAGACCCAAAGATGTAATCAATGCTTTTGTGCTGTTCTGCCAATATAAGCCTGATGTGTTGAGCTATTCAGGGCTGCAAAGTCTGGAGCTCTTTTGCTCCAGACCTCGTATGCCGCCCACTTTTTTAATAAAATGACTTCATCATTTAACTTTTTGATGTGTCCTTTTGTAAGATTGGGGTACACCACAACCCTGTGCCTTGAGGAAGGAAGACATTCACATCACCAGAGATGGAATTTGGGCTGAGAAATCTATATAGTCAAACCTTACTAAACGAACCCTCAAACCTCGTCTTCCCAGTTACTTCTTATCCATTCATTAGTCCAAGACTTTTTGTCTTGCTAATTCTTGTTTATTTGTTTCTTTATCTAAAAGGTATCAAAGCCTGATGCTCTGGCTTCTTCTTCAGGATTTTATTCTCCTGTGAAAACTACCATGTATGTGTTAAAAAATGTAATAAAATGTGTATGCTTTTCTCTTGTTAATCTGTCTTCCATCAGTTTAATTTTCAGACCTTGCCAGGAACCCCTAAGAAGGTCAAGGACAACTTTTCCCCCTGAAAAGTGAATATTGTGTGATTTCAATTTTCATTCTGGAGTTTCAGAATTTATAAACTGATACAGACTCAAGGTGTGTTTATTTAATTTAAATGAGAATGAATTGTTAACATTTACAGTTGAGAGGTTTTAGATAAAAATTCATATCTCTACTTTTTATTTAAAATAGAATTATTGCCCAATTTTGTCATGATAATACTTGGCTGGACTGGAGTAGCTGCTCCCTTCCTTTCTCAAATGGAAAGTTTGCTCTGATGCTTACCAGGCTCACTTCTTTAGCTTCCATCAGATATTCAGCTCCTGGAGATATGTAAGTTGGGACTTCTGTTCTAGAGTCTACCTTGAAAGGGCCAAGAAGGGATCCAGGGAATCCTCTCTCCCTTCCTCCTGTTCTTCCCATTGAGATGCAGTTATCTCATCAGTGTTGGTTATAAGACCCTTTCATATTCTAGCCTATTTCTAGCATACATTCATGGTAGAGATGCTAATACTGAGTTCAGGCCAATTGAACATATTGGTTTTATTGACATATAAATTTGTTTTCTAGAAATTTCTTGAGTTTCATAGCTTAAATTTACCTCAACCCATTGCTTCCTCTAGACAATTTTGAAATCTTTCTCACGAATATATTACCAGCAGGTACTCAGGGATATCTGGGTCACTTAGTTAAGAAAACACACACACGCACGAATATTAAAATTTTTCAATTCTTCGCCATGGGCACAGTGCTAAATTAAGCAACTGAAAGGGCAGAGCGAGACCGACTCCACTTTGTACCGTGTCCTCCATCTTGTGTAACTGTGTCCCCTCTTCCGAGAAAAACCAGAGGATGTGTCAGTTACTCAGCCCGCCCTTAATTCAGCCAATGGGAATACAAGGGGCACTAACCTAAGGCCAAAAGTATGCTGATCACATCCTATCTTTGTGTAACCAGACCTAGCCTCACCCTGCCTTTGTGTCACTAGCCCCAGCCCTCACCCAACCAATCGGAATCAGCCAACTCAGCGGTCTGAGTCCCAATAAAATCATTGTGCTTTTGAAACTCACTCTCTTTTTGCATCCTGCCACTGCATCAGTGGAGGCAAAGAGCCAAGCTAGCTTAAATAAAGGCTCTTTGCTTTTGCATCAGACTTGGATCCCTGGTGGTCTTTGGGGATCTTGAAATCTGAGCATAACACAACTAATTTAATCTTTCAAAGGCATTAGTTAAAGAAGCATCTTGGCTGCACATTAAAATCTGGTTGCACCTCAGACCAGCCATGTTAGGGACTCTGAGGGTGAGATTCCAACTCCAAACTCCTAGATCAGGGGTGTGGAACCTTTTTTTCTGGCAAGGGCCATTTGGATATTGAGAGAGCCATTCAAAATTTTCAACTTAAAAATTAGCCTGTTATATTTTGTCAAACATTTAATTAACTCACCCCTAATGCCTTGGAAAGGTCAGACCAAATGATTTTGAGGGCCTTATATGGCCTGCGGGATGGATGTTCCCACCCCTGGCTTAGAGGATTGCAAAGTGCAGCTACAAAGAATGCATACCAAAGCTCTGGGAAAACTGCTCCTACTTGATAAATAGCATGCTCTCTTTGAGCCGCATCTATAAAATAGGAGTAAGAATTATCTATTTCACTGGCTAAATGTAAAAGAACTATAAAGTGCTATGAAAATATGAATGAGCAATGACAATGATGATGATGATGAGAAGAATAATGGTGGAAATGCAGCAGCCCAACTCATGTTTATGTGTCACAGGCTTAGAAAATTGGGGAATATTATTCTCTCTTGATTCTATTTTAATTTTTTTAAAGTTCCAATTTAGAAATGTACATTGCCTATACCTAACATCATGGATATATCCAAAATCATTATGCTGAATGAAAGAAGTCAGAGATAAAAGACAATACTATATAGTTCTGTTGATACAAAGTATAAACCAATCTATAATGACAAAAAGCAGATAAAATATTATTCTTTTGGGGTGATGAAAATGTTCTATATCTTGATTGTGATGGTGCTTTAGAAACAGGAATTTTAGGGTAATATAGGCAGGTTTAGGGAATATTTAGAATTGGGGTCCATGGGAAAAACACAGGGCTACAGACTGGGATAAAGTACATTTCCATAACACAAGGAAGCTAAGCTCAGTTATATTTCCATACCACAAGGAAGCAGCAACAGATACATCTACATAACACAAGGAAGCCAGGCTTGGTTACAACTCCATAATATAAGGAAGAGACAGCAGATATAGCTACATAAAATTGGGAATCTGGGAGTAGCTAAGAGATCTGTATTTACAAAATAGAGGAGTAAGAAAGTTCAGAAGGAATAACAATGAGGGAAGATGGACTCAGGAATTACTATAGTAACCAATTCGAAAGGGAATATTGACACATCAGAGGGGATATCAGAACAGAGGAACTGCAGCCTTTATAAACCATTGAAATAGGAAGTCTGTGGGATCTTTTTCCCCTCCCCAGGTGGGAGTCTGTACCTGTACTTCAATAATTCTCCACCTTTGCTAACCATCTTCTGTCCTTGGATTCATTCTTCAACTCTGGTGGACAAAGAATACATACTGGGTCCAGTCCAAAAATTTCGTTTCACTTTCATGGGTGTATTTATTGTCAAAAGTCATGGATTTGTACTCTTTTAATGGATGCCACTTATTATATGTAAATTAGCCCTCAATAAAGTTGTTAAGAAGAAAAAATAAGACTATACAAAAACCCAGATAGGAAAAGATAGTATTATTTATAATCTCATGTATCTTTAAATTATGAATTTGTGAAAGAAGATCATCAGAACAAAGGTGAAGAAAAACTGTAAAAAAAGGAAGATTATTTTTGGAGTAAGCTCTTGGGCTCTGTACTAAAAAGATCATGATGAGGGTACCATAATGTTAATAGTTTTGTGTTTCTAAGTAAGAGGAAAGGAATCTAAAGCTGACTCAACCATCTTCTTAAAACTATTGCTCTTACCATGTATTTTTTGCTGCAGTTTTCACTCTGGCAGCATTGACAGTTGTTGTCACTCTCTAGGACAAGAAGAGCTACTGCAACCATGAGCATCTGTCATAGGGAAGAGAAAAAAAGATAAGAAATAGGTACTAGTGAACATTCATGCTCATAATCTCAGCACAGTGATTGAGAGCATAGGAGATTCTAGGTCAAGTAGATCTGAGTTCAAATCTCAGATCTGCCACTGTCTAACTGTAAACTCAAGTCCTTCCTATAAATGGTGTTATTAGAGTACTAGAGGCCCAGTGCATGAATTGCTGCATTGGAGGGGTCCCTCCAGAGCCTGGCCAGTGATTGAGGCCAATAGAGGCCAAATGGGGCAGGCTGGCCAGGGGAAGGGACCACGGGACATTGTCTGTGGGAGCTCACTGACCATCAGGGGGCAGCTCCTGCATTGAGCTTTTATATAGATAGATTATGAGATAAGTATGTACAATTTTGAAAATAGCACTTAATTCATAGTAAGTAATTGATAAACGTTAGCTATCATTATCATGGTTGATCAGTCGCCAAAAGCTAACAACTAAAGAGGAGTAAATGGTATGGACCTGAGAATACCACCTGGCAGCAAACCTGCATTTCTCAGTGACCCAGTTGTAAAAGACAAAGGAAAGTCATTCACAAATTTGCAGTTTGCAAAGCCTCTCTCCATTTTTTGCTGTCTGGGATTGTAGGTGAGATGCATGGTGAATCTGAAAAGATAGTCCCTTTTTGAAAAAACACATATTTTGGATTTCAGAAGGAAAGGAAAGGGAGAGAGAGATAGAAACATCAATGATGAAAGAGAATCATTGATTGGCTGCCTCCTGCATGCTCCCCACTGGGGATGGATCCTGAAACATAGCCATGTACCCTTGACCAGAATCGAACCCGGGATCTTTCAGTTTGCATGCGATGCTCTATCTGCTGAGCCAAACTGGCTAGGGCAGTAAAGTAAGTCAATTCCCCCATGAATTTAGCCATATCAGGTACAAATTTTCCAGTGTTTTGTCTTTTAGCCAGCCAAAGAGTTGTGAGAATTCAATGTATTCTACTTTCCCTCTTTTTGGCATCTTATGCAAAACATTGTTTTTTTGTTCTGGAAAGACATGAATTTCTTGATTTTTATAACCCCATGCTTGGAGCAGGTATGGAGCATGTATTGGTTCTGGCAAATTCTCCACACATCCTTTACTCCCACTACTCCGTACTGGATATTGAAGCTAAGTTCATTGCTATTTTACTGTTTGTGGTCAACATTTCCAGTTTCCAAATTCCTTCAGTCTTTATTTATTTATCAATCAATTATTTATCTATATTTCTCTCCTTTCTCTTAAAAGGATTTGATGTATTAACAATAATATTTTTCAAAAAGAATCTTAGACAATAAAATATAGAGAATAGGTTCTTTCTCTGTTTTAAATTTTACATGAATATAAACAAAAGAGCCCTATGTTACCCTTCTTTCAAGATATTAGTTATCACAGATTTTAATAGATTTTAACCCAATCATGCCTTGCAACTCTTCCATTTACTATAATGAAATATGAAGGGAAACAAGATAACCAGCTTCGTTTTAATATTGGTAGAAATACCTAGACCGAGGCCCTGGAGTCCTGTGCCAAAAGAGAAACTCGGCCTGTGTTGAAAGAGAAATTTTCTTTTTGTTGCTGTTGTAAAATATAACTGCAATACTGAGGGCTCAAGAGTAAGGGAGGAAAATCACCCATACCTCTGTGCCCCGCACTATTTTCATGTCGGTGTCCCCAGTGTTTTCCCATCTGTGTATATTTTGCATAGTTGCAATCATAATTTATTCACATTTTTCCCATTTACAGAATGTTCATTTTTCTTGTTGTTAGATCTTCATCATTAAACTTTACATCACCGTATAAAATGAATGTGTCACAGTTTATTTGGCTACTTCTATGTTACAATGCTTCTAACTATGTCCTATTACAAATACTGCTGCCACCAACATCTGTGTATACATCTCTCTCCTTATTTTGGATTATTTCCTCAGAATGAATTCTCAGATTTAAGATTACTGACTTGGAAGACAGAGCATTCTCATGAATCTTAATATATCATTTCAAATTAATCCTAAAGTTAGCATTTATTTAAAGAATGACTACACCATTTATTTTGTACCTATCATATAGTAGTTTTAATAGCAATGGGTATTAATATTTTAAAGTTTACTAATTTAGTATGCAAAATAGTAACAAAATGAAAACTATTTCCCAACATAACTATTCAAGTATTATAAAAATTAAAGCCCCACAAAGATGTAGAGATAGATTATAATAGATTTTTTTTTTTAGTTATTGGTGGCATAATAAGCTTATAGTGTAAAATGTATTGTTTTTAATATTGATAGGACCAGGAAAAGTGTCTTTTCCTCTGACTTGTCAATATGATTTATTTTTTTAAAAGAAGAGTTATCAGGAAAACACTAATGGGTTCTTACCGTACATAATTTTATTTAGTTTTTTAAAAATACTCTCCATTATTAAGGGTATAATGTCACACTCTTTAACAATAAAACCACCTATCATTTGATAAGTATTTATAATCACAATAGTCACTGGCTATCTACTACAAGTCAGCCTTTGTACTGGGCACTTCATACATGAAATTTTATGCAATCTCCACAACTACCCCAAAAGTAAATGTCATTATCCCCATTTTCCAAATGAAGACAAGACATTAAGTCACTTGGTGAAGGTCTCATGGCACAAATGCAGAGCTTAGATCTGAATGCAAATTTGTGTGCATCTTCAAGCCTCTGCTTTTCTGTGCTGTTTTAGTATCAAGCTAGATAAATTGTGAATGCAGGTAGAAAGTCTTTCTGGAAAAGATCAGTGCCACTAAGGATTAAATGGCTTAAGTTTACTCGCAGAGTTCGTGAGGACAAAAATATTTCTATAGGCCAGTCTCAAAAGCTTTTATTAGAACCAATTTCCTGTCCTGCCGAAGCTACAAAAATGAGCAGCTAACCAAAACACAAAGCTGCTCTTCAAGTCCCAAGCGACTACCCACCTTCCCACCCCCACCCATCTTCCAAATCCCAAAGCCAAGATTAGTAGAACAATTTTATCATTATGGATAACTTAGTAGGAACAGAGCAATTCTTAGTAAAAACTTCCCCTTTTGTGATCCCCAGTCTCCCAAATCACACTTACCATGATACCTGAGAAACAGATTCCTTCAAAATACCATATGTAGTTGGTGAGTTTACTGCTGGATGCATAGGAAGTTTGCCCATTTGGGAAATACAATAGTAAATTCACAATTATACTCCAAAGTGCAAGTGGAATCAACAGACCACTTAGGCAGCCTCCACATTTCTGAGACCCCATTTTACCCAGCTCAGAACCTGCAGGAATTATAAGAGTGTAAAATTACATAAAGCCTGTTATCATCCTATCTGCTCCCCCAACCAACCTTTTTATATTTTACATTACCTCCACTTCCTATTCACAAGGAGCCCAGGATTCAGACAGGACGGCAGCCCACAGCCTCGCCCTGTGAAAGAGTGTTTTACTGTTTGGAGAACAATAGATAATGATCTAGGACTGAAGAACGGAGTTGGTCTTCATCCTGTGCCAAAGGAATGCCGTGTTTTTACTGCTTTTAAAATAAGTAATTTTCCTTTGGATTAGAGCACTACAGATTTAACCCTGAGTACATGTTAATAAAGATGTCAGAGCTGGTGCTGGCATTGAGTCTAGCAAATTCTATCTAACAGTAGAAAGGGATTAAAGAGAAAACTACCAAGGGAGCTTATACTAGAGCATGGTAGAAATGTAGCACGTTTGCTCAAATGTCATATCTTTATATAGTAATTTTTAATTCAGTCTTCTTAATTGTGGGCTCCCTCTTCAGCAAGCATTGTTTAAATGGCAGGGGCAGAAAAACAAACAAACAAAGGGACAAATGGGCTGGCGGTTGAGGAAAATAAGACATCACAGTGGCTGAGCTCATTGTCACAACACCAAGAGTTCATGTCTATTTCCTCTACCTCTCTGAAAAACAATAATAGGATAAATTCATATTTTTCTTACTGTTTAGGAAACAGGAATGAGTAAAGTTGGGCAATTTGATTAAGATTTTGTGAGTAATAAGTTTGAAACAAAGATTTAAGAATTCTTCCTCCATATTATTGCCCTAAATTTAAAGAGCCACAGATGTCCTCTGATTATGGTAACATGAAGAGAGGACTGAGGGGAGGAATCTTGGTGCTAACATGTTACAAACAATGTAGACAGCAGTGGTAAGCAATTCAAAGATTGCCTGGCCTAATTGCCAACATTATTGCTAACCTCAGAATCTCAGAATCCTGCTTGACTTCACTTTCTCAAGTCTCCACTGTCTCAGTGTGAAATGGGAATAACATATGGTAGCTCCCCCACAAGGATAATGTGAACATTAAATGATATTATCTGTGCAGTTAAATAAGATTTTCTCATCTCTGACCCAGAGTTCTGTATCATGAACTCTTAAAATCTTGATTATAGAAATATTTAATTTGTTGTTGTCCTCCAAAATATATTACTAATAAAAGAATAAAAACTTATTTTTATACAAATAATTCTAAATTGTATTATACTGATACTTTTTTTAAAAATTGAGATACTTGGATTCAAACAAAATAAACAAAAGAAACTGGCAGTCTTACACTGTGACAATGCCAGCGATGTTTCTTGGCACCTCCTGATGGATGTGCCTTTTTTCTCTAGTGTTTTGAGAAAAGTCTCATCAC
Organism: Antrozous pallidus; assembly: GCA_027563665.1. Classification (NCBI taxonomy): domain Eukaryota; kingdom Metazoa; phylum Chordata; class Mammalia; order Chiroptera; family Vespertilionidae; genus Antrozous; species Antrozous pallidus. The sequence continues at coordinate 115,805,134 of CM050514.1, forward strand.
CAAATTTTCCCCCCAGGGACATAGAAGCAAACTAAAATAATTTTTACCAGAGCCCTTGCTATGATAAGGAGAGCAGCAACATTTTTGGTTTAATATTTATTGAGCACCTCTGTGCCAGGTAGAGTTCTAAGAGCTGAGGAGAGATCACTGCACAAGGCAGTCCAAAATCATGGTCCTTGTGGAGTTTACATTCTACTATAGGAAAGACTAACAATAAGAAAGTGGGTAAGTAAAACATATAGCTTATCAGGTAGTGATAAGTGTGGCTAAAATAAATCAGGAAAGGACAACTATGAGTGCTAGAGAATAAAGATGAGGATATTATTTTTTAAAGGGTGGTCAGGGAAGACCTTCCTGAGAAGGTGACATTTGAGCAAAGATCTGAAGGAAGTGGAGGGTGTCAACCAGGCAGAGAATTTGAGAAAAAGCATTACAGGCAAGGAGAACAGCAAGTGTCCCCAAGCCCTGAGGTAGAGGGAGCCATAACAAGGAGACCACTGGGGCTGGAGCCAGGTGAGGGAGGGGAAGAATAGTAATATCTGAAATTAGTTTTGAGTAGAACAATGACTTGATATGTTAAAAGGTGTTGTGGCTGCGGTGTTGTGAATAGGTTGTAAAGGTATGTGTGAAAGAAAAGAGGTGAATTGTGAAGCCATTTCAATAATCCAGCCTTACCACGAATGATAGCTAATCAGACCATGATGGCAGTAGCAGAGATGGTGAGATACAGCTGGATCCTGTATGTATTTTGAACACAGAGCCAAGTATGTGGTGACAGATCAGATTGAGTGAAGAAGAGAGGATCAAAGATGACTATGTAGTTTGGGACCCGAGCAACTGGAAAAATGCAGTTGTCATTAGCTGAAATGAGCAAAGCAGTGAATTAAGTAGGTTTGAGAGGGGGAAGATGAGGTGGTCAATTTTAGGCACCCCACATATTGAGGTAACCTATTAGAAATCCAAGTGGATATGCCAATTAAGCAGTTGGATACACAAATATGAAGCTTGGGGAAGAGGTCTGCGATGGAGTATTTAAATGGTACTTAAAGCCATAAAACACTATGGAAATGAGTATGTGTAGAAAAGAAGTCTGTGTCTGAAGACTAAATCCTAGGCAGTACAATAAATTGAGTTTTGGGAAATGAGGGAGCTGAGAAGTGACCAGTGAGTAGAAAGAAAAACCAGGAGCTTATCCCGGAAGTCCAGTTTCTAGTTGAAGAGGAAGTGATCAATTGAGTGAAACACTACCTACTGAGTAAGTAATATGAGAGACCAGAGCACTGGCTACTGGATTTAGCAATGTGAAGGTCACCAATGACTTTGAAAAAGGGAGCTATAGTGTTGGGATAGACATGAGGGTATAACTGGAGTGGGTTTATGAAAGATTGGGAAGAGAGGAATTGGAGGCAGAGGAAAATAACTTTTTTGGAGAATTTTGCTATAAAGGAGAGCAGAGAAAGGGGACCATAGCTGAAGGAAAAATGGGAGTCCAGAGGAAATTTTTAATGAGAAAAATTATAGCATGTCTGTATACTGATGGCAATGTTTTTGTTATGGGTAGGGCAGGGATGTGGGGATTGACAACCTGAGAGAGAGAGGGAGATGATAGATGATAGATGATAGATAGATAGATAGATAGATAGATAGATAGATAGATAGATAATAGATAGATAGATAGATAATAGATAGATAGATAATAGATAGATAGATAGATAATAGATAGATAATAGATAGATAGATAGATAGATAGATAGATAGATAGATAGATAGATAATAGATAGATAGATAGATAGATAGATAGATAGATAGATAGATAGATAGATAGATAGATAGATAGATAGATAGATAGATAATTACTACCCTTGAGTAAGTGTGCAGAAATGGAGGAGTTGGCCTTAGACAGCAGTGTGGGCAGTTCAGTCCTATTTATAGAAGGGAAGACAGAGCACATGGGAAAAGAGGCAGTGGAAACTTCTGATTGCTTCTGCTTTTTTCAATGAAAGAGAAAGCTTATCAGCAGAGAGAGCAAGAAGATAGGGAGAGGATGTTAGAGATTTGGAAAGAGAAGAGAAGATATGAAACAGTTACCTAAGAAAGTTGTATGGCAAATGATCTAGATAAATTTGATAGGATTGCTAGTACACACTGAGGTCCCCCTTGAGGTCATGAATTCATGGTGAGACTGGGAAGCACTGTTGAGTGTTCAAGTTCGGCTGCAGAGGTAGTGAGGAAGCTGGAATAAACCTGAGACTTTGCCAGGCAAGTATCATGAAGAGAGAAGGGTGAAGGAGTAATGAATATAAGTAATAGAGTGATTATAATGATAGACTGTGGGACTTAATCTGAATAAGGACGTGAGAGAATGTGAGGAAGAGCAAAAAAGAGGATTGGGTTTGCAGATTGTCGCAGTGTGGTTTTGGTCAGCAGAGAGAAAAAGAACTGGAAAGAAAAAGTTCAGTGATTAAGAAGTGAGATCTTCAAACTTGAGATTAACATGTTTTATGAATTGATGAAGACAAAGTTTAAAGGTAAGTTATAGCAACCTTTTTGTTGTGTCCTCAAAATTCATATGTTGAAACCTTAATCCCCATAACCTCAGAATGTGACTATATTTGGAGATAGGGCCTTTAAAGGAGTGATTAAGTTAAGATGAGCCTGTTAGGGTGGGATCTAATCCAACCTGACTGGTGTCCTTATAAGAAGAAATTTGAAAATAGAGAGCTACTGGGGATGCAGGTGTACAGAGGAAAAACCATAGGAGGACACAACAAAAAGGTCTCTACCTGCAAGCCAATGAGAGAAATCTCAAGAGAAACCAAACCTGCTGAGATCTTGATTTTGTTTTTATATCTTCCATTACTGTGAGAAATAAATTTCTGTTGCTTCAGTGACCTAATCTAGTATTAGTTATGGCAGTCCTAACACACTGATATAAGGTGTAATCATGGGCATGACTGGCTGAGTGACATAGGCTGGATGCAAGAGGATTGGAGGAAAAGAACTGACAGAGCTGGGTATTGGAATGAGTATTAAAACCAACAATTATGACAATGGTAGTTTTGGAGATAATGGCTACACTAGAGAGCCAGATGCTGAACTTTTCAAGGAGTAAAAGAAAGTAACTTCGAGATGGGATGAACGTGAACTGAGGGTGGGAGATGACAGCAATATAATCCAGTAGTGAAATTTATATTTTCTTCTGCCAATACTCAGCTATCTCCTATCTCATCAACTTTTAAGCAAAGCTATTCACAAAACTGAAAATGTTTGATTTGGCTTTCAGGTTTTCTCACCTTAAAATTTCTTGTCATAGTAATTCTAACAGGTCTGACATGAGGAGAAAGGGAGAAAAGAGATTGATCTCTGAAGAGGATAATTGGCTACCAAGAAACCCAGAAGCAATGTGTTTTACTAAACATATTTGCAAGCTTCTGGGAGGGTGTAATTGAGATTTCATGGAATTTTTATTGCTAATAGTTTGTTCTTTGGAGGGAAGTAACTAAGAATACCTTTTGTTAAAGTTCATGTGGAGGAAATCACTGAGCATTTTCCTTTCTGTATTAATGATTAATGTATTAAATTGTAGCTTCCACGAATTTTCAGTATCAGTGAGGTGAGCTGTCACTGCCAATCACACCTCCCTCAAACTAACTATGATAAATTGATACCTTTTTGTGCTGGAAGCTTTAAGATACATTGAAAACAAACAAAAAGTATTCTCACATGACATGAAGGTGAGGGCATTATTAACCTCATTTTGAGTGTGGGGAGAAAATGGATCCAAGAAAAAAATTTAAAACTTGCCCAGGAACTAGAAGTTAAGTCCAAGACTTTCATATTCTTTGGACTCTTCCACTATGTTCACAACTGTCTGATATACTTTTATGTATGAACCCTCTCTTCTTCATTGCAAATATTTATTAAGTGTGGGTATTATGATTCCTACAGTATTATTTTAAAGTCACACTAGTTTTGGTGGGAAAGATATATAGTTGGCTGTTAGCTGGGTAGTTTACTGATGTCTTCTGTGAAGACAGGGTTGGGGAAGAGCAACATGCATGGCTAGTATTCCCCAGTCTTGATCACACTCTAGAAGATGTCTCTGGTGATGTTTTCATGTCATAGGCAGTTATAAAGGCCTGTCATTTGGAAGACTGTTTAGTAACGGTGATAGAAGAGAATAAAGAGGAGATGACAAGCTGGAAACTTGATTTTAAAGTGACTGTGGAAAGGAAGATTAAGCAAATTCCTTGTCTTTGGTTACCCCATTAACAAAAATATCTAATGAATTCTTCTGGGGCAACGAAAAATTTTGCTTAATTTCATTCCTAAGAAACTCTTTTTTAATATGCCTGCTTAAAAAAAAAACAACTATACTCATTAAAAGCATTTCTGAAGTCATTTGTTTCCAGTAAATTCCCAATTTTCTTGCCAAGGACTTCTTACTAAACCAGGATTGTTTTTGCTTGTCCTCCAAGGACCGGGAAGTCACTGGGTTTACGCTCATTGGCTGTCTCTGGCCTTGACGTCCTGTTCTCTCCGGCAGAGTGGAGGAAACCCGCAGGATGCCTGCTGTGAGCAGACAAGGTGGCTCAGGAGGAAATACTCCACTTAAAATAGTCTTGGTGTGCAGTCTCTGAGTCACTTTAAAATTAGAGTTAAAATATGATCCTGAAATTAATCAACAGCTGATGGGAAGTGGAGAAGAAGGAAGTATCTGAAAGAAATATATCAAAAAGTTTGCCACAAAGACAAGTTTGAATGCAGCAAAAGCTAACATTCAGAGAGAAATTTCACCTAAGAAGTTCAGTAGGTGAACTGTGATTTACTCCACTGACCATAGGCATAAAGTGGTGGTCATGGTTCAATCTAGATACCCACTGGGAGTGCATATTTCCTTCAAAACACATTAGAAAAGCAACAGTAGAACAGCTGTGTAAACAGAAATGAACCTTTGTTTTTTGTTTTTATAATTCTTTCTCTAGAATTATCTGGCCTCAAATGTCTATAGTGCCTCTAGACTTTAGGTCCATCTCCAACTTAGGTAAATATCTAGCATTTTGCTTACTAAGAGAAGGGAAGGAGCATACAACTCATATTCAAAGCTCCTCAACAATAGTCCATATTAGGAATAGACTTGTCTTGCCTGCCTTTTGGTCCCTTCTTCCTGGTTCCAAGTGCTTCAGAGTCCATTTATTTATTCCAACTCTTCACAGTGAAGGACCAAGAAGCTGCATTCCATCATTGATTCTTTAAATGTGTTTTGAACAGTTATTACCAAGCAGGGAGGCAAATGAGCCATTTCTTGCCCCCAAGATGCTATGCTTAAAGTCTAGTTGGAGAAATAGAAAAGTTCAGCCAAGAGTTTGTAATACAAAATGTTGAATCTTCAATAGATTTAAGCATAGGCTTCGGGAAAGTACAGCAGTCACAAGAACCTTGAATGAAGATTTACGGGAGATTCCTTGGAAAGGCAAGGACAGAACTAGTCATGGCAACTAGCTGGGCAAACTGAGATTCAAGCAGTTAATGTTTATGATACATAAGTGCAATGTATGACACTTGATTGTTTGGAAAACAATGCATTGAAATACATTTGGGGGACAATTAGAAAAACATGAAAATAGACAGTATTGGAAGGTTGTTTTCAATTTATTTTGAGTGTAATAATGGTATAGTTATGAAGGAGGTTGTTCTAATTTTTAGAAGATATATATACCTGAAATGCATTTAGCAAATGGTTTAACAAATATCTGAAATCTGAAATGATTTAGCAGGAGGAGGAGGAGATGGGGAGGGAGAAGTATGGATATATGGTAGATTGATAAATGAAGCAAATGTGACAATATGTTAACAATTTCACTATTTTTCTACTTTCCCGAATTTTTTAACCTTTTCTTTAAAAATAGTTGAAAAAGAGGCTGGCTGGCATGGCTCAGTAGTTGAGCATCATTGTATGAACCAGGGGGGTCATATTTTGATTCCAGGTCAGGGCATATCCCCAGGTTATAGGCTCGGTGTGGGGCATACAGGAGGCAGCCAATTAATTATTTTCCCCCATCATTGATATTTCTATCTCTCCTTTTCTCTCTGGGAAAAAAAAAGTAGTTGAAAAGATTATTTGGTAGACATTTAGTTGCATATTTGCCAGCACTACCCAACATTCAGAGGGTGATTTCATTTTGGGAATTCAAAGTAGAAAATAAATATTCTGCCCAAACAACTGCATCGGGCTGCACAGAGAACTGAGTTGGGAAATAGTGCCCACTCTGCGGCTTGGGACCAGTCAAGCTGGCTGCGTCTGGCTGCAAAATGGGATACAAGGAATGTGATTGGCAGGATGGCTGAGGAAGGAGCTCAGAGCTCAAAAGGTCCTTGGTATGTCATGCCAAAGAGTTTGGACTTTATCCTGAGGAAGTCAGAGCCACTTTAAAGTGGATAGCATTTTGATATCACCTCATACCTATCAGAATGGCTATCATCAATAAATCAACAAACAAGTGTTAAAGAGGATGTGGAAAAAAGGAAACCCTCATACACTCTTGGTGGAAATGTAGACTGGTGCAATCGCTGTGGAATACAGTATGGAGGTTCCTCAAAAATTAAAAATGGAACTGCTTTATGGCTCAGAGATTCCACTTCTGGGAATTTATCCAAAGAAACCCAAAAGATTAATTTTAAAGACTACTCCTATATTCATTGCAACATTATTTATAATAGCCGAGATTTGGATACTTAGAAGCAGCCCAAAAGTCTATTAATAGATGAACGGATAAAAAACGCTGTGGTACATTTACACAACAGAATACTGCTGGGCCATAAAAAAAAGAAAGAATATCATGTCCTTTGTGACAGCATGGATGGACCTGGAGAATATTATGCTAAGCAAAATAAGCCAGTCAGAGAGAGACAAGTATCATATGACTTCACTCATATGTAAAATCTAATGAACAAAATGAACTAACAAGAAAAATAGAGACATATTTAGATAGAGCAGGGTGAGAGCTATTGGGAGGGTGTTGGGAGGCTGTATGGAGAGGGTAAAGGGCCAGAGTGAAAAAGAAAAAAAGAAAAAAACTCATGGACACTGACTGTAGAGAGCATCTGAGAAGGCACATGAGCATTTCTTTAATTATTTTCAGTTGAATCCAGTGGCATTGGCAGAAGGATGTCCTGAAAATACACCTTGCCAGAGGCAGGAATGTTGTCAGCCTGACCTTCAGCCCAGGCACCAGGGGTGGATTTCGTTGTCTAAATCCAGCCAAGCACCAGGAATGAATATGACTTGGCCACCAACCCAAGAATGCACATAATCTCCTTTGTCTTGATCTTTAGTAAAATATCCTGGGTTTTTCTGTATAAAATAAAAGCACAATATTGGCTCTGGGTCCCTGACTCTCCATCAGAAGATAGTGGTCCACCCAGTCCCAGCTTTCCCTACTGTATTTGTGTCTGTCTTTTTCATTTTCTCAATCCCCCGCCACCCTGCTCCCTAGCCACGCTGGATGTAGAGAAGAGAAAAATATTTATATCTGGCACCTGAATCCAGGGACCTGAATACTGAGGCACTATCAAAAGTCAGGTGAGGGGCATGCTTCAAGAGTGCGTGCACAAGAAATTCAAGAAGTAAGGTAAGAAGCATAAGGTAAGAACTGGGTGTAAAACATGGGATATTCAGGGACGCAGGAAAGAGTCCAGTACTCTCAAATGTTTAAAGCTATAATTAAAGCTAGAGGATGTTTTTTTAAGCAGTCAGACTCTTGATTTCTTAAGTTTTGCTAATGAACTTTCCCTTGGTTTCCTGAAGAGGGAACCATCAACTTTCAAATGTGGGAAAAGGTCAGAAAGCAGTTGCTTTATTGATATACAGCAAAAGGTCCAGAGAAGATTCCCACTCCTACATGGTCTTTATTTTTTATCTTTATTGTTCAGTTTATTAATTACTTTGTTCCCTTTTTTCCCCCTAAAGCTCCCCTCCACCTGGTACCCATCCCACCCTAGCCCTCACTCCCCCCCACCACTGTCCTCTCCCATAGTTGCATGATTTTTGTCCAGTCTCTTGCTGCACTTCCCACACCCCTTTTCTCCCCAAGAACTGTCAGTCCATTCCCTCTCTATGTCCATGATTCTGTTACATTCACCAGTTTATCCTGTTCATGAGCTTATTAATTCACTTGATTTTTAGATTCATTTGTTGAGAGATGTGTATTTGTTGTTCATAATTTACACTTTTATCTTTTTCTTCTTCCTCTTCTTAAAGAATATCTTTCAGCATTTCATATAATATTGATTTGGTGGTAATGAACTCCTATAGCTTTTTCTTATCTGTGAAGCACTTTATCTGTCCTTCAATTCTGAATGATAGCTTTGCTGGATAGAGTAATCTTGGTTGTAGGTTCTTGCTATTAATCACTTTGAATATTTCTTGCCACTCCCGTCTGGCCTGCATCGTTTCTGTTGAGAAATCCGCTGACAATCATATGGGTGCTCCCTTATAGGTAACTAACTAATTTTCTCTTGCTGCTTTTAATATTCTACCTTTGTCTTTTGCTCTTGGTATTTTAATTATGATGTGCCCTGGTGTGGTCCTCTCAGGGTTCCTATATATTGGGGTTCGGTGCGCTTCTTGGACTCCTAAGTCAATTTCTTTCACCAGGTGTGGGAAGTTTTCGGTCACTATTTCTTCAAATAGGTTTTCTTTGTCTTGCTCTCTCTCTTTTTCTGGCACCCCTATAATTCGTATGTTGGTATGCTTGAGGTTGTCCCAGAGGCCTCTTACACTACCTTCAATTGTTTGGATTCTTTTGATTTCTTGCTTTTTCAGCTGAGTGGATTTTAACTCTTTGTATTTCAAATCTTTAACTTGGTTCTTGGGGTAACTCTAGAGTACTTTTAGGTCTTTGTATAATATTTTTTATTTCAGTCAGTGTATGCTTAATTTCTGGTTGGTCTTTTTCATATCCGGTTGGTCTCGTTCATTTTCTTGTAGGTCTCGTTCATTTCCTTGTAGGTCTCATTCATTTCCTCGCAGGTCTTGTTCATTTCCTTGCAGGTCTTGTTCAATTCCTCGTAGGTCTTGTTCATTTCCTCATAGGTCTTGTTTATTTCCTTATAGGTCTTGGCCTTTTCTAGGAGCCTCTTGAATAGCCCTATAACTGTGGTTTTGAATTCCATGTCCAGTCGTTTTTTTTTCTCCATTTCTTTCACATCTGATTTCTTTCCATGTCTCTGCATGATGGCTGCTTTCCTGAGTTGGTCAATTAGCTTTGTGTGGTAGATGTCCTACAAGGGACAGTGGCTCAGCCTCCCCAGTTACCTGAGGTGGATATGGGTTGCACAGTCTTATTTAAGTTAAGCCCAGGTTAATCGTTGTTAGCACTTGGAGGGGCTGACCTCCAGGCCAGTTGTCTGTGATGTTCAGCTGTGCTCAGGTTGGATGGGTGGTGTCTCCGGGCCAAGCAGACAGTGTCAGCTCCACCCTATGCGGCCCCAGGGTCTCTGAGAGAGAGCCGCTGCCGAACTCCACCAGCTGCCAGAGAATTCAGACTCTCCCCAAATAAGTCTGCACACCCAACGTCTCACCCAGGATCGCAAAACAATGCAGTCTGATGGTTTTCCAAATGAGAGAGCCAGTCACGAGCGCTCTCTGTGATGTCGTGCAGCTGCACTGTTCCCAAGTTCACGTGCACTCCGCACAAGCTCGCCCTCTCCACAAGCTGGCAGGCCCCTGCAGCACCCGAGCTTCGGCGTGCCCTCCCACTGTCCAGTTTTTACCCCGTGTGATAGTGGGTTCCCTGGACTTTGCCCAGAGCTGGAGAATCAGTCCAGTGGGACGTCTTTGTCTCCCCCATTCAAGAAAACTGGCCGGTTTTCAGCCACCCGCCCTCTCCGCTGGTGCGCACTCCAAACCTCTGACTCTGGGTGAATCTTCAATACTGTCCTCAGCCGCTCCTCTGAGTCACAGTGTCTTATCTTCACTTTTATTTGTGGAATTTAAAAAAATATATATATTTTATTGATTTTTTACAGAGCGGAAGGGAGAGGGATAGAAAGTCAGAAACATCGATGAGAGAGAGTCATCGATCAGCTGTCTCTTACACGTCCCCTACTGGTGATGTGCCCACAGCCAAGGTACATGCCCTTGCCAGAATCAAAACTGGGACTCTTCAGTCCGCAGTCCGCCGCTCTATCCACTGAGCCAAACCAGTCTCAGCTATTTGTGGAATTTTGACTCAGCCAGCTTTCCAATGATTCTGGATGGTGTTTGTTCTTTCGTTAAGTTGTAGTTTTGAAATTGCTGTGTATGGCGGCAAGATAGGTGTTTACCTATGCACCATCTTGGTTTTCTCCCCCTACATGGTCTTTAATTCCTGATTGCCTTGATTCAGCACAGAAGAGTTTAAGAATGTCTAAGTAGGGTGAAGCCATAGCTTTACAGCCTACAGTGAAGGGGTGCAAATCTCTAAAAATTACACTTCCCCCCTCTGCACCACCTCCATCTCTGCCTGTCACTCCTGCGACCACTATCAAGAGCCCACCTAATAAATATTTTCCTCATCATTATGAGCAGGAGCTACATTTTAAGGCAGCATGGGACAAGCATCACTGTGAATGGGATGACTCAGATGATAAGAAAGGTTTTGCTTGCAGCTCCTCTACCTTTATGGGTGGATGCAGACACTTGGCTGAAATGAAAGCAACTTCATATTTCATTTTGCTGTAGGCTCAAACTACTTGTACTGGGCTTAACCAAGTAGAAAGGATTAAAGAAATTTCTCAGCAACTGCCAATAATTTTTTTATCTTAAAAAATCTTTTTCTTGGGAGGAATCAAGATGGCGGCATAGGTAAACACCTATACTGCTGTCCCGCACAACAATTTCACAGCTACAACTAAAAGACAAAACAGACATCATCCAGAAACACTGGAAAGCTGGCTCAGTGGAAATTCCACAAATAGAAGAAAAGGTGAAAGGACACCGTGCCTCAGAGGAGTTGTGAAGGGCAGAGTTGTAGAGACTTGTGAAGAAAGAAGTGTGGAGCCACATACGAGCAGAAAGGATGGGCAGCTGAATACCCAGCTTGTTTTCTTAAACAAGGAAGGAGACAAAGGCATCCCACTACACTGATTCCCCAGTTCCAGGCGAGCCTCGGGGAACCCAGACTCATAAGGGGTGAAACTAGACCATAAGGAGGAAACACACTGAGATTTGGGAGCTGCATAGGTGCACGAGCTCACAGAGAGGACACATAAACTTCAGAACTGCAGAGGTGCATGAGCTCACAGAGAGGATGCATGGCTGGCTCTCTCATTTGGGAGGGACAAAAATAAAAACAACAACCGGACTGCATTGTTTTCCAGCTCTGTGTGAGACTTGGGGTGTGCAGACTCATTTGGGGAGAAACTGAACTGTCTGGCAGCGGGCAGAGCTCCGGGCAGCTTTCTCTCTGAGGTGTGTGCAGCTGTTTCCTCAGGGCACAGAGACCTGAACACCGCTTAGGGTGAGGCTGACAGGAAACAAAGGTTGTCTGCCAGCCCAGAGACTCGGCCCCATCCAAGCTGAGCTCAGAGGCTCTCACAGTATAAACACAGCTGATTCTCACAGCCAATTGGCCTAGAGGTCAAACCCTCCCAGTGATATGAACAACAATCTAGGCTTAACTACAACAAGAATCTGCAACCCATAAAGGGGTGCACAAGAGTATCCACCTCAGGTAACTAGGGAGGCTGATCCACTGTCCACTAGGGGACATCTACTATACAAAGCTAATTGACCAACTCAGGGAAGCAGCCAAAATGCAGAGACAAGGAAATAAAACACATTTAAAAGAAATGGAGGGGGGAAAAAGACTGGACATAGATTTCAAAACCACAGTTATAAGGTTTTTCAAGAGGCTCCTGGAAAAGGTGGATAAATTTAATGAGATCCTAGAGGATATGAGCAAGACTCTCAAGGATATGAAAAAGGACCAACTAGAAATTAAGCATACACTGACTGAAATAAAAAATATTATGCAGAGACCTAAAAGCAGTTTAGAGGACTGCAAGAATCAAGTCAAAGATTTGAAATACAAAGAAGCAAAATCCACTCAGCTGGAAAAGCAAGAAGCAAAAAGAGTCCAAAAAATTGAAAATAGTGTAAGGAGCCTCTGGGACAACCTCAAGCATACAACATCCGAATTATGGGGGTGCCAGAAAAAGAGAGAGAGCAAGATACCGAAAACCTATTTGAAGAAATAGTGACCAAAAACTTTCCCCACCTGCTGAAAGAAATAGACATAAGAGTCCAGGAAGTGCATAGAACCCCAAACAAAAGGAATAAAGAGGACCACATCAAAACACATCATAATTAAAATGCCAAGAGCAAAAGACAAAGAGAGACTATTAAAAGCAGCAAGAGAAAAACAATTCGTTAACTACAAGGGAGCACCCATATGATTGTCAGCGGATTTCTCAACAGAAACCATGCAGGCCAGATGGGAGTGGCCAGAAACATTCAAAGTGATGAATAGCAAGAATCTACAATCAAGATTACTCTACCCAGCAAAGCTATCATTCAGAATTGAAGGTCATATAAAGTGCTTTGCAGATAAGAAAAAGCTAAAGGAGTTCATCACCACCAAGCCAGTATTATATGAAATGCTGAAAGCTATTCTTTAAGAAGAGGAAGAAGAAGAAAAAGGTAAGATAAAAATTATTAACAACAAATACCATCTATCAACAAGTGAATCTAAAAATCAAGTGAATTAAAAATCTGATGAACAGAATAAACTAGTGAATGTAACAGAATCATGGGCATAGAGAGGGAATAGACTGACAATTCTTGGGGGTATAGGGGTGTGGGAGGTGCAGGAAAAGACTGGACAAAAATCATACACCTATGGATGAGGACAGTGTGGGGGAGGTGAGGGCAGCGGGTGGGCTGGTACCAGTTGGAGGGAAACTATAGAGTGGGGAAGGGGAACATTGTAATTAATAATATGAACAACAAAGATTTATTAAATTAAAGAAAAAGTATCCCCAGGTGAGGATTAATAAACAAAACTACTGGGGGATTATAAAGTAATCATAAATTATCTGATGTAGTTCTTTAATAGTTTCTTAGTTAGGTCATAATTTTGAAATCTCCATAGTGTAAGTGTTATGCTCTAAAACATCATTGTACAATGCTGATTGAAATGCCTTTAAATGTTTATAGAATTGAACATCAGCAGCAGAAACACTACTAATTTACAGTTCTGGATTTTATTTGAAATTTTGATTTCTCTCGTCTAACTCCCTTTTCAAACCAATTAATTTGAGATGATGACTTAAAATGTTCTCCATTTTCCATGTGTGAGTCACTGGTGCAGTAGATTGTTAATCTTAAATTGGGGGTTTATTAGAGATTCAATATGGGAGTTGGAACCATATATCTTATTGAGAGTGCATGGTATTTTTCCCAAGCAAATTGTAATCTGCTTAGAGGTTTGGGCTTAAAGAAAATCTGAGACTTGCTTAGTTGGTATGTCATAGACATTCATAAGTTGAGTAAGTTACTTAATATAGCATAGTTTCTACTAGAATAGACTTGATTTCTCCTTTCCAATAGCTTGGAAGATGAAGAAAATTTGGTAGATGGGGTGTAGGTGGGGAAGATGTTTTAGGTATCAAAGAAACCACCTGCATAATACTTAGTCACTGGGGGGAAGGATGAGCATGATGAGAATGTAGGCAAGATTAGGGGATAAAATGGGAGGATATCTACCACTCAAACATTGACAGGAAAACTTAAAAATTGGTGCAGTTAAGGTTGAAATTACACACACACTTGACATAAGTTGCATTGTGGGATGTTCAGAGTCTGGTCTAGTCCTACATTTTACAGATGAGAAAACATTTGAAGGTATTTGGCTGGCAAAGGCCACATAAATGGTGGCAGAATAGGACTTGTAATAATTTGTTTAGTTTATACCGAGTAGCATATAGTCCATTAAAAGTTTTTTTTCAAAGTTTACTTAACAATGTTGCTTAGCCTCTCTGACCCATTTTGTTGGGAGAACCGATATCAACATTATTGTGCTAGATGCTACTGAGGAGACAGATATCAAATAACCTCAACATATGTCTACCAAACCATGTAGGAGGCCCAGAGTTATTAGGCTGAAGTGCTGAGCTCATAGCAAGAGCCTAAAACTCAGCAAGTCTATTTGGGACTGAATTGGAAAAAAAGACTCTGTATTCAGAATGACAATTGAGACTTGAAGCTATTCTGAGCTCTTTGCATATTTGTGTCATGAATTTCTAAATTGATACCTTATTTCAGATCTCATTGATACTGAAATTTAAACTTGCCAGTGAGATACCTGTGTGTTTTTTTTTTTGTGTGGGTTTTTTTGTGTGTATGAATCAGAAGGTACCACAACTGATTTTTAAAGACTGGAAAAGCATTTTTAGGCTACAAATAAAAGTGGAGGTTTCTTTTTTTTATCTTTATTGTTCAGTTTATTAATTACATTGTTTCCCCTTTTGTATCCCCCTATATCTCCCCTCCACCCTGTACCTATCCCACCCTCCATCCTCACCTCCCCCTTCCCAATGTCCTCTCGCATTGTTGCAAGATTTTTGTCCAATCTCTTGCTGTACTTCCCACAACCCTTTTCTCCCCAAGAATTGTCAGTCCATTCCCTCTCTATGTCCATGTTTCTGTTAATTCACCAGTTTATCTTGTTCATCAGCCTATCAATTCACTTGATTTTTATGTTCATTTGTTGATAGATGTGTATTTGTTGTTCATAATTTATATTTTTACCTTTTTCTTCCTCCTCTTCTTAAAGAACATCTTTCAGCATTTCATATAATGTTGGTTTGGTGGTGATGAACTCCTTTAGCTTTTTCTTATCTGCAAAGCACTTTATCTGACCTTCAATTCTGAATGATAGCTTTGCTGGATAGAGTAATCTTGGTTGTAGATTCTTGTTATTCATCACTTTGAATATTTCTTGGCACTCCCGTCTGGCCTGCATGGTTTCTGTTGAGAAATCCGCTGACAATCATATGGGTGCTCCCTTATAGATAACTAACTGTTTTTCTCTTGCTGCTTTTAATATTCTCTCTTTATCTTTTGCTCTTGGCATTTTAGTTATGATATGTCTTGGTGTGATCCTCTTTAGATTTCTATATTTTGGGGTTCTGTGTACTTCTTGGGCTTTTAAGTCAGTTTCTTTCACCAGGTGGGGGAAGTTTTCAGTCACTATTTCTTCAAGTAGGTTTTCATTAACTTGCTCTCTCTCTTTTTCTGGCACCACAATAATTCGGATGTTGGCATGCTTGAGGTTGTCCCAGAGGCCCCTTACACTATCTTCAATTATCTGAATTCTTTTTGTTTCTTGTTTTTGCAGCCGAGTGGATTTTGCTTCTTTGTATTTCAAATCTTTGACTTGGTTTTTGTGGCCCTCTGGACTGCTTTTAGGACTTTGTGTAATATTTTTTATTTCAGTCAGTGTTTGCTTGATTTCTGGTTGGTCCTTTTTCATATCCCTGAGGGTCTGGTTCATATCCTCAGAGGTCTTGTTCATTTCATTGAGGGTCTCATTCATTTCCTTGTAAGTCTCATTCATTTCCTGGTTGGTCTTGTTTATTTCCTCATAATTCTCATTAAGTTCATCGGCCTTTTCTAGGAGCCTCTTGAAAAGCCTTATAACCGTGGTTTTGAACTCTATGTCTTGTCGTCTTTTCTCCTCCATTTCTTTCACACCTGATTTCTTTCCATATCTCTGCATGGTGGCTGCTTTATGTGGTAGTTATCCTCTAAGGGTCAGTGGCACAGCCTCCCCAGTTATTTGAGATGGGTACTCTTACTGCAATCCTTTATGGGTTGTACAGTATTTTTGAATTTAAGCCCAGCTTGTTGTTGTTAGCCCTAGGAGGATTTGACCTCCAGGCCAATTGGCTGTGAAGGGAGACTGTGTTCAGGTTGGATGGGCAGAGTCTCTGAGCTGAGCAGGCAGCCTCAGTGTCAGCTGTGTCCTATGTGGCTCTCGCGGGTCTCTGTTGGATGGGGATGGCTACAGACACCTCCAAGAGAAAGCCGCTAGTCTCTTCCCCTTGCCCGACAACTCTGCCTCTCCCCAAATGAGACTGCACACCCAAAGTCTAGCCCAGGGTTATAAAATAGATGGTTTCCAGGACCAGGAGACGAGTTTCCAGGGGGCAAGTCATGCGTTTGTGCGACACTTGAGTGTAAACTTCTTTTCCCCGCCTCCGGGTTTCCCGGCAGACTAGGAGACCTCTGCCACGCCCCGCTTCCAGGGTGTGTCTCCCGGACCTCGGACCTCGCCTGGCACTGGGGAATCTGTGTAGTGGGACGTCTCCGCCCTCCCCGTTGGCAAAATCCAGCCTGGGTTGCTGCTCCAGCCCTACAGCCCACGCACTCGACCAGGAGGGCCCCTAACCTGTTTCTGTCTTCAAGGCTGCACTCCCGCTGCTCCTCTGAGTCTCAGTGTCCCACCTTTACTCTTATTTGTGGAGTTTTCATTCAACCAGCTTTCTGGCGATTCTGGGTGATGTCTGTTCTGCTGTTATGTTGTAGTTCTTAAATCGTTGCACAGGGGAGAACAATAGGTGTTTACCTATGCCGCCATCTTGGTTCTCCTCTCAAAAGTGAGGTTTCTAATGATGTTATGAAATACAATTCCTGGCATGTGGCAAATGCTCAAACACTTGTTGAATAAAGTTATATGGATCAGAAAAAAATACCTTTTTCTTTCCCTCCGAGGCCATCAGAAACTCTTAGCTATTTAAATTTCTTTCTATGTGTCTGTATTGTAACTTTAATTTGCTTTTCTCTGCTTTATGATTTTATTGTGCTATGTTAAAATTTTAAGATTCTAAGATTAATTTTGAAAGTGTAAAATCTGTAAAAATTGTAACCCAGGGAAGTTTAAACAAAGGCCAGTTAATTCCAAGCGTTCCTGTGATGTATAAACCCATGCAGGCTAGCCCTGGGGACATGAACCATGTAAATGAATGAGCAGTACACCTGGCTGATAACACAGGTTCTAAGAAAATTCCCTTGACAGAAGGAAGTAACAACAACAAAGTGCCCCAGCCCATTGACTATTAAGTCTCATTTTCTGCCATGCTTTTACTTCTCAGTCTGTCATTTGAAATTTGGACAAATGAAACATTTTTCACAATTTAGGAGTGTGTCTGGGATTTCTGTACTCCTGAACAGATAAAGGCTAGATTAAGAGAAATGTCACACCCTGACCTATTTTGGGTGGCTTGAACTGAGCCCCCTATCTCTTCACAGGTGTTATAGAATAAATCCCCAGACTATTTTTCTTTAAAAGATGGCAAAAAAATGACATAAGGAAAACACATAAGTGGTACTTAGGCAACAAGGTTAGTGTTTACATAGTAATTGGTAGTTCTGGAATAATAATGGACTGTATTCCAAGGTTGCCTCACAGGTCCTGGGACACTCCTATTTTGTTTTGTTTTGTTTTTTAAATATATTTTATTGATTTTTTACAGAAAGGAAGGGAGAAGGAGAGAAAGTTAGAAACATTGATCAGCTGCCTCCTGCACACCCCCTACCGGGGATGTGCCCTCAACCAAGGTACATGCCCTTGATCAGAATCAAGCCTGGGACCCTTGAGTCCACAGGCTGACACTCCATCCACTGAGCCAAACCAGTTTCCATGACACCCCTGTTTTTATAAAGGAAAATAAAATAAAATAATACTTTAACATTAAAGCCACTGAAAGCCAATAAGTTATCTCTGTTGCAGAATTTCCCAAAGTAAATGCCTTGGGTAATAATAATTGGCTTTAAAATCTCAATGTTGTTAAGGCAAAATATACATAAGTAAAATGAAAGGAATATGGTAAAGCTTTTTCAGTGGTAAATATATATGAGTAAACATATTTTTCCAAAGTCTTTGGTAACTTAAAGACTTTGGAACATTGCTACATTAAATAATAAAAGTTATTAAATATCTAGGTATTTTAAAATGACAAGGTACTAAAATATCAATCTGAGATTGCCTCATGTGAAAGATATAGAAGATAGAATTGATTGTGTTTTGTTTGAAATATATCCTTAGAGATGTGAATATGTTGCTAACCTGAGAAATGCTAGGTGTTTGGCTTGTCGGCTAGAGTTTGAGGCTTCTGGGAGTTTGGAGTTCAGTTAGGCTCGAGAAATTATATGGTTGTGATGGCAGAGTACATGGAGTGTGGAGGTTCATCTTTGAGGGAAATAGTTCTTCTGTTTTCTCTGGAGAGATTGCTGGTTCAGAGTATATTGTGGGCCTTACGTGTATTGCATATGGTGGAATTTTAACCTAGAATATAGTATTTTGTTGGCCTAATTAGAGGATAAGGATTAATTCTGAGGTCTGAACCAAATTTTTTAATAGAACTTTTTATTTTTTTAAATATTTTAATCTTTATTGTTCAGTTTATTAATTACATTGTTCCCCTTTTATTCCCCCTATAGCTCCCCACCACCTAGTATTCATCCCACCCTCCGCCCTCATATCCCCCCTCCCCGAAACTGTCCTCTCCCATAGGTGCATGATTTTTGTCCAGTCTCTTGCTGCACCACCTCTCACATCCCTTTTCTCCCAAAGAATTGTCAGTCCATTCCCTCTCTATACCCATGATTCTGTTATATTCATCAGTTTATCCTGTTCATCAGATTTTTAATTCACTTGATTTTTATATTCATTTGTTGATAGATGAGTATTTGTTGTTCATAATTTTTATTTTTACCTTTTTCTTCTTCCTCTTCTTAAAGAATATCTTTCAGCATTTCATATAATATTGGTTTGGCAGTGATGAACTCCTTTAGCTTTTTCTTACCTGCGAAGCACTTTATCTGACCTACAATTCTGAATGATAGCTTTGCTGGATAGAGTAATGTTGGTTGTAGATTCTTGCTATTCATCACTTTGAATATTTCTTGCCACTCCCATCTGGCCTGCATGGTTTCTGTTGAGAAAGTATGGATGCTCCCTTGTAGTTAACTAATTGTTTTTCTCTTGCTGCTTTTAATATTCTCTCTTTATCTTTTGCTCTTGGCATTTTAATTATGATGTGTCTTGGTGTGGTCCTCTTTGGATTCCTATATTTTGGGGTTCTGTGTGCCTCTTGGACTTTTAAGTCAATTTCTTTCACCAGGTGGAGGAAGTTTTTGGTCACTATTTCTTCAAATAGGTTTTCATTATCTTGCTCTCTCTCTTTTTCTGGCATCCTTATATTTCAGATGTAGGTATGCTTGAGTTTGATCCAGAGGCCCCTTACAATATCTTCAATTTTTTTGAATTATTTTGGTTTCTTGCTTTTTCAGCTGAGTGGATTTTGCCTCTTTGTATTTCAAATCTTTGACTTGATTCTTGCAGTCCTCTGGACTGCTTTTAGGTCTTTGTATAATGTTTTTTATTTCAGTCAGTGTATGCTTAATTTCTATTTGGTTCTTTTCCATATCCTCATAGGGCTCATTCATTTCCTCATAGGTCTTATTCATTTCCTTGTAGGTCTCATTAAATTCATCGGCCTTTTCTAGGAGCCTCTTGAAAAACCTTATAACTGTGGTTTTGAACTCTATGTCCAGTCATTTTTTCCCCTCCATTTCTTTCACAACTGATATCTTTCTGTGTCTCTGCATGGTGGCTGCTTTCCTGAATTGGTTGATTAGCTTTGTGTGGTAGATGTCCTCTAAGGGACAGTGGCTCAGCCTCCCCAGTTACCTGAGGAGGATATGGGTTTCACAGTCTTGTTGAAGTTAAGGCTAGATTATTGTTGTTAACACTAGGAGGGTTTGACCTTCAGGCCAATTGGCTGTGAGGGTCAGCTGTCCTTTGTTTGGATGGGCGGAGTCTCCAGGCTGAGCAGGGAGTCTTGATTTCCCATCAGCTCCGCCCTCTGCAGCATCTGGGTCTCTGTGCCGGGTGGTAATGGCTGTAAGCACCTCTGAGAGAAAGCTGCTGCCAAGCTCTACCCACTGCCACACCATTCAGCCTCTCCCCAATGAGTCTGCACACCCAAAGTCTCACCCAGGCTCATAAAACAATGCAGCCTGGTGGTTTCCCAAATGAGAGAGCAAGTCACGAGTCCTCTCTGAGTGCTCATGCAGCTCTGCTGTTCCCAAGTTTACATGCACTTTCCACAGGCTCGCCCCTCTACAAGCTTGCAGACTCTTGTAGCACCCAAGTTTCAGCATGCTTCCCTACTGTCCATTTTCACCCTGTATGATTGTGGGTTCCCCGGGCTTTGCCCGAAACTGGGGAATCAGTGCAGTGGGACACCTTTGTCTCCCCCATTTGAGAAAACCAGCTGGGTTTGCAGCTGCCTGCCCTATCCACTGGTCCACGCGCATGGCTCCAAACCTCTGACTCTGCGTGTATCTTCAATGCTGCCCTCTGCCGCTTCTCTGAGTCACAGTGTCCTATTTTTACTTTTATTTGTGGAATTTTCACTCAGCCAGCTTTCTGGTGATTCTGGATTATGTTCATTCTGTCTTTACGTTGTAGTTTTGAAATTGCTGTGTTGGGCAGCAAGATAGGTGTTTACCTATACCGCCATCTTGATTCCTCCTGATGTTACTCTGATCCAAATTTTTAATGTTAAGACCAGTTTGAATTTAACTGATGGCTTCTAGAAATAATTATAAAAGGTATATAGTATAATCTTTGGGTTATGTATACTTGATAGTCTTTTCAATTTAAATTTTAAGGCTTTAACTGAGAGATAGCTTTGTGGCATTTCAGGGCCCTGAAATGATTCAAGGCTTTATTCTCTTCTCTTAAAAGAAATATTTTTTAACTAAATTAGGCCAATCTAATATACCTTAAATCAAATGGGAAGCTTTATCAAATAAAAATTAATTACTGTGTTCTGTTTAAATACACATAAACAATTGGTTCTAATAAAGTCCACAGTAAAATTTTCAAAAAGAATATTACTTAAAAGTAGATTTAAAAAGGAAAAAATTTGAAAATCTCTTCCACTACTATTTACAAAGTAAACTAAAAAGTTATTATTTGGGCATTAAAACTCATCATTAATGAGATACCATGAATAAAAAGAAAATTACTTTTACTTTAGATGTATGCATTGCAGTATTGGCCTGCATGTTTTTCTCCTGCTAGTTTTTCTGAAAAGCAACCAACTTGGTTGTTCTGTTTAAAAGTAAATGATTTTAAAAAGAAACTCCGTAAATGTGGCTTAGAGATTGTTCTAGAAAAAAAATACAGTGGGAAATGCCTTTTGAATACCTAGGAATGGTAGTAGATAGAAATATGAAAGGATTGCCTCAAGACTTTAAATGACTTTTAAAGGTTATTAGAGGACATTAATTAGTTAAAACATTATCTAAAAATCTCTATGGGAGAAATGACAAATTTATTCAATATACTTAGGAATCCTAAGAAAGTTTTTATTAAGTGTATGCAAACACTTAAAGAGTCAATTTTCTAATTTCATGACTCACATGTAACAATAGTTTGCAACCAGCTAAAAATATGTAAATGCCAAGCAGCTTGGGGCAATCTAGTAAATCCTGTCTTCCCTAAACCAAGGACACTTAAAAATCAGTGATTTAGATGTTGTCTTCCAAAGAGAGGGTAAATAGCTTATGCCAAAGTACTCAAAAAGACTGATAGCAGAAATCCAATTAATTTCATTTACTGTCCACATCCTAGGTCAAATAAAGTTCAGGGGAACTAATAGTGGAAGGTTATCAGAGACTTAACATTATCATAAAAGCTTGTCTGTTACCTGGAGATTACTCATCATGGAAGCACTAGAGGCCTGGTGCATGAAATTCGTGCAAGGGGGCGGGGGATGTCCCTCAGCCCAGCCTGCACCCTCTCCAATCTGGGACCCCTTGAAGGGTGTCAAACTGCCAGCTCCAAACTGCTCACCTGCCTGACTCTCTAATTGCCCCTAACTGCTTCTGCCTGCCAGCCTGATCACCCGCTAACCACTACACTGCCAGCCTAATAGATGTCTAACTGCTCCCCTGCCAGCCTGTTTGTCTCCAACTTCCCTCCTCTGCCGGCCTAGTCACCCCTAACTGCCCTCCCCTGTAGGCTTGATAGCCCCCAACTGCTCTCCCTTGCAGGTCTGGTCCCTCCCACTATCCTCCCGTGCTGGCCATCTTGTGGTGGCCATCTTGTGTCCACATGGGGGCAGGATCTTTGACCACATGGGGGCAGCCCTCTTGTGTGTTGGAGTGATGGTCAATTTGCAAATTACTCTTTTACTAGGGACCCAGTGGACGAAACTCGTGCACTGGGGGTGGGTGTTGCTTCAACCCAATCTGCACCCTCTCACATACTGGGAGCCCTCAGGGGATATCCAACTGATGGCTCACCCGCAGCCTGCCCAAGGCTTAAAGCCTCAGCACCCAGCCATCGCCCTGCTCAGCTCAGCTCAGCCCCGGCCGCCTGTGACCACCCGGCCCTGGGATTCCCTGCCGCCGCCACCACCACCACCACCACTGCTATTGCTGCCACTTCCCCTCACAGCGCCTGGGGACAGGGCGCTCACCACCACTGCCATTTCAACTCCTCCCCCGGGGCCCAGCATGCACCCCACTTGGCCCTGCCCTGCTCCCGATTGGCTGATAGCATAGTCAATCAGAAGGAAAGGTATAGTCAAATTTGCATGTTTCTCTTTTATTATATAGGATTAGATAGGATAGAGGACTGGTTCATGGGTGGGGGCCAGCTGGATTGCCCTGAAGAGTGTCCCAGATAAGGGTGGGGGTTCCCTTGGGGATAGGGGCAGCCTGGGTGAGGGGCCTATGGAGGTTTTCAGGCCGGTCACACCCCCCAGTGACGCAAGCGGAGGCCCTGGGATCTGGGATTAATTTATGTTCTACAATTGAAACTTTGTAGCTTGGAGCAGAGCCACAACTTCTGCTCGCTTCGTGGCAATAGCCATTGCTCTTTGAAACTTTGTATCCTAGGCTGCATGCCTAAGCCTGGTAATGGCAGGCAGAAAGCTTGGCTTCCTCTGTTGCCAGGGAATCCAAGCCTCTGTTCTCTCCAGCTCAGTGGCTGCTGCCATTTCTGTATCTTTTATAATTGAAACTGAGTGGAGAGAGGGAGGGGGAAAAATGGCGGTGGAACGGAGGGATTTGATCTGAATCTGCTCACAGGGAAGAAGGAGGGAGCAGCTGAAGGTCGAGCAGGGAGCGTTTGTTGGCAAGTAGGAAGACAGCTGTGCTCCGGAAGAAGATAGGGGACTGCTGGGCTGGCCTCCCCAGCCTGAGCAGCCCCTGTACTGCTGGGTTCTCTCCCTGAGCCAACTGCGCGAGGAGGCACGCGGAGGCAGACCACGACATCCTGAAGGGGAAGGACCTGAAAATATACAGCTGCAGTACTGGCTGGATGGCTGAGACTCCCGAAACACCAGCGCCCAGTTGGCTCAGATGTGCACAGAGTCCAGGGAGCTCTAAACTCCAGCACGGAAAGGTCAGATTTCCCTGGGGGTACCTTGGGCATGAAACTGAGGGGGCTGGCAGACTGGGATATCTGCACCTTGGAACTCAAAGCCTGGAGATCTGCACCTGAAATAAAATCTGTGGCTGTTGGAGCTGGTAAACGTGGGAGAGGGCCCTTGGAGCTGGTGGCAGAGTTAATCCCTGGAGCACAACCAATTTGGACCTGACAGAGGAGGGAGACCCAGGAGATTTTGGGAGGGTCCTGGCTGCTAAAACAGCAGTCACCATTAGAGAGGCAGTATTGAATACCACAGGGACAGCAAAATTTTAGTTCAGGATAGAGAGGACCAATAGACCCAGAAGTCAATCTAGAAACACTGCCACCCAGGGGCCAAATCACAAATTGACTCTTGTGTGACACAGGGAATTGATTATATTTTCTCTTTGACCTTGGGAATACAGTCTATTTTCATCTACTCTTTAGTATCTTTTACTCTACCTGAACTTCACCTTTATGCCACCACTCTCTTGCTAACCATTCCCTATTTAGTGCCTTGTTTCCCTTACACATTTCCTGCTTTAGATTTACCTTAATTATTTCTTTTTACCCCCTGTTAAAATTTCACCCCACTTATATATCTAATCTCCAACCACCTACTCCAAGTCCTTATATACCTCTAGCTTCTCTGACTACACTATCTTAAAGTGTTTTTATCTCTGTCCTGTTGTTGTTGTTTACTTGACTGTTCATTATATTGATTTTTAAGCAGGTTTATGAGATTGATTTGCTTATTCTTTTATTTTGTTTTGTCTTGAGGGGGGGTAATTTTATTTTTGGTGTTGTTTCTTGTTTTGTTGTCCTCATTTGCATTGTTTTTTAGATAGATTTTTGCTTCTGTGTTCCCTCACCTTCCTTGATATTAGTAGTTGTATGTAATTTGTATCAATCTCCAGGTACTTGTTGCGGGTTTTGGTTCTGATTAGGGGCAGTCCTATAGGAGTATTCACCCCACATTTGTAATTTACTCTTTTTTTTTCTTCTTTCCCTTTTCCCATTATCATTTTGGCATTCCTGTCTTTCTTTTTTGTGAGTGTGTGTGTGTGTGGGGGGGTGTCTCTTTCTTTTTGTGTGAATGTGGGTGTGTGAGTGTCTGTGTGTGTCTGGGGGAGGTTCTCTTTCTTTTTTCTACCTATAACCGAATTTGCCTTTCTCTGGCGGTCACCTTTATTTGGAATTACCATTGCTGTGACTACATTCCAGTTCAGTGCCTGGTGCATTGCACTGGTTGTGTTGTATTTTGTGCCTTTAAATCAACGCAGGAGAGTGATAACTACATAACCAGATACACAGAGAAGAGAGACTATGGGTAGACAAAGAAACAGCCAACATATGAAAGAAAAACAAGCCTCACCAGAAAAGGAGGTAAACAAAATGAAAGTTAACAACCTGTCAGAGAAAGAATTCAGAGAAGTGGTCATAAGGTGGCTGAAAAGAATGGATGACAAATTTGATAATATGAGTAAGAACCAAGAGGAAATGAGGAAGACCCAGGAAGAAATGATGAAGAGCCAAGAAGAAATGAAGAAGAGCCAAGAAGAAATGAAAAGTGACATTGCTGAAGTAAAGAACTCAGTAGAAAGTATTAAGAGTAGACTAGAAGAAGCAGAGGATCGCATCAGTGAGCTAGAAGACCAGATAGGAAAAAATAACCAAGTAGAGCAGCTTCTAGAAAAAAAAATTAAAAAGCAGGAGGAGAGCCTAAGGGAACTTTGGGACAACATGAAACAAAACAACATCCGTATAATTGGGCTTCCAGGAGGACAGGAAACTGAGCTAGGAATAGAAAACCTGTTGGAAGAAATAATGACAGAAAACTTCCCTGATATAGGAAAGAAAAAAACCCACACAAATTCAAGAAGCTCACAGAGTCCCAAGCAAAATAAAACCCAAAAGACCTATGCCAAGGCACATTATAATTAAATTGGCAAACACCAATGACAAAGTAAGAACCTTAAAAGCTGCCAGAGAGAGACAGAAAGTCACCTACAAAGGTACCCCCATCCGACTAACAAGTGGTCTCTCAACAGAAACCTATCAGGCCAGAAGGCAGTGGAATGAAATTACAAAGTCATGCAAAGGAAGGGTCTGATTCCTAGAATACTATACCCAGCAAGGCTCTCAATCAAAATTGAAGGTCAAATCAGGAGCTATACAGATAAAAAAGGACTAAGGAAATTCGTCACCACCAAACCAGCAATGCAAGAAATGCTAAAGGATCTGCTGTAAAAAGAAATAGGAAGCGAAGAAGGAACACAGGGGTAAAGAACAAAAATGGCAACATATAAGTACCTATCAATAATAATTTTAAATGTAAATGGTTTAAATGCTCCAATCAAAAGACATAGGGTAATAGATAGGATAAGAAAACACAACCCATGTATCTTCTGTCTACAAGAAACCCACCTCCAAAAAAAAAAAAAAGACGCACACAGATAGAGGGTGAAAGAATGGAAAAAAGTTAATCAGGCAAATGGGGTAGCCATTCTTATATCCGACAAATTAGATCTCAAAGTGAAGGACATAACAAGAAATAAAGAATGCCACTTCATAATACTAAAGGGACAATCCAACAAGAAGAAATAACTCTGGTAAACATATACGCACCCAATACAGGAGCACCCAAATATATACAAAAACTCCTAGAGGACATCAAGGGAGAGATAGACAGCAATACAATCATAGTAGGAGACTTTAATACCCCACTATCACCATTGGACGGATCCTCTAAACAAAAAATCAGTAAAGAAACATCAATCCTAAATGACTCACTAGACCAGATGGAATTAATTGACATCTTCAATCATTTTACCCCAAAGCCACAGAATATACATTCTTTTCAAATGCCCATGGGTCATTCTCAAAGACAGACCATGTATTGGGTCATAGGCAAAGTCTCTCCAAATTCAAGAAGATAGAAATCATATCAAGCATATTCTCAGATCACAGTGGCATAAAGCTGGAAATCAACTACAATAGAAACAATCCAAAGAAATCAAACACATGGAGACTAAACAGCATGCTATTAAACTATCACTGGGTTACTAGAGAGATCAATGAAGAGATAGAAAACATCATGGAAACAAATGACAACGATAGCACAACAATCCATAATCTATGGGAGGGAAGTTCATAGCTCTACAATTCTACTGCAAAAAACTAGAAACAGCGGCAATAAATTATCTAACCCAACAACTCAAAGAGTTAGAAAGAAAGCAACAAGAAAAGCCCAGTGTAAGCAGAAGGAAGGAAATAATAAAGATCAGAGCAGAAATAAATGACATAGAAACCAAAGAAACAATACAGAAGATCAACAAAACCAATAGCTGGTTCTTTGAAAGCATAAACAAGATTGATGAACCTCTAGGCAGACTCACCAAGAAGCAAAGAGAGAGAACCATAATAAATAAAATCAGAAATGAAAGAGGTGAAATAACAACAGAACCCATTGAAATACAAAGGATTGTTAAAAAAAATACTATGAACAACTCTACTCCAACAAACTGGACAACCTGGAGGAAATGGATATATTTCTAGAAAAATATAACCTCCCAAAAATTAATCAAGAAGAATCTAAACATCTCAATAGACCAATAACTGTGGAAGAAATTGAAGCAGTCATCATAAAGCTTCCAGCAAACAAAAGACCAGGGCCAGACGGCTTCACAGGGGTTTTACCAAACATTCAAGGAAGAACTAAAACCTATACTCCTCAGACTATTCCAGAAAATTCAAGAGGATGGAACACTTCCAAACTCCTTCTATGAAGCTAGAATCACCCTAATACCAAAACCTGATAAGGATGACACAATGAAAGAGAATTACAGGCCAATATCCCTCACAAATATAGATGCCAAAATCCTCAATAAAATTCTAGCAAATCGGATCCAGCAGTACATCAGAAAGATCATACACCATGACCAAGTAGGATTTATCCCAGGAATGCCAGGATGGTACAATATCTGCAAATCAATAAATGTGATACATCACATAAACAAATTGAGAGATAAAAATCACATAGTCATATCAATTGATGCAGATAAAGCATTTGACAAATCCAACACCCTTTCTTGATAAAAACTCTCAACAAGGTAGGAATAGAAGGATCATACCTCAACATAATAAAAACCATATGTGATAAACCCACAGCAAACATCATACTCAAGGGAAAAAACTACAACCATTTCCCCTAAGAACAGGAACAAGACAGGGTTGCCCACTCTCACCACTCCTGTTCAACATAGTACTGGAAGTATTAGCCATTGCAATTAGACAAGAAGAAGAAATAAAAGGCATCCAAATTTGAAAAGAAGAATTAAAGTTATCCTTATTTGCAGATGACATGATATTGTACATAAAAAACCCAAAAGACTCCATAAGAAAAGCTAATAGACTTAATAAATGAGTTCAGCAATGTAGTTCAGCTACAAAATTAATGTCAAGAAATCTATGGAATTTCTATACACTAATAGTGATCTTACAGAAAGAGAGACTAAAAAAGCAATCCCATTTACTATCATACCAAAAAAATTAAGATACTTAGAAATAAACTTAACTAAGGAGGTAAAAGACATATTCACGGAAAACTACATGACACTAAGAAAAGAGATAGAGGAAGATGTAAACAGATGGAAGAACATACCATGTTCATCAATTGGGAGAATCAACATAATTAAAATGTCCATACTACCTAAAGGAATCTATAAATGTAATGCACTACCCATTAAAACACCAATGGCATATTTCACAGACCTAGAAAGAACTCTCCAAAAATTCATCTGGAATAAAAAAAGGCCCTGAATAGCCACAGCAATCCTGAGAAAGAAGCACAAAGTCGGTGGGATTTCAATACCAGATTTCAAGCTGTATTACAAAACTACTGTTCTCAAAACACCCTGGAACTGGCACAAGAACAGACATATAGATCAATGGAATAGAATAGAGAATCCAGATATCAACCTAAACCAGTATGCTCAATTAATATTTGACAAAGGAGGCATGAACATAAAATGGAGTCAAGACAGTCTCTTCAATAAATGATGTTGGGAAAATTGGACAGATACATGCAAAAAAATGAAACTAGAGCACCAACTTACACCATACACAAAAATAAACTCAAAATGGATACAGGACTTAAATGTAAGACAGGAAACCATAAAAACATTAGAGGAACCTACAGGGGAAAAAAATCTCAGACATATGCCAAAAGAACTTCTTCGATGATACTGCTCCTAGAGCAATGGAAGCTAAAGAGAAAATAAACAAATGGGACTACATTAAAATAAAAAGCTTTTGCACAGCTAAAGAAACCATCAACAAAACAACAAGAAAACCCACTGTATGGGAGAACATATTTGCAAATGTTATCAGTGATAAAGGTTTAATCTCAAGCATCTACAGGCAACTCACACAACTCAATAAAAGGAGGACAAATGATCCAATAAAAAAATGGGCAACAGACCTAAATAGAATCTTTTCTAAAGAAGACAAAAGAAGGCCCAGAGACATTTGAAAACTTGCTCAAAGTCACTAATTATCCAAGAGATGCAAATCAAAACGACTATGCGGTACCATCTCACACCTGTCAGAATGGCTTACATCAACAAATCAACAAATGACAAGTGCTGGAGAGGATGAGGAGAAAAAGTAAATGTCGTGCACTGCTGGTAGGATTGTAGACTGGTGCAGCCACTGTGGAGAACAGTATGGAGTTTCCTCAAAAAACTAAAAGTGAAGCTGCCATTTGACCCAGTGATTCCACTTCTAGGAATATACCCCAAGAAACTAGAAATGCTAATTAGAGAGGATATATGTACCCCTATGTTCATAGCAGCACAATTTACCATAGCTAAGATTTGGAAACAGCCTAAGTGCCCATCAGCAGACGAGTGGATTAAAAAACTATGGTACATTTACACAATGGAATACTACGCTGGGATAAAAAAGAAGGAGCTCCTACCATTTGGAACAACGTGGATGGATTTGGAGAGCATTATGCTAAGTGAAATTAGCCAGGCAGAGAAAGACAAATATCACATGATCTCACTCATTTGAGGAATATAATGAATGACATAGACTGATGAACAAAAATGGATCCAGAGTCTGAGAAACGTCTATCAGAATGTCAAACCTCAGGGTAAGTGTCAGGTGGTGGGAGTAAGGGGGAAAGTCAGTATATCTGAACTCTTGAACTAAGGTAAGAAATTTGTGTTTTTACATCCCTGACAAAGTTTACATAAATTCATTTAAAAAATTGGCAGCTAGTTTGAGATTGAGTTAACATGGCCTAGAGCTTGTCATCTCCTATGGACACCAGTCTTTAGGCTAGGCCCTCCTTAACCTCCTGTGACACCATAATACCCTTTCATGATATTATTCTACAATGTCATTATAATATTTGATATTTGACATCAGCATATTATACAATTATCCCAAATAAACTTACAAACTAATTCTTTGAATATTTGGCAGCAATTTCAAAAAGGATAGGAAAGGAGTTAATCCCTTTCAGAAGGAATTAAGGCACTGGAAAGGCATCTGAGCATTCTATATTGGCCCCTCTTGCCCTTTTTCCAAGAGGGACCCTCTTCCTACTATCCAAATACACACAGCTGATGCCTGAGCTTTCAGTTCAAGCTGTGGCTGAAGACTCTGGGCAGCTGGCACCATGGAACTGCCTCTCGACCAATGGTGTGAGCTGGGCCCTCTCTGGAGAAGAAACTTGGGTCCCCCGAGATATGTGATCAGTACCGGGACCCCGCCAGCAGGCGAGGGGACCCCAAGGCAGGTACTGGACGTGGAGGCCACGGGGGCATAGACTACAAAGCAGACAGAACTGAACCTCACATTACCCTGTTTGGCCCCGGAGGATGGCTGTTTAGCCAGAAACGGGTAAGATTCCCAGGGAAGTAACAACCTAAGACAGGCACAATCGCAGAGGGGCCAACAGGAAAGAACTAAAAGGTCAACAGAGGTGGGGCATAGAACCTCACCCACAAACCTTGCAGGGGCTTGAATTCTCACCCCTCCTGAGGGAGGTCTCCTACCCCCACGGCTGCTTCACCTCCCATGCACAACTCATACTGGGACCCATGTTGCAGACAAAGACTTGGCCAGCAATAGCTGCTCTATATCTAAATGCAGTCTATTACCAGGAATGCTCAGGACCTACTCAAAATTGCAAATATTCCTTTCCACTAGTAGTTACAGGGTAAACTAAGATTTCTGCTTGAGTATTAAAATTGACAGGAAAATAGTAACCAAGTTTTCAGATTAATTTAAATTGGACAAGTGAAATAAGTGAATACTCAAGATAATTTTAGTGTACTGGACAAAAAGCTTTTCCTAAAACATTAACTAAAAAATCCATTAGTAGTTCATCTCACTGTGAAATTGCCTGACATCCAAAGAACCTAAAGCAGTCATATTTGTGTGCAAAAATTAAAATTTAAAATTACCAAGACTGCAAGATAAAATTTCCAAAAGCCCCCATTAATCAAAAAAGGGGAGGGGGCAGTGGGGTAATATCATGTAAGGAAAAAAATATCAAGTAAGTAAAATACATCTAGAAAATTCTTACTCCAGAAAAGTAAATTCCATTTGTAAAACCAACTGCAGGACACCCAAGAAAAAACACACATGGTGTCAAAATAAGCCAAAGGAAAATCATTTAGGCAAAAATTAAAAAAGAATCCCAAGTCTATTTTGCAGAGAGGGTCCCTTTGTTAACTTTTGGTCGAGAATGTGTTTGTGTGTTTTCAGAGAACAACTCCAAGACCATGTGGGTTACTGCGACTGTGAGGAACTGACAGGTCTGTTCCAGTCAGGAGGATGGTCCAGAGATGGGGGACACTGACGACACCTTGCCATGCTAGCAGTCGGCAGCTGTGCATGTCTGCAGGCCGCCCAGGACCAAACCAGAGGGGATGGATCTTTCATTGCCACGATGTGTCCACCATCTGAATACCATTGCTGACATGTACACATAAAGAATTATTTGACACTGAAACTGGGACTCAGAACAGTTGGACATTGAAACTGAGACTGAAACATTTTTTGTTCTTATACATTTATTTCTAGTATGCAGAGGCAAGATATTTTTGAAGAAAAGAAACAGGGGAGAGTGATTGATATAGAGGCAGGGTGGCCTTGAACAGGCTGTCAAGCTATAGGGGGAAGGCTTGGTTGGATGGGAGGTGGATGCTGGGGGAGATCAACTGAAGGACTTGTATGCATGCATATGAGCATAACCAATGAATGAAAGACACTGGAGCGGGGAGGGTGGAGGATGGGAATATGTGCTGGGGGGTAGGGGAGGCTGGAAGGAGGATAAGGGGGAGGGGGAAAGGAAAACATGTACTACTATTAATTATAAGTTATACTGCAAAAAAATCAATAAAAATATATTTAAAAAAAAAAGAAACTGAGTGGAGGCCTAGGCTGGCAATGGCAGGCAGAAAGCTTGGCTTCCTCTGTTGCCAGAGAAACCCAAGCCTTCCTCCTTCTCTCAGTGGCAGCAGCCATCTTAGTTAGAATTTATTTGCATAACCTGCTCCTGATTGGCTGGTGGGCATGGCTGTTGGCATGGCTTGCACGTATAGAGAAGGTACAGTCAAATCTGCATATTACTTTTTTATTAGATAGGATTTTATCCGTATTTGTGCTGCTATTGGACCAGCCTACATTTAGGGAATGGTATTAGCTGCTGCATTAAAAGAGATGTTGTACCTTAGGCATTCACCATTTTTCCAGATGGATCCAGTTCTGGAAAGGCTGGATCTACTGCAGCAGGGGAGCAAAGATCTTTAAACCCCTTATATTTCAGCACAATTAGTAGAAATAAAAGTTCTTATTTATGCCTTAACAGATTTTGCTACAGACCCCATCAACCTATAGTGATAGTGCTTATGTGATAAGTCTGGCCAAAATTAATGAAACAGCTACCATAGGGCACACTAATTCAAAGAAACTCTTTCATTTATTTTTCAGCCTTCAAAAGCTTGTTTGAGAATGACAATTTCCATGTTTTATTGGCCATATTAGATCCCATTTTGTCCTTCTGGATCCCTTGGCTGCAGGTAATGAGGAAGTACATTGCCTCATTGCCTCAGTGTAGGATATCACTCCATTTTCCATGGCACAGGTCTTGCATGCCTTACATCATCAAAAATGTCTCTGCCTTGTACAAGAGACTTCATATTTCCCGAGAACAAGCTAGCCAAGTGTCAAGCAATACCTTCAGTGTGTTATCCATCTCCCTGTGCCAGCATTAGGGGTAAATCCCCGAGGGCTTAAATATAATCAAATCTAGCAAATGGATTTCACTCATATACCTGAATTTAGCAGATTTCAGTGGGTCCATGTCTCCATAGATGCTCATGTTTCATTTTTGCTACTCCCCAAATAGGGGAAAGTTCAAAGCATGAAATTAACCACTGCCTAGGGGCTTTTCCAGTCAAGGGACCTCCCTTAGAGCTAAAAACAGACAATGAATCCATATATGCTAGTTCTGCTTTTCAGCACTTTTGTCAGCAATATAAAATTTGTTATAAAACTTGTATTCTAAAGCTCAAGGTCAAACAATAGTGGAAAGAGCCAAATATACTCTTAAAACACAATTACTAAAACAAAAAGGGGGAGACAAATGTTATGTGTCACCTCAAAACAAACTCAGTCATGCTCTTTATACTTTAAATTTTTAGAATTGTGATGTAGAGGGTCATACAGCAGCTGGAAAGGCATTGGGTCTCCTGAATAATAGTCTTCGCTAGGTTAGCCTGGTGGAAGGATGCACAAACCAGACAAGAGTTTTATCAGATTCAGTAATGATGTGGGAAAGAGGTTGTTTTGTATCTTTCCAGAAGGAGCAGTGCAGTCAATTTGGGTGCCAGAGCATTATGTTTATCACCACAATGGACCCAGAGAAGCTCCTTGTTGCTTTGTTCAAAAGACTGAGAGTTTCCCTAATGACAGCAAAGTGGAAGAAGAAAACGAGTGCTATGCAAGAGATTGAGATGCCAACATGTGATCAGCTAAAGAAGTCAACAATTGCAGTCCAGCAGATAGTAAAAAAAGCAAGAAGTGGAAGCTATTCCCTTAACCATGTTTCTGGCTATGCTAGCATTAATTAGCTGCCATTCTTCTGCAAAGTCTTGCACAGCCAAGTCTGAGGTCTCTGAGTAAATATACACCAAGAGCAAAAGAAACTTTCACTTAGTAGCTAAAAATGTTAACATGTCTGTAGTTTGACTTCTCTCTTATTGCTGTGTTGCATTGGCATTGTTTTGCTATTACCTTAATAGCCAGAGTTTTGCTCTTGATGTCCAAGTTTTAAAATGATAACATGTCTGTAGTTTGGTTTTTGCATTGGAATTGTTTGCAATTTTTTAAATATCAGAGCTTTGTTCTCGATGTTTAGGTTTTACTTTTATTATAGTAGCTTAAAAACAAAAAAAGGGGGAAGATGTAGAGAGCACCTGGGAAGGCACATGAGCATTTCTTTAATTATTGTCAGCTGAATCCAGTGGCGTTAGCAGAGCCATGTCCTAGAAACACACCTTGCCAGAGGCAGGAATATTGTCAGTCTGACCTTCAGCCCAGGCACCAGGGGGTGGGTTTCATTATCTAAATCCAGCCAAGAACCAGGAATAAATATGACTTGGGGCCACCAAAGAATGCACATAATCTTCTTTGTCTTAATCTTTAGTAAAACTTCTTGGCTTTTGCTGTATAAAATAAATATGCTATATTGGCTCTGGGTCCCTGACTCTCTATCAGAGGATAGTGGTCCCACCCAGTCCCACCTTTCCCTGCTATATTTGTGTCTGTCTCTTTCATTTTCTCAATCTCCCATTGCCCCTACTCAGGAACCAAACAACTCTCTAGATGCACTGGACGTGGAAAGGAGAGAAATATTTATACTGATAACAGTGGTGATTGCTGGGGAAGATGGAGGAGGGTATGGGGGGATAAATGGTGATGGAAGAAGACTTGACTTGGGGTGATAAACACACAATACTGTGTACAAATGATGTGTTGTGAAATCGTGCAATCAAAACCTGTGTAATTTTGTTAACCAGTGTTTGTCACCCCAATGCATTCAATAAAAAAGAAAAAAAGAGTGGATAGAATTTTAAGGCTCATACTTTTTCCAGTTTGAAGGATGGATCAGAGTTTGAAATGTCTGTAACTAAGAAATCACTCCAGAGACAATTGTAGTAATTCCACTATATATAAAGAAGGACGAATGTTGGTGAGCATGCAGAACAACAAAAATCCTCATTTGTTGCTGGTAGGAATGGAAAATGGCCTAGTCACTTTGGAAAACAGTTTCACAGCTTTTTACAAAGTTAAATATACACATACCATATGTGGGAACCACGCCAGAGGAACCTGATAGTCAAGGCCAATTAAAGCACAGATGCCTTGTTGTCAATCTACCAGACTGTCCAAGGCCACTCTGCACCTAGGCTAAGATACCATACACAGCTGCAAGGCCATAGCAATCTCACAATAAGCTGTGTCTTTCTATAGCCAGATGATTTGATGTCACTGTTGGCAACTAACCTTCTTTATCTCTGGAATCACTGACGAGCTAGTGTGAAAAGCAGAGGTGGTAGGACAGAGAATGTAGCTCCTATGTGTGCAGGAAAGAGGAGAGCTCAGACATAGCTGAGAGCTGGTACTGCCATAGTGAAAGGCTAAGAGCTTATACAGAGCTCAGATATACCTACCATGTTAACCAGAGGGCTGGGCAGGAGAGACTGGAGAAGCTGCTGAGCCAGAGAGTTAGGTACTGCTATAATATGAGGTGGTGAGTCTAGGGGGCAGCATGTGGCTGCTCAGATAATAACTGGATACAGGGGTTAATGCTGCAATGTGAGAAAAATACGTTAACCAGCCAGTGTCTGTCTACATGCCTGTATGGACTTTGCTGTAAAAAAATGTTCTGTCTAATTGCTATATGGCCATTGGCTTATGCAATATAGATTGATTCTTATATATCCACAACTTCTGATGGCTTCTCCATCTAAACCTGACATCAAAAAAGGTCCAGCTCCATGGAGGGGGACTTGGACCCAACACCTTTTACTAGTGATCAGAGGATAAAGGAGTAACTTGAACTAAGTTTCCAACAGTTAGTACAGTGGGCAGGGTTTGAGAAGGAACCTGCCCTGACGTAGTCAGGAAGAATTTAAAGGAACACTTGAGCTCAGCAGCAATGATCATGCAGGCTCTAGCTCTGTCTCTGACACCATACAACCTAGCAATCCCACTCCTAATTATTTACTTAAGAAAAATGAAAACATAAGTCCACACAAAGACCTTTACAGAAATGTTCATATTCACCAAAAATTGGAAGTATTGACTGATAGATAAATAAATTGTACATTTATAAATTGCATGCTATGCAATGAAAATGGAAGGAACTATTGATATTAGAACATGAGTGAATATTGAAAGCTTTATGTTTAGTGTAAGAAGACAGACTGCATACTATATGATTTCATTGCTATGATGTGCTGAAAAGACAGAGCTATTGTTATAGAAATCAGATCAGTGATTACCGGGGGCTGGGGTTGGGGGAGAGTTGACTGCAAAGGCCACAAGGAACTTTCTGGAGTGGCAAAAATACTGTATACAGTATTTTTATTGTGGGGTGATTACACAACAACATACATTTGTCAAAGCTATACATTCAAAGTGTGAATTACACTGTACAGAAGATGTATCTCAATACAGTTCACTTCAAAAAATGGAGGGGAAGGTGAAAGGGGGGTTAGGAGCTGGATGAGAAGATGAAGAGATTAAGAAATACTAACTGGTAGTATAACCAAGTAAAGTACAGCATAGAGAATTTAATCAA
Source organism: Antrozous pallidus (assembly GCA_027563665.1). Taxonomy (NCBI): domain Eukaryota; kingdom Metazoa; phylum Chordata; class Mammalia; order Chiroptera; family Vespertilionidae; genus Antrozous; species Antrozous pallidus. The sequence goes on from CM050514.1 coordinate 115,841,494, forward strand.
TAATATTGCAATAACTATGTATGGTATTATATGGGTGCTAGTCTTATCAGGGGCTTAATAAGTTTTATAAGTGACTGATCACCTGGTTGTATACCTGAAACTAATATCATATTGAATGCCAACTATAATAGAAAACTTTAAAAAAATAGGAAAGAAAAAGAATAATAGAATTTACAACTTACTGGATAGAGAATAGGGAGAGGAAAAGTCAAAGATGTTTTGATGATTAAGAAAACAGGCATACTGCCCTAGCCAGTTTGACTCAGTGGATAGAGTCTAGGCCTACAGACAAACGGTCCCGTGTTTGATTCTGGACAAAGGCGTGCACCTTGGTTGCAGGCTCTTCCCTGGCCTGGGACCTGGTCAGGGCTCATGCAGGAGGCTACTAATGTGTTTCTCTCACATCCATGTTTCTCTCTGTCTTTCCCTCTCTCTTCTACTCTCCCTAAAAGTCAATGGGAAAATAGCCACAGGTGAGGAGGAAGGAAGGCAAAGAAAGCGAGAGAGAGAGAGAGAGAGAGAGAGAGAGAGAGAGAGAGAGAGAAGGGAGGGAGGGAGGGAGGGAGGGAGGGAGGGAGGGAGGGAGGGAGGAAGGAAGGAAGGAAGAAAGGCCAAAAAAAGTGGTGATGGCAAGGGATAGCACATGATACAGGCATTTAACTGAGGGAATGACATGCTGAATCAAGTTATATCTGGGAGTAGTTCAGAATACACTTAGATATTTTCACCTGTTTTTATGGTATTATTTTAGTGGCTAGTTTGTCACTATATGAGGAACACATTATTAACTTTCAAACGTGTATAATGGATTCTCAAAAAGAAATTTTACTCTGGGGACATACAGAGGAAGTTTTTGTGTGTATATATGTACATGGCCATGCCTGTCTCAAATAAACTGATGATAATCTTCCTTGGGATATGTTTTCACTGATTTTACATGTTCTTTAAGCAAATAAAATATATGTAAAGTGATTTCTTAATTCTAATTAATAAAAAATATTTCATTAAAAAATGAAGAATGCCTATAATAAGGTGGCATCACTAGGCATGCAGACACTTTGGAGAGAATTTAAAAAGGTAGGATCTTTTCCAGGAAGTGATTTTTCATATAATATATGCTTGTACATGAGTACATGGGCCAACCAAATAAGAATACTATTACAGTATTTGCGGAGAGAGAAGACTGGAAATAATTTAATTCCCCATTAATAGGAAGTTGATTAAATATATTATGAGATATTTACATAATATGGAATAAAATAAAGCTATATTTGCTGATATGAATTGATTGCTGAGTTAAAAAAAAACACTGTACAGAATATTACTACTTATGTAACAAAAAAGGTGTATACACACACTCCTATATGCAAAGAATATCTCCAGAAGATTATGACAAGAAGCTGTTTTATCTGCCAGGGTCCCTTTCAGGAGACAGAAATTATACAATAATTTGCATAGTGAAGGTTTAATATAAAGAATAACTATTTGTTAAGTGGGAATAAGAGACCTCTGATGAATACTCTAAGACTGAGAATGAATACCCAAGGAAGGGGTACTTGGAAGGCCGGGCTCCTTAAAGCTGGACCCAGATATCCTTGGAGAGAAGGCAGCCCCCTGCATGATGTAATGTTTTGCTGGGTTATCTCATGTCAAAGCTGAGTCACAGAGAGGGACTGACAAGCAGGAAATCCCACAGGGGAACCAGGAATCTGAGGTTTACAGAAAGAAATCCCTTGATGAAGTTGTTGATGAAATTCACTGGGAAACTGCCCATGGAGAGTGCTGTGGAACCTTAATGGAAGCTGGCTGGTCCACAAATTGCAGTCCTTGTGAAGCTGCCAGGAAGCTGGTGACGGGTGTTTCTGAGCTGGCTGTGGGGAAGCCACTGGGGCATCCATGGAGCTTGCCAGGCTGACCCCCCCCCCCCCATCGTTGTCTCTCACACACATCCTCCCGCACCACAGGAACAAGAGCAGAAGGCGAACCAGAACATGGCAGAGAAGCCCATTTTCCTCTGGAGTCCCTAGCAAGGTTCAACATCATGTCAGCTGACAAAGGAAATGTTTCAGTATAAGAAGCAGAGAAACCAACTGGGGATTTGTGGCCGAAAGGCAATAAAGTCATAAATGCCACAGCTGGTAGCAATTGTGTCTGGGGTGGAAAGGGGCTTGATGAGACTCAGATGTGAGAGAGAAACTTTTCTCTGTAAATCTTCATACTTTTTGATTTGGCAGAGGGGCATTAAAACATTTTTATATTTATACTAGTTTCATATTAAAAAATATGTTGATGAGAGTAATATGCCAGCTACTGTTCTAACTGTTTTAACTATATTAAATCACCTATTGTTTCCCCAGTTGGTATTATTAAGTCCAAGTTTTACATCAGATGTAACTGAGGCACAAAAAAATTAAGTAGCTTGCCTAAGATTAGCTGGTAAATAATTGGACTACAACTGATAATCTGGCTACAGAATCACTATACTATGTTAACTTCCCACATCTGTGAATTTCTGTGGCATAAAACATATGAACAAAGCAGTTGTTAATATTACTCATCAGATATTCCCCACTCTCTGATTTTCTTTAGGGGTGAGTTGGGTTATATGATTAATGTATGTGACATTTTCAATCAAGCATATATATTTGTGAAAGATTCCCCATAGCTCTCTTTCTGTTCTTGCATGGACTCTCTGTGTGGACTATGATGGGTAAATAGCTGGAACAAAAAATAAACCTTTGATTTTCCAAGGCCTTGATATTTAGATGGTGTTTTTTACTGAAGCAAAATCCAGCTTATTTTTACAGATACAAATAATGTATTCTGATTAGAGTTAAATAGCAAAAAAAAGTTTTATAAAATGCTAAATAAGATGTATTATGGTTCTAAAATGTTTCATCCTAAAAAATTTTGAACTTAGAAAGCTTGAAGAAAATAGAATTGTATAATGATCACTATTTATCCTTTAACTAAATTCATTGATTGCTCATATTTTGCTCCCTTTGTGTTACATTTCTCACATGCTATTTTTTCTGAATTATTTAAAAGTAAGTTGCATATATCATGAGGTTTCACTGGAAAACTTTCAATGGGCATCTTCTAAGACACAAGAACATTCTATATGACTACACTGCAAATTTTGGTTTTGAATAACATATTTACTTTTTTGCTTTACAATAACTCTGACAAGGAGTTGTTGTTTGCAAATATTGTCCCATTTGGTTGGTTGACTTTTTGTTTTGTTTTGTTTTTCTTTTGTTGTGCAGAAGCTTATTAGTTTGACATAGTCCCACTCATTTATTTTTGCCATTACTTCCCTTCCATTGAGGTTCAATTCATAAAATGTTCTTTATGACCAAGATCCATAAGTTTAGTACCTATGTTTTCTTCTATGTAAGTTATTGTTTCAAATCTTATACTTAAATCTTTGATCCATTTTGAATTAACTTTTATACATTGGGACAAATTATAATCTAGCCCCCATTGTTTTTTAATGCAGCTTTCTAATTTTCCCAGCACCTTTTATTGAAAAAATTTTCTTTTCTCCATTGTGTGTTTTTGGCTCTTTGGTAAAAAATTATTTCCTATATTCATGTGGTTTCATTTCTGGGTTCTCAATTCTATGTCACTGTTCTATGTATCTGTTTTTCTGCCAATACCATACCACTTTGATTATCATTGTTATGTAGCATAATTTAAAGTCAGGTAGTGCGCTACCTCTGGCTTCATTCTTTTTCTTCAGGATTGCTCTGGCTATTCAGGGTCATTTGTGGTTCCATACAAATCTAATGATTTTGTTGTTCTATTTCTTTACAAATAACATTGGGATTTTGATGGGGGATTGCATTAAATCTGTATATTGGTTTGGGTAATAGGACCATTTTAACTATTTTGATCCTTCCAATCCATAAACACAGAATATATTTCCATGTTATTGTGTCTTTTTCTATCTTTTTAAATAATGATTTGCAGTTTTCAGTTCTTCACATCTTTTTTTTTTTTACATTTATTTCTAGGTATTTTATTCTTTTGGTTGCAATTGCAAAAGGAATTATTTTATTTTTTCATTTATTTTTCTGAAGTTTCATTGTTAGCATATAGGAAAAGCAGTGAATTTTTGTGCATTTATTTTGTATCCTACAATTTCAATCTATTTGTTTATTATTTCTAGTAGTTTTTTGGTGGAGTCTTTAGTGTTTTCTACATACAAAATCATGTTGTCTGCAAAAAGTGACACTTTTACTTTTTTCTTTCTAACTTGAATGCCTTTTATTTCTTACTCTTGCCTTATTGATCTGGCTAAGACTTCTAAAACTATGTTGAAAAAGAGTGGACTTCCTTGTCTTGTTTCTGATTTTAGAGAAAAATCTTTCAGTATTTTACCAATGAGTATGACATTCATTGGGGATGTTGAGGTACTTTCCTTCTATACACATTTTAGAGAGTATTTTAACCATAGATGGATATTGTATCTTATCAAATGTTTTTCTTGCATCTATTGATAAGATCATATAATTTTAAAATATTTTTAAATGTTATCTTTATTGTTGAAAGTATTACAGATGTCTGCTTTATTTTCCTTTCCATTTACCTCCTCCTCCCTGTACCCACCCCTCCCAAACCCTTACCACACTATTGTCTGTATCCATTGGCTATGTATAGATTCCCCCATTAATTTCCCCTCCACTCTCTACCTTCACCCTCCCTCTGAAATTCATCAGCCTCTTCATGGTTCTGTGTCTTTGGATCTATTTTGTTCATCAGGTTATTTTGTTCATTTGATCCCACATATGAGTGAGATCATTTGATATTTGTCTTTGACTGGCTTATTTCGCTTAGCATTATGCTCTCCAAGTCCATCCATGCTGTTGCAAATCGTTCTTTTTTATAGCTGTATAGTATTCCATTGTGTAAATGTATCACAGTTTTTTTTATACACTCATTGCTGATGGGCATTTGGGCTGTTTCCAAATCTTAGCTATTGTAAATTGTGCTGCTATGAACATAGAGGTGGATATATTCTTTTTAATCTGGACTTTTAGGTTGTAGATAACTGAGGCTATTCTAAATGTATTGATGTTTCGGTTTTTCTGTCCAGATACAAACTATTTTACTTGTTCATATTTCAGGACCTCCAGGATATAGTGGCCAACCAGGTCTCCAGGATGCCTATCCTGGCACTGAGGCCAACTACTCAGTCCCACTACCGGCTCTTCAGGGGCTAGTCTAGTGGACTTTCCTGTCCAAAACTAGCCAAGCGGACTAGTATAACTTCCTTATTTTCCCACTTTGGTTTATGAAATGCTTTTGAATTGTGTTAACTATTTGCAGCACCTCTGTATCTGCTTGGTTGGATCTTGCTGGATTCATGAATCCCTGGATAAAGCCAATAAAATATTTAAAATTTACTCGGCTGAATTTTGTTCTTTAGCAAAAAGAAATATTTCTCTAAAGTCATCATAACCAGAAAGGAAATAATTTTGTTAAAGGAAAAAAACCTGAACACAAAACCCAAAGAAACAATACCAGTTTACATTACTAAATAGAACCCTTAATTTGAATTCTGGTTACTTTTTATCTATAGTAAAATTGCATGAATCCTTGTGCTTCATATTTACATAACAAAATTTATTACAGTAACTATTTTCCCACACAAGGAGTCATCATTTTACCCTACTAACCCTTACCCTAGAAGGTCTTTTTGAAAATAGTTTATCATGATAAGTTATTGATTAGGATAGAAATACAGTGCACTACAGTATTGCCTTTGTGAAACTTAGTGCATAGACTTGCCATAGCAAATAGTCTCAATGATCACAGTTTTGCTGTAAAGCAGTGGAAAATTTAACTTTGGGTAGCAGAAACTATAATTTACTAAGTAGCAGTTATTATAGTTTTTTTTATCTTTATTGTTCAGTTTATTAATTACATTGTTTCCCCTTTTTATCCCCCTATAGCTTCCCTCCACCCTGTACCTATCCCACCCTCCACCCTCACCTCCCCCTCCCCACTGTCCTCTCCCATTGTTGCTAGATTTTTGTCCAGTCTCTTGCTGCACTTCCCACAACCCTTTTCTCCCCAAGAATTGTCAGTCCATTCCCTCTCTATGTCCATGTCTCTGTTATATTCACCAGTCTATCCTGTTCAACAGCCTATCAATTCACTTGATTTTTATGTTCATTTGTTGATAGATGTGTATTTGTTGTTCATAATTTTCATCTTTATCTTTTTCTTCTTCCTCTTCTTAAAGAATATCTTTCAGCATTTCATATAATGTTGGTTTGGTGGTGGTGAACTCCTTTAGCTTTTTCTTATCTGCGAAGCACTTCATCTGACCTTCAATTCTGAATGATAGCTTTGCTGGATAGAGTAATCTTGGTTGTAGATTCTTGCTGTTCATCACTTTGAATATTTCTTGCCACTCCCGTCTGGCCTGCATCGTTTCTGTTGAGAAATCCGCTGACAGTCGTATGGGTGCTCCCTTATAGGTAACCAACTGTTTCTCTCTTGCTGCTTTTAATATTCTCTCTGTATTTTGCTCTTGGCATTTTAATTATGATGTGTCTCGGTGTGGTCCTCTTAGGGTTCCTATATATTGGGGTTCGGTGCACTTCTTGGACTCCTAAGTCAATTTCTTTCACCAGGTGTGGGAAGTTTTCAGTCACTATTTCTTCAAATAGGTTTTCATTGTCTTGGCCTCTCGCTTTTTCTGGCACCCCTATAATTCGGATGTTGGTATGCTTGAGGTTGTCCCAGAGGCCCCTTACACTATCTTCAATTTTTTGGATTCTTTTGGTTTCTTGCTTTTTCAGCTGAGTGGATTTTACCTCTTTGTATTTCAAATCTTTAACTTGGTTCTTGGGGTGCTCTAGAGTACTTTTATGTCTTTGTATAATATTTTTTGTTTCAGTCAGTGTATGCTTAATTTCTGGTTGGTCCTTTTTCATATCCTTGAGAGTCTGCTTTATATCCTTGAGGGTTTCTTTCATTTCCTTGTAGGACTCACTCTTTTCCACGTTGGTCTTGATCATTTCCATGTTGGTCTTGATCATTTCTTTGCAGCTCTCGTTTATATCCTGGAGGGTGTTGTTCATTTTCTTGTAGGACTCATTCATTTCCTTTGTGGTCTTGCTTATTTCCTTATAGGCCTCGATCTTTTGTTGGAGCCTCTTAAAAAACCCTATAACCGTGGTTCTGAATTCCATGTCCAGTCGTTTTTTTTTTCCTCCATTTCTTTCACATCTGATTTCTTTCCATGTTGCTGCATGGTGGCTGCTTCCCTGAGTTGGTCAGTTAGCTTTGTGTGGTAGACTTCCTACAAGGGACAGTGGCTCAGCCGCCCCGGTTACCTGAGGTGGATATGGGCTGCTCAGTCTTGCTGAAGTTAAGCTCAGTTAATCGTTGTTAGCACTTGGAGGGTTGACCTCCAGGCCAATTGTCTGTGAAGCTCAGCTGTGCTCAGCTTGGATGGGCGGAGTCTCCGGGCCAAGCAGACAGTGTTAGCTCCGCCCTATGCAGCCCCAGGGACTCTGTGCCGGAGGCAATGGCCGCCAGCACCTCTGAGAGAGCCGCTGCGGAGCTCCACCGGCTGCCGGTTGCCGGGGATTTCAGACTTTCCCAAAATGACTTTGCATGCGTAATGTCTCTCCCAGGGTCGTAAAACAAAGCAGTCTGACGGTTTTCCGAATGAGAGACAAGTCGCAGAGCGCTCTCTGCGCCGTCACGCAGCCGAGCTGTTCGCGCAAGCTGCCTTCTCCACAAGCCGGGAGACCCGGCAGCACCCGAGCTTCGGCGTGCCCTCCCACTGTCCAGTTTTCACCCCGTGTGATAGTGGGTTCTCTGGACTTCGCCCAGAGCTGGAGAATCAGTCCAGTGGGACGCCTTTGTCTCCCCGTTCGAGAAAACTGGCCGGTTTTCAGCCGCCCGCCCTCTCCGCGGCGCGCACTCCAAACCTCACTCTGCGCGAATCTTTCAACACTGTTCGCCGCCGCTCCTCCGGGTCACAGTGTCTTATCTTCACTTTTATTTGTGGAATTTTCACTCGGCCAGCTTTCTGGTGATTCTGGAAGGTGTTTGTTCTTTCGTTAAGTTGTAGTATTAAAATTGCTGATTATGACGGCAAGATAGTTGTTTTGCCTTTGCCGCCATCTTAGTTCTCAGTTATTATAGTTTTAAAAAGTGCAAATATCTAATCTCTACTAAGAATTATATTTCAATCATATATTTTCTATGCTTACAAAGTGCTTTATCAACATAGTATCATTGACATAACAATAGTTCTGTGGGTTCTGCAGGGAGAACTTCTCATCTTATAAAATCCCACAGATGGGAGCGTAGCCGCGGGCGGCTGGGCAGCGGCCTCAGCTTCTCGGTGCTCGGGGCCGGGCCGACTCGGCGGCTGGGAGTGGTGCCGTGGGCTCCCTGGAGGCGGCAGCGCTCTGCACCAGTACCGTGCCGGGACTCTGGTCTGGGAAGGCCGCAGAGAGTTCGGGAAGGACCATGGGGAGCAGGGTCCCCATTCCGGTGCAGAGGGCACCAGCCATCCCCAGTCCTCCCTGCCTGGCGGGAGCACGCCCGAGGCCCCGTACCCCCCGCCCCCTGAGCTCCAGCCCCCCACAAACTGCTGCATGAGCGGCTGCCCCAACTGCGTGTGGGTGGAGTACGCGGGCGCGCTGCTGCAGCGCTACCAGGACGGCGGGGAGCGGGCCCTGGCCGCCCTGCAGGAGCACGTGACCGACGAGAACCTCAAGGCCTCCCTCCGGATGGAGATCCAGCTGCGCATGAGGAGCAGAGGCCGAGCGGGGAGCCCGGAGCCCCCGCCCAGCAGCACACGGCCCCTCAGTCCCGGGCGCTTCACGGGGCTTGTGTCGGGCGGGAGTCGACTTCGCCTGATTTATTCATTTATCTATTAATAAACTCTCTGCTGCGGAGACAGAGGCCTGTGCTGCGGTCCGAGAGCCGGTGTCCCCCGATGGTCACCGAGCCCCGCAGCCTGCGCCGGCCTCTGAGGGAGAACTAAGCCTCCTTTCCTTCAACGGTCACATGACACCGACGGGGCCCCGCCCATGTCCTGCGGAAGGTCAGCTGTGGCTGCTCAGCTGGGGCAGAGGGAGGACTCTCTGGCCCCAGGAAGTTGCCCTTGGCAAAGCCCTTGGCAGCCTGGGAAGCTCCCCATCTGTCCTTGAGGACACCCCCATCTGCCAGCCGAGGAGCCGGCCGCCCGTCAGCCTGCAGGGGCCTGAGCGCCCGCTTGGGCAGTTGGCCGGCGGAAGGACCCTGAGGCCCCAGGCGTTAACCCTAGAACCAGCGTCCCCGCTCCGTCTCGTCCTTGGCGGCAGACCTGGCCATGGGACCATCTGCCTAGTGGGACTTATCTCGGAGCCCTAGCTGCCCTTCCTCCTCCATGGGAATCCCCCCCTGCTTCCCCCACCCCAGCAATCCCAAGCTCCGATGCTAGCGGCCTGGGTAGGGCAGGGTTAAGAGAACTTAGGCCTCTTTATTTCCTCATTTAAGGGAAAGGCTAAGGCTGTCACACGACTTCACGAGGGATTTGGCTGACAAACAGGCCTCCTCTTTGATGTGAGGCTAAAAACTGGGAATGCTGATTCCTACTGGGGCCGATGGGATCTTGTGAGGGGCTGTGTGGGCACCTGCAGGGAACTCGGGACGCACAGAGCCGACCTGGGGCACAGCCCATAGGGACCCCAGGTCTGACACCGTCCTGTGGGCCACCTGCAGGCTGCAGCGTGTCCAGGGCATGCAGGCGGTTTTCCGGAAGTCGGTCCGGACTGGAATAAGGTGGGGGGAGGCCCAGGACAGCAGCGGTTCGTCTTTGTCTCAAAGAGGAGCTGCCCAGCTCGCTGTTCCTGACCACACTCCCCACCCCCACGCCCCTGTCTTGGAATCCTGGGTGGTGCCCGCCCCTGCAGCCCATCAAGCTCATTAGTGTGGCTTCGGGGGACGGTGCTAATCGGCTTTCCTGGCTGCAGGACAAATGCCCGCCGACCCCTGGTGAGGGAGGCCGCCACTCACACCGATGCCCTGAGGCCTGCCCAGTGCCGCGCCCAGCCTGAGGGAGTCCAGCAGCCCAAGGTCGCCACAGGATCGCTGCCAGCCTGGCCATGAACCTGGAGCCGCCCAAGGCCGAGATCCGCTCGGCCACCAGGGTGACGGGGGCCCCGTCACTCCCAGAAAAGGGCCCCCCAAATTTAAGCAGCGGCAAACCAGGCAGTTCAAGAGCAAGCCCCCCAAGAAAGGTGTCCAAGGGTTTGGGGACGACATCCCTGGAATGGAAGGCCTGGGGACAGGTATGACCCTGCTGGGTCCCGCCACGTTCTCCCCACTCATCGCCCACCGCAGGCAGGGTCCCCACCTCCTCTGGATCCCCCGGGCCAAGACTCACTTAGGGATGCGCCCAGCCTGCTCTTCATTTTCTCCCCAACATCCAAGACATCGCGGTCATCTGCCCGTGGGAGGCCTTCAACCACCTGGAGCTGCACGAGCTGGCCCAGTACGGCATCATCTAGCTGCACCCACGTCCCGCCCCGGCCCCTCACCCCACACCGCCCCCAGGGGCCTCCGGATTGGGAGATGGAGTCTGAAGACCTTCAGGGGGCAGCGACAGGAGGCCCCCTGCCTGGCCTCCAGGGAGACCGGCCCCTATCCCCCTCCTCCTGCAGCTGGAAAACCAGGGCTGGCCACTGCTCACTGTGGCCATCTATACTAATAAATGGGTAATATGCTAATTAGACCAGACGTCTTCTGGACAACCATCTGGACGTCCTTCCAGACAAAACCACGGTGGCACGGGCCAAGGCAGAGACAGTTAGGGGCAACTAGGCCGGCAGGGGAGGGCAGTTAGGGACAACCAGGCCAGCAAGGGGGGGGGCAGTTAGGAACAACCAGGCCAGCAGGGCGGTTAGGAGCCAGAGGTTCCAGATTGTGAGAGGGATGTCCAATTGGGGGTCCCAGATTGGAGAGGGTGCAGGTCAGGCCGAGGGACCCCTTCCATGCACAAATTTTGTTCCCCTGGGCCTCTAGTTTCAAAATAAAATGATCGTCCTCGTCAAAAAAATAATAAAATAAAATAAAATCCCACAGATAAACCAAAATAAAACAGGCAGACTGATTTGCCCAGCTTCTCTAGGCTGGGCTATGGGAGCTGCCCCTGTAATCCACCTTTCAATTTCTAGCTGTTGTAGGCCTCTCCAGCTTCTGGATGAGGAATATGCTCTGGTACTATAAAGACACACAAATGCCTCATGCGGTTATAATTATAGGTACCTCATTCCAATTGTTAGCACCAGTTGGTGGATGCAACTGTCTTGCCCACTGGTTGTTGTCAAGATAACTGCTCACTCAGAATGAGAGTGTATACAGGTAAAGCCACTAGCAACTATATTAGTTATCTGTGCCCCAAGAACAGAGCAGCTCACTCTGATATTTAGACTGGTCAGTGACAACCTTGGCTCCACATTAATTTATGGTTAAAAATCTTGAAGCCTAAGGCACCCTCCACAGCAACTGTATTAGACTTTGGAGTTGGAGTCTGGACATCAATTAAAAAATCCCCCAGGTGACTCTGATATGAATCAAGATCCAGCGAGTTAAGAGAAATGTGGTAAATCTCTTCTCCTCTAAACCTGCAACTCTTTACTAAATAGCTCAACTCTTGAGTTGAACATAACAAAAATACATTTGTTATATAATTGGTCTACAAATTTTTGACTCGTTATTTTTATAATAAAGCTAAATTTATAGAACAATCCTGCTTAGCATTACACTTTGCCTATACTATCTAACTTAAATCTTTCCTGAGTATTAATTCTTTTCATTTCATAGGCAAGGAAGCTGAGGCATTTGAGGTTGAGTGCCTCCATTACACAGCTGCTAAGTGGAGAAATTTGAATTCAAACTCAAGTAATCTTGACTCAAACACTCAACACATATAACATCTGAGCATCAGTGCCTGCATGAGAACTATTGATTTCATGGGCTGATTATATGTTTGGTTGTTGACTTTTGTTTATGACTTTATATCTCCCAATATTAGTGATAGTAACTAAAACTGGCTCAGATCTTCCTCATCTCTGCTTTGTTAGTGTCTTGTGATCTTTTCCAGACAAGCAGGTTCCTTGAGGGAGAAGCCATGTTCTGTTCTATACTACTCTATCTTCCATGCCACGACCAATGCCTGACCCAGAGTAAGGCTTACACCATAACTATTGTTTGAATGACTACACTCTAAGCTATATGGACTATACAAATTTGACTAGATTATATAGTCATATATAAAAATATATAAATCCTTTGAGAATTAATACTGTATGTTAAGCATAAAAAGAAATCTAATATTTAATCCACTATAAGCACAAAAGTGTTTCTCTTAAGAACAAGAACAAGACAGAAATGTCCAGTTTTACCATTCTTATTAATATAGTACTGGAAGTTCTAGCCACAGCAGTCAGACAAGAAGGAAAAATAAAAGGCATCCAAATTGGAAAGGAGGAAGTAAAACTGTTATTATTCATGGATGACATAATATTGTACATAGAAAACCGTAAAGACTCCACCAAAAATCTATTAGATTTAATAAATGAATCTGGCAACACAGAAGGATATAAAGTTAACATCCAAATATCAATGGCATTTTTATATACCAATAATAAACTCAAAGAAAGAGAAACTAAAAAAAGCAATCCTATTTATCATTGTAACAAATAAACAAACAAACAAAAAAATAAGGCACCTAGCAATAAACTTAACAAAGTAGGTAAAGACATGTACTCAGAAAATGATAGAGAATGAAAAAAGAAATAGAAGAAAATACAAACAAGTGGAAACATACAGTGTTCATGAATTGGAAGGATTAGCGTCATTAAAATGTTCATACTGCACAAAGTTATCTACAGATTCAGTATTATCCCTATTAAAATATCACTGAGTATTTCACAGATCTAGAACAAATACTCCAAAATTTTATATGGAACTAAAGAAGACCCCAAATAACCACAGCAATATTAAGAAAGAAGAATAAAGTTGAAGAGACCACAATACTGGATATCAAACTATTGTACAAAGCCATTGTAATCAAAACAGCCTAGTACTGCCACAAGAACAATCATATAGATCAATGGAACAGAACAGAGAACTCAGAAATAGACCCATGCTATTATAGTCAGTTAATATTTGTCAAAGAAAGCAAGAGCATACAATGGAGTAAAATAGTCTTTTTAAATAAATAATACTAAGAAAATTGGACAGATATGTGCAAAAATAAAAAATGAAACTAGGCCACAAACTTACACCATACATAAAAATAAACTCAAAATGTATAAAAATTTAAATGTAAGCTGTGAAACCATAAAGATCCTAGAAGAAATCATAGGCAACAACATCTCAGACATCTTGCATAGCAGAATTTTCACTGATATATCTTCTAGGAAGAGAGAAACAGATAAACAAACAAACAAACAAATAAGACTATATCAAACTAGAAAGCTTCTACACAGTAGAAAGAACCATCATCAAAATGAAAAGGGAACCCACTCTATGGAAGATCATATTTGCCATTGCTTCATCTGATAAGGGGTTAATTTCTAAAGTATACAAAGAACTCATACAACTCAACAAAAGGAAGACAAACAATCCAATTTAAAAGTGGGCATGTAAATTAAAACAATAATGAGGTATCAGCTGCTAGAATGACTACATGAATGAGTCAACAAATAGCAAGTGTTGGCAAAGATGTGGGGAAAAGGGAACCCTAGTCCACAGCTGGTGAGAATGCAGACTTCTGCAGCTACTGTGGAAAACAGTATAGTGTTTCCTCAGAAAATTAAAAATGGAATTTCTGTTTGACCCAGTGATCCCAGTTCTGGGAATCCTATATTATAAAAAGCCTGAAACCCTATGGTTGTCATGCCATCACACTGGAATGACCAATCAGCAGAAGGCTGCATGCACAGCAGGTATGTGTGGGAGGGCAGGGCTGGGTGCACTGAGGGTGTGCACAGGTGGGGGGGGGGGGACTTGCTGCTGCATCCCTGCAGATGCCGGCAGGGATTTGACCAGGAGGTGAATCAGCTGGGGTCCCCTGGTACCAGCTCTCCAGGGGCTATGCAGTGAAGAGGGCACAGGGGATGGGCACTGGGTGGGCTTGGGGGGGGGGAGCACAGTGCGGGTCTCCAGGTGGAGAGCAGAGGTGCTCCCACCAATGGAGGAGGGGCAGGGGTGCATACAGCCTGCAGTGGGGCGGTGGGGGGGGTGAGCACGGTTTATAGGGGAAGGGCATGAGCTGAGAGAGAAATTGAGGCAGAAGGTAAAGGCTGTTACTAAGGGAAAGAGCCAAACGGTTCAGAGCAGCCAATGGCTCAGACATTCGACACTGAGGAGAGGAATGGGGACCAGCCAGGCTGCAGCCTGGAAGAGGGACAAGCCACCTCCCCTGCGGTCTCAGGTGCCAGCAGCTGCACCTATGCCTGTGGCCCAGGAGAGAAATAAGCTGCATGCCCTGTAATCCCAGGAGCCAGCGGCTGCTCCTGTCTGAGGGTTGGCTCAGGAGAGGGACAAGTTGCATGCCCCATGGTCCCAGACACCAGCAACTGGGGAAGGACAAGGCACCAACTCCACAGTCTCAGGAGCTAGCAGCTGCCCCTGTCAATGCTGCTCAGGAGAGGGACAAGTTGCCCACCCTGTGGTTCCAGGTGCAAACGGCTGGGCCTGTGCCTGCAACCTGGGAGAGGGACAAGCCGTCCGCCCATGGTCCCCTGAGGCTGTGGCCAGCCTGGGAAAGCTGGCCTGGGTCCTGAGTGCCTACGGCTGGTAGAGGGAGGGAAGCCTGGCTCTTGGGTGCCTGTGACCAGCCAGAGGAGGGAATCCTGGGTCCCAGGTGGAAGGCAAGGCACAGGCAGTTAGGGGTGATCAGGCCAGTAGGGGAGCAGTTAGGGCAGGCAGGCAGAGGTGGTTAGGGGTGATCAGTCAGGCAGATAGAGGGGTTAGAGGCAATCTGGCAGCCAGGCATGTGAGCAATCAGGAGCCAGTGGTCCCTGATTGCAAGCGGCAGTCGGACATCCCCAGAGGGGTCCCAGATTGGAGAGACTGCAGTCTGGGCTGAGGGACCCCTCTCGCCCATGCATGAATTTCATGCAGTGGTCCTCTAATATATTATAAGAATCCTTAAATACCAATCAGAAGAAATATATTCACACCTAAGTTCATAGCTGCATTATTTACAATAGCTAAGATTTGGAAATAGCCCAAGTCCCCATCAGTAGATGAATGAATAAAAAAGCTGCTGTGGCACATTTACACAATGGAGTATTATGTGGCTGTAAAAAAGAAGTCTGTCTTATACTTTGAGACAGCATGGATGGAGCTGGAGATTATTATGCTAAGAGAAATAAGTCAGTCAGAGAAACATAAATATTACATGATCTCACTTATAGGTGAAATCTAATGAACAAAATAAACTGATGAACAAAATAGATCCATAGGCATGGATGCATGGAGCAGACTGACAGATCTCAGAAGGGAGGACGGAAAGGGAACTGGAAGAGATTAACCAAAGGACATACATGCATATATGTATAGCCCGTTGACACAGGTGATAAGTGTGGTAAAGACCTGGAGTAGGGCAGAGGCTGGGTAGAGAGGGTCAAGGAAGAAAAATGGGGGACATGTGCAATACTGTCAACAATAAAAATAAATAAATAAATAAATAAATAAATAAATAAATAAATAAAGTAAGTGATGGGGGACTGATCATACTGAGTATGCAGGGTTTCAGAATGAGTTACCTCAACATGTGCCTTTGTGGTATAAGTATTACTTTGAGCTTGCCAGCTCAAGAAAAACTTCTCTCCTAACTCTTAACTTCATAGAGGGATTTTTTTTTACTTTTTTAAATCTTTATTGTTCAGTTTATTAATTACATTGTTTCCCCTTTTTTATCCCCCTATAGTTCCCCTCCACTCTGTACCTATCCTACCCTCCACCCTGACCTCCTCCTCCCCACTGTCCTCTCGCATTGTTGCAAGATTTTTGTCCAGTCTCTTGCTCTACTTCCCACAACCCTTTTCTCCCCAAGAATTGTCAGTCCATTCCCTCTCTATGTCCATGTCTCTGTTATATTCACCAGTTTATCCTGTTCATCAGCAAATTCAATTCACTTGATTTTTATGTTCATTTGTTGATAGATGTGTATTTGTTGTTCATAATTTATATTTTTACCTTTTTCTTCTTCCTCTTCTTAAGGAATATCTTTCAGCATTTCATATAATACTGGTTTGGTGGTGATGAACTCCTATAGCTTTTTTTTTTTATCTGCGAAGCACTTCATCTGACCTTCAATTCTGAATGATAGCTTTGCTGGATAGAGTAATCTTGGTTGTAGATTCTTGCTATTCATCACTTTGAATATTTCTTGCCACTCCCGTCTGGCCTGCATGGTTTCTGTTGAGAAATCTGCTGACAATCGTATGGGTGCTCCCCTGTAGGTAACCAACTGTTTTTCTCTTGCTGCTTTTAATATTCTCTCTTTATCTTTTGATCTTGGCATTTTAATTATGATATGTCTTGGTGTGGTCCTCTTTAGATTCCTATATTTTGAGGTTCTGTGTACTTCTTGGGCTTTTAAGTCAGTTTCTTTCACCTGGTGGGGGAAGTTTTCAGTCACTATTTCTTCAAGTAGGTTTTCATTACCTTGCTCTCTCTCTTTTTCTGGCACCCCAATAATTTGGATGTTGGCATGCTTGAGGTTGTCCCAGAGGCCCCTTACACTATCTTCAATTATCTGAATTCTTTTTGTTTCTTGTTTTTCCAGCCGAGTGGATTTTGCTTCTTTGTATTTCAAATCTTTGACTTGGTTCTTGCGGCCTTCTGGACTGCTTTTAGTACTCTGTGTAATATTTTTTATTTCAGTCAGTGTATGCTTGATTTCTAGTTGGTCCTTTTTCATATCCGTGAGGGTCTGGTTCATATCCTCAGAGGTCTTGTTCATTTCCTTGAGGGTCCCATTCATTTCCTTGTAAGTCTCGTTCATTTCCTGGTTGGTCTTGTTTATTTCCTCATTGATCTGTTTTATTTCCTCGTAGTTCTCATTAAGTTCATCGGCCTTTTCTAGGAGCCTCTTGAAAAGCCTTATAACCGTGGTTTTGAACTCTATGTCTAGTCGTCTTTTTTCCTCCATTGCTTTCACACCTGATTTCTTTCCATGTCTCTGCATGGTGGCTGCTTTATGTGGTAGATGTCCTCTAAGGGTCAGTGGCACAGCCTCCCCAGTTACCTGAGGTGAGCACTCTTACTGCAATCCTTTATGGGTTGTACAGTATTTTTGAATTTAAGCCCAGCTTGTTGTTATTAGCCTTAAGAGGGATTGACCTCCAGGCCAATTGGCTGTGAAGGGAGACTGTGTTCAGGTTGGATGGGTGGAGTCTCTTAGCTGAGCAGGCAGCCTCAGCATCAGCCACGTCCTATGCGGCGCTCTCGCACGAGGCTCTGTTGGATGGGAATGGTTGCAGGCACCTCTAAAAGAAAGCCGCTAGTCTCTTCCCCTTGCCAGACAACTCTGCCTCTCCCCAAATGAGTCTGCACACCCAAAGTCTTGCCCAGGGTTGTAAAACAAAGCAGTTTGCTGGTTTCAGGGACCAGGAGACAAGTTTCCAGTGAGCAAGTCGAGCGTCTGTGCTGCCGAACAGTTTACGTGCGTGCAAACTTCTTTTTCAAGCACCTGGTTTTTCCTCAGACTAGGAAATCTCTGCCACGCCCAGCTTCCAGGGTGCGTCCCTTGGACCTCGGACCTTGCCTGGCACTGGGAAATCTGTGCAGTGGGACGTCCCCGCCCTCCCTGTTGATGAAATCCTGCCGGGGTTGCTGCTCCAGCCCTACAGCCCGCACGCGCAACCAGGATGGCTCCTAACCTGTTTCCGTCTTCAAGGCTACACTCCCGCCGCTCTTCTGAGTCTCAGTGTCCCATCTTTACTTTTATTTGTGGAGTTTTCCCTCAGCCAGCTTTCTGGTGATTCTGGGTGATATTTGTTTTGTTGTTATGTTGTAGTTTTTGAATCGTTGCGTGGGGCAGAACAATAGGTATTTACCTATGCTGCCATCTTGGTTCTCCTTCTTCAAAGAGGGATTTTAAATTAGGGACCTTGCCATAATAGAAGTTCTTACAAAAAAAAAAAAACACACACACACACACACACACAAAAAACTTCTTTTGACTTATCTATGTAGCAGGGAAAACACCTAATTACTGAATATCCCTTATCAGCTCATCAATGACCCTTTTCCCTTCTAAAGCTTCAGATGCCTGCACAGCTCAAGATGTCATACCACATTTTATCTGTCTCTGAAACTCATATATGGAACTCTCTAGCTCTCTCATATACTAGTATATGGGGTTCTCATATCTATGTGTGCAATTAAATTTGCTTATTTTCTCTTGTTAATCTGTTTCATGTTAATTTGATTATTAGACCAGCTGAAATAACCTTGAAATTTAGAATAAATTTTCTCCCTTTTCCACAGTAGTGTGAATAACTTTTCCAGGAGATTTTTAAAACATCAAATAGTTCCATATAAGATTGTAGACATTTGAGCTAAAATGTACCATAGAACAAAATGTAATGACTCCAGTGTAGTCTGTCTGAGGCAGGATAGTAAGAAACTAGGGAAATTCCTTGACAAATAGAATAAGGAAAACTGAGACAAAATAATTAGACAAGGCCACAAAATTTGAGAAATTTACAGCCAGCTAATAAATGACAAGATTTTAATGTACCTAACCAAGGGCACTTAGAAGCAAGTGGTTTACAAATTCCAAACTGTCCTGGGGCAGACCAGCCTCTGTCCCAGTTCTTCTTTGATGATTTTTTTTTAAATATATATATATATTAGTGATTTTTTACAAAGCAGAAGGGAGAGGGACAGAAAGCCAGAAACATCGATGAGAGAGAAACATCGATCAGCTGCCTCTTGCACGCCCCCTACTGGGGATGTGCCCGCAGCCAAGGTACATGCCCTTGATCAGAATCGAAACTGGGACCCTTCAGTCCGCAATCCGACGCTCTATCCACTGAGCCAAACCTGTCTCGGCTGGTGACGTTCTTTAAAAAATAAAACTAACCAGAAAACACCTCTGGCTACTTTACCACATGTCAATGAATCAGTGTTTTGAAGAATACATCTGAAAAGCAAATGAATATTTTATTAAGACCCTTCCCAGAGACCTCCCCTAGGAGTCCACTGGTCAAAGGAAGATAAAAAGCCTAAGACAAATAATCCATGCCTCAATCTTTCTAGAGCATGCACATGCCTTATATCTTTAATGTTTTTCTCCTAAACTCTAAGGGTCCCCCCAAGACTTGCAACCAGGTGAGCAGCGAGCAGTGGAAGCCTGACTGAGCTAACCCCCTGAACCTATCTCCAAAGCCCCCCTTTTCTAGACTTTCTCTCTCCTGTTGCTTCTCCTGCATTAAGCCCTGCCTTTGTTTCACTGTATCCAGCTTTAATAAACATACTCTCAGAAGCCTCCTGGTGCCCATCAGCAGATGAGTGGATTAAAAAACTGTGGTACATCTACACAATGGAATACTACACTGCTGTAAAAAGGAAGGCATTCTTTCCACTTGGAACAGCATGAATGAAACTGGAAAGCATTATGCTAAGCAAAATAAGCCAGACAGAGAAAAGTAAATATCACATGATCTCACTCATTTGTGGAATATAATGAACAACATAAACTGATGAACAAAAACAGATCCAGAGACAGAGAAACATTAATCATACTGTCAAACCTCAGAGGGAAGGTAGGGGAGGGTGAAGGTAAGGGGAGAGATCAACTAAAGGATGTGTATGCATGCATATAAGCCTAACCAATGGCCATAGACACCAGGGGGGTGGAGGCAGGTATGTGGGAAGGAGGGGAGGGCAATGGGGTGATAAGGACATATATGTAATATCTTAATCAACAAAGAAAAAAAAAGCCTCCTGGACTCTTATTGTGAAACCTTTCCTACAGGAAGTCAAGAGCCCAGACACTACCAGCAGGCCTTAGGCAGAACCTCCCCAAACAGCCTGTCTGGGAATATTTTGACATATGAACGTCCAAACCTATAGGGGATACACCTGAAAGCAAGATCGCAACAGACATAAAAATGCTTTGGAGAGTAATAGTTTGCAGTTTCTTTTATGCATTTGAGATTAAGGGGGAAAACTGAAAGAATAATTACATGAAGGTGAAAGTAAGCAAGATAGGGATTGAGTTAGAGGATAATCAAGATTATGTACTCTCTTGCATGCTTTAGAAGAAGGGGTCTAAAAGGGTGATCAGCTATTACAAGGAGCATTTCAAAAGTGTATTAATCTACAATCTATTCTAGATGCACAGAAACAATGAACAGTGCTTACTTAAGCCTAAAGGTAAAGGCGTTTTATGTCTCAGAGTGATTTCCTGCCCAGTTAAGAATTTATGATCAGGTTACCTTATGAGGTTACTTCCTATAGAATCCCCTTTTAATCTACAAGTCACATTTGAAATTAAAAAAAAATAGGTGATCCCACTCTTCCCTCTTCCATTTTTTAAAAAACAAGTCAGCATGCCATGCAGTGAGAGGAGATGAAACAAAGCCGTGTTCCGTTGCCTGGAGTGTAATGCTCTGAGGCTCCGGCAGAGCCTGCAGACATCAACATGATATAGTTACAGATTATCAAAAATTTAAGTAGTCTGTTTTTAACATTTCATTTAAAATTTAATTAACCAGTATAGACTGCTTCAAGAATTCAAAATATGGTGGGGAAAGGGAAATATTTTCTTCTTTTCCTCATAGTTCTTCTGGCTGGTTTAAAAATCAAATTTACATGAGACAGATTAACAGAAAAGAATTTAATTACATATATACATATGGGAGTTCCATAATAATTATAGACAAATTGGGCAGTTGAGGTTTATATGCTATCTTGAACCAAAAGAAAATGGATGGTGTGTGTGTGTGTGTGTGTGTGTGTGTGTGTGTGTGTGGACTTCAATGAGGAAGAAGGCAAGTCACATGAAAATGAAAGGAAATATTTGGTAAACAAATGTTTGCTGAATCATCTTAAACAGTGGGACACATACAAGACTTCCATCAAATGGCCTTGCTATCACACTCAGATCATATTAACCCATAGTATCTCTGATGCTAGTTCCCTTCCTGGAGCAGGTTCTCTCACAAACTATCTTATGCAGTTAGGGAGAATGTCAAAGGTTCTTTTTGAGTCTTTTGTTTCTTAAAAATAACCAATTTAAAACGATTAATATCCCCTCAAAAGACGTATTTTGGAGTGGCAAACTCTGATTCCCCTTAGTATCCATAGTGAACAAAACCGGGTAGTTCTCACTGAACCTAGTAACAAGGTCATTCTTCCTCTTGAAGTGCACCCTCTTAAAACTGCACAAATCTGATTTGGCTGGCAATGCATCCTTAACCCCGGGGAGATTTTGATTCAGTGCTGTTTTTATTCCTCCCTGCCGTGCACAATCACTCTTGAAGAACAGTTGGTTCACCTTAAAATGTTTTCTGTCTGCTTCGAGGAGCACTCCAGATGCCATCCGTGCAGAGGCCACAGTGGTTGTGCACAGACAACAGTGTGCCCTCAGCACTCATCCCTACCAGGCCCCACGTGGCAGCCCTTTCAGCCCACATCTTATTTTCTGTGCCCCCAGAGCTGGTCCTGAAGCTATGAGTCAGATGGATTCCTCTGTCCTGTCCTTTTTTCCCAGTGATCACCATGGGGTAGAATGGCAACATTATTTCCACGCCGCCTCTTCCCAACTACCAAAATATAAAATCCTCTCTATGTCACCTTTGCCTAGTCAATATAAATTACTCAATCTTTACTTACATGTTCTCTAAGGTCTAAATAATATGTATCCTTTAAGGAACCCCATCTTGTTCACCCCAAAGCTAATTTCTATCCTAGTCCATAAGGGAAAGTAGCTTCCACTTCTCACATGAAAGAAGTAAAGAGATAAAACAGAAGATTAACTCCTTTTACAGGACTAAGATAAAATAATTCCAAGTGTATTTTCATTCTATAATTTTTATTATTCAATGAAGTTACAGACCTGTAATCTAATAAAAGAGTCATATGCAGATTGACCATCACTCCAACACAGAAGACGGCTGCCCCTATGTGGTCAAAGATCCTGCCCCCATGTGGACACAAGATTTCCACCACAAGATGGCCAGCAGGGGATGGCAGTTGGGAGGGACCAGGCCTGCAAGGGAGGGCAGTTGGGGGTGATCAAGTCTGCAGGGGAGGACAGTTAGAGGTGACCAGGCCTGCAGGGAAGGGCAGTTGGGGGGGAACCCCAGCACTTCAGGGAAGAGCAGTTAGGGGTGACCAGGCCTGCAGGAGAGGGCTAATGGGGGGTACCAGGCCTATAGAGGATGGCAGTTGGGAGGAACCAGGACTGCAAGGGAGGGCAGTTGGGGGCGATCAAGCCTACAGGGGAGGGCAGTTAGGGGTGACCAGGCCAGGAGAGGAGGGAAGTTGGGGGCAAACAGGCTGGCAGGGGAGCAGTTAGACATCAATCAGGCTGGCAGGGGAGTGGTTAGGGGTGATCAGGCTGGCAGGCAGAAGCAGTTAGGGGAAATCAGGAAGGCAGGTAGGTGAGCAGTTGGGAGCCAGCATTCCTGGATTGTGAGAGGGATTTCATCCCTCAAGGGGTGTCATATTGGAGAGGCTGCAGGCTGGGCTGAGGGACATCCCTCTCTAGTCCTATATAATAAAAGGCTAATATGCAAATAGACCAAATGGTGGAACAACTAAATAACCAGTTGCCATGACAACCAAATAACCAGTTGCTATGACATGCACTGACCATCAGGGGGGACGCAAGGAACATGGTGGGCATCAGCAGCAAGTGGCAGAGCTCGGAACATGGTGGGTGTTGGCCTCAGTGGGATGGTGGAGCAGGTGAGTGGGGCCACCAGACCAAGGCGGTCGCTGTCATCAAGGTGTGGCTCTGGTGGTTACTGAAAATTCTTTGCTATGTGCTCCACAGCCCTGCCAGGTGCTCACACCTGTTGCTGACGCTGACCCTGCTCACATAGCTGCTGGTACTGGCACCAATTACTCCATGGAGCGCCTGGAAGAGGCGGTGGGAACGGGGCTACTGACAGACGGGGAACCAGGAAATGCGGCAGGAGGGTCTGGGCAGAAGCATGGAGGTTGGGCTGAGACCCACCCTTGTGTCCACCACAGCCTCACAGCCCACAGTTTCTTTTATTTTTTATTTTCATTATTATTATTATTTTTATCTTTATTGTTCAGTTTATTAATTACATTGTTTCCCCTTTTTATCCCCCTATAACTCCCCTCCACCCTGTACCTATCCTACCCTCCACCCTCCCCTCCCCCTCCCCACTGTCCTCTCCCATTGTTGCATGATTTTTGTCCAGTCTCTTGCTGCGCTTCCCACAACCCTTTTCTCCCCAAGAATTGTCAGTCCATTCCCTCTCTATGTCCATGTCTCTGTTATATTCACCAGTTTATCCTGTTCATCAGCCTATCAATTCACTTGATTTTTATGTTCATTTGTTGATAGATGTGTATTTGTTGTTCATAATTTATATTTTTACCTTTTTCTTCTTCCTCTTCTTAAAGAATATCCTTCAGCATTTCATATAATGTTGGTTTGGTGGTGATGAACTCCTTTAGCTTTTTCTTATCTGCGAAGCACTTCATCTGACCTTCAATTCTAAATGATAGCTTTGCTGGATAGAGTAATCTTGGTTGTAGATTCTTGCTGTTCATCACTTTGAATATTTCTTGCCACTCCCGTCTGGCCTGCATGGTTTCTGTTGAGAAATCCGCTGATAATCGTATGGGTGCTCCCTTATAGGTAACCAACTGTTTCTCTCTTGCTGCTTTTATTATTCTCTCTTTGTATTTTGCTCTTGGCATTTTAATTATGATGTGCCTTGGTGTGGTCCTCTTAGGGTTCCTATATATTGGGGTTCGGTGCACTTCTTGGATTCCTAAGTCAATTTCTTTCACCAGGTGTGGGAAGTTTTCAGTCACTATTTCTTCAAATAGGTTTTCATTGTCTTGGCCTCTCGCTTTTTCTGGCACCCCTATAATTCGGATGTTGGTATGCTTGAGGTTGTCCCAGAGGCCCCTTACACTATCTTCAATTTTTTGGATTCTTTTGGATTCTTGCTTTTTCAGCTGAGTGGATTTTCCCTCTTTGTATTTCAAATCTTGAACTTGGTTCTTGGGGTGCTCCAGAGCACTTTTAGGTCTTTGTATAATATTTTTTATTTCAGTCAGTGTAAGCTTAATTTCTGGTTGGTCCTTTTTCATATCCTTGAGAATCTCCTTCATATCCTTGAGGGTCTCCTTCATTTCCTTGTAGGACTCATTCATTTCCACGTTGGTCTTGATCATTTCCTTTGTGGTCTTGCTTATTTCCTTATAGGCCTCGACCTTTTGTTGGAGCCTCTTGAAAAACCCTATAACCGTGGTTTTGAATTCCATGTCTAGTCGTTTTTTTTCCTCCATTTCTTTCACATCTGATTTCTTTCCATGTCTCTGCATGGTGGCTGCTTCCCTGAGTTGGTCAATTAGCTTTGTGTGGTAGACTTCCTACTAGGGACAGTGGCTCAGCCTCCCCGGTTACCTGAGGTGGATATGGGTTGCACAGTCTTGCTGAAGTTAAGCTCAGGTTAATCGTTGTTAGCACTTGGAGGGGTTGACCTCCAGGCCTATTGTCTGTGAAGCTCAGCTGTGCTCAGGTTGGATGGGCAGAGTCTCCGGGCCAAGCAGACAGCGTTAGCTCCGCCCTCTGCAGCCCCAGGGACTCTGTGCCGGAGGCAATGGCCGCCAGCACCTCTGAGAGAGAGCTCCTGCCGAGCTCCACCTGCTGACGGGGAATTCAAACTCTCCCAAAATGAGTCTGCACGCTCAATGTCTCACCCAGGGACGTAAAACAAAGCAGTCTGACGGTTTCCCGAATGAAAGAGCAACTCACGAGTGCTCTCTGTGCCGTCAGGCAGCTGCGCTGTTCCCAAGCTCACGTGAACTCCTCACAGGCTCGCCTTCTCCACAATCCGGCAGACTCCTGCAGCACCCGAACTTCAGCATGCCCTCCCAATGTCCAGTTCTCACCCCGTATGATAGTGGGTTCCCTGGACTTCGCCCAGAGCTGGAGAATCAGTCCAGTGGGACGCCTTTGTCCCCCCGTTCGAGAAAACTGGCCGGTTTTCAGCCGCCCGCCCTCTCCGCTGGTGCGCGCTCCAAACCTCTCTCCGCGCGAATCTTTCAACGCTGTTCGCCATCGCTCCTCTGAGTCACAGTGTCCTATTTTCACTTTTATTTGTGGAATCCTCACTGGGCCAGCTTTCTGGTGATTCTGGAAGGTGTTTGTTCCTTTGTTAAGCTGTAGTATTAAAATTGCTGAGTATGATGGCAAGATATGTGTTCCACCTATGCCGCCATCTTGGTTCTCTCCACAGTTTCTTTTAAGGTGCATGAACTGGGCCCCTCGTATAATATAACCATAGACTCATGATTTGAAAAGTAAATACATCTAATCCTTTCAGAGGTATTTTATCCTTCCATTTCTCCCCACCTCCAGCACTGCCCATGTTTTTACCATTGTACTTTGCTTAAATGTTATACGGTCTAATGCCATATTTATTGAGAAGGGAGTGAACTTGTCCAAGGGCAAACCTGGGACTGAGGGCCCTGATTCCTAGTCCTAGTCCAGAAGGACTACAGTCCTAGCCCCATGATCTTTCTGCGACATCTTCATATCTGGAGATACTATCAGCCTTTGAAAAACCAAAGAACTACCTAGAGACTGGATGGGAAATGAAAATGAGTCAAGGTAGATAGTCAAGGCAAGACCCCACAGCACCTGCTCTAATTTTCTGCATCCCAATATTGAATACATTTGTCTTTTTCAAACAGCTGAGTTCAAACTGCAGCTAATCTTTAAGCCACCTCACTCTTGTGAACCCCAAGAAGAAAGATTTACTTGATGTGAACCCCAAGGAGGAATTTATCTACTGAGATGAACTTCCCATGGTCAATCAAGGGATAAAATTTTGTGAATAAGAATCTAAATTAAAAAAAGAGTCTAATGGCCATTTGCTGACAAGGACTATTCATGTACTCTGTATACAAGGAAGAGCATCAGACTAAACTTTCAGCTTCCCATACTATACCACTCTTGTTTACCATTTGAGTTAACCACTGCAAAGAAGACATGGTTTTATCTTTCTACTGAAGGACTGAGACCTGCCTCGTTGTCCAGTTAGAATTGCATAAATTGTGTCTTCATTTGCATCTATATTAATCAATAACAACTGCAGAATTTGGAAACCTCATTTGTATAAAATTAAAATGGGCCAGAACTTTCTGTATAAAAGGTGGTCTCCCATTATCTGGAACAGAACAGTTTATAGTAGATTGCTCCATGAATATGTATCTCTTAGGCTGCAGTTCATTTTCCTCAAATAAATGTTTTTTATTCTTTATTACAGTCTGAAATTAATTTTGGTTTACACTTTGCTTGCTACTGCTCATGTGTCTTTCTTCATCTCAGGAGTTTCTATCAATCTACTTATATATTACTAGAGGCATGAATTCCTGCAAGCATGGGGTCCCTCAGTCCAATACTGCCTGAAGTTCCTACCTGCTGCTCTCACTCATTCTAGCCCCGCTGCACCTGCCACAGGCTCATACCCAATCAGTTCCTATTGGGAGAGCCCT
Source organism: Antrozous pallidus (assembly GCA_027563665.1). Classification (NCBI taxonomy): domain Eukaryota; kingdom Metazoa; phylum Chordata; class Mammalia; order Chiroptera; family Vespertilionidae; genus Antrozous; species Antrozous pallidus. The sequence continues at coordinate 115,868,254 of CM050514.1, forward strand.
GCGTCTGGTGTCCTCCTAAAGGAAATGGCCTGCGGGATCGGGCTGAAACTGGCTCTCTGACATCCCTTGAGGGCTCCTGGATTGTGAGAGGATGCAGGCTTAGGCCACATGACCTCACCAGTGCATGATCAGGGCTGGGAAGGGACCATGAATGGCTTCAGGGCATGTCCAGCCCATCTTGCTCAGTCCTGGTCTGCCAGACCCCAATAGCAAGCTAACCTACCAGTTGGAGTGTTTGCCCCCTGGTGGTTAGTGCACATCATAATGAGCAGTTGAGAAGCCTTAGCAGATTATTAGCATATTACACTTTGATTGGTTGAATGGATGACTGGCTACTGGATGGCCAGCTATTTAGCATATTAGACTTTTATTATATAGGATTATTTTGGCTTTTTAGAATCTTTCTTTTCTAAGCCCAATTCTATTATACCTAAGTTTATACTAATGAGGAAGCTTAGGGGATGGCCCCTACGTAGCCTCAGGATGGTGCTGGTCACCAAAAGACCCAGTGATCATATGTTTGGAATTTTTAGCCCCACCCACTGATCTCCAAGAAGTGGGAGAGAGGTTGGAGGTTAAGCTTTATAAAAATTCTTGAACAACAATATTCAATGAGCTTCCAGATTGGTGAACACATCAAAATGTGAGGATAGTGATATGTCCAGAGAGAACATGGAAGCTCTGTGTCCACCTCTGGCATTTTGCCTTGTACATCTCCCTCCAGTCTGGCTTCTTCATGCTAATAATAAACTGGCAAACACAAATAAAATGTTTTCCTGAGTTCTAACAAATTATTGAGTCTGAAGAGGGGTGTCAAGAGAACAACCGAAGTACTCTAAAATGGGTACAGCCTTAGGGGACTGAACCCTCAAATCTGTGAAATCTGTCACTAAGTCCAGGTAGTTTTAAAATTGAATTGCATTGTTAAACACCTAGCTGCTTGCCAGAGAAAAGGGAAATTGGTAGTTGGTGTTGGAAAGCATCTGTATTCCCACACAACATCCTACACTGGTTTAATTTGTGTGGGACTTTACTTTTATGAAGAGAACTGCACAGCTGCTCTATAATGGGGGCAGGGTTATGAATGAGTCAAATCCCCAGCCATCATATTTCCATCGTCTACCTTCCTGAAACCCATGCTAAAACATAATGGCTGTGCCCATACTACTTCAAGTAAGTGACACCCCCATCCTAGAATCCCTCCATCTACCCTTTTCTGCACAACCCCCATTTGTCCTAGGTGTAACCATGATCCTGACTTATGGTAATCATTGCCTTACTTTTCTTCATAGCTTCATCATCCAAATGCATCCCAAACATATAACTTACTAGTAGTTGTGCTTTTTAAAAAAAAATTTGGGGGGGGGGAGGTATGTATCATGCCTAAGAGGATTTTACAGTGGATAGTGGTTCTAGAACTTGAGTAAGCATTGAAATTACCTCAAGCATTCATTAAAATACAGATGCTAGCTTAGTAGTCCCGGGGTGAGGATTGAGAACTTGCATTTCAAACCAGTTCTCAAGTGATGCTGATGATGCTGGGCCAGGACCACATTTTAAGAACCACAGACTCATACCCTGGATATGGTATGTAATGCTATATTCAGGAATGCTCTAGATTTATCTTTAAATAAACAAGTTTATTATTTCCAATAATATTTGTAAAATCAGCTCACAGATTTTACAATGCATGTGTATATTATTTCTACTATGCTTAGCCAGTTCCCATGTGCCCAACCAGAAGAGCTTAGGTCTGAGATCCCATGAGCTCTTGTTGTTTCTAGACCACTAGTGCCAAACCACTGTTCTATGGATCTCAGAAGCATTGATGTAGCTGAGTTCTCTTGGGTGACTAGTCTTTAAAATTTGGATGCATTTCTTTCAAGACAGAGATCAGTAAAATCCTAAGATTCTCTATTTTGCACACAAGCCAGAAGGAAAACTTTCTATTCTCAATCATACCAAATAGTAAAACACAAAATTGCATTTGCCACTCTAGCTATACTGCTATGTAAACTGAAATCCTGAGTTGGTTGGTGGTATAGACCAAAATACAGACTCAGTCTCTTACAACAGAATTTATATGAGGTAAAAAAAAGTGTTATATAGGGGTGAAACTAATATTTTTTCCTTACCATCTTTTTGTCACTCAGTGTGTTGGCTCCCAGTAATCTCTGCCCTCCTGTACCAGAGTTGGTCTGTGTGATTAGGTATAAAAGCCTGTGCTGTCATTCTTCTGTCTGTGATTCTTGTGTGCATGCTCTCTCCCTTTCATGGTGGCTCTGGAGAAGCCCGTGCCTTGTTGTAAGAAGCTCGTTGGAAAGGCTATCTTGCAGGTACTAAAGACTCCAGCTGAATGCACATGAGGATCTTGGAAGTGGAACCTCTATTCCAGGCAAGCCTCAGATGACAGAAGACTGACCCCATAGGCATTTTGACTGCTGCTTTATGGCAACCCTAAACTGCTCCTGAATTTCTGGCTCCCAGAAGCCATGAGAAAAAAATTCTTCTTTTAAGTTGCTAACTTTGGCGGTAACCTTCTATGCAGCAGAAAATAGAAAATACAGGTGTTTTTCCAATATTACCCTGTCTTAGCCTCAAACAACCCTGAGGAATAATAATTGCTGTATTTTACTGACCTAAAATGCCATCATTTGTAAAAACCCCTTTTATCCTATGAGCCATTCAGAAAAAAGAAATGCTACTAGTCAAACTATCATATGCCTTCAGTTGTAAGATGTATTCCCAAGACGCACTCAAAATTCAGGTATGTTATGTGTGACAAAAATGTGCATCTTAGAATGAATGCATTGTGCTATCAGCATTTTGTGGAGAAATTAAAGTTTTTTTTTAATCTCCATTATTATCTTGGTGTGGAATACACACTTAGTATATGTCCGTAAGAGGTTTTATTTTAAATGGAGAGGTCAGTTATCTGAATAGACCTAACCTGGCTTCTAGGGAAAACTTGGATACAACACATAAATCTTGCCTTTAATTAAAATCAATATGGGAAATTTTACAAATTTCTCATGTTAGTCCAAGGAAGATTCCTTTCTGGATTTTTAACCACCTGTTCCCTTATGGAAGTGCAAATGTGCTCCATAGGTGGTCTTTAAAATCAGCCCAAGGTGCCCAGGCTCTTTAGAGTAGCTGAAATTTTCATGTATATTATATGAGCCAGACATTAGTATGATTCCCACTGGATATCTGAGGCAAGTGAAGTTGAGAGACACTAGGAAACTTGTTTATGATAACAAAACTAGGAAGTGTCAAAGACTGGAATTCTATTGGCTGTTCTGACTGCTGCTCCCACATCACCGTGCCTTCTCTAAATAACGGTCCTAGTCTTAAATATATTCACAGCAAAATAAAACAGGCAGCCAGCTCCTGTGAGTGTTTTCAGTGGCCTCTAAATAGGCCTTTTGCATGAATAGTTTACTGTCTTCATCTTGGGAGCATGGAGTGTTTCATAAGCATTATGTTCTTACTCTTAATAAAACTGACATTCTCAAACAAATGAATTAATGTGTGCAGAATGTTCTTGAGATTTTAAGACTATAGGCATAGTGTGAAAGTGCAGCATTGTCCTAAATCCTGAACAGTTGTCATGTAGTCATAGACTTGTGAATCCTCCTGTGCAAATGTCAGACTTTCCAAGTCATGGAGGAATAAGAGAGGAAGGTCCAACAAAGCCACCCCTGGTTGGAGATGGAGAAAATTGATAAAGCAGAGATGCCACAAAGAATACCATTAGCAATTATGATCAATTATTGATATCTGCCTGATATGCTGAGTAGAGAAGGATTCTAAAGCTATGTCTGGGCCTACTGGGAATGGTTAGTAATGTCTGCCATGGGAGCAGGGCTGGAGAGTTTGAAGCATATGTTCAGAAATTTGTCCTTCATGCTACAGATCAATGAATCTCAACCCTGGCTGCACATTAGAACCATCAGAAGAGCTTTTAAAAATTTTTAGTGCCATGGCCTCATCCTAGATAAATTGAATCAGAATTTCAGAGAGTGGGGCCTGGTCATCTACCCATTTTTTTAAGAACAGATTATAATTGGCATTCAGTTCTGGAATCCACTGGTGTAAGATTATGTCCTTCAAGAGCAATAGTTCTCAGCCTTACCTATACTTTGGGATTTCATGGGTTGTATTAAAAGTTTATTGATGCCTGGGTTGCATTCCCATTTGTCCTGATTTAATTGACCAGGGGAGTGGCCTAAGTACTGGGATTTTCAAAAGCTACCAAGTAACTTTTTTTTATAGGCTTTACTTTTTAGAACAGTTTTTGATTCATAGCAAACTTAAACAGAAAGTATAGAGTTTATTTCCCATATATCCCCTTCTCCCATGCATATAGAGTCTTGACCATTATCAATATACCCCATAGAGTGGGTCAACCTACATTGACATATCATAATCATCCAAGTCCATTGTTTACATTAGGACTCATTCTTGGTGTTCTGCATTGGTTTAGATAACTATACAATGACATGTATCCACCATTATATTATCATATAGTTTCACTGTTCCAACAATCCTGTTCTCTGCCTAGTCACCCAACTCCGTCACCTTTTTCCCCAAATTCTGACAACCACCATTTTTTGTTTGTTTGTTTGCTTTTTATTTCTAGTATGGACCAAATTTATTTAATTAAAGAAAATTTTAAAATAATTCTTTAACCACCGATCTTCTTACTGTCTCCATAATTTTGTCTTTTTTAGAATGTCATATAGTTGAAATCATACAGTCAGTAGCCTTTTCACTTAATAATATGCTTCTTTCACTTAACAAAAGTCTTCCCTAGGAGGCTGCTGCCAACTTGGCACCCAGCTTACCTGAGCTGCTGCCACCATCACCATTATAGCCCAACAGCCAGGCACTTCTTACTCTGGGTTTGGGTGCATGCCACTTTGGAGTGTCTGCAGAGTCTTCTATGGGAGGAGACCACTGGGAGCCACTATAACTCAGTGCCCAGTCTTATTGCCATCATTGCCACTCTCCCAGCCCAGTTATGCAGCACAGCCCCACAGTAGGAAGTCGTAGTGTTTGGGAGCTACAGTGTTGATCACAGCGGGGACAGTTGCTGTCCCAGTCCCAGGCACTGCTGGAATTGCAATCAGGATAGAAAGTGAGTAAACTGTGGCTAGGCCACAGAATTGGAAGTTCCAGGAGCAGATAGAGGTGGCCAGGACAGTGCTGGTTGCAAGGGTGCCTTGGGAATACAGTGGCAGTAATCCAAGGCTGAGACTCACTCTCGGGGAGTAGGGCAAGCACTCCTCTATTATCCAGCCAGGGAAGTTAGTCCTGATCTGATTCTGCAGGAGGGGGCCAGGCAGTGGAGCTGTGAGGTGTCAGACAGACACTCCCACCAGCGATTCTGAGGGACCCTTTAGTTTCTAGAGGAACTTTTGAAGGAAAGCTGGATGGGGACTGGACAGTGGAGTCTGGGAAGGAGATCCTGCCCACCTGGAGAGCAGGGGAGCCCTCCCTTCTATAACCTGTGGAATGGCTGGTTCTGCCCCACCTTTCAGGGACCAAAGACAAGGGGAAAAGGCTGTGGGCTGGAAAATCTGAGTCCCTGTGGCTGGGAATGGCAGTTATAGGTCTCCAACATCTGACCTGGTCAGAGCCTGGGAGAAGGCCCTACTCAGTGTGAGCCAGTGGCATTGGAAGAGTAGAGGTGAGTTTAATTTATTTTTAGTTTTTCATTCCCTTCTGCTTAACAATTGACTACTTAAGCCACAGATAGCAGTAGCCCCAAGCAACACACAGAAGATAAGGAATGGGAAAACAAGACAGACTGGAGGTAACCTGGAGGATAATGAAGAAGAGGGTCCAAAAAGCTGAGCAAACTTATGAGGAGACCAAAACCCCAAGAATACCTAAGAACGTTTTTCTTGCTATGGTAGCACCCATCAGTTGTGCAGTAATACTACCAGGGACAAATGGGGAAGTATATTAGACTAACGTTCCTAACCCTCCATGGGTGAGACCCTTTACTTGGGCTGATCCCCTGCCGAGTGTAGTCACCAATAATACCAAGCACCTTGGTCATCCAGGGGCACCACAGGTGGGTCAAGGAAACATATGGGCAAAATACAATTACAAGGGTGTCGTCACCCAGCTTCCCTTTTGTACGGAATCCAACTACTGCTCCTTTGTGTGTAGAACTAAAGAGAGGTTTCTGGCTAGCATGGACACAAAGGAGAGGGAAACAAAAGCCCAACTACATCTACTATCACTACCTGCTCCTGGGAGAGGCACAGAAAATGTTACATTACTAAGACACCTCCCCAACACTAAGCCATATGTAAAACGTTTTATGAGTGGCACCCCACAGAGGAAGAAATTAATTGACAAGACTGTTATAGTGACCACCCCACCTGCAGCAAACTTAACAGTTTTTCCTTTGTGGATTGGAGCCCCTATGGTTCTGTGTATAATAACAATCACACCCTAAAATGGATGGGGACCGCATCCTAAACTATATGTTGAAGCTAATCACTCCATCTCATAGTATGGAGGGGGATTTGTTGTATGTCAATTATAGCATAATAATTGATTGGCCCCTACAAAACAGGCAATGGAAATTAGCTGCTGCACTTGCACCTATAAAATGGTATAGTTTTAACTATGGCTTAAATAATTCCATTTGTATCTTTTGGGAACTCCCAATAAGACAGTATTTGCCACCGCTTGTGTATTTGATCCATTTGTACTCCTCTCAGGCCCCACCCAGATGTGCCTTAATGCAACAAGCTATTTGTATGAGGTGTCATGTACAGGCTACACACTAACCCACTGTATTCATTATACATTCCAAAAAGTTTCCCTCATGATTTTAAGACAATCTGCTTTCACTTGGGTTCCTACTAACCTCATCAAACCTACCAACTGTTACTGACTGGGTAAAAATCTTCAAACACCAAAAAATTTCCTTGGAATGTTAATTGCAGGACTCGTTGCTATAGTATTGTTACTTCTGTGGGAATTGCTGCTTCATGCATGGTACAAACTGTTTAAAACTTCTCAGTTTTTACAAAAAGTGAAGGAAAATGTAACTAAGATCTTGTGTATACAAAAGGAATTGACAACTAATTTGAGATAGAATTATCCGTACTAAAATTTACCGTTTTATGGATTGGTGATAAAATCCACAACTTAGAGCAAAGAATATCCTTACAATGTCATAATTTCCCCCAGATTTGTGTTACCCCCATTCCCTGTAACAGTACCTTACACTTTTAGGAATCAACAAAAAATCACCTTCTTGATGCTTGGGATAAAGGTAACATAACCCCTGATATTTTAGAATTACAACAGCATACTGTACAATTATCCTAGGCAAACTTACTAACTAGTTCCTTAGAAGTCTGGCAGCAATTTATAAAGCACATGAAAGAATTTAATCCCTTTCACTGGCTCTCTTTACATTTGCCTCTTAGCATAACCACTATTGTTTGCCTCATTCTTGTTCTTATATGTTTATTTCTAGTTTCCAGATGCGGAATGACAAGCCTTAAAAAGCACACAAGCCCTACAGATGGCATACACTTTTCAAGATTTATTAAGAAAAAGAAAAGGGGAGATGAGGGAAACTACCACTTTCCAAATACTGTCATAAGAATGCACCAAAGAACACAGAAGACCAATGGAACTTGGAGGATTAGCAGGGCTAATACCATGCACCATTGCTATGTTGAGATAGCAATGGCTCGAAGCAATCTCCTGACCTAATAGCCTTTACTGAAATTTACTGATCTTTTTAAAAATATATATTTTATTGATTTTTTTACAGAGAGGGAGAGATTTGTTTGAGATCCAACAAATCCCCCTCCATACCATGAGATGGAGTGATTAACTTCAACATATAGTTAGGATGCGGTCCCCTTCCATTTTAGGGTGTGATTGTTACTGTAGAGGGAAAAGTATAGAGAGCTGGAAACATCGATCAGCTGCCTCCTGCACCCTCCCTACTGGGGATGTGCCTGCAACCAAGGAGCATGCCTTTGACTGAAATCAAACCTCAGACCCTTCAGATTGAGAGGGTCAGAGTGGGACTGACTCCACTTTGTACCGTGTCCTACATCTTGTGTAACTGTGTCCCCTCTTCTGAGAAAAACCACAGGATGTGTCAGTTACTCAGCCTGCTCTTAATTCATCCAATGGGAATACAAGGGGAACTAACCTAAGGCACTGGCAGTTTTAGTGACAAGTGAGCTGGGGCCTGGGATTGAGGTCCTTTCTCTGATGCACTAGAGCAATGGTGTCCTCTTCACCCCTTTGAGTAGGAGCTACAGTGATGAGATGTCACATCATCCCATGTCTTATCCAAAGGTTAATTGAAACCGCATTGACCAAACAGCAAATTAATCTCCTCCTAGACACTGCAGAGCATTAAAGTCAATGAATGTCAGCCGACTTTGAAGAAAAGAGTTTACATAAAGAAAAGGAGGGAATTGTGAGAATAAGCCATCTTTTCTGTCAAAGAACAATTTAGACAGCTGCCATTTTGGACTGTGTGACTTGGCAACCACCATGTTGGCCACACGATGTGTAAACTTACCTGGGGGCTGCCATCTTGAAATCACAAAGACCAACTCCTCCCTTTGAATTAGCCAATTGCAAAAGACTGTGCGCCTGAGCTCCAATCAAGAGCAAAGGACAGGTCAAGTGCATCAGGGATTATTTACATCACTAGCCCCAGCCCTCATCCAACCAATCAGAATTGGCCAACTCAGCGGTCTGAGAATGCCCCACCTCCCAAACCCTAGCCCCATAAAATCATTGTGCTTTTGAAACTCACTCTCTTTTTGCATCCTGCTGCTGCATCGGTGGAGACAGAGAGCCAAGCTTGAGCTTGAATAAAGACTCTTTGTTTTGCATTGGACTCTGCTCCCTGGTGGGCTTTGGGGATCTTGAAATGTGAGCATAACACAGTTCACAGGCCAAGGCTCTAGCCACTAAGCCAAACCAGTTAGGGCAAACTTTATTGGTCTTTACTGATCTTTACCTATCTTTGAGACATCTGTCTACTACCTGTTTGCCGTGCTTTACTGAGGGCAAGATGTGGATCTGAAAATGAATAAAAAGCAGATAAGGAGAGAAGAGCTCACAAAGTGAAGCCGCTGCTACCATCCTGAGGTCTGAACGCTGGGCTGCAGTCATGGCCTACTGCTGCCAGGAAAGGAAGGATCGAATTATATTTGTGACCAAAGAAGACCATGAAACTCCAAGCAATGCAGAGCTGGTGGCTGACGATCCCAATGAGCCATACGAGGAGCATGGATTGATCCTGCCCAATGAAGACATGAACTGGAACTGCCTGTGCCTTGGGCGAATGGCTAGTGGCCCCTATGGGGAACAATTCAAATCAGCCTTTTCCTGCTTCCACTATAGCATGGAGGATCTTTGGGGATCAGACTGTGTGGAACAGTTCCAGGCCATGCAGGAGTGCATGCAGAAGTACCCAGATCTCTATCACCAAGATGAGGAGGAAAAAGTGGAGGAAGAGAAGACGCCAGAAGAATGTTTAGAAAAGGCAGCTCCCACTGAGGCCACAGCAACCAGAAAAGAGAAGGGGTCAAGCTAATGAAGGCTGTGCTGCAGCACTGGCTCCCGGCCTTCCACTCAGAGTGACATGAATCTTTTGCAAATGCCTTTGGTCACTCTCCAAGAAAGTCTTTCCCTCTGTGGTTTTGTGCATTGTAATGCACAAAACAACTTATTTTGATGATCAGGGGTTTTGGCTCCTTGACATATACACTGAAAAACATGAGGTTATATATCTGTGTATCTCATATAAATCTACCAGTGACTGTGGCTACTGCTTTTGAATTCTCTGAGATTACCTCAAAATTTGCCACTTTGAAAAAATTGTGCAGAATACTCTCAGCAACTAAAAATCATTAGGAGTGTCTCTTGTGAGTGAACTGATTTATTCTAATTCATTATCTCCCTTAAAGTAGACTTTATACCTGTTTGGGAAATGAAATAGAAATAAAAACATTTTCCTTTAAAAATGCTGGAATGGGGCCATTCCTAATACAAGAGGCCAGATTATCAGACACTTATTCCTCAAAAAACATCTTGACCTTGAGTAGATGAGGTACTGTGCTTCATTTCTGATACGTTTTGGTTTTCGTTTTTATACTGAGCCCCAGGTTTTCTTTCTAGAGAGTGGATCTTTGGACCCTCCAACTCACAGACACTTTCTAAAAAGAAGAAGCTGGTTTGCTGTTTTTGTTATTCCAGAAGCCTTGGTTGGGGCCTGTGTTCACACTGGCTCTGGCTCAGCCTGTTCAGATGCAATATTCTTAAGAGGTGGGGACCTACTTGTTACCAAAGTAGTGACCAAGAAGGAAACATGAATGAAAAGGAGAGTGCAATTTCACCTAGCGGGGGCAAAAAAAAAAAGGCAGATAAGGCCAAGTTTCAGAGTGCCTTTTCAAGAGAGAGGTTTCTACCTGGCCTCCCATGCCTTATAAATTCATATTTCTTAAATAGTATTTTCATTTGTGCATCGGCCCCTTCTTCAAATCCTGAACTCCTGTTGGAAAAGATTGTGGCAACTCATATTGACCCACTCCAGAGAACCTCCCAGGAGATCCAGTGTTGAAACTTTAGGGGCAAAATTCCACAACATCAGAGCAAAATCCAGTGATATCCACAGAGAGCAGATTCAAAGTTTTATTATTACTAGTTTTTTTTTCTTTTTTTTCATATATCTGATTTTTCTCTATATCTTTTTATTCTTCTTTTACTGTTACTTTTCTTTTTCTTTTTCCTGTGTTCCCCTCTAATTTCTTTGGTCTTGTGTCTTTCACTATTTTTTTTTCCTTTTTGTTGTTGTGTTTGTCATGCATGGTTTGGCTTTGTTTTTCACGTTGTTTTCAGTTCAGTCTTATTTTGTCTTGTTTTATTCTATCAGCAACAGTTTAACAGCTGATATGACAAGGTTGGGGTTGAGCCTCAGAGTAACCAAGCCTGAAACCTAAATTTACCAAGAATGGGACAAATGCAAGCAATGGAACCAAATACAACAAAAGGGCCCACGTAGCCCAGAAAAATGACATTACTAGATCACAAAGCTCAGAAAATCAAAGAGACTATACCACAATGAGGACACCTCATCAAGACTGGAAGACATAACAGACTTATTCAATACCAAAAAACGAACACAAAGAAACACCAAAAGTGGGGGGGGGGGGGGGGGGGGAGAAATAGGTCCATAACAAAAGAAAAGGAAAAATCTCTAGAAAGAGAGATAAATAAAGTGGAAGTAAGCATTTTTATCAGAACAAGAGTCTAAAATAATGTTTTTTAGAATGCTCAAAAGCATAAAAAAGGACATAGGAACAAAGAAAATTAACCAGTTATAAGTGAAGTGCACTATAGCTAAAATAAAGAATACACGGGACACACACGACTGATAATGAGGGGATGGAAAAAATTTTTCAAGGGTGAATAAGATGGCTGCCGAGGGGAAGGCAGATTGCAAGAGTGTGAGTGAGAAAATAAAGGGAGAGTGTGTGGTCACATGGGCAGTGTTTGTTGGTGAATTGAGGGACGGCTATACTCCAGGAGCCTGTGGGGGACTGTCAGCCGGCTGGAACGTGGAGACTGCGCCTTCTTGAAGGGGAAAGTGGATGTCATCAGACACCTGAAAAGCCCGGAGAATTACAACTATGGCACCCCATGAACAGCTGCAAACCCGAGAACACCAGTCCCAAATGATGCAAGCATGAGGACTCAGAGGAGCTCTACACTCCCTCACAGAGAGGTCAGATTTCACCTGGGATAAGGTGAGGTTTGTGGTTCCCGCATGAGAGAGAAACTGCCAATGGTGGGAGTGGAGCTGGAGAACCTAGGAAAGTCTGAGCCTACAAACATCCGCAGCCATTGCCGCTGGCATGATCTGTGAATGTGGAAGGGGGTCAGCAGAGCTTCTAACAGAAGAGAACTCTAAAAAACAAGCCATTTTGATTTGGGCACAAAAGAACAGCCTAAAAAAATTAAAAGTGGCTGCTTAGGCCCAAGGGGAAAAAAGACTACACAGACTTGTGTGCAACCCGGAAGTTCGCACACTGACTCTGGCTCTTTCCTCCCCGCCCCCCCTTCCTTAAATCCTTGCTTCTGATTACTAAGCCAAATACATAGGATCACCCAACTCGGGACACTCTAAGAGACTGCAGGGGAAAGTTGTTTTTCTGGAACCTGGGGATTAGAGTAGGGAATAAACATCAGAAAACTAGCTCTGGGGCAACCCATTTCCTCAAAATGTTATTGAGTACCACAGGGAAAACAAAATCTAAATTCTAGCTAGAGAGGTCCTATAGACCTGGAGGTCAATCCAGAAACACTGCCACTCAGGGGCTGAATCACAAATTGACTCTTGTATATACACAAATAAAGGAATGTAAGAAAGTCGTACTGCCTACTTAAAAGTAGAACTGGCTTACAACAATGAGAAGCACTGGAATGCAGGAACTTCAATACGGTCCTGACTAGGAAATTGGCATGCCAAACAGAACAGTAAAGGAAGTGAATGACCTTCACTGCTATACATTTTTTTTTTCATCTTCTACTTAAGAAATTAGTTTTTTCTTTTTTTCCAGGTTTGATTTTTATCTTTTTAATTATTACATTTATATTTTCAATCAGTATTATCACTACTACTATATTACCTGTTTCTTTAAAAAAGTGTCATTTTATTTTTTTCTCTATTTTACCTTGGGATTAGTGTTCTACATTCTATTTTCATGTTGCCCTTAGCATCATTTTAATCTATCTCAACTTTATCTTTATGCCATCACTCTCCTCCTCACTTTTCCTCTTTTGCTGTCCTGTTTCTATGACCCTATTCCTGCTTTAGATTTTCCCTATTCCTTCTTTTTACCTCTGTTAAAATTTCATTCTACTTATATATCTAATTTCCAATTCCCTGCTCCAAGTCCATACACAATTCTCTCTTCTCTTTCTTCACGCTCAAAAAAATTTTTTTTCTCTTTGTCCTTTTGCTGTTGTTTGCTTGATTGTTGATTATATAGATTTTTAATGTTTGTTTGTGAGATTGTTTTGCTTTTTCTTTTTTCTTTTTTTTCTTTTTTTTTTTTTTTGCTTCTATTTTCACTTGCCTCACTTGATATTAGTTGTTGTTTGTAGTTTTCATTCATCTCCAGGTATTTGCTTCTGGTATTTTTGGGGATTAGTGGCTCTTCTATTGGCGCTTCCCCCCCCTCCCCCGCTTTTCTTTCTTATTCTTTCTTTTATCTCTTATTTATTTTTCCTCTTCCTAATTTCATTTTTACACTCCTTTTTTTCTCTTATTCTTTCTCTTCTATCCTCTAATTCACATTTCTTTGGTGGTCATCTTTATTTTGGGTTATTAATATCTTGAATACATTTGTATTCAGTGCTTTGTGCATTATGCCTTGTTGTGTTGTATTTTGTGCCCTTAAATCAATACAGGATAGTGAGAGAACTACAAAACCAGACAATCAGAAAAGAGAGATCATGGGTAGACAAAGAAACCGCCCATATATGAAAGAAAAGCAGGCATCACCAGAAAAGGAAGTAAAGGAAATGGAAGCAAGCAACCTGTCAGAGAAAGAATTCAGAGAAATGGTCATAAGGTGGATGAAAGGAATGGAAGACATATTCAATAATATGTGTAAGAACCAAGAGGAAACAAAGAAGAACCAAGAAGAAATGAAAAATGACATCGTGGCTATAAAGAAGTCAATAGAAAGCATCAAGAGTACACTAAAAGAAGCAGAGAACTGCATCAGTGAGCCAGAAGACAAGGTAGGAAAAAATACCCAAGTAGAGCAGCTTCTAGAAAAAAAAATTGAAAAGCAGGAGGAGAGAGCCTAATGGAACTTTGGGGCAACATGAAACAAAACAACATCTGCATCATATGGGTACCAGAAGGAGAGGAAACTGAGCAGGAATAGAAAACCTTTTTGAAAAAATAATGACAGAAAGCTTCCCTGATATTGGCAAGAAGAAAAAAAAACAACTCCAAGAAGCTCAGAGAGTCTCAAGCAAAGTGAACCCCAAAAGACCAACACCAAGGCACATTATAATTAAATTGATAAACACCAATGACAATATAAGAACCTTAAAAGCAGCCAGAGAGAGAAAGGAAGTTACCTACAAAGGATCCCCCATCACATTAGTGACTGATTTCTCAACAGATAAACATCAGGCTGGAAGGGAATGGAATGAAATATACACAATCATGCAAAGGAAGGATCTGAATCCAAGAATACTATAACCAGCAAGGCTATCAATAAAAATTGAGGGTGAAATCTGGAGCTTCACAGACAAAAAAAAAGACTAAGGGAGTTTATTACCACCAAACTAGCAATCCAAAAAGTGCTAAAGGGTCTTTTATAAAAATAAAAAAAGAAAGAAATAGGAAGCGAAGAAAGAACACAAGGGTAAAGAATAAAAATGGTGACAAACAAGTATCTATCAATAATAACTTTAAATGTAAAGAGATCAAATGCCCCAATCAAAAGACATAAGGTAACTGATTGGATAAGAAAACATGATCCATGTATCTGTTGTCTACAAGAAATCCACCTCAGAAAAAAAAAAAAAGACCTGCACAGATGGAAGAAGAAGGGATGGAAAAAGGTTTTTTAGGCTAATGGAAATTTTTTTTAAAGCTGGTGTAGCCATATTTATATCTGACAAATTAGATCTCAAACTGAAGGACATAAAAAGATTATGAAGGTCACTTCATAATACTAAAGGGAGCAATCTAACAAGAAGAAATAACTATGCTAAACATATATACACCCAATACAGGAGCACACAAATACATAAAAGAACTCCTGGAGGATATCAAGGAGAGATTGAAAGCAATACTATCATAGTAGGAGATTTTAATACCCCACTATCACCATTGGACAAATCCTCTAAACAACAACAAAAAAAATCAGCAAAGAAACATCAATCCTAAATGACTCACTAGACTAGGTGGAATTAATTGACATCTTCAGAACATTTCGCCACAAAGCCACAAAATATACATTCTTCTCAAGTGCACATGGGTCATTCTCAAAAGGCAAAGCCTCTTCAAATTCAAAAAGATAAAAATCATATCAAGCATCTTCTCAAATTACAGTGGCATAAAACTAGAAATCAACTACAATAAAAACAATCCAAAAAAAATCAAACACATGGAGACTAAATAGCATGCTATTAAACAATGACTAGGTTACCAGAGAGATCAAGGAAGAAATAGAAAACATCATGGCAACAAACAACAATGAAAACACAACAATCCAAAATCTATGGGACACAGTGAAAGCAGTCTTGAGAGGGAACATCATAGCTCTACAAGCCTACTGCAAAAAACAAACAAACAATCAAAAAAACACGAGAAACAGTGGTAATAAATTACCTAACCCTACAATTCAAATAGTTCGAAAGAGATCAACAAGAAAAGCCCAGTGTAAGCAGAAGGAAGGAAATAAGAAAAATCAGAGCTAAGATAAATGACATAGAGACCACCACCAACAACAACAAAAAAAACCCCAACCAAACAAAAACAAAAACAAAACCACAATAAAAAAAAAATCAACAAAACCAAGAGCTGGCACTTTGAAAGGGTAAACAAGACTGATGAACCACTAGCCACGCTCACCGAGAAACAAGGAGAGAGGACTCAAATAAACAAAATCAGAAATGAAAGAGGAGAAATAACAACAGACCCCACTGAAATCCAAAGATTGTTTAAAAATGCTATGAACAACCGTATTTGAACAAACTGGACAACTTGGAGGAAATAGACATATTCCTAGAAAAATACAACCTTCAAAAACTCAATCAGGAAGAATCCAATAACTATTAAGAATCCAATAACTATCAAGAAATTGAAGCAGTTATCAAAAAGCTTCCAGCAAACAAAAGCCTGGAGCCAGACAGCTTCACAGGAGAGTTTTACCACACATTCAAAGAAGAACTAAAACCTATCCTGCTCAGACTATTCCAAAAATTCAAGAGGAAGGAACACTTCCAAGCTCATTCTATGAAGCCAGCATCACCCTAATACCAAAACCAAATAAAGATAACACAATGAAGGAGGATTACAGGCCAATATCCCCCAGGAACATAGATGCCAAAATCCTCAACAAAATTCTAGCAAATCCGATTCAGCATTACATTAGAAAGGTCATACACCATGACCACGTAGGATTTATCCCAGGGATGCAAGCATGGTACAATATCCACAAAATCAATAAATGTGATACATCGCATAAACAAATTGAGAGATAAACACCACATAGTGATATCAATTAATGTAAAAAAAAGCATTTGACAAAATCCAACACCATTTCTTGATAAAAATATCATAGCAAGGTGGGAATAGAAGGATCATACCTCAACATAATAAAAGCTATATATGATAAACCAACAGTCAACATCACACTCAATAGGCAAAAACAAAAAAAACATTTCCCTAAGAACAGGAACAAGACAGGGATGCCCACTCTCAACACTCCTGTTCAACATATTACTGGAAGTATTAGACATTGTGATCAGACAAGAAGAAGAAATAAAAGGCATGCAAATTGGAAAAGAAGAAGTAAAGCTGTCTCTATTTGTAGATAACATGATATTGTACATAAAAAACCAAAAGACTCTATCAAAACACTATCAGACTAATAAATGAATTCAGCAAAGTAGCAGGATACAAAACGAACACTAAGAAATCTATGGCATTTCTATACACCGATAGTAAACTTACAGAAAAAGAGACTAAAAAAGCAATCCCATTTACCATCACACCAAAAAATTAAGATGCCTAGGAATAAACTTAACTAAATAAACTTAACTACATGGAAAACCATAGGACAGTGAAAAAAGAGATAGAGGAAGACAAAAACAAATGGAAGAACATACAATGTTCATGGACTGGTAGAATCAAGATCATTAAAATGTCCATACTACCCAAAGCAATCTATAGATTCAATGCACTCCTCATTAAAATACCAATGGCATATTTCACAAATCTAGAAAGAACTCTCCAAAAATTCATCTAGAACAGAAAAAGAGCCCAAATAGCCTCAGAAATCCTGATAAAGAGGAACAAAGTATGTGGGATCTCAATACTAGCCACTGTTCTCAAAAGAGCCTGGTTCTGGCACAAGAACAGACATGCAGACTAATGCAATAAAATAGAGAACCTACATATCAACACAAACCACTATGCTCAATTAATGTTTGACAAAGGAGGCATGAACATACAATTGAGTCAAGACAGTCTCTTCAATAAATGGAGTTAGGAAAATTGGACATATACATGCAAAAAAAATGAAAGTAGACTACCAATTTATACCATATACAAAAATAAACTCAAAATGGTTGCAAGACTTAAACATAAAACAGAAAACAATAAAAATACTAGAGGAATGCACAAGCAGAGAAATTTCAGACATATGCTGAAGCAATTTCTTCACTGATACTGCTCCTTGGGCAATGGAAACTGAAGAGGAAATAAAGATATGGGAATACATCGAAATAAAAAGCTTTTGCACAGCAAAATAATAAATAAATAAATAAATAAATAAATAAATAAATAAATAAAACAAGACAGTCCACTGTATGTGAGAATATATTTGCAAATGTTACCACTGATAAAGGTTTAATCTCCAACATCTATAGGGATCTTATACAACTTAATAAAAGGAAGATATATGATCCAATAAAAAAAAAACATGGGCAATGGACCTAAATAAAATCTTTTTGAAAGAAGACAGAAGGAAGGGCAAGAGACATATGAAAACATGCTCAAAGTCACTAATTATGTGAGAGATGCAAATCAAAACGACAATGAGGTACTATCTGACACCTGTCAGAATGGCAATCATCAACAAATCAACAAATGACAAGCGCTGGTGAGGATGCTTAGGAAAAGGAACCCTTGTGCACTGCTGGTGGGAATGCAGACTTGTGCAACCACTGTGGAGAACAGTATGGCGTTTCCTCAAAAACTAAAAACAAAACTCCCATTTGACCCAGTGATCCGACACCTAGAAATATATCCCAAGAAATTAGAAACATCAATCAGAAAGGATATATGCAGGCCTATGTTCACAGCAGCACAATTTGGCATAGCTAAGATTTGGAAACAGCCTAAATGCCCAACAGCAGATGAGTGGATTAGAAAACTATGATATGTAAAGGGCCCCCAGGGAAGACACCTGAGCATTTGTAAAATCAGTGTCAGCTGAATCTGAGGTATCAGGCAGAGCCATGTCTTGGAAACACATTCACCAAAAAAGCTGGATGAGTTATCAGTACTGACTTTTAACTTGCTTCAGGTGTCAAGGGAGAGGGCCCTTAAAATGTAGATTCAGCCAAGCCCCAGGAATGAGGGAATGAATGGGGCCTGGGCCCACTTAAGCTCCTTTTATTTTAAGTTTTTTTCATGTGAAACCTCTTTATATTTTAGTATAAATAAACACGCTGCATTTGGGTTGACAATTCCCTGTCTCTCCATCAGAGAGCAGAGATTCTACCCAGCCCCAGCTTTATTTCTACTTCTGTGTCTATTCTTTTTCATTATTTCTCAATCCCCAGCTCCTCTACTCAGTAACTAGACCCTACTCTTCTTTCCATGCTGGATATTGGAAGGACAGGAAACTTGCCCGCCCCAACATTTGGCACCCAAACAGGGATGTCACATTTGGCGCCTGACCGCGGGATGTCTGGAGGAGATGATATTTTTCACCTACAGCGAAGGAGGAAGGATACACCAAGAAAAGGTGTGGAAAAAATTCACTGAGAGAAAGGTGAGGGAGGCTCACCACAGGCAAAGCCCATGGAATAACTGCAGAGTCGCGAACTAAAACAACTTCAAAACCATGTGGATTAAAAGCTGCCCAGAGATGGAAGACACTGACGATGCTTTGCCATGCTAGCAGTCAGAAGCTGTGCATTGATACAGGTTGCTCAGGACTAAACCAGAGAGGGTTGGACCTGCATTGCCACCATTTGTCCACCATCTAGATATCATTACTGACATGTATACATGGAGAACTCTTGGACATCGAAACTGTGACTCAAACATTTTATTCTTATACATTTATTTTTCTGCAGATTTTTTAAAGGAAAGAAAAGGGGGAGATGCTGGAAGTTGATCATTTTTTTTTTTTTTAATAATAGAGGGCTGGTCAACCTTAATTGCTCTGAAGGGTCGGAGCTAATTACTGCATCTAGGTGGTTGAAGCAGCCCCCACCTGTTAGTCCTAAATAGATTCAATAATTGGCTTTTATTGGTGTTTCCTGTCTGGGAGATATGGGTGTATCTTGTGATCTTAATCTTAATAAAAGGGAAGGTAAAGCCAGAGCAAGCAGTAGTTCTCCCACTAGAGTTGGACTACCACTTGGCCCCCATTTACAAATTAATACTTTTCTAAGTCTCTTTATTCATTTGTGTGTGGCCTTCTCCAGAAACCCAAACCCTGAACTGGGGACCCTGAATCACGCGGGACGTGAAAGGGGTTCCCACATTTGGCACCCACCCAGGGATGCCACAATGATACATTTACATAATGGAATACTATGCTGCTGTAAAAAAAGAAGTAATTCTTACCATTTGCAGCAGCTTGGATGGACCTGGAGAGCATTATGTTAAGTGAAATAATCCAGGCAATGAAGGAAAAATGCTACATGATCTCACTCATTTATGGAAGAAAAGAACATTATAACCTGATGAACAAAAATACAGAGACAGAGGCAGTAATCACTGAACAGACTGTCAATTTATAGCAGGAAGGCTGGAGAGTGTTTAGGAGTGGGGAAAAGAGATCAACTGAAGGACTTGTATGTCTACATATAAGAAAAACCAATAGACACAAGACACTGGGTTGGGGATAGGATGAGGGCATGTGATAGAGGGTAAAGGAGGCTGGGGGAAGGTTAATGGAGAAAGAAGGAGATATATGTACTCTATATGTAATACTTAAAACAATAAAAAAAGAAAAAAATGTTAAGCAAATGGAAATAAGAAAAAAGCTAGAGTAGCAATACTTACATCTGAAAAAATAGACCTCAAAATGAAGGCCATATCAAGAGATAAAAGGGCCATTTCATAATACTAATGGAAGCAATTCAACAAGAGTATATAATCTTGTATATGCACCCAATGCAGGAGCATCAAAATACATAAAACAATTCTAGAAGATATAAAGGGAGAGATAACTAGCAATATAATTATTGTAGGGGACTTTAATACCCACTGATACAATTGGATAAATTCTCTAAACAAAACATCGGCAAAGAAACAGCAATCCTAAGTGATTCACTAGAGCAGATGGACTTAACTGACATCTTCAGAACATTTCACCCCCAAAACTACAAAATATACATTCTTCTCAAGTGCACAAGAAACATTTTCAAAGATAGACCACATATTAAGACACAAGCAACGTCTCTTCAAATTCAAGCAAATAGAAATCATATTAAACATCTCAGATCACAATAGCATAAAATTAGAAATCAAGTACAATAAAAACGATGAAAAAAATCAAACACTTGGAGGCTAAATAACATGGTATTAAACAATGATTGGGTTACCAAAGAGATCAAAGAAGAACTAAAAAACATCCTGGAAACAAATAATAATGAAGACACAACAATACAAAATCTATGGGACACAGTAAAAGAAGTCTTGAGAGGGAAGTTCATAGCTCTTCAAGCCTACCTCAAAAAAATAAAAATAAAAATGGTAGTAAATTATCTAACCCTGCAACTTAAATAATTAGAAAGTGAGCAACAGAAAAATCCCAGAGTGGGCAGAAGGAAGGGGATAATAAAGATCAGAGCAGAAATAACCAACATAGAGAGACAAAAAAAACAACAACAAAAACAACACAATACAAAAGATCAACAAAACCAAGAGCTGGTTCTTTGACAAAATATGCAAGATTGATGAACTTCCAGGCAGGCTCACCAAGAAACAAAGGGAGAGAAACCAAATAAACAAAATCAGAAATGAAAGAGGTAACAACTGACCCCACAGACAAACAAAGGATTGAAAAAAAAACACAAAGAAAATACTATGAACAACTCTACTCCAATGAACTGGACAACCTTGATGAAATGGACATATTTCTAGAAAAATAGAAGCATCTAAAACTGAATCAGGAAGAATTAAAAAAAACTTGAGCAGGCCCATATCTACAGATGAAATTGAAACGGTAATCACTAAACTTCCAGCAATCAAAAGCCCTGGACTGGATGGCTTCAAGGGAGGTTTACCAAACATTCAACAAAGAACTAAAACCTATCCATCCTCAGCATTACACTAATCCCAGCATCAGATAAAGACACTACAAAGGAAGAATTACAATCCAATATCCCTCATGAACTTAGATGCTAAAGTTCTCAACAAAATTCTAGCAAACCGGATACAGCATTACATTAGAAAGATCATACAACATGACCAAGTGGGATATATTCCAGGGATGCAAGGCTGGTATAATATCTACAAATCAATAAATGTGATACATCTCATAAACAAATTGAGAGACAAAAATCACATAATCATATCAATTGATGCATAAAAGACATTTGACAGAATCCAACACCCTTTCCTGATAAAAACTCTCAACAAAGTGGGACTAGAGGGATCATGCCTCAACATAATAAAAGACTTATATGACAAACCTACAGCCAATATCATACTCAATGGGCAAAACTAAAACCATTTCACCTAAGAACAGGAACAGGACAGGGACATCCACTCTCACCACTCTTGTTTGACAGTACTGGAAGTGCTAGCCATGGCAATCAGACAAGAAGAAATGAAAGGCATCCAAATTGGAAAATAAAAAGTAAAACTGTCATTATTCACAGGTGACATAATATGTACATAGAAAACCCTAAAGATTCCACCAATAAATTAATTTGACAATGGAGCAGGATAAAAATTAACAATCAGGAGTCTATGGCTTTTTTTATACACCAATAATAAACTCACAAAAAGAGGAACTAAAAAAATCCCATTTACCATTACAACAACAAAAATTAAGATACCTAGGAATAAATTGAACCAAGGAGGTAAAGGACCTGTACTCAGAAAAGTACAGGACACTGAAAAAAAAAAAGAGGCAGACATAAACAAATGGAAGTATATACAGTTTTCATGGATTAGTAGAATCAACATTATTAACATGTCTAAAGTACCCAAAGCGATCTACAAACTCAGTGCAATCCCCATTAAAATACCAACGATATATTTCTTTTTTTTTTAATCTTTATTGTTCAGTTTATTAATTACATTGTTTCCCCTTTTTATCCCCCTATAGCTTCCCTCCACCCTGTACCTATCCCACCCTCCTCCCTCACCTCCCCCTCCCCACTGTCCTCTCCCATTGTTGCTAGATTTTTGTCCAGTCTCTTGCTGCACTTCCCACAACCCTTTTCTCCCCAAGAATTGTCAGTCCATTCCCTCTCTATGTCCATGTCTCTGTTATATTCACCAGTCTATCCTGTTCAACAGCCTATCAATTCACTTGATTTTTATGTTCATTTGTTGATAGATGTGTATTTGTTGTTGCTAGTTTGCACTTTTACCTTTTTCTTCTTCCTCTTCTTAAAGAATATCTTTCAGCATTTCATATAATGTTGGTTTGGTGGTGATGAACTCCTTTAGCTTTTTCTTATCTGCAAAGCACTTCATCTGACCTTCAATTCTGAATGATAGCTTTGCTGGATAGAGTAATCTTGGTTGTAGATTCTTGCTGTTCATCACTTTGAATATTTCTTGCCACTCCCGTCTGGCCTGCATCGTTTCTGTTGAGAAATCCGCTGACAGTCGTATGGGTGCTCCCTTATAGGTAACCAACTGTTTCTCTCTTGCTGCTTTTAATATTCTCTCTTTGTCTTTTGCTGTTGGCATTTTAATTATGATGTGCCTCGGTGTGGTCCTCTTAGGGTTCCTATATATTGGGGTTCGGTGCACTTCTTGGAATCCTAAGTCAATTTCTTTCACCAAGTGTGGGAAGTTTTCAGTCACTATTTCTTCAAATAGGTTTTCATTGTCTTGGCCTCTCGCTTTTTCTGGCACCCCTATAATTCGGATGTTGGTATGCTTGAGGTTGTCCCAGAGGCCCCTTACACTATCTTCAATTTTTTGGATTCTTTTGGTTTCTTGCTTTTTCAGCTGAGTGGATTTTACCTCTTTGTATTTCAAATCTTTAACTTGGTTCTTGGGGTGCTCCAGGGCACTTTCAGGTCTTTGTATAATATTTTTTATTTCAGTCAGTGTATGCTTAATTTCTGGTTGGTCCTTTTTCATATCCTTGAGAGTCTGCTTTATATCCTTGAGGGTTTCTTTCATTTCCTTGTAGGACTCATTTATTTCCACATTGGTCTTAATAATTTCTTTGCAGCTCTCGTTTATATCCTGGAGGGTGTTGTTCATTTTCTTGTAGGACTCACTCATTTCCTTTGTGGTCTTGCTTATTTCCTTATAGGCCTCGATCTTTTGTTGGAACCTCTTAAAAAACCCTATAACCGTGGTTCTGAATTCCATGTCTAGTCGTTTTTTTTTCCTCCATTTCTTTCACATCTGATTTCTTTCCATGTCTCTGCATGGTGGCTGCTTCCCTGAGTTGGTCAATTAGCTTTGTGTGGTAGACTTCCTACTAGGGACAGTGGCTCAGCCTCCCCGGTTCCCTGAGGTGGATATGGGCTGCACAGTCTTGCTGAAGTTAAGCTCAGTTAATCGTTGCTAGCACTTGGAGGGTTGACCTCCAGGCCAATTGTCTGTGAAGCTCAGCTGTGCTCAGGTTGGGTGGGCGGAGTCTCCGGGCCAAGCAGACAGCGTTAGCTCCGCCCTATGCGGCCCCAGGGACTCTGTGCCGGGGGCAATGGCCGCCAGCACCTCTGAGAGAGAGCCGCTACGGAGCTCCACCGGCTGCCGGTTGCCAGGGAATTCAGACTTTCCCAAAATGAGTCTGCATGCGCAATGTCTCACCCAGGATCGTAAAACAAAGCAGTCTGACGGTTTTCCGAATGAGAGGCAAGTCGCAGAGCGCTCTCTGCGCCGTCACGCAGCCGAGCTGTTCGCACAAGCTGCCTTCTCCACAAGCCGGCAGACCCGGCAGCACCCGAGCTTCGGCGTGCCCTCCCACTGTCCAGTTTTCACCCCGTGTGATAGTGGGTTCTCTGGACTTCGCCCAGAGCTGGAGAATCAGTCAGTGGGACGCCTTTGTCTCCCCGTTCGAGAAAACTGGCCGGTTTTCAGCCGCCCGCCCTCTCCGCTGCGTGCGCTCCAAACCTCTCTCCCGGCGAATCTTTCAAAGCCGTCCACCGCCGCTCCTCCGGGTCGCCGTATCTTATCTTCACTTTTATTTGTGGAATTTTCACTCAGGGAGCTTTCTGGTGATTCTGGAAGGTGTTTGTTCTTTCGTTAAGTTGTAGTATTAAAATTGCTGATTATGACGGCAAGATGGGTGTTTTGCCTTTGCCGCCATCTTAGTTCCTCCCCAACGATATATTTCAAAGACCCAGAACAAACTCTCTAAAAATTCATTTGGGATTAAAAAAAAAAGAACCCCAAATAGCTGCAGAAATCTTTTTTTTAAGTATATTTTATTGATTTTTTACAGAGAGGACGGGAGAGGGCTAGAGAGCCAGAAACATTGATAAGAGAGAAACATCAATCAGCTGCCTCCTGCACACCTCTTCCTGGGAATGTGCCCACAACCAAGGTACATGCCCTTGACCAGAACCAAACCTGGGACCTTTACCCTTTAGTCTGCAGGCCAACGCTCTATCCACTGAGCAAAACCGGCCAGGGCAGCTGCAGAAATCTTGAGAACAAAGAGCAATGTTGGAGGGATCATAATATCAGATATCAAGCTATATTACAAAGCCACTGTTCGCAAAACTGCCTGGTACTGGCACATGAACAGATATATAGACCAATGGTACAGAACAGAGAACCCATAAAGCTACCCAAGGTATTATTCTCAAATAATATTTGACAAAGGAGTCAAGAGCATAAAGTCAAGACAGTCTCTTCAATAAATGGTATTGGGAAAATTGGACAGATACAAGCAAAAAAAAATGAAACTAGACTACCAACTTACACCATACACAAAATTAAACTAAAAATGAATAAAGGACTTAAACATAAATGGGAAAATATAAAAATCTTAAAGGAATCCACAGGTAACAAATCTCAAACATATGCCAAAGCAATATCTTCATCCATACAGCTCCTATGGCAATGGAAACTAAAGAGAAAATGAACAAATGAGACTACATAAAATAAAAAAGCTTCTGCACAACAAAATAAAACATCAACAAAACAACAAGAAAGCCCACTGCATGGGAGAACATATTTGCCAATGTTATCTCTGATAAGTGTTTAATCTCCAAAATTTATGGGGACCTCATACAACTTAATAAAAGGAAGATAAGCAATTCAATCAAGAAATGGTCAATAGACCTAAATAGATACTTTTTAAGAGAGGACCTATAGAAGGCCAAGAGATATATAAAAACATGTTCAAAGTAACTAATCATCTGAGAGATGCAAATCAAAACTACAATAAGGTAACATCTCACACCTGTCAGAATGGCTGTCATCAACAAATCAACAAATGACAAGTGCTGGTGAGGATGTGGAGAAAAAGGAACACTCGAGCACTGCTGGTGGGAATGCAGACTGGTGCAGCCACTGTGAACAGTATGGCGTTTCCTCAAAAAACTAAAAATGGAACTCCCATTTGATCCAGTGATCTCACTTCTAGGAATATAACCAAAGAAACTAGAAACACCAATCAGAAAGGATATATGCACTCCTATGTTCATAACAGCATAATTTACAATAGCTAAATTTGAAAATAGCCTAAGTGCCCATCAGTAGATGAGTGGATTAAAAAACTGGGGTACACCTATGCAGTGGAATATTATGCTGCTGTAAAAAGGAAGGTACTCCTACCATTTGCAATAGCATAGATTGACCTGGAGAGCATTATGCTAAGTGAAATAAGTCAGTCAGAGAAATATAAATATCACATATTCTTACTTATTTGTGGAATACAATGAACAACATAAACTGATGAACAAAAACATATCCAGATGCAGAGAACCATTGATCAGACTGTCAAACCTCAGAGGGAAAGTAGGGGAGGGTGTGGAGAAGGAGGAGAAATCAGCCAGAGGACTTGTATGCATGCTAATAAGCATAACCAATAGACTCAGACACCACAGGGGTGAGGGCATGAGTGGAGGGATGATGGGTAAGGTGGGATAAGGACACATATGTAATACCTTAATCAATAATGAAAATTAAAAAATATATAAACAAACAAAATAATAATTTAAAAATGGCAATAAATAAGTATCTTCCTATGTAATGAAATGCTAATATGCAAATAGACCATATGGCAGAACAACTGCTTGCTATGATGCACACTGACCACCAGGGGGCAGACAGTGCATTAGTTGCCCCCTGGTAATGAGTGCGTTCCCACAGGGGGAGAACTGCCCATCCAGGAGCCAGGCTTATGCCTGGCAAGAGCAGTGGCAGTGGCAGGAGCCTCTCCTGCTTCTGCAGCAGCCCTGAGGATGTCCAATTGATTGCTTAGGCTCGCTAAGCCATCAATCAGACATCTCCTTAGTGCTCCCTGACTGCAAGAGGGTATAGGCAGGGCTAAGGAACTCTCCCCACTGATTGCATGAATTTCATGCACCAGGCCTCTCTAGTCAATAATAACCTTAAATGTAAATGCACTAAATTCTCCAATCAAGAAAAATAGGGTATCTGAATGAATAAGAAAACATGACCTATGCTGTCTATAAGAGATCTACCTCAGAACAAAAGATTTATGAAAGATGAAAGTAAAGGGATAGAAAAAATATGTCCATGCAAATGGAAGTGAAAAAAAAAGTAGGGATAGCAAGATTTATATATGACAATATATACTTCAAAACAAAGGCCATAACAGGAGATAAGAAAGGACACTGGCATAATACTAAAGGGATCATTCCAATAAAAGGATATAATTCTATATATGCACAAAATTTGGGAGAACCTAAATATATAAAAAATACTATTGGAGAACTTTAAGGAAGAAATCAAGGGCAACACAGTCATATTAGAACACTACACTTATCTTCCAGACAAAAAGTCAACAAGAAAACAGCAAACTTAAACAACACATTAGATTAGATATCTTTAATTGACATTATAGAACACTTCACCCCAAAGCTTCAAAATATACATTCTTCTCAAGTGCACATAGGACATTTTCAAAGGTAAACCACATGTTAAGACATAAAACAAGTGTGTAAAAGTAAAAGAAGATTGAAATTATATCAGACAACTTCTTGGATCCCAAAAGTATGAAACTTGAAATAAAGTACAATAAAAACATTCAAACCCAGGTTAATAAACAATGAAAGGGTTACCAATGAGATCAAGAAAGAAATCATAAACTTCCTGGGAAAAAAATAGAAATGAATACACAACAACCCCAAACCTATGAAATATAGTGAAAGCAGTCCCGAGAGGAAAGTTCACAGAATTACAGGCCTACATCAAGAAACAAGAAACTTCTCTAATAAGCTATTTATCCCTACAATTAAAAGAACTAGAAATAGAATAAAGGGAAAAGTCAAGAGTAAGTAGAAGGAAGAAAATAATAAAGATCGGAGTGATGATAAATGACATAGAGACTGAAAAAAAAAAACAAAAATAAAAACAAAAAAAAAACAATATAAAAAAATCAATGAAACAAGTTTATATATTCAAAAATATATAAACAAGAATGATGAAAGTTTAGCCAGTCTCAAGAAAAAAGGAGAGAGGACACAAAAAAATAAAATCAGAAATGAAAGAGGTGAGGTAACAACTGACACCACAAAAATACAAAAGATTGTAAGAAAATACTCTGACAATTCTGTGCTAACAAATTGCAGAACTTGGGTAAAATGTACAAATTCCTAGAAACTTAAAATCTTACAAAACTCAATAAAGAAGAATCAGAAAACCTTAATAGACTAATAAAAAATAATGAAAATGAGACAGTAATCCTATATGATAAAAGCATAATATGCTAAGTGTCCAGTCGTCCACTTGTCCTTTCAACCAATCAAAGCATAATATGCTAATGATGTGCTAAGGCCACTTAGCTGCTCACTATGACATGCACTGACTACCAGGGGACAGACAATTGATCAGTCAATCAGTTGCTATGATTGCACTGGCCACTAGGGGGGCAGACACTTCGACCAGTAGGTTAGCTGCTGGGGTCTGGCCAATCAGGACTGAGCAAGATGGGCCAGACATGCCCTGGAGCCCTCCCTCGTTTCCTCCCAGGATCCAATTGTGCACTAGTGGAGTCCCTCAGCCTGGCTTGCTGTTCCCTCTCGCAATTCAGGACCCCTTGGGAAATGTCAGAAAGCCAATTTCGGCCCAATCTCACAGGCCAAATTGAGGGACCCCTCTGATGCACGATTTCATGCACTGGGCCTCTAGTAATAATAATAAGAATAACTCCTAGCAAATAAAAGTCCTGAGCCAGGTGACTATATAAGAGACTTAAAAAAAAATTTTTTATTGATTTTAGAGAGGAAGGGAGAGGTAAAGATATATATATATTAATTATAAGAATCATTGCTTAGCTACTTCATGCATGCCCCCATTTGAGGATCTAGTTTTCAACCTGAACATATGCCCTGACCCAGAATCAAACCATGACCTCCTTGTTTATAGGTCAATGCTCAACCACTGAGCCATGCCAACCAGGCTCCAAGAAACTTTTAGCAAACATTCAAAGAAAGACTACTAGTAACACCTATCCTTCTCAAACTATTTCAAAAAATTTAAGAGGAAAGAAGATTTAGAAGCTCTTTTTATAAGGCCAACATTATCCTAATTTTAACAAGACCAGATAAAGATACTACAAAGAAAGAAAATTGCAGACTAATATCTCTGATGAACACAGATGCTAAAATCCTCAACAAAAAATTAGCAAACCAGATCTAGCAATATACTATAAAGATCATACACCATGATTCAGTGGGATTTATTGTGGGGATGCAAGGCATGTACAACATTCACAAACAATAAATGTGATTATTCAAAAGTAGAACAAATTGAAAGATTAAACAACACATGATCATATGAATAGATGCAAAAAAACATTCAACAACATACAGCAGCCTTTTTTGATAAAAACTCTCAGTAAATTGAGAAAAGAGGGATCATATCTCAACATAATAAAGGCCACATTCAACAAGCCTATAGTCAATATAATACTCACTGGGCAAAAACTAAAAGCAGAACAAAACAAAGATGTCTGCTTTCACCACTCTTATTCAATATAGTATGGAAGTCCTAGACACAGCAAATATACAAGAAGAAAAAATAAAAGGCATTCAAATTAGAAAAGAGGAAGTAAAACTCTCCTTGTTTGCAGATGACATGATATTGTACATAGAAAACCCTAAAGATGCTCCCTCCTCCAAAATACTAGACTTAAATGAATTAAGAAAAGTAGCAGAAAACAAAATCTACACCCAGAGTCAAGGGCATTTTTATAAACACCTATAATGAATTATCAGAAAGAGAAAAAACCCAATCCCTCTTAGCATCAGGACAAAAATTATATAATGCCTAGGAATAAACTTAACCTTCTTGAGAAGACTGGCTAAAATTTAATCAATCTTGCTTATCTTTTAAAAGAAGGCAAAAGGGGATAAAAGATTTGGACTCAGAAAACTATAGGGCATTAAAAAAGAAATAAAGGAAGATGTAAACAAGTGGGAGGATATACCATGTTCATGGGTTGAAAGAATTAACATCATTAAAATGTCCACACTACCCAAAGCAATCTATAGATTCAATGGGATCTCTATTAAAATACCAATGGCATATTTCACAGATCTAGAACAAACATTCCAAAAATTGATATGGAATGAAAAAAGGCCACTGAATAGCCTCAACAATCTTGAGAAAGAAGAGCAAAATCGAAGGGATCACAACACTGTTTATCAAACTATACTACAAAGCCATTGTAATCCGAACAGCCTGGTACTGGCACAAAAACAGAATAGATCAGAGAACCCAGAAATGAACCCAAACCATTACACTCAATTAGTATTTGACAAAGGAGGCAAGAACATACATTAGAGTTAAAACAGTTTTTTCTGTAAATGGTATTGGGAAAATTGGATAGGAATGTGCAAGGTATTTAAATAAGACCACCAACTTACACCATACATGAAAATATACTCTAAATAGATAAAATATTTAAATGAAAGTTGTAAAACCATAAAAATCCTAGAAGAAAACATAGGCAACAAAATTTCAGACATCTCACATAGCAGAATTTTCACCTTTACATCTCCTAAGGGCAGAGAAACAAAGGGAATAATAAATAAATAAATGGGACTACATAAAACTAGAAAGATTCTGTGCAGCAAAAAGAAACCATCATCAAAATGAAAAGGGAAGGTTTGGAACATGGTGGCCATTGTGTTTAAAGTGTGTGCATAAGTAAAGAAGTGAGATGGTGAGTGTGTGGATGTGCGCATGAGAGAGAGAGGGGTCGGGGGGGAGAACAAATATACAGAGAAAGCTAAAATGGGGAGACAAAGAAACAACCCCCAATGAGAAAAAAGAAGGAATCTCCAGAAAAAGAACTAAATGAAATGAAAGTAAGAAATCTCTCAGAGAGAGAGGTCAAAGAAATTGTTATAAAGATGTGTAAGAAACTTAGTGCAAATTATAACACCATGAAAAAGGAAATAGAGGTCATGAACAAAAAACAGACAGAAATGAATAATGATATATGTGATGTATCTGGAAGATATTAAAAGTACATTGGATGAAGTAGAGGATCAAATCGGCAATTTGGAAGACAAGGTAGAAATAAATACCCAATTACAGCAGCAAATAAAAAAATAATTGAAAAGCAGATAGTTAAAGGAGCTCTGGGACAAAATGAAATGTAACAATATCCACATCATTGGCATACCAGAAGTGGAAGAAGGTGAGCAAGAAACAGACAACATATTTTTTTAAATGACAGAAAAATTACCCAACCTGGTGAAGGAAAATGTCACACGAGTTCAGGAGGCACAGAGAGTCTCAATACAGATGAACATAAAGAGACCCAATCTAAGCACATCATCATTAAAATGGCAAATGTTAAATACAGAGAATCTTAAACTCAGCAAGAGAGATAGAAAATTATCTACAGATAAGTTCCCATTAGAATGACAGTGTATTTCTCAATAGAAATAATTCAGGCCAGAAAACAAGGGACCAAATCCAAGACTACTAGTATGATATCCAGCAAGGCTATCATTTAAAATTGTTGGCAACAGGTTTCTCAAAATGGCAGCCAAGTAGGTGGACATGTCCTGTGCCTTCTCACAGAGCAGTTAGAAGGAACAATTAAATTGAAGAACATCCACCCGGGATTGGCGAATTAAACACAGCAGATGAGAAATCCATAGCCGGGGAAAAAATGGAGGATATCTGGAAAATGGTAAGATCAGGAATATGGGCTGGACAGAGAGACAGGTGACCACCAGGACAAGAGGGTCAGAAGGACACATGTAACACTTGACTGTGGAAGGGAGGTCGACAGGATTGCTAGCAGCTGGGAATATAAGTCTAAATCAATAGTCACAAAAGACTGTGCCTAGAAAGGTGGCCTGAAGGACAGCCCAAGCCATGTGGTACCAGGTGAGAGAGAAATGCACAGTGGTGGGGCTGTTGTGCCTTTGTATTTTTCTTGCTTTTACTCGCTAAACCCAGCTGATAGGACCTTTCAATTACAAATATTCACTGAGGCTGTGGTGCAGGTGGAGGCGCAGTTTTTTGGAGGCTGGGAAGAGGCTGTGGAAGGGAGCAGGATAAAGAGTTGACCCGGAATCCAACACTGACACATTCCACATCCTGTGATCCTGGGGAGCCCTCAGAGACTGGGTCGAGGGGCTGTTTGGTTCTGGAAACCAATATAGCAACACCATACCTATAGCACCTGTTATAAATAGACACTTGAATAATTAAGACTGACAGTAAGCAGACAAACAAAGCAGGCTGATTGGTTCTGCCTGCTTGTAACACAAGGCTGTGGGGATAAGCACAGAGGAGAGGTGGATCACTGGGACCATCAACATAGTGCTGACTACCAACCAAGAAATTGAGAAGTGGCAGACAGAACAGTAGAGTGAGGTCTTAAACCAGTACCCATGGCACATTAAAACTAATCTGAAGTGAATGACACTTTACTTTTCCACTTTTTATCTTTTATTAATTTTTTCCTTTTAAAATATCATTTCTGGTATTTTCTTTATTCTATTTTTAAATTATTATTTTATTTTGTCTTATTTTTACTTTTTTTCCACACGTTTCTTCCTCACTTCTCCTTTTCCATCCTGCTTCTCTTCCCCTATCCCCATTTCAGTTTTCTCTCTCCATTCTTTCACACCTTGTTAAAATTTGATCCTTTTTATCTGCATTATTGACATATTATTATTGTAGTCTTTGTTTGCTTACTTATATATTTAATTTCCTCTCCCCTGCTCCAAGTACATGCACCCTTCTCTTTTCTCTTTCCTTGCTAGCCAATTTTTATGCTTTTGTTTTTCCTCTCCTCTTTTTCTCCTAATTGCTTAATTAGTTTCACTGCCTAAACTCAAGCTTATCTGCTTTCTCCTCTATTTACCTTTTCTAAAAATAGATAAATATATAGATAAATTAAATTTTTTTGTTTTATCTTTTTATTTATTGATTAGAGGCCTGGTACACAAAATTTGTGCATGGGAGTGGTTCTCTCAACCAAGCATGTACCTTCTCCAATCAGGGACCACTTGGGGAATGTCCAACTGCCAGTTTAGGCCCAATCCCTGTGTAATTGGGTCTAAACTGGTAGATGGACATTGTAGAAACCCCTTTCATGTCCTGCGTGGTTCAGGGTTCTAGTTCAGGGTTGGGGTTCTGGAGAAGGCCACACACAAATGAATAAACACACTCAGAAAAATATTAATTTGGAAAAATGGGGGCCAGGCAGCAGCCTATCTCTAGTGGAAGGACTGCCCTTTGCTTTGGCCTTGCCATTCTTTTTTAGATTTTGAGAATACACCCATTGCATTTAGGCAGGAAATAAGCAGATTATCTTATCAGTAAGGATTTATATGATTATTTGGTGGGGAAGTTGCCATTGCCACCCTTGTCTCAATTAGATAGGGAATGGTTGGCTCTGACTTTTCAGAGCTTCAAGGTTGACTAAGCCTTTCGGGTTCCTTGTCCACACCTTTCTATTGGTGAGGCAGTGGCTGGTTTCCTGCAGGATATCCCTCTCGCAATCTGGGACTGCTGGCTCCTAACCGCTTGCCTGCCTGCCTGCCTGCCTGCCTGCCTGATTGGCCTAAACCCCTCTGCCTGCCTGCCTGATCACCCCTACCTTGCTCCCCTGTTGGCCTGATTGCCCCTAACTGGCTACCCTAATTGCCTCTGCCTCAGACCCTAGTCTGTCCTCCCTCTGCAGTCGTGACCTGGCGGATCAAGGGAAAGCACCATCCCGTTACCCCACTGCTGCTGCCACTGCTGGCCTGAGCCTTGGCCCTTGCAGCTGCTGTGGCTTTGTCTGGAAGAATGTCCAGATGACATTCACTCTAATTAGCATATTACCCTTTTATTAGTATAGAATGGGGGACCATTACAACCACACAGAATTTAAAGAAAACATGTGGCTCTTACTGGTTTGGCTTACTGGAGAGCACATCTGCCTGTGGACTGAAGGATCCAAGGTTCGGTTTTGGTCAGGGGCACATGCCTGGGTTGCAGGCTTGATCTCCAGTAGGGGCCCTGTAGTAGGCAGTTGATCAGTGATTCTTAACATCGATGTTTCTATCTCTCTCTCCCTTCCTCTCTGAAATCAATAAAAAATATTTTTTAAAAAGAAAACACATGATCTTCACCTTGGGCTTTGTCATTTTACAATATCCTTTTGTGCAGTATTTTAACTTCCTTCAACTTTCCTTTACTTACCCTTAAAATGCAATATATTTTAAGGAAGATGATTAGGAAAGTGATTCCATTGGGTAATTTTTTGTTTTTTTGGAGGGAATGAGCTCATGAAAATATTTAAAAATTGAGCACAGTGATGGCCGTACCACTCTAAATTTACTTTAAAAATCCATTCATTGTATACTTTAGGTGACATGTACAGTATATGAGTTATATTTTAACAAAGATGTGCTTTTATTTCTTTTTAAATAAAGGCCAGTCTTATAATCAATTGCAGGTGTTTTCAAAGGCCTCCAATGATTTGCTTACTGCATTCACAACCACAGCTGCAACTCCCAGTTTCCTCCAGTCTTGGTGAATCTGGATGGTGTGGTTTGAGAAGGAGAAGGTGGCAAGAGACTTGGAAATTTTTGCAACCCCATTCCCATGTCTCCTCATAGGGCACCAGGGCATTTCCACTGTGCCAGCTCTCTGCTTCCTTTAACCTGTTGGGCAAAAGAATCCTTCATGCTCTGGTCAGAAAGTGCATTCTCTCTTAGCTGGCCTGAATGCTTTTTTTTTGTTTTATGGATTCAAAAGAATAAACAAATGTGGAGAGCTTTTGTTGCATTCCTTTTACATGGTTCTTCCAGTCTCATGGGAGGTGAGATGTGGCTCTGAATTCATCCTAAAGGGTGTCTTTGGGAAAAAACACCCAGAATGCCACAACTCCTTCAGGATGCCCTACACACTTCACTGCTAGGACTCAGGGGGGTTTGAGGTTGAGCGAGGCGGTGGTGCCAGAAAAGGATCTGGGAGAAGGTAGAACTTTCTACACTGCCCAGGCCTTTGTGGACTGCAGCTGCACTTGCTGAAGTGGGCAGGGTGTTTCTGCTGTTTTCTTTTGGTCTGCCTCAATCCCCTCAGCCACAGACCCACATTTGCACTGAGACTGTGAACAGCTCTATGGTCCTACTTTTTGGTGGACAGTGGACACATTTCCACCTCCTGGTGACTAACAGTTAGATACTGGTGACTTCTGAGTCGCTCGCAGGAAGAACATGGCTCTAGGTCCAGAACAGGCTCGGGCATTCATGGCTAGGAGGCCTCCCTGAGCTAGGGGCTGCTGGCAGTTTGCTGGCCTACCAAACCCCTGATCATGGTGGAGGTCCCCTCTGGGTCAATGGGGCAGCCTGCATGTGGGGCATCATGGGAGATTACCTAGCTGCCTCAACCTCAATCAGGGTGGAAGAGGCACATCTGGGGTAAGGCTAGAAGAGAGGCTCCTGTTCCATGCACTTCCAGGTGACTGGTCATTTGGTCATTTTTGGATGTGATGCCTCTAGGCTTTTATTATGATGACTAGAGGCCCAGTGCATGAAATTAGTGCACGGGGAGTGGGAATGTCCCTTAGCCCAGCCTGCACCCTCTCCAATCTGGGACCCCTCGAGGGATGTCCGACTGCCTGTTTAGGCCTGATCCCAGTAGGATTGGGCCTAAATGGGCAGGCAGACATCCTTCTCACAATCCAGGACTGCTGGCTCCAAACTGCTCACCTGCCTGCCTCCCTGGTTGCCCCTAACCACTTCTGCCTGCCAGCCTGATCACCTGTTAACCACTACCCTGCCAGCCTAACTGATGTCTAACTGCAACCCTGCCAGCCTGTTTGCCCCCAACTTCCCTCTTCTGCTGGCCTGGTCACCCCTAACTACCCTCCCCTGAGGGCTTGATCGCCCCCAACTGCCCTCCCTTGCAGGCCTGGTCCCTCCCAACTGCCCTCCCCTGCTAGCCTGATCGCCCACAACTGCCCTCCCTTGCAGGGCCTGGAACCTCCCAATGGCCTTCCCCTGCTGGTCATCTTGTGGTGGCCATCTTATGTCCACATGGGGGCAGGATCTTTGACCACATGGAGGCAGCCCTTTTGTGTGTTGGAGTGATGGTCAATCTGCAAATTACTTTTTTGTTAGATAGGATAGAGGCCTGGTGCATGGGTGGGGGCCAGCTGGTTTGCCCTGAAGAGTGTCCTGGATCAGGGTGGGGGTTCCCTTGGGGTGAGGGGCAGTCTGGGTGAAGGGCCTGTGGAGGTTTGCAGGCTGGTCACACCCCCCAGGGACCCAAGCAGAGACTCTGGGATTAATCTATGTCTACAATTGAAATTTTGTAGCCTGGAGCAGAGCCAAGCCTTCTGCTCACTCTTGGGTGGCAGCCATTTCTGTTTGAAACATTGTAACCTAGAGTGGAGGCCTAGGCCAACATAGGCAGACTGAAAGCTTGGCTTCCTCCATTGCCAGGGAAACCAAAGCCTCTGTTCTCTCCAGCTCAGTGGCTGCTGCCATTTCTGTATCTTTTATAACTGAAACTTTGTAACATTGAGTGGAGGCCTAGGGAGGCAGAAAGCTTGGCTTCCTCTGTTGCCGGGGGAAACCCAAGCCTTCCCCCTGCTTTCAGTAGCAGCAAACATCTTGGTTGGGGTTTATTTGCATAATTTGCTCCTGATTGGCTGGTGGGCATGGCTGGTGGGCGTGGTATGTGGGTGTGGCAAAGGTATGGTCAAATTTGCATAGTACTCTTTTATTAAATAGGATTATTTTGTGTGTTTTTGTTTTCTTTATTTTTCTTCTTATCCACTCATTCTCTTTCAAACTCCTCTATACTGAACCATGGCCCTTTTCCAATTCATTCAATTCCTGAACCTTACTTCCTGAATATATGTTCTGTCTCTACAAATTTTGTCTCCCCCATTTTCTGGGTGTTTGTTGTTTACATTTTTTGCTTAATTTTTGTTTTGTGGTAATATATATATATATATATATATATATATATATATATATATATAGTCTTTTTTGCCTTCTTTTGCCTTCTTTTTCTTATCTCTCTTACCCTTTTTCCTCTGATCAATATCATTTTTGCTATGTTTTCTCTCTCTTTTCTCTTCGGTCACTTTTATTGGAGTTATTGGTGTTGTGAGTACATTCAAGTTTTGTTCCTTTGTGCCGTGTCTTGTCAAGTTATATTTTATGCTGGTCAATATATTATAGAGTAAGCCACATAACCACACTCTGAGAGGATATTCTAACCATGAATGGGACAATAACACTCAAGACCCAACTACACCAAGAGAACTCAAATATTCCAAGTAGGGGAAGTACCTAGAATATCCAGCCCAGAAGACCTGAGAGATTGCACCACTGGGTCCTACAAAACATCCACCATATAAGACAAACTTAAAAAATCTGGGTGACATAAAAGTTTAGTCTAATGCATAGAAACAACCACAAAGGATAAGCAAAAATGGAAGGACAAATAAGCAACCCCATACAAGAGTTGAATCACCAGAAAAGGAAGTAAATGAAACAGAGGAAAGCAATTTATCAGAGAAAGAATTCAGAGCAATGGTGATAAGGAAGCTAAAAAGGATGGAAGATAAACCCACTAACATTTTTAAGAATCAAAAGGAAATGAAGAGGAACCAAGAGAAAATGAAGAATAACATAGCTGAATAAAGAACACAATGGAAAGTATCAATGGCAGATGAAAAGAAGATGATGTCTGCATTGGTGAGCTAGAAGACAATATAGGAAAAAAACCAACCAAGCAGAACAGGAACTGGGAAAAATAACAAGCAGAGGAGACCTTTGGCACAACACAAAATGGAACAACATGCACATTATAGGGATACCAGAAAGAAAGGAAACAGAGCAAGAAAATAGAAAACCCGTTTAAAGAAATAATGAGAGAAAACATCCCTGATTTGGGTAAAACAAAGGTCATACATGTCCAAGAAGCACACAGAGTCCCAACCAAAATGAATCCCAAAAGACTAACACCAAGCCACATCATAATTAAATTGGCAAAGACAAAGTAAGAATCTTAAAGACTGCCAGAGAGAAACAGAAAGTTACTCATAAGGGATCTCCTATTAGACTATCAACTGATTTCTCAAAAG
This sequence comes from Antrozous pallidus, assembly GCA_027563665.1. Taxonomy (NCBI): domain Eukaryota; kingdom Metazoa; phylum Chordata; class Mammalia; order Chiroptera; family Vespertilionidae; genus Antrozous; species Antrozous pallidus. The sequence goes on from CM050514.1 coordinate 115,906,215, forward strand.
AAACACATCAGGCAGAAGGAAATGGAATGAAATATACAAAATAATAAAAAACAAGAACTGCATCCAAGAACACTATATCGACCAAAGCTCTCATTCAAAATTGAAGGTGAAATCAGGAGCTTCACAGACAAAAAAAAGGGCCAATGGACTTTATTACCACTAAGCTAGCAATACAAAAATTCTAAAGGGACTGCTGTGAAAAGAAGAAATAGGAAGAAAATGAGGAACACAGGCATAAAGAATAAAAATGACAACTACCAAGTTGTCAATAATAACTTTAAATGTAAATGGATTAAATGCCCCAATAAAAAGACATAGGGTAGCTGAATGGATAAGAAAACATGACCCATAAATTTTTTGTCTACAGGAGATTTACCTTAGAAAAATGACTCCCACAGACTGATAGTAAAGAAATGGAAAAAAAGTTTTTCAGGCAAATGGAAATGAAAAAGAAAGGGAGCTGGAGTAGCAATACTTATACCTGATGGAATATATCTCAAAGTAAAGGTCATATTAAGAGACAAGGAGAGTCACTTCATAATACTAAAGGGAGCAACTCAATAAGAATATATAACTCTGGTAAAAATATATGCACCCAATACAAGAGCACCCCAAATACATTAAAAAACTTCTGGAAGATATCTAGGGTGAAATAGATAGCAATACAATCATAATAGGGGACTTTAATACCCCAATGACACCACTACATAAATCCTCTAAACAAAACAAAGTAACAAAGAAACAGCAACACTAAATGACTCACTACATCAGATGGAATTAATTGACATCTTCAGAAAATTTCACTCCAAAGCTACAGAATATGCATTCCTCTCAAGTGAACAGGAACATTTTTAAAGGTAGATCAGATGTTGGGACACAGGCAAAGTCTCTTCAAATTCAAGAATATAGAAATATTAAGCATCTTTTCAGACCACAGTGGCATAAAATTAGAAATCAACTACAATGAAAAAAATCAAACACTTGTAAGCTAAATAGCATGCTATTAAACAATGGTTGGGTTACCAAAGAGAACAAAGAAGAAATAAAAAGTATCCTGGCAACAAATGAAAATGAAAACACAACAATACAATATATATGGGACACAATGAAAGCAGTCCTATGAGGAAAGTTCATAGCTATAAGTTCTACCTCAAAAAACAAGAAAAAATGGTAATAAATTATCTATCCCTACAACTTAAATAATTACGAAGACAGTAACAACAACAACAACAACAACATCCCAGAGTAAGCAGAAAAAAAGGACATATTAAAGACCAGAGTGGAAATAAATGACTTGGGGACCAAATATATATACAAAAGATCAGTGAAACAAAGAGCTGGGTTTTTTGAAAGGGTAAACAAGATTGATCAACCTCTAGCCAGGCTCACTAAAAAACAAAGAGAGAGGACCTAAATAAACAATATCAGAATGAAAAAGGTGAAGTAACAATAGATCCAACAGAAACACAAAGTACTACAAACAACTCTACTCCAACAAACTGGACAACCTAGATGAAGTGGACATATTTTTAGAAACATACAAGCTTCCAGAGCTCAATAAAGAAGGATAAAACAAAAAGCGGAATAGGCCAAGAACAACCAATGAAATTGAAGCAGTATTCAAAAATCTTCCAGTTAATAAAAGCCCTGGTTTGGATAGCTTTACAGAGGAGTTTTACCAAACATTCAAAGAACTAAAATTGATCCTACTCAGACTATTCCAAAAAATTCAAGAGGAATTCATACTCCTAAGCTCTTTTTATGAAGCCAGCTTTACCCTAATTCTCAAACTAGATAAAGACACTACAAAGAAAGATTATCACAGACCAATATCTCTGATGAAATAGATGCTAAAATCTTCAAAAAAATTGTATAAATCTGATCCAGCATATATATCTTATCTAATAAAAGAGTGATATGCAAATTAACCATCACTCTGCTACATCCACAAGCCACACCCACCAGCCAATCAGGAGCAAGTATGAAAATTAACCAAACCAAGATGACTATAGCCACAGAGCAAGCAGGAGGCTTGGGTTTCCCCAGTAATAGAGGAAACCAAACTTTCCACACTCCCTACTGACTTAGGCCTCCACTCAAGGCTACAAAGTTTCAATTATAGAAGATAAATAAATTCCAGATACTAGGGCCTCCATTTGAGTCCCCAGGGGACATGGCCAGCCTGCAAACCACCACAGGTCCCTCTCCCAGGCTGCCCCATGCCCAAGGGAACCCCCATCCTGATCCGGGACACCCTTCAGGGCAAACCAGCTGGCCCCCAACCATGCACCAGGCCTCTATCCTATCTAACAAAAGAGTAATATGCAAACTGACTGTCACTCTAAGACACAAGATGGCTGCCCCCATGTGGTCAAAGATGGCTGCCCCTATGTGAACACAGATGTCTGCCACAAGATGGCCAGCAGGGGAAGGCAGTTGAGAGGCACCAGGCCTGCAAGGGAAGGCAGTTGTGGGTGACCAGGCTGGCAGAGGAGGGAAGTTGGGAGTGACCAGGCCTGCATAAAAGGGAAGTCGGCGGGGGGGGGGGGGGGGGGGGGCGGGACTCAGGCCTGCAATGGAGAGCAGTTGGGGGGAACCAGGCCTGCAGGGGACGGCAGTTAAGGATAACCAGGCCTACAGGAGAGGGTAGTTAGGGGCAAACAGGCTGGCAGGGGAGCAGTTAGACATCAATCAGGCTGGCAGGGGAGTGGTTAGGGGGTGATCAGGCTGGCAGACAGAAGCAGTTAGGGACAATCAGGAAAGCAGGCTGGCAAGCAGTTGGGAGCCAGCAGTCCTGGATTTTGAGAGGGATGTCCGACTGCCCATTTAGGCCAAATCATACTGGGATTGGCTCTAAATGGGCAGTCGGACATCCCTCGAGAGGTCCCAGATTGGAGAGGGATCAGGCTGGGCTGAGGGACACACCCCTGTGCACGAATTTTGTGCACCAGGCCTCTAGTATATATAACCTATCTAATAAAAGAGTAATATGAAGATTGACCATCACTCCAACATACAAGAGGGCTGTCCCCATGTAGTCAAAGATCCTGCCCCCATGTGGACACAAAATGGCTAGCAGGGGAGGACAGTGGGAGGTTCCAGGCCTGTAAGGCAGGGCAGTTGTGGGCCATCAGGGCAGCAAGGGAGGGCGGTTGGGAGGGACCATGCCTGCAAGAGAGGGCAGTTGGGGGTAATCAAGCCTGCAGAGGATAGCAGTTAGGGGTGACCAGGCTAGCAGAGGAGGGAAGTTGGGGGCAAATACGCTGGCAGGGGAGCAGTTAGACATCAATTAGCCTGGCAGGGTAGTGGTTAGGAGGGTGATCAGGCTGGCAGGCAGAAGTAATTAGGGGCAATCAGGGAGGCATGCAGGCAAACAGTTTGGAGCTAGCAGTCCTGGATTGTGAGAAGGATGTTTTACTGCCTTTTTAGGCCCGATCCTATTGGGACCAGGCCTAAACAGGCAATCAGACATCCCTTGAGGTGTCCTAGATTGGAGAGGGTGCAGCCTGGGCTGAGGGACACCACCCTGCACACGAATTTCATGCACCAGGCTTCTAGTATATATATAACAGGCTGAGTGACCAACCTTCACATCCGTTCAACCATCTGACTGACCAACCAGCCAGTACATATGACATGCACTGGCAATCAATACTAATAAAAGGGTAATATGCTAATTAGGGTGGATGTCTTCTGGACAACTGTCCAGAAGTCCTTCTGGACAAAGATGTGGCAGTTACTGAGAAGGCCGGGCCAAGGCTTAAGCAAGCCACAGTGGCTGCAAAGGGCTCAGACTCACGCCGACAGTGGCAGCAGCTGCAAGGTAATAAGGGTGGTGACTTCCCTGATCTGCCAGTTTGCCCCCTGCAGAGGGAGGCCAAACTGCAGCTGAGGCTAGGCTCTGAAGCAGAAGTGGTTAGGGTTGATCAGGTTGGCAAGGGAGCAAGTTAGGGGTGATCAGGCCAACAGGGGGTCAATTTAGGGGTGATCAGCCACCAGGGAACAAAGTAGGGACTATCAGGCCAGAAGGGGCAAAAGGTAGTGGTCAGGCAGAGGGAGTTAGGGGTGATCAAGCAGGCAAGCAGTTAGGAGCGAGCAGTTAGGAGCCAGCAGTCCCAGATTGCAAGAGGGATATCTGACTGCCTGTTTAGGCCCAATCCCAGCGATCAGGCCTAAACCAGCATAATGCTCTCCAGTTCCATCTATGCTGCTGCAAATGGTAAGAGTTCCTTCTTTTTTATGCCAGTGTAGTATTCCATTGTGTAGATGTACCATAGTTTCCTAATCTACTCATCTGTTGATGGACACTTAGGCTGTTTCCAAGTACTTGCTATGGTGAATTGTCCTGCTATGAACATAGGGGTGCATATATCCTTTCTGATTGGTGTTTCTAGTTTCTTGGGATATATTCCTAGAAGTGGAATCACTGGGTCAAATGGGAGTTTCATTTTTAGTTTTTTGAGGAAACACCATACTGTTCTCCACGGTGGCTGAACCAGTCTGCATTCCCACCAGCAGTGCAAGAGGGTTCCTTTTTCTTCGCATCCTCACCATCACTTGTCGGTTGTTGATTTGTTGATGATTGCCATTCTGACAAGTGTCAGATGGTACCTCATTGTCAATTTTATTTGCATCTCTTGGATAATTAGTGACTTTGAGTATGTTTTCATATATCTCTTGGCCTTCCTTCTCTGTCTTCTTTCAAAAAGATTCTATTTAAATTCATTTTTATTGGATCATTTATCTTCCTTTTATTGAGTTGTATAAGTTGACTGTAGATGCTTGAGATTAAACCTTTATCACTGATAACATTTGCAAATATGTTCCTCCATGCAGTGGGCTTTCTTGTTGTTTTGTTGATGGTTTCTTTTGCTGTGAAAAAGTTTTTTATTTGGATGTAGTCCCATTTGTTTATTTTCTCTTTAGTGTCCATTGCCCTAGCAGCGGTATCTGTGAAGAAATTGCCTCAGTATATGTCTGGATTTCTCTGCCTGTGGATTCCTCTAGTATTTTTATGGTTTCCTGTCTTATGTTTAAGACATTTGTACATTTTGAGTGTATTTTTGTGTATGGTGTAAGTTTGTGGTCTAGTTTCATTTTTTTTGCATGTATATGTCCAATTTTCCCAACTCCATTTATTGAAAAGACTGTCTTGACTCCATTGTATGTTCATGGCTCAATTGTCAAATATTAATTGAGCATAGTGGTTTGGGTTGATATTTAGGTTCTCTATTCTATTTCATTGGACTACATGTCTGTTCTTTTCCAGTACCAGGCAGTTTTCAGAATAGTGGCTTTGTAATTCCACTTGAAATCTGGTATTGAGATCCCATATACTTTGTTCTTCTTTCTCAGGATTGCTGTTGCTATTTGGGGTCTTTTTTATTCCCAATGAATTTTTGAAGAGTTTTTCCTATGACTGTGAAGCATGCCATTGATATTTTAGTGGGGAATGCATTGAATCTATAGATTGTTTTGGGTAGTATGGACATTTTAATGTTCTTTCATCTGTTTAGTCTTCCTCTATATTTTTTTCAATGTCCTGTAGTTTTTTGCATAGTTAAGTTTATTTAGTTAAGTTTATTCCTAGGCATCTTATTATTTTGGTGCGATGGTAAATGAGATTGCTTTTTTAGTCCCTCTTTCTGTAAGTTCACTATTGGTGTATAGAAATACCATAGATTTCTTCGTGTTCGTTTTATATCCTGCTATATTGCTGAATTCATTTATTAAGACTAATAGTTTTTGATGGAGTCTTTAAGGTTTTTATGTACAACTAGGGCACTGGTGCATGAAATTTGTGCATTGGGGGTGGGTGATCCCTCAGCCCAACCTGCCCCTTCACACGTACTGGGAGGCCTCAGAGAATGTCCTACTGACCAATCACACCCAGCCTGCCCAAGGCCTAAATCCTCTGGCAATCTGCTTGGCTCATCTCCGATCTTAGCCTGACCACTGGAGTCCACCCACCCCTGGGGACCGCCTCAGTTCCAGGACCCCCCATCTCCGGTCTTAGCCCTGGCTGCCTGCAACCATCCAGCCCCAGGGGCTGGGCACTCACGCTGCTTGACTTCACCCCTTGCGTTGCTTTGCCCCACCCCCTGCTCCTGATTGGCTGGTAGCATAGCAAAGATATGGTCAATTTGTATGTTTCTCAAGAAAGGGTGTTGGATTTTGTCAAATGCTTTTTCTGCATCAATTGATATGACTATGTGATTTTTATCTCTCAATTTGTTTATGAGATGTATCACATTTATTGATTTTCAGATATTGTACCATCCTTGCATTCCTGGGATAAATTCTACTCGGTCGTGGTGTATGATCTTTCTGATGTACTGCTGGATCCGATTTGATAGAATTTTATTGAGGATTTTGGCATCTATATTCATGAGGAATATTGGACTGTAATTCTCTTTCATTGTATTGTCTTTGTCTGGTTTTGGTATTAGGGTGATGTTGGCTTCATAGAAGGAGTTTGGAAGTGTTCCATTCTCTTGAATTTTCTGGAATAGTCTGAGGAGTATAGGTTTTAGTTCTTCCTTGAATGTTTGGTAAAACTCCCCTGTGTAGCCGTCTGGCCCGGGGCTTTTGTTTGCTGGAAGCTTTTTTATGACTGCTTCAATTTCTTCCATAGTTATTGAGTTGTTTAGATTCTTCTGGATTGAGTTTTGGGAGGTTATATTTTTCTAGGAATGTATCCATTTCCTCCAGGTTGTCCAGTTTGTTGGAGTAGAGTTGTTCATAGTATTTTTTTAAACAATCCTTTGTATTTCAATGGTGTCTGGTGTTATTTCACCTCTTTCATTTCTGATTTTATTTATTAGGGTCCTCTTTCTTTGCTTCTTGGTGAACCTGGCAAGAGGTTCATCAATCTTGGTTATTTTTTCCTATCTGGTCTTCTAGCTCACTGATGCGATCCTCTGCTTCTTCTAGTCTACTCTTAATACTTTCTACTGAGTTCTTTACTTCAGCAATGTCACTTTTCATTTCTTCTTGGCTCTTCTTCATTTCTTCTTGGCTCTTCATCATTTCTTCCTGGGTCTTCCTCATTTCCTCTTGGTTCCTACTCATATTATCAAATTTGTCTTCCATTCTTTTCAGCCACCTTATGACCATTTCTCTGAATTCTTTCTCTGACAGGTTGTTAACCTCCATTTTGTTTACCTCCTTTTCTGGTGAGGCTTGTTTTTCTTTCATATGTGGGCTGTTTCTTTTTATTCCCATGGTCTCTCTTCCCTGTGTATCTGGTTATGTAGTTCTCACTCTCCTGCCTTGATTTAAAGGCACAAAATACAACACAACCAGGTGCAACGCACCAGGCACTGAACCTGAATGTAGTCACAATAATGGTAATTCCAAATACAGGTGATCACCAGAGAAAGGCAAATTCGGTGATAGGTGAGAAAAAAGAAAGAGAACCTCCCCCAGACACACACAGACACTCACAAACCCACACTCACACAAATAGTAAGAACCCCCCCCCCCCCCCACACACACACACACACTCACAGAAAAGAAAGACAGGAATGCCAAAATGATAATGGGAAAAGGGGAAGAAGAAAAAAAGAGTAAATTATAAATGTGGGGTGAAAACTCCTATAGGACAGCCCCTAATCCAAACCAAAACCTGCAACAAGTACCTGGAGATTGATACAAATTACATACAACTACTAATATCAAGGGAGGTGAGGGAACACAGAAACGAAAATCTATCTCAAAAAACAATGCAAATGAGGACAACAAAACAAGAAACAACCCCAAAAATAAAAATAACCCCCCCTACAAGACAAACCAAAATAAAAGAATAAGCAAATCAATCTCATAAACCTGCTTAAAAAATCAATATAATCAACAGTCACGTAAACAACAACAACAGGACAGGGATAAAAACACTTTAAGATAGTGAAGTCAGAGAAGCTAGAGGTATATATGGACTTCGAGTAGGTGGTTTGAGATTAGATATATAAGTGGGGTGAAATTTTAACAGGTGGTAAAAAGAAATAATTAAGGTAAATCTAAAATGGGAAAAGTGTAAGGGAAACAAGGCACTAAATAGGGAAAGGTTAGCAAGAGAGTGGTGGCATAAAGGTGAAGTTCAGGTAGAGTAAAAGATACTAAAGAGTACTTGAAAATAGACTGTATTCCTAGGTCGAAGAGAAAATATAATCAATTCCCTGTGTCACACAAGAGTCAATTTGTGATTTGGCCCCTGGGTGGCAGTGTTTCTAGATTGACTTCTGGGTCTATTGGTCCTCTCTATCCTGAACTAAAATTTTGCTGTCCCTGTGGTATTCAATACTGCCTCTCTAATGGTGACTGCTGTTTTAGCAGCCAGGACCCTCCCAAAATCTTCCGGGTCTCCCTCCTCTGTCAGGTCCTAATTGGTTGAGCTCCAGGGATTAACTCTGCCACCAGCTCCAAGGGCCCTCTCCCACGTTTACCAGCTCCAACAGCCACAGATTTTATTTCAGGTGCAGATCTCCAGGCTTTGAGTTCCAAAGTGCAGATATCCCAGTCTGCCAGCCTCCTCAGTTTCATGCCCAAAGTATCCCCAGGGAAATCTGACCTTTCCATGCTGGAGTTTAGAGCTCCTTGGATTCTGCGCGCGTCCGCGCCAACTGGGCACTAGTGTTCCGGGAGTCTCAGCTGTCCAGCCGGTACAGCAGCTGTATCTGATTTGCTAGAATTTTGTTGATGATTTTGCCATCTATGTTCATGAGAGACATTGATCTGTAATTCTCTTTCATTGTATTGTCTTTATCTGGTTTGGTATTAGGGTGATGCTAGCTTCATAGAAGGAGCTTGGAAGTGTTCCTTCCTCTTGAATTTTTGGAGTAGTCTGAGGAGAATAGGTTTTAGTTCTTCCTTGGATGTTTGGTAAAACTCCCCTGTGCAGCTGTCTGGCCTTGGGCTTTTGTGTTCTGGAATTTTTTTGATAACTGCTTCAATTTCATCAGTATGTGTGGGCCTTTTTTTTCTAAGGTGGGTATCTGTAGATGGCAGATATTTGGGTCATGTTTTCTTATCCACTCAGTTACCTTATGTCTTTTGATTGGGGCATTTAATCCATTTACATTTAAATTTATTATTGATAGGTACTTGTTTGTTGCCATTTTTATTCTTTATTCCTGTATTCCTTCTTCCCTTCCTATTTCGTCTTTTTACAGTAGACCCTTCAACATTTCTTGCATTGCTGGTTTGGTGGTAATTCACTTCCTTAGTCATTTTTTGTCTGTGAAACTCCTGATTCCACCTTTAATTTTGAATGATAGCCTTTCAGGGTACAGTATTCTTGAATTCAGTCCCTTGCTTTGCATCAATTTGTATACTTTATTCCATTCCTTTCTGGCCTGGTGTGTTTCTGTTGGTATTATAATAGGAAATCCCTTGTAAGTAACTTTCTGTCTCTCTATCTCTGGCAGCCTTTAAGATTCTTACTTTGTCATTGGTGTTTGCCAATTTAATTATGATATGTCGTAGTGTCCATCTTTTGGGGTTCAACTTTTTGGGACTCTATGTACTTCTTAGACTTGCATAGTTTTTTTTCTTGCCAATATCAGGGAAGTTTTCTGTCATTATTTCTTCAAACAGATTTTCTCTTCCTTTCTTTTCTCTTTCTCTCCTTCTGGTACCCCCATTATGCGAATGTTGTTCCATTTTGTGTTGTCCCAAAGCTCCTTTAAGCTCTCCTCTCTCTTTTTAAGTCTTCTTTCCAGGTGCTACTGTGTTTGTGTGTTGTTTATTTGTTTGTTTTTGCTATCTTTTCTTCTAATTCACTAATGCAATCCGTAGTCTTTTCTAGACTACGGTTTAACCCTTCCATTGTGTTCTTTATTGCAGCTATGTCAGTCTTCATCTCAATCTTGGTTTCTTTTTATGTTGGTGACATTCTTATTCAGTTCCTTATAGTTCTCACTGGGTTGTGTGTATTTGTCATTGAGTTTTGTGTATGTGTCATCCAGCCGTTTAAACATCCTTATAACCATTACTTTGAATTCTTTCTCTGTTATGCTTCCAGCCTCAATTTCATTTAACTCTCTTTCTGGCGATTCCTCTTTTTCTTTCCTTTGGTGATTGCTTTTTGTCTTCCCACGTTTTGCTGTAATGTTTTAATTATAGGTTCAGTTGGTTTGATACTCAGATTCTTTTGGAGATGGTGCTACTGATGTGATCTCTCAGGTCTCCTGGACTTGGTAATCTAGTGTAGTTTCCTACTTGAGCTATTTGGGTTCTCTTGATGTGGGCCTGTGAGCTGGAAAGGTACATGTATGGTGGCTAGAAGTCAGCAGTTATGGAGCGGGGTGTCCCAATTTTTGCTTTCTTGCATCCTTGATTGAAATTTTGTGTGCCCAGCAGGGACTCATAATGGCACCCAGGAATTGTCCATTGTGGTGATGGGTCTCAGGAAGCCTGCACTCTGGAAAGGCGTGACTGTGGTGTTCAGATTTCTGTAGTTGTGGGGTAGGCAGACTCAGCTTTTGCTGCTGCACCTGTGATGGATATGCGCACACTCCTAGTGGCAGCTCACAGGGGCATATGCAGTGTGTTTGCCACCGAGGGGTGCTGAAGCACTTTGAAGGGCCCTGGCACTGAAACTTCATAATTGAGGCTTCTGTGGGCAGGTCTCCAGGATGAGTGAATTCAGAATTTCTACTGCCGGGGGGAGTGTGACCCTGTTTGTCCAAGATCACACCCAACAAGGACTCACAGCAGCTCCCATAAGCTTCCTGTGAATAGATGGCTCATGGTGCCTGCCCAGTGGAAATGAACATGTGGACTGTGGCAGTGTGTTTGCTAGCACAGATCCCTGACACACTTTGAGGGGTCCTGGTGCTGAGTTTTGCAGCTGGGGTGTATGTTGTCAGTTATTCAGGAAGAGGGGATTCAGAATTTCCACTGCCAGGGCAAGTGCATCCTTGTTTGTCCAAGATCATACCCAGCAAGGATTCACAGAAGCTTCCACAACCACCCTATGGATAGATGGGCTCAGGGTGCCTGCCCATTGGAAATGCATGCATGGACTGTGGCAGTGCATTTGCCAGTGCGTTTGCCAGTGCAGAGCTCTGACACATTTTGAGGGTCCCTGGCACTGAAGTTACACAGCTGGGATGTGTGCAGCCCATTGTTCAAGCAGAGGGAATTCAGAATTTCTACTATAAGAAAGCGCACCCTTGTCTGTACAGAATCACACCCAGCAGGGGCTCACAGTGGCTCCAAGGCACTGCCTATAGAGTGATGTGCCCTGGATGCCTGCATGCTGTAAATTTGTGAATGTGGTGTCCAGAGTTCTGCTGCTGGGCACTGCTGTGGGAACAGTGCACTTTTGGAGGTTTAGGTCCCAGGTCCATGGGTCTGAAGCTGGGGTAACAGGATTTTGGCTATAGTGGCTGCTGGGTCACAGGCAGTGTCAAAGTCCTACTAGGTGGTGGTGCTGATGAGTTCCTAGAAATGGCCGCTGTCCATTTCTAGATGGTATGGACTCTGTGTCCGAGTCCTACAGTCCAGGGAGTGCCCACAGCAGTAGAAGTCTCTCCTTGTCCAAGAGAGCCTGGTCTGCCAACTCCTGATGCTCATGCAAGATTTAAATGTCCCTTACTCGTTCACACACACACCACACACATCCACACACTCTCCTTTCATCCTCTCACTCACTCACTCTCCATCACCTCAGTCCTGCCAACTGCCATCTTTTCTGCTCTCTCAAAGTTGAAGTATTAACAGAATCTGGGGAAGGAGAGGTTGTTCTGATTCCAATAATTGATTTGACCCCTTCTGACACTAGCCACCAACTTAAATTAATTCAAAGACAGTGTTCATGTTGCCAGCATTTGTGATGACTATTAATAAATCAGAAAGACAAACTCTAGACAGAGTAGAAATATTCTTACATGAACCCATTTTCAGAGTTGCTTTCTCTCAAGTTTGAAGAGCATGTAAAATTAAAGTTAAAGTTGTAAATACTTCATCATAAGGGAAACTAGTCAAGCACTCTGAAAATGTTTTTATTCTTAATGTGATATACAGGGAAGTATTATTAATTTACCAATCATTGTTTTAATCAATGTTGTTTTACATCATTTTTTTTGTTTTTATATCATGACTTTGTTGTTGTTATATTATGTTGTTATTGTTTATTTATTTATTAATTTATATATTATTTTCCTATACATTTTACTAATGTTTTTCATCTCTGACACTTCTATTATAGGGAAAAGTTACATAGTGGTATTAAATATTTTTAATTAATTTTCTTTCAATGTGTATGCAGCCATGCATTGGACACTATAAAGATTGTACACCACAACCAAGTAGCATTTATTGTGGGGATACAAGGTTGGTACAAAATCCACAAATCAATAAACATGATACATTACATAAATAGAGAAACAAAAATCACATAATCATATTGTTAATGCAGAAAAACCATTCCATGAAATACAACACCCTTTCCTGATAAAAACTCTCAGCAATGGGGAAATAGAGGGATCATATCCAAACACAGTAAACACCTTACATGACAAATCTACAATCAATATCATACTCAATGGGCAAAAACTAAAACCATTAACCCTAAGAATATGAACAAGACAGGAATGCCAACTTTCACCCTTCCTGTTCAGCATACTATTGAAAGGGCTAGCTATAGTAATCAGACAAGAAGAGGAAATAAAAGGCATCCAAATTGGAAAATAAAAATAAAAGCTGTCATTATTCCCAATTAACATGATATTGTACATAGAAAACCCTCAAGACTCTATCAGAAAACTACTAGATTTAATTTAAAAAATTCTGCAATGTAGCAGGATACAAAATTAACACCCAGATATGCTTTTTTATATGCCAACTAGAGGCCTGGGGCATGAAATTTGTGCGCAGGGGGGATGGTCATTCAGCTCTGCTTGCATGCTGCAACAATCCTGGAGTGCTGGCTCCTAACCACTTGCCTGCTGGGCTACTTGATTGCCCCTAACCACTCTGCTTGCCTGCCTAAGCACCCCTAACCACCTCTGCCTGCCTGCCTGATTGCCCTGAACCACTCACCTGCCTTCCTGATTGACCCTAACCACTCTGCCTGCCTGATTGCCCCTGCCTTATTGCCCTTGCCTGCCAACTGCTCACCTGCTTGCCTGATCACCCCTAACTGCCTCATTGCCCCTCATATTACACTTTTATTATCCTATCTAATAAAAGAGTAATATGCAAATTTGACCGTACCTTTGCCACACCCACAAGCCATGCCCACAGCCATGCCTACCAGCCAATCAGGAGCAAATATGCAAATAAACCACAACCAGGATGGCTGCTGCCACTGAGAGCAGGAGGAAGGCTTTGGTTTTCCCAGCAACAGAGGAAGCCAAGCTTTCTGCCTGCCATTGCCTGCCTAAGCCTCCACTCAATGTTATAAAGTTTCAGTTATAAACGATACAGAAATGGTAGCAGGCACTGAGCTGGAGAGAACAGAGGCTTGGGTCTCCCTGGCAATGGAGGAAGCCAAGCTTTCAGCCTGCCTTAGCTGGCCTAGGCCTCCACTCAATGCTACAAAGATTCAAACAGAAATGGCTGTCACCAAGGAGCGAGCAGAAGGCTTGGCTCTGCTCCAGGCTACAAAGTTTCAGTTGTAGAACTAGATCAATCCCAGATACCAGGGCCTCGGCTTGGGTCACAGCGGCATGTGGCCAGCCTGAAAACCTCCACAGGCCCCTTGCCCAGGCTGCCCATCACCCCAAGGGAACCCCCACCCTGATCTGGGACACTCCTCAGGGCAAACCAGCTGGACCCCACCCATGCACCAGGCTTCTATTATATCTAATAAAAGAGAAATACGCAGATTGACCATCACTCTACCACACAAGAGGGCTGCCCCATGTGGTCAAAGATCCTGCCCCCAGATGGACACAAGATGGCCACCACAAGATGCCCAGCAGAGGAGGGCCATTGGGAGGTTCCAGGCCCTGCAAGGGAAGGACAGTTGTGGGTGATCAGGCCAGCAGGGGAGGGTAGTTGGGAGGGACCAGGCCTGCAAGGAAGGTCAGTTGGGGGTGATCAAGTCTGCAGGGGAGGGCAGTTAGGGGTGACCAGGCTGGCAGAGGAGGAAAGTTGGGGGCAAAGAACCTGGCAGGGGAGCAGTTAAACATCAATTAGGCTGGCAGGGTAGTGGTTAGCAGGTGATCAGGCTGGCAGGCAGAAGCAGTTTGGGGCAATCAGGGAGGCAGGCAGGTGAGCAGTTTGGAGCCAGCAGTCCTGGATTGTGAGAAGGAGGTCAGATTGCCTGTTTAACGGGCAGTCAGACATCCCTCTAGGGGTCCCAGATTGGAGAGGGTGCAGGCTGGGCTAAGGGACATTCTCACTCCCCATGCACTAATTTCATGCACTGGGCCTCTAGTTATAGATAATTGCCCTGCTCCAAGTTGTAAGGATCTGCTTGTCATAAAGATAGAAAAGTTTTAATTTTTACTCTTGATTATGGCTATTAACTAACACAGATGGCCACCAAAAAGGCGACTTACCAAAGGGTGTATAGCAAAAAGTGCTGTTAAGTCCTCTTTCATGGAAATGTACATGTTGTGTATTGTATCTGCCTGGGTACATGAAAGAGTAAAGTTTCTTTCTGTCTTTGCAATCTTATGAGTTAACTGTGTGAGACCCCAGCCCAGTCTGGTTTGGTGCTCACAGAATAATAGAGCTCTTTTCTTTGCTCCATTGGTGGATATTTCCTAGAAGTTGCAGAATATCTTCCTTTGAATTTTTCCTCCACACTCTGACTTATATCTCTCACCTTTGCTTTCCCTCCATCCCCCAAACACAATAACTTCCTCCAGGCTCACTTCACTCGAGTGTCTAGGAGATCAAGCAATGTGACCACCACCAGAACCACAATTCCCAGGATTTCTGGTGCTCCCCATGCTCTCAGCTTCTGCTTCTGGACCAAGACCCCTCCCCTTCCCTCCCTCTGTGCAGCTGGGTGAGAACACTGGGCTCATGTAGCCAGGAAGATGCCGCCAACATATCCTCCCAGCCACCATGGGCACCACCATCTTTTTCATGGAGTGACAATTAATTTACATATTATTCTTTTATTACATAGTATAATGAGCTCACAGAAAGAGAAACTAAAAATAAATCCTGTTTACCATGTGAACACATGCTCAACATCATTAATTATCCTAGAAATGCAAATCAGAACAATAATGAGGTACCATCTCACACCTGTCAGAATGGCTATCAACAAAGCAACAAATGACAATTGCTGGTGAGGACATGGAGTAAAAAGAACCCTCATGTATTGCTGGTGGGAATGCAGAATGGTGCAGCTGCTATGTAAAACAGTGTGGTGTTTCTTCTAAAAATTAAAAATGCAACTCATATTTTACCCAGTAATCGCACTCCTAGGAATATACCCCCAAGAAATCAGAAACTCCAATCAGAAATGATATATGCACCTCTATGTTCATAGTAGCACTATTTATAAATCTTAGCTATTTATAATAGCTAAGATTTATCAACAGCCTAAGTGTCCATCATCAGATGAGTGGATTAAAAAACTGTGGTGCATCTATACCATAGAATACTACACCATTGTAAAAAAGAAAGAACTTTTACTATTTACAACAGCATGAATGGACATGGAGTGCATTAATGTAAGTGAAATAAGCCACTGAGATAAAGTTAAATATCACATGATCTCACTCATTTGTGGAATACAATGAACAACATAATGAATAAATAGATCCAGAAACAGAGAAGCATCGAACAGACCATCAAACCTCAGAGGGAAGCATGGAGAATATGGGGTGGGGGAAATAAGAGGTCAACCAAAGTATTTGTATGCATGCATATAACCAAAACCAATGGACACTGAGGTGGTGGGAACATGATTTGGTGGGTGGGATTGGTCACAAAGGGGTCAATGGAGAGAAAGGAGATGTATGTAATACTTTAAACAATAAAAAATAAATAAAGTAAAATAAAATTGACAGTTAAATAAAAAGCTTACCAGACCAAAAACAGAAAAAAAGCTTAAAGGAGTAAATTACCACCAAACCAAAAATACAAGAGATGTTAAAGGGACTGTTTTAAGAAGTAGAAGAAAATGAGAGAGAGGGGATCATAGACATAAAGAAAATTAAAATGGTAATAAATAAATACCTATCAATAATAACCTTAAATATAAATGGATTAAATGACCCAATCAAAAGAGGTAGGGTAACTGAATGGATAAGAACACGACCCATACATATGTTGTCTGTAAGAGACCCATCTCAGAACAAAAGATACACAGACTGAGAGTGAAGGGATGGAAAACATATTTCACTCAAGTGAATAGGGAAAAAAAGGCTAGGGTATCAATACTCATATAAGACAAAAATGACGTCAAAACAAAGGCTATAACATAAGACAATGAAGGCCGCTCCATAATTCTAAAGAGAATGTTTTAACAAGAAAATATAACCCTCTTAAACATATATACACCTAACATAGGAGCACTCATGTACATAAAAAATCTTGATGGCCTTTAAAGGAGAGACTGACAGAGGAAGAAAAAATGGCGGCGGAACGGAGGGATTCGATCTGAATCTGCTCACAGGGCAGAGGGAGGGAGCAGCTGAAAGTCGCGCAGGGAGCATTGATCCGCGACTAGGGGGACAGCTGTGCTCCAGGAGAAGATAGAGGACTGCTGGGCTGGCCTCCCTAGCCTGAGCGGCCCCAGTACTGCTGGGTTCTCTCCCTGAGCCAACTGCGCGAGGAGGCGTGCGGAGGCGGACCACGACATCTTGAACGAGAGGAGCCGGAAAACATACAGCTGCCGTTTGTGGTACCGGCTGCACCGCTGGGGCTCCAGGTAGCTCAGAGGCGCGCAGAGCCCAGGGAGCGCTAAACTCCAGCTCGGAAAGGTCAGATTTCCCTGGGGGTACTTTGGGCGCGAAACTGAGGGGGCTGGCAGTCTGGGAGATCTGCACCTTGGAACTCAAAACCTGGAGATCTGCACCTGAAATAGAATCTGTGGCTGTTGAAGCTGGTGAACGTGGGAGAGGGCCCTTGGAGCTGGTGGCAGAGTTGATCCCTGGAGCGCAATCGGTTTGGACCTGACAGAGGGGGGAAGCCCGGAAGATTTTGGGAGGGTTCTGGCTGCTAAAACAGCAGTCACCATTAGAGAGGCAGTATTGTTTAGTTCAGGATAAAGAGGACCAATAGACCCAGAAGTCAATCTAGAAACACTGCCACCCAGGGGCCAAATCACAAATTGACTCTTATGTGACAGGGAATTGATTATATTTTCTCTTCGACCTTGGGAATACAGTCTATTTTCATCTACACTTTAGTATCTTTTACTCTACCTCAACTTCACCTTTATACCACCACTCTCTAGCTAACCTTTCCCTATTTAGTGCCTTGTTTCCCTTACACTTTTCCCGCTTTAGATTTACCTAATTCTTTCCCCTTACCCCCTGTTAAAATTTCACCCCACTGATATATCTAATCTCTAACCACCTAATCCAAGTGCATATATACCTCTAGCTTCTCTGACTTCACTATCTTAAAGTGTTTTTAGCCCTGTCCTGTTGTTGTTGTTGTTTACTTGACTGTTGATTATATTGATTTTTTAAGCAGGTTTATGAGATTGATTTGCTTATTCTGTTATTTTGGTTTGTCTTGTGTAGGGGGGGTTATTTTTATTTTTGGTGTTGTTTCTTGTTTTGTTGTCCTCATCTGCATTGTTTTTGAGATAGATTTTTGCTTCTGTGTTCCCTCACCTCTCTTGATATTAGTAGTTGTATGTAATTTGTATCAATCTCCAAGTACTTGTTGCAGGTTTGGTTCGGATTAAGGGCTGTCCTATAGGAGTTTTCACCCCACATTTATAATTTACTCCTTTTATTTCTTTTTTTCTTCTCCCCCTTTTCCCATTATCATTTTGGCATTCCTGTCTTTCTTTTTTGTGAGTGTATGTGTGTGGGGTGGTCTCTTTCTTTTTTGTGTGAGTGTGGGTGTGTGAGTGTCTGTGTGGGTCTGGGGGAGGTTCTCTTTCTTTTTTCCCACCTATCACCGAATTTGCCTTTCTCTGGCGGTCACCTTTATTTGGAATTACAATTACTTTGACTACATTCCGGTTCAGTGCCTGGTGCGTTGCACCTGGTTGTGTTGTATTTTGTGCCTTTAAATCAACACAGGAGAGTGAGAACTACATAACCACATACACAGAGAAGAGAGACCATGGGAAGACAAAGAAATAGCCCACATATGAAAGAAAAGCAAGGCTCACCAGAAAAGGAGGTAAACGAAATGGAAGTTAACAACCTGTCAGAGAAAGAATTCAGAGAAATGGTCATAAGGTGGTTGAAAAGAATGGAAGACAAATTTGATAATATGAGTAAGAACCAAGAGGAAATGAGGAAGACCCAGGAAGAAATGATGAAGAGCCATGAAGAAATGAAGAGTGACATTGCTGAAGTAAAGAACTCAATAGAAAGTATTAAGAGTAGACTAGAAGAAGCAGAGGATCGCATCAGTGAGCTAGAAGACCAGGTAGGAAAAAATAACCAAGTAGAGCAGCTACTAGAAAAAAAAATTAAAAAGCAGGAGGAGAGCCTAAGAGAACTTTGGGACAACATGAAACAAAACAACATCCGTATAATTGGGCTTCCAGAAGGACAGGAAACTGAGCAAGGAATAGAAAACCTGTTGGAAGAAATAATGACAGAAAATTTTCCTGGTATAGGAAAGGAAAAACCCACACAAATCCAAGAAGCTCACAGAGTCCCAAGCAAAATAAACCCCAAAAGACCTACGCCAAGGCACATTATAATTAAATTGGCAAACACCAATGACAAAGTAAGAATCTTAAAAGCTGCCAGAGAGAGACAAAAAGTCACCTACAAAGGAACACCCATTAGACTAACAAGTGATCTCTCAACAGAAACCTATCAGGCCAGAAGGCAGTGGAATGAAATCTACAAAGTCATGCAAAGGAAGGGTCTGAATCCTAGAATACTGTACCCAGCAAGGCTCTCAATCAAAATTGAAGGTCAAATCAAGAGCTTCACAGATAAAAAAGGACTAAGGGAATTCGTCACCACCAAACCAGCAATGCAAGAAATGCTAAAGGATCTGCTGTAAAAAGAAATAGGAAGCGAAGAAGGATCACAGGGGCAAAGAACAAAAATGGCAACATATAAGCACCTATCAATAATAACTTTAAATGTAAACGGTTTAAATGCTCCAATCAAAAGACATAGGGTAATAGACTGGATAAGAAAACACAACCCATGTATCTGCTGCCTACAAGAAACCCACCTCCGAAAAAAAGACGCACACAGACTGAGGATGAAAGGTTGGAAAAAAGTTATTCAGGCGAATGGAAATGAAAAAAAAGCTGGGGTAGCCATACTTATATCTGACAAATTAGATCTCAAAGTGAAGGACATAACAAGAGATAAAGAAGGCCACTTCATAATACTAAAGGGAGCAATTCAACAAGAAGAAATAACTCTTGTAAACATATACGCACCCAATACAGGAGCACCCAAATATATACAAAAACTCCTAGAGGACATCAAGGGAGAGATAGACAGCGATACAATCATAGTAGGAGACTTTAATACCCCATTATCACCATTGGACAGATCCTCTAAACAAAAAATCAGTAAAGAAACATCAATTCTCAATGACTCACTGGACCAGATGGAATTAATTGACATCTTCAGATCATTTCACCCCAAAGCCACAGAATATACATTCTTTTCAAGTGCCCATGGGTCATTCTCAAAGAGAGACCATGTATTAGGTCATAGGCAAAGTCTCTCCAAATTCAAGAAGATAGAAATCATATCAAGTATATTCTCAGATCACAGTGGCATAAAGCTGGAAATCAACTACAATAGAAACAATCCAAAGAAATCGAACACATGGAGACTAAACAGCATGCTATTAAACTATGACTGGGTTACTAGAGAGATTAAGGAAGAGATAGAAAACATCATGGAAACAAATGACAATGATAGCACAACAATCCAAAATCTATGGGACACAGTGAAAGCAGTTCTGAGAGGGAAGTTCATAGCTCTACAATCCTACTGCAAAAAACTAGGAACAGCGGCAATAAATTATCTAACCCAACAACTCAAAGAGTTAGAAAGAAAGCAACAAGAAAAGCCCAGTGTAAGCAGAAGGAAGGAAATAGTAAAGATCAGAGCAGAAATAAATGACATAGAGACCAAAGAAACAATACAGAAGATCAACGAAACCAAGAGCTGGTTCTTTGAAAGGATAAACAAGATTGATGAACCTCTAGCCAGACTCACCAAGAAGCAGAGAGAGAGGACCCTAATAAATAAAATCAGAAATGAAAGAGGTGAAATAACAACAGACCCCATTGAAATACAAAGGATTGTTAAAAAATACTATGAACAACTCTACTCCAACAAACTGGACAACCTGGAGGAAATGGATATGTTTCTAGAAAAATATAACCTCCCAAAACTCAATCAAGAAGAATCTAAACAACTCAATAGACCAACAACTGTGGAAGAAATTGAAGCAGTCATCATAAAGCTTCCAGCAAACAAAAGCCCAGGGCCAGACGGCTTCACAGGGGAGTTTTACCGAACATTCAAGGAAGAACTAAAACCTATACTCCTCAGACTATTCCAGAAAATTCAAGAGGATGGAAAACTTCCAAACTCCTTCTATGAAGCTAGCATCACCCTAATACCAAAACCAGATAAAGATGACACAATGAAAGAGAATTACAGGCCAATATCCCTCATGAATATAGATGCCAAAATCCTCAATAAAATTCTAGCAAATCGGATCCAGCAGTACATCAGAAAGATCATACACCACGACCAAGTAGGATTTATCCCAGGAATGCAAGGATGGTACAATATCCGCAAATCAATAAATGTGATACATCACATAAACAAATTGAGAGATAAAAATCAAATAGTCATATCAATTGATGCAGAAAAAGCATTTGACAAAATCCAACATCCTTTCTTAATAAAAATTCTCAATAAGGTAGGAATAGAAGGATCATACCTCAACATAATAAAAGCCATATATGATAAACCCACAGCATACATCATACTCAATGGGCAAAAACTACAACCATTTCCCCTAAGAACAGGAACAAGACAGGGTTGCCCACTTTCACCACTCCTGTTCAACATAGTACTGGAAGTATTAGCCATTGCAATTAGACAAGAAGAAGAAATAAAAGGCATCCAAATTGGAAAAGAAGAAGTTAAGCTATCCTTATTTGCAGATGACATGATATTGTACATAAAAAACCTGAAAGACTCCATAAAAAAGTTAGTAGACTTAATAAATGAGTTCAGCAATGTAGCAGGCTACAAAATTAATGCCAAGAAATCTATGGCATTTCTATACACTAATAGTGAACTTACAGAAAGAGAGACTAAAAAAGCAATCCCATTTACCATCACACCAAAAAAATTAAGATACCTAGGAATAAACTTAACTAAGGAGGTAAAAGATCTATTTGTGGAAAACTACAGGACACTGAAAAAAGAGATAGAGGAAGATGTAAACAGGTGGAAGAACATTCCATGTTCATGGATTGGGAGAATCAACATAATTAAAATGTCCATACTACCCAAAGCAATCTATAAATTTAATGCACTCCCCATTAAAATACCAATGGCATTTTTCACAGACTTAGAAAGAACTCTCCAAAAATTCATCTGGAACAAAAAAAGGCCCCGAATAGCCACAGCAATCCTGAGAAAGAAGCACAAAGTCGGTGGGATTTCCATACCAGATTTCAAGCTGTATTACAAGGCTACTGTTCTTAAAACAGCCTGGTACTGGCACAAGAACAGACATATAGATCAATGGAATAGAATAGAGAATCCGGATATCAACCCAATCCACTATGCTCAATTAATATTTGACAAAGGAGGCAGGAACATAAAATGGAGTCAAGACAGTCTCTTCAATAAATGGTGTTGGGAAAATTGGACAGATACATGCAAAAAAATGAAACTAGAGCACCAACTTACACCATACACAAAAATAAACTCAAAATGGATACAGGACTTAAACGTAAGACAGGAAACCATAAAAATATTAGAGGAATCTACAGGAAGAAAAATCTCAGACATATGCCAAAAGAACTTCTTTGATGATACTGCTCCGAGGGCAATGGAAGCTAAAGAGAAAATAAACAAATGGGACTACATCAAAATCAAAAGCTTTTGCACAGCTAAAGAAACCATCAACAAAACAACAAGAAAACCCACTGTATGGGAGAACATATTTGCAAATGTTATTAGTGATAAAGGTTTAATCTCAAGCATCTACAGGCAACTCACCCAACTCAATAAAAGGAGGACAAATGATCCAATAAAAAAATGGGCAACAGACCTAAATAGAATCTTCACGAAAGAAGACAAAAGGAAGGCCCAGAGACACATGAAAACTTGCTCAAAGTCACTAATTATCCGAGAGATGCAAATCAAAACGACTATGCGGTACCATCTCACACCTATCAGAATGGCTTACATCAACAAATCAACAAACGACAAGTGCTGGCGAGGATGTGGAGAAAAAGGAACTCTTGTGCACTGCTGGTGGGATTGTAGACTAGTACAGCCACTGTGGAGAACAGTATGGAGATTCCTCAAAAAACTAAAAATGGAGCTCCCATTCGACCCAGTGATCCCACTTCTAGGAATATACCCCAAGAAATCAGAAAGGCGAATTAGAAAGGATATATGTACCCCTATGTTCATAGCAGCACAATTTACCATAGCTAAGATTTGGAAACAGCCGAAGTGCCCATCAGCAGATGAGTGGATCAAAAAACTATGGTACATTTACACAATGGAATACTACGCTGGGATAAAAAAGAAGGAGCTCCTACCATTTGTAACAACATGGATGGATTTGGAGAGCATTATGCTAAGTGAAATTAGCCAGGCAGAGAAAGACAAATATCACATGATCTCACTCATTTGAGGAATACAATCAATGACATAGACTGATGAACAAGAATAGATCCAGAGACTGAGAAAAGTCCATCAGAATGTCAAACCTCAGGGTAAGTGGCAGGTGGTGAGAGTAAGTGGAAAAGTCAATATACTTGAACTCTTGAACTGAGGTAAGTGATTTGTGTTTTTACATCCCTGACAAAGTTTATATAAAATTATAAAAGAATGGCAGCTAGTCTGACATTGAATTGACATGGCCTAGAGCTAGTCATATCCTATGGAGACCAGTCCTTAGGCTAGGCCCTGCTTAACCTCCCATGACACCATAATACCCTTACATGATATTATTCTACAATGTCATTATAATATTTGATATTTGACAACAGCATATTATACAATTATCCCAAATAAACTTACAAACTAATTCTTTGAATGTTGGGCAGCAACTTAAAAAAGAATAGGAAAGAAATTAATCCCTCTCAGAAGGAATTAAGGCACTGGGAAGGCATCCGAGCATTCTATATTGGCCCTTCTTGCCCTTTCTGCCAAGAGGGACCTTCTTGTTACTATCCAAATACACACAGCTGATGCCTGAGTTTTCAGTTCGAGCTGTGGCTGAAGCCTCTGGGCAGCTGGCACCATGGATCTGTATCTCGACCAATGGTGTGAGCTGGGCCCTCTCTGGAGAAGAAACCTGGGTCCCCCGAGATATGTGATCAGTACCGGGACCCCGCCAGCAGGCGAGGGGACCCCAAGGCAGGTACTGGGCGTGGAGGCCACAGGGGGGCATAGACTACAAAGGAGACAGAACTGAACCTCACATCACCCTGTTTGGCCCTGGAGGATGGCTGGTTAGCCAGAGACGGGTAAGATTCCTCAGGGAAGGAACAACCTAAGACAGGCACAGTCGCAGAGGGGCCAACAGGAGAGAACTAAAAGGTCAACAGAGGTGGGGCACAGACCCTCATCCACAAACCTTGCAGGGGTTTGAATTCTCAACCCTCCTAAGGGAGGTCTCCTACCCCCATGGCTGCTTCGCCTCCCACACACAACTCATACGGGGACCCAGGCGGCAGACAGAGACTCGGCCAGCAATAGCTGCTCTATATCTAAATTCAGTCTATTACCAGGAATGCTCGGGACCTACTCAAAATTGCAAATATTCCTTTCCACTAGTATTCACAGGGTAAACTAAGATTTCTGCTTGAGTATTAAAATTGACAGGAAAATAGTAATCAAGTGTTCAGATTAATTTAAATTGGCCAAGTGAAATATGAGAATACTCAAGAAAATTATAGTGTACTGGACAAAAAGCTTTTCCTAAAACATTAACTGAAAAATCTATTAGTAGTTCATCTCACTGTAAAATTGCCTAACATCCAAAGAACCTAAAGCAGTCACTTTGTGGGCAAAAATTAAAATTTAAAATTATCAAGACTGCAATAGAAAATTTCCAAAAGTCCCCATTAATCAAAAAAGGGGAGGGGACAGCGGGGTAATATCATGTAAGGGACAAAAAAAAAAAATATCGAGTAAGTAAAATACATCTAGAAAATTCTTACTCCAGTAAAGTAAATTCCATTTGTAAAAACAATAGCAGGACACCCATGAAAAAACACACATGGTGTCAAAATAAGCCAAAGGAAAATCATTTAGGCAAAAATTAAAAAGAATCCCAAGTCTATTTTGCATAGATGATCCCTTTGTTAACTTTTGGTCGAGAATGTGTTTGTGTGTTTTCAGAGAACAACTCCAAGACCATGTGGGTTCCTGCGACGGTGAGGAACTGATGGATCTGTTCCAGTCACGAGGACGGTCCAGAGATGGGGGACACTGACGACACCTTGTCATACTAGCAGTCAGCAGCTGTGCACGTCTGCAGGCAGCCCAGGACCAAACCAGAGAGGATGGATCATGCATTGACACGATATGTCCACCATCTGGATACCATTGCTGACTTATACACATAATGAATTATTTGACACTGAAACTGGGAATCAGAAAAGTTGGACATTGAAACCGAGACTGAAACACTTTTTGTTCTTATACATTTATTTCCAGTATGCAGAGGCAAGATATGTTTGAAGAAAAGAAACAGGGGAGAGTGATTGATATAGAGGCAGGATGGCCTTGAACAGGCTGTCAAGCTACAGGGGGAGGCTTGGGTGGATGGGAGGCAGATGCGGGGGGAGATCAACGGAAGGACTTGTATGCATGCATATGAACATAACCAATGAATGAAAGACACTGGGGCGGGGAGGGGGGAAGCTGGGGATATGTGCTGGGGGGTGGGGGAGGCTGGGGGGAGGATAAGGGGGAGGGGGAAAGGAAAACATGTACTACTATTATACTGCAAAAAATCAATAAAAAATAATTAAAAAAAAAAAAAAAGGAGAGACTGACAGCAATACAATCATAGTAGGGACTTCAACATTCCACTGACACCACTGGATAGAGCTTCCACGCAGAATAATTAACAAGGAAACAGGCCTTAAATGACACAGTAGATGAGATGGACCTAATGATATTTACAGAACATTTCACCACAAAGCAACAGAATACACATTCTTCTCAAGTTCACATGAAACATTCTCAAAGATATACCATGTGTTAGGACACAAAACATGCCTATACAAATTGGAGAATATTGATATAATACCAACCATCTCCTCAGATCACAATGGCATGAACTTAAAAATCAACTACAATAAAAAAAAAACACCTTAAAACACTCAAATACCTGGAGGTTAAATAGCATGTTGTTATATAATGAATGGGTTACCAATGAAATTAAGCATGAAATTCAAAAGTTCCTGGCAACAAATAAAATGAATACCCAACCACCCAAAATCTATTGGACCTGGTTAAAGCAATCCTGAGAAAGAGGTTCATAGCATTACAGGCTATGAAACAACAAAAATCACTACTAAAATAAGCCTATAGTGAAATGAATTAGAAATATAACAGCAGGAAAAGTCCAGAGAAAGTAAAAGGAAGGAATTTGTAAAGATCAGAATGAAAATAAATGATATAGAGAATTAAAAGACAGCACAGATGATCAATAAATCCAAATGGATTAAATGGGCTTTAAAGAGCTTGTTCCTTGAAAAGATAAACAAGACTGATGAACCTCTAGTCAGGCTTATCAAGAATCAAAAGAGAGAGGGGGAGAAACCAAGATGGCGGCACAGATAAACACCTATCTTGTTGCCCCACACAGCAATTTCAAAACTACAACTTAACGACAGAACAAACATTATCCAGAATCACTGGAAAGCTTGGTGAGTGAAAATTCCACAAATAAAAATAAAGATAGGACACTGTGACTCAGAGAAGTGGTGGAGGGCAGCGTTGAAGATACACTCGGAGTCAGAGGTTTGGAGCCCTGCGCATGCGAGCAAGTGGAGAGGGTGGGGGGCTGCAAATACAAAGGCATCCCACTGCACTGATTCCCCAGTTCCGAGGTCTGGGGAAACCACACTCATACAGGGTGAAACTGGACAGTAGGGAAACACTCTGAAACTCAAGTGCTGCAAAGGTCTGCGAGCTTATGGAGAGGGCGAGCTTGTGGAGAGTGCGCATAAACTGGGGAACAGCAGAAGGTGCATGAGAGCACAGAGAGGACTCCTGACTTGCTCTCCTGTTTGGGAAACCACCGGACTGCATTGTTTTACAATCCTGGGTGAGACTTTGGGTGTGCAGACTCATCTGGGGAGAGGCTATATTGTCCGGCAGCGGGTGGAGCTCAGCGTCAGCTTTCTCTCAGAGGTAGAGGTGCTTGCAGCCATTACCACCCGGCACAAAGTCCCGGGTGCCGCATAGGGTGGAGCTGATGATGCCTGCTCAGGGCGGAGACTCCACCCATCCAACCTGAGCACAGTTGACCCTCACAGCCAGTCGGCCTGGAGGTCAAACCTTCCTAGTGCTAACAACAATAATCTAGGCTTAACTTCAACAAGATTGTGCAACCCATAAAGGCCTGCAGCAAGAGTATCCACCTCAGGTAACTGGGGAGGATGAGCCACTCTCCCTTAGAGGACATCTACCACACAAAGCTAATTGACCAACTCAGGAAAGTAGCCACCAGGCAGAGAAATGGAAAAAAATTAGATGTGAAAGAAATGGAAGAAAAAAACCGACTGGACATAGAGTTCAAAACCACGGTGATAAGGTTTTTTAGAGGCTCCTAGAAAAGGCCGATGAACTTAATGAGACCTACAAGGAAATGAACAAGATCTATAAGGGAATGAATGAGACCTACAAGGATATGAATGAGACCATCGAGGATATGAACAAGACCCTCGAGGATATGAAAAAGGACCAACTAGAAATTAAGCATACACTGACTGAAACAAAAAATATTATACAAAGACCTAAAAGCAATCTAGAGGACTGCAAGAACCAAGTCAAAGATTTGAAATACAAAGAGGCAAAATCCACTCAGCCAGAAAAGCAAGAAGCCAAAAGAATCCAAAAAATTGAAAATAGTGTAAGAGGCCACGGGGACAACCTCAAGCACACCAACATCTGAATTATAGGGTACCAGAAAAAGAGAGAGAGCAAGATAATGAAAACCTATTTGAAGAAATAGTCACCCAAAACTTCCCCCACCAGGTGAAAGAAATTGACTTAAAAGTCCAAGAAGCACACTGAACCCCAAACTATAGGAAACCAAAGAGGACCACACCAAGACACATCATAATTAAAATGCCAAGAGCAAAAGACAAAGAGAGAATATTAAAAGCAGCAAGAGAAAAACAGTTAGTTACCTATAAGGGAGCACCCATATGATTGTCAGCGGATTTCTCAACAGAAACTATGCAGGCCAAATGGGAGTGGCAAAAAATATTCAAAGCGATGAATAGCAAGAATCTACAACCAACATTACTCTACCCTGCAAAGCTATCATTCAGAATCGAAGGAGAGATAAAGTGCTTCACAGAAAAGAAAAAGCTAAAGGAGTTCATCACCACCAAACCAATATTATATGAATTGCTGAAAGCTATTCTTTAAGAAGAGGAAGAAGAAAAGGGTAAAAATATAAATTATGAACAACAAATACACATCTATCAACAAATGAATCTAAAAATCAAGTGAATTAACAATCTGATGAACAGGATAAAGTGGTGAATATAACAGAATCATGGGCATAGAGAGGGAATGGACTGACAGTCCTTGGGGAGAAAAGGAGTGTGGGAGAAGCAGCAAGAGACTGGGAAAAAATCATGCACCTATGGGAGAGGACAGCGGGGAAAGGTGAGGGCGGAGGGAGGGATGGGTACCAGGTGGAGGGGAGCTATAAGGGGATAAAAGGGGAACAATGTAATTAATAAACTGAACAATAAAGTTTAAATTTTAAAAAAAGAAACAAAGAGAGAGGACCCAAATAAATATAATCAGAAATGTTGTAATGTAAAAACACACAACACAGAAGTGCAAAACATCGTAAGCAAATACTATGCACAACTACATGCCAACAAATGGGACAACCTGGGCAAAAGGACAAGTTCTTAGTAATATACAATCTTCCATAACTCAATAAGGAAGAATATGAAAACCTGAATAGGCCTATAACAACTGATAAAACTGAAGCAATAATTTAAAAACTCCAAGCAAACAAAAGTCCTGGACTTAATGGATTTAAAGGTAAATTGAATCAAATATTCAAAGAAGTAACACCCATCCTCCTCAAGCTATTCCAAAACTTTCAAGAGGAAAGGACACTTTCAAGTTCTTTTTATGAAGCCAGCCTTAACCTAATTCTAAAACCAGGTAGGGACATTACAAAGAAAGAAAATTACAGGCCAATATCTCTGATGAATACAAATGCTAAATCCTCATAAAATACTAACAAATCAGATCCTGCAATGTATTAAAAAGATCATATATCAAGATCAAGTGGGATTTATTCTGGGGATTCAAGGATAGCACAATATTCACAAATAAATAAATCTGATACTTGACAAACAATTTAAAAGATAAAAACCACATGATCATATCAATATATGCAGAAAAAACATTTTACAGTATATAGTCTTCCTTTTGATAAAAATTCTCAGGAAATTTGAAATAGAGAGATCATTCCTCAATATAATAAATGCAATCTATGACAAACCTACTGCCAACATAATAGTCAATGGGCAAAAACTAAAAATGTTTCTCTTAACACCAGGAACAAGAGATCAAGCTAGTGGCACAGTCAACAGTCTGTCCTTTCTGCGCGCACTCACACCCATGCTTCTGGACCTCTGCCTTTCGCTGTTCCCCTGAGATTCCACTTTATAGTCCAGATTCTTCCCGTATGAGCCTGGGTCCCCCTGGTCTTGCCCAGAACTTGGGTTCAGTACAGTTGGAACTAGAGTTCAGTGCAGTTTGGAGCTTTTGTCTCCTTCCCGCTAGAGCATGCCAGCCAGGCACTCAGACACCCTGTCCTCTGCAGCCCATCCTATCCACTCGTGTCTCTGTAACTCAGGCTTTTCAGATCCTCTGATTCTCTGTGTGCATTTCTCTTGCCTTCTAGTTGTTGAATTTCCAGTTAGCCAGCTTTCCTGTGGTTCTGGACGATGTCTGTTTTGTCATTTAGTTGTATTTTGGAGAATTGTTGTGTGAAGCAGCAGTTTAGGTGTTTATCTATGCCGCCATCTTGGTTTTTCTCAAGGGAATTTTTATATACATCAATAATGAACTCTCAGAAAGAGAACCTAAAAAATAATCCCAATAGTCTCTCAGAGAAGGTAGTGGCTGGCAGAACAGCAGTGAGAAGAAGAGTGTGAGTGAGGGAGGGAGTGAAAAGAGAGTGTGCGAATGTGTGTAGTCTGTGTGAGAGAGATAGGGAAGGGAAGTTAGATCCTGCAGGATTCTTGGGAGATGGAAAACTGGGATCTCCTAGATGGGGAGCCCCTATTACCACTTCAAGAATTCTAGGGACACCTGGCTTTGGCACAGAAACCATATCATTTTGATGGGGAGAGCTGCTGTGACTATGATCCCAGATACACCACCACCCAGAATGACCTCAGACACCATGCCAGACCTTATAGCCGCTCATCCTAAAGACCTACTACCTTGTCTGCAGACCCATAGACATCAGGTCTTCAGTCTTTCTGGCCACAGGCTCCAGTCAGGCCCATAGTGCATGATTCTTCTTATGACCTGCCGCTGTGGCCACAGGCTCCATGCTTCCCAATACCTGGGACCCGGTAACTCAGAGTGCATGACCCTCCTGCAAACCCACCACTTTAGACAGGGGCACAGCCCATTCTGGCACTTGGGCTCTTCAGTGACTCTGGGGTGTGAGACTTGTCCAGCGACCCATCACTGTGGCCACAATCTTCATGTATCAAGGTGTCTCAGGCCTTGGTGACTATCAGGGTGGATGATGCTTCCACAGACCTACAACTGTGGCCATAGATGCCACTTGTACTGGCGCCTGGGGCCTCCATTGATTCAGGGTGCACAATCCTCCTGCTGATCCTCCTGCTGTAGCCAAGAACCCCATGTGTCCCCATACCTGCACCTTCTGGTGACTCTCAGAGTATGTGACTCTCCCACCAAGTACTGTTCTTCAGGCACAGGCCTCGAATGTCTCAGCACATGGACCCTTCAGTGAGAGCAAAAATGGGGAGATGATGAAACAACCACAAGAAAAGAAAAGGAGGAATTGGGGAGAAATGAACTAAATGAAACAGACACGTGCAATATGTCAGAAAAAGAATTCAGAGTAAGGATCATATAATTTTATAAACCAGATGGATGAGACAATCAACAACTTATGTAAAAATCAAGAGGAAATCATAAATGATATATTTACAATGAAAAAAATGGAAGGTTTCAACAGTAGACTAGAAGATGTGAAGGACCAAATTAATGACTTAAAAGACAGGGCAGAGAAGCACACCCAATCTCCAAAGCAATTGGAGGAAAAAAATAGAAAACAGGAGGAGAGCTTAAGGGAGCTTTGTGACAACATAAAAAGGAGTAATATATGTATAATAGGAGTTCCAGAAGGACAAGAAGAGGAACAAAGACTAGAAAACGTATTTGAAGAAATAATGACAGAAAACTACCCTGATATGGGGAAGAAAAAAGTCACACAAACACAGAGTCCCAAATAAGATGAATCCAAGAAGACCCACCCCAATACACAGTAATGACAATGACAAACATTAATTACAATGTGAGAATCTTAAAGGCTGAGAGAGAGAGAGAGAGAGAGAGAGAGAGAGAGAGAGAGAGAGACCTACAAAGGATCTCCCATTAAATTAGCAAATGAGCAAATTAGCACATTAGGCAGAAGGGAATAGAATTAAGTATACAAAATGATGAAAAGAAAGTGACTGACTCCAAGAATACTCTATGCAACAAGGCCATCATTCAAACTTGAAGGGGAAATCAGAGGCTTCACACACACACACACACACACACACACACACACACACACACACACACACACAAAAGCTAAGGGAGTTTGTTTATCACTACCAAGACAGTAATGCAAGAAATGCTAAAGGGACTGTTGTAAAAAGAAGAAAGAGAAAGAAAAGGAGGAACACAGGCATAAAGAATAAAAATGGTTACAAACAAGGTTATCAATAATAACCTTAAATGTAACTGGACTAAATGCTCCAAGCAATACATATAGAGTAGTTGAATGGATTAGAAAACATGACCCATATACTAGTATATGGTGTCTTCAAGAGACACCAAAGAACAAGGGACTCACACAGACTGAAAGTGAAGGAATAGAAAAAATATGTTCCATTCAAGTGGATAGGGGAAAAAACAAGGGTAGCAATACTTATATCTGAAAAAAAATAGACCTCAAAGTGAAGGCCATAACAAAAGATAAGAAAGGCATTATTAAGGCTTTATATTAATATTCATAATATTAAAGAGATCAATACAAGAAGATATAACTGAAAAATATATATGCACACAATGCAGGAGCACCCAAATACATAAAAAAAAACTTCTGGAGTATATCAAAAGAGAGACAGACAATAATATAACGATAGAAGGAGACTATAATACCCAATTGACATCACTGGATAAATTCTCTAAACAAAAATACAGCAAAGAAACAGCAATCCTAAATGACTCACTAGATCAGATGGACTTAATTGACATCTTCAGAACATTTCACCCCTAAGTTACAGAATATACATTCTTCTCAAGTGCATATGGGACATTTTCAAAGATAGGCCACATATTGGGACACAGGCAAAGTCTCTCTAAATTCAAGAATATATAAATCATATCAAGCATCCTCAGATCACAAGGGCATAATATTAGAAATAAACTACAATAAAAACAATAAAAATTTTAAATATTTGGAAGCTAAATAGCATTTTACTGAACAATGATGGGGTGACCGAAAAGATCAAAGAAGAAATAAAAAACATCCTGAAAACAAATTACGATAAAAATACAACAATCCAAAAACTATGGGACAAAGTGAAAGCAGTCCTGAGAGGGAAGTTCATAGCATTAAAGGCTTATCTCAAAACAAAAAACAAAACAAAAAAAATAAAAAAACAAATGTACACAAGAAAAACTGGTAATAATTATCTAACTCTACAATTTAAAGAATTAGAAAAAGGGCAACAAGAAAACCCAGAGTGAAAAGAAGGAATGAAATAGTAAAGATCAGAGCAGAAATAAATGACATAGAAACCAAAAAAACAAACCTTCAGATGACCTGATATTGTATGTAGAAAGCCCTAAAGACATCATCTAAACACTACTAAGTTTAATTAATGAATTTGGCAATGTAGCAGAATACAAAATTAAGACCCATAAATTTATGGAATTTAATACACCAATAATAAACTCACAGAAAGACAAACAACAACAACAACAAAAAAAACAACACCACAATCCCATATACCACTGCACCAAAAAATTAAGATACCTAAGAACAAACTTAACTAAGGAGGTAAAAGACCTATACTTGGAAAACTAAAGTACCTTGAAAGAAAGAGATAAAGAAAGACATTAAAAAAAGAAAGAATAAACAGTGTTCATAGATTGGTTGAATCAACATCATTAAAATGTCCATACTATCCAAAGCAATCTATAGATTTATTGTAATCCTCATTAAAATACCAACAGCATATTTCACATATTTAGGACAAACTCTACAAAAATTTTTATGGAATAAAAAAAG
Source organism: Antrozous pallidus (assembly GCA_027563665.1). NCBI lineage: Eukaryota > Metazoa > Chordata > Mammalia > Chiroptera > Vespertilionidae > Antrozous > Antrozous pallidus. The sequence continues at coordinate 115,939,329 of CM050514.1, forward strand.
GCCCCGAACAGCTACAGCAATCTTGAGAAAGAACAAATTTGGTGGGATCACAATACCAGCTATAAGCTATATTACAAAGCCATTGTTCTCAAAACTGTCTGGTACTGGAACAAGAACAGACATATAGACCAATGGAACAGAACAGAGAACCCAGAATTAGACTCAAGCCATTATGCTCAATTAATATTTGACAAAAGTGGCAAGAGCATACAATGGAGTAAAGATAATCACCTTAATAAATGGTGTTGGGAAAATTAGACAGAACATGCAAAAAATGAAACTCGACCACCAACTTACATCATGTACAAAATTAAACTCAAAATGGATAAAATACTTAAACATAAGACTGGCAACCATAAAAATCTTAGAAGAATCTATAGACAGCAAAATACCAGACATATGTTGTAGCAATATCTTTACTGATACAGGTCCTAGGGCAATGGAAACTGTTAAGGAGAAAATAAATGAGACTACATCAAAATAGAAAACTTCTGCATAGCAAAAGAAACCATCAACAAAACAACAAGAAAAGCCCACTGCATGTAAATATATTTGCCAATTTTACATCTGACAATGCTTTAATCTCCAAAATTCACAGGGAACTCATAAAGCTTGAAAAAAAGGAAGATAAATAACCCAATTAAAAATGGGCAAAGGTTCTAAATAAACACTTTTCAAAAGAGGACATACAGAAGGCCAAGAGACATATGAAAATATGCTAAAAGTCACTAATCATCTGAGAGATGCAAATCAAAACAACTATGAGGTACCATCTCACACCTGTCAGAATGGCTATCATCAACAAGTCAATAAATGACAAGTGCTGGTGAGGATGTGGGGAAAAGGAACGCTCTTGCACTGTTGGTGGGAATGCAGAATGATGCAGCCACTGTGGAAAACAGTATGGCATTTCCTCAAAAAATTAAAAATGGAACTGCCATTTGACCCAGTAATACCACTTCTAGGAATATATCCCAAGAAAACAGAAATACCAATCATAAAGGATATATGTACCCATATGTTCTTAGCAGCACAATTTACAATAGCTAATATTGGAAACAGCCTAAGTTCCCATCAGCAGATGAATGAATTAAAAATTGCGGCAAAACCTTAGCTGGTTTTGCTCAGTGGCTAGAGCATTGGCATGTGGACTGGAAAGTCCCAGGTTTAATTACAGTCAAGGGCACATGCGTGGGTTGTGGGCTCATTCCCCAGTAGGAAGCATGAAGGAGGCAGCCCATCAGTGTTTCTCTCTCATCATTGATGTTTCTATCTCTGTCTCCCTCTCCCTTCCTCTCTGAAATCAATAAAAAATACTTTAAAAATTAAAAGAAATAAAAAACTGTGGTTCGTCTACACAATGGAATAGTATGCTGCTCTAATAAAGAACTCTTACTATTCACAGTAGCATTGATGGACCTGGAGAACGTTATGTTAAGTGAAATAAGTCAGTCAGTGAAAGATAAATTATCTGATGAACAAAAATAGATATAGAGACAGAGAAGCATTAAACAGACCATCAAACATCAGAGGGAAAGAAGGGGCGAGGAGTGTGATGTTGTAAGTGAGAAAGAGGTCAACCAAAGAACTTGTTGGCATACACATAAGTATAACCAATGAACTCAGACATTAGGAAGGTGAGGGCATATGCTAGTAGGTGGAGGTGGCTGGGGAGAGGTCAGGGGCGGGGGCGGAAAGTAGACATATGTTATACTATATGTAACACTTTAAACATTAAAGAATTTAAAAATGCTTGTGTTCCCATGATATTTAATTTACAGAAACAGCACACAGACAATAGGAAAGTACTGAGCACAGGGGAGAAACTGAGGGCAGAGGAAAGGTACAGAATATGACTAATAGGGTTTGGCTGGCCTGGGACCCAATCTGCTTCTGGATCCATTGCTGCTGCATGGCTGCGGGTAGCATCTGCATCCCGGAGGCTGCTGGAACTGGGCGTGTTCTGCCAGGCCTGCAGCCATGCCAGCGCTGCCCTTTTGCTGTTGCTGTTGCTACTGTTGCTCAGTGGCATCTCTCTGTAGTGTGGTTCAAACTTGCCACAGTGGGATTGTGCCCCAGGTTCATGAGGTTCAAGGCCAGGCTCTGGGGTCCAAGACCCCCATTGCTTGCTGCTTCAGAGGGACAGCAGGTCATGGCCCGCTGGCTTTAATGGCACTCAGGGTCAGCAGGCTGGGCTGGAGCTGAAGACCAGGCTGGCTGGCCACTTACTTGGCCGTGTGCTATTTGATGAGAGCTGCCATCAGCTGAGGGTTTGACTTGAGGGTGTTGAGCATGTGCTGCTGCTGCTGGGGGTCCTGGGAGACTTCAGGGTCCACAGCAGGTCCTGCAGGGCACCTGGAGAGATGCTCTGAGGTGGCTGCACCTTGGGTCTGCATAGACATCACGGGTCTGGGCATGCCTCACATTGGCTGTTGCTGGGGGATGGGTGCCAGCTGCCACTGCCGGGGGTCAGGGGGCAGAACAACAGGCCCACTGAACTGATTGGGTCACATTCAGACCCATGGGGGCCATCTGGCTCAGGGGCTCACTCTACCTCAGGGGCATACTGTTGTTGGTGTTCACCCAGTACAGGTGCTGCTGCTGCTGTGCCTCATGTGCAGTCTGCCTGGTGCCTCCACTGCTGCAAGTGGGACTGGGGGGAGGAGGGACGGGGGAGCTGGCACCTGGTTAGTGGGCTTCCCAGTGCAAACTGTGGTGGGGGGCTGAGTTCTGGCCACACTGGAGAAACTGGCTAGTGACATGGTCACAGGCGAGGGCTAGGACTGTGGGGGGCTGTGGTGTCCAGGGTGTGCTGGGACGCAGTGTGGGGGCCAGGGTGGTGCTGAAGGAGGGGAAGGCAGACTCTACTGAGGCATGGTGCGGGTGTTGATGATGGCATCCGCTAGAGCATGAGCTACGCGTGCTGCTGGGGTTGCTGTATCTCCTGCTGGTGGAGCTTCTGCTTGATGTTGAAGCAGTAGGGAATGGAGTATGTGTTTTCTTGGCAGTGTTTGGTTTGGTAGCAGCAAAGGGTTATGAAGTGCTTTCACACTCTGCAACCTCCATTGGTCTTGTGTTGGCAGCTCTTGGCACAACCCACCTCATCTTCTGGCAGGATGGCTGCAGGCAGTTGGCTTCATGGCATGCTTCAGGGAATGAATGCAGCGCTGGATGGCCTGGTGCAGCCACTCACAGAGGCTCTTGAACTGCGGCTCACCTTTGCTGCCTTCCTTATTGGCCTCTTCACCCAGGCCCAGCCTCACCTTACCATCTTGTGAGTGTGGCCCTTTGTGTTGTAGCAGTTGATGCAAAGGTCATAGTCCTCACACCCAGCCACCACAGCTCCCACGGTAGAAGCGTGGACTCCATTCCAGCTCCTCCTCCCTCTACCTCCCTTGGCTGCAGCTCACAGCCACTATGGCTTTGTCTGGATGGATATCAGATGGGAGTCCAGAAGACTTCTGTCCTAATTTTCATATTACTCTTTTATTAGTATAGATATGTCAAGTATAATTGAAAAATTAAAAATGGTTTTTAAAAAAGAATATGCTGTTCACAGCTGTGTCCTCAACATCTTATGCAGTATAGGGCACACAATTGGCAATCCAGAAATACTAAACCAGTAAGTAATAAATGCTCTGAGGGACTGGAAGAGATGAGTCAAACCTTTCCAGTGATAGGCCAGGAGGAAATTCTGAGGTCCTTGAGATGCTAAGTAAAATACAACAAAATAATCTCTATTGGCAGTTTGATTCCTTAAAAAGGAAAAACAAACAAAACAACACTAGTGATATCTGATATGCATTTTTAAAATGTACAAGAATGATCACAGCAGCATATTTCCTAAAATGCAAAAACTGGAAAGCAAAATATCCATTGATAAAATGATAGGTAAATAAAGTATAGTAAGTTTGAACATCAGGACAGTATACAGCAAAGAAAAACAAACAAACTACTATTACATGACACAACACAGATGGATGTAAAAAAAAATATTGCAACATGAAACCACCCACTTCTACCTCCAGGTTGAACACTGAGAACTAAAACCATAAATTGCTCCACAACTTACTGTCTATATTATCACAATTTTATTATTCCACTAGAGGCCTGGTGCACAAAATTTGTGCACTGGGAGGGTTTCCCTCAGCCCAGCCTGCACGCTCTCCAATCTGGGACCCTTCAGAGGATGTTTGACTGCCAGTTTAGGCCTGATTCCTATGAAGCCTAAACAGGCAGTTGGACATCCCTCTCACAATCTGGGACTGCTGGCTCCTAAATGCTCACCTGCCTGCCTGCCTGACTGCCCCTAACCATTTCTGCCTGGCAGCCTGATCACTCCCTAACTGCTCCTCTGTTAGCCTGATTAATACCTAACTGCTCCCATGCTGACCCGATCACCCCCAACTGCCTGCCTCTGCTGGCCTGATCTCACTCCCAATTGCCCTCCCATGCTGGCCTGGTCACCCCCAACTGCCCTCTCCTGCAAGGATTGTCCCTCCCAACTGTCCTCCTCTGCCAGCCTGATCTCACCCCCAACTATCCTTCCCTGCTGGCCTGATCACCCCTGATGGCTCTCCCCTGCTGGCCTGATCTTGTCCTCAACTGTCTTCCTCTGCCAACCAATTTGATTCTGATTGGTCAGTTTCTATGCCAGTCAGCATCAAAATCTTCCCTTCCTAGGCAGCCATTGGCTCCTCAGAGTTCACCCAGATTTGGTTCTGATTGGTTGATTTACTACGCCAGTCAGCATCAAAAGCTCTGCCTCCTAGGCAGCCATTGGCTCCTTACAGTTGACCCAGAATTGGTTCTGATTGGTCAGTTTCTATGCTAGTCAGCATCTCTGGGCCTATCAATGGGGCCTGATCAGAAAGTTGGGGCTGATTAGCAACTCTGGTTGAGACCTGGAGAGAAATGGAGGTGCAGCTGCTGGCCAGGCCCAGATAGAAACAGAGAGGCAAGTGCTGACAACAGCTGCCACGGAGGCAATGAATCAGACCCTGCTTCTCTCTTTAGGCCTCTTTCCAAGCCTGATTCGCAGCCCCCTCAGCACTCAGTGCTGGGTCACCACAGCAACCCAGTGCTGAATGCAGGATTGACTTCCAGTTGGTTGAGCCTCTGGTCATGAGGGACCCAGAGTTTTTATATATTAGGATAGTCTTTGCAGGCCAGAATACTTTTGTGGAGGCAAACAACTTTGTTTATTGTAGAAACTTCCTGAAAGACCCATCATCTCTTCAATAGAGACAATCACCAGTTTACATCTCAAGAGTCTTTGAACCCGTAACCTCAAAATCCTTGCCTTGATATTTCTGCCAATGCTAATTGATATCTTAATCCTCACCAATCCTACTAAAACTTTCACACTGAAAGACTTACCTTAAGCCAGAATAAAAATCTCAAGGCTGGCTGTTCCTTCCCTGCTACAACACGCTACCAAAGCTCTCTCAAGGTGGCATCCTCCATAACAGCAATAAACAGTACACTCATCTTTCTCTTATGAACATACTAGAGGCCCAGTGCACAAAATTTGTGCATGGGATGGGAGGGTCCCACAGCCTGACCTGCACCCTCTCCAATCCAGGACCTCTCGGGGGATATCCAACTTCCTCTCGCAATCTGGGACTGTGTGCTCCTTACCACTCACCTGCCTGCCTGCCTGATCACCCCTAACCGCCTCTGCCTGCCTGCCTGACCACCCCTAACTGCTCCCCTGCTGGCCTGATCACCACTTAACTACCTTTACCTCACCCTGTAACCAGGACCCAGGATTTCCTCCTCTGGCCGGTCATAGGCACCCAGAATCCAGACATCTCTTCTTCTGGCTGGCTGCAGGCACCCAGGACCTGGACCATCTTTGCCTGGGCCTTCTGCAGCTGCAAGGGACTGTGGGCAGGCTGCTTCGCCTGGGTTGCAGCTGCAGGCACTGGTGCCTGGGGCCACGGGGTGGGCAGTTTGTCTCTCCCCTGGGCTGCAGGCACAGGCACTGGTGCCCAGGTACACAGGGCAGTTGGCTTGTCCCTCTCACAGCCACAGGCACAGGTGCAGCAGTTGGCGTCCAGGACTGTGGGTGGGCTGCTTTTTCCTCTCTCAGGTCACAGGCACAGGTGCAGCCACTATCACCCAGGGCTGTGGGGTGGGCTTCTTGTCCTTCTCCCAGGCCACAGCCTGGCTGGTCCCCATTCCTCTCTCATGAGCTCATTTGTGCTTGGGTGGTCCCTGATCTTCTCTTCCCAGTGTTGAGTGTCTGAACCATTACGGTGTGAGGGAATGATGACCATTTGCATATTAACTCTTTATTATATAGGATTGTTCCAGTGATATTTTAGGAGCCATAATTCCACAACATAATGTTTATTGAGAAAAACCAGACACAAACGAGAGCATGTTTTATGAATCAATTTACATGAAGCTCAAGAACAGGCAAAACAAATCAATAGTACTATAAATCAGAACCATATTTGCTCAGGCTATGTGTAGTCATGGTAAGGAGTCCATTGCCTAAAAGAATACAAGAGTTTTTTGGGTGCTGGAAATGTCCTATATCTTGATCTATATGAGAGTTACATGGGTATAAACATGTATAAAATTCACTGAACTATACATTTTTGTGCACTATTTTACTATTGTGGAAAGTGATTTAAATAAAAATTTGATAGTTGTCAGAGATTACCAGGATCGCTAAGTGTAGTTCTAGGGCTTTCCTTGTGTCAAGGGTTTGCCTTAAACAACATGGGGTTAGGTATTCCAAGAGACCCCACTTGGCTGCCCTGGTTTTGTTTTGAGAGCCTTCTAGGCATCATCTAGTTTATATCTGAGACAAAAAGCAGCCATTGCAATTGGCCCTATGCCCTGAACATGAATCAGTGGTATTTGTACACATGTGACAGAAAAGGGTGTGGTGAGAATTAGCAAGTTCAATGCTTGACACAGTCGTCTACTGGCAGGATGCAACTTGTGAATCTAAACACCTTGAAACTGCCCCTCTCAGGGAACAACACTGAGTAGCCAGATTATTATGATCTCTGAATACATAATAATCTGGTCACTCAGTGTATAACCTATATAATAAAAGGCTAATATGCAAATTGTCCCCTTGACCAGGAGTTCAACCAGCAGCCAGAACAGGCCAGCCAACCACCCATGTCCCCTCCCCCTGGCCAGGCTGGTCGGACCCCACCCATGCATGAATTCATGCATCAGGCCTCTAATATATATAGTGGCCAAATTATTATGCATTCAGAGATCATAATAATCTGTCCAGTCAGTATATTACAGTGTTGCTCCTTTAAAAACAGTGTGTGAAATGTGGCATAAGGATACTAAATATTTCTTTCCTTTTTTACCTCTAAATCTTTTAAGGACTTAGCCACATTAGCTGACATTACATTTAGAATTCTGTCAAAATTGGGGGAGGGGATAGTATAGATGGTTTCCATTCTTATTATTTGTGCAATTCACCCAAATTGTCTTATGTAGCAATAGTTTGCTCTTTTTAATTGCTGTGTAGCAGGAAAATGTGTGTATATGTGAAAGAGAGATGATTAATTAATTTCAGGAGTTAACATGAAATCCACCTCCAGAAGGGTTTAGAAATTTTCTTTAACCACAGTAATTAAAATAAATATCTACATTGACAAAGATACATATACATAGATATTTTATATTAAAAGGGAAGGAGGAACAATTTATACTAGCCTAGGGTGGGTGACTTAATTTCTGTACCTGTTAAAACACATTGGGCATCTGCACATACCAGGCTGGTTCAAGTCCTATAAACCCATGCTGTTGTTAATGGTCCTCTCATTTCAGAAATGTGAAGTGAGAAAAACTCAGACTGTACTATAAAAATCCCTGATCAAAAGTCAATGTTTAAGGGACTTTCATTACTTTCACTTTTAAAATAGATGAACAGATAATATACTTATATTTTTTATTAATTGATTTTTTTTTACAGAGAGGATGGGAAAGGGATAGAGAGTTAGAAACATCAATGAGAGAGAAATATTGATCACCTGCCTCCTACTGGGGATGTGCCCACAACCAAGGTACATGCCTTTGACCGGAATCAAACTTGAGACCTTCACTTCGCAGGCCGATGCTCTATCAACTGAGCCAAACTAGTTAGGACAATATAGTTATTTTTAAAAAATCTAATTTAGTAGCAAACTAAGTAGATATCATGAACTTACATTCCCAAACACAAAGCAGGAATGTTGGCCTCCCCATAATATTTTTTAGCCTGTGGTTACTGCCTGCCCCACCTAGCCCTTCCCTCCACCTAATTGCAGGCACACTTACTTTTCAGTGTTGACTGTGGAATGAATGACTCCTCTGTTTGCCAGTAAGACAAGGGTTTCTCATATATTTGGGGTGTTTCCTTTGAAGACTGTGGACTGCTCCCTGAATGATTTTAGAACAGAGTCTTTCTTTTTTTACTTTTGTTTCCTTTCCAAAAATAACATGTTCAGTAAGTATAGATACGCAAATCAAGGCAAAAATAACCTAGAATTTGATCAAAATTACGTTTTTGTTTATATATATTAAACGAAAATATATTTTTATTATGCTGACAACATTTGATCAAACAAGTTCCTTTTTGGGCTTTTAGACTCTTCTCAGTTTTCTTGGTATAAATAATACTTCCAAAATTATCCCTGGAAACTGAACATCCTTAATGATTGTTTTAAAAAAATTTCTAAAGATAAAAATACGGGGTTAATAGATGTGCAGACTTTATAGATTGTTGCTTTTCTGAAAAGTTGCTCCAGATCCAGATCTGTTCCCACAGAGTGTGAGCATCAGTGGGAGCAAAACAGAAGCATTCTTGTACATATGTAAGAAACAAGTTGTAATGAAGGTAACATTCCCTCAGTTTTCTTAGATTTTGATTTAGGAGGGTTTCCTTTATGAGGGCAGCTATTTTTACATTTGGTAACCATGGTAAATTTGGTAAAGATTGAAGTATGTAACCGTGGTGCCATGTTTGCTAGTCAGGTGATTCAAATTCTACAGCATTTTTATTGTTTTATGTGGCCAGGTGATGAAGAGCTGTTTCAGTATTTCTGAGGAAATTTCCAGCCAAATTGAGAGTTTTAGAATATTACAGATTGAGGATAGCTGGTAACTTGGATAAGTTATTTGCTCTGGGCAATGGCAATTATTAAAGAATTTACAAACCAGGGGAAAGTGAATCACTCACTTGATGAAGAGGTCACTGGAGCTTGCCAAAGCTTCCTCAGGCAGGTGGAGAGGCTGAGTCAGTGTTGGAGGAGCTGTGATCGCAGCATGCTGGCAGAGACAGCAGAGGCAGGGGCCAACAAGAGGAGCTAAAATCTGTGTTTTCACGTTAGACCTGGGTTTGGATCATAGTTTTATCACTTGGGAAAGATATGCTCTTGGGCAGATTACTTAATCTCTCTGGCTTTGACTAAAATGGAAACAAGCACCACCTTCTAGGACTATTGAGTGATTCTGGTGAAATAATATGTGTAGGAACCAAGTACAGTAACTGACACATTGAAGGAATTCAGTGGTTGCTATTATTACTATCATTAGAGGCCCAGTGCACAAAATTCGTGCACAGGCAGGGTCCCTAGGCCTGGCCAATGGTCAGGGCCAATTGGGACCTTCTGGCTGGTGGCTGAGATCTTCCTTTCAGCTGCTAACTGGGGCCCTTCCTTTCCTAGCTGCCGGCTGCTGGCCAGGGTCTTCTTTCTTTCCATGCCACCCCCTTGTGGTCAGCGCACGTAATAGAGGGCAATAGAACTCCTGATCTCCTGGTTGAACTCCTGTGTGAACACTTTGCATGTTAGCCTTTTATTTATATAGATGTTTAGTAATTGTTATGCCATTTCTTTTGAGGATACATTTAGAAAAACAAGATGCTTATAACTGATCATTATGCCTCTTTTTTGGATACTCTATTGCATGGTTTCTTAACCTTTCCAAGAACTCACATGAGGTCCATGGATAGACAGATATCTCTGAAAAAGAATATTAAACTTAGATGAGACAAAAAGTCATTATTTTATCAAATCTAATGAACATTTAGTATTTCCTTTATTATTATGACTGCATGCCACAAATCTCAGTAGTATCAGCAATACTGATCATGCTTTCATCAACAATACAAAGTTACATATGATTTTCATATCACATTAAAGTCATTGCAGATAGCTTAAAATCTCATTTCAATTGGAATCACGTTGCAGAAGAACAATAGTTCTTAGACCCACTCAATAGACCACTGCTAGTTACCCATGATCACTGTTTACCTGTGCAAAGACACTGATGTGATAGAGCTGGCCATCAAGAAAACCATATCATAATTTTTAAATCATTTTGGTAAAATACTTCAATATATTGGTTTACTTTGTAACCCTATATACTTTCATTTATTCACTTTTAATTTTCTTTCTCTCTCTCTTTCCCTTCCTTCCTTCCTTCCTTCCTTCCTTCCTTCCTTCCTTTCTTCCTTCCTTTCTTCCTGAGAGGTAAAAGGAGAGAGAGAGAGAGAGAGAGAGAGAGAGAGAGAGAGAGAGAGAGAGAGAGAGAAACATGGATTTGTTGTTTTCTTTATTTATGCATTCATTGGATGTGCCCTGACCAGGATCAAACCCACAACCTAAGTGTATTAGGATGATGCTCCAAAGAATTGAGCTACCCAGCCAGGGTTATTCTCATTTTTAAAAAATTCTTTATTGTTTAAAGTATTACATGTGTCTCCTTTTCCCCCATTGACCTCTCCCCAGCTATTCCCACACTCCCAGCACATGCCCTCACCCCACCCCCTACTGTCAGTGTCCATTGGTTATGCTCATATGCATGCATAAAAGTCCTTTGGTTGATATCCTATCACCACGTCCCTCCCTTGTCTTCCCTCTGAGATTATGTTACAGAATTTACCAGGTGACCAGAAAATACACACAGGAATACTCAGAGATACAGGAAAAAAAAATTATTTCCAGATGTACTAGTACTGTGACTTAGGGGAGCCTGTTTCCAAATGCTGAGCAAGCTTTCTCTTTATAACTTTTGGTTTCTTTTCCCCCAAATATAGATCAGACTTCCGTACCTTTTACGGGCTTTGCAAAAAGCCCCTTGTGTTGGGATGGGGCATGTGAGACCACACCTAAAGGCCTGGCCTGGAGCCAGCGCTGATAACCCCCTCTGGGGATTGTATATTCTTTATGGTTTATGGCCTTTGTAAAATGAGAGTATTTATGTCTTGCAAGACCAGGTAATTAAGGAAGGGGCAATGAGTTAATTATCAGCTAGCAAGAATGTGCATTAGGGATACTGATTAGGTGCAGAGTCAGGCTGCTAGCCCACCCCCTTCAAAAAAATGTCTTATTTCCCCATCAATTGGATGGCCTGTTCTTTAAACAGTATCCTTCATAAAGGTCTGTAGGCTTCATTAGACTGCTAGAGGGACAGAGATACAAAAAAGATTAGTATCCTTTAGTCAAGAAAGTGCTGTTGGGTATCTCATAGGCAGGAGAAGCTTTGTGGTCTAACAGCCAGCAAGGCTTCTTTATTAACTGCTTGTCTGTTGCCAAGGAAAATAAACACCTTTAGAGATGTAGATGTGAGCTAAAACATTTCTATCTCTGGGTTCCAGATTTCATTTCATTTTTTGTTTCATGCTGCAACCTTTCACCAACCTCACTCACTATTCTTGGCTAGTATATCAAAGCCTTCTAGTTGATGATATCTGTGTGCCTTAAAATGTAGCCATAAACACTGTTCAGAAGGTGGGACAACTGGAGATAAACATCAAACTGGTGATAGATGAATATAAGCAATCATCTATCACAAGACCAACAGGAGGCATGACCCCTATTGCTACTTCAGTCTTTGTCCCTGTCTTTTATTAGTACCTGTCATACTATTTTTTAAAGTATAGTAACAAGAGTCTGTAGCAGAGAATAATCTGGGCAGAATTGTTGGGTCGTGTATTCTGCTCAGACCTAAAGTTCCCATAAATAAATTACCCTGCAATACATTCTATTATATTTTATGGAGTTGCCTGCTTCATTTGTTGGTCTTAACATACCATCCTGTTACAGTGGTCATTACAGCTTAGCTCCATCCTCAGACAACAATGAATGCAGAAAATTTCTGAAAATAATTCCCAATAAATAGGTCAGGGGATCCTGTCACTTGAAAAAGCCTAACTCTGTACAACCAACATAAAACGTCAGGAAAGAAAGTGTTTTCCATCCCCCTCCACCCCAGCCTGATGCCAGCGGGTGGCCAGCGGAAAGGTAGGCCACCTAACAGACGAGGCCTCTGGGGGGTGGCAGAGCAATGAGCAGAGGAAGGTAGGAGAGGTGGGAGGGGATTAGGGAGAGAAAGTGGGATAAAGAAACGGAAACACACAGTGCCTAATAATGGGGGTTGCATAACCTGTAGACTGGGAAAAAATAGGGAGAAAAAAGGGAAAATTTTAAACAAAGGACAAAGAAACTAAACAAACAAAAAAAAATGGTAGTGGATACTTTATTTTGTTGTATTTAAACAAGCAAGTTTGGAATATTTATTTGTGGTCCTCCTGTCCCATTTCCCTTCTCCCCCATTTTCTCATGGTGCTTTATTCCATTTCCCAACATCCTTCCTGTCTAATTATCCAGGCCGTTCTCTTCTTAAATACATGATCCTCAGTGCTTGTCTTTGAAGGACTAAAAAGTTTGCACTGTTAGGAAAACTTAGGATCTGGAAGTGCTTGCAGCAACCAGCAGCATTGTACGTTTTGACTCATTCAATAGGCTGGGAGCATTGTAAGTCAGTCCTCCCACTCTGGGCAAGGAGCTGTCCCTCCCAGAAGGCAAAAACAGTGCAAAGAGGCTTCATGTTAGCGAGTTGCAGGCATATCAACTTTCATATAAACAATGAAAAAAATCATCTTTTTAAATTGTTGGATTTTCTCCTTTATGATCTTAAAAAAGCTACTAGAAATCTTCCACTTAATAAACACAAACACATATATATAGCAGAAATTTGGATGTAATATTTATCATTGCAATGTTTCTTTTTTTAAAATATATTTTATTGATTTTTTACAGTGAGGAAGAGAGAGGGATAGAAAGTCAGACACATCGATGAGAGAGAAACATCCCCCTCCCGCACACCCCCCACTGGAGATGTGCCCGCAGCCAAGGCACATGCCCCTGACCGGAATTGAACCTGGGACCCTTCAGTCCAAAGGTCGAAGCTCTACCCACTGAGCCAAATCGGTTTCGGCTATCATTGCAATGTTTCTTAAAAACATTATTTCAAGCCAGAGTTTATCTCAGATGCTCTAAGGACCATCACTCCATCTGTAAATTACCTCAAGAGTGTGGTTTATTTTCTCATTCATATATATATAATTTGTTTGCAAAGTGCAAACATTGACATCACATAAAGATGCCAGTCTTTACACACACTTATAAAAGGAGCATATAAGAAGTATATACCAGTACAAAGTTTTACAAATGAATACAAGTAAAATATATAAATTACAATGAAATAAAGGAAGATTGTGGTTCTGTCTTGGGGTGGTAATTTTAACAGTCATATTGCTGTGAAGAAAATGAAATATGCATTAGGTTACAAACAGGCTAAATGAACAATGCTGACATTTCAGTCTTCTAAATTCCTATTTTAAGCAAGCATGAAGCTGGCTGATCTCAACTTCAGCAGAGCTTCTAGAGACAATACTAGAGTTCAGACAATGCTCTCAAAACATTTCCTGAACAAACCAGACAGACCAGTTGTCCTCTCAGAGTAAAAGCTGCAGAAAGGAGCCATGGAAACTGTAGCTTACCAATGCTGAGTTGGCTTTGAACATGTTGGGTAGGTTTTTAATCTTAGGGATTTTAGAGATAACGCCATGGGAGTTTCACACAGGATGGGCTCAGTGTGGGTAACTGAGTTCTACAGTTGACTCATCTTCAGTAAAAACCTTGCCCTTTGAAAGTCACTTTTGTCTTATAAACAAAGGTAACAGAGCTGCTCTGCAATGTTGGGAAAAACAGCCACTCCTACTGTGACTCAAATATAAACCCAGGGGGACTGTTTGCTCTCTCCCAGGACAGAGTGTCATTCTGCTAAACCACTACAGTAACTTTGGTCATTGACTATTATGCCTGTCCCCAAGATGCATGAGAAATGAGGTCTAGTGGGGCCTCACAAAATCTAAACTGTGCCTTATATGAAGCTCAAAACTAAAGATAGGTTACTTAGTAATCAGAGAGGACTCTTCGCTGCCTCTCTCTCCTATGGAAACAGCTCATGGTAAAGAGTTCCCACTTCTTTGTTTTCTTGGGAATTTGGCAAGCTCCCAAGGAAATTATTAATCTTGCATGACAAGGCAAACTAGAGTTTTATTTTAACTTTCCCTCAAAAATTATAGAAAGTTTCCATTTATTTACAGCCCCGTGTATTTTTTTATCGTAACAGTGGGCTTTTGGTGTTCATTGAGTTTTGTCTTATTTTAAAAGAAAGTTAAGAGACCTTGATCCATTTACAGAGAAGTAAATGGCTAGGGAAATATACATTAAATAAATTTCTATTTACCTAATCCTATTTTACAGAATAAGACATAAAACAACACCATCCTCCAAATTGGACCAAAGCTGAACTTCCGTCAATTTAATAATGTATAATTTTTAGGAGGCTATAGAAACAAGATGTTCCCCACTACTAACAAATGCATATTTTTCTCCAAAATCATATCCCTAGGAAACAACTGCTTCCTGGTTTTCTTTCACAATGAAGGCTTTTCAGGAGCTGCTATTGAAAGGCTACTAGTGCTTCTCTCTGCTTAGCTATTTGAGCTTTTTATGACTTCTTATTAGGAAGAAGCTATGGAAAACTCAACAGAACAGTAAGTATTGCATACAAGTTAAGAGCAGGTGCTGCAGCAAAAAAATGAGCCAGGGTTGGAAGCTCATTACTTTCTTGACCAAGTGATTTTTGGCATATTGCTTAATGTCTGAGTCACACTCTCAGCTGAAAAATGAGGTTAGCACTATACATAATGCAATGAATGTTGGCTATTATTTGTGAAAACTAGTTGGGAACAGGAAAGAGGCAAAGAGAGGACATTTCTTCTGTGTCTGCAGCCAGAACAGCGGGTTGGCTCCTGAACGGGGCACTTTGTCTACGGGTGGCATTTTCCTATATCCACAGAGTTAATTATGAAAGTAACTGTAACATTCAAGGAAACTTATTATTGAGAGCAAAACTGAATACTGTAAATCCCTTGCTACAAAGACAATGTAGGAATAAATGCTGGTAGCCTGAGCAATGTTTAAACTTTGCCTTTTTCTCTCTTATGGTGCATTATATTGCTTGACTACATGAGGGACAGGCTACGATTTTTTCACACAAGTTCTTACCTGATGGTGCGTACAGCAGTAGCCACATATGCCTCCAAGCATTCCATTTATTACTTGAATGAGACACAAGATGAATTCAATTCCACCTAGTGCCAGGAGTATAGAAAACAGAGAAACATTCCATTCCACAACGTGCCTGGGTTCGATGCACTTGGACCATGTGGATTTGTCCAGAAGGTATCTGTGCATAAAAAGAAACTTCTGACATATGACAACATCTAATGGAATATCTCATAAGCTACTTTTTGTGGGGTGTTTTTTCATTCAGAAAAAAGGAATGAATGAATTCAATGGCTTATCTCAACTTCTTTCAATCCATGTCATATCATAAAAAGACAGTTTAGTGCAATTTTGTTGTCAAAATAAACATAAAACTTAACAGAGAGTATTGAACACTCAGTGTGAGACATTGAGCCAGGCCTGGGAACACAATAGTGAACACAGCATGGGTTCTGTCCTGGAAAAGCACAATTTCAGGGAACAGACAATAAGCAATCTCATGCAACAAATATACTAATCAGGTAAACCAAGTGCGAAAGGGCCACAGAGGAATAAAACCTAACCTAGACCAGGGAGAAGACATATATGTAGCTTTCCCACAAGTCTGAGCTTCATGAAGGTGGAAACCAGATTGTTCATCATTGTATATCCAGCCCCTAGACCACTATCTGGCACATAGTAGGTTCTCAACACATTTTTAAAGTAATTGAATGATACATAACAATCCAAAGTTACTATGAGAAATCTTAGGAAATAATCCTGAGGTCATATCTGAATATATCTATATCTATATCTATCTATCTATCTATTTATCTATCTATCTATCTATCTATCTATCTGAGGTAATGTGCAAGTTATGCAAGTTAGGTTAGGATGCTGTAACAGTCACGACTGGTCAGGAGGAGGCTGTGCATGCAGGTGAGGCCTGGAGTGGAGATGGAGATAGAAATAGAGACAGGAGGGCCTGCCCAAGCTTTTGCGCTTCTGTGCTGCTGTGCTGACTTGGGCAGCCCTGGAGTGAACACAAGCAGGAGGGCAGAGGGGCAGAGAGAGCCTGGAGCTGGCTGAGCCACCACACTGGATTGCACAGCCTTGGAGCAGACACAGGGAGAGAGGCAGGGGGAGCCTGGGGTGGAAGTCAGGCCCAGGTTCTGGCCATCCATGGCGGCAGTCAGGCCTGGGTCCCCAGCAACCTGAGAAGTAGGCAGAGGACAGACCACTGAGGGTCTTATATACCATAGCAGGGAGCTTAGCTTTTATTCCAAGAAAGAGGAAAAGTGAAGAATGTCAACCATGGGAGCCTCCTGGATGGATGAACGGATGAGTGATGCCTTTTTAGTTTGATGGGTTTGCACTATACACATGTGGTGGATAAGAATGTGTGGTCTGTTGTGGAACAATTACTCACTGTCCTTCGGTGTCCAGAAAGGTATAGTTCCACTTGTTGGAGGAATCAAGACATAGTGGTCCTTCCGCTAAGCCCAGAGCTGCCACAATGACGCAGTAGCCAGAACCTGCAATTCCGATGAGAGACGCCAGCACAGAAGAAAGCATCTAGAGGAGGAGAAACGCCAGAAGTGAGCCATAGGGTATCCTGCGATGACAATGTCTCCACCGGAGTGAGAGGACTCACCGCACATCTCTTGCCACAGTTGTCATGGCCACAGCAGCCACAGCAGTCCTCTTGTTCCAGCCCAATGAAGACAAATGCTGGCAGCAATATCTGATCAGAAAACAAGCAGATTGAAGTCACTGTCTTTCCCCAAATCCATGAGGGTCAGTTATGTACTTTTGGTAAACTATATTCATTTCTGACATTGTTGACTGGCATTGCGTTAAATTGATCAAGTATTTCAAACAATGTGACACAATGCAGAGGAAAGACCCTCTAAATATAATATCTGCTTGTTTTCAGGTAATGTGTCAAAGCATTCTTTAGGATGAGGGTGTGGTATGGGAGGACTAAAACAATAACCTTTCAATGTGCTTATTTCACACAAGTTCCTAACATAGTCCTACTTGCAACTGCTACTGGGTTTTGTTGTTGCTTTTTGCAAGTGTTGTTTTGCAATTATTTAAACTTCCCTTTAAATATGATTTCTTTTCATTGTAAAACATAGAAGATACCAACAATCTTTAACAGAATAACTAACACCTTTTTTTTGTAAATGGAAGAGAAGGAAGCTCTGTGATAATAAAAGTGAACTGCTTCTTTGAAGACACTATTGTATGGTCATCTATACTAATAAAAGCCTAGGTGGCATCTCACCCTTGCATCATCACAAGATGGCCACCCCCATGTCATCACATGATGGCCACCACAAGATGCCTGGCAGGGGAGGGTAGTTGGAGGCAATGGGGCCTGCAGGGGAGGGTAACTGGGGACAATCGGGTCAACATGGAGCAGTTAGGCATCAATCAGGCTGGCAGGAGAGTTGTTAGGGGGTGATCAGGCTGGCAGGCAGAAGTGGTAGGGGCAATCAGGTAGGCAGGCAGATAAGCAGTGAGGAGCCAGTAGTCCCAGATTGTGAGAGGGATGTCCCAGATTGGAGAGGGTGCAAGCTGGGCTGAGGGACACTGGACCTCTAGTAGCTTTATAACAAAGCTCTTTAAATAAAGTAAGTATGAAATACATTGAGATAAAAAGAAGCTTAAACAAGTACAATATTATTGAAGGAAAAATTATTATATTAATGTGATAGTAATGTTTAAATCCAAAGCAGATTTATCAAGCTTTAATTAGTGTATCAAGGTTTAAATGTTTTAATATCCTTTATTTGAATAAGAAAACTATTTTGTCTAGTATTAGACAAAACTATAAACTTCTCTTTAAAATTCTCAGTCCCAGCATTTTAAAGTAGTAAGCTCAACTTTGTACACATTCTTTTCATGCTATACTTAAAGCTAGTATTTTCAGCTCCAAAATTGGCAAGCACATTCCTCTCACTTCAATTCAAAATAAACTTTGAAAAAAACAACACATTCCATTGTTAGCTTCAGACACTGATCTGCTGCTGGTGGCAAGATTTTTCTGGACACCACACCCAAGA
This sequence comes from Antrozous pallidus, assembly GCA_027563665.1. Lineage (NCBI taxonomy): Eukaryota > Metazoa > Chordata > Mammalia > Chiroptera > Vespertilionidae > Antrozous > Antrozous pallidus. The sequence goes on from CM050514.1 coordinate 115,957,765, forward strand.
ATTACATAAAGGAGAAAATCTAGAGTTCTTTCTAAATAATAATACACTCACAATTTTTTTTCTGTCACATTGCCTGAGGACAAACAGCAGAGATTTTGGATCCCAGGTTCTGTTGATTTAGACAGAAAACCAGCTGACTCCTCTCAACTCCCCAGAACAAAAATGATCCAGGGCTGCCAGCTTCAGGGTTAGAAACTCCAGTATCTTAAAGCTGATTTAACAGCTAGTATGTGTTTCTAGTTGTAAAGTAAAAGGGTTTAGCAAAAAGATAGTTCACTTTTAGTTGAAAGAGAATTTTGTAAAACGACATCCAATAAAATTAGTATCTTATGCCTATCTCAACTTTTGCATAATCTGCTTTCAAAAGAAGAATGAACAAAAATCACTGGATTTGGAAATAGGCATTATAAAGAAAAACATCCAAGAAAACACAAGAAATCATCACATTTAACAGAAGTTGTTAAGGTTGTAATAATTTTGAACAACTTACCAGCAAGCCCCCTCCTATGATGCCAGAAAAGAACCACACGAACTTGCTGAGGTGGTCTTCAGAGGCATATTTTGTTTCCCCATTGGGAAAGTATAGCAAGATGTTAGCTACAATGCAGAGAACGGCGAGCCCCACCAGAGATTGTCCGATGCATCGTGCGCATTTGCCGTAGCACATGGTGGCAGGGAGTCTGGGGGTTATTTTCCCCCCTTCACTCTGCAGCTCAGGGATGGCCCAGATCAGAAGGGAGTGTGCCTGTCTGCACAGAAAACAAAAGCCTATTTTCAGCCAATTCCTACAACCTCTTAAATACTCTGAGTTCTTCGTCACAGGGTGGATGAGGTAGTTTGCTTTCATTGGTCCTGATTACAGGCTGCAGTTGGGGAAGGGAGGGAGAAGGAATGTCCCGCCCTTCAAAAGGGTTGGGACAAGTGAAACCAGGGGCAGGACATGAGAAACAGTCATAGGGAGGAGAGAAAATGATTAATCCTCAACAAGAAATTAACTGTGTAACTCCTTTACAGGATAAAGGATCCACAGGAAAGTCTAGTACAACTTACTAGTAACTACCAAGTGTAAGTATCCATGCTGTGACCTGCCCAGCTTGAGGCTTTGAAAGATGGTGGGCTGTGATCCTGCTCCATGCGGGACAATTTTTAGTTTGAGAGCTCTGAGTTCACTTCCATTTCTGCACTGATTTAATTCAAAACTCAGGCTAGTCACCTGAAGTCTGAGTTCATTCCCCTGTCTGTTAAAGGCAAGGCGTCCAAGCCATTGCCCATGGATTTGAGGAAGCTGTCAGGAAAATTACAGAGCAGCCTTCTTTCCTCTGCCTATGGCATGCTCTGCAGGCTGCCCTGACTGTCCAGCCTTCCTGGACAGCTGCCTCCAAAACAAATCTGGCACTAAAACAAAGATGGCATTAGTCAACATCAAGAGCTCAGACATCTTTTTACTGCTGAGTATTGCTGTCAGGCTAAGTAATGCCAAGGAGGGCCCAGGGAGGTCTACAGTACAGGGGATGGATAGACAATGAAGAAGAAGAGGAAGAAGAGGAAGAAGAGGAAGAAGAAGAAGAAGAAGAAGAAGAAGAAGAAGAAGGAGGAGGAGGAGGAGGAGGAGGAGGAGGAGGAGGAGGAGGAGGAGGAGGAGGAAAGAGAGAGGAAGGGAAAGAAGGAAAGAGGAAAGGAGATGAGAGGAGAGGATAGGAGAAGACTGGCAAGCAGACTAGTGACACAAGATTGAGAAAACCAGGAATGACTAGAGTCACAGTCATTGATGGGAGCGGGGAGGAATGGGGGAGGGTGAACTGTGGTCTCCTCAGTCAATCCCCTGAGATGGATTCTGTACATAAAAGCAGAAAAAGGGTGTCAGACCAACTTGCTGATGTGGTTCTTGTAGAGAAGTCTGGTTCTGAATCTGTTTAGCCCTTGAATAGCAGGTTGGACCATCAGGCAGCATGGGGAGAGGACAGGTTGGCCAGATGGGCCAAGACAAAATAATGAGGACAAAAAAGAGGCCAAAGGCCAAAAAGGTGAGTTATCAATTTAAAAACAAAAAAAAGGGTAGTGGGCCTGGTAAATCCAGAAGCTCAACCTGAGGCCAGAATCCAAAAAATTTGGCCAAAACCAGAGAGCAGGATGCCTACTAAATGTGAGGAGCCAACTGGAGTTATGATGGCAATCCACTCTGGAAGGAGAACTTAAGAGAAAGCATGGCCTGAGCATAGTAGCGAAAGAGAGGCCATGATCCACACTAGCCTGAGGAAATAGACAAATGGAAAACTGAGTATTGGCAGGGAAGCTGGCATCACTGGCTGCTAAGGAGTAAGGAGGCAGATCTGCACAAGTGCACTCTTCTTTCATCACCATACTTCCAACAACAGAGAAAGGTGCCCTCTGTCCTGGTTGAAGTCCTACTGCAGGTGGGATTCCTCAGATGTCAGGGTCTGGGTGGCAGTAGAGGTGAGTGAGTTCAGGCATCCTCATTCTAACCCTCCACTCCCTTGATGTGTCCCACCAGTTTTTCCATGACACCCATCATACACTTTTCTGTCTAAAAACCTGCATATATCTCCCCTTTTGTTCTTAAACACCCCCCACCCCAATCCAGCACCGTGCAGATGGTGATGCCCTAGCTCTGCTAAGGTCTCAGAAAGCAGGCTACCTTCCAGGGCACAGCAGCTAAAACAGTGTCAGATATTTAGTTGGCTCTCAATAAACATTTGCTAAATTTTGTTCAAATAAATAACAGAGTTGATTATGTTCATTTCTAAGGTTATTTGCTTTTAAGCAAAACCACAATGTCTTATGAAAAGTTAGGCAAAATTGGCATTTCCGTTTGAAAAATTTCAGTTTTACCTAGTATTCTCAGGAGCATCTGAACAACCAAGTGATTATCTCTGTACATTCTCTTTTATGTTTCCAGATCCTAACTACCTTCGGGGGAAGATGACAAAAAACTGTTATCTAATTTCTGTATATTTGGGGGAGAGGGAGGGACAATTAAGTAGTATGTAGCCCCTCCCATTGCAATAGAATTTTATAGCTCTCCTGGGTGGAGCTTTTTCCAGGTAAGTGAGCAGGCTAGACTCACAGGCTGGTGAGGGACACACTCTGAATTCCTCGTACTCAGGTCTCACTGACTCATGTACTCATGACCTTTACTTTACACATTGACATCATAGCACCCTCTCCAATAAAAAATGTAGACCAGATTTAAGCACTTTTTATTTGTCATTTCGGAATAACATAATTTCAAGACATTAATTATTTTGGTTCTACTTTAATTAGACAAATAATTTTAAAGTTAACCTGGTATTTTCAAATGAGACCACTCCCCACAAGTATTGGTTGAATGGTCAGAATTTTCTGGGAACCAGTTCTAGCATGCCATAATTATAAGAGTTTCATCAAAAGGTTGGTGAAGCTTGGGGGGCTCAACAAGGGCTAAGCCACATATGTAGTTCACCTGTTGGAACAGCTAAAAAGCATCTCCTCCGAACCTGGATAGGATAATCATTTGCAGCCAGACAGCTCAGGGCATCTTAATCTACATGCAATTGCCTCCTGTTGGCCAAACACCTGAACAGCTGTAGGTTATTCCCTAATCTGAGCTTCTGTAAACCCTACTTTGAGGTGTATTAGGACAAATCCTATCTAATAAAAGAGTAATATGTAAATTGACCATACCTCCAATCAAGCCATGCCCACAGCCATGCTCACCAGCCAATCAGGAGCAAATTATGCAAATAAACCCCAACTGAGATGGCTGTGCCACTGAGAGCAGGAGGCAGGCTTGGGTTTCCCCGGCAATGAAGGAAGCCAAGCTTTCCACCTGCCATTGCCGACCTAGGCCTCCACTCAATGCTACAAAGTTTCAATTATAAAAGATACATAATCTGAACAGGGAGCTGGCGAAAGCAGAGGCTAGGGTTGCCAGGGCAATGGAGGAAGCATAGCTTCTGCATCCCTAGTGCCTAGGCCTCCACTCTAGGCTACAAAGTTTCAAACAGAAATGGCTGTGACAGCAGATGGTGATGAGCAAAAGGCTTGGCTCCACTCTAGGCTATGCAGTTTCAATTGTAGAACATAAATTAATCCCAGATCCCAGGGCCTCTGCTTGGGTCACTGGAGGGCGTGGCCAGCCTGCAAACCAAAACAGTCCCCTTGCCCAGGCTGCCCCACACCCCAAGGGAACCCCCACCCTGATCCAGGACACCCTTCAGGGCAAACCAACCAGTTCCCACCCATGCACCAGGCCTCTATCCTATCTAATAAAAGAGTAATATGCAGATTGACCATCACTCCAGCACACAAGAGGGCTACCCCTATGTGGTCAAAGATCCTGCCCCGATTTGTACACAAGATGGTTATCACAATATGGCCAGCAGGGGAGGGCAGTTGGGAGGGACCAGGCCTGCAAGGGAGGGCAATTGGGGGCAATCAAGCCTACAGAGGAAGGCAGTTAGGGGTGACCAGGCCAGCAGAAGAAGGAAGTTGGGGGCAAACATGCTGGCAGGGGAGCAGTTAGACATCAATTAGGCTGGCAGGGTAGTGGTTAGGAGGTGATCAGGCTGACAGGCAGAAGCGGTTAGGGATAATCAGGGAGGCAAGCACGCAAGCAGTTTGGAGCCAGCAGTCCTAGATTGTGAGAAGGATGTCTGACTGCCTGTTTAGGCTTGATCCTACTGGGATTGAGCCTAAATGGGCAGTTGGACATCCCTCGAGGGGTCCCAGATTGGAGAGGGTGCAGGCTGGCCTGCGGTACACTCTCCCACCCCCTGTGCATGAATTTCTGCACTGGGCCTCTAGTTGTGTTAATAAAAAGCACAGGATCCTGAGTCAAGGAGAGTCTTTAGCTCCTTTAGCTGAATCTCCTCTGACCCCCAATGCCTTTCAAAATTATCTTTCATCTTTGGACTTCTTATTGAATATACGCATAGCTCCTTTCTCCAGATTGCTGAACCCTTTGTAATGCTGGGACAAGAACCCTGGCAAGAAATCTAGTGGAAGCACAGCACTAAGGCTATGGCCAATAGTTGATAAGCTTGTTTTATTGTAGAAAAATAGAACTGTCAACAATCAAGACATATGCATGCACAATTAAAGGTTTAAAAATAGAGTTAATTTTTCCTAAATTCAGTATAGAAGAGAAATAATAAAACGTATTTTCATTTTTTTCATCCTGATCTAATGTGTAAAAGAATCTCCCCACCTGGCCTTCAATTTTACATAAAAAATATGTTAAACTTTTTTTCCCAGAAAGTTTGAGGTGAACTTCTCCCCCTTGTGCTTTTGTGCCATTTAAAATTCAGCCCAGCGGGGTTTCTGTGGGAATTGGAGAACATACAAAGATGAGAAGTGGCTTGGAGCTGATTTTTAGACACCACTTTTCAGGGTTCCCTGTTGAAAGGAGCTTTTCTTTGGTGGTTGAGTTCTGAATAAAAAACCTTCCCGCTATAAATCTGCTGTCATTTTCGTGATTGCAGTCCTCTCTGAGACAGATTGAAGTATACATAAGAAGTGGTGTGAGCGTTCTCCAAGTTATCATTCCAAGTTGGTGAGCTAATACTCCACCTAGACCTCCTCATGTCACAACTTTTAGTCAAACTGGTTTTTGTGGCTGTCAGTCAAAAGCCAAAGTGGCAGATTTCCCACTGATACTGAATGAGCTGAAAATTCCAGTTACTGGTGATTTTGCCCTGCGGAAATTTTATCAAGAACCTTTATAGAAATGGAGTTTGGCTCTATCCACTGAGCCAAACCGGTTTCGGCTTATTTTCTTTTTTAATGAAGAAGGACGAAAATGAACATTTTATCAAGAACCTTTATAGAAGTTGAGACTTGGGGAGTGTGTGTGTGTGTGTGTGTGTGTGTGTGTGTGTGTGTGTGTGAGAGAGAGAGAGAGAGAGAGAGAGAGAGAGAGAGAGAGAGAGAGAGAGGTTTGGCTATAAGACTTGGTTCTGACCAAGGTAGACAGTCGATTTACATTACTTCCTACCTTCCTGTGCATAGTCTCTGCCTGGCACTGATTCGAGAGAATTGCAGTTCTAGCATTTAGCATAAACACATGTTTCAGATTTCCTCCCCCAAAAAGGGAGTTGACATTCTAACTTGCTGAATCTAGTGGCAACCCCTTCATTGTGTTAGGTTACAAAAACACAGTCGTGTACAATAGGTACTCTGATGGGAAATCCATTCAATTTTCAAATTAAACCATTAGCCACCCTGTTTCAACTGACTAAAAGATTATGCAATCCTGATTCTCAACAAATCATGGTGATTTGAAAATTACCTTTCCAGGCTTTGAAGGTGAGGAAAATTCAAGCAAGAATTGCAAAGAGACTAAAACACCAATTTAAAACCTAAAAATTATCTAGAATATTTCTAATAATTCTTTCCTTGCCCAGTAGGAGCCAACTAAGCTTTATGGTGAGACCCTTCAGGATAGCTGTCCCTGGAGGTAATGAAATCAGGAATTTGGTATAGAGATGTCAGTTGTTGAGAAGATATTAGAAACATGCTTGGGATTAGAATCCATGCTTTGCCTCGAAACTTTGCAGGCATAGGTTCCGCAGCTCTCACATCACCTCAAAACAGCACCAGGGAGAATGATTGTGAGCCTCGTCTTTCTCCACTTCCTCCTCCTGTTTCCTCTTTTCTCAATTGTCTTGGTGTCTATATGAATCTGAGCCCCGACAGCCACAGTTAGATTGGCACCAGGCTTGTGTGGTTCTTTCTCACTTTTATTTTCTTTTTTTTAAATATTTTATTGACTTTTTACAGAGAGGAAGGGAGAGGGATAGAAAGTCAGAAACATCGATGAGAGAGAAACATCGATCAGCTGCCTCTTGCACACCCCCCACTGGGGATGTGCCCGCAACCAAGGTACATGCCCTAGACCGGAATCGAACCTGGGACCCCTCAGTCCGCAGGCTGACGCTCTATCCACTGAGCCAAACCGGTTTCGGCTTATTTTCTTTTTTAATGAAGAAGGACGAAAATGAACATAAATGAACAGAAAACATTTTTTTTTTCTTGAGTCGCATATGAGGCATTTCACAGGGATAGCTTTAGCTTCTGGTATAGAACAGCATATTAAAAACAATTTTAAAGTTATTATAGATAATTCTTAAAAATATTTCTACAAGAGGATAAATATTTCTGACAAATTCATTTTTTATTTATTTTCTAAAAAGGATATAGATCAGGGTTTCCCCTTCATTTTCCATTTTTTCTGTCAGTGCTTCTAATCAACATGAGGATCATTCAACAAATATTTACTGAGCAATTACTGTGTGCCAGGTATGAGTTGAAGAATCTTACATGTAAATCTCAGCTAAATTCTCACAACTACCTTTTGAGGTAGGCACTATTATAAACACCGTAATACAGGTGATTAAATAGTAAGTAACTCTCCCAAGATCTTATGGCTTGTCCATGGGGTCAGGATGAGGATTTAGACAGTCTGGATCCAGAGCCCACCCTCATAACCATTCTACCATATTACCTCCAACCAGGTGGTATGAGAACTAGTAGTGCCATGACTGTTAATACCATTATATGTAAAATACACCTAGCCCCCAGATACTGGTCTCTAAATTTCATTCTTCATTAAAAACAAAACAAAAACAAAAAAGACACTTTAGGAAAATGCCTGGTTCTTAGGGCTGAAGCAAGGAAGATTTGAGATAATTTTGAGATGTCTTGTGTCAGTGTGTAGAGGTCATTTAGGTGATGATTAGTAAAATTTAGTCACAATAGGTGACACAGGGAATACATGAGTATACTTGCATTATGTTCAGTCCTGGAAATAGAGGCACAGTACACCATGTGGGGTCACAGAGAAAGACACCAGGGTGGTCAGGAGGAAAGAGGGCAGGAATGAGGAGAGAGCTTAGGCCACCTTTATTGGAGTTTCAAGGGAAAGGCAAGGCATGGTAAAATAAACAATTTAGAATTGGCTAGTTTGGATAATTGTGAAGAGCTATAAAATATAGGAGGATCCCTAGTTGCCTGCACCTGATCCTGGGATGATTAAGGAAGCAGAATATTGTCTCCTGGTGTCAGGAGTCAGACAGAGAAGGACTGGCTCACGATTGGTTAGTCTGTATATTGAAGGTATGCTCCTGGCTGGGCCTTTGCTATCTCAAAGAATTGGCTAGTCCCAGAAAGTGTAGTCTCTCCTAGCCAAAAAGGTTTTGAAAATACCAAATACCTTCTTAATATACAGAAAATGAAAGTATATGCAATACAGCTAGAAAGTCAGGAAATGCTCATGGAATGACTGGTCCCTGTGGAAAGGACACAGGAATCAGCTTGAAAAAGTTTTCATGGGCCAAATCTGGAACAATTTGAGCATTAGTAATGTATTATAACAGGTTTAATAATTAGGAATTCACAAGTTTATAGAGCTATTAATTAAAAGTTAGGTGAAAATGCAACATTGACATTGTCTCAAAGTACATATCTTCCTGCAAATTCTTATATTTAGAAAGGGGAAAAGAGTAACTGGAGAAGTCTGGTGGACACCACCTTAATCAGGTGATAAAAGTTAACATCACCAATAGTGAGAGTAATGAATATCATGAGCAATCTAATAGAATGCAAAGAGGGGGACTTTAACATGCCCCCCCAACCATAATCCTGCCTCTGATATTTGTGTACTTGAATAATCTCCTCATCACAAGTGTGGGCAGGACCTGTGACTTCTTTCTGAGAAATAGATTATGGCTAATGTAATGGGATGGCATTCTGTGGCTATCTCACATTATATAAGGCTCTGTCTTGCTATCAGTCTGACTCTGCAGTCTTGCTCTCCTTGTTGACTTTGAAGAAGCACAAGTTCTACAACCACAAGGAAATCCTGCCAACAACTGAGTTTGGAAGCAGTTCCTTCCCAAGTAGAATTCTGAGAGGAGAACTCAGCTGTCAGTTACACATTGATTACAACCTCATAGAGCACTCAGTTACACTGTGCCCAAAGTCCTGACCCCCAGAAACTGTGAGATAATAAATATGTGTTGTCTTAAGCTGCTAAATTTGTGTTAATTTATTGTGCAGTATAGAACATAAGTATGGCCACTTCTACCATATTCCTGCCAAAGATGCAGGCAATCTTCAGATGTGTATTTGGCATTATTCTTGAAACTTTTTAATGAATTTGAAATTATTTCAAAATAAAAATTCGAGTGTTAGAGTTCACCTTTAAAATTGTACTGGAAATAATTCAGAGAGCCTTGTTGCTATTTTGGGAACCCCAAGGGTCTTGGGAACCATAGTAGATATACATATAAAGAGTGTGAACCTTTTATCACTTTCTATGGGTTTGGTATGTTGTCAGGAATTTAATGTTAAGAGTTGCCCTTTGGTACTAATTCTTACCCGTTACTTACCTAGGAGCAATAATTCCTGGATTGAGTGCAGTGAAGTTGATGTGGTGACATATAGTAGACTCTGTGGGGCACTGCCCAATCTCCATCAGGCCTAATGCCCTCATTCCCCAATCTGCTGGGAGTATACTGGCTGAGCTCTCCCTGAGCATTGCTCTCAACCTATGGAAGCTGTCTCACATAGGTATGACCCTTCCTGAGGGCAACCCACTTTTAATGACTGATGAAGAGGAATAGACTGAGCATCCTTGCTTCAAATGAGACAACTCAGAAGGGCTACCCTAGCTCCAGAGAGTGCTAGGATTCTTGTGGAATCAGCCAAGATTCCTGTTATAATTGCATCATAGTTTAACTTCTCCTGTTGCCCAGTCCTGCTTCTCCCTCCCCTCACCTCAAAGGTGATGATCCTAAGACAACTTCCTATGAAACTCCTGCAAGCTAATCTCCATCTGTAATCTGTTTCCCAGGTAAGTTGATCTTTAGCACATGCCTTCTCCAAACCTATCAGACTATCTCCTGAATAGTAGGTGCCCTGCCTATATAGCTGCTCCTTTGCATGGAACACAGACAACGTTTCTGATCCGTAAAGAATGTGAATTTTTAATTCTGATTTTTAAAAGGATAATGTGGAAATAGAACCTAACAAAAATTAGATATTTCTCAGCCTTTCTTCTTACTACATTGTCCTCATTTGAGAAAAATTGATCTGTAGTGATTTTGTTTACTTCAAAATTTAAAACATACAGAGAATTAGACAGAATCATATATTATGCCTCCCATATAGCTCCTCACCCAACTTCAAAAATTATTCACCACCAATCTTGCTAAAATCAATACCTCAGCTACTCACTTTCATTCATATTATTTGAAGTATATTCCAGACATTATGTAATCTGTAAATTTTCACTGTGTATCTTTAAAAAGGAATGTGTTAAAAATTACTAGCATAACATTATGAATTAGTAACAGCAATTCCTTAATAACATCAAATATGCTCCCAATGTTCAAATTTCCAGTTCTCTTGTAAATGTTATAAAAGTTGTTTTGCTTTGTTTATGCAGTTTCTATGTTTGAATCAAGATTGGTTGAAATGTTGCTGAAAATTCTCCTCAACCTCTTTTATTTCCTCCCTTTCATTTTCTTTGTTAAAGTTTTCTACAGTCTGGAAACCTGTCTATACTAATAAAGGGGTAATATGTTAATTAGACTAGATGTTTTCTGGACATCCTTCCAAATGCCCTTCTGAACAAAGCCATGGTGGTGGGGGCCGAGGCAGAGGAGGTTAAGGGCAATCAGGCTGGCAGTGGAAAGCAGTTAGTGGGATCAGGCTGACAGGGGAGAGCAGTTAGGGTGATTAGGCCAGCAGGGAAGAGCAGTTAGGGGGATCAAGCTAGCAGGGGAGAGTAGTTACAGGTGACCAGGCTGGCAGGGGAAAGCAGTTAGGGGCATCAGGCAGGCAGACAGAGCTGTTAGGGGGTATCAGGAAGACAGGCAGGTAAGCAGTTAGGAGCCAGCAGTCCCAGATTGTGAAAGGGATGTACTGTGGGTTGGGCCTAAAGTGGCAGTCGGACATCCCCCAAGGGGTCCCGGATTGGAGAGCATGCAGGCTGGGCTGAGGAACACCCCCCCCCATGGACAAATTTTGTGCACTGGGCCTCTAGTATTATATAACATGCTTATCAATATTTCCTATAAAATGGTAGTTGGATCTGGGGACTTTATCAGATTCAGGCCTTTTAATTTAATTTAAAATTACAAAATGGTATATTCCATCATTAAATTTTCATTTATTAGGTGAGCTACATAGAAAGAAAACTTTCTCCTTGTCTATTATTTGGTGCCCAATGGCATAGTGTGAATAAAAAACTTAGGATAAATGTAAGATTTCTTTTCTTGATTTACCACTGTTCAAAATAATGAATTGGTTCCCTATCATCCTCCCAATATGACTAATGGATATTTATTTTATTTTATAACATTATGAACTTCTGGAGTCCAAAATGTGCTTTAGGTCATTGAGGTACTGTTCTTACAGATACTCAAGATGCTCTCTCTGGTCAATGGGAGTCTCTTCAAGTTGGATCCTGAGTCCTTTTGTTATGGCCCTAGTCTTCTTTGGTAGCTTTTTTGCCCCCTTGTATAACAAAATGTGCCTCGCTCATCTCGTATATCTCCTGCCCCCTAGACCTAGAATTACTTATTTTTATAAGGAGGTCTGGTTCTGTGTAGTGGTAAAATATATTCCAAAACACAATATGGGCTCAAACAGGAATTTCGAGAAATTTTTTAAAAAATTCCTATCCAGAAGGAGGTTGGAAAAAAAAGAAATTATTTTACTCTTCTTTTTATGCTTCTCTGTATTAATTAAAATTTTATCATGCATATTCATTTTTTTAATTTATGACATACAAATAATATGTAAAAGTAGAGTTGAAAAAGTCAAAGTATACTTTTCACACTCTTCTAGGCCATTTCTCCTGCCAGAGATAACTGTAGTTATCAATTTGTTCTGAATCCTTCCAAACTTTGTCTTAGACAATATTGCTACTTAAATAAGACTAGTGCTCTAAGGATTCTGTTTTAATTTAATCAAATTATTTGAAGAAACAGTAATTTGAGGTAAAAACATAATGGAAAAAAATAGAAATCTTCACTGGGACCAATAACTAGGGCATCGGGGTCGCCACCTGCAGGGGATGCTGTTTCCATTGACACACCTTCATATTCATAGCACACAACTAACCTGCCCACAAACCAATAGGACAAGAAGCAAAGAAGATGAACACATAGAAAATGACCCTTAAATATATGAAAATATGTTCAAGTTTGCTTTTAATAAGACAAATGCAAAATAAAACTATACCAAGGTACTATTTTTCATCTTTCAGCCTGGCAAATATTGAAATGCTTGCTACCACACTTTCATTCAGTGCTGGTAGAAAATTGTATTCCTGGAAGTTTGACAATATTCATTCAATTATAAATCTATTAGCACTTTCTAATTCAAAATACTAGGAATTTAAAAATATATACAAATATACTTGAATGTTTAGGAAATTATATATATATATATATATATATATATATATATATATATATATTTCGTATATACATATATATACGACATTCATGCATGGGGGGGGTGTTCCTCAGCCCAGCCTGCACCCTCTCCAATCTGGACCCCTTGAGGGATGTCCAACTGCCCGTTTAGTCCTGATCCAGGTAGGATCGGGCCTAAAAGGGGCAGTTAGACATCCTTCTCACAATCCAGAACTGCTGGCTCCAAACTGCTCACCTGCCTGCTCCCTGATTGCTCCTAACTGCTTTTGCCTGCCAGCCTGATCACCCCCTAACCACTACCCTGCCAGCCTAATTGATGCTAACTGCGCCCCTGCCAGCCTGCTTGCCCCCAACTTCCCTCCTCTGCTGGCCTGGTCACCCCTAACTGTCCTCCCCTTCAGGCTTGATAGTCCCTAACTGCCGTTCTTGGCAAGCCTGCTCCCTCCCAACTGCCCTCCCCTGCTGGCCTGATGGCCCACAACTGCCCTCTCTTGCAAACCTGGAACCTCCCAACTGCCCTCCCCTGCTGGCCATCTGTGATGGCCATCTTGTGTCCACATGGGGACAGAATCTTTGACCACTGTGCAGGCAGCCCTCTTATGTGTTGTAGTGATGGTCAATCTGCATATTACTCTTTTATTAGATAGGAAATATATATATATATATATATATATATATATATATATATATATATGGGCTTCTTAACAAGGGCTACACAGAAAAATTAAAAGATTCATCAATTCATATGGGAAAAATCTTGTGTTTTTGTCTTCATTAAACTCTAACTGAAATTTATTATTTCCTTTAATTATGAAAGTAGGCAGGAAACCACAGTAGTATTAGCCTTTATTATCAATAACAACCAGGTCTTTTATGTCATATTACAGTTATTGCAGATACACTGAAATATGATTTTATGTTTACTCATACTGTTATAGGTACATCTCACCGACACCAGAGAGGTGTTACTGGACAGGACAGCCCCTTGAGCTAGTTGGGAGAGGGTTGTCACTAACCTCCATCCTTGTGTTCTCATATAAACGAATTTATATGAGAGACCTTGGTTGCATTGTGAAAAGCCAGTTTATTAAAGCATGCAACTTTATTGAAAAAGCAAAGCAAAGCAAGCAAATCTATTTCACCCAGTTTGGAGCACAGATGGGCTTTCCCCGCTAATCTGGAAAAGCGAGTGTCTGGAGCAAGTTTGAGAAGTAATATACCCTCCTCCTGTCTGTAAGTTTCAAAAGATCCTTTTGCTGAGTATCTTGGTACAGATTAAGTCTCAATGTTTTCTTGTTGTGGTCTTCCCAGAATCCTGCAACTTTATCTTGCAGAGCCCCTGAGACTTCTGGCTTCTCTACTTAGTGAATAAAAGTGACCTATTTTCCTTTCCTCTTTCCTCTCCCTTTCTGCATTCTCTCATTAGGGAGGTCTTTAACTATTTGCTCTCCAGGTGTCCTTGGCTGGGGGAGATATTGGTTTGTTATTTGCAGGCCAGCTGCAAATTACTCACACTGTTTGTCCCTGTCTTAAGTTTCCTGTCTCAGTTTCCTCTATTCTGCCTGCCTGGAATCCTGTAAGAATACTATGAAATTGCAGTAGTTTTAAGGCTCACTTTTAGATCTTGTCATTTAATTCATTAATAAATAAGCACATATATTTTAAAGTAAAATATTTTGGTAACTATATTTTAGTATAATTGCTTTTTTTTTCAACCCTAAGAATTTTACTTTATACACCTGAAAGCATTATGGTAAGAATTCAGAGGCTTTACCAGACCTCTGAAGAGGCACATGACACAAAATAAGTTAAGACTACAGTAATTCACAGCATCATATATATAACAGCAAATTATTGGAAAAAGCCAAAAAGGTGGACTAGCTAAAAATATTTGCATATTGCTACAGTGGAATACTCTACATTTGCCAAAAAGTGAATCACTTTATGTAATAAAATGAAACGTATTCCAGACATTGTAAAGATAATAAAGCAGCATATGGAAGAATCTGTGCAGTATACTACAATTTGTATTAAAAAAATGAAGAGAGAGAATATATAATCGAATGTCTATCTGCTTTCATGTGCATGTAACACCTCTGGGAGATAAACTACTGGTAATATTGGTGGCTGACAAGGAAGAGAAAAGGGATTGGGATATGGTGTCTGAAGTGTCAGGGAAACCTTTTTCCAATAAACCTTCGAGTACATTTAAAATGTTGAACCTTGCGAATGTATGATATATTAAAAAATTAAATAAACAAAATCTAGCATTTAGAAACTTCTTACTAGATAGAGTCTGTCAAGGGCATTAATACACAGCCCAGGGCAACACTTCCAGTCTAGTCCCCACCTTGACTTTGCAACAGCAGCCTGCCTGTGGAAAGCCCTGGTGTTCTGCCATTTTAGCCGCCTACTCATTCCCAGCCCGGAATAAAAAGTTCTTAAGACTTCCTTGTCTCTTGTCTTTCCTTACACCTGTAGCATTGTTGCTTCCAGAGTAAAATTTAGCCTGTGCCAGTCCAAAGTAAACACACTCCACTCTTATCTGTATTTTTCTTACATCAGATGCCCATAAATCAAGATGGCTCTGGCGGAATTATTCTCAAAGGGCAGCCAAGGGAAGAATGTGAATATTTGTAGGTTAAGCATTTTTTGTCTGCAATAGTATTTGTTCATGTTTTCATAATGCATTTAGTTTAAAATTAAGTCTTATTTATGGGATGGGGCAGATTTTTAATTTTGGTATTTACAAGTGAGAGAACATATATATTATGGAATTAGATCACTAAAATATTTCTTCTTCCCCAAACTCCTCTCATGAATTTCCTATTGTTTTCAAAATGAAGCCAAGTTTCAGTAGAACACATTGATGACCAGGCTTGCCCAATATATTTTTGGCAATACAGTGTACATTTATATTACCAAAGTAAAATATTTTGAAGAAGACATTAATGTAGAGAGCTGAGTGCAGTGCTAGCATGAGTAATGACTGCAAAATCAGGTAAGTCAGAAAAAACAATTGTAATTCTATATAAATATTTTCTTGAATCTTTATGATAACAAATGGTACTTCTTCTTGAGACTTGGAACAGCAGAGGGAAGCCTGCTTTACCTTTCAGAAAATATTTTATTTAGAAACAGACTTGGTTCTTTGTATAATAAACAAAACTATAACAGGCTTTTACCACAAGAACTCTACCATTATTTAAAATGTTATGACCTTATTCTTTTTATGGTGTACTCTGGGAAAATATTTGAGGACTCAACAGAAAACTTCAGCTTGTTTTTGCGGTAGGAATGTTTTCTTTGGAGTCATGAACAGGATGAAGAAAAATGGGACAGTTGCCAAGACCTGCACTTTGAGCTTTTGCATGCTACAAAGCAAAAAACTGTGGGGAACTTCGGGGCTGCTGGTGGGTTAGGGGTGGGGAGAATTTGGAAAGATGAAGATAAAATTCTGTGACTTCTGAAAACCTGAGTAACAAGGTGAGTTGTAAAGAAAGGAATAACTTACTTTCAGATTCTTTTTCCACCCTTAACACTCAGTACAAAAATTTCCCTGGATTGGGTTCCCCTGAGGAGAGCATGGAGGTTAGGGCTTTGGAGTGGAAGCCACACAAGCTACCTAATCGAGGAACAAGGATTATTTCCCTGTGGCCCTGCGACTGAGAGTGGGGCATGTGCACGGACCCCAGGCAGAATTCTGGAAGGCTCCAGGGCTTGGGCTCCCTCTCATGGAAGTGCCTAAGGGGAATGATTACACAGTGCCCATACTTTCCTCCATACTTGCTTCCAAGTTCACAGGAGTCTGAGGTTCTGTGTGTGGTAGAACCGTGTTTTACCATGAGGGGCATCTTTGGTCTCCTAGTGCCCTGGGAAACTGCTGAGTCACAGCAGATGGAGTAGCTGATAGGACTCTGCCAGCCATGACATTGCAACTACCTGGATATCCTTGACTGAATCCTTGGAGGATAAGAGAGAACACACCAAACATGATTGAGGTTGAATTTTCTGCCAGTCAAATGGGTGAAAGTACAGAGCAAATAAAGCAAACTTCTCTGATTTAGAGAAATGTAACATTTAAATATCAGAAAATGGCAGTAGCATTTTTACTTGCTACACTGCAAGTATCCTATCTAATAAAAGAGTAATATGCAAATTGACCGTACCTTCACTACACCCACCAGCCACACCCAACAGTCAATCAGGAGTGGGGGGCAGGGCCAAGGCAGCCAGGGTTTGGGGGAGCAGGGTTGAGGCAGCCAGCACGGGCTGGCCAGGGAGAAGGCCTGGGCTGGGGGCAGGGCCAAGGCCCATGCTAGCTGGGGTTGAGCTGGCTGTGGTGAAGGCCTGGGCTGGGGGAGGGCATGGCTGGGACAGAGCCAGCCATCAGCCCCATTGCAGGGCGATGGCTTGGTGCCCAAGTCCTAAAGCCTCAGCCAGAGGCTTTAGGCCTTGGGGTGAGTGCTTAGTAGGACATCCCCTGAAGGCTTCCACTGTGTGTGAGGGGGCAGGTTGGGCTGAGGGATCACCCAACCCCAGTGCACGAATTTTGTGCACCAGGCCCCTAGTTTCTATATAGTTAGGTATAAAGTTCATTTTCCATGTACTAGCACTATTCCCATGTGAGTGAGACTGCCTGGGACCAATTTGCCTCTCCACCCTTCCTTATTACTCTGTGCATTAGTCTTCTTTTATTTGTTGGCTTCATTCATTTACTCATTGAATTAATTCTATAGAAAATCTTGAGAACCTAATATTTGAATGTAACTCAAAGACATAATTCCAAACTCAAGAGGTTCATAGTGTGGAGCAGGGATGGGGAACATCTGGCCTGAGAGCCTTGTAAAGCCTGCCAATCATTTGGTCTGGCCCTGCCAAGGCAGTTGGTGGGGCGGGGGAAGGGAGGGAAGGTGTTAATGAAATGTCTGACCAAATATAGTAGGTTAATATATTTCTGTTAGGCCGATGTTGTCGGGACCCTCTCCTCGCCGCCTGCTCCAGCCTCGTGTGCCATGCGATCAGAGAAGACCTTCAAGCAGCGCCGCACCTTCGAACAAAGAGTAGAAGATGTCCGGCTTATCCGAGAGCAGCATCCGACCAAAATCCCGGTGATAATAGAACGATACAAGGGGGAGAAGCAGCTTCCCGTCCTGGATAAAACCAAGTTTCTTGTACCTGATCATGGCAACATGAGCGAACTCATCAAGATAATTAGAAGGCGCTTACAGCTCAACGCTAATCAAGCCTTCTTCCTCTTAGTGAATGGGCACAGCATGGTGAGTGTGTCCACACCAATATCGGAAGTGTATGAAAGTGAGAAGGAGGAAGATGGATTCCTGTATATGGTATACGCCTCTCAGGAGACATTTGGAATGAAATTGTCAGTGTAAGAGAAGAAAAATGCATCTGTTCTAGAATTTTTTGAACCCTAACCAACGGGGAAAAAAGGGGATGTTACCAACTGAGATTGGATCAGTTCATCTAAATCACAGATCATCAAAACAGTAGTATCCTGCCTAGGAGTTTTAGAAAGTTGTTTTTGTACTTTAAGCAGAAAAACCGAGCTCCACGTGAGCACATTCAGCTTTGGAAAACTATATTATTAAACCTAGGCTGTCTTGTTTTAAAGTTTAAAAATAAAATACTTTGCATTCTAAGTATATATATATATATATATATATATATATATATATATATATATATCTGTTAATTCTCACCCAAGGATCTTTTTCCATTGATGTTTTTTAACATCTTTCTTTATTGATTAAGGCATTACATGTGTGTCTTTATCCCCTATTGCAACCCATTCCTTCAAACCCTTACTGTCTGTGTCTATTGATTATGCTTATATGCATGAATACAAATCATTTGGTTGACCTCTCCCCCTTTGCCCTCTTCCTTCTGAGGTTTGAGCATCTGATCAATGCTTCTTCATCTCTGGGTCTGTTTTTGTTCATTAGTACATGTTGTTCATTATATTCCACAAATGAGTGAGATCATGTGATATTTATCTTTCTTTGACTGACTTATTTCGCTTAGCAAAATGCTCTTGAGGACCATCCATGCTGTTGCAAATGGTGGGGGTTTCTTCCTTTTTATAGCAGCGTAGTATTCCATTTTATAGATGTACCACAGTTTTCTAATCCACTCATCTGCTGATGGGCATATAGGCTGTTTCCAAATCTTAGCTGTTGAAAATTGAGCTGTTGTGAACATAGGAGTACATGTATCCTTTCTGATTGGTGTTACTGATTTCTTGGGATATATTCCTAGAAGTGGAATCACTGGGTCAAATGGGAGTTCCATTTTTAGTTTTTGAGGAAACGCCATACTGTTCTCTACAGTGGCTGTACCAGTCTGCATTCCCACCAGCAGTGCACAAGGGTTCCTTTTTCTTCACATTCTCACCAGCCCTTGTCACTTGTTGATTTGTTGATGACAGTCATTCTGACAGGTGTGAGATGGTACCGCATTGTCATTTAGATTTGCATCTCTCAGATGATTAGTGACTTTGGGCATGTTTTTATATGTCTCTTGGCCTTCCTTGCATCCTCTTTTGAAAAGTATTATTTTGGTCCATTGCAATTTTTTAATTGGGTTGTTTATGTTCTTTTTGTTAAGTTGTATGAGTTCCCTGTAAATGTTGGAGATAAAACACTTATCAGAGATAACATGGGCAATATGTCCTCCAATGCAATGGGCTTTCTTGTTTTGTTGATGGTTTCTTTTGCTGTGAAAAAGCTTTTTATTTTGATGTAGTGCCATTTTTTTATTTTCTCTTTAATTTCCATTGCCCTAGAAGCTGTATTGGTGAAGATATTGCTTCAGCATATTGTAGAGGACTCCCTGGAAAGGAACATGGGCATTTTTAAATTATTGTCAGCTGAACCCAAGGCCATAGGCAAAGCCGAGTCTTGGATACACATTTACCAAAAAGGCAGATATGTTATCAGCACTGACTCTTTCCTTTGCCCAGGTGTCAGGTAGTGGGTTTTTGATATGTAAATCCAGTCTAGCACCAGGAATGCTCAGGCCTACTCAAGAATGCAAATAATCTCCTTTGTCTTGACTTTTGAAATTTTCTGGTATTGGGGGGAATAAAATAAACTTGCTGTATTGGCTCTGGATCATTGTCTCTCCAGCAGAAGAGGGTAATGGTCCCACCCAGTTCCCAGCTTTTCCTTTCATTTTTTGTCTTCTTTCATTCTTTCTTTTATTTCTCAATCCCCGGCCCCTCTATTTAAAGAACCAGATCATCTCTCTTTCCGTGTTGGACATGGAAAATAGAGATCCCCCCATAGCATATGTCTGAGATTTTGCAGCCTGGGGATTCCTCTAAGACTTTTATGGTTTCCCATCTTAAATTTAAGTCCTTTATCCATTTTTTGAGTTTATTTTTGTGTATGGTGTAAGTTGTTGGTCTAGTTTCATGTTTTTGTATGTATCTGACCAAATTTCCCAGCACCATTTTTTGAAGAGACTGTCTTGACTCCATTGTATGTTCTTGCCTCCTTTGTCAAATATTAATTGAGCATAGTGGTTTGGATAAATTTCTGGGTTCTCTATTCTATTCAGTTGGTCTATATGTCTGTTCTTATGCCAGTACCAGGCAGTTTTGACAACAGTGGCTTTGTAGTATTGTTACAGAGAACTGGAATAAATCAAACAATGCTCAGAGAGTTTGGAGTCACACTTTATTCACCACAGTGGGCTTAGAGAAAATAAATTCAAATTCTAAGCAAAGCTACAAGCTAAACTTTCCTTTTTATTAAAGAGTCAGCCCTATGTGTGCTTAGTGGTTATCTTGCTGCTGGCCTTGAAAACAAGACAATTCTATCCAATTAAAAAAATATATACCTAGTAGCATGGTATTGAGAGTATGAGCATATCTAGTCATGGGCCTACAAGACCAAACAGCTAGGTTTATCTTACTCATTATTCAAGCAGGCTAAAGCAGGCTAGAAAGCAAAATTATTTTTTAGAATCAGAGGCCATCTAAAAAACAGCAGAGAATTCCAAACAGTAGTTTTACAAAATAGGGGTTAGCCTTCTCAGTATAGCTTGATATCTGGTATTGAGATTACCTCCTTCTTTGTTCTTCTTTCTCAGTATTGCTACAGCTATCCAGGGTCTTTTTTTTTTTTGTTCCAGATGAATTTTTGGAGAGTTCTTTCTAGGTCTGCGAAATATGCCACTGGTGTTTTAATGGGAAGTGCATTGAATCTATAGATTGCTTTAGGTAGTATGGACATTTTAAAGAGGTTTATTCTACCGATCCATGAACACAGTATGTTCTTCCATCTGTTTATGTCTTCCTCTCTCTTTTTTCAGGGTCCTATAGTTTTCCATATATAGGTCTTTTACCTATTGTATAGTTAGGTTTATTCTTAGTTATTTTAATATCTTTGGTGTGATGATAGATGGGATTGCTTTTTTTAGTCTCTCTTTCTTTAAGTTCATTATTGGTGTATACAAATGGCATTGATTTCTTGGCATTAATTTTGTATCCTACTACATTCCTGAATTAATTTATTAAGTCTAATAAATTTTTGATGGAGTCTTTAAGGTTTTCTCTGTATAGTATCATGTCATCTGTTAATAAGGATAGGTTTACTTCTTTTCCAATTGTGATGACTTTCATTTCTTCTTGTCTGATCGCAATGGCTAGTACTTCCAGTACTATGTTGAACAGGAGTGGTGCGAGTGGGCATCCTTGTCTTATATCTGTCCTTAGGGAAAATGGTTTCAGTTTTTACCCATTGAGTATGATGTTGGCTGTGGGTTTGTCATATATGGCTTTTATTATGTTGAGGTATGATCCTTCTATTCCCACCTTGCTGAGCATTTTTATCAAGAAAGGGTGTTCGATTTTGTCAAGTATTTTTTATGCATCAATTGATATGACTATCTAGTTTTTATCTCTCATTTTGTTTATATGATGTATCATATTTATTGATTTGTGGATATTGTACTATCCTTGCATCCCTGAGATAAGTCCCACTTGGTCATGGTGTATGATCTTTCTGATGTACTGCTGAGTCCAATTTGCTAGAATTCTGTTCAGTATTTTGGCATCTATGTTCATGAGGGACATTGGCTTTTAATTCTCTTTCACTGAGTTGTCTTTATCTGGTTTTGGTATTAAGGTATGCTGGCTTCATAGAAGGAGCTTGGAAGTGTTGCTTTCTCTTGAATTTTTTGGAACAATCTGAGGAGGATAGGTTTTAGTTCTTCCTTGAATGTTTGGTAAAACTCCCCTGTGAAGCCATCTGGCCCTGAGCTTTTGTTTGCTGGAAGCTTTGTGATGACTGCTTCAACTTCTTCCATAGTTATTGACCTATTAAGATTTTTAGGAGAGAACTAAGATGGCGGCAAAGGCAAAACACCTATCTTGCCGTCATAATCAGCAATTTTAATACTACAACTTAACGAAAGAACAAACACCTTCCAGAATCACCAGAAAGCTCGCCGAGTGAAAATTCCACAAATAAAAGTGAAGATAAGACACTGTGACTTGGAGGAGCGGCGGCGAACAGCATTGAAAGATTCGCACGGAGAGAGGTTTGGAGCGCGCGCTGCGGAGAGGGCGGGGGGCTAGAAACCGGCCAGTTTTCTCGAACGGGGAGACAAAGGCATCCCACTGGACTGATTCTCCAGCTCTGGGCGAAGTCCAGAGAACCCACTATCACACGGGGTGAAAACTGGACAGTGGGAGGGCACGCCGAAGCTCGGGTGCTGCCGGGTCTCCTGGCTTGTGGAGAAGGCAGCTTTCACAAACAGCTCGGCTGCGAGACGGCGCAGAGAGTGCACCGCGACTTGTCTCTCATTCGGAAAACCGTCAGACTGCTTTGTTTTACGACCCTGGGTGAGACATTGCGCACGCAGACTCATTTTGGGAAGGTCTGAATTCCCCGGCAACCGGCAGCCGGTGGAGCTCCACAGCGGCTCTCTCTCAGAGGTGCTGGCGGCCATTGCCCCCAGCACAGAGACCCTGGGGCCGCATAGGGCGGAGCTAACGCTGTCTGCTTGCCCGGAGACTCCGCCCATCCAACCTGAGCACAGCTGAGCTTCACAGACAATTGGCCTGGAGGTCAACCCTCCAAGTGCTAACAACGATTAACTGAGCTTAACTTCAGCAAGACTGTGCAGCCCATATCCACCTCAGGTAACCGGGGCGGCTGAGCCACTGTCCCTAGTAGGAAGTCTACCACACAAAGCTAATTGACCAACTCAGGGAAGCAGCCACCATGCAGCAACATGGGAAGAAATCAGATGTGAAAGAAATGGAGGAAAAAAAACGACTGGACATGGAATTCAGAACCACGGTTATAGGGATTTTTTAAGAGGCTCCAACAAAAAATCGAGGCCTATAAGGAAATAAGCAAGACCACAAAGGAAATGAATGAGTCCTACAAGAAAATGAACAACACCCTCCAGGATATAAATGAGAGCTGCAAAGAAATGATCAAGACCAACATGGAAATGATCAAGACCAACGTGGAAATGAATGAGTCCTACAAGGAAATGAAAGAAACTCTCAAGGATATAAAGCAGACTCTCAAGGATATGAAAAAGGACCAACCAGAAATTAAGCATACACTGACTGAAACAAAAAATATTATACAAAGACCTGAAAGTGCCCTGGAGCACCCCAAGAACCAAGTTAAAGATTTGAAATACAAAGAGGTAAAATCCACTCAGCTGAAAAAACAAGAAACCAAAAGAATCCAAAAAATTGAAGATAGTATAAGGGGCCTCTGGGACAACCTCAAGCATACCAACATCCGAATTATAGGGGTGCCAGAAAAAGCGAGAGGCCAAGACAATGAAAACCTATTTGAAGAAATAGTGCCTGAAAACTTCCCACACCTGGTGAAAGAAATTGACTTAGGAGTCCAAGAAGTGCACCGAACCCCAATATATAGGAACCCTAAGAGGACCACACCGAGGCACATCATAATTAAAATGCCAAGAGCAAAAGACAAAGAGAGAATATTAAAAGCAGCAAGAGAGAAACAGTTGCTTACCTATAAGGGAGCACCCATACGATTGTCAGCGGATTTCTCAACAGAAACTATGCAGGCCAGACGGGAGTGGCAAGAAATATTCAAAGTGATGAACAGCAAGAATCTACAACCAAGATTACTCTATCCAGCAAAGCTATCATTCAGAATTGAAGGTCAGATGAAGTGCTTCGCAGATAAGAAAAAGCTAAAGGCGTTCATCACCACCAAACCAACATTATATGAAATGCTGAAAGATATTCTTTAAGAAGAGGAAGAAGAAAAAGGTAAAGATGAAAATTATGAACAACAAATACACATCTATCAACAAATGAACATAAAAATCAAGTGAATTGATAGGCTGTTGAACAGGATAGACTGGTGAATATAACAGAGACATGGACATAGAGAGGGAATGGACCGACAATTCTTGGGGAGAAAAGGGTTGTGGGAAGTGCAGCAAGAGACTGGACAAAAATCTAGCAACAATGGGAGAGGACAGTGGGGAGGGGGAGGTGAGGGTGGAGGGTGGGATAGGTACAAGGTGGAGGGAAGCTATAGGGGGATAAAAAGGGGAAACAATGTAATTAATAAACTGAACAATAAAGATTAAAAAAAGGTAAAAAAATAAAAATAAAAATAAAGTAAAGTAAACAAAAGGCAAAAAAAAAGATTTTTAGAATCTTCCTGCTTGAGTTTTGGAAGGTTGTATTTTTATTGGAATATGTCCATTTCCTCCAAGTTGACTAGTTTGTTGGAATAGAGTTATTCATAGTAATTTTTAACAATGTTTTGTGTTTCTGTGGTGTCTATTGTTATTTAATCTCTCATATCTGATTTTGTTTATTCAGGTCCTCTCTCTTTGCTTCTGATAAGCCTGGCTAGAGGTTCATAAATCTTGTGTATCCTTTCAAAGAACCAGATCTTGATTTCATTAATAGTTTGTATTTTTCTTTTGTCTCTATGTCGTTTATTTCTGCTCTGATCTTCATTATCTCCTTCTGCTCACTGTGGGCTTTTCATGTTGCTCTCTTTTTAATACTTTGAGTTGTAGACTTAGATTATTTATTACCATTTTTTTCTTGTGTTCTTGTGGTAGGTTTGTAGCACTATAAACTTCCCTCTTGGACTGCTTTCATTGTGTCCCATAGATTTTAGATTTTTGTGTTTTTATTGTCACTAGTTTCCAGGATGTTTTTAATTTCTTCTTTGATCTCTTTGATAACCCAATCACTGTTTAATAGCATGCTATTCAGTTCCAAATGTTTGAATTTTTTGGCCTGTTTTTATTGTAGTTTATTTCAAATATTATGCCATTGTGGTCTGAGAAGATGCTTGATAAGATTTCAATCTTCTTAAATTTGGGGAGACTTTGCTTGTGACCCAATATGTGGTCTATTTTTTTAAAATGTCCCATGTGCATTTGAGAAAAACATATATTCCATGGATTTGGGGTGAAATGTTCTGAAGATGTCAATTAAGTCCATCTGATCTAGTGAGTCATTTAGGATTGCTGTTTTTTTGTGTAGAGGATTTATGTAGTGATGTCAGTGCAGTATTAATGTTTTCTAATATGATTGTATTGTTGTTAGTCTCTCCCTTGATATCTTCCAGCAGTTTCTTTTTTTTAAATGTATTTGGGTGCTTCTGCATTGGGTGCATATATGTTTATCAGGGTTATATCCTCTTGTTGTATCAGTCTCTTTAGTATTATGCAATGTACTTCCGTATCTCTTGTTATGGCCTTCACTTTAAGGTCTATTTTGTCAGATATAAGTATTGCTACCCAGCTTTTTTTTTTTCATTTCTATTTGCCTGAATGAAATATTTCCATTCCTTCACTTTCAGTCTGTGTGAGTCCCTTGTCCTAAGGTGAGTCTCTTGTAGATATCATGTATATGGGTCATGTTTTTTTATTCATCCTCTCACTTGATGTCTTTTGAATGGAGCATTTAGTCCATTTATGTTTAAAGTTATTATTGAAAGGAATTGTTTGTAGCCATTTTTATTTTTTGTGCTTGTGTTTTTTTCTTACTTTTTCTTTCTTTTTTTTTATACCAGTCCCTTTAGCATTTCTTGCACTGCTGGCGTGGTAGTGATAAATTCCCTTAGCCTTTTTTTGTCAGTGAAGCTCCTATTTCCCCTTCAATTTTAAATGATAGTCTTGCCAGATAGAGTATTCTTGGATTCAGTATCTTGCTTTGTATCACTTTGTAAATTTGCTTCCATTCTTTTCTGCCCTGATATGTTTCTGTTGAGAAATCATTTGGTAATCTAATGGGAACTCCCTTGTATGTATCTTTCTGTCTCTGTCTTGCAATCCTTAGGATTCTCTCTTTGTCCTGAACATTTGCCATCGTAATTATGATGTGTCTTGGTGTGGGTCTTTTCAGGTTTATCTTGTTTGGGACTCTCTGATCTCATGTCACTTTTTTCTTCCCCACATCAAGGAAGTTTTCTGATATTATTTCTTCAAATAGGTTTTCTAACCCTTGTTCCTCTTCCTATTGTTCTGGCACCCATGTTATTCTTATGTTGCTTCATTTCATGTTGCCCCATAGCTCCCTTAGGCTCTCCTTCTATTTTAATTTTTTCTCCAATTAGAGTTCAGTTTGGGTGTGCTTTGCTTCTCTGTCTTCTAATACACTAATTTGGTCCTCTACTTCTCCTAGTCTACTGTTGAAACTTTCCATGATGGCTTTTTTTTATTGCAGCTATATCACTCTTTATTTCTTCTTGATTCTTACATAAGTTGTTGATTTTTTCATCCATTTCTTCTTGATTCTTATATAAGTTGTTGATTTTTCCCCCTCCATCCAGTTTATGAACTGTATGACCCTTATTCTGAATTCTTTTTCTGACATATTGCTTGCCTCTGTTTTGCTTAGCTGTTTTTCTGGCAATTCCTCCTTTTCTTCCCTTTGGGGGTTTCTTTGTCTACCCATTTTTTGGTCTCACTGACTGGTCTAGATGTAGAGTCATGTAAGGGCTGCTCCTTGGGTGGCAGTGGCTCCTCCAGTGTGTGGTATTTGCTGCAGTGCTGTCTCCTCTGGCTGTTTTGGAAGCTGCTCACACAGCTGCTGTTCCTTGGATGGGGGGGTGGGATGCTTGTATGGCTGCAGCTCCTCAGACAGGAGTGGACTGCTCTCTGGTTTCTGCTCCATGGAGCAGGGCTGGCTGCATGTTTCTGCTCTTCCTCAGATGGGGCAGGCTGCTCGTGAGGCTGCCCCTCCTTGGACAGGGGCAGTTTGCTCGCCAGGCTGAGGCTCCTCAGACAGGTGCCAGCTCCTCATGCAGCTGCTGCTCCTCGGATGGGGGATGGGCTGCTTGCTGGCTGCTGCTCCACAGGTGGGAGTGAGCTGCACTTGCAGCTGCTGCTCCTTGGACAGGGACGGGCCACTCACCCAGCTGCTGCTCATCAGATAGGTGCAGGTTGCGTGTGGCTGCTTTTCCTTAGACCAGTGCAGACAGCACAGGCCTGCCTCTCCTTGGATGTGGGCAGTCTGCTTGTGCAGCTGCTGCTCCTCAGACGGGGGTGGGCCTCTCAGCCAGCTGCTGCTCATAGGTTAGGTGTAGGCTGTGTGAGGCTGCTTCTCCTCAGGTGGGAGCAGGCTGCATGGGGCTGCTGCTCCTTAAATGTGGATGGGGTGATTTTGTGGCTGCTGCTCCTCAGATGAGGTAGGCTGCTCGTGTTGTTGCTGCTCTTCAGATGGGGGAGTGGGCCACTTATACAGCTGCTGCTCCTTGGACAGGAGCAAGCCACATGAGGCTGCTGCTCTTAGGCCTGGAGAGAGCTGCTTGTGGGACTGCTGCTCTTTGGACAGGAGTGGGCAGCTCACGTGTCTGCTGCTCATGTGGTTGCAGTGCCCTGGTCTTAAGCGTTGGGCCAGTCAGAGGGGAGCATGCTTCAGAACTCACAAGAGCCTGCATCCAGGGTAGCTGGGTACTCATTCATGGCACCACAGCCAAGGTAGCAGGACCCTGGCAAGAGCGGCTGTAGAGTCCCAAGTGTTCTCTGAGGGCACCCTGGATGGAGATGAGGCTCGGCTCCCAATTACAGCAGCTCTCTCCTTCAAAAAGGCTAGGCCTCTGAAGACAAGCTGGACTCCCAGTACTGTATGCAATGGCAGCAGATGCTGCCTAGATAGGTGATCCCTGTTAGCCTGTCCCAGGAGGTCCTATGGGATCTAACTGTGCCTTACTCACATACACACAGCCACACCCCACATGACTACACACTCCTCTTTTGCCCCCTCCTTCACTCATGCTCTCTTCCTCACTGCCACCTTCTTCCTGCCTCTGTTGCTGTGTCTAGGGTGCTATTGACACATTGACACATTCATGGATGGAGTTTCCTTTCCAGGTATCTGGTAATGTGGCTCACTCTCTAGCTCCTGGCCAGACAAGATAAAATTCACCTTGACAAGGCACAACACAAAGGGAACAAAGCATGAATATACTCCAACACCAATGACCCGAGTATAAGTAACTACCTAAGAAGACAATTAGGGGAGAGAAAAGAGAGCACAGATAATATCAAAGAGAGAGAAAAAAGATAAGAGAGAAAAACAAAAAGGAGAATACATATATATTCTCCTTTTTATTTTTTCATATATATATGGAAAATGCCATAGAACCAATAGATATACAAACAAACACAAAACAAAACACCAAACATCTAATGAAGAGGGTGGGGGAAGAATCTGTAGAGGTTGAGCTTATATACAGAAAATAAGGTTAAGAATTAGATGAGAAAAAAATGCATCAAGATGGCGGCATAGGTAAACACTTAAACTACTGCCTCGCACAAAAATTTCAAAACTACAACTAAAAGACAAAATGTCTATCACCCAGAACCATGGGAAAGCTGGCAGAGTGTAAGTTCTGCAACTAGAAGGAAAGAGAAAAGAGCATTGAGACCTACACAAATGCTAAAAACCTGAGGTATGGAGGCACGTGAACTGGGCTGGTGGCGGGCGACTTTGGGCGTTGCTTTTTTCATCCTGAACTCCAGTTTCTGGGGAGATGCTGGCAACCTAGATTCCTATGGGGAGAAACTGGATTGTCTGCCATCAGGTTGGAAAGTGAGGGTGGCTCCCTTGCAGAGGTGCAAGCAGTAATCATTGTTCACTGTGCAGTGGTGCAGGATGCGAGGACTTGGAAACGTGAAGATGCAGAGAGGGCTGACTGGCAGCCATTGCTGTGTGCCACGCCCTAACCTAGTGTATTCCTGAGACCCCACCTGGCACAATCTGCAAACTTGTCCGAGCTGTGAGCAGCAGCATTTGCATATAAATGGCCTGCCCTATTGCAGCTTAATATAACATACCACAGCTCTGATCAGACAGCTCCAAAACCTCCAAACCCCAAGCAAAGAGGAGAAAACTGTAGTTCTCACTGTAACTCCTGCTGGATTGCTTCAGACAGTAGCTGACCTGCACCCAATTGGAGATCCAGAGCTAGTGTATCTAGAGATCAATGTGAGATGACACCAGAATTCAACTACTCACATCCACAGTGACACATTCAAGAGGCAGACTTGGTGAGCACCAAAGCCCCACTGAAACAAGTCCTTCCCTATAGATGTGACTGCAGTACAGCAGTTCTTCCACTCCATCAGCACAGGGAAGCAGCAAAATGCAGAGACAGAGAAACAAGGCACGAATGAAAGAAATGGAGGAAAGCAGACTACTGGACATAGAGTTCAGGACCATACTTATAAAGATAGTCAAGAGTTTTCTAAAAGCTGCCAAGAAACTTGATGAGACCTTCAAGGACCTTAATGAGAATGCCAAGAAAATGGGAAAGGACCAGTTAGAAATTAAGCATACACTGTCTGAAATAAGTAATACACAGAAATTCAATGGTAGATCAAAGGACCCCAAAATCAAACCAAAGATCTGAAATATGAGGAGACAAAAAACACCCAATCAGAAAAACAAAAAGAAAAAAGAATCCAAAAATATGAAGACAGTATAAGGAGCCTCTGGGACAACTTTAAGAATACCAAAATCCAAATTATTAGGGTGCCAGAAGAAGAGAGAGAGAAAAATATTGAAAACTTATTAGAAGAAAAAATCACAGAAAAATTTCCCTGACTGGTGAAAGAAAGAGACTCACAAGTCCAGGAAGCACAGAGAACCCTAAACAAGAGGAATCCAAAGAGGACCACACCAAGATACATCATAATTAAAATGCCAAGGGCAAAAGACAAAGAAAGAATCTTGAAAGAAGGAAGAGAAAAACAGTTGGTTACCTACAAGGGAGTACCCATATGATTGTCAGCTGATTTCTCAACATAAACTATGCAGGCAAGATGGGAGTGGCAAGAAATATTCAAAGTGATGGACAGCAAGAACCTACAACTAAGATTACCCAGCAAGGCTATCATTCAGAATTGAAGGTCAGATAAAGAGCTTCACAGACAAGAAAAAGCTAAAGGAGTTCATCACCACCAAACCAGGATTATATGAAATGCTGTAGGGTATTCTTTAAGAAAAGGAAGAAAAAGAAAAAGGTAAAGATAAAAACTGTGAACAACAAAATATAACAAATACATGCCTACCAAATGAATCTAAAAATAAAGTGAATGAAAAATTTGATGAACAGAATGCACTGATGAATATAATAGAATCAGGGACATAGAAAGGAAGTAGACTGACAATTCTCAGGGGGAAGAGAGTGTGAGGGGTGTGGGAAGAGACTGGACAAAAATCTTACACCTATGAATGAAGACAGTGGCGGGAGGTAAAGGTATGGGGTGGGATAGGGAATCAGGTTGAGGGAAGCTATGGGAGGAAAAAAGAGGAACACTTATAATAATCTGAAGAAGAAATATTTATTTAAAAAATAAATAAATGACTACTGGACTGGCCTCCCCTGACCAAGCGGCCCTGGTACTGCTGGGTTCTCTCGCAGAACCACCGGCTCAGAGGTGGACCATGCCATCTTGAAAGGGAAGGGCCTGAAAATATATTAGGTGCAGTACCCACTGGATGGCTAAGACCCCCAGAACACCGGTGCCCAGATGGTGCAGACGTACTGATTTGAAGGAGCTCTGCACTCTGGCATGGAAAGGTCAGATTTCCCCTGGGGTTACTTTGGGCACAAGACCAAGGGACCTGGCAGAACCAAGAGATCTGCACCTGAAATAAAGTCTGTGGCTGTTGGAGCTGGTAAATGTGGAAGAGGGCCCTCGGAGCTGGTGGCAGAGGGAATTCCTAGAAAGCAACCTATTTGGACCTGACAGAGGAGGGAAGCCCAAAAATTTTGGGAGGGTCCTATCTGCTAAACCCAAGCGGGGGAAGGGATTTGCGCAGGCATACATGCAGAACCTGAATTCACACACTTGCATTTTTTCCTCTACTAATCCAAGCTTCTGAATGCTAACTAAGGATCATGGGATCCCCTGGTGGGGAATAACCTGGGAGACCCCAGGGGAGAACGATCTTTGAAGCCTGGAGATAAAAGTCAGCAGTCTCCATTAGAGAGGCACCTCTGGGGCAGCCCATCCCCACAAATCAGTATTGAATACTACAGGGATAGTGGGATTTTAGTTCAGACTAGAGAGGACCAATAGACCCAGAGGTCAATCTAGAAACAATGCCACCCAGGGGCTGAGTCACAAACTGACTCTTG
Source organism: Antrozous pallidus (assembly GCA_027563665.1). Taxonomy (NCBI): domain Eukaryota; kingdom Metazoa; phylum Chordata; class Mammalia; order Chiroptera; family Vespertilionidae; genus Antrozous; species Antrozous pallidus. Next base: position 115,988,852 of record CM050514.1, read on the forward strand.
TGTAACACAAATTAGAAATATTTTCTCTTTATTCTACTTTGGGATTAGTGTTCTAAAATATATTCTCATCTACCCTTTAGTATCTTTTTACTCTACCTCAACTAAACCTTTATGCCACCACGCTCTTGCTAACCTTTCCCTATTTAGTGCCTTGTTTCCCTCACACTTTTCCCATTTTAGATTTACCTTATTCTTTCTTTTCAACCTCTGTTAAAATTCCACCCCACTTATATATCTAATCTCCAACCACTTACTCCATATCCATACATACCTTTCGTTTCTCTGACTTCACTATCCTAAATTGTTTTTCACTCTATCCTGTTGTTGTGCTTACTTGACTGTTGATTATATAGATTTTTTATGCAGGTTTGTGAGATTGGTTTGCTTATTTTTTTCTTTGGTTTGTTTTGTGGGGTTTTTTTGGTGTTGTTTTTGTTTTGTTGTTCTCATTTGCATTGTTTTTTGATAGATTTTTGCTTCTGTGTTCCCTCACCTCCCTTGATATTAGTAGTTGAATGTAGTTTGTATCAATCTCTACGTACTTGTTGCTGGCTTTTGTTCATATTAGTGGCTGTCTTATAGGAGTTTTGACCCAACATTTATAGTTTATTCCCCTTTCCTTCTTTATTTTTTACTTCTTCCCCTTTTCCCAATATCATTATGGCATTCCTGTCTTTCTTTTTTGTGTGGGTGTGGGTGGGTGGGTGTGTGAGAGAGTGTGTGTGTGTGTGTGTGTTCTCTTTGTTCTTTCTCACCTGTCTCCAAATGAGCTTTTCTGTGGTGATCACCTTTATTTGGAGTTACCAATACTGTGACTATATGCCTGTTAAGTACCTGGTGCATTGCACCTGGTTGTGTTGTATTTTGTGCCTTTAAATGAACGCAAGAGAATGAGAACTACATAACCAGACACAGAGAGAAGAGACCATGGGGAGACAAAAAAACAGCCCACATATGAAAGAAAAACAAGCCTCACCAGAAAAGAGGTAAACGAAATGGAAGTTAGCAACCTGTCAGAGAAATGGTCATAAGGTGCCTGAAAAAGATGGAAGACAAATTTGGCAATATGAATAAGAACTAAGAGGAATTGAAGAAGAACCAACAGGAAATGAGGAAGACCCAGGAAGAAATAAAGAAGAGCCAAGAAGAAATGAAAAGTGACATCACTGAAGTAAAGAACTCAATAGAAAGTATCAAGAGTAAACTAGAAGAAGGAGAGGACCACATCAGTGAGCTAAAAGGAAACGTAGGAAAAAATATCCAAGAAGAGCAGATTCTAGAAAAAAAGTTAAAAAGCAGGAGAGCCTAAGGGAACTTTGGGACAACATGAAACAAAACAACATCCATATAATGGGGCTTCCAGAAGGACAGGAAACTGAGCAAGGAATAGAAAACCTGTTGGAAGAAATAATAACAGAAAACTTTCCTGATATAGGAAAGAAAAAACAAACACAAATCCAAGAAGCTCACAGAGTCCCAAGCAAAATGAACCCCAAAAGACCTACGCCAAGGCACATTATAATTAAATTGGCAAACACCAATGACAAAGTAAGAACCTTAAAAGCTGCCAAAGAGAGACAGAAAGTCACCAACAAAGGAACCCCCATCAGACTAACAAGTGATTTCTCAACAGAAACTTATCAGGCCAGAAAGGATTGGAATGAAATATACAAAGTCATACAAAGAAAGGATCTGAATCCTAGAATACTGTACCCAGCAAGGCTATCAATCAAAATTGAAGGTCAAATCAGGAGCTTCACAGACAAAAAATGGACTAAGGGAATTCATTATCACCAAACCAGCAATGCAAGAAATGCTAGAGGGTCTAATGAAAAAGAAATAGGAAGCGAAGAAGGAACACAGGAGTAAAGAACAAAAATGGCAACAAATAAGTACCTATCAATAAAACTTCAAATGTAAGTGGATTAAATGCCCCAATCAAAAGACATAGGGTAATGGACTGGATAAGAAAACATGACCCATGTATCTGCTGTTTACAAGAAATCCACGGCTGGAAAAAAAGACGCACACAGACTGAGGGTGAAAGGATGGAAAAAGGTTCTTCAGGCAAATGGAAATGGAAAAACAGCTGGGGTAGCAATACTTATATCCAACAAATTAGATCTCAAAGTGAAGGACATAAGAAGAAATAAAGAAGGCCACTTCATAATACTAAAGGGAGCAATTCAACAAGAAGAAATAACTCTGGTAAACATATACGCACCCAATACAGGAGCACCCAAATACATAAAAAAATTCCTGGATGATATCAAGGGAGAAATAGACAGCCATACAATCATAGGCAAAGAATTTAATACCCCACTATCACCATTGGACAAATCCTCTAAATAAAAAAATCAGTAAAGAAACATCAATCCTCAAGGACTCACTGGACCGGATGGAATTAGTTGACCTCTTCAGATCATTTCAACTCAAAGCCACAGAATATACATTCTTTTCAAGTGCCCATGGGTCATTCTCAAAAATAGACCGCATGTTGGGTCATAGGCAAAGTCTCTCCGAATTCAAGAAGATAGAAACTGTATCTAGCATATTCTCAGATCACAGGGGCACAAAGCTGGAAATCAACTACAATAAAAACAATCCAAAGAAGTCAAACACATGGAGACTAAACAGCATGCTATTAAACAATGATTGGGTTATCAGAAATATCAAGGAAGAGATAGAAAACATCAAGGAAACAAATGACAATGATAGCACAACAATCCAAAATTTATGGGATACAATGAAAGCAGTTTTCAGAGGCAAGTTCATAGCTCTACAATCCTACAGCAACCCCCCCTCAAAAAAAAACAAACAAAAAACCAAGAAACAGTGGTAATAAATTATCTAACCCAACAACTCAAAGAGTTAGAAAGAGAGCAACAAGAAAAGCCCAGTGTAAGCAGAAGGAAGGAAATAGTAAAGATCAGCACAGAGATAAACGACATAGAGACCAAAGAAACAATACAGAAGATTAACAAAACCAAGAGCTGGTTTTTTGAAAGGATAAACAAGATTGATGAACCTCTAGCCAGGCTCACCAAGAAGCAGAGAGAGGACCCTAATAAATAAAATCAGAAATGAAAGAGGTGAAATAACAACAGACCCCATTGAAATACAAAGGATTGTTTTAAAAAAAATACTATGAACAACTCTACTCCAACAAACTGGACAACCTGGAGGAAATGGACACAGACCTAGAAAAATATAATCTCCCAAAACTCAATCAGGAAGAATCTAAACAGTTCAATAGACCAATAAACATGGAAGAAATTGAAGCAATCATCAAAAAGCTCTCAGCATGCCGAAACCGGTTTGGCTCAGTGGATAGAGCGTCGGCTTGCGGACTGAAAGGTCCCAGGATCGATTCCGGTCAAGGGCATGTACCATGGTTGCGGGCACATCCCCAGCGGAGGCTGTGCAAGAGGCAGCTGATCGATGTTTCTTCTCATCGATGTTTCTGACTTTCTATCCCTCTCCCTTCCTCTCTGTGAAAAATCAATAAAATATATTTAAAAAAAAAAAAGCTCTCAGCAAATAAAGGCCCAGGGTCAGATGGCTACACAGGGGAGTTTTACCAAACATTCAAGGAAGAACTAAAACCTATCATCCTCAGACTTATCCAGAAAATTTAATAGGATGGAACACTTCTAAACTCCTTCTATGAAGCTACCATCACCCTAATTAGAAAAGTAGATAAAGGTGACACAATGAAAGAGAATTGCAGGCCAATAACCCTCATGAACATATATGCCAAAATCCTCAATAAAATTCTAGCAAATCGGATCCAGAAGTACATCAGAAAGATCATACACCATGACCAAGTAGGATTTATCCCAGGAACGCAAGGATGGTACAATATCTGCAAATCAATAAATGTGATACATCACATAAACAAATTGAGAGATAAAAATCACATAGTCATATCAATTGATGCAGATAAAGCATTTGACAAAATCCAATACCCTTTCTTGATAAAAACTCTCAACAAGGTAGGAATAGAAGGATCATACCTCAAAATAATAAAAGCCATATATGATAAACCCACAGCAAACATCATACTCAATGGGCAAAAACTACAACCATTTCCGCTAAGAACAGGAATAAGACAGGGATGCCCACTCTCACCACTCCTGTTCTACATAGTACTGGAAGTATTAACCATTGCAATTAGACAAGAAGAAATAAAAGGCATCCAAATTGGAAAAGAAGAAGTAAAGCTGCCCTTATTTGCAAATGACATGATATTGTACATAAAGAACCCGAAAGATTCCATAAAATAATTAATAGTCTCAATAAATGAGTTCTGCAACGTAGCAGGCTACAAAATTAACGCCAAGAAATCTATGGCATTTCTATACACTAATAGCGAACTGACAGAAAGAGAGACTAAAAAAGCAATCCCGTTTACCATCATACCAAAAAAAAATAATAATAAGATGCCTAGGAATAAACTTAGTTAAGGAAGTAAAAGATCTATTCGCGGAAAACTACATGACATTTGAAAAAGAGATGGAGAAAGATGTAAACAGGTGGAAGGACATACCATGTTCATGGATTGGGACAATCAACATTATTAAAATGTCCATGCTACCTAAAGGAATCTATAAATTTAATGCACTCCCCATTAAAATACCAATGGCATATTTCACAGACCTGGAAAGAACTCTCCAAAAATTCATCTGGAATAAAAAAAGGCACCGAATAGCCACAGCAATCCTGAGAAAGAAACACAAAGTCGGTGGGATTTCAATACCAGATTTCAAGCTGTATTATAAAGCTACTGTTCTCAAAACAGCCTGGTACTGGCACAAGAACAGACATATAGACAAATGGAATAGAATAGATTATCCAGAAATCACCGCAAACCACTATGCTCAATTAATATTTTATAAAGGAGGCATGAACATAAAATGGAGTCAACATAGTCTATTCAATAAATGGTCCTGGGAAAATTGGACAGATATGTGCAAAAAAATGAAACTAGACCACCAACTTACACCATACATAAAAATAAACTCCAAATGGATACAGGACTTAAACATAAGACAGGAAACCATAAAAATATTAGAGAAATCCACAGTAAGAAAAATGTCAGACATATGCCAAAAGAACTTCTTTGATGATACTGCTCCGAGGGCAATGGAAGCTAAAGAGAAAATAAACAAATGGGACTACATCAAAATCAAAAGCTTTTGCACAGCTAAAGAAACCATCAACAAAACAACAAGAAAACCCACTGTATGGGAGAACATATTTGCAAATGTTATCAGTGATAAAGGTTTAATCTCAAGCATCTACAGGCAACTCACACACCTCAATAAAAGGAGGACAAATGATCCAATAAAAAAAATGGGCAACAGACCTAAATAGAATCTTCACGAAAGAAGACAAAAGGAAGGCCCAGAGACATAGGAAAACTTGCTCAAAGTCACTAATTATCCGAGAGATGCAAATCAAAACGACTATGATGTACCATCTCACACCTGTCTGAATGGCTTACATCAACAAATCAAAAAACGACAAGTGCTGGCGAGGATTCAGAGAAAAAGGAACTCTCGTGTACTGCTGGTGGGATTGTAGACTAGTGCAGCCACTGTGGAGAACAGTATGGAGTTTCCTCAAAAAACTAAAAATGGAGCTCCCATTTGAAGAATATATCCCAAGTAACTAGAAATGTGAATTAGAAAAAATATATGGACCCCTATGTTCATAGCAGCACAATTTACCATAGCTAAGATTTGGGAACAGCCTAAGTGCCCATCAGCAGATGAATGGATTAAAAAAACTATGGTACATCTACACAATGGAATACTATGCTGCGATAAAAAAGAAAGAGCTCCTACCATTTGTAACAACATGAATGGATTTGGAGAGCATTATGCTAAGTGAAATTAGCCAGGCAGAGAAAGATAAATATCACATGATCTCACTCATTTGTGGGATATAATGAATAACATAGACTGATGAACAAGAATGAATCCAGAGTCTGAGAAAAGTCCATCAGAATGTCAAACTTCAGGGTTAGTGGGAGGTGGTGGGAGTAAGGGGGAAAGTCAATATATTTGAACTCTTGAACTAAGGTACGTAATTTGTGTTTTTACATCCCAGAAAAAGTTAATAAAAGTTATAAAAAAAATTGGCAGCTAGTTTCAGATTGAATTGACATGGCCTAGAGCTTGTCATCTCCTATGGACACCAGTCCTTAGGCTAGGCCCTAATTAACCTCCCATGACACCATAATACCCTTACATGATATTATTCTACAGTGTCATTATAATTTTGATATTTGACAACAGCATATTGAACAATTATCCCAAATAAATTTACAAATTAATTATGTGAATGTTTGGCAGCATTTTAAAAAAAAGATAGGAAAGGAATTAATCCCTTTCAGAAAGAATTAAGGCACTGGGAAGGCACTTGAGCATTATATATTGGCCCCTCTTGCCCTTTTTGCCAAGAGTGACCCTCTTCTGACAATCTAAATACACACACCTGTTGCCTGAGCTTTCAGTTTAAACTGTGGCTGAAGCTTCTGAGTGGCTGGCACCATAGATCTGTCTCTCGACCAATGGTGTGAGCTGAGCCCTCTCTGGAGAAGAAACCTCAGTCCCCAGAGATATGTGACCAGTACCGGGACCCCGCCTGCAGGCGAGGGGACCCCAAGGCAGGTGCTGGACGTGGAGGCCACGGGGGCATAGACTACAAAGGAGACAGGACTGAACCTCACATCACCCTGTTTGGCCCCAGAGGATGGCTAGTTAGCCATAGATGGGTAAGATTCCTCAGGGAAGGAACAACCAAAGACAGGCACAGTCGCAGAGGGGCCAACAGGAGAGAACTAAAAGGTCAACAGAGGAGGGGTACAGACCCTCATCCACAAACCTTGCAGGAGCCTGAACTCTCACCCCTTCTGAGGGTGGTCTCCTGCCTACACTGCTGCTTCGCCTCCCACGCACAGCTCAGACTGGGACCCAGGTGGCAGACAGAGACTCGGTCAGCCACAGCTGCTCTATGTCTAAATGCAGTCTATTACCAGGAATGCTCAGGGCTTACTCAAGAATGGAAATAATCCTTTCCACTAATATTTACAGGGTAAACTAAGATTTCTGCTTGAGTATTAAAATTGACAGTAAAATAGTAATCAAGTAATAAAGGAGGCATGAACATAAAATGGAGTCAACATAGATTAATTTAAATTGGACAAGGGAAATAAGTGAATACTCAAGAAAATTTAAGTGTACTGCACAAAAAGCTGTTTCTAAAACATTAACTAAAATATCTATTAGTAGTTCATCTCACTGTAAAATTGCCTAACAATTTTAAAAAAGCAGTCATATTTGTGTGCAAAAATTAAAATTTAAAATTATCAAGACAGTAATCTAAAATTTCCAAAAGCCCCCATTAATCAAAAAGGGGGGGAATAGTGCGGTAATATCATGTAAGGAAAAATATCGAGTAAGTAAAATACATCTAGAAAATTCTTACTCCAGAAAAGTAACTTCCATTTGTAATGCCAACAGCAGGTCACCCATGAAAAACACACATGGGGTCAAAATAAGCCAAAGGAGAATCATTTAGGCAAAAATAAAAAGAATCCCAAGTCTAATTTGCAGAGAGGATCCCTTTTTTAACTTTTGGTCAAGAATGGATTTGTGTGTTTTCAGAGAACAACTCCAAGACCATGTCGATTCCTGCGACAGTGAGGAACTGGCGGGTCTGTTCCAGCCACGAGGATGGACCAGAGATGGGGGACACTGATGACACCTTGCCATGCTAGCAGTTGCAGCTGTGCATTGCTACAGGCAGCCCAGGACCAAATCAGGGAGGATGGAATTTGCATTGCCACCATGTGTCCATCATGTGGATACCATTGCTGACATGTACACATAAGGAACCATTTGACATTGAAACTGGGACTCAGACATTTTTTGTTCTTATACATTTATTTCCAGTATGCAGATGCAAGATATTTTTGAAGAAAAAAAACAGGGGAGAGCGATTGATATAGAGGCTGGAAGGCATTGAACAGGCTGTCAAGCTACAGGAGGAAGGCTGGGAGGGTGGGGGGGGGGTGCTGTGTGAGATCAACCAAAGGACTTGTATGCATGTATGTGAGCATAACCAGTGGATGCAAGACACTGAGGCAGAGGGGACAGGTGGTGACATGTGCTGAGGGGTAGGGGAGACTGAGGGTAGGAGAATGGGGGTGGGGGAGGAAAACATATGTACTACTATTAAATCTAAGGTATACTGCAAAAAAATAAATTATATATATATATATATATATATATATATATATATATATATATATATATATATAAAGTGAGGGGAGATAGTGGGGTAATATCATGTAAGGAAAAATATCCTGTAAGTAAAATACATCTAGAAAATTCTTACTCCAGAAAGGTAACTTCCATTTGTAATGCCAACAACAGGACACCCATGAAAAAACACACATGGTGTCAAAATAAGCCAAAGGAAAATCATTTGGGAGGAACCAAGATGGCGGCATAGGTAAACACCTATTGTTCTGCCCAGCGCAACAATTCAAAAACTACAACATAACAACAAAACAAACATCATCCAGAATCACTGGACAGCTGGCTGAGTGAAAACTCCACAAATAAAAGTAAAGGTGGGACACTGAGACTCAGAAAAGCGGTGGGAGTGCAGCCTTGAAGATACGCACAGAATCAGAGGTTAGGAGCCCTCGTGGTCATGCGCACGGGCTATAGGGCTGGCAGCAGCAACCCCAGCTGGATTTCTCCAACGGGGAGTGCGGAGACGTCCCACTGCATGGATTCCCCAGTGCCAAGCGAGGTCCAAGGTCCGGGGTACGCACCCTAGAAGCTGTGGCAGAGGTCTCCTAGTCTGAGGAGAAACCAGGTTGCTTGGAAAAGCAGTTTGCAGGCGCGAATTGTGCAACAGCACAGATGTGGGACTTGCTCCCAGGCAACTTCCCCTGGTCCGGGAGACCACCAGACTGCTTTGTTTTACAACCCTGGGAGAGACTTTGAGTGTGCACACTCATTTGGGGAGAGGCAGAGTTGTCTGGCAAGTGGTAGAGACTAGCGACTTTCTCTTGGAGGTGTCTGCAACCATTCCCATTCAACAGAGACCCGCACGCGTGAGCACAGCATAGGACGTGGCTGATGCTGAGGCTGCCTGCTCAGCTCAGAGACAACGCAAATCCAACCTGAATACATTCTCCCTTCACAGTGAATTGGCCTGCAGGTCAAACCCTCCTAGGGTTAACAACAACAAGCTGGGCTTAAATTCAAAAATACTATACAACCCATAAAGGACTGCAGTAAGAGTACCCACCTCAAGTAACTGGGGAAGTAGATCCACTGTCCCTTAGGGGACATCTACCACATAAAGCAGCCACCATGCAGAGACATGGAAAGAAGTCAGATGTGAAAGAAATGGAGGCAAAAAGACGACTAGACAGAGTTCAAAACCACAGTTATGAACACAGTTATGAGGCTTTTCAAGAGACTCCTAGAAAAGGCCAATGAACTTCATGAGAACTACGAGGAAATAAACCACACCAACGAGGAAATGAATTAGACCTACAAGGAAATGAATGAGACTTACAAGGAAATGAATGAGACCTACAAGGAAATCAACAGGACCTCTGAGGATATGAATGAGACCCTCACGGATATGAAAAAGGACCAACTAGAAATCAAGCATACACAGACTGAAATAAAAAATATTACACAAAGTCCTGAAAGCAGTCCAGAGGGCCACAGAACCAAGTCAAAGATTTGAAATAGAAAGAAGCAAAATCCACTCGGCTGGAAAAACAAGAAACAAAAAGAATCCAGATAATTGAAGATAGTGTAAGGGGCCTCTGGGACAACCTCAAGCATGCCAACATCCAAATTATGGGGGTGCCAGAAAAAGAGAAAGAGCAAGGTAATGAAAACCTACTTGAAGAAATAGTGACTGAAAACTTCCCCCACCTGGTGAAAGAAACTGACTTAAAAGCCCAAGAAGTACACAGAACCCCAAAATATGGGAATCTAAAGAGGACCACACCAAGACACATCATAATTAAAATGCCAAGAGCAAAAGATAAAGAGAGAATATTAAAAGCAGCAAGAGAAAAACAGTTGGTTACCTACAGGGGAGCACCCATACGATTGTCAGTGGATTTCTCAACAGAACCGATGCAGGCCAGACGGGAGTGGCAAGAAATATTCAAAGTGATGAACAACAAGAATCTACAACCAAGATTACTCTATCCAGCAAAGTTATCATTCAGAATTGAAGGTCAGGTAAAGTGCTTCGCAGATAAAAAAAAAAGTTATAGGAGTTCATCACCACCAAACCAATATTATATGAAATGCTGAAAGATATTCTTTAAGAAGATGAAGAAGAAAAAGGTAAAAATATAAATTATGAACAACAAATACACATCTATCAACAAATGAATCTAAAAATCAAGTGAATTGATAGTCTGATGAACAGGATAAACTGGTGAATATAACAGAATCATGGGCATAGAGAGGGAATGGACTGACAATTCTTGGGGAGAAAAGGGATATGGGAAGTACAGCAAGAGACTGGACAAAAAATCTTGAAACAATGAGAGAGGACAGTGGGAAGGGGGAGATGAGGATGGAGGGTGGAATGGGTACAGGGTGGAGGGGAGCTATAGGGGGATAGAAAAAGGGAAACAATGTAATTAATAAAGTGAGCAATAAAAATTTTTTTTAAAAGGAAAATCATTTGGGCAAAAATAAAAAGAATCCCAAGTCTATTTTGTAGAGAGGATCCCTTTTTTATCTTTTGGTCAAGAATGTGTTTATGTGTTTTCAGAGAACTCCAATACCATGTGGGTTCCTGTGACAATGAAGATCTGACGGGTCTGTTCCAGCCACGAGGACGGACCAGAGATAGGGGACACTGATGATACCTTGCCATGCTAGCAGTCGGCAGCTGAGCATTGCTGCAGGCGGCCCAGGACCAAATCAGGGAGGATGGAATTTGCATTGCCACCATGTATCCACCATCTGTATACCATTGCTGACATGTACACATAAAGAACTATTTGACATTGAAACTGGGACTCAGAACAGTTGGACATTGAAACTGACACTCAAACATTTTTTGTTCTTATACATTTATTTCTAGTATGCAGAGGCAAGATATATTTGAAGAAAAGAAACAGGGGAGAGCGAGGGAGGCAGGGAGGCATTGAACAGGCTGTCAAGCTACTGGGGGAAGGCTGGGGAGGGAGGGGGCAGGTTCTGTGGGAGATCAACTGAAGGACTTGTATGCATGTATATGAACATAACCAATGGATGCAAGATACTGGGGTTGGGGGGTAGGTGGGGCATGTGCTTGGGGGTAGGGTAGGGAAGCATGGAGGGGTCAATGGGGGAAAAACATATGTACTACTATTAAATCTAAGTTATACTGCAAAAATAAAAAATATTAAAAAATAAAAATAAACAAATAAAATAAAAAAATAAAGAGCAAAAAAATTGGATGAATATGGGGATGTCTTCAGGTCAGAGTAGAGGAAGTAGAAAGGGCATGTGTGCATAAGAAGAAATTGAATTAGAAAAAAAATAATAAATTTATTAAAAAATTGATTTCAAAATTGGTATAAAAAGCCTTTCTAATAAAAGAGTAATATGCAAATTGACCATCACTCCAACATACAAGATGGTCATCCCCATTTGGTCAAAGATGGCTGTCCCCATGTAGACACAAAATGGCCACCACAAGATGGCTGGCAGGGGTGGGCAGTTGTGGGCTAGCAGGCCACTAGGAGAAGGCAGTTGCGGGGATCTCAACGGCATCAGGCCTAATTGGGCAGTCGGACATCTCCTGAGAGGTCCCAGATTGGAGACAGTGCAGGCTGGGTTCAGGGACACCCCACCACCCCATGCACAAATGTTGTGCACTAGGCCTTTAGTAGTAAATAAAAGTGAAATAGAGTTATGCAAAAATAATGAAAAAAATAGACAATAAAGCAAAATATAGAAAATAAAAACAGGGAAACTTAGAAAAAAGAGATAAAATAATAATAAAAATAACTTAAATAAAAAAGTGTAGTGTTGTTCTTTTGGCTGGCTTAAGATCCCAGTCTTCTGTTCTGTCGTTAGGCCAGTCCCTTTGGGATCTCAGGGACTATCTGGATTTTTTTCTTCTCAAATCCTTTTTGCTATTCCGGGTGGCACCTGGGTGGCTGTATTGGTTGCCTGGAAACTGGAGGGAGGGACTATCTCTTCAGGACAAAGAGGCTGTCCAGGTCCTGGGCTCAGGTGTGACTCAGCGCCAGACACGCTGGCACTTCTGGGCCGCCCGCTCCCCCGGTGTCCAAGGTCTGCCCCTTCTCCCTCCCCTCAGCCGTGGGTGTGGCTGTGTCTGAAGGGTCCTGTGAGCTGGGCTGAGTGGAGAGAGGCTCAGCCCACAGAGAGGGGAGACCGGGTCTCCGTGCGCTCCGCTCCGGTGCTGCGGGTCTGCCAGCCCTGCAGGCTGCACCCTCTGGCTTCAGCCTTTGGTGACTGTGGACCCAGTTCTGGAGTCCGCTGCGGTCCAGCAGTCCTGTGGTCCTCCGTGTCCCCGGGGACATGGGTTGTGCTGTGGGGGTTCCCTCAGGGGTCTGGCAGACTCGCCTGCCCAGCTCCTTGATTTCACCCTTTTCCAGGGACCCTGTGCCCTTCCCGGCTGCAAACTGTCTCGCCCACTGAGTCCTTCATCCATTCGGGTCGGATGTTAATCGTTTCAGCTGTTCTTTCTATCTGCTCTGGGACAAGGCTTGGGACACATCTGTCTGTTCCGCTGCCATTTTGTCCCTCCTGCTGGCAAACGTTCAGGACAAAGAGAGAATCTTAAAGGCTGCAACAGAGAGAAAGAAAGTTAACAAGGAATCTTTCAATATATTATCAAATGATTTCTCATCCGAAGCACATCAGGCCAGAAAAGAATGGAAGCAAATTTACAAAGTGATGTAAAGCAAGGGACTGAACCTAAGAATAGTCTATACAGTAAGGCTATCATTTAAAATTGAAGGGGAAATAAGGAGTTTCAAAAAAAAAAAAGGCTAAGGGAGTTTATCACCAGCAAGACAACAATACAAGAAATGCTAAAGGGACTGGTGTAAAAAGAAGAAATAAAAAGGGAAGAAGAAACACAGGCACAAGAAATAGAAATGGCTACAAACAAGTACCTATCAATAACAACTTTAAATATAAATGACTAAATGTTTCAATCAAAAGACATTGAGTGGTTGAATAAATAAAAAAACATGACCCATATACATGCTGTCTACAAGAGACCCACCTTAGAACAAGTGACTCACACAGACTGAACGAGAAGAGATGGAAAAATATCTTCCAGGTAAGTGGAAATGAAATAAACAAAACAAAACAAAACTGGGGTAGCAATACTTATAACTGACAAAATAGACCTCAAAGTGAAGGCCACAACAAGAGATAAAGAAACTCACTTCCTAATACTAAAGGGATCGATACAAACAGAGGTTATAACCTTGGTAAACATATATGCACCCAATGCAGGAGCACCCAATTACATGAAAAAAAAAAAAAAAAACTCCTCAAAGATATCAAGGTAGCCGAAACCGGTTTGTCTCAGTGGATAAAGCATTGGCCTGCAGACTCAAAAGTCCCAGGTTTGATTCTGGTCAAGGACATGTACCTTGGCTGTGGGCACATCCCCAGTAGGGGGTGTGCAAGAGGCAGCTGATTGATGTATCTCTCTCATCGATGTTTCTGACTTTCTATCCCTCTCTCTTCCTCTCTTTAAAAAATCAATAAAATATATTTTTAAAAAAGATATCAAGAGAGAGATTGACAACAATATAGTCATAGTAGGGGAATTTAATACCCCACTGACATCACTACATAAATCCTCTACACAAAAAAACAGCAATCCTAAATGACTCACTAGATCAAATAGACTTAATTGACATCTTCAGAACATTTCACCCCAAATCTATGGAATATATGCTCTTCTCAAATGCACGTGGGACATTTTCAAAAATAGACCACATATTGGGTCACAAGCAAAGTATCCCCAAATTTAAGAAGATTAAAATCATATCAAGCATCTTCTCAGACCACAATGGCATAATATTAGAAGTAAACTACAATAAAAACAATCACAAAAATTCAAACATTTAGAAGCTGAATAGCATGCTATTAAACAGTAATTGGGTTACCAAAGGGATCAAAGAAGGAATTAAAAACATTCTGGAAATGAATTGCAGTGAAAACACAGCAACCCAAAAATCTATGGGACACCCTGAAAGCGTCCTGAGAGGGAAGTTTATGGCTCTACAGGCCTTCCTTAATCATTAGCTCAAAAATAGTAGCTACTAGACTTGTGCCTAGTGTAAGGTTCTATGCCACCGTGAAAGAAACTCCAGGCAGGAGTCCGAATAAGTGAACGAATTAATCAGGCTTTATTGGGGGTCTCTGGGCGGGTTCACAGGCTCAGGGGGAATGGAGCTGGAGAAGCCACGCCATGTGACTGGGGCCAGGGGAAGGGGAAAAAGAGAGGGGACCCAACCGGACCTCCTCCCGGACTGCCTGGGAGAACAGTCCGGGAGAAAAGGGTCCCACGTGTTGCACTGAGGCACATTTTAAGGCCGGAACAGGCAGGGGTTGGGCCCAGGGCAGAATGGGAAGGGGTGGGACACAGGGCACTCTGGTATGCGCTTGATTGGTGGCTCAGTGTCTCTGTCAATTACATCATAACTCTGCCCACCAGTTGGGGGGAGGTACTTATCATTCCAGGCTTCTGATAATATTAAAAAAATAATTGAGAATCCAGGCAAGGTCTAGAGGGCGAAGGTCCATCTTCCATAGCTACTTCCAGCTGAGAGGGGACGTCGTTAGGGGCGTCTACCTGGAGTCTCAAGGATTCTGGTGTTGGGTTCTGAATTCAGTGACAGATCTATCTTCTGGTTGGCGAACGTCTGCATTCTGTTCTGCAAGAAACATGGTTTCCCAAGGGACTAGTCTCAAGAGCGATCCAGTTGAGTCACTTGGAGGTAAAAGCTGGTCCTGCTGCTTTTCTGGGCCTGGAGCTGAAATACAACTTGAGGGACAGTAAGGTTCTTTAGGAGGACCTAGTGTTCCCGGCTGGAGGGCTGGTCCTGGAGCTGTGGTCGGCTGGTCCTGGCCTGGGTAGAAACCTGTCAGCGTGTTCCCAGAGCAGTTGTCTAAAAGGGGGTTTAAGAAGGTGGGGCTCCTTGGTGTAGCCTGGATTCCGGTCAGGCCCATGAGCAGGGGGTCCAGCCAGGAGCTGTGAATTTCTAGAGAGAGGGCCTCTGACAACCTGGGGCAGGAGTACGTTGCCGCAGGTTGGGCAGAGGAGAGTGGCTGGGTTCAGGGCTGTGGACTGGGTTCGGGAGATGTCAGGATTCTTGAGGAACAGGAGATGGACTTTCTACATGTAATGGGGAGGGGAGGAGCACAGAAGGTCCTGTAGTCTATGGGTGGGAAAGACCTGTAAGGGTTGCCGGAGGGAGCTTCTGGGCCTCCTTGGTGAGAACAGCGGCTGCAGTCAGAGTCCGGAGGCAGGGTTGTTATCCTCGAACCGTGGGATCAAGCTGTCTGGACAGATGGGCTATGGGGGTCAAGGCTGGCCCTAGTGGCTGAGTGCGGATAGTTGGAAAGGCTTAGAGATGTCTGGGAAAGAGGGAGAGAGAGAGATGCCAGAAGGGTATCCTGGAGTTAGAAAAAGCCTGGCGAACAAGGGAGGGTGAGAAGAGGAGGCCTACTGGTGTTTCTTTAGTGGGCTGGTATAGTGGGTCCTTTTACCATTCTTTCCCCTTCCATTAAATAATTGATAAGCTTGTGCCAGCAAGAAAGTTGTTCCCTAGGAAGGGTGGAGCAGGGGAGAGGGCGGGGTGAGGAGGCGCTGAAGCCAGAGCAGTTTTCAGAGCTGAAGGGTGATTTGCCATCAGTACCCAGGACCGAGATCGCCAAGGAAAAGTGGCCCAGCAAAGGAAGGCAGGCAGAGAAGGCAGCACCCGTGTCGACCAGAAAGGAGACCTGCTCACCCGCTACCTGGAGCATTAACCTGGGCTCGGCGTGGGTGATGGGGGTTGTCGGGTCTGGGCATCTGCAGTCTTCAGCCAGTTCCAGCATGGCCATCGGCTGGTCAGGACCTGGAAGGATGGCCCCTCTGTGCTGAGACACAGAGGGCCCGTCACTTTCCCAGGGGCAGTCACTTTTCCAGTGGCCATTTTGACCGCAGGGCTTGGTTGGAGGCCGGAGCCAGAAGCACCGTTTTTTCCAGTCAGTGGCCTTGTTTCCGCATGTGAAGCATTTTCCAGGCGATGCTTGTCCTCTCGTTGCACCCCCACCACTCACAGTCCATGGGCCTCAGATCTGCTTCCCAAGGCTTGGGTTTGCAGGGTCACCTTCTAAGGCGGGCCTATTCTGTCTGCTTCCCAAGGGGAATTAAGAGTTAAATGCCATGTTCGGATCTCTGACCTGGGTTTGAGGCATAAAGAGAGAGGAGGGGAGGCAGGGTGGAGCAGGCGGCAGGCCAAGGGAGGAGGAGCCCGATGTGGGCGGCCACACCAGGCGGGGTACAGAGGGGGCGGGACTTGCCATACCAAGATGGCGGCCCCCAGGGGAATGAAGGCCCACGTGGTCAGGGTCAAAAGAGCAACGCAAAACAGAAATTTCCTTTAGCTGTTTGGGGTGGCAGGAGGTTCTCTAGCTTCGCAGCAGCCTCTGGTCTCATGGAGTTGGTTCCCACAGGTGTAGAGAGTTGGTTCCCACAGAGGCCTGGCAGCAGCGGTGGAAGGGGGCAGAAGAAGGAGGAGGGAGAGAAGGAGAGGCAGAGAGGAGATAACAGCTGGGTCGGAAAAGTAAAGAGAGCAACAGAGAGAGGGGCAGTTTGAGGGGGTTCGGTGTGGGAGGGGCGGCTTGGGCAAGGAGGATTTGGTGGGTAGAACAGTGGGAGCAGAGGTCAGGGTGGGAACGGAGGACCCAAAAAGTCTGAATGTATGGGACCTCAGTGTCCTTCCCAGTGCACCAGCAGAAGTTGTCCAGATCTATTAAGGCCAAGCAACCTGGGACAAGAAGATGAGCTTCTTCTTGTGAAGGGTTTGAGAATATCCCAATTTGGTAAAAATTTTGGAGGAGACACCCGAGAGGTGTCTGGGGATCAATCTTGGACTCAGAGGCACCCATGACTTCCCTCTATGACAGGGACCTTGGACCCCTGAGTGTCGAGGAGTAACAGATATGGAGGAGGCGTCCCCCCCTTGATATCTGCTTCCGGACAGAACAGTGGGCAGGGAGGTGACTGGAGTGCGTCCCCTACAATCGTCTCCTGCAAGGACTGCAGGAGTCCGGCAGAGGGAAATCTCGGCACGGCCGTGTCTAGGTGAGAAGCCCCAGCAGGCGACACGGGGTCCAGGGAAGGGGGTAGGACTCCAGGAGTCCGGAATGGAAAAACTTACAGATCGAAGGGAGGTCTGTCGGGCCTTTAAGTCCAAGGTTCGGCACCAAGATGTCTGGAAGGCGGCGAGGAGGAGAGAGAGGGGGGATGCGTCGCCCCGGTCTGACCGGAACGGGTCACAAAACCCCTCTCCTGGGTTTTGGCACCAAGATGTAAGGTTCTACGCCGCCATGAGAGAAACTGCAGGCAGGAGTCTGAATAAGTGAATGAATTAATCAGGCTTTATTGGGGGTCTCTAGGCAGGTTCACAGGCTCAGGGGGAATGGAGCTGGAGAAGCCAATTCCATGTGATTAGGTCTAGGGGAAGGGGAAAAAGAGAGGGGACCCAGCTGGACCTCCTCCCGGACTGCCTGGGAGAACAGTCCGGGAGGAAAAGGTCCCACATGGTGCACTGAGGCACATTTTAAGGCTGGAACAGGCAGGGGTTGGGCCCAGGACGGAATGGGAAGGGTGGGACACAGGACACTCTGGTATGCGCTTGATTGGTGGCTCAATGTCTCTGTCAATTACATCATAACTCCACCCACCAGTTGGGGGGGTACCTATCACCTAGATCTTATTATTTAATGTCTTAAAGACACATATGTTATTATAAATTTTTAAAGCCATTTTGCTGATTATATTTCTATATAATTAATTATTCTAATTGTAATCATATGTCTTTTATTTTATGCATTTAAAACATTACTCTGGGAAGGGGTACAGATATCACTAGGCTATCACAGAGGTCCACAGTACAAATACAAGATGTAGAGACTTTCTCTAAAGTAACATTCACTGAAAATCTTAAATTATTCCTAAGGAACAAAATTTTCAAAACTTTTTGTTTTTAAGGAAGTAACTAATTTGAGGCAACAATTATCTAATTTCATTATCTCTTCCATCTCTCTATTTGGTCCATTGAACTAGTGACAAAAACTCATGTGCAATAAACATTGATAGAAAATGATACTCCTGTTTCTTCTGGAAAAAAAATGAGCAAGTTGCTAAATACTGACTTTGGCTCATGGGACATTTTCTGAAAGAGAAATGGCTTAGGATTGAGAGTTTAATGAATGAAGAAGGAATATCTGTATGGAGAAATTAGCCAAGGACAAGATTTTACCCAGAAAAAGGCATGCTGCATTTTGTCTAAAAATGTTTGTCCTATGTGGAAAATCATGTCCATACTAACTTTTCTGTGTCTTCTCAAAGACAGGTAATTGCATTATTCATTAAATATTTTAATAATTTTATTTTCAGTTGAAAAGCAATAAATTATATGTTAAATCTATCCATACCAGGAAAGATATTTGTTACAGTAACATCTGCTAATATGTGCTATTTGCAGAACAGCACTATATCACAATTCTTAATCTAGGTATAGAAATAAATTAGTCTAAACATTTGACTAATATATTTTCATTCTTCATATATACCAAGAGGAATTCAGAACCTTCAAATTATTTGTCTTATAAAACTGTCACAATAGTCATTTTTACTTTCCTTCTAGAAATTATTTTGCTAGGTGCTGAGAATCAATTCTAGCATGTAATAATTACAAGAGTTTTACCAAAAGGTTGGTAAAGCTTGGGGAGCTCAACAAGTGTGAGGCACATATGTAGTTTACCTGTTGGAAATGGTTAAATGGCACTTCCCCCAAATCTGAATGGGATTGTTAACTGCCAGACAGCTCAGGGCATTTTCTTGCCTCCTGTTGGCCAAACACCTGAACAGCTGTAGGCTATTCCCCAAACTGATAATGCTTCTGTATAAACTCTCTGAAGTGTATATTTCCACCTTGCCTTGGGACAAATTGTGTCTAATAAAAGCACAGGGTCCTGAGACAAAGAAGAGTCTTGCAGCTGCTTCAGCTGAAGCTCCTCTGACCCTTAATGCCTTTCAAAACTATCTTTCCTCCTTGGACTCTTTAATCATCTACACGAAGCCCCTTTCTCCAGAATGCTGAACCCTTTGTAAGGCTGGGAAAAGAACCCCGGCAGCTAGGTTTGCTACTTCTTCTTATAAAAAATACTGGGTAAAATCTTTGAGAAATTAGTGATTGTCAAAGGCAGCATGTAGAGCATAATGTTTAGAAACTGCAATGGGCAAAAAGAACGTGTGGTTGCTCCCTTGTCCGCTTACATCCTTGCAAAAAGCCCAAGTCTGGAGTTAGTTCAGCAGACTATTTTTCATGTCTCCAAGCATTTTCCCTGGCTGGTTCATTTCCCTGGAATGTCCCCTCCATGTTCCTGTTTACTCTCTACAATCTCAAGTTGTTTTTTTTTTAAACTTAGCCTGACTCCTCCTCTCATTCCAGATTGGGTTACTGCCCCTCTGTACTGCTAAAGTCCTCTGTCTTCCTTCTGGGTTCATGAACTGCTCCCTCTTCCCCAGATCCCAACCTCTAATCAGGCATTAGACCAGTAGTTGGCAAACTGTGGTTTGCTGCTCTGTTGACTAATGAATTTGCTGACCACTGACCTAGACTCTCGATTCCAATAATTACAGGCTGTCGTTGTTCCTTGTGATTAAGCCCCTATCCCAGTGGTTGGCAAACTCATTAGTCAACAGAGCAGCAAACCAGGGCTCGCGAGCCGCATGTGGCCCGTGAGCAGCAGTTTGCTGACCACTGCTCGAGATGAAGGACAGGGAACCTTTTTTCTGCCAAGGGCCATTTGGATATTTATGACATAATTTTGGGGTCATTATCAACAAACATTATTCAGCTATAGGGTCCTCCCCACCTGGGGCCCTGGTAGGGGCTCATGTAGAAGGCAACAAAACAATGTTCCTCTCACATCTATATTTCTCTGTCTTTCCCCTCTCTTTCATTCTCTCTAAAAATCAATGGAGAGGTAGACAAAATGGCAGCGGAAAAGTCAGATGTGTCGTGCGCCTTGTTCTGGAGCAGATAGAAGGAGCAACTAAATTGACTAACATCTGCCCCAAATTGGCAAACTAGACACAGCTGATAAGGTAATTTGCAGCCAGGAAGGGCAGAAAACACTGGGAGAACAGTAAAATCATGGATCTGGGCTGGACAGAATTATGAGGCCTCCAAGCCTCAGAGTGTCAGAAGGAAGCTGCATGGCACCACCCGCATCCCTTGGGACAGGCATAACATCTGACTGTAGAAAGGAAGTCCAGAGGGTTGCTGGTAGCAGGGGATTCTAGGTCTAAACTCACAGCCATGAGAGGCTGAGCCTGAAGGGCGCAGCCTGAACAACTGCCCAAGCCATGCCATACTGGGGGGAGGAGGTTTGCAGTGGTGCAGCTCTTTCCCTTCTTTGGTCTTTGCTTTTAATTGCTAAACCCAGCTCATAGGACCTTTCAAATGCAAACACTCATGCATGGCTGAGGTGCAGACTTGTGGAGTCTGGGGCGGGGGGAAGCAGCTTGGGAAGAGATGGCTGGGAGTCTGGCACTGAGACATATCTGACATGCTGGACCTAAGCAACAATTTTCCCCTGAAGAGATAGTCTCTCCCTGCGGTCTCCAGGCAACCAATACAGCAACACCTAGGCTATACCCTGAGTAAGTGATGGGCAACCTTTGGAGCTTGGTGTGTCAAAATTCATCAAAAAACCAAGCATAACTCCAGTGGTGTGTCACTTCGAGAAAAAAAACACGTAATTTCACAATATTTATAGTTTAAATAACAAAAATGTATAATTGTAATATTTAACTGTATTTAATAATCCAAAAACTAATTATATAACTTACCTGCTTAGTGATTTCTTTGTTCATCTGTCAGTCGGTTTCTTTTGTTGGTCTTGATATTATTTAACTTGTGTGAGGTGCTGTGAACTAAGATAAGTGAGGGGAAGGGGGAATTCTTTAACTAACCTTCCCATTAGTGACTTTTTTGTTGCTGAATTCCACTGGCTAAACCTTCAATTGAAGGTTGGTATTATGTGCACTTCAAGCCCAAACAAGCACTACTAACTTCATCTGTCAATCTGTTTCTTTTCTTGGTTTTGATATGACTTAACGCTGAGAATAAGGTTTCACCAAAGTACGTAGAGGGAAAAATTGTGAATAAAGCCATTGCTATATTCTTCAGGGTGTTAAAAGTGTCTGGTGATCGGTTCCAGGCACTCCAAATTTCCTATTCTTAGTGGCACTCCTCTTGATTCTCCAAGTGGCACCTTTCCAGATTCTCAAGATTTGACCTCAAGTCGACAAACACCTGAACCCAGATGCTGTCATGAAATTCTGCAAGTTGCATCTCCAGATCATCAATTTGCACCCATTGGAAACCATTTAATTCCAAACTACTGTAGACTACTACATCAGGATACTTAATTATTTTTATGGTTGGTTCTAGGCTTCTAAATTGATTAAATCTATCACTGAACTGGTCAAGTAATGAGTCTAAAACATGCTGGCACTTTGTATGCAAAAGTTCCATTTCATTTTGTACAGCTGCACTGGCCTTCTCAAAATACTTTGTTACTCGAGGAAAATACTTATAAGTTTTAGTTTCTGCATCTTGCTTGAAAATTTTAAGTTTACTTTCAAAAGCTTTTATGTATCCAAACATAACATCAATACTTTTGCCAAAACCTTGTAACTTTATCAACTCTTCTCTCATTGTAAGACCATCAGAATACCAACCAATAATGGCCAACTGAGCATGTGATGTGACATCAGTAGTTTCATCAAGAGAGACTGAAAAATAGTTACAATTACTTATGTCTCTCTTTAATTGATGTTGTACGTTTGTGTTCAGTCTCATTATTAGGTCTTTTATGATATTTCTACTGAGTGGTAACTCAGATATTCTCTTAATAATTGTGTCTTTATTCTTCATATCATGAACTAGAACTGGTGCACATCTTAGGAGAGTTTCTTTAATAAATTCCCCCTCACTGAGTGCTTTTCCATGCTGAGCTATGGAGTGAGCAATGCTCAGACTTGCAGATGTTAAATTTGTAGAGCCTTTATAAATTTAAGGATGGAATTAGATTGGCTCTTATAAAGGTGTAACTGCTTGGAAATGTATTCCTTCCTTTCATCCTCACTTTTTTTCAAGAGCTGGGAATGATTAGTTTCAAAATGTCTACTTATATTCCATGTTTTGCTTACTACCATTTCAGTACATAGAATGCAAAATGATCTGCCATTTTTTAAATAATGCCATACATCTCAGTCCATGTTGCTTGAAAGGGTCGGCTACTACTACTATCACTTGCTTTACTTCACCTTTGTTTTTTATTTTTGGGTTCTCCATCAGGGAGGCAGTGACAGAAGATAGAATTATAGATAGCCTGTTAGCCCTGCAGGCAATTAGGGGTTAACTATCCTAACTGACCACAAGATGGCACATGTAACTGTCTTTTAGGAAAGGGCAGGGTTAATAAGCAGAAATAGGGATTAATAAGGATGCACAACAGTAATAGTGGTGAAATGCAGTCTGCACTATGCTGCAAAATGGCGTTCCTTATATAAATTAAAATGGCTGCCACTATTTCTAATGGCTGGAAACAGCACCCACAGCACAGGCCCTCGCCTCTCTCAGCCTCACCCTCACTTATCTCAGTAATTATGGTCAATTAGAAATCCGCGACACCCCAGAACAGTAGATTGGATGATGGTTGCTGTGGTTATGTGGTTGCTGGTAATGGTGATCACAGGGACCCCAGAGATGCATCCCTCGCGACATCCGCTGCTACCTGCTCTGCGGGCCGGAAGTGAGGTCACAGATCCCCTAATGGCCTAACCAGAAGTCCC
This sequence comes from Antrozous pallidus, assembly GCA_027563665.1. Classification (NCBI taxonomy): domain Eukaryota; kingdom Metazoa; phylum Chordata; class Mammalia; order Chiroptera; family Vespertilionidae; genus Antrozous; species Antrozous pallidus. The sequence continues at coordinate 116,012,039 of CM050514.1, forward strand.
AGAACTAGACACTCTGTGATGGAGTTCTGTTGTTTTGGTCTACAGATCTCTGGCACAAAGTATCCATACTACACTACAGCAAATGTTTCATCCTTGGCTACTGAACCTGGCTGTGCAGTAGCCAAGGATGAAATGTCTTTCTCGGCATTCGGCCCCATACTTCTCTGTATGTGACCGCATGCGGCCGTGTGTCATCAAAAATGTCTACATGTGTCAGTGCTGACACGCGTGTCATAGGTTCGCCATTACGGCCCTAATCACTTCTGCCTGCCAGCCTGATCACCCCTAACCACCCACCTGCCATCCTGATTAATGGCTAACTACTCCCTGTCAGCCTGTTTGCCCCTAATTGCCCTCCTCTGCTGCCCTGGTCACCCTTAACTGCCCTCCCCTGCTGGCCTGATCACCCCCAACTGCCCTCCCTTGCAGACCTGGTCTCTCCCAACTGCTGATTATCTTGTGGTAGCCATATTGTGTCCACATGGGAGCAATCATCTTTCACCACATGGGGGCAATCATTTTGTGTGTTGGAGTGACAATTCGCATATTATTATATTAGATAGGATTAGATAGGCTATATAGGCCTGGTGCATGGAGGGACTAGCTGGTTTGTCCTGAAGGGTGTCCCGAATCAGGGTGGGATTTCCCTTGTGGTGTGGGGTGGCCTGTGGTGGTTTGCAGCTGGCCACTCCCCCCCACCCTCCCCACCCGGTGAACCAAGAAGAGGCCTGGTATCTGGGATTTATTTATCTTTTATAACTGAAACTTTGTAGCCTTAAGTGAAGGCCAAGGCAGACCAGGGCTGCATAAACTTGGCTTCCTCCATCACTGGGGCTAATTCAAGCCTCCTGTTCTCTCCAGCCCTTATTTAACTTCTATTATTCAAACTTTGTAGCCTTAAGTGGAGTCCAAGGAAAGCTTGGCTTCCTCCATTGCTGGGGAAACCCAAGCCTCCTGCCCTCTCCGTGGCCATAGCCATCTTGGTTAGGTTATTTTGCATACTTGCTTCTGATTGCCTGGTGGGCATGGCTTATAGGTATAGCGGGGTATGGTCAATTTGCATATTACTCTTTTATTAGATAGGATATTAGTTTCAAGTGTACAGCATAATGTTTAAACAACTATATAATTTATTACAAGCCTGGTGCACAAAATTTGTACGCTGGAGGAGAGGTGTCCATCAGCCCAGCCTGTACTCTCTCCAATCTGGAACCCCTCTCATAATCCGGGATTGCTGGATCCTAACCACTTGCCTGCCTACCTGTCTGATTGCCCCTAACTGCTCCCCTCCCAGCCAGATTGATGCCTAGCTACTCCCCTACTTTCTTGATTGCCCCCAACTGCCTTCCCTTGCTGACTATCTTGTGACATTGTGGGGTGGACATCTTGTGATGACATAGGGGTGGAAGCCATCTTGTGGTGGCCATCTTGTGATGACATTGGGGAGGCCATCTTCTGATGAAGTAGGGGTGGCCATCTTGTGATGATGTTGGGTGGCCATCTTGCTGTGGTCAGCTTATGACAGTATGGGGTGGCCATCTTGTGGCGGCCATCTTATGACAACATAAGGGGTGGCCATCTTATGACAATGTGAAAGGTGGCCATCTTTTGACAACATGGGAGAGGCCACCTAGTGACAACAAGGGGTGGCCATCTTGTGACACGAGGATGTGAGGATCAATTTGCATATTACCTGTTTATTATATAAGATGACGTGATCCCTTAATAAGTCTTGTACACACCTAGCACCATGCATAATTATTACAATGTTAGTGACTATATTTCCTATGCTACACTTTATATCAGCCGCCCCCACCCCACACAGCGTTTGGGGAGCTCTGCCTCCAGAGGCGAAAGGGAGAAGCTGCAGAAAGTCACAGGAGGAGGCTGCAGAGCAGGGCCCACCAAGTTACATGTAGGGGAGAGAGGAAGAAACCCAGCAGGACTGGGAACAAAGATGGGCAGGGAAGGAGGGCCATGTGGAAGCATTAACGTTGGTTGAAGTAGAAATCCTGATCCCATTTTACAGACCCCAGTGGAGTGTGTGTGTGTGTAGGGGGAGGGACGAAGACAAAAGGGGTATGAGAGGACTGGATAGATGGAGAGCAATGATGTTTGATTCATGGCCTATTTATTTTTATTTTTGTTACTAGAGGCCCTGTGCACAAAATTTGTGCAAGGGGGGTGTACCTCAGGCCAGCCTGCACCCTCTCCAATCTGGGACCCCTTGAGGGATGTTCAACTGCCCATTTAGGCTCAATCCTGGTGGGATTGGGCCTAAATTTTCAGTCGGACACCCCCTCACAATCCAGGACTGCTGGCTCCCAACTGCTCCCCTGCCTACTAGTCTAAGTGCCCCTAACTGTTTCTGCCTGCTAGCCTGATCACCCCCTAACCACTCCTCTGCCAGCCTGATCAATGCCTAACTGCTCCCCTGCACCCTGATTACCCCTAACTGCCCTCCCTTGCCAGCCTGGTTGCCCCAACTGCACTCCCCTGCATACCTGGTTGCCCTTAACTGCCCTCCCCTGCCAGGCTGGTCACCCCTAACTGCCCTTCCCTGCCAGCCTAATCATCCCTACTGACCTCCCCTGCAGGCCTGGTCACTTCCAACTGCTCTCCCATGCCAGTCTGGTCACTTTTAACTGCCTTCCCTTGCCAGCTTGGTCACCCCTAACTGCCCTACCCTGCCAGCCTCGGCACCCCTAACTGTCCTCCCCTGCAGGCCTGGTCACCCCCAACTGCCAGCCCCTGTAGGTTTGGTCCCCCAAAACTTCTCTACCTTGCAGTCCTGGTCACCCCAACTTCCTTCTCCTGCAGACCTGGTCCCCCCAACTGCCCCCACCTGCCAGCCCCATCACTCCCAACTGCCCTCCCTGCTGGCCTAGTCAAACCTAACTGCCCACAACTGCCCCCCCTGCAGGCCCAGTCCCCCCAACTGCCCTCACTTGCAGGCCTGGTCCCCCCCTCAAGTGTCCACCCCTGCAGGCCTGGTCACCCCCAACTGCCCTCCCCTGCAATCTTGGCCGCCCCCCAAGTGTCTTCCCCTGCATGCCTGGTTCCCCCTAACTGCCCCCCCTCCTGCAGGACTGGGTTTCCCCCAACTTCCCTCCCCTGCTGGCCTGATTACCCATAACTGCTCTCCCCTGCCAGCCCCCTTTGGGTAGCCATCTTGTGTCCACATGGGGGCACACAACTTTGACCATAATGGGGTGGCCATCTTGTGTGTTGGAGTTATGGTCAATTTGCATATTACTCTTTTATTACATAGGATATTTTTATTGATTTCAGAGAAGAAGGTAGAGGGAGAGAGATAGAAACATCAATGATGAGAGAGAATTGATCTGCTGCCTCCCATACACCCCCTACTGGGAATGACACAATTGTGTCCTTGACTAGAATCAAACCCAGGACCCTTTAATCCACAGGTTGTGGCTCTATTCACTGAGCCAAACCATTTAAGTTTAAATACCCATGCCTATTTAAAACTACTTCAGTAGGCTGAGCAGGGGTCTTACCACAATGGTATTACCTGATTATAAGGGTGTCTCTTCTTATGTTGGCGTAATTAGAACTGCAGTGAAGTAAAGACACGCCTATAGAGCCTGCCAAGGGTTTCCATGCACACAATGTAATTTACCTCGTGTGTCAGCTGAAGAGGGTGAGCAGAGCCTTGGAAGCACATGAGGTCTCCCAGACCAGGGGCTGGTAGGAAAATTTGGACCAAGCATTCTGCACAGTGAGTTACAATCCTATCTAATAAAAGAGTAATATGCAAATTTACCATACCTCCAATCAAGCCATGCCCACCAGCCAATCAGGAGCAAATTATGCAAATAAACCCCAACCAAGATGGCTGCCACCACTGAGAGCAGAAGGGAGGCTTGGGTTTCCCCAGCAATGGGGGAAGCCAAGCTTACTGCCTGCAGTTGCTGGCCTAGGCCTCCACTCAATGCTACAAAGTTTCAATTATTGAAGATATGTAATCCCAACAGAAATGGTGGCTGCCACGGAGCTGGAGAGAGAAGAAGCTTAGGGTTGCTGGGGCAATGGAGGAAGCCAAACTTCTGCAGCCCTAGCGCCTAGGCCTCCACTCTAGGCTACAAGTTTCAAACAAAAATGGCTGTTGCCATGGAGCGAGCAGAAGGCTTGGCTCTGCTTCAGGCTATAAAGTTTCAATTGTAGAACATATATTAATCCCAAATCCCAGGGCCTCCACTTGGTTTGCTGGGGGGCGTGGCCAGCCTGCAAACCACCATAGGCCCCTCCTCAGGCCTCCCCACACCCCAAGGGAACCCCCACCTTGATCCAGGACACCCTTCAGCCGGTCCCCACCCATGCACCAGGCCTCTATCCTATCTAATAAAAGAGTACTATGCAGACTGATCATCAATCCAACATACAAGCCCCCATGTGGTCAAATATCCTGTCCCTATAGGGACACAAGGTGGCCACCACAAGATGGCCAGCAAGGGAGGACAGTGGGGGGTTCCAGGCCTGCAAGGGAGGGCAGTTGTAGGCCATCAGGTCAGCAGGGGAGGGCATTTGGGAGGAACCAGGCCTGCAAGGAAAAGCAGTTGGGGGCAATAAAACCTGCAGGGGAGGGCAGTTAGGGGTTACCAGGCAGGCAGAGGAGGGAAGTTGGGGGCAAACAAGTTGGCAAGGGAGCAGTTAGACATCAATTAGGCTGGCAGGGTAGTGGTTAGGGGGTGATCAGGCTGGCAGGCAGAAGTGGTTAGGGGCAATCAGGGAGGCAGGCAGGTGAGCACTTTGGAGCTAGCAGTCCTGAATTGTGAGAAGGATGTCCTCCTGCCCATTTAAGCCTGATCTTACTGGGATCGAGCTTAAATGGGCAGTCAGACATCCCTTGAGGGATCCCAGATTGGAGAGGGTGCAGGCTGGGCTGAGGGACACCCCATGCTCCCCCCTGTACCCCAGCCCCCCACCCCCCTGCCCATGCATGAATTTCATGCACCAGGCCTCAAGTCCTAATATATAATATATAAAAATCCAGAGTCCGTAAAAACCAACCAAAGGCTCAACCAAACACTGGAAGTCAGTCCTGCAGTCAGTGCTGGGTTGCTGCACTGACTGCCACTTGTGCGGGTGAGGCAACCCAGCACTGACTGCTGAAGGGGCTGTGGATCAGACCCAGAGACAGGCCTGGAGAGAGATGCAGGGTGTGATCCACAGCCTCTGTGGCAGCTGTTGATCAGCCATTGTCTTTCTTTTTCTCTCTAGGCTCGCCAGCAGCCATGCCTCTGTTTCTCTCCGGGCCTCTCAGGGGGCTGATTATCAGCCTCACTTCTCTGATCAGGCCCAGAGATAGGCACAGAGACACTGACTGGCAGAGAAACTAACCAATCAGAACCAAATCTGGATGAACTGCAAGTAGCCAATGGCTCCCTAGGAGGCTGAGCTTTTGATTCTGACTGTCATAGAAACCAGCCAATCAGCCACCAAATCTAGGTGAACTGCAAGGAGCCAATGGCTGCCCTGGAGGCAGAGCTTTTGACACTGACTGGCACAGAATCTGACCAATCAGAACCTAATCTGGGTGAACTGTCAAGGCAGAACCTAAGGTGGAGGCTGACGAGGGGTTTTAAGGGCAACAGCTTTTTTGGTGTAAGGTGTACGAAAGCAGTTCAACTTTTTAATGATTGGTTTGGCAGTATAGTGCATATGGCTAGCTATCAGTTCAGATATAGAGATTATCTATTTTTGTAGGCCAAGAGTATCTCCTCCTGCTGAAAAATGCCCCCCCCCCATTTAAGGAATCCTATTCTATGTAATCTATCTATACTCATAAAAGGGTAATATGCTAATTAGACTGGGTTGACCAGCATCTTCCATACCTCTGACTTCCTTCCTGACAAAGCCATGGTGGTGGGGGCTGAGTCAGAGGCAGTTAGGGTTGATCAGGCTGGCAGGGGAAGGCAGTTGGTGGCAATATTAGGCCAGCAGGGTGTTAGGGGCAATCAGGCCAGCAGGGAAGGGCAGTTAGGGGGAAGATCAGGCCAGCAGGAGAGGGCAATTGGGGGTAATATCAGGCCAGCAGGTGAGGGCAGTTGGGGGCAACCAGGCAAGCAGGGGAGGGCAGTTGGGGGCAAGGTTAAGCCAGTAGGGAGGGCAGTTAGGGGCAATCAGGCCAGCAGGCAGAGGGGTTAGGGGCAATTAGGCAGGCAGAGGCAGTTAGGGGTGACCAGGCAGGCAGGCAGGTGAGTGGTTAGGAGCCAGCAGTTTCAGATTATGAGAGGGATGTCTGACTGCCGGTTAAGGCCCAATCCCTGTGAGATCAGGCCTAAACTGGAAGTCAGACATCCCCCAAGAGGTCTCCAATTGGAGAGGGTGCAGGCTGGGCTGAGGGACACCCCCTCCTGTGCATGAATTTTGTTTACTAGGCCATTAGTACTAATGATCATATATATGAAACAACTCAAACTTAGACATAAAATCCATTAAGTCACTAGAAAATTAGTATTCAAGCCAATAGATTGTTTTAGATCTACTCTTCCATGTTAAGGTCCCATCATTCTTGGCACTTGATGTCACAATATAGCAGAGTGGTCACAATCTGCTTCTATAATGCCATAGAGCAAGTTGGTGGTTTTCCTTAGCCATGGCTTCCAGGGGGTACACAGTTCTGCAAAGAGAAAGTGGTTACCCCAATACAGACAGCAACCAAATTGTAGAGCTTTCATAAAATTGAACTTCCTCTTTAGCCTTCTCATCTCTGAACCTAATCATTCTGATTCCTTTTATTTTTTCTTATAAATATGTTGACTCATTTAAGTTTTCTTTTGTTTTCCTCTAGTCTTTTATATGTGCTTTAAAATATAATGGACTTCCACACTGGATAGAAGGGCCAGCTACTTGCCAGTGTGTTAATTATAAATAGTCCCATCATTACAAACCTTCACATCCTCCAAATAAGATTGCTATAATATCACCAAGGCCCTGCTTCTGATGCACCAGACTTTAAACTCCAGAACATGGTGTGCAGGGATGTGATTAGCTCCTGTTTTATGCCATGTATAATTAAAATATACCAAACACAATACATTCTCTGAGGGTACTAAAAATATATGATTGTAATTCTGTATGCCTATTTTTGATAAGTACAACCATGGTTTCCCATATTTTAAACTTCCTATAAATGTTTTTTTTTAAAGCAACACAGAATAAATGTGACAAGAAGATCCCACCTCTGAGAAATAGAAAGAAAAAAATTCTTGTATCTTCACATTTTTATGTTGTTAAACAGCACATTCAAACTTCTCAACCAGGAGTAAGAGGATCAAAGGTAATTCAATCTTTTATAAAAGCAGTATCAGATCTGCTCATAAAAGAATCAAGATGGCGGCATAGGTAAAACACCTATCTTGCCGTCATACACAGCAATTTTAAAACTACAACTTAACGAAAGAACAAACACCATCCAGAATCACCGGAAAGCTAGCTGAGTGAAAATTCCACAAATAAAAGTGAAGATAAGACACTGTGACTTGGAGGAGCGGCGGCGAACAGCATTGAAAGATTCGCACGGAGAGAGGTTTGGAGCGCGCGCCAGTGGATAGGGTGGGAGGCTGAAAACCAGCTAGTTTTCTCGAACAGGGGAGACAAAGACGTCCCACTGGGCTGATTCTCCAGCTCTGGGTGAAGTCCAGGGAACCCATTGTCATACGGGGTAAAAACTGGACAGTGGGAGGGCACACCGAAACTCGGGTGCTGCAGGGGTCTGCTGGCTTATGGAGAAGGTGAGCTTGTGTGGAGTGAGTGTGAACTTGGGAACAGCGCAACTGCCTGACTGCACAGAGAGTACTCGTGACTTGCTCTTTCATTTGGGAAACGTCAGACTACTTTGTTTTACAACCCTGGGTGAGACGTTGGGTGTGCAGACTCATTTAGGGAGAGTCTGAATTCTCCAGCAGCCAGTGGAGCTCGGCAACGGCTCTCTCTAAGAGGTACTGGTGGCCATTGTCCCTGGCACAGAGTCCCTGGGGCCACATAGGGCAGAGCTAACACTGTCTGCTTGGCCTGGAGACTCCGCCCATCCAACCTGAGCACGGCTGAACATCACAGACAATGGGCCTGGAGGTCAACCCCTCCAAGTGCTAACAACGATTAACCTGAGCTTAACTTCAGCAAGACTGTGCAACCCATATCTACCTCAGGTACTGGGGAGGTTGAGCCACTGTCCCTTGTAGGACGTCTAGCACACAAAGCTAATTGACCAACTCAGGGAAGCAGCCACCATGCAGAGACATGGAAAGAAATCAGATGTGAAAGAAATGGAGGGAAAAAAACGACTGGACATGGAATTCAAAACCACGGTTATAGGGCTTCTCAAGAGGCTTCTACAAAAGGTTGAGACCTATAAGGAAATAAGCAAAACCTACAAGGAAATGAACGAGATCCTGAAGGATATGAACGAGACCTACAAGGAAATGAACAAGTCCTTAAGGATATGAAGGAGACTCTCAAGGATATGAAAAAGGACCAACCAGAAATTAAGCATACACTGACTGAAACAAAAAATATTATACAAAGACATAAAAGTACTCTAGAGCACCCCAAGAACCAAGTTAAAGATTTGAAATACAAAAAGGTAAAATCCATGCAGCTGAAAAGGCAAGAAACCAAAAGAATCCAAAAAATTGAAGATAGTGTAAGGGGCCTCTGGGACAACCTCAAGCATACCAACATCCGAATTATAGGGGTGCCAGTAAAAGAGAGAGAGCAAGACAATGAAAACCTATTTGAAGAAATAGTGACTGAAAACTTCCCACACCTGGTGAAAGAAATTGACTTAGGAGTCCAAGAAGTGCACCGAACCCCAATATATAGGAACCCTAAGAGGACCACACCAAGGCACATAATAATTAAAATGCCAAGAACAAAAGACAAAGAGAGAATATTAAAAGCAGCAAGAGAAAAACAGTTAGTTACCTATAAGGGAGCACCCATACGATTGTCAGCGGATTTCTCAACAGAAACAATGCAGGCCAGACGGGAGTGGCAAGAAATATTCAAAGTGATGAACAACAAGAATCTACAACCAAGATTACTCTATCCAGCAAAGCTATCATTCAGAATTGAAGGTCAGATGAAGTGCTTCGCAGATAAGAAAAAGCTAAAGGAGTTCATCACCACCAAACCAATATTATATGAAATGCTGAAAGATATTCTTTAAGAAGAGAAAGAAGAAAAAGATAAAAGTGTAAATTATGAACAACAAATACACATCTATCAACAAATGAATCTAAAAATCAAGTGAATTAATAAGCTGATGAACAGGATAAACTGGTGAATGTAACAGAATCATGGACCTAGAGAGAGAATGGACTGACAATTCTTGGGGATAAAAGAGGTGTGGGAAGTGCAGTAAGAGACTGGACAAAAATCATGCAACTATGGGAGAGGACAGTGGAGGGGGGTGAGGGTGGAGGGTGGGATGGGTACAGGATAGAGGGAAGCTATAGGGGGGGAAAAGGGTACAATATAATTAATAAACTGAACAGTAAAGATTTAAAAAATAAAAATAAATTTTAAAAAATGTAGCATTTAAAAAAAAGCAGTATCACCTGTCTTCAAAACCTAAATGAAAATTATAGCTTTTATACATTCAAATCCTATCTAATAAAAGAGCTATATGCAAATTGACCACACCTCCGCTATACCCACCAGCCACACCCACCAGCCAATCAGAGAAAGTGTGCAAATTAACCTAATCAAGATGGTGGTTAATTTCCATATCCTGGCACAGAAGACAGCCTAGAAGGAAGCCAAGCACTGCAGAAGGGACCAAAGCTGCAGAGAAGCAAGCAAGTGGGGCGGGAGAGAAGAGAGGGAATGGGGCAATGGAGAAGGGAACAAGGCAGCAGAGAAGGGAGGGAGCTTTTCTCGGGCTGCAGAAAGCCTTATTCTTGCAGGAATTTTCCTGCAGTGGGTCTCTAGTTACTTGGTAATAAACTAGTCTGGTTGCTATGACTCTTTGGGATCTGAAAGCTGATTGTTGCATCTCCCTATATTTTACACAAACTCTTCTCTCAGGTCTCAATCAGAAAGGTTTAATATTCAAACCATCTAATCCTATGGGGCACATTATGCTAACCAACCCCCATGACATTTCTACATCTAACCTCCAGGAATAAATGAAGGTTTAAAAAATAAATAAGCAATTAAATAGAAGGAATTGATTAGCTTTTGTTAAAGAATATTGAGATGATTCAACTTCATGGTTTGAAGTCATCTTAAGGTGTGGCTTGCTCTACTATTTTTTTTATTATTATTGATCCACTTATCTACTTATAGGCACTTAGGCTGTTTCCAAATCTTGGTTATGGTGGATTGTGCTGCTATAAACATAAGGATGAATATATCATTTCTGATTGGTGTTTCTAGTTTCTGGGATATAGTCCTAGAAGTAAGAGATCCATTTTTAGTTTTTTGAGAAAACTCCATATTGTTCTCTAACAAAAAATTGTTGATTGAAAAGAGAGAGGGGAAGAAAAAGAAAGAGGAAAAAACATCAGTTTGTTGTTCTGCTTATTTATGCCATTCATTGGTTGATTCTTATATGTGCCCTCACGGATTGAACCTGCAACTGTGGCATAACCAACTCTGCTACATGGCCAGGGCCTCTACTTATTTTTATTAGCAATAAAACATATATCTCTTCCTATGTTGCCATTATTTATCTAGTCATATAACCAGCTGGTATTTAAAGTATTTTCCATGGTGGAGAACAGCAAAGTAGTCTGGGGTTTTCAGGGCAGGGTGAAATGAGGTTTGTTTATTTGTTTGGTTTTCCTTCCAAAAAGTTGTATGATCACAACATAAACACTTCTAACTTGCAATGGGGTTACATTCCCGCAATGATCACACTGTTGTTCATGCCAATTAGTTCTTCTCTTTTTTTCTTTTTTGCTCAATCCCTCCACCCACCTCCAGTCTACCCCCGATGCCCTGACTGCTGCCAGCCTGCTTTCTGTCTGTGAGTCTGTCTCTATTTTGTTTGTAAACCCATGAAAATGGAAAATATCATAGCTTGAAAATGCATGTAGTACACCTAACCTGCCAAACATGTAGCCTGGACAAGCTACCCTAAACGTCCTCTGATCACAATATCCAAAAACTGTCATAATACTAGAGTCTGAGTCATTAGCCTTGTTGACCATATGGCTAACTGTGAACTGCCACTAGAATTTCAAATTTTAAACATACGTAGGTAGAAAACATTGTTACAGTTTAACTCTCTCTTTTAAAATTGTTTCCTGTGGATTGGATTATTATTTCATGACATCACATGTTCCTTTTACTTATAAATAAGTTCTTATCTGAGTTGAAAGAAAGAAAGCCTGTTACAAAAGTGAAGACTGGTACAAAGGTTAAAGGAAGCAGTGTGACATGGAATCCTTAAATACCATGCCAGACCCCACAGCAGGACTGAATGGTGGTGACTAACAGGTGGTGGAATGTGTTTCCTCCAGGCACAGAGATTCCCTTATCATTACAGGGGGAGCTCCTATGTATGAGCAGTCTTTCTCTTTAACCTGGGGTGGCAGGGGCCTTCTTTTTCTGGTCATCAGGTCTAGAGAAGGGACATTGTCTATAGTTTCAAAGAGTGTAGGACTGGTGGGACACAGATACTACGGTAAGGTCGAGAAAGGCAATGGAATGGCTGGTGCTCTATATTGGGGAAATCATTCAGACCATTATCCCAAAAAGATATCATTCAAATCAAGGCTTTCATTCTAGTAAGGCTCAGAAGCGATGCAGTTTATGGAGCTGGTGGGTAAGGCATTTCAGGGAATAGAGAGAGAAAGTCCTGCATCAGTCATGGAAGAGACAGCAAAAATAATCTATGGATTTGCCAAGAGTCACTCAGAATCCCTTGGACTCTGAGAGCTTGGTGACTACAGGAAGCTGATCCTAGGGCTTCCAAATTGGACTTCAGGGTTTCTCTGTGGACTATTTAAAATAAAGTAAATATCCCCACTTTGACAGCATACAGGTGTGCACACACACATATCAATTCTATTTAGGGATTCAGAATCAAAACAATCTAATTGAAGTTGGCATATGGGAGCTGGAATCAATCTGAAAGGGTGGCAAAGAGAACAACCACTCAACTTGTGTGGCTTCTCCTGTCATATGCCCTTGCCTGATCTTTCAATAATTGGTGAGGACAGAGGTGCCTATAGGTCCTAAGGACCAGGTTAAATCCACATCATTATAGCAAGTAAATACCATTGTTTTCCACAATGGGGATATCTTTTGACTAAAGGGAAGTGTAAAATGGAATGAGAGGGCAAGCATTCATCCTCATTTATGGCACTGAGGATGTATCGTTTGGAAACAAGCAACAGACATTCAGGGAAATGTTGAAGCATTATGGGGAGGGTGGAGGGGTGGGACACAGTAGAGTTCTATGAAAATAAAGTGGCATCATAAGAATGGAGACTTGAAAGGGAGAAGAGCTGTATGTGAGCTTGAGGAAGAGACCTAAGGAGGAAAAAAGCAGGTGGGAGAATAGTAAGATTCCTAGGACACCCATCCTTCAAAAACTTTAAAAAGCCCTAGAGGGCTCATTTTATTTGTCAGCCTGCAAGCATTTTAATGTTTATTTTTCCTGTTCTGAAATACCCCTTAGACATTTACCTGCCCCTTTAATAAAGAATCTTGATACAGTGGGGTAGAGCACGGGGGAAGGACATCAGAAAGATGGGTGGGAATTTAGATGGAGTGGGTCAGATTGATTTCTAAAGTAAGCATGTTAGGTGAAAGTTGCTTATATTCCCATGTACATAGACTGTGAACCTACATGAACTGTGTTGGGCTTAACTGCATCCTTGGGTTGATTATTATAATTGAGGCAAACAACCACATGTAGGTAAATTCCCTTTAACAAATGCTGAGACTTCACTGTGTGTGCATTCTAATGGGCATGTCCTGCTGGAGGATGATCAAGAGAGGACTAGTGTGATCCTCAACATTAGTTTCAAGCCTTGATGGAGTATTTGCTCTTTTCTATGAAATCACATTTAGTTATTGGCAAAAAGAGGGGGTGGGGAAAGGGAGGGAGGGAAGGAAAGAGGGAGGGAGGGAGGGAGAATGAATGAATCCTGGGAATGGCCAGTGAAGACGTTTAGGCATGAGAGATCATAAAACCAAAAACTGTAAATTGTTTTCTACCTTCATAGGTTAGGGAAGATGACTACTACAGGCTAGAAAATAGATGCACCCTGCCACACACAGGTTACATTTTGTTAGTCTCATAACACTTTTTGAGAATTTATTACCATCTGTTCTTCATGCCTATGCTCCTAACTTCCACAGGCATGTAGCAATTGCTTATCTCAGACCATGAATAGGTATCTCTACTTCATGATACTTTTTCTGTAACTCTCACTATTCCTGAAATGTCACTTTCCTGGTGGAGAAAGCAAATTAAACATTTTTGTATTGTAAAGAGAATGCCATTTTGGTCCTAATTTTTTGGATGGAGATGAGATTGATGTCTAAAAGTTATGGCTTTTCTACTCTTCATTCCCACTCTTCATTCCCTCTTTAAGAGGGGAAGCTTTTCTACTTGGGAACCATGACCAAATGAAGTATTTTCACAGTGACTTTCTCATAGCTATGGGATAAACAGACAGTTGGTCTTTTCTATATGAGCATAGTTTTGTTTGCAACATAACCATGATTAAATAAATCAAAACTAAAATATTAAGTCTCAGGGGGAGTTTACAAAAAATAAACTACTTTTACTTCATCCTCTTCAGATGGACCTTCTGAGTATAATGAGCTCTGAGTCTAATTGCTAAGCTGGAACCTGTCAAAGATTCAACATCTAATGTAAAATATAAAACTTGCTGAAACTCACAAAGTCACTATGCTTGGAATTGAAATTATATTTTCAAATAGGAGGACAGTATGCTTTTTCCACTGCATTTCTTCTAGTAAATGCTAAATATATATATTCTTCTATAATTTACTTATAAACTAAAGCAGGTATTTATGATGTTTTATAGTCTATAAAACCCAAATTCATATATCACATTGGGTAATCTTCATAACCACTTTTGAAGCAGGTATAAATATGAGACTGAGAGAAGTTAACTTGAAATGCAGGAGGATAGGGCAGGGGTCCAGTGGAAAACAAAGGCAGGTATAACATACAGAGGGGGAGACATGGCAATGTGAACAAGCCTAGCCACAGGAACCAGCCACGCAGAAATAATAAAATGTTTCTGGATTCAAAGTGGGAGGCATGACAAAACAAGGGAGGACCTGCAGTAACAAGGTGTACATACACATGGAAACAGAGAAATTTCAGGTCCATTGCTGGGCAAGAACAATGAGGGAACCAATCAGGAGATAACAGATAGATATGGAGCAGGCTTGGAGCACATATATACTCCTAGAATGACTTGCTTCACTGGCAACCCATTATTTGGCCCCCCTTCCCATTGGGGAGTCTGAATCTGCTTGTAATAAATTTTCCATGCTTTTGTTTAAATCTTCTAGTTCATGGAGCTCATTCTTCAGCATCTTGAAAAACAACCTCAAGAAAAACCTTCGGCTCAGCATTCCGGTTATCAACTTTGGGGGCTTGGTCTAAGATCCAGACTCCCCACATCAAATGGTGAGCTTACGGACCTTATTGCTTCTTTCGATGTTTCCTTTGTGATTTTGGAGGCATTGCCAGGTGCCCATCTGCCACTTAATCAAGCTGTCATCTACAGTGGACATTTTTCTCTTTCAGTTTCCAAATGGCCTTTGGGACATTTAAAAATGGGCATGGGCCAGCCAGTTAAAAGCGATTACAGTGGCTGCCACATAAAAAGACTTCCATGGAAGAATGAACTGGTTGTCAGACCAGGTTAGAAAGCAGTAGCTTCCTGCCAGTTGCAGAACAAAATCTAATGAATGACTAAATGAGTACTTGGGTCCCTATCCAGGCTCCAAAGATCAAAGAGACAAATTCCTCCCTCTGTTTTGAGAATCTTGAATGTCTTAACATGAGTAAATACCTCGCAGAGGTGTCTGGGATTGAACCCTAAGATGTGCAGGGGCCTCGCAGGGACTCCAGAACACAATTGTAACTAAACTCTGATACATCTAAGAAGTGCACATAAAAGCTGGTCACTCAGTGCTGTGGGTCCTCACAGCTGTTTTACACAGCCAGGGAATGAAACTGAGGCATGGAAGAGAAGGGAAATGACCAGAAGTTTCACCACCTCTGGGAGTTCCTTCCACAAACAGCACTCTCGGACTCACCACATACAGCCCAACCCTGGCCTGTTCCCTTGTTAGGATTTATATTGACGGAGATCTGCTAAAACTTTCGTGCCTTTTCCTCCTCCTTCCCAAGGTAAGAGGTATAGAGACACTAAATCCTGGCCTAGGCTGGTTGATCTGCCATTCTTTGTATCTCCTACCACAGATGGACCAGCCATGCATGAGTGGAGTATCCCTTCATCCCCTCAATGCCTCATTGGACCTGACCCCCACAGACCTGATTTCTTTCAGCAACTTGCAATGGCCTTGTGGAAATCAGAGGGGATTCGAGTCTTCAATAGAATATTAGGGGAACCAAGGAAGAAATGCCCTTGCCACACCACACTATGCGCTAGCAAGCATTTTAAGTAAAATGGGGGTGTAGATCAGGGCATTTTCCAACATTAGATCACCAGACAAGATGGAGGAGGACTACAGGGTTTGGGTTTACAACAGTGCTCATGGCCCTTCAGCACTATTAACAGTGCTCCCTTGCAGCTCCCAGGACTTCAGTTCATGGATGCCTTTTCTTCCTGGCTACCAATGAACATAGAATCTCAGTCCTGGTCAAGAAGAGATATCTCCCCTCCTTTGTAATAGATATAGAAGGTCCAACGGGGGGCCACAGTCTGATAAATTTGGACCCAGGATGAGGCTATCACTATTGAGTCTTAGTTGTAAGCACCAGGAGGCTCTCCATTCCTGCAGGAAATTTCCTGTTTGTCTCTTCTCTCTCTCTCCTCAGGGAGGCTCAGTGGGTACTTCAGAAACATTGGAACCATCTCAGACACTTTCAATCAGGGACACGGTTAGTAGAGGCTTCCCCACATCTGGAGCAGGACGGGTGCCTAGTAGGACCACGCTGGTAATTGTGTACAGTCCAGTAGGTCAGTTCTGTTAGTGGGCACACACTAACAGGTTTTCTTACCCTATAGCTCACCAGTAAGTGGAACTTAGTCCAGCAGATCCTCTTTTATGGTTGAACACAAAAAGGCATTCATCTCACATCCCTTATCTGCAAGGTGGACACTCCAAACAGAGAAAGAAAGATCACAGAGGATGCTGGACATCCTTTTGTGTGTTTTCTTACAGATGGGAAGAGCTTCGTCCATACCATGCAGATAGCCCTTTAGGTTGTATTCTTAAGCATTGGGATTCATTTGACCCACCAACCCTTAAGAAGAAATGCCTGATTTTCTTCTGTACCTAGGCCTGGCCTCAATATCAACTAGTAGATGGAGAGACATGGCCCCTAGAAAGGAGCTTAAATTATAATACCATTTTAAAAACTAGGGAAAGTGGTCAGAAATTCCTTATGTCTAGGCCTTCTTTGCTTTAAAGGATAAATGAATCTGTATAGCGGCTGTAAGATTGACCCCTCTCTGCTGGCCATAATAACATAGACTCGCCAGAGAAAAAAACAGAGGCCACCCCATTGCCTTCACCTTCGTGTGAGCCCTCCTGTCCACCATATCCAGTACCCCCATTGAAGGTATTTCCCCCGGTCAGGGGGCCCACACCCAGTGGGAAGCCAAATCTGACCCATCCTAGGGTTTGTACCCTTTAGTTGAACAAGCTGAAGGGCTGTTTGACCTTAACATAATACAGGTCCTCTTCACATTGCAAGATTTGAGACAAGGAATCTAGCTTATAAAAACTCAGACATTTGACAAAATGTTGCAGGTTCTTAGGCAAATTGGCTATCCAAAATAAATTGGCTATTACAGTTCCTATCTTGAGCTGGACCTCTAATCATAGTAGTCCTTGCCTTAATCTTCAGCCCTTGCCTATTAAACCTCCAAACCCGCTTTGTTTCTTCTCAAATAGAGGCTTTTAAGCTACAAATCATCCTCTAAATGCAGCCCCAGATGGAGACGACTGCCTTTTTCCATGGTCCCCTAGACCAGCCTTCTCTGATGGGACCCAGTGATTGCTACCCCACAAGCCCACTGTCAGCAGGATGTAGCCAGAGCAGTCGGCACACCTACTTCCAATAGCAGTTGGGGTTTCCTAATCAGAAAGGGTGACTGAGAGACTTTAACTTGAAATGCAGGCAGATAGTGCAGGGGTCCAGTGGGAAACACAGGCAAGCATAACATAGACAGGGGCAAAAACATAAGTTTGAGCAATCCTAATAACAAAAACTAACCATACTGAAAAAATGAAATGATTTTGGACACAGAGCTGGAGGCATGGAAAACCGAGGGAGGGTCTGCAGTAATCAAGTGTACTTACACATAGAAACAAAGAGAGTCCAGGTCTGTTGCTGGGCAAGAACAATGAGGGGATCAATCAGGTGATGACACAGGTAGATATAGGCTTATAGCACAGACAACCCCTAGAGTGACTTGCTTCACTGGAAACCTATTACTTGGTCCCCCTCACCATTGGGAGGTCTGAGTCTGCTTGTAATAAATTTTTCACACTTTTGCTTAAATCTTCTGGTTCACAGAGCTCATTCTCTGGTGTCATGAGACATGACCCTGGGAAAAACTCTTGGTTCACTATTCCAGTTATCAAGTCTTCATTGACCGATGAGAAAATTGAGGCTGGATCAGCTCAAGTTCCTTATCTAAGGATTCTAAACTGCTAAGGCTTAGAATAGAGGCTGTAAGATTCTATTATCAGACTCTAAAGTCAGAATTATTTTCCCCAACTTGGGTCTTCTTATCTCTCTTCATTTGTCCCACATATTTCATTTGTAGATATTTTTCTGAAATCAGGGCCCATTCACTATCAGATGAATAGAAAATGGTTATCAATGGCCTGCATTGTTTTCCACAAGTTTTATTGAATTCCATTACATAAACATGTATTAATTCAGTGATGGTGACAAAGGGGCTCACTCTGTATTGGAAAGACAGAATATTACTGTAGACTGAAGACTCTGGAAGCAGAATGTCTGGGCTGGAATCCAAACCTACCACCTCCTAAAAATGCAACTTTGGGTCAGTTTCTGCACCTGTATAAAGGACATGTTAGTATCTAGCTCATGAAATTGTTATGGTAATTAAATGGTACAATTCGTAATAGGCACTTAACACAATAATTGAGACTTATTAAGAACAAATAAATCCCAATTCACATTATTTTGAAAGACAGATATTTGCAGTGACTGTTATATTCAAATAACTATTTGAAATGCATAAGTAACTCTGCCATCTGAAAGGCTAAGTGCCATAGAATAGATATGAACCAGACATTATTAAGGGGCAGGAGCCACAGCAGGAAGCTATGTGAAGAGACTTATGGACAGGTGGAAGATTCTAAGAGATAAGATGGGCAGAGATACTTAGTTTCAAAAGATATGAAGATTAAAATTTATATTTGCTTCAATGGTTGCTTAAAGCAGTGATTTTGAACTTTTTTCATCTCATGGAACACATAAAATAATTACTAAAATTCTGCAGCACACACAAAAATATATTATACTAGTGGCCTGGTGCACGAAATTAGTGCACGGAAGTGGGGGTTCCCTGAGCCCAGCCTGCACCCACTCCAATCAGGGACCCCTTCAGGGATGTGTGATCCCTAACCACCTCTGCCTACCTGCCTGATCATCCCTAAGTGCTCCCCTACTGGCCTGATTGCTCCTAACTGCCTCTGCCTTGCCCCACACCAGGGACCCAGGCTTCCCTCCCTCTGGCCAGCAATAGGCACCCAGGACCTAGGCCAACTTCACTCATGCTGGCCGCAGCCACAGGCACCCACAGGCACCCAGGACCACAGGGCATGCTGCCTAACGCCAGGGCCGGAAAGGGCCCAGCCCTTCTATGTACCTGCGTGGCCGAGTCCCACTACTTTGACTGCCATGGCATAAAGAACTTTACCATATATGTCCTCCCCAGCCTCCTAGAGAGAGGGCATGAGCTGAGAAACTGGAGATGCTGCAGCCCCAGGAACATTTTACCAATGGGTACATTGTCATTTTCAGATCTAGATTTGAGATAATCCATCAAACCGCTATATTTTTCAATTCTCAACTAAGATTGGTTTACTTTAATAAAATTTATCTGATTGGCCTCATTTTTTAATATGAATCCATAATAAACTGTTGAGTTAACTTTCCTGCATTTAAAATAGGATTGAACGTGTCCCTCACAGAGAGATGAAATCCATAATACTGCATTTGGGTGACTCGTGTTCTTACATTTTGTCTAGTATTAGTGTTGAGTACACTGTTGTCTCTGAGTTTTAATACAATATCTGTTCCCCAACCTTTTTCACCATGTGAAAAAAGAATAGGATACGTCATTGCATCTAATGTAGGAAACAGGATACTGATTCATTTCATTTTAGTGCCATTTGGATTATTGGGATCTGGTTTACAATGAATGAGCAAGTCCCTTTCAAAAGGAGGTTCTCCATCTTCGTTTCTGAATATGACAGCAACCTCGGTTACACGGGGAGAATTATAACTACCTGGGTCACTCTTACGATCATATTTAATTGCATTAGTTACTTCCGTGGGAGCTATATCTTTTGCTGCTGCTTCAGATTGGGCTTCATTTTCTACCTCATGTAGCATCTTGTATGATTTTGTTAATTCATTTATTTCATGCATGAGGTTGTTGATGTTGATCATGAGTCTTTCTGAGCAGGCCTGGTTTGCTGGGATTGCTAATCTTTTACGTGTAGCTTCGGCTATATCCAAAATATAGAGCTGAGCAAACTTCTGAGAAACACCATCAGAAGGATGTAAAGTTCCAGTACAATGATAAACTTGTCCATGTATTCTAAAACAGTATGGCCCATGCCCTGATGGTGATGCAACATTTGCACCCATGGAAGCAAAAGCAAAAGAAGTATTTATAGATCGAATGTTTTCCATGAAATTTTTACTGTCAGAATCTTTGTCATTAATCTTTTTAAATATGGTGGGTAATCTGGAGAATATATATCATTTGGACAGACTTTCCCTTTGCTACAACATCTAGTAAATTTCCCATCAGATGGTTTTTCATCCCAGCAATTTAGTGACAGGCAAAATTCACATCTAAGAGTCACCACAACTATGTTCGAGAATTGCATCCTCACGTACTCCACTTTCGCTGAGAAGGCAGGTCCTATCACTATTGCTAGTACTTGTTGATGGCTGTTCTTTAGACACATTCTGTCTTCGCCACCACCTTCTTTCAACTTCAAAGGCACATTGTTCTTTAGACATTTCCTGTTGAAGACACAGGTGTTTTTTGGCTTCAGAGTGACGTTTTTCCGATAGCTGCTCTTCAGGTACATTCTATGGCAGGCGTCACCTTCTTTCAAGATCAGACGCACATCACTCTTCAGATATTTTCTGTTGATAACATCAGCACCTTTCTGCTATAGAGCTCCGTTGTATCAACAGTTTTTCTTTGGACATAGTCCCACCTCTCTATTGCCACATTCTGAGATAGAGGAGAATGACAGGCCTTTCAGCAGTGTGACCAATGGCTGATTTGGACAGATTCTGTGGGGGTGGGACTTCCTCCTACCAGACCAAGTCACATCATAATTAAAATGCCAAGAGCAAAAGACAAAGAGAGAATATTAAAAGCAGCAAGAGAAAAACAGTTAATTACCCATAAGGGAGCACCCATACGATTGTCAGCGGATTTCTCAACAGAAACGATGCAGGCCAGACGGGAGTGGCAAGAAATATTCAAAGTGATGAATAGCAAGAATCTACAACTAAGATTACTCTATCCAGCAAAGCTATCATTCAGAATTGAAGGTAAGATAAAGTGCTTTGCAGATAAGAAAAAGCTAAAGGAGTTCATCACCACCAAACCAATATTATATGAAATGCTGAAAGATATTCTTTAAGAGGAGGAAGAAGAGGAAGAACACCAAGATGGCGGCATAAGCAAACACCTATTGTTCTGCCCCGCGCAACTATTTAAGAACTACAACATAACAGCAGAACAGACAAGCACCCAGAATCGCCAGAAAGCTGGCTGAATGTAAACTCCACTAATAGGAGCAAAGGTGGGACACTGAGACTCAGGAGCTGCGGGAGCGCAATCTTTCAGACGAAAAAGGTTGGGAGCCGCTCTGGTCACGTGCTCGGGCTGGGGCTGGAGCAGGGACCGGCCGGATTTCGCCCACGAGGAAGGGCGGAGGCGTCTCACTGCCCAGATTTCCTGAGCCGGGCGAGGTCCGAGATCCAGGGTAGGAGAGGTCCCCCTGCACAGATTACCCGGAACTGGGCGCTGTCCGAGGTCCTGGGACGCACCCTGGAAGCGGGGCGCGGTGCGCAAACCCGCGACTTGCCCCCTGGAAACTTGGTTCCGGAAACCATTTATTTTACAGCCCTGGGCTGGACTTTTGGTGTGCAGGCACATTTGGGGAAAGGCAGAGTTGTCTGGCAAGGGGAAGAGACTAGCGGCTTTTTCTTGGAGGAGTCTGCAGCCATCCCCATCCAACAGAGACCCCCGCGCGCGAGCGCATAGGACCCAGCTGCCGCCGCCACCGCGCGCTGCGCGCAGCCCAGAGACTCCGCCCATCCAATCTGAACTCAGTCTCCCTTCACAGCCAATTGGCCTGGAGGTCAAACCCTCCTAGGGCTAACAACAAAAAGCTGGGTTTAAATTCAAAAACACTGAATACAACCCATAAAGGATTGCAGTAAGAGTACCCACCTCAGGTAACCGCAGAGACTGAGCCACTGTCCCTTTGAGGATATCCACCACATAAAGCAACCACCATGCAGAGATATGGAAAGAAATCAGGTGTGAAAGAAATGGAGGAGAAAAGACGACAAGACATTGAGTTCAAAACCACGGTTATAAGGCTTTTCAAGAGGCTCCTACAAAAGGCCGATCAAATTAATGAGAATTACCAGGAAATAAACAAGACCAACCAGCAAATGAATGAGAATTACAAGGAGATGAATGATACTTACAAGCAAATGAATGAGACCCTCAGGGAAATGTACAAGACCTCTGAGGATACGAACCAGACCCTCACAGATAAAAAAAAGGACCAACTAGAAATCAAGCATAC
Organism: Antrozous pallidus; assembly: GCA_027563665.1. Taxonomy (NCBI): domain Eukaryota; kingdom Metazoa; phylum Chordata; class Mammalia; order Chiroptera; family Vespertilionidae; genus Antrozous; species Antrozous pallidus. The sequence continues at coordinate 116,034,308 of CM050514.1, forward strand.
ACAGACTGAAATAAAAAATATTACACAAAGTCCTAAAAGCAGTCCAGAGGGCCACAAGAACCAAGTCAAAGATTTGAAATACAAAGAACCAAAATCCACTCAGCTGGAAAAGCAAGAAACAAAAAGAATTCAGATAATTGAAGATAGCGTAAGGGGCCTCTGGGACAACCTCAAGCATGCCAACATCCGAATTATTGGGGTGCCAGCAAAAGAGAGAGAGCAAGTTAATGAAAACCTACTTGAAGAAATAGTGACTGAAAACTTTCCCCACCTGGTGAAAGAAACTGACTTAAAAGCCCAAGAAGTACACAGAACCCCAAAATATAGGAATCTAAAGAGGACCACACCAAGACATATCATAATTAAAATGCCAAGAGCAAAAGATAAAGAGAGAATATTAAAAGCAGCAAGAGAAAAACAGTTGGTTACCTACAGGGGAGCACCCATCCGATTGTCAGCGGATTTCTCAACAGAAACGATGCAGGCCAGACGCGAGTGGCAAGAAATATTCAAAATAATGAAGAGCAAGAATCTACAACCAAGATTACTCTATCCAGCAAAGCTATCATTCAGAATCGAGGATCAGATAAAGTGCTTCCCAGATAAGAAAAAGCTAAAGGAGTTCATCACCACCAAACCAGTATTATATGAAATGCTGAAAGATATTCTTTAAGAAGAGGAAGAAGAAAAAGGTAAAAATATAAATTATGAACAACAAATACACATCTATCAACAAATGATCATAAAAATCAAGTGAACTGATAGGCTGATGAACAAGATAAACGGGTGACTATAACAGAAACATGGACATAGAGAGGGAATGGACTGACAATTCTTGGGGAGAAAAGGGTTGTGGGAAGTGCAGCAAGAGATTGGACAAAAATCTTGCAACAATGGGAGAGGACATTGGGGAGGGGGAGGTGAGGGAGGAGGGTGGGATAGGTACAGGGTGGAGGGAAGATATAGGGGGATAAAAAAGGGGAAACAATGTAATTAATAAACTGAACAATAAAAAAATAAAAATAAAAATAAAAAAAAGAAAGAGAAAAAAAAAGAAGAGGAAGAAGAAAAAGATAAAAGTGTAAATTATGAACAACAAATACACATCTATCAACAAATGAATATAAAAATCAAATGAATTAATAAGCTGATGAACAGGATAAACTGATGAATGTAACAGAATCACGGACATAGAGAGGGAATGGACTGACAATTCTTGGGGAGAAAAGGGGTGTGGGAAGTGCAGCAAGAGACTGGTAAAAAATCATGCAACTATAGGAGAGGTCGGGGGCGAGGTGAGGGTGGAGGGTGGGATGGGTACTGGGTGGAGGGGAGCTATAGGGGGAAAATGTAATTAATAAACTGAACAATAAAGATTTAAAAAATTAAAAAAGAAAAAAAAAACTAAAAGAAACACCCAATCAAAAGAGCAAAAAGAAAAAAAGAATAAAAAATATGAAGAAAGTATAAGGACCCTCTGGGGCACCTTCAAGTGTACCAACATTCCAGAAGGAGATGAGAGAGAGCAAAATATTGTAAACCTACTTGAAGAAATAATGACAAAAAACTTCCCCTACCTGGTGAAAGAAATAGACTTACAAGTCCAAGAAGCACAGAGAGTCCCAAACAAGAGGAAACTAAAGAGGACCACACAAAGACACATCATAATTAAAATGCCAAGGGTTAAAGTTTAAGAGAGAATCTTAAAAGCAGAATGAGAAAAGCAGTTAGTCTCCTACAAGAAAATGCCCATATGACTATCAGCTGATTTATCAAGAGAAACCTTGCAAGCCAGGAGGGAGTAGCAATAAATATTTAAAGTGATGGATAGTAAGGACCTATAACCAAGATTACTCTACCCAGCTAAGCTATCATTTAGAATTGAGGATCAGATAAAGAGCGTCACAAACAAGAAAAAGCTAAAGGAGTTCATCACCATCAAACCAATATAATATGAAATGATGAAGAGTACTATTTAAAAAGAACAAGAAGAGATTTAAAAAATATGAACAATCAAATGGCAGCAAATACATATCTATCAACAATCAAATCTAAAAATCAAAATAAATATATAAGAAAATTAATGAAAAATAAACTGGTGAATAAAACAGAATCAGAGGCATGGAAGCATGGAACAGACTGATGAATCTCAGAGGGAACGGGGGAAGGAGGGAGATGGGAAAGAGAGTAACCAAAGATTTTACCTATGGGCAAAGGTAGTAGAGTGATGAAGACCTGGTGTGGGGTAGGAAGTTGGTGGAAGTGAGGAATGAGGGGAGAAGGAGGCATCTGTAACACTTTCAACAATAAAAATTAAAAAGTAGAGGGAGAAACTAACATGGTGGCATAGGTGAACACCTAAACTGCTGCCTGGCACAATTTCAAAACTACAATTAAAAGACAGAATGGACATCATCCGAAGCCCACAGGAAAGCTGGATGAGTGGAAATTCTACAACTAGAAAGAAAGAGGGGGGCACACAGAGACTCAGAGGAGCTGCCAAAGATTGAGGAACAGAGACATGCACTCAGAGAGGACGGGCAGTTGAGTGCCTGGCTGGCTCTCTCTAGCAAGAGGGAGACAGAGGCTCCTGACTCCACTGCACTCCTGTTCTGGGTGAGACCCTGGGGAGCCAGACTCATACGAGTGGAGTCTGTACTGTTGGGGGAAAAAGGAGCAAATGGAAACTCAGGGGAGCCGCAAAAGGCAGAGCTCTGGAGGTGCACACCTGCACAAGTGCATGCAGAGAGGTCTGACTACCAAGTATGCTTCTAGTTTTCTCTAGCGGGAGAGAGATGGAAGCTCCCAACTGAACTCCAGTTACGACTGCACTGAACCCCAGTTTGGGGCAAAATGCTGGGGACCCAGATTCATGTGGATGGAGTCTGGAATGTTGGGAAAAAAGAGGAGCACACAAAAACTCAGGGGAGCCACAAAAGGCAGAGCTCTGGACTGACTGATGAGTGTGCTGCTGCCTTTCTCTAGTAGGAGGCAGACAGTAGCTCCCAACAGCACTGAACTTCAGTTCTGGGCAAGAATCTGGGAATCCAGATTCATTGGAGGATAAACTAGACTGTCTGGCATCGGGTGAAACTCAAAGGTGGATTTCTCTCAGAGGTGCTTACAGCAATTGCTGAGGGACACTGAGACCCAGGGGCCTCATAGGGAAGACCTGAAGGGAAGCCAAGGCTGTCTGCTTAGCCCTGAGACTCTGCCCCATCCAAGCTAAGCAAAGAGGCTTTTGCAATTTTGAAAGTCTTCTCTCATAAGGGTGTCTCCAGCAGAGAAGTTCTCCTGGCATAGACACAGCTGATCCTCACAGTCAATTAACCTAGAGGCCAATTCCTCCCATGATACCAACAACAATCAAGACTTAATTTACAATAAGGCTGTATTCACAGTCCACAAAGTGGTACACCAAGAGTGTCCACCTCAGGTAACTGGAGATGCTGAGCCACTGGGACATATAGAACACCTAGCACACAAAGCTACTCTACGAACTCAGGGAAGCAGTGAAAACGCAGAGACAAAGAAACAGATCACAAACAAAAGACACGGAGGAAAGAAAATGACTATATGTAGAGTTCAAAACCACAGTTATAAGGTTTCTCAAGAATTTCCTAGAAAATGCCAATAAATTTAGTGAAACCCATGAGGATATGAAAAAGGACCAAGTAGAAACTAAACATACACTGATTGAAATTTTTAAAAATATTATACAGAGACCCAACAGCAGACTAGAGGAACACAAGAATCAATTCAAAGATTTTAAATAAAAAGAAGCAAAAAACACTCAACCAGAAGAGCAAAAATGAAAAAGAATACAAAAAATTGAAGATAGTGTAAGGAGCCTCTTGGGACAACTTCTAGCATACCAACATCAGAATTATGAGGGTGCCAGAAGAAGAGAGAGAGCAAGATACTAAAAACCTATTCAAAGAAATAATGACTGAAAACTTCCCCTACCTGGTGAAAGAAGTAGACTTACAAGTCCAGGAATCACACAGATCCCCCTCCTGCCCACTGCCCTGCAAAAAAAAAAAAAAAGAAATCCAAAGAGGAGCACACTAATGTCAAAAGCAGCTGAAATTGATTTGTCTCACTGGATAGAGAATCAGCCTGTGGACTGTAAGGTCCCAGGTTCAATTCCATTCAAGGGAATGTACCTTGGCTGCAGGCACATCCCCAGTAGAAAGTGTGCAGGAGGCAGCTGATTGGTGTTTCTCTCTCATCAATGTTTCTGACTTTCTATCCCTCTTCCTTCCTCTCTGTGAAAAATCAATAAAATATATTTTTTAAATGCTAAGAGCAAAAGATGAAGAGAGAATATTAAAAAGCAGCAAGAGAAAAAGAGTTAATTACCTACAAGGGAACACCCATAAGATTGTCAGCTGATTTATCAACAGAAATTATGCAGGCCGGAGGGGAGTGGCAAGAAATATTCAAAGTGATGTATAGCAAGAACCTGCAACCAAGATTACTCTACCCAGCAAAGCTATCATTAAGAATTTAAGGTCAGATAAAGAGCTTCACAGATAAGAAAAAGCTAAAGGAGTTCACCACCAAACCAGTATTATATAAAAATAGTGGCCGGTGCATGAAATTCATGCACATTAAAAGGGTATTAATTAGAGGAAATATTTTAATAGTGCTATTTGCCCTTTCTCTACAATAAAAGTGTGAGATATAAAAGGAAATTAGTACAATGTATATGAAAATAATACATAATTTCATTAATAAATAAATAATAACAAAATGATATAACAACAATACAAATCCACAATAAACTGTTGAGTTAACTTTCCTGCATTTAAAATAGGATTGAATGTGTTCCTCACAGAGAGATGAAATCCATAATACTGCATTTGGGTGACTCGTGTTCTTACATTTTGTCCAGTATTAGTGTTGAGTACACTGTTGTCTCTGAGTCTTAATGCAATATCTGTTCCCCAACCTTTTTCACCATGTGGATAAAGAATAGGATATGTCATTGCATCTAATGTAGGAAACAGGATACTGATTCATTTCATTTTAGTGCCATTTGGATTATTGGGATCTGGTTTACAATAAATGAGCAAGTCCCTTTCAAAAAGAGGTTCTCCATCTTCGTTTCTGAATATGACAGCAACCTCGGTTACACGGGGAGAATTATAACTACCTGGGTCACTCTTACGATCATATTTAATTGCATTAGTTACTTCCGTGGGAGCTATATCTTTTGCTGCTGCTTCAGATTGGGCTTCATTTTCTACCTCATGTAGCATCTTGTATGATTTTGTTAATTCATTTATTTCATGCATGAGGTTGTTGATGTTGATCATGAGTCTTTCTGAGCAGGCCTGGTTTGCTGGGATTGCTAATCTTTTACGTGTAGCTTCGGCTATATCCAAAATATAGAGCTGAGCAAACTTCTGAGAAACACCATCAGAAGGATGTAAAGTTCCAGTACAATGATAAACTTGTCCATGTATTCTAAAACAGTATGGCCCATGCCCTGATGGTGATGCAACATTTGCACCCATGGAAGCAAAAGCAAAAGAAGTATTTATAGATTGAATGTTTCCCATAAAATTTTTACTGTCAGAATCTTTGTTTGTCATTAATCTTTTAAAATATGCCAGGTAATCTGGAAAAAGTATATCATTTGGACAGACTTTCCCTTTGCTACAACATCTAGTAAATTTCCCATCAGATGGTTTTTCATCCCAGCAATTTAGTGACAGGCAAAATTCACATCTGAGAGTCACCACAACTATGTTTGAGAATTGCATCCTCATGTACTCCTTTTTCGCTGAGAAGGCAGTTCCTACCACTATTGCTAGTACTTAATGACTGTTCTTTAGACATATTCTGTCTTCGCCACCACCTTCTTTCAACTTCAAAGGCACGTTGTTCTTTAGACATTTCCTGTTGAAGATGCCGGTGTTTTTTGGCTTCGGAGCGACGTTTTTCCAATAGCTGCTCTTCGGGTACATTCTGTGACAGGCGTCGCCTTCTTTCAAGATTCAGATATTTTCTGTTGATAACATCGGCACCTTTCTGCTATAGAGCTCCGTTGTATCAACAGTTTTTCTTTGGACATAGTCCCACCTCTCTATTGCCATGTTCTGAGATAGAGGAGAATGACAGACAGTCTTGACAGTCAGGCCTTGCAGCAGTGTGACCAACGGCTAATGTGGACAGATTCTGTGCGGGTGGGACTTCCTCCTACCTGTTGTCAGTTTCCACAGCTGGGATGCTGAAGCTGGGACTCAGGGGCCTTCCCTCTGGTGGTTGCCTTCCGTTTTTGCTGGCATACAGCTGAAGCTACACATAAAACATTAGCAATGCAGGGGCCTCAGTTAGACACAGCTGTGGTTCTCTGCCGCTGCCACTGCTTGGTCTCTGCGCCCGGGGATGGACACTTGATGCCTTCACCACTTTGTCTCTGCTCCTGGGGCCTGGCACCCACACCTCTCGACCCCGCCCCTTGCTCTGATTGGCTGGTAGCATAGCCAATCAGGAGCCAAGGTATGGTCACATTTGCATGTTACTCTTTTATTAGATAGGATGCTGAAAGGTACACTTTAAGAAGAGGAAGAAGAAGAAAAATGTAAAGATACAAATTATGAACAAGAAATACATAAGTTTCAACAAATAAATCTAAAAATCAAGTGAATTAAAAATCTGATGAACAGAATAAACTGGTGAATAGAATCAGGGGCATAGAAAGGGAATGGACTGACAATTCTCAGGGGGAAAAGGCTCTAGGAGGTGCAGAAAGAGACTGGATCAAAATCACACACCTATGGACAAGGACAGTGGGAGGAGGTAAGGGCAGAGGGTGGGGTGGGAACCAGGTGGAGGGGAACTATGGGGGGGGGGGAGAGGAACAAGTATAACAATCTGAACAATAAAGATTTATTAAATAAAAAAAGTAAAAAGTTTCTTTGTTCCAATAAAAAAAAAGATTAAAAATTAAAATAAAATAAGGTTAAAAAAGGAAAAAATAATTGGGACATAGACAATGTAAGGGCTTCCAGACCTCTTTACCTTCTCAGTCCACAGAAGCACCTAACTTAAATGCCTGCCTTTCACAATCATCTGCTGTGTCTTGATGCTATCAAGTTTCAAGAAGATGAGTGTAGTATTATTCCTGCCCAGGAGACTAAAACTCCTGGGCTTCAGTCTTCCCTTCCCTCTATTTATGATTTACCCTACGACTCATGCACGTCACGTAGCTCCTTGGAGGCTCCTTTTTTGTTGTTGTTGCTGTTGGTTTTTTTAACCCTCACCCAAGGATATTTTTCCATTGATTTTTAGAGTGGAAGGTTGGCAGAAGGAAGGGAAGGGGAGAGAGAGAGAGAGAGAGAGAGAGAGAGAGAGAGAGAGAGAGAGAGAGAGAGAGAGAGGTGAGAAAGACATCAAGTCATTGCCTCCTGAATGCAACTTAACTAGGCTGGAGATTGAACCTGCATCCCAGATATGTACCCTTGATTAGTAATCAAACTCATGACCCTTTAGTGCACAGGCCAACACTGTAACCACTTAGATTCACTGGCCAGGGCAGAGATCACCACCACCACAACCCCACTGTTTTCTTTCTTCTCCATTCCTCCTTCTCTTTCCCTTCCATGTTTTTTTACTAATGATGTTTCATGAAGGATGACTAAGACATGCAAAATCATTGTGTATAAATACAAAGTGCCCTGTGGTTTACTAAATGACTAGAAAAGAAATAAAAATCAAACCAGCAAAACATAACTAACTACCTGTTAGTCTTCATATAAACTAGCTTTCTTAATTTCAAAATTAATGATTTCAGACACATTAATTTTTTTTAGTATTTTAATCTTTATTGTTCAATTTATTAATTACATTGTTACCCCTTTTTCCCCCTATAGCTCCCCTTCACCCAGTACCCATCCCACCCTCTGCCCTTACCTCCTCAGCACTGTCCTCTTCCATAGGTGTATGATTTTTGTCCAGTCTCTTGCTGCACCTCCCACACCCCTTTCTCCCCAAGAATTGTCAGTCCATTCCCTCTCTATGCCCATGATTTTGTTATATTCACCAGTTTATCCTGTTCATCAGATTATTAATTCACTTGATTTTTAGATTCATTTGTTGATAGATGTGTATTTGTTGTTCATAATTTTTATTTTTACCTTTTTTTCTTCCGCTTCTTAAAGAATATCTTTCAACATTTCATATAATATTGGTTTGGCAGTGATGAACTCCTTTAGCTTTTTCTTATCTGCAAAGTACTTTATATGACCTTCAATTCTGAACAATAGCTTTGCTGGGTAGAGTAATCTTTGTTGTAGATTCTTGCTATTCATCACTTTGAATATTTCTTGCCACTGATGTCTGGCCTGCATTGTTTCTGTTGAGAAATCCACTGACAATCATATGGGTGCTCCCTTATAGGTAACTAACTGTTTTTCTCTTGCTGCTTTTAATATTCTCTCTCTGTCTTTTGCTCTTGGCATTTTAATTATGATGTGTCTTCGTGTGGTCCTCTTTGGATTTCTATAGATTGGGATTCTGTGCACTTCTTGGATTTTTAAGTCAATTTATTTCACCAGGTGGGGGAAGTTTTTGACACTATTTCTTCTAATAGGTTTTCATTATCTTACTATCTCTCTTTTTCTGGCACCCCTATAATTCAGATGTTGATGTGCTTGAGATTGTCCCAGAGGCCTCTTACACTATTTTCAATTTTTTGGGTTCTTTTGGCTTCTTGCTTTTCCAGCTGAGTGGATTTTGCTTCTTTGTATTTCAAATCTTTGACTTGGTTTTTGTGGTCCTCTAGACTGTTTTTAGGTCTTTGTATAATATTTTTTATTTCAGTCAGTGTATGCTTAAGTTTTAATTGGTCCTTTTTCATATCCCAGAGGGTCTTGCACATATCCTCAAGGGTCTCGTTCATATCCTCGAAGCTCTCATTAAGTTCATCACCCTTTTCTAGGAGCCTCTTGAAAAACCTTATAACTGTGTTTTTGAACTCTATGTCCAGTCGTTTTTTTTCCTCCATTTCTTTCACATCTGATTTCTTTCCATGTCTCTGCATTGTGGCTATTTCCTTGAGTTGGTTGATTAGCTTTGTGTGGTAGATGTCCTCTAAGGGACAGTGGCTCAGCCTCCCCAGTTACCTGAGGTGGATGCTCTTGGTTCAGTCCTTTATGGGTTGCACAGTCTTATAGAAGTTAAGGCTAGATTATTGTTGTTAGCACTAGAAGGGTTTGACCTACAGGTCAGTTTGCTGTGAGGATCACCTGTGCTCAGGTTGGATGGGTGGAGTCACCAGGCTGAGCAGGCAGCCTTGATTTCCCATCAGCTCTGTCCTATATGGCACCTGGGTCTCTGTGCCTGGTGGTAATGGCTGCACGCACCTCTGAGAGAAAGCTGCTGCCAAGCTCTACCCACTGCCAGACAATTCAACCTCTCCCCAAATGAGTCTGCACACTCAAAGTCTCACCCAGGATTGTAAAACAATGCAGTCCAGTGGTTTCCCAAATGAGAGAGAAAGTCACAAGTCCTCTCTGCATGCTCACGCACTTTGCATTCCAAGGTTTCCCACCCTCTTCGCAAGCTTGCAGACCTCTGAAGCACCCAAGTTTCAGTGTGCTTCCTTCTTACTGTCCAGTTTCACCCCGTATGAGTGTGAGTTCCCAGGACCTCACCCAGAACTAGGGAATCAGTGCAGTGAGACGCCTTTGTCTCCCTCACTGTTTGAGAAAACCAGCTGGCTATCCAGTCGCCCACTCTATCCACTCACACACTAACAGCTCCAAACCTCTGACTCTGCACATATCCTCAACTCTGCCCTCTGCCACTCCTCTGAGTCACAGTGTCCTATCTTTACTTTATTTGTGGAATTTTCACTCATCCAGCTTTCTGGTGATTCTGGATGATGTTTGTTCTGTCGTTAAGTTGTAGTTTTGAAATTGTTGTGTGGGGCAGCAAGATAGGTGTTTACCTATTCTGTCATCTTGGTTCCTCCAGACACATTAATTTAGTCAAGCCTCAGACCCTCAGGCTTGATACTGCTATTTTATGGAGAAGTAAACTGTGACACAGAAGCAATTTGCCTGAGAGGAGCCTATGAATCAGCAGCTGAGTCAGTGAAAGGCCTCCAAGCCTTGATTTCTGACTGGATTTGCAGCCCAAAGGTAACCTCCAATTTGTTTTAGACTGAGACCTCCTGCAACATACTCAGAAGGCTGCTCTCAGGGATATCCAGGTAGGCAACAGAAAAAGCTGTTGCCACCACATTTTAATAGCCTGAAGAAGTCCTCAAGCCTTGAGAATGGTGCCTTTGTCCTTTAAAAATTTCCAAAGCAATTAAACTCATCAAAACATGTTGCAAAAAAAAAGCATGGTATACAATATGATTCCATTCATATGAGTCTATTAAAAACAAAACATAATTACAGTGACAGAGAGCAGATTACTGGTTGCCCAGGACCAGGATCAGGATTGACTAAAAAGGAGCAAAGGAAACTTCTGGGGTGATAGAAAGGTCTTGATTGTACCAATACAAACACATGGTGCACATCTTTGTCATAACTTATTGAACTATACGCATAAAATCAGTATATCTGTATATTTTATCACATGCAAATTATACCTCAGTTAAATTAATTTGCAAAATTTAAATAATGAATCCCAAAGCAAGAATAAAGTATGGCATCAAATTTTTTTAAATCTGTAGGAAATGAACAGGTTTCTAGCAATTATAAATAACCAAAACTGGCCCAAGAAGCAATGGAAAACCAAAATATATAGCAACCATATACTAGTAATAGACAGAAAAAAATTAAAGAACTACCAAAGACTACATGGAAATTATTTAATATCTTAATCCTATGTTTCTTAATTTGTAAAGTGAAAATTAAATAGCACTTCACAGAATTTATGTAAGAACTGAGCAAACATGCTTAGTATAACACTTGGGATGCAGTATATGTTTAGTGCTAGTTTATCTGGTCTGCAGCGGTGTTTTAAGACCTTTGATGATAGTTTTACTTCTCTTTCCATATGGGCAACATAACATTCCTTAATTCAGTCAACAAATATAGAATTCCACCTTTCAGTTCTTTCCCCAAGAATGGATTCCCAAGTCCACAGAATGGAACAGTATTTTTCTGTGTGTGTGTGTGTGTGTGTGTGTGTGTGTGTGTGTGTGTGTGTGTTTCTGAACCTAATTGTGGGGGGGGGGAAGACATCTAAAATTAGGAAGTAGGAGATTAAACCCTCAGAAAACAATCTTTCCCAGGGGAAAGGAGGATCTGAAGAATGTCTTAAAGTATATCTAACACTCATCCCCTCTACAAGCCCCAGATTAGGACAACACAGCCAATTCTGTATTAAAGGATACCAAGGTTTCAGAAGTCAAAGCCATGGCATTGCAAAGCTGAACTCTTAGTATCTAAAACTAAGGGGCAGATGGGTGCAACCAGAGCTTTTCACCTGGGATGCTTTACCCCACCCCAAATCCCCAAGGGAAGCTTTAGGTAGAAGGTGGAGACCTGGGATATTTGGGAGTGGTATTCAAGGAATGTAGCATCTTGCCAGGTTGGAGGTCTAAAGAAATGTGGCAAGTCACTTCTCTGCTGGCCTCGCCCTTCTCCATTCCACAAGACTGTTTCTCTTGGCCTCTTCCAAGATCTGGGAGTGTTTTCACTTTCTGACAGTTGCTGCATTTTCCTGAAGCTCTCACCTGAATGATACAGAATACCAAGGAACACATCTGTGAATAGCAAGGAAGGTGCCAGGACCTAGCTGTTATCCCAGGAAGCATGAATGAATTCCAATATAGCCATTATCATATCATCTCCATCCTTAAATATCACTTTCCCCCAATCATTCAAAGAAAAGTAAACATCAGAAAGTCAAGTCAGGCTCAGAGGGACAATTCCTAAGAAGCTGCCACTGCATCATAAGAATATTTCAATAGCTGAAACCAGTTTGGCTCAGTGGATAGAGCATCGACCTACGGACTCAAGGGTCCCGGGTTCGATTCCAGTCAAAGGCATGTACCTTGGTTGCGGGCACATCCTCAGTAGGGGGTGTGCAAGAGGCAGCTGATCGATGTTTTTCTCCCATCGATGTTTCTAACTTTCTACCCCCCTCCCTTCCTCTCTGTAAAAAATCAATAAAATATAAAAAAAATATTTCAATAACTCCCATAGGTAACTTCTGTGGAATTTCCTCTAGATAGAGGTGCATATTCCAGGCTAGGTAACTGATGTTGAAATCAAAATATCCATCAGCTGGGTTCTGCCATTCAGCAACTGTTTTCTCATGGGAATTAATATATCACCTCCTTTGAATGACTACTGTATTTTGAGAATGAAGGGATAAAGTATAACATCACATGCATTGTACTGTTCCTGGCTTATAATAGAACTTTGGTAAATATTAGTCTAACCCTAATCACTGCCATTTCACGTACATGCCAATATGAACATGCAAGACAATTCACCCCATCCTGCTGATTTTCTCCATTGCCCCTTACTAAAAGCCACAGGGAATTTTGGAGAGATCTGTTATGGTCTAAAAAGGAGAGTTCAACTCAAACTGACTCAAGAATCATTTATGGAGCATTATGTACTTACTGGGGGTCAAAGATGACTTTAGGTTACCTAGTACCAAAATCACCCCAAAACGTAGTGTTTAAAATCATCAATGTAGTGTTGTCTTTGCCTAGCTGGCTTGTTCTCATGCCAAGGAAGCCAGTTAGCAGTGGAGTCATCTGAAGGCTTATCTAAGCTAGGCAACTGAGACTGCTTCACTGACATACTTGGTGTTTCACTGCTCTTCAGCATGCCATTCATCTCTGGTAGAAGAGTCTACATTTCTTACATAGTGGCTTAAGGCTCCAAAATAAAGGAAGCAGAATCTTAAAGCCTGATTCTAGAATAGCCTGGAGTGTGGTTAGCCATATTCTAACGACAAACAACTGCAGGCCAGCCCAGATTCAAGGAAGAAGACAGACAAACTCTACCTAGCAATGGTGGAGTGGCACGTATGTACACAGAGGGAAAGAATTCTTTGATGGTGGACATCGTTGGAAACAAGCAACCACCAGTGGATACAATTAATGAGTTCCATGTAAATATAAACACAAGGTATTAACTTATATGATTGTTTTTCAGAGCTGATAGTTTTTTATCCAAGTATGTAATAAGCACCACTTAACACATGCCTCAGGCTTCTGAGTTCTTTTTTTATATAAATAACATTGTTTCAAGAAAAATGATCTTAAATATAATAATATTACATGCAATAAACATTAATATTTCAAAAATTTAAGTATAATAATATTACCAAAACTGTACTAACATAGTGTGATATTACAAAAGTTGTAGGAAATAATAAAAATCTGCAAATAACACGATTACTTCTATTATATTATAAAATATTTTTTACACTGGCTCTATTTTTGTTCATCAGTTTATATTGTTCATTATATTCCACAAATGAATGAGAATATGTGATATTTATCTTTCTCCAACTGGATTTTTCGCTTAGCAAGATGTTCTCCAGGTCCATTCATGATGTTGCAAATGATAAGAGCTCCTTCTTTTTTACAGCAGCAAAGTATTCCATTGCACAGATGTACAACAGTTTTATAATCCACTCATCTGCTGATGGACACTAAGGTTATTCCAATATCTTAGCTATGGTGAATTGTGCTGCTATGAACATACAGGTGCATATATCCCTTCTGATTTCTTGGGCTATATTCCTAGAAGTGGGATTACTGGGTCAAATGGGAGTTCCATCTTTAACTTTTTGAGGAAACTCCATACTGTTTTCCATAGTACTTGCATCTGTCTACAATCTCACCAACAGTGCACAAGGGTTCTTTTTCTCTGCATCCTTGCCAGCACTTGTCATTTGTCGATTTGTTGATGATAGTCATTCTGTGTGAGATGGTAACTCATTGTTGTTTGGATTTGCATCTCTTGAATAATTAATGACTTTGAGCATCTTTTCATATGTTTCTTGGCCTGCTGTATGTTCTCTTTCAAAAAGTGTCTATTTAGGTCCTTTCTCATTTTTTTATTCAATTGTTTATCTTCCTTCTGTTACATTGTATGAGTTCCCTGTAAATTTAGGAGATTAAACCCTTATCAGAGATAATGTTGAAAAATATATTCTCCCATGCAGTGGGCTTTCTTGTTATTTTTTTATGGTTTCTTTTGCTGTGGAGAAGCTTTTTATTTTCATTTAATTCCATCTGTTCATTTTCTCTGGTTTTGGAGCAGCATCAGTAAATATATTGCTGTAACATATGTCCGATATTTTGCTACCTATGGATTCTTCTAAGATTTTTATGGTTTCCCATCTTACATTTACGTCATTTATCCATGTTGAGTTTATTTTTGTGTATGGTGTAAGTTGGAGATCTAGTTTCATTTTTTTGCATGTATCTGTCCAATTTTCTCAGCACCATTTATTGAAGAGACTATATTGACTCCATTGTATGTTCATGCCTCCTTTTTCGAATATTAATTGGGCATAGTGGTTTGGGTTGATTTTTGGGTTCTTTATTCTATTCCATTGACCAATATATCTGTTCTTGGGCCAGTACCAGGCTGTTTTTGAGAACATATTAAAATCTGGTATTGAGATCCCACCTGCTTTGTTCTCTTTCTTAGGATTGCTGCAGCTATGCAGGGTCTATTTTTATTCCAGATGAATTTTTGGAGAGTTCGTTCTAGGTCTGTGAAATATGCCGTTGGTATTTTAATGGGGTTACTCTGGTATCTTAGTTTTTATTTTTATTTTTTGGTGCAATGATAAATCGGATTGCCATCTGTGCATTTCTTGTTATTGTCTTTAGAGTTCTTAAAGTTGTAATGTTAAATAGTTTATTGTTGCTAATTTTTCTTATTTTTTGAGGTATGTCTGTAGTGTTATGAACTTCCCTCTCACTTTTTGCTGTGTCCCAGAGATTTGGGGTTTTTATGTGTTCACTTCCATTTGTTTCTAGGAAGTTTTTTTTTTCTTGATCTCGTTTGTAACCCATTCATTGTCTAATAACATGCTAGTTAGCCTCCATGTGTTTGAATGTTTTGGGGTGTTTTTTATGGTAGTTGATTTCTAACTTCATTTCACTGTGATATGAGAAGATGCTTGATATGACTTCAACCTTCTTGACCTTGCAGAGACTTGTTTTGTGGACTAATTATGTGGTCTATCTGTGTGAGTGATCCAAGTGCACTTGAGAAGAATGTGTATCCTGCTGCATTGGGGTGAAATGTTCTATAGATGTCAGTTAAATCCATCTGATCCAGTGTGTCCTTTACAGTCTCTGTTTCCTTATTAAGTTATTTTCTGGAAGATCTGTCCAGGGAGTCAGAGGGGTGTTAAAGTCCCCTACTATGACTGTACTGTTATCAATCTCTCTGTTAAAGTCCTCTAGAAATCTTATATACATTTAGGTGAACCTATATTGGGAGCATATATGTTTACCAGGGTTATATTCTTTTGTTGGATCAATCCCTTTAGTATTATGTAGTGATCGTGTGTGCCTTTTTTTTTTAAGGTGAGTCTCTTGTAGACAGCATATAGTTGGGTCATGTTTTTGTATCCATTCAGCTACCCTATGCCTTTTTATTAATCCATTTACACTTAGGGTTATTATCAAAAAGTACTTATGTGTAGCCATTGTAATTCTGTATGGCTAGGTTTCTGTCTCTGTTTCTTCTCAGCAATTCATGCTTCTGAGTTCTTACCACTAAAAATGATTCCACAATAAAGAGAAAATTCAGTGAAAGCATCAGATCATGATCTTTTCCTATTGGCTAAGCTGGCTTTCTTACCTTGCAACTCTTTTTACCACAAATTTCATTCCCATGTGAGCGTGTCACTTTGCATTATTCTGTCTTCAGCATAAAAGCCAAGGCTTCTGGTCAATCATACCAACAATTTGCTTTTATTTCCATCTCCTGCTACTGCCATATATCCTTCTATTTTCCTAGTAATTGTGACTTCCAATGAGTTCTAGTTAATTGTTTTTCCAACTAAAATAAGTCACATGTTTTAATAGTTCCCTGTAATTGAAAGCACTTACCTTAATACTTTATATTTATAAGGTCGATTTCTATTCATTTCTATTCTTCTTGCTATACCCTGAGCTCTATATAGTCAGCACCTTTTATCTAGAGAATAGGTCTGTGCCCCATATATGCTAGGTACTCAGTAGGATTCTTTGAGTAAATGAA
This sequence comes from Antrozous pallidus, assembly GCA_027563665.1. Taxonomy (NCBI): domain Eukaryota; kingdom Metazoa; phylum Chordata; class Mammalia; order Chiroptera; family Vespertilionidae; genus Antrozous; species Antrozous pallidus. Next base: position 116,050,528 of record CM050514.1, read on the forward strand.
TACTTTTTTTTATTTCAAAACTACTTAGGCTGAAAGAAGGTCAACACCATTAAAATGAAAAGAAATTTTAGAAATATATTTTCCAAAACATTGTGTTTGATTTTTGTCAGATATTAGAAATCTTAACATCCAACTTAAGAAAAGTGAAATTACCTGATTCTGTGACTCAAGCAGTACAACAAAGTAATGTTTAAGAAACCCTGCCCAGCAGAAGATATAATCTCAGTTATGCACACAGGGCTCTACTAAAGAAATATTTCTAGATTTCAACCCCTATTTAACATTCCAGACCCTCTTGCTGTGTTCCTGAATTTCAAATTCCTTCCCAGTTGACTCATACCTGGTTAACCCCCAATTCTATCTGTTGGATGTTAAAGTCCATTTGGATTAAATCTTCCTGAAGTCCCTGCCCCCTTGCACACATCTTTCAAAGGTCTGCCCCCCCCCACCTCCACACCCACACATACCTTTGGAATCCTACTGAATTCCAACATCCTGATTGCCAACATATTCAGACACAGCCTCATTCAGCTTTGGAACTCCCCAAACTGGAAACACAGATAAGCAATTGAAATCCAGATTTTTTTTATTCCTGCTTTTTTTTATGGAACATTTTAAAGGTAAAGAAAATACAATGATAAACTTTGGTACACTCATAACCCAACTTTATTATCAACTCATGACCAATCTTTTCCACCCATACCCTCACCAACTCCCACTCCCCCTTGAATGGATTTCATTATCTCTCTCCAAATGATAAATACTTTAAACCAATGGTCAGTAAACTGCGGCCCGTGAGCCACATGCGGCTCTTTGGCCCCTTGAGTGTGGCTTTTCCACAAAATACCACGTGTGGGTTCTCACGTACAGAGCGATTGAAACTTTGTGGCCCATGTGCAGAAGTCAGTTTTCTTCTCTCAAAAGTAATTTCAATCGTACTGTTGATATTTGGCTCTGTTGAACAATGAGTTTGCCGACCACTGCTTTAAGCAAACACAACTAAAATACATTATCATGATTAAAAATGCTTTGGGAACTCAACTACTAATTTTCAGTTTGAAAGATACTGACCATAAAGCACCATAAGTTAGTCCTTTTCTACCACTGGCTTCCCACCGCACAAATGAACAGACATGTGCGCTCTCTAAAGTATAGAATGATATGTTTCTGATGGCGTCCTTTACTACCCATGTAAGACATAGTGCTAACAGACTATTATTGGCTTTTATTTGATATTTTTAAAATACATTTCTTATTTATTTCAAAGAGAAAAGAAAAGGAGAGAGAGATTGAAACATCAATGATGTTGATGGTCTCTCCCACACGCCCCCTTCTGGGGATTGAGAAGGCAAACTAGGGTATGTGCCTTGACTGGAATCAAACCAGGTACCCTTCAGTCCACAGGGTGATGCCCTGTCCACTGAACCAAACCAACTAGGGCTGGCTTTGATTTTATTAATTCTCTTCAAACAAAGATGACCACAAATACCTGTACTTGAACAGATTTGGGTTTTTAAAGGACTTAGTGAGAGGAAGCCTACTCTATGGGAGAACCATAGAGCATCTCAGTAAAATAGTATCAGGAAGAAGCTAATAAAGAACTTGGATTTTGTCTGAGTAATTTGGAAGAAAGTATATTAGAAATTCCAATAAATCCTTTCTGTAGGGGGAATAGACTAGAGGTAGATTAAAGCTGTCATTGGTGAAGAAGTCATAGTCACCCATTCAGTGAAGAAGGGGAATTTTTGATATTTTGAATTGCACAGTGACCTTGTTTTTACTAACTTGATATAGTCTATAATATTATTTCTGTACAAGAGAACAAAATGACACTGTGAGCATCAGACCAGCTTGTAATAATATTGATGTCTAGCTGTATATATCAATCCCTTTTGGATGTCAGGTATTTCTTTCCACTTTCTCATTATCTTACCACTGTCTAGGGTATACAATTTTATTGAATGCTGCTATATTTGGTCCTGGCTTTATTTGACTTTCTAAATGTACTTCTGCTTGCAGATCATTTTTATCACTCATTACTTACATGTGTATGTGTTTTCTTTTATATTATATTCAATTGTTTAAAAACTTCCTTAAATCTTTTAAGAAAGATTTTCAGAAAATGTTATTTTCGAGTGAATGTTTGAAAATGTAAAACTAGTCTTGCTATTTATTTATTGTCAACCACTCCAAAATCAAACTCATTTTATGTAGACATTCAACAACACTATATTTGCATAGGGCAATAACCAGGCCTGTATTGCAATCAATTCATTCAGGTAACTAGGGCAGTTTTCTCAAGCTTTTTCTCCTCCCCTAAGATTCTCATAAGAAGTGTGTTATACTCAATCAAAAGTGCACCACAAAATACATACCACGCATACACCCTACTAAACTCAAAATTCTATAAAACAATACTTATTCTTAATAAATGTGACATACCCCAATATTTTATATTTTATTTATACTTGATCTTATAGCCAAAAGGCCAAGAAGTGATATATATTTTATTTATTTTATTTTTTTTATTTTTTTAATTATTTTTTATTGATTTTTTGCAGTATAATAGTAGTACATGTTTTCCTTTCCCCCTCCCCCTTATCCTCCCCCCAGCCTCCCCCACCCCCCAGCACATATTCCCAGCTTCCCCCCCTCCCCGCCCCAGTGTCTTTCATTCATTGGTTATGTTCATATGCATGCATACAAGTCCTTCGGTTGATCTCCCCCCGCATCTGCCTCCCATCCACCCAAGCCTCCCCCTGTAGCTTGACAGCCTGTTCAAGGCCATCCTGCCTCTATATCAATCACTCTCCCCTCTTTCTTTTCTTCAAAAATATCTTGCCTCTGCATACTAGAAATAAATGTATAAGAACAAAAAGTGTTTCAGTCTCGGTTTCAATGTCCAACTTTTCTGAGTCCCAGTTTCAGTGTCAAATAATTCATTATGTGTATAAGTCAGCAATGGTATCCAGATGGTGGACATATCGTGTCAATGCAAGATCCATCCTCTCTGGTTTGGTCCTGGGCTGCCTGCAGACATGCACAGCTGCTGACTGCTAGCATGGCAAGGTGTCGTCAGTGTCCCCCCTCTCTGGACCGTCCTCGTGACTGGAACAGATCCATCAGTTCCTCACCGTCGCAGGAACCCACATGGTCTTGGAGTTGTTCTCTGTAAACACACAAACACATTCTCGACCAAAAGTTAACAAAGGGATCCTCTATGCAAAATAGACTTGGGATTCTTTTTAATTTTTGCCTAAATGATTTTTCTTTGGCTTATTTTGACACCATGTGTGTTTTTTCATGGGTGTCCTGCAATTGTTTTTATAAATGGAATTTACTTTACTGGAGTAAGAATTTTCTAGATGTATTTTACTTACTCGATATTTTTTTTTCTCCCTTAGATGATATTACCCCGCTGTCCCCTCCCCTTTTTTGATTAATGGGGACTTTTGGAAATTTTATATTGCAGTCTTGGTAATTTTAAATTTTAATTTTTGCACACAAATATGACTGCTTTAGGTTCTTTGGATGTTAGGCAATTTTACAGTGAGATGAACTACTAATAGATTTTTTAGGTAATGTTTTAGGAAAAGCTTTTTGTCCAGTACACTATAATTTTCTTGAGTATTCTCATATTTCACTTGGCCAATTTAAATTAGTCTGAAAACTTGATTACTATTTTCCTGTCAATTTTAATACTCAAGCAGAAATCTTAGTTTACCCTGTGAATACTAGTGGAAAGGAATATTTGCAATTTTGAGTAGGTCCCGAGCATTCCTGGTAATAGACTGAATTTAGATATAGAGCAGCTATTGCTGGCCGGGTCTCTGTCTGCCACCTGGGTCCCCGTATGAGTTGTGTGTGGGAGGCGAAGCAGCCATGGGGGTAGGAGACCTCCCTTAGGAGGGTTGAGAATTCAAACCCCTGCAAGGTTTGTGGATGAGGGTCTGTGCCCCACCTCTGTTGACCTTTTAGTTCTCTCCTGTTGGCCCCTCTGCGACTGTGCCTGTCTTAGGTTGTTCCTTCCCTGAGGAATCTTACCCGTCTCTGGCTAACCAGCCATCCTCCGGGGCCAAACAGGGTGATGTGAGGTTCAATTCTGTCTCCTTTGTAGTCTATGCCCCCCTGTGGCCTCCACGCCCAGTACCTGCCTTGGGGTCCCCTCACCTGCTGGCAGGGTCCCGGTACTGATCACATATCTCGGGGGACCCAGGTTTCTTCTCCAGAGAGGGCCCAGCTCACACCATTGGTCGAGACACAGATCCATGGTGCCAGCTGCCCAAAGGCTTCAGCCACAGCTGGAACTGAAAACTCTGGCATCAGCTGTGTGTATTTGGATAGTAACAAGAAGGTCCCTCTTGGCAGAAAGGGCAAGAAGGGCCAATATAGAATGCTCGGATCCCTTCCCAGTGCCTTAATTCCTTCTGAAAGGGATTAATTTATTTCCTATCCTTTTTTAAGTTGCTGCCCAACATTCAAAGAATTAGTTTGTAAGTTTATTTTGGGATAATTGTATAATATGCTGTTGTCAAATATCAAATATTATAATGACATTGTAGAATAATATCATGTAAGGGTATTATGGTGTCATGGGATGTTAAGGAAGGCCTAGCCTAAGGACTGGTCTCCATAGGATATGACAAGCTCTAGGCCATGTCAATTCAATGTCAGACTAGCTGCCATTTTTTAATAATTTTATATAAACTTTGTCAGGGATGTAAAAACACAAATCACTTACCTCAGTTCAAGAGTTCAAGTATATTGACTTTTCCACTTACTCTCACTACCTGCCACTCACCCTGAGGTTTGACATTCTGATGGACTTTTCTCAGTCTCTGGATCCATTCTTGTTCATCAGTCTATGTCATTGATTGTATTCCTCAAATGAGTGAGATCATGTGATATTTGTCTTTCTCTGCCTGGCTAATTTCACTTAGCATAATGCTCTCCAAATCCATCCATGTTGTTACAAAAGGTAGGAGCTCCTTCTTTTTTTCCGCGGCGTAGTATTCCATTGTGTAAATGTACCATAGTTTTTTAATCCACTCATCTGCTGATGGGCACTTCGGCTGTTTCCAAATCTTAGCTATGGTAAATTGTGCTGCTATGAACATAGGGGTACATATATCCTTTCTAATTCGCCTTTCTAATTTCTTGGGGTATATTCCTAGAAGTGGGATCACTGGGTCGAATGGGAGTTCCATTTTTAGTTTTTTGAGGAATCTCCATACTGTTCTCCACAGTGGCTGTACTAGTCTACAATCCCACCAGCAGTGCACGAGAGTTCCTTTTTCTCCGCATGCTCGCCAGCACTTGTCGTTTGTTGATTTGTTGATGTAAGCCATTCTGATAGGTGTGAGATGGTACCGCACAGTCGTTTTGATTTGCATCTCTCGGATAATTAGTGACTTTGAGCAAGTTTTCATATGTCTCTGGGCCTGCATTTTGTCTTCTTTCGTGAAGATTCTATTTAGGTCTGTTGCCCATTTTTTTATTGGATCATTTGTCCTCCTTTTATTGAGTTGGGTGAGTTGCCTGTAGATGCTTGAGATTAAACCTTTATCACTAATAACATTTGCAAATATGTTCTCCCATACAGTGGGTTTTCTTGTTGTTTTGTTGATGGTTTCTTTAGCTGTGCAAAAGCTTTTGATTTTGATGTAGTCCCATTTGTTTATTTTCTCTTTAGCTTCCATTGCCCTCGGAGCAGTATCATCAAAGAAGTTCTTTTGGCATATGTCTGAGATTTTTCTTCCTGTAGATTCCTCTAATATTTTTATGGTTTCCTGTCTTACGTTTAAGTCCTGTATCCATTTTGAGTTTATTTTTGTGTATGGTGTAAGTTGGTGCTCTAGTTTCATTTTTTTGCATGTATCTGTCCAATTTTCCCAACACCATTTATTGAAGAGACTGTCTTGACTCCATTTTATGTTCCTGCCTCCTTTGTCAAATATTAATTGAGCATAGTGGTTTGGGTTGATATCCGGATTCTCTATTCTATTCCATTGATCTATATGTCTGTTCTTGTGCCAGTACCAGGCTGTTTTAAGAACAGTAGCCTTGTAATACAGCTTGAAATCTGGTATGGAAATCCCACCGACTTTGTGCTTCTTTCTCAGGATTGCTGTGGCTATTCGGGGCCTTTTTTTGTTCCAGATGAATTTTTGGAGAGTTCTTTCTAGGTCTGTGAAATATGCCATTGGTATTTTAATGGGGAGTGCATTAAATTTATAGATTGCTTTGGGTAGTATGGACATTTTAATTATGTTGATTCTCCCAATCCACGAACATGGAATGTTCTTCCACCTGTTTACATCTTCCTCTATCTCTTTTTTCAGTGTCCTGTAGTTTTCCACAAATAGATCTTTTACCTCCTTAGTTAAGTTTATTCCTAGGTATCTTAATTTTTTTGGTGTGATGGTAAATGGGATTGCTTTTTTAGTCTCTCTTTCTGTAGGTTCACTATTAGTGTATAGAAATGCCATAGATTTCTTGGCATTAATTTTGTAGCCTGCTACATTGCTGAACTCATTTATTAAATCTACTAACTTTTTTATGGAGTCTTTCGGGTTTTTTATGTACAATATCATGTCATCTGCAAATAAGGATAGCTTAACTTCTTCTTTTCCAATTTGGATGCCTTTTATTTCTTCTTCTTGTCTAATTGCAATGGCTAATACTTCCAGTACTATGTTGAACAGGAGTGGTGAAAGTGGGCAACCCTGTCTTGTTCCTGTTCTTAGGGGAAATGGTTGTAGTTTTTTCCCATTGAGTATGATGTATGCTGTGGGTTTATCATATATGACTTTTATTATGTTGAGGTATGATCCTTCTATTCCTACCTTGTTGAGAGTTTTTATTAAGAAAGGATGTTGGATTTTGTCAAATGCTTTTTCTGCATCAATTGATATGACTATGTGATTTTTATCTCTCAATTTGTTTATGTGATGTATCACATTTATTGATTTGCGGATATTGTACCATCCTTGCATTCCTGGGATAAATCCTACTTGGTCGTGGTGTATGATCTTTCTGATGTACTGCTGGATCCGATTTGCTAGAATTTTATTGAGGATTTTGGCATCTATATTCATGAGGGATATTGGCCTGTAATTCTCTTTCATTGTGTCGTCTTTATCTGGTTTTGGTATTAGGGTGATGCTAGCTTCATAGAAGGGGTTTGGAAGTGTTCCATCCTCTTGAATTTTCTGGAATAGTCTAAGGAGTATAGGTTTTAGTTCTTCCTTGAATGTTCGGTAAAACTCCCCTGTGAAGCCGTCTGGCCCTGGGCTTTTGTTTGCTGGAAGCTTTATGATGACTGCTTCAATTTCTTCCACAGTTATTGGTCTATTGAGTTGTTTAGATTCTTCTTGATTGAGTTTTGGGAGGTTATATTTTTCTAGAAACATATCCATTTCCTCCAGGTTGTCCAGTTTGTTGGAGTAGAGTTGTTCATAGTATTTTTTAACAATCCTTTGTATTTCAATGGGGTCTGTTGTTATTTCACCTCTTTCATTTCTGATTTTATTTATTAGGGTCCTCTCTCTTTGCTTCTTGGTGAGTCTGGCTAGAGGTTCATCAATCTTGTTTATCCTTTCAAAGAACCAGCTCTTGGTTTCGTTGATCTTCTGTATTGTTTCTTTGGTCTCTATGTCATTTATTTCTGCTCTGATCTTTATTATTTCCTTCCTTCTGCTTACACTAGGCTTTTCTTGTTGCTTTCTTTCTAACTCTTTGAGTTGTTGGGTTAGATAATTTATTGCTGCTGTTCCTAGTTTTTTGTAGTAGGATTGTAGAGCTATGAACTTCCCTCTCAGAACTGCTTTCACTGTGTCCCATAGATTTTGGATTGTTGTGCTATCATTGTCATTTGTTTCCATGATGTTTTCTATCTCTTCCTTAATCTCTCTAGTAACCCAGTCATAGTTTAATAGCATGCTGTTCAGTCTCCATGTGTTCGATTTCTTTGGATTGTTTCTATTGTAGTTGATTTCCAGCTTTATGCCACTGTGATCTGAGAATATACTTTATATGATTTCTATCTTCTTGAATTTGGAGAGACTTTGCCTATGACCCAATACATGGTCTATCTTTGAGAATGACCCATGGGCACTTGAAAAGAATGTATATTCTGTGGCTTTGGGGTGAAATGATCTGAAGATGTCAATTAATTCCATCTGGTCCAGTGAGTCATTGAGAATTGATGTTTCTTTACTGATTTTTTGTTTAGAGGATCTGTCCAATGGTGATAATGGGGTATTAAAGTCTCCTACTATGATTGTATTGCTGTCTATCTCTCCCTTGATGTCCTCTAGGAGTTTTTTTATATATTTGGGTGCTCCTGTATTGGGTGCGTATATGTTTACAAGAGTTATTTCTTCTTGTTGAATTGCTCCCTTTAGTATTATGAAGTGGCCCTCTTTATCTCTTGTTATGTCCTTCACTTTGAGATCTAATTTGTCAGATATAAGTATGGCTACCCCAGCTTTTTTTTCATTTCCATTCGCCTGAATAACTTTTTTCCAACCTTTCATCCTCAGTCTGTGTGCATCTTTTTTTCGGAGGTGGGTTTCTTGTAGACAGCAGATACATGGGTTGTGTTTTCTTATCCAGTCTATTACCCTATGTCTTTTGATTGGAGCATTTAAACCGTTTACATTTAAAGTTATTATTGATAGGTGCTTATATGTTGCCATTTTTGTTCTTTGCCCCTGTGTTCCTTCTTCACTTCCTATTTCTTTTTACAGCAGATCCTTTAGCATTTCTTGCATTGCTGGTTTGGTGGTGACGAATTCCCTTAGTCCTTTTTTATCTGTGAAGCTCCTGATTTGACCTTCAATTTTGATTGAGAGCCTTGCTGGGTACAGTATTCTAGGATTCAGACCCTTCCTTTGCATGACTTTGTAGATTTCATTCCACTGCCTTCTGGCCTGATAGGTTTCTGTTGAGAGATCACTTGTTAGTCTGATGGGTGTTCCTTTGTAGGTGACTTTCTGTCTCTCTCTGGCAGCTTTTAAGATTCTTACTTTGTCATTGGTGTTTGCCAATTTAATTATAATGTGCCTTGGCGTAGGTCTTTTGGGGTTTATTTTGCTTGGGACTCTGTGAGCTTCTTGGATTTGTGTGGGTTTTTCCTTTCCTATACCAGGAAAGTTTTCTGTCATTATTTCTTCCAACAGGTTTTCTATTCCTTGCTCAGTTTCCTGTCCTTCTGGAAGCCCAATTATACGGATGTTGTTTTGTTTCATGTTGTCCCATAGTTCTCTTAGGCTCTCCTCCTGCTTTTTAATTTTTTTTTTCTAGAAGGTGCTCTACTTGGTTATTTTTTCCTACCTGGTCTTCTAGCTCACTGATGCGATCCTCTGCTTCTTCTAGTCTACTCTTAATACTTTCTATTGAGTTCTTTACTTCAGCAATGTCATTTTTCATTTCTTCTTGGCTCCTCTTCATTTCTTCGTGGCTTCTCTTCATTTCTTCATGGCTCTTCATCATTTCTTCCTCGGTCTTCCTCATTTCCTCTTGGTTCTTACTCATATTATCAAATTTGTCTTCCATTCTTTTCAGCCACCTTATGACCATTTCTCTGAATTCTTTCTCTGACAGGTTGTTAACTTCCATTTCGTTTACCTCCTTTTCTGGCGAGCCTTGCTTTTCTTTCATATGTGGGCTATTTCTTTGTCTTCCCATGGTCTCTCTTCTCTGTGTATGTGGTTATGTAGTTCTCACTCTCCTGTGTTGATTTAAAGGCACAAAATACAACACAACCAGGTGCAACGCACCAGGCACTGAACCGGAATGTAGTCAAAGTAATTGTAATTCCAAATAAAGGTGACCGCCAGAGAAAGGCAAATTCGGTGATAGGTGGGAAAAAAGAAAGAGAACCTCCCCCAGACCCACACAGACACTCACACACCCACACTCACACAAAAAAGAAAGAGACCCCCCCAAACACATACACTCACAAAAAAGAAAGACAGGAATGCCAAAATGATAATGGGAAAAGGGGGAGAAGAAAAAAAGAAATAAAAGGAGTAAATTATAAATGTGGGATGAAAACTCCTATAGGATAGCCCCTAATCCGAACCAAAACCTGCAACAAGTACTTGGAGATTGATACAAATTACATACAACTACTAATATCAAGAGAGGTGAGGGAACACAGAAGCAAAAATCTATCTCAAAAACAATGCAGATGAGGACAACAAAACAAGAAACAACACCAAAAATAAAAATAACCCCCCCTACAAGACAAACCAAAATAACAGAATAAGCAAGTCAATCTCATAAACCTGCTTAAAAAATCAATATAATCAACAGTCAAGTAAACAACAACAACAGGACAGGGCTAAAAACACTTTAAGATAGTGAAGTCAGAGAAGCTAGAGGTATATATGCACTTGGATTAGGTGGTTAGAGATTAGATATATCAGTGGGGTGAAATTTTAACAGGGGGTAAGGGGAAAGAATTAGGTAAATCTAAAGCGGGAAAAGTGTAAGGGAATCAAGGCACTAAATAGGGAAAGGTTAGCCAGAGAGTGGTGGTATAAAGGTGAAGTTGAGGTAGAGTAAAAGATACTAAAGTGTAGATGAAAATAAACTGTATTCCCAAGGTCGAAGAGAAGATATAATCAATTCCCTGTCACATAAGAGTCAATTTGTGATTTGGCCCCTGGGTGGCAGTGTTTCTAGATTGACTTCTGGGTCTATTGGTCCTCTTTATCCTGAACTAAACAATACTGCCTCTCTAATGGTGACTGCTGTTTTAGCAGCCAGAACCCTCCCAAAATCTTCCGGGCTTCCCCCCTCTGTCAGGTCCAAACTGATTGCGCTCCAGGGATCAACTCTGCCACCAGCTCCAAGGGCCCTCTCCCACGTTCACCAGCTTCAATAGCCACAGATTCTATTTCAGGTGCAGATCTCCAGGTTTTGAGTTCCAAGGTGCAGATCTCCCAGACTGCCAGCCCCCTCAGTTTCGCGCCCAAAGTACCCCCAGGGAAATCTGACCTTTCCTTGCTGGAGTTTAGAGCTCCCTGGGCTCTGTGCGCCACCTGGTCGCCGGTGCTCCGGGAGCCCCAGAGGTCCCGCCGGTACCTCGAACTGCAGCTGTATGTTTTCCGGCTCCTCTCGTTCAAGATGTCGTGGTCCGCCTCCGAGCGCCTCCTCGCGCAGTTGGCTCAGGGAGAGAACCCAGCAGTACTGGGGCCTCTCAGGCTGGGGAGGCCAGCCCAGCAGTCCTCTATCTTCTCCTGGAGCACAGCTGTCCCCCTAGTCGCCGACCTATATATTTTATTTAATTAAAAATTAAATATTGACTTTCTAAATTGATTTAATGACCTCTTAATAGAGCTAAATTTGCAGTTGAAAAACTTATTTGAAACTATAAGTTACTTTGCACAAAATAAAATATCTATGAATACATCATTGAATTGATATTGATATTGCTGTTGTTTTTTAAAAAACATGGTAGATGTTTTATAGCAATCATTTAAAAATCTTTGCTGCCTAAAGTGATAGAAATCATATTGAATGGCATAGAACATAACAAAAAAATGGGGAGAGAAATGATGACCCTGCCTCTTAGTACCTTTTTTACTATTCCCATGCAGAGATAACCTGTATTGGGAGTATGTCTCCATTCTGAATCAGAACTCTCATAACTGGATTTTAAATCAAGTACAGTCCTTAATTATCAACACATAAAAACTGCATTCCAGTATTCATCAAGAAGAATTATCTCTTTTCCACTTTATCAAAAGTTTAGCTGGCAGAAGATAATGTTTGGAGATATATAATAAACCTGAATCTTTTCTTGGTGACTTCCCATTTCTACCATCATCACTGCCAACATCATGCTTTATTGTTTCCTGGCTCTTTCATTTGCCATAAATATAAAAGTATACAAATTTTTCTAGAGAGAGTAAATGAGATTCTGAATGGATATTTTAAACACACTATCAAAAGCACCAATAGTCCAGCTGGTATGGTTCAGTAGTTGAGCATTTATCTATGAACCAGAAGGTAGAGGTTCAATTCCAGGTCAGGGCACATGCCCAGGGTTGCGGGCTCAATCCCCAGTAGGGGGCATGCGGAGGCAGACAATCAATGATTCTTTCTCTTCATTGACGTTTCTCTCTATCCCTCTCCCTTTATCTCTGAAATCAGTAAAAAATGTATTTTTAAAAAATGTAAAGCAGCCATAAAGTTGACTTTGGCTATCAAGAGCTGGAGAGATCAAGTCAATGGGGGGAAAGGAGATATATTTAATATTGTAAACAATAAAGAATTTAAATTTTTTAAAAAGGAGCCAAAGGATCAAGACATTTATTCATCAACAATAGATTAGGGACTAAAGAAGAACAGAGTAACAGGACCAGGCTGAACACTTCAGGATGAATGGTCTGGGGTTGGGGTAAGGGGAGAGAGTATAAATATTAACAAAAGAGCAGCTAATACTACACTGGAGGCTAGTGGAAACCTGCTTGGGGTTGGGGTGGGGAAGTGAGCAGAGAGAACACCTTGGCAAGAGTGGAGCAAGCATCAAAGGAGCAGTCCTTCACAGGGGCAGATTTCTGAGTTGGTACTCTCAGCTGCACATTGCTATTTACTTGAGGAAAGCAGTTCAATTTTAACTAGACATTATTAATAAGCTCAATTGATTTAGCTACTATAAAAATTAAGGGCCCCTTTAAAAGGAAAGAAATTGGCAGCTGTAGACAACTGGCCCCCATCCAAGGAGCAGCAGCTGCACAAAGCCTGCCCCCATCACAGGACCAGCAGCTGAGTGAGCAGCTGTCCCCATATGAGGAACAGCAGCCCTGGGAGCAACCTGCCCCTTTCCAAGGAGCTGCAGCCACACACAGCCTTTCCTGTCCAATGAGCAGCAGCCCCATGAGAAGCCCTCCCCCATTCGAGGAGCAGCAGCCCTGTGAGTAGCCTGCCCCTTTTCAAGGAGTAGCAGCCACACAAGCAGCTTGCCCCCATCTGAGGACCAGCAGCCTGCCCTCAACAGCCAGAGGAGCCACCACTTCTGCGAACAGCACCCACCAGAGGAGCCACTGCCAACTGAGGAGCAGCCACTGCCAAGACCATGGGAGGAGCAGCTGCTGCCTGAGGAGCCACTGCCACCCAAAAAGCAGCACCTGCATGACTTGACACCTATATCCTTCAATAAGAGCAAAAATGAATAGACAAACACAAACTCAAAGGAAAGAAAAGGAGGAAGTTCCAGAAAAGCAGCTAAGTGAAATGGAGCATGCAATATGTCAGAAAAAGAATTCAGAATAAGGCTCATTGAGTTCATAAAGTGGTTGGAGAAAAAAATCAACAACTTATGTAATAATCAAGAAGAAATAGTGATATAGCTGCACTAAAGAACACCATGGAAAGTTTCAACAGTGGATTAGGAGAAATGGATGAATGAATTGGCAAATTAGAAGACAGGGAAGCAAAACACACCCAAACTGAATTGCAATTGGAGAAAAAAATTAAAAGACAAGAGGAGAGCCTAAGGGAGCTTTGGGACAACATGAAACAAAGCAACATATGAAAAATAGGGTTGCCAGAAGGACAGAAAGAGGAACAAGGGTTAGAAAGGAAATAATGTCAGAAATACATTGAAGAAATAATATCAGAAAACTTCCCCGATGTGGGGAAGTAAAAAGTCACACAAGCACAGAGAGTTCCAAACAAGATGAACCCAAATAGACCAACATTGAGATATGTCATAATTATGATGGCAAATGTTTAAGACAAAGAGTGACTATTAAAGGCTACAAGAGAGAGACAGAAAGTCATATACAAGGGATCTCCCATTAGATTGTCAAATGATTTTTCAAAAGAAACACATCAGGCCAGAAAAGACTGAAAGAATATTTACAAAGTGATGCAAACTAAGAGACTGAATCCAAGTATACTCTATCTATACAGGCTATCATTCAAAATTGAAAGGGAAATATGGAGCTTTATAGAAAAAAAAAGGCTAAGAGAATTTGTCACTCCCAAGCCAAAAATACAAGAAGTGCTAAAGGGAATGGTGTAAAAAGAAGAAGTAAAACAGGAAGAAGGAACACAGACACAAAAAATTAAAGTGGCTACAAACAAGTACCTATCAATAATTACTTTAAATATAAATGGATTAAATGCTCCAATCAAAGGACATCAAGTGGATGAATGGATAAGAAATCATGACCCATGTATATGAGGTCTACAAAAGACCCACCCCAGAAAAAGGGATGCACACAGACTGAAAGCTAAGAGATGGAAAAATATATATCAGGCAAATGGAAATGAAAAAAAAGGTGGGATAGCAATACTTATATCTGACAAAATAGACCACAAATAAAGGCCATAAAAAGAGATAAGGAAGGCCCCTTCATAATACTAAAGGGATCAATACAACAAGAGGATATAACCTTGGTAAACATATATGCACCCAGTGCAGGAGTATCCAAATACATTTTTTAAAAACTCCTTGAAGATATCAATGGAGAGATCTAAAACAATACAATCAAGGTAGGGGACGTTAATACACCATTGACATTACTGGATAAATCATCTAGACAAAAATCAGCTAAGAAACAGCAATCCTAAATGACTCACTAGATCAGATAGACTTAATTGACATCTTCAGAATATCTCAACCCAAACCTACAGAATCTACGTTCTTCTCAAGTGCACATGGAACATTTTCAAAGTTGGTCACATATTGGGTCACAGGCAAAGTCTCTCCAAAGTTACCAAGAATGAAATCATATCAAGCATGATCTCAGACCACAATAGCATTATATTAAAAATAAATACAATAAACACAATAAACAAATTCAAACACTTGGAAGCTGAATACCATGCTATTAAACAATAATTGGATTACCAAAGAGATCAAAAAAGAAATTAAAAACATCCTGGAAACAAGTGACAATGAAAACACAACAACCCAAAATCTATGGGACACAATGAAAGAACTCCTGAGAGGGAAGTTTATAGCTCTGCAGGCCTACGTAAAAAAAAAAAAAAAAAAAAAAAAAAAAAAAAGTAATAATAAGAAAAAATTGGTAGTAAATCATCTAACCATACAACTTAAAAAATTAGAAAGAGAGCAATAAGAAAAGCAGAAGCAAGGAGATAATAAAGATCAGAGCTGAAATAAATGAAATAGACACCAAAAAATAATACAAAAAATAATATAAAAAATCAATGAAACCAAGACCTGGTTCTTTGAAAGGATAAACAAGTTTATGAACCTCTAGCCAGGATCACCAAGATGCAAAGGGAGAGGACCCAAATAAACAAAATCAGAAATGAAAAATTGAAATATCAACAGATCCCACAGAAATACAAAGGATTGTTAAAAAATACACTAAAGATTCCATCAAAACAACTCTATTTCAGCAAACTAGAAACCATGGAGGAAAAGGACATATTCTTAGAAAAATACAAATTGACAAAACTCAATCAGGAAGAATCTAAACATCTCAATAGGCCAAAAACTATGAAAGAAATTGAAGTAGTCATCAAAAAGCCTCCAGCAAACAAAAGCCCGGGGTCAATGGCTTCATTAAAGGAAGAACTAAAGCCTATCTTTTTCAGACTATTTCAAAAAATTCAAGAGAAAGGTACACTTCCAATCTCATTCTATGAAGCCAGCATTACCCTAATATCAAATCCAGATAAAGACAACACAATGAAATAGAATTACAGGCCAATATCCCTCATGAACATAGACACCAAAATCCTCAACAAAATTCCATCAAATAGAATCCAGTATTACATCAGAAAGATCATACACCATGACCAGGTAGGATTTAACCCAGGGATGCAAGGATGTTACAATATCCGCAAATCAATAAACGTGATACATCACATAAACAAATTGAGAGATAAAAATAACATGGTCATATCAATTGATGAAGAAAAAGCATTTGACAAAGTCCAACACCCTTTCTTGATAAAAACTCTCAGTAAAGGGGGAATAGAGGGATTATACCTCCACATAATAAAAGCATTATATGACAGACCTATAGCCAACATCATACTCAATGGGTAAAATTAAAACCATTTTACCTAAGAACAGAAAGGAGACAGGGATTCCCACTTTTATCACTCTTGTTCGATATAGTTCTGGAAGTGCTAGCCATGGCAATTAGACAAGAAGAAGTAAGAAAAGGTATCAAAATTATAAAAGAAGATGTAAAACTGTCATTTGCAGATGACATGATATTATACATAGAAAACACTAAAGATTCCATAAAAAAATTACCAGACTTAATAAATGAATTCAGCACTGTAGTAGGATACAAAAGTAATGCCAAGAAATCTATGGCATTTCTATACACCAATAGTGAACTTACAGAAAGTGAGACTAAAAAAAAAACCCATTTACCATTGCACCAAAAAAATTAAGATACCTATGAATAAACTTAAGTAAGGAGGTAAAAGACCTTTACTCAGAAAACTACAAAACACTGAAAAAACTGAGATAGAGGAAGACATAAACAGATGGAAGAACATACTGTGTTCACGGATTGGTAGAATCAACATCATTAAAAACTTTATACTACCCAAAGCAATCTATACACCTAGAATAAATTCTCCAAAAATTCACCTTGAATAAAAAAAGATCCAGAATAACTGCAGCAATCTTGAGAAAGAACAAAATAGGAGAGATCTCAATACCAGATATCAAGCTGTATTACAAAGCCACTGTGCTCAAAATTGCCTGGTATTGGCACAAGAACAGACATATAGACCAATGGAATAGGATATAGAACCCAAATCACTATGCTCAATTAATATTTGACAAAGAAAGCAAGGACATACAATGGAGTCAAGACAGTCTCTTCAAAATAAATGGTGTTGAAAAAATTGGACAGATACATGCAAAAAAATGAAACTAGACCACCAACTTACACCATACACAAAAATAAACTCAAAATGGATAAAGGACTTAAACCTAAGATGGGAAATCACAAAAATACTAGAGAAATCCACAGTCAGCAATACCTCGGACATATGCCAAAGTAATTTCTTCACCCATACAGCACCTAAGGCAATAGAAACTAAAGAGAAAATAAATGGAACTACATCAAAATAAAAAAAAAACTTTTGCACAGCAAAAGAAACTATCAACAAAACACTAAGAAAGTCCATTGCATGGGAGAACATATTTGCCAATGTTATCACCAATAAGGCTTTAATCTCCAACACTTATAGGGAACTCACACAACTTAACAAAAAGACGATAGAAAACCCAATCAAAAAATGGGCAACAGACCTAAATAGACACTTCTTGAAAAAGGAAATACATAAAGCCAAGAGGCATATGAAGACATGCTCAAAGTCACTAATCATCCAAGAGTTGCAAATCAAAACAACAATGAGGTATCATTTCACACCTGTCAGAATGGCTATCATCAGCAAATCAACAAAAAACAAGTGCTGGCAAGGATGCTGAGAAAAAGGAGCCCTTGTGCACTGCTGGTGGGAATGTAAACTGGGGCAGCCACTATGAAGAACAGTATGGAGTTTCCTAAAAAAAAAAAACTAAAAATGGAACTCCCATTTGACCCAGTAATCCCACTTCTAGGAATATATCCCAAGAAATCAAAAACACCAATCAGAACGGATATATGCACCCCTATGTTCATAGCGGCACAATTTACTATAACTAAGATTTGGAAATAGCCTAACTGCCCATCAGCAGATGAGAGCATTAAAAAACCATGGTACATATACACAATGGAATATTACACTGCTGTTAAAAGGAAGGTATTCTTACCATTTGCAACAGCATGGATGGAACTGAAGAGCATTATGTTAAGTGAAATAAGCAAGACAAAGAAAAATAAATATCACATGATCTCACTCATTTGTGGAATATAATAAACAACATAAAGTGATGAACAAAAACAGATCCAGAGTCAGAGAAGCATTGATCAGACTGTCAAATCTCAGAGGGAAGGTAGGAGAGGGTGGGGGTAAAGGAGAGAGATCAATCAAAGGACTTATATACATGCATATAAGCCTAGCCAATGGACAGCAGACATCAAGGGTGTGAGGGTATGAGTGTTGGGGTGGGGAGGAATGAGGCAATAAGGACACATATGTAGTACCTTAATCAATAAAGAAAAAAATTAAATAAAAGTAAAGAATAGAAATTCTGACACATGCTACATTAAATAACATTGAAGACATGATGAGTGAAATTAGCCTGATAGAAATGGACAAATATTATCTGATTACAATTATAGGAGTTGTCTAGAGTAGTCAAATGCATAGAGACAGAAAGTGGAATAGTGCTTATTGGGGTCAGGAAGAAGTGGGGAATTGGGAGTTAGTGTTTAATGGGTACAAAGTTTCAGCTGGAAAAGATGAAAAAAGTCTGAGATGATTATAGTGATGGTGGTACAGCAATGTGAGTATATTTAATGCCTTTGAACTGTACATTTAAAAATGGCTAAAATGGGGATGATTTTGGTCAAAGTGGTGGAATAGGTAACACTGGGCTTGCATCCTTTCATGACAACATCAAAATTACAACTAAACTACAGAACAACCATCATGCAGATTGCTTTGTAGCTCATGCTAAGTAGCCCAGGGAAGAGCACAACTGCCTGTAGCTTAGTTGAACAGAATTCTATACCTAAGGATATAAAGAAAAAGCCACACTGAGACTGATCGGAGTGATGGAGACTCAGAATAGAATAGTTGCAAACCCAGAGGTGGTGGTTAAAAATCAGGAGGGATACTTTAATTGCAGAGGTCCCTGTGAGGAGTGAGGGGGTCCCAGCCCCAAACTAGGGTCCCCAAGCTCAGGGTTCCAGTGCCAGGAAGAGAAGTCCCCATAACTTCTGGCTATGAAAACTAGCAGATATTGTGGCTGAGTGATATAGAGTGCTGCTCGAGTCCCAGGCTTTCCTCTTAAAGGGCCCATGCATGGACTTACTACTCAGACTCACTCACTCTGAGTTCCAGCATTGGGACAGGAACTCAAAAAGTGCCAGGGAGAGGGAGGAGCTGAATTATCTGGCTTCAGGGCCAAAGCTGGAGGGGCAGCTTTCTCCCAGACAAAAGTGCTGGCAAAAGCCATGTCCCTTTGATGAGCTCTCCCCTTGCAGGCACCACATTGGAGTCCATCAAACTGGTTAAAACTGTTCACCCTGCCCTGGTGATTCTCTGAGACCCACCCAACCCAAATTACCGGCCCACCCGAGCCCCTTCCAATGGCTTTTCCATACATTTGGTCTGTCTTATTTTGTGCTTTGAGGTTTCCTAATATCACTCAAAGGTTCACAATCCACAAATAGACATCATCTTGCCTCAAGAGTGCCCTGTATCTCTTACTAAACAACTCCAAGCCAACAACTATAGACAGCTGGCCTCAGTTCACAGATTAGCCCCTCCCTGGCACCTGCAAACCAAGCACAAGCAGCAACCATCTGCAGATGCTTTGTAGTTCATGCCAAATAGCCTGGGGAAGAGCACAAGCAGCAGCTGGTTTTGACCTGCACCGAACCCCTTCCAAGAGGCTCTAAAACCAACATAACCAGTGGTCAGCTTCAGACCACACCAGAGCACCACCCAACCACTTCCACAATTGATACACCCAAATAGAAGATTTGGCAAAACTCAGAGTCTTACTAAAGTGATTTATGCTCCACAGGATCAGCCCCTGCACAACAGATCCCCACTATAGTCACAACCAATCAACCTGAGGATCCCTTCCTCCCATTAATGTGCCAAGAGCAATTAAGGCTCAACTACAAAAGGAGGGCATACACCACCCACATAAGGGACACATTCAGCTGGAGCATTCAGCTTTGGTGACCAGAAAGACTACACTACTGGATCTCATAGGACAACTACTACATTAGACCACTCTCCCAAGATCAGGAGATATAACAGCTCTTCCTAATACATAGAAACAAACACAGGGAAGTAGTCAAAATGACCAGACAAAGAAACATGTAATGAATGAAAAAAATATATAAATCTCCAGAAAAAGAAACTAAACTAAATGGATACAAGCAATCTACCAGATGCAGAGATCAAAACACTATTTATGAGTATGCTCAATGATCTCAGTAAAAACTTCAACAAAGGGATAAAAAAGGAGATAAAAAATACATAACAAAGAACCAGTCAGAAATTAAGGATGCAATAACAGAAATGAAAACAAATACATTATAAAAAATCAATAATAAAGTAGATGAAGCAGATGATTGAAACAGCAATTTAGAAAATAAGGAAGCAGGAAACACCCACTCAGAACAGCAAAAATTAAAGAGCCCAAAAAATGAGGATAGTTTAAGAGGCCTCTGGTACAATATCAAATATATCAACATTCCCATCATAGTGGTATCAGAAGTAAAAGAGAAAGCGTGAGAAATTAAAACATTATTTGAAGAAATACTGAAAAGCTTCCCTAACCTGGCAAAGGGAAAATACATATAAGCCTAAGAAGCACAGAAAGTCCCAAACAAGGTGAACCCAAACAGGCCCACACCAAGACACATCATAATTAAAATGCCAAAAGGTCATTCTCCCTGGGGGTTAGTGCTGAGAGTTCGGAGTGTGTGCTCTGGGCTCGGAACACACATTTATTATTATTTTTTAAATCTTAAAAAAAAAAAAACTTTTTAAAAAATCCAACAAATTTACAAAAAGTCCGCATCTCCCCTGCAAGAGACTTTTATTTTTTTCTTCTTCCTTTTTATAAAATAACTCTGTAAAGCAGCCAAGACTGACCTGCCCACAACCCCCCAGCAGCTCCAAGGAGGAACCCAGAGACCGAGGCCTTCTTGCTGGCCGACCGGACACCGTATCTCGCTCCCAGCTGGCAACCAGGAGCCAGCGGCCAGCAGCAATGGACTGACCCATCCTGCAGCTGTTGAGTAGTTCTCAGTTCTGCTTTATTTTTGTCCCTCTGCCCTTGCCCCCGCTCCTCTCCCCTGGCTCAGCACTTGCTCCCCTTCTCTCATGGAAAGGTCTTGGCCTATGGCCCCGCCGGCAGCCGTGTCAAGATGAACCCCATAGTCCCCAGCTACCCTATGGTCTCACTCTACATGAGGGAACTCCACCCCGACAGCACTGAAGCGATGCTCTATGAGGAGTTCAGCCCTGCCGGGCCCATCCTCTCCATCCAGGTCTGCAGGGACACGATCACCTGCCACTCCTTGGGCTAGGGGTATGTGAACTTCCAGCAGCTGGCGGGCAAGCAGCGTGCTTTAGACACTGTAAATTTGGATGTAATAAAGGGCAAGCCAGTTTGCATCATGAGGTCTCAGCATGATCCATCACTTCGCAGAAGTAGAGTGGGCAACATATTCATTAAAAATTTGGACAAATCCATTGATAATAAAGCACTGTATGATACGTTTTCTGCTTTTGGTAACATCCTTTCATGTAAGGTGGTTTGTGATGAAAATGGTTCCAAGGGTTATGGATTTGTACATTTTGAGACACAGAAAGCTGCTGAAAGAACTATTGAAAAAATGAATGGGATGCTTCTAAATGATCATAAAGTATTTGTTGGGTGATTTAAGGCTCGTAAAGAATGAGGAGCAGAACTTGGACCTAGGACAAGAGTTCACCAATGTTTACATCAAAAATTTTGTACAAGACATGGATGATGAGTGCCTTAATGATCTGTTTGGCAGTTTGGACCTGCCTTAAGTGTGAAAGTAATGACAGATGAAAGTGGGAAATCCAAAGGTTTTGTATTTGTAAGCTTCAAAAGGCATAAAGGTGCACAGAAAGCTGTGGATAAGATGAATGGAAAGAAGCTCAGAAAAAGTGGAACGGCAGATAGAACTTAAGCACAAATTTAAACAGATGAAGCAAGATAGGCTCGCCAGATAGATACCAGGGTGTTAACCTTTATGTGTAAAATCTTGATGATGGTATTGATGATGAATGTCTCCAGAAAGAGTTCTCTCCGTTTGGGACAATCACCAGTGCAAGGGTTTGGTTTTGTATGTTTCTCCTCCCCAGAAGAAGCCACTAAAGCAGTTACAGAAATTAATGGTAGAATTGTGGCTACCAAACCATTGTACATAGCTTTAGCTCAGTGCAAAGAAGAGCGCCAGACTCACCTCACTAACCAGTATATGCAGAGAATGGCAAGTGTGAGGCCTGTGCCCAACCCGGTAATCAACCCCTACCAGCCAGAACCTCCTTCAGGTTACTTCATGGCAGCTATCCCACAGACTCAGAACCATGCTGCATACTATCCTCCCTGCCAAATTGCTCAACTAAAGACCAAGTCCTCCCTGGACTGCTCAGGGTGCCAGGCCTCATCCATTCCAAAATATGCCTGGTGCTATCTGTACAGCTGCTCCTAGACCACCATTTAGTACTATGAGACCAGCTTCTTCACAAGTTCCATGAGTCGTGTCCACACAGCATGTTGGTAACATGTCAACACAGACAATGGGTACTCATTCTGCAGTGGCTGCTGCTGAAGCTACTCCTGCTGCCCGCACTGTTTCACAGTATAAATACGCTGCAGGAGTTCACAGTCCTCAATGACAGCTTAATGAACAGCCACAAGTTACCATGCAGCAGCCTGCTGTTCATGTACAAGGTCAGGAGCCTTTGACTACTTCCATGTTGGCATCTGCCCCTCCTCAAGAGCAAAAGCAAATGTTGGGTGAACAGCTGTTTCCTCTCATTTAAGCCATGCACCCTATTCTTGCTGGTAAAATTACTGGCATGTAGTTGGAGATCAATTCTTCATATGCTTGAGTCTCCATAATCTCTCTGTTATAAAGTTAATGAATTTTTAGGCATACTACAAGCCCACCAAGCTAAAGAGGCTGCCCAGAAATCAGTAAACAGTGCCACCGGCATTCTAACTGTTTAAAATTGATCAGGGACCACAAAAAGAAACTTGTGCTTCACCAAAGAAAAATATCTAAACATCAAAAAACAATATTACAAAATAAACCTTGCAAAATATTTAATAAATAAAAAAAGAAAAGGAAACTTTGGACCTTATGTATCAAGCAAATGCCATTATAAAAATAATGCTAGTTCTAGATTACTTATTGATTTTAAAACAAAAACAAAAAAACAAAAAAAATAGTAAAATATAAAAAGAGGTTAATGTTTTTATAGACCCAGGGGGAAAGAATTTTCAGCAAAGTGCAAAAATTTAAAGCATTCCTTTCTTTAATTTTGTAATTCTTTACTGTGGAATAGCTCAGAATGTCACTTCTGTTTTAAATAACAGAATTGACAACTGAACAAGGAAACATAATTTGGATTATAAATTCTTGCTTAAATAAAAATTCCTTAAACAGTAAAAAATAAATAAATGAAATAAAATGCCAAAGAGTCAAACAAAGAGATACTTCTAAAGGCAGCAAGAGAAAAGCAGTTAGTTCTTGCAAGGGAGCTCCCATAAAACTGTCAGCCAATTGCTCAACAGAAACTTTGGAGGCCAGAAGGAATTGGCATGAAATATCAAAGTGATTAAAAGCAAAGACCTACAACCAAAATTATTCTACCCAGAAAACCTATCCTTTGGAATTGAAGGAAAGATAAGGAGCTTCTCAGGCCAGAGAAACTAAAGAAGTTCATCATCACCAAACCAGTATTATAAAAACTGTTATATACTTAAAGAAGAAGGAAGAAGAGAAAGGAGGAGAAGAAGAAAGATAAAAACATGAATAATAAAGTGACAATAACTACAAACCTAACCACAATCACTTTACATGTAAATAGAGTAAATTCACCAATCAAATAGCATAGAGTGGCTGAGTGGATAAGAAAATAAGACTCTTTCTTATACTACCTACTAGAGGCCTGGCACATGAAATTTGTGCATGGATACAATCCCTAGGCCTGGCCTGCAATCAGGGCCATCTTCCCCAGCTGCCCGCAGCCAACTCCACCCCCTGCCACCACCCACTCCCAGTTGCCTGTTCGCCATCTGGTGATTGGTGCCTGACAGCTGGGGGAAGGGACCAGAAGGTTGGCTGTTCCCACCTGCTAGCTGGCCCCACCCCCACCACAGGTGGCCATCAAGCGATCAAAACCTGCTGGCTGGGGAAAGGGACCAAGAGTTGGTTAGTACACCTCATAGTGACTGGTCCAGTGGTCATTCTGGTCATTCTGCCCTTAGGGTCAATTTGCATATTATCCTTTTATTACATACTAGAGGCCTGGTGCATGAAATTTATTCACTGGAAGAGGGTCGCCTCAGCTTGGCCTACACTTTCTCCAATCTGGGACCTCTGGCTCCTTACCATTCTGCCTGCCAGCCTGATCCCCCTAACTGCTCTCCCCTGACAACCTATTTGCCCTAACCGCTCTCCCCTGCTGGCCTGGTCCCCCTCACTGATCTCCTCTGCCTGCCTGATTGCCTCTAACCTTCTCTGCCTTGGCCCCACCAACATGGCTTTGTTGGGAAGGACGTCCGGAAGGGCATCCAGAAGGTCATCAGGAAGATGTTCAGTCTAATTATTTTAGTATAGATGCCACCTTGTCCTAAAAATGCAGGCAGAGAAGACTGACTCTTGTCACAGGACATCCTTGATAGGTTTTCCTATCGTGGAAGGGGAGCCCGCAGTAGCATCCTGGGTTCTGACCAGGGCTTATGTGCTTGATGCTTTATCTAAGCAGATGTCATTCCTAGAAGAAGACTCTTGGATGTACCTTGAACATTTCTATTGAATTTGCCAAATCATCCTCCAAAAATGTTGAACCACTTTAAACTCCCACCAGCATCTATGCATGTGTCCTCCATCCCATTTTGATGCCAATATCATTGATTTCTCCCTAGAAGCTTCCCTCCCATCACCCAGAATTTCTTGCTACTTCAACCTCATTGTTCAGCTGGGGACTTGATTTCCCGAGATAGAATTATGGAGCAGGAAAAATAGTTTTCCTCTACCTTTCTGAGTTCTTAGTGGAGGTCCTTGTAATGAAAGACCTATCACCAAGAGAAAAACAAAAGTTCATTAACACATGTATCTTGTGTATATGTGGGAGATCCCAAAGTGGCTTAAAATGAACATTTAAATATCTTCTTCCTAGGGAAAAGGGACAGAAGCTCTTAGAGGAGAGTAAATGATATTTAGGAAAGATGAACGGGATGGGGAGAAATAGTTTGTAACAAAGTTTGGGTGTGATGTCAACTTCTACTCTCCTGTCCTGTGACAGGAGCCAGTCTTCTCTGCCTGATAACACTTCTCCCATCAAGGAGACCTATGACATTTAAGCTTCTTTAGGGGAGTCTGATTTTAGGGAGATCAGGAGACTTCAGTGAAATCCTCTGCATCTGTAGCTCAAGATGATCAGTATATCAACACAGTATATGTTGGGGTGGCATGTTCTCTGACCTTCAGAATAAACCCAACAAAAGCTTGTTTCCTCTCTTAGATGATTTGCCACAGTAACATTATTCCCTAGAGACAATATTCTGACCAGATCTTCTTTGGAGTGGTCATAACATTACCCTGTGTTTGTAGAAAGGTGTTGCCACAGCACTAAGTAATCCAGGGGCAGTTTTCTCATCTTGTGGAAAGGGAGATAAAGTTATGATAGTTTATCTCCCTTTTCACAGGTTTCTTGTGGGTTTGTGTTTCTGCTGCCCCAACCCACACCCCTCAGCAACCTAAGCTCCTCCGCCTCAGGCCTTGGGGCTGCTGGGATCCAGGCCTGCAGGTTTTTGTCTCTAATCCACCCCTCACCGCCCCCCATCTCCAGATTTGCCATGGTGGCACTGGGGCCAACCTCCCTGCTGGGTTTGGGGCTGCAGTCTGAACCCCCACCACCCCAGCACCACCATGGCCTGGCTTGGGGCAGCGGAGGACCGGCCTAC
Source organism: Antrozous pallidus (assembly GCA_027563665.1). Taxonomy (NCBI): domain Eukaryota; kingdom Metazoa; phylum Chordata; class Mammalia; order Chiroptera; family Vespertilionidae; genus Antrozous; species Antrozous pallidus. The sequence continues at coordinate 116,076,353 of CM050514.1, forward strand.
CATCTTGGTTGGGTTAATTTTCATACTCATTCTTATTGGCTGGTAACATAGTGAAGGTATGGCCAATTTGCATGTTTCTCTTTTATTATATAGGACTAGAGGCCCAGTGCACAAAATTCATAAATGCAGTGAGGGAGTCCCTCAGCTTGGCCTGCACCCTCTGAAATCTGGTAGCCCTCCAGGGGGGTCCAACTGCCAGTTTAGGCCCAATAGCTGTCTGCCTGCCTGATTGTTCCTAACCACTGTGCCTGCCTGCCTGCCTGATCACCCCTAACTTCTCTCCCCTGTGGGCCTGGTAGCCCCTAACTGCTCTCCCCCACCAGCCTGATTGCCCCTAACTGCCTCTACCTCAACCCTGCCACCATGGCTTTGTCCAGAAGGATGTCCAGAAGGATGTTTTGTCTAATTAGCATATTACCCTTTTATTAGTATAGGCTAATAGCATAGAAGCCTCGTGCACAGGTTGGGGCCAGCTGGTCTGCCCTGAAGAAGCCCTGGATAGGGGTGTGGGGGGGGGGAGTCTCCATTCAGAGGTGGGGCCTGCCTGGGTGAGGGACTTCTGGGGGTTTGGAGGCCTACCATGCCCCTATTGGGGTGGGGGTCCTCATTGGGGGGCTGGGCTAGCCTGGGCAGGGGGCATAGGCAGTTTACAGGACAGCCCTGCCCCCGGCTTTGTCAGGAAAGACATCTGAATGACATCCAGAAGACATCAGTCTATCTGGTCTAATTAGCATATTATTCTTTTATTAGTATAGATAAGGGACTCCCTTAAGAGCAAAAGACACATAAAACTGAAAGTAAAGGGATGGAAAAGGTATTTCACGAAAATGAAAACATACGAAAAGGCTGGGATAGCAATACTTATATCAGACAAAATTGACGTTAAAACAAAGGCTATAATAAAAGACAAAGAAATACTCAGATGTTCCATTTCTGGGCATTTATATGAAGAAACCTAGAAAACTAATTTGAAAAGACATATGCATTCATATGCTCATTGCAGTGTTATTTACAATGGCAAAGATATGGAAGCAACCTAAGTGTCGATCAATAGACAAATGGACAAAGAAGAAGTAGTACATACTAGTAGTTACAATGGGATATTACTTGACCATAAAAAAGCATGAAATCTTACCATTTGTGGAAGCAGGATAGACCTAGAGGGTATTATGGTAAGTGAAATAAGTCAGACAGAGGAAGGCAAATACCATATGATTTTACTTACAAGAAAAATCTAAAACTCAAAATAAGCAAACAAAACATTTTTCTGGTTGCCAGATTGAGGAAAAGATTAGAGGGATGGGTGAAAAGAGTCAAAGGATTAAGAAGTAAAAATTGGTAGCTACAAAATAGTCACGGGGATGTAGCGTACACCATAGGGAGGTATATATTGCAATAACTATGTATGGTGTCAGATTGGTACAAGATTATTGGGATGACCATTAAGTAAATTATATAAATGTCTAATCACTATGCTATACACCTGAAACTAAAGTAATATTTTATGTCAGCTGTAATTGAAAAATAAATTATTAGATTATGATAAAATTAATGATGTTATATATTTTTAAATAAAATCAAAATTACTAAAATGGTAAATTTTATGTTGTATATATTTTACTACAAATTTTTAGAGAGCATGGGCCCTCAATATGTAAATATAATATAAATTAAAATAACCAATAATATTTAAAACTTTTTTTCTTTTCAAATGCTATGTTCAAGGGAAATCTCCCAGGCGCTCCTCTCTACTTGGGTTCTGCTTGTTCCCACAAGCAGTTAGCAAACCTTATTTAATGAAGCTTGGTGTGGCAGGCACCAAGCTTCATTATCAGAGTACAGTGATGGGGAATTTGATTCCAAGCCTCCAAGATGCTCATAATTTCCTACAAAGTGTCTGTTACTAGACCATCCATTGCCTATATTTCATCCCCTGTGGATGGGGATGGAGAAATAAGGAAAACTTTTTCTTCCCTGAGTTATCTTCATGCATAAAGCTATCATAGACACCATTGCTCCACTCTAAAAGCTGAGAAATGTTCTTGGCTTTTTCTTTTCCTGTGTCCTTCACTTTGTCATGTTTACCTCCAAATCACATATCAAAACTGCCACTTGTCTCACCATCAACTTCAACATAACTCACTGGGGCCACTACTGTGTCCTTCTATCTGGTCTCCTGACTTTTATCTTTGTCTTTCTATAATCCATTCCCAAACAGAAAACAAAGGGATCTCAACAAAAATAAAAATACAAAAAAAATGTGTCATTCTTTAGCTTGGAAACCTTTTGATGGCCTCCCACTGAATGTTCACTAAAACCCCAGCTTCTAACCATGGCTACAAGACCCCCCCTGATCTGCCACTTGCCCTCTCTCTATCTGCAATGCCAGCTTTGCCTTGGCTCATTGCCCTCCAGTCACACTAGAGAAGGCTTCCCCACCCACAGGGTCTCTAGACTTTCCATTACTTCTGCCTGGAATGACTTTTCCCTGTCACACTTCAGATCTCTTTATAAATGGTCCTGAATATCTCACACCATACACAAAAATAAACTCAAAATGGATAAAGGGCTTAAACATAAGACAAGAAACCATAAAAATCTTAGAAGAAGCTATAGGCAACAAAATCGCAGACAACTGTAGTGGCAAATCTTCATCGACACAACTCCTAGGGCTATAGAAACTAAGAAGAAAATAAATAAATGGTCTACATCAAAATAGAAAGCTTCTCCACAGCAAAAAAGCCATCAGCAAAACAAGAAAGCCCACTGGAGGGCTTATCAACTAGTCTCCTTTGTCTAAGAAGTATTAAAGTATATTACTAAGGCTAGAAAGCTCAAATGGAGCTGAGAGCAGTACTGGCACAATATGAGGCTAAGAGCTCATAGAAAGCTCAGCTATAGCTACCATGTTAACCAGCCAATGTGTTGACAGAATAGCTCTAAAGTAGTTACTATGTGAGGCTACAGATTCCAGACAGTGTTCTGGGCAGAGAAGATAGGAGAAGCTGATGACCCAGAGAGACTGGAGAGGCTGCTGAGACAGAGCTCTCAGGTGCCACTACTATGTGAGGTGGTGAGTCTAGGAGACAGCATGTGGGTGCTCAGATAATGACTGCTGCTGGTAAACACAGCATATATTTGCCAATGTTATCACCAGTAAGGATTTAATCTCCAAAACTTATAAGGAACTCATAGAATTCAATAGAAGGAAGATAATCTAAGAAAAAAATGGGCAAAGGATCTAAATAGACACTTTTTGAAAGAGGACATACAGATTATTTATGGATAATAAAGAACATTATAACCTGATGTACAAAAAGATAGATATAGAGGCAGAGAAACATCGAACAGGTAGTCAAATTACATTGGGAAGGTTGGGGAGGTATGTAAGAGATCAACTGAAGGACTTTTATGCATGCATATAAATATAAAAAATGGACGCAAGAGACTGGGGGGTGAGGGCATGTATGGGAGTGGGTTGGGGAGGTAATGGGAGGGGTAAGAGTACATGTAATACCTTAATCAATAGAAAAATATTGAAAAAAAATAAAACAAACACAAACAACAAATCCCACTTGGTCAGGATGTATCATCATTCTAATTTAATGCTGAATCTGAGTTCCTAGAATTTTGTTGAGGATCTTATCATGTATGTTCATAGGAATATTGGCCTGTAATTCTCTTTCTTTGTAGTGTCTTTATCTGATTTTGGGGATTAGAGTAATTCTGCCTTCATAGAAAGAGTTTGGAAGTGTTCCTTCCTCTTGATTTTTTTTTGCAATAGTATGAGGATAGGTTTTATTTCTTTGAATGCTTGGTAAAACTCCCTTGTGAAGCTGTCTGGTCCAGGGCTTTGGTTTGCTGGAAGTTTTTCATTACTGTTTCAATTTTATCAGATGTTATAGACCTATAATGTTGTCTTTTTATTCCTGATTGAGTTTTGGAAGCTTGTATTTTTCTAGGAATATGTCTATTTCATCAAGGTTTTCATGTTTGTTGGAGTAGAGTAGTTGGTAGTATTTTTCTCCCAATCTTTTTTATGTCTATGAGATCAGTAGTTACTTCATATCTTTCATTTCTGATTTTATTTATTTGAGACCTCTCTGTTTGTTTATTGGTGAGTCTGGCTAGAGGTTCTGAAAGGGCAGAGTGGGACTGCAAAGAACAATTTAGACAGCTGCCATTTTGGACTGTGTGATTTGGCAGCCACCATGTTGGCTGCATGATGTGTAAACTTATCTGGGGGCTGCCATCTTGAAATCACAAAGACCAACCCCTCCCTTTGAATTAGCCAATCGCAAAAGACTGTGTGCCTGAGCTTCATTCAAGAGCAAAGGACAGGTCACGTGCTTCAGGGGTTATTTGCATCACTAGCCCCAGCCCTCACCAAACCAATCAGAATATGCCCCACCTCCCAACTCCTAGCCTTATAAAATCATTGGGATTTTGAAACACACTCTCTGGGTCGGGGTCCCTTGTGGGTCTTGGGGATCCCAGACAAGCCCCCAAAATGTTATGCCCAGATTTCATGATCCCCAAAGACCACGAGGGAGCCAAATCTGATGCAATAGCACAGAGCCTTTATTACAAGCCTGGGCTTGGCTCTCTGCCTCCACTGACACAGTGGCAGGAAGCCCGCCCAGCTCAGAGAGAGCAGTCTGCCTCTGTCGTCACTCTAAAAAGCCAGTGGGGCTCATTGATTTCTATTCTTTTTAGCAGCTTTTGCAGATCCTATTCACCACTGAGGAGAGGGAGAGGAACCTTAATGAGGCCTGAAAACTAGTTCTGGGTGTGGAAGGGAATCCTACACTTCTTTTCCTCTAACTAGGCCTGAATGGGATTTCAACACGGCAGAAGGTAAGGAGAGGCTCTGGGTCTACCGCCAGACTCTAATGGGGAGTCTTTGGATAGCTGCTAGGAAGCCGACTAATTTGGCTAAAGAAAATGTAGGAAATTTAATTGTACTGGGTAGAGGCCAGACCATCTCTGAATTCTCCTCCAAAGCAAGAAGGATGTGGGGGAAGGGAGCCACGTGGCAATCCAATATGGACGCCACTCTCCAGAGAGTGTCCAGGTCTCATCTTCGCCATGTTTTTTTAAAACAGGTAAACCAGCTTCTGCCATTTAGCCATTTTAAAGAAAGAATGTGATAATTTGCATTTGAATATCTCCAGGCTGGCCACTCAATTCCCCCAGGCAAAGGAAAATTTATGGCCTTTTTAAAAGTCAAGTGGCAGCCTGGGCTTGTTAACCAAATTATAAAAACTTGTTTAATAATCTGAGTAAAATTAAGGTTTTCAGCTAAATGAAAATGCCAGTGCTGATTGTAGGAAATGCCTGATGCCTCTGAGAAAAGATAATACCATTACAGAGATGATTCGAGTTTGTCAGAATGTGGCATCAGGCACTTTTCAAGCAACTTTACTCGCCGCTGCAGTAACAGTGGGGAATAAGAGGTGTTATAAGTATGGAAAAACAGGACATTTCCAAAAGGAATGTGGACAACCGAGAAGGACACAAGGTAGCGCTCTGGAGAGAGGCATAAATGCTCAGCCTCCAGATTCAATCTCTCGGTGTCCTAGATGTCAGAAAGGGAACCATTGGTCCAGTAAGTGTAGACCAAAATTTTATAGAAACAGGCAGCCTCTAGATCAAGATATAAGGCATGGTCAAAGACTGGGAAGTGGCCAGAGAGGCACCCCCCAGACCTGTCTTCAATAGGGGAAATGTGCCCTGCCAGGATCACAGTGGATTCCCTCACCTGAGCAACTCTAGGAACTGCAAGCCTGGATCTTAACAGCACTATAGTGGTCACTTGGACTTCCTGTATTGCTCAGCAAGCTACTTCTAAAGGAATTTGTGGACCTGTGCCAAGGGGAACTTTAGGATTAATCTTAGGGAGGAGTGGAATCACTCTAAAAGAATTAACTGTTCTACCTGGAGTGAGTGATTCTGATTATGAAGGAGAAATTAAAGCTGTACTAGAATGTAATCACGTTATGCAAATTAATCCAGGACTAATAAGTGCTCAGATACTACTTTTACCTTAAGTTCAGCAAGGAGAGGCTATAAATAGAAAAAAAGGGACATGAAAGGATTTAATCTCTTCCACTGTGTGGAAGGCCCTGTGGGTAGGCACTTGAGCATTATATTGGCACAATCCAATAGCCCACAGCTGTTGCCTGAGTTTGCTGTTCATGCTGAGGTTGAAGCCTCGTGATGGCTGGTACCATGCATCTGTCTGTTGCCCAACGGTGTGAGGTGGGCCTTCCCTGGAGAGGAAACCTGGATTCCCCAAGATATGTGATCAAGTGCCGGGGCCCCACCAGCAGTCAAGGGGATCCCAAGGCAGGCACTGGGCGTGGAGGCCATGGGAGCATAGGCTACCAAGGAGGCAGAAATAAACCTCACATCACCCTGCTTGACCTCGGAGGATGGCTGGTTAGTCAAAGATGGGTAAGATTCCTCACGGGAGGAACAACCTAACAAGACATGACATGAAGGGAACAAAATACGAATGTAATCCAGAGAAAAGAATTCGGGGAGAGAAAAGAGAGTAAAAATGATATTTAGGAAAGAAAAAAATGCTAATAAATAAAAAAAGAAAAAAAAGGAAGAATAAGAAAAAATCTACATATATAGGGAGAAAACACCACAGAGCAAACAGATAAACCAAATAATACAAACAACAAATTGCCAGAATAGAGGGATTGGGGAAGAATCTTTAGAGGCACAGCTGATATACAGAAAGTAAGGTTAAGGAACTGAGTGAATATGGAAAGGAGCTGAGTTCATACAGAGGACATATAAAGAGGATGAGTGAATAAAAAGATAAAATAAGATAAAATAACAAAAAAAACCATTCCCTGAGGGCTCTTAGGGGTTATTCCAATTTTTTGTGTCCTTTGTACTACTCAGGATGTATGTAGTCTGGGTGTGGCTGTATTGGTTGCCTGGAGACTGCTGGGAGGGGCTAGCTCTTCAGGAGAAAATGGCTGCTTAGGTCCAGAGTGTCTGTAATATCCCAGAGCTGGACTCCCGGTCACTCCTCCCCAACCTGCTCTTCTCCACAGGCTCTCCCCAGAGTCCTCAAGTCCACATCTCTACCTGCACCTCAGCCATGGGGGAGTATTTGTATTTCAAAGGTCCTATTAATTGGATTTAGTGAATAAAAGGAAAGAACAGTGCCACTAAAAGTTTCTTTCCTCCCCGTACCAGGAGGCTTGGGCAGTTCTTCAGGCTGACCCTCATGGCTGTGGATTTAGATCTAGAATCCCCGGCTGCCAGCAGCCCTGTGGATTTATTTTTCACAATCAGATGTTACACCCATCCCTAATGGATGTGGTCTTCTGACCCTCTCAGATTGGAAGTCTTAGAGGCAACTCTTTCCAGTCCAGTTCCCCAATACTACTGTTCTCTAGGGATCCTCTGCCCTTCCTAGCTGTGAATTATCTCACTAGCTGTGTCCACTTTTCCAATTCTGGGTGGATGTTATTTGATTTCGATGTTCCTCCTGTCTGTTTTGGGAAAAGGCTCAGGACTCATCTGCATATTTGGATGCAATTTTATCTTTTTAAAAATTTAATTAAATTTAATTTTTTGTCTTTATTTTTTTTATTTCTTTATTGTTTAAGGTATTAAATATGTGTCCGTATTCCCCCATTACCCCCCACCTCTCATTCATGCCACCACCCACCTGTTGTCTGTGTCCATTGATTAGGCATATAAGTCCTTTGGTTGACTTCTCCCTCTTACCTCCACTGTCCCCTACCTTCCCTGAGGTTTGACATTCTGATTGATGTTTCTCTTTCTCCAGATCTATTTTTGTTTATCAGCTTATGTTGTTCATTGTATTTCACAAATGAGTGAGATCATATGATATTTATCTTTCTCTGCCTGTCTTATTTCACTTAGCATAATGCTCTCCATCTCCATCCATGTTGTTGCAAATGGTAAGAACTCCTTTTTTTACTGCAGTGTAGTATTTCACTGTGTAGATGTACCAGTTTTTTAAAGCTCTCATCTGCTATTTCCAAATCTTAGCCATGTTGAATTGTGCTGCTCTGAACATAGGGGTGCATATATCCTTTCTGACTGGGGTTTCTACTTTCTTGGGATATATTCCTAGAAGTGGAATCACTGGGACAAATGTGAGCTCCATTTTTAGCTTTTTGAGGAAACTCCATACTGTTTTCCACAGTAGCTACACCAGTCTGCACTCCCACCAGCAGTGAAGGAGGGTTCCTTTTTCTCTGCATCCTTGCTAGCAGTTGTCATTTGTTGATTTGTTGATGATAGTCTTTTTGACAGATGTTCTTTTGATTTACAACACTCAGATGATTAGTGATTTTGAGCATGTTTTCATATGTCTCATGGCCTTCCTTATGTCCTTTTTCAAAAAGTATCTATTTAGGTTCGTTGCCCATTTTTTGATTGGGTTATTTATATTCCTTTTGTGAAGTTGTATGAGTTCCTTGTAAATGTTGGAGATTAAACCCTTATCAGAGATAACATTGCTAAATATGTTATCCTATCCAGTGGGCTTTCTTGTTGTTTTATTGATGATTTCTTTTGCTGTGCAGAAGCATTTTATTTTTATGTAGTTCCATTTGTGTATTTTCCTTTAGTTTCCATTGCCCTAGGAGCTGTATCCATGAAGATATTGTTTCGGCATATGTCGAATTTTGCTGCCTGTGGATTCCTCTAATGTATTTATGGTTTCCCCTCTTACATTTAAGTCATTTATCCATTTTCAGTTTATTTTGGTGTATGATGTAAGTTAGTGGTCTAGTTTTATTTATTTTTTTGCATGTATCTGCTCAATTATCCCAACATCATTTATTGAAGAGATTGTTTTGACTTCATTGTATGCTCTTGACTCCTTTGTCAAATATTAATTGATCATAGTGGTTTGGGTCAGTTTCCAGGTTCTATATTCTGTTCCATTGTTCTATATGTCTGTTCTCATGCCAGTACCAGACAGTTTTAAGAACAATGGCTTTGTAATACATCTTGATATCTGGTATCGAGATCCCTACTACGTTGCTCTTCTTTCTCAGGATTCAAGGTCTTTTTTATTCCAGATGAATTTTTTGAGAGTTTGTTCTAGGTTTGTGAAATATTCCATTGGTATTTTAATTGGGAGTGCATTGAATCTATAGATTGCTTTGGGTAGTATGGAGATTTTAATGATGTTGATTCTACCAATCCATGAAAACAGTATGCTCTCACATCTATTTATGTCTTTCTCTAGCTCTTTTTTCAATGTCCTGTAGTTTTCCGCAAATAGGTCTTTTACCTTCTTAGTTAAGTTTATTCCTAAGTATCTTAATTTTTTGTGCAATGGTAAATGAAAGATTGCTTTTTTATTTTTTTAAATATGTTTTATTGATTTTTAACAGAGTGGAAGGGAGAGGGATAGAAAGTCAGAAACATCAATGAGAGAGAAACATCTATCAGCTGCCTCTTGCACACCTCCCACTGGGGATGTGCCACAGCCCAGGTACATGCCCTTGACCGGAATCAAACCTGGGATCTATCACACAGGCTGATGCTCTATCCACTGAGCCAAACCAGTTTCGGCAAAAGATTGCTTTTTCAATCTCTCTTTCTGTAAGTTCACTGTTGGTGTATGGAAATGCCATAGATTTCTTGGTGTTAATTTTGTAGCCTGATATATTTCCAAATCATTTATTAAGTCTAAGAATTTTTGATGGAGTCTTTAGGTTTTTCTATGTATAGTATCATGTCATCTGTGAATAATGACAATTTTACTTCTTTTCCAATTTGGATGCTCTTTATTTCTTCTTCTTGTCTAATTGCTGTGGCTAGCACTTCTAGTACTATGTTGAACAGCAGTGGTAAAAGCAGGCATTCCTGTCTTGTTCCTGTTCTTAGTGTAAATGGTTATAGTTTTTGCCTATTGAGTATGCTGTTGGCTATAGGTTTGCCATATAAGGCTTTTATTATGCTGAGGTATGATCCCTCTATTTCCACTTTGCTGAGCATTTTTATCAGAAAAGGGTATTGGATTTTGTCAAATGCCTTTTCTGCATCACTTGATACTATTGTGTGACTTTTGTGTCTCACTTTGTTTATGTGATGTATCACATTTATTGATTTGTGGATATTGTACCAGCCTTGCCTTCCTGGAATAAATCCCAGTTGGTCATGGAGTGTGATCTTTCTAATGTAATGCTGGATCTGATTTGCTAGAATTTTGTTGAGGATTTTAGCATCTATGTCATGAGGGATATTGGCCTGTAATTCTCTTTCTTTGTGGTGTCTTTATCTGTTTTGAGGATTATGGTAATACTGGCTCCATAGAGTTTGGTAGTGTACCTTCCTTTTGAATATTTGGAATAGTCTGAGAAGGATTGGTTTTAGTTCTTCTTTAAATGTTTGGTAAAACTCCCCTGTGAAACCATCTAGTCCAGGATTTTTATTTGCTGGAAGTTTTTTTTATTAGTTTCAATTTCATCAATAGTTATTGGCCTATTAAGGTTTTTTAATCTTCCTAATTGAGTTTTGATAGCTTGTATTTTTCTAGGAATGTGTACATTTCCTCCAGGTTATTCAGGTTGTTGGAGTAGAGTTGTTCATAGTATTTTTTTTTACAATCTTTTGTATATCTGTGGGGTCTGTTGTTATTTCAACTCTTTCATTTCTGATTTTGTTTATTTGGGCCATCTCTCTTTGTTTCCTGGTAAGCCTGGTTAGAGATTTATCAATCTTATTTACTCTTTCAAAGAACCAGCCCCTGGTTTCATTGACCTTATTTTTTGTTTGTTTGTTTTGTTGTTGTTGTTTTGTTTTGTTTTTTTGTTTTTTTGGTCTTTTTATTTTTTGTCTCTGTGTCATTTGTTTCTGCTCTAATCTTTATTGTCTCATTCCTTCTGGTTACTGTGGACTTTTCTTGTTACTCTCTTTCTAGTTCTTTAAGTTGCAAAGTTAGATAATTTATAACCATTTTTTCTTGTTTTTTGAGGTAGGCCTGTAGAGCTATGACCTTCCCTCTCAGGACTGCTTTTACTGTGTCCCACAGATTTTGGAGTGTTGTATTTTCATTGTCATTTTTCCAGGATGCTTTCAATTTCTTCTTTAATCTCTTTTGTAACCCAGTAATTATTTAATAGCATGCTATTCAGCCTCCAAATGTTTGATTTTTTCATTGTTTTTATTGTTGTTGATTTCTAATTTTAGGTCATTATGGTCTGAGAAGATGCTTGTTATGAGTTCTATCTTCTTGAATTTGAAGAGACTTTGCCTGTGTCCTAATATGTGGTCTAATTTTGAAAATGTCCCATGTGCACTTGAGAAAATGTATATTCTGTACCTTTGGGGTGAAAAGTTTTGAAGATGTCAATTAAGTCAATCTGATCTAGTACGTCATTTAGAATTACTATTTCGTTGCTTATTTTTTGTTTAGAGGATTTATCCAGTGGTTTCAGTGGGGTATTAAAGTCGCCTGCTATGATTATATTGTTGTCAATCTCTCCCTTGATATCTTCCGGGAGTTTTTTTTATGTATCTGAGTGCTCCTGCATTGGGTGCATATATGTTTACCAGAGGTATATATTCTTGTGGAATCTCTCCCTTTAGTATTATATTGTGGCCTTGCTTATCGCTTGTTATGGACTTTACTTTGAGGTCTATTTTTTCAGATATAAGTATCGCAATCCCAGCTTTTTTCTCTTTTCCATTTGCCTGAAAAATGTTTTTCCATCCCTTCACTTTCAGTCTTTGTGAATCCTTTATTCTGAAGGTCTCTTGCAGATAGCAAATATATGGGTCATGTTTTTTTTATCCATTCACCTACCCTATGTCTTTTGATTGATGCATTGAATCCATTTATGATTAATGTTATTCTTGATAAGTACTTGTTTGTTGTCATTTTTATTCTTAATGTATGTGTTTCTTCTTGCCTTTCTGTCTCTTCCTTTTACATTTAGCATTTCTTGCATTGCTGGCTTGGTAGTAATAAACTCTCTTAGCCCTTTATGTTTGTGAATCTCCTGATTCCACCTTCAATTTTGAATGATAGCCTTGCTGGGTATAATATTCTTGGATTCAGTCACTTGCTTTGCATCACTTTGTATATTTCATTCCATTCCCTTCTGGCCTGTTGTGTTTCTGTTGAGAAATCAGTTGATATTCTTATTGGTGATACCTTGTAGGTAACTTTCTGTGTCTCTCTCTCTGGCAGCCTTTAAGGTTCTTACTTTGTTGTTGGTGTTTGCCAATTTAATTATGATGTGTCTTGGTGTCAGTCTTTTGGGGTTCATCTTGTTTGGGAATCTATGTGCTTCTTGCATTTGCATAGTATTTTTCTGGCCAATATCAGGGAAGATTTCAGTTATTATTTCTTCAAACAGGTTTTCTATTTTTTACTTCTCTTTTTTTCCTTCTGGTAACCCTATTATGCAAATGTTGTTTTGTTTTGTGTTATCCCAAAGCTCCCTTAGGCTCTCCTCTGCTTTTTAAGTATTCTTTCCAGTTGCTGCTGGGTTTGTGTGTTTTTTCCTACCTTGTGTTCTAATTCACTGGTGTAGTCCTCAACCTCTTCTGGTCTACTGTTTAAGCCTTTCATTGTGTTTTTTATTGCAGCTATTTCATTCTTCATATTCTCATGGTTCCTTTTTATGTTGGTGACATTCTCATTCAGTTCCTTATAATTCTCATGGAGTTTTATGTATTTGCCATCCAGCCATTTGAGCATCCTTATAACCATTACTCTGAATTTTTCTCTCTGATATATTGCTAGCCTCAATTTAATTCAACTCCATTTCTGGTGATTCCTCTTTTCCTTTTCTTTGGGGATTGCTTTTTTTTTTTTTTTGTCTTCCCATGTTTTGTAGTAATGTATTAATTGTAGATCCATTTGCTTTGCTACCCAGGTTCTTTTGGGGATGGTGCTACTGGTGTGATCTCTCAGATCTCCTGGGCTTAGTAATCTATCATAGCTCCCTATTGAGCTATTTGGGTTCCCTTGCTGTAGGCCTGTGAGCTGGAAAGGCACAACTACAGTGTCTAGAAGTCAGAAGTCATGGAGGGGGTGTCCCAATTTTTGCTATCTTGCACCCTTGTTTGAAATCGTGCGTGCCCAGTGGGGACTCACAGTGGTACCCAGGAACCATTTGTTGGGGTGATGGAGCTCAGGAGGCCTGCAGTCTGGGTAGGTATGACCGTGGCGTCCAGATTTCTGTAGTTGTGGGGTGGGAAGACTCAGCTTTTGCTGTTGCACCTGTGGTGGATAGGCGCATGTTCCCAGTGGCAGTTCACAGGGGCACCAACAGTGCATTTGCCACCGAGGCACACTAAAGCACTCTGAAGGTTGCTGGCACTGAAGCCATATAATTGATGCATTTGTGGGCACGTATTCAGGATGAGTGAATTCAGAATTTCTACTGCCAGGAGGAGTACGTCTCTGTTTGTCCAAATTTGCACCCAGAGAGGGCTCACAATGGTTCCCTGTGGATAGATGGGCTCAGGGTACCTGCCCATTGAAAATGCATGACTGTTGCGGTGTGTTTGCCAGCGCAGATCTCTGATGCACTCTGAGGAGCCTTGGCAATGAAGTTGTGCAACTGGGTTGTCTATGGGCAGTTATTCAGGAAGAGGGAATTCAGAATCTCCACTGTGGAGTAGCGAGCCCCTGTCTGTACAAAATCACACCCAGCAGGGGCTCCCAGTGACTTCCAGGCACTTCCTATGGTGTGGTGTGCCCTGGATGCCTGCCAACTGGGAACATGCAAATGTGGTGTCCAGAGTTCTGCCACTGGGGAGAGGAGAAGTACTTACTGCTACAGGAGCGGTGCACCTTTGGAGGTGGAGGGCCCAGGGTCCATGGGTCTGCAAGTAGAGCAGCAGGATTTTGGCTACAGCAGCTGCTGAGCCGTGGGCAGTGTCCAAGGCCTATCTAGGTGGTGGTGCTGATGAACACTGAGAAAAGGCTGCTCCACTCTTCAAGACAGAGTGCTCTACACTTCACTCCCAGAGTCCAGGGAGTGCCTGCAGTTGTGGTAGTCTCTCTCTGTCCAAGAGAGCCTGGTGTGCCAGCCCCTGCTGCTCCTGCCGGATTTAACTGTCCCTTACTCACTCACACACATCACACACATCCATACACTCTCCTTTTATCCCCTCACTCACTCACTTCCTCTCCCTCACCTCCATTCTGCCAGCCGCCACCTCTAGCATTCAACATGGCTGTTTTTCCAAGTGGGATTTTTTTCAGGAATGCAAGACTGGTAAAATATCTGAAAATAAATAAATATGATATATTACATTAACGATTGAGAAAAAAATCACATAATTATATCAATCAATGCAGAAAAAGCATTAAAAAATTCAACACTCTTTTCTAATAAAAACTTCCAGAAGTAAGAATATACCATGCTTATGGATTGGTAGATTCAACATCATTAAAATGTTCCATACTACCCAAAGCAATCTATAGATTCAATGCACTCCCAATTAAAATACCAAGGCATATTTAACAGACCTAGAACAAACTCTCCAAAAATTCATATGGAATAAAAAAAAAAACCCTGAATAGCTGCAACAATCCTGAGAAAGAAGAACAAAGTTGGAGGGATCAAAATACCAGATATCAAGCTATATTTCAAAGCCACTATTATCAAAACTGCCTCGTACTGGCATAAGAACAGACATAAATCAATGGAACAGAACAGAGAATCCAGAAATTGACCCAAGCCTTTATGCTCAATTAATATTTCACAAAGGAGGCAAGACCATACAATGGAGTAAGACCATACAATGGAGTCTCTTCAATAAATGGTGTTAGAAAAATTGGACAGATCTATGCAAAAAAGTGAGACTAGACCACCAACTACACCATACACAAAAATAAACTCAAAGTGGATAAAGAACTTAAACGTAAGATAGGAAATCATAAATTCTTAGAAGAAGCCATAGGCAACAAAATAGCAGACATTTGTCATAGCAATATCTTTATTGATACAGCTTCTAGGGCAATGGAAATCAATGAGAAAAAAAACAAATGAAACTACATCAAAATGAAATGCTTCTGAACAGCAAAAGAAACCATCAACAAAACAACAAGAAATCCCACTACATGGGAGAACATATTTACCAATGTTATCTCCGATAAGGGTGTGATCTCCAAAATTTATAGGGAACTCATACATCTTAACAAACAGAAGATAAGCAATCCAATAAAAAAAATGGATAAAGGACCTAAATAGATACTTTTCAAAAGAGGACATTCAAAAGGCCAAGAGACATATGAAAACATGCTCAAATTCACTAATTAACTGAGATATGCAAATCAAAATGACACCTTCAGAATGGCTATCATCAACAAATCAACAAATGACAAGTGCTGGCGAGGATGCAGAGAAAAAGGAATCCTCTTGCACTGCTATGAAAATGCAGACTGGTGCAAGCAATGTGGAAAACAGTATGGAGTTTCCTCAATAAATTTAAAATGGAGCTCCCATTTGACCCAATAATCCCACTTCTTGAAATATATCCTAAGAAACCCCAAACATTCATCAGCAAGAATATATGCACCTCTATTTTCATATCAGCACAATTTACAATAGCTAAGACTTGTAAATAGCTTAAGTGTCTGTCAGCAAATGAGTGGATTAGAAAACTGTGATACATCTACACAATGGAATACTATGCTGCTGTGAAAAAGTAAGAATTCTTACCATTTCCAATAGCATGGATGGACCTGGAGAGTATTATGCTGAGCAAAATAAGCCAGTCAAAGAAAGATAAGTATCACATGATCTCATTCATATGTGGAATCTAATGAGTCAAGGAAACTGATGACCAAAAATAGACCCAGAGTCATAGAAGCATAAACAGATTGTTGAAACTCAGAGGAAAGGCAGGGGAGAGTAGGTGACAAAGAACCAACCAATGAACTTGTATGCATATATGCATAACCCATGGACATACATAATGGGGTGGTGAGGGACTGGGGCAGGGGAGACGGGGGCAAACTGGGAGAGTTCAATGGGAGGGGGGAAGAGGACATATGTAATACTTTCAACATTAAATAATTTTTAAATTAAATAAATAAATATGAAAAAGATATAGTACATTCTGGCCCTAAAAACACAATAAAAAAGAAGAATGAAAGACAATTAAATCTGGTAGACTGGCCATATTTTAAACTTATTTATATAATTGTTTTAACCATCAAAACTTCACATTTTATGGAAAAGCGACTTCTTGACTTTGGTAATATTGTAATATCCCTAAAATTTAAAAGTTCTGTTTTGTATTTAAAGCACTATGTGTGCCCTGTTCAACATTCTTATAAAAAGTTCTTTCTAAATTATAGCTATCAAACTAACCTGACCTTTCCTACCTGAACTACTGTAGCTAACATTTCCCTCTCACTTTCATTCTCTCTCTCCCTTCCTACCTCTCTCTCTCTTCCTCCGTTCCCCTCTCTCTGTTCCTCTCTCTCTTTCCTTCACCCCCCCTTCTCTCACACACATATACAAACACAATTGTGTGCTCTGAAAGTAGTGTCATTGCATAATTTGCCTGCCAATCTTTACCATCCAACAAGGTTTTGACATATTTTATGTGTTCAGTGACTGTGAAAAGAATGAACGAACGAACAAATGAAGGAATAAATAAATAAATAAATAAGCCAGTGAATAATGTCTAAGCCTTTCCAGCCCTGTAACCAGCAGTGGCAGCTAGTTCAGATGAACCACTTGTCTGAACCCTGATTCTGAGTCTCATGGAGGAAATGAGCATCAGAGAGCCATTTGTTGGAGACTAGGACTGCTGCTATGTCTAAGATTAAGGCAGCCAACCAAGGGATATAATTTCAGCAGTATCAAAGAAGTTCCTAGTTTAAAAGCCAACAGTTCCTTCCCCATCGTATCAGTGATGATGGAAATCTGTTTTAGAGGGTCAGTATATTTTATTACACAGTTAGTGATAAAACTACAACAACTCATAGACAGACAACAGTATGGTCATTACCAGAGGAGAAAGGAGGTGGGAGCACATAGAAAAGGGTAAAATGGCATTAAATGGGTGAGGAATCAAAAATAAAATATATAGTTGATGTAATGTAGAATTGTACACTTGAAACCTATATAATTTTGTTAACCACTCTCATGCCAATAAATTCAATCTAAAAATAAAATGAGGATGAGAAACCTCAGTTAGTGATGTTTTACTTTATGGATAGTGGGTGGGAGCTGAATTTCTGTCAAAAGTTAACTTTTCACCTTATAACCATAGCAACATGAAAGAACACTAAAACAAATCGATATTTGGACCAATCTCCTGGACAGATTTACCAGCCAGGGCTCATGACTCTTTGAGAGGTCAAGCTGTGCCCTTTTGTACTAACACCTGCATTAGACACAGCCACATAACACCCATCTGAGTCATAAGGTTGGGCATGCTTGCTTTTGCCCATTCTGATTATTTTATTGTTTAAAGTATTACAAATAATAGTACATATCTCTCCTTTTTTTTCAATTGACCTTCCTCCAGCCTCCCCTTTCCTTAGGCACATGCCCTCACCCACTTCCCAGTGTCTTGCATCCATTGGTTATACTGATATGCATGTATATATATCCTTCAGTTGATCTCTTACCTCCCACCTCCCAAAGCTCCCCACCCTTTCTGCTATAGTTTGACAGTCTGTTTGATGCTTCTCTGCCTCTGAATCTATATTTGTTTATCAGTTTAAAATGTTTTTTATTATCCATAAATGAATGAGATCATGTGGTATTTTTCTTTCACTGACCGGCTTATTTAATTTAGCATAATGCTCTCAAGTTCCATCCAGGCCATTGCAAATGGTAAGAATTCCTTCTTCTTTATAGCAACCTAATATTCCATTGTGTAGATGTAACACAGTTTTCTAATCCACTCATCTGCTGATAGGCATTTAGGCTGTTTCCAAATCTTATCTAGTGTTAATTGTGCTGCTATGAACATAGGGGTGCATATATCCTTTCTGATTGGTGTTTCTGTTTTCTTGTGATATACTCCTAGAAGTGAGATTACTGGATCAAATGGCACTTCCATTTTTAATTTTTTGAGGAAATGCCATACTGTTCTTCACAGCGACTGCACCAGTTGCATTCTTACCAGCAGCGCATTAGAGTTCCTTTTTCTCCGCATCCTCACCAGCACTTGTAATTTGTTGATTTGTTGATGATAGCCATTCTGACATTGTCGTTTTGATTTGCATCTCTTGGATAATTGATGACTTTGAGCATGTTTTCATATGTCTCTTGGCTTTCTGAATGTACTTTTTTGAAAAGTGTCCATTTAGGTTCTTTGCCCATTTTATGTTAGGTTGTTTATCTTCCTTTTGTCAAGTTGTATGAGTTCCCTGTAAATGTTGGAGATTAAACCCTTATCAGAGATAACATTGGTAAATATGTTGTTTTGTTGATGGTTTCTTTTGCTGTGCATTTTATTTTTTTCCTTTTTTTCTCTTTATTGTTCAGTTTATTAATTACATTGTTCCCTTTTTTATCCTCCTATAGCTCCCCTCTATCCTGTACCCATCCCACCCTCCGCCCTCACCCCCCTCCACTGTCCTCTCCCATTGTTGCAATATTTTTGTCGAGTCTCTTGCTGTACTTCCCACACCCCTTTTCTCCCCAAGAATTGTCAGTCCATTACCTCTCTATGTCCATGATTCTGTTATATTCACCAGTTTATCCTGTTCATCAGATTATTAATTCACTTGATTTTTATATTCATTTGTTGATAGATGTGTATTTGTTGTTCATAATTTTCATCTTTACCTTTTTCTTCTTCCTCTTCTTAAAGAATATCTTTCAACATTTCATATAATATTGGTTTGGTGGTGATGAACGCCTTTAGCTTTTTCTTATCTGTGAAGCACTTTATCTGACCTTCAATTGTGAATGATAGCTTTGCTGGATAGAGTAATCTTGGTTGTAGATTCTTGCTATTCATCACTTTGAATAGTTCTTGCCACTCCCGTCTGGCCTGCATTGTTTCTGTTGAGAAATCCGCTGACAATCATATGGGTGCTCCCTTATAGGTAACTAACTGTTTTTCTCTTGCTGCTTTTAATATTCTCCCTTTATCATTTGCTCTTGGCATTTTAATTATGATGTGTCTTGGAGTGGTCCTCTTTAGCTTCCTATGTTTTGGGGTTCTGTGTACTTCTTGGGCTTTTAAGTCAATTTCTTTCAACAGGTGAGGGAAGTTTTCAGTCACTATTTCTTCAAGTAGGTTTTCATTCCTTGCTTTCTCTTTTTTTCTGGCATCCCCATAATTCAGATGTTGGCATGCTTGAGATTGTCCCAGAGACCAACTATCTTCAATTATCTGGATTCTTTTTGTTTCTTGCTTTTCCAGCCGAGTGAATTTTGCTTCTTTGTATTTCAAATCTTTGACTTGGTTCTTGTGGCCCTCTGGACTGCTTTTAGGACTTTGTGTAATATTTTTTATTTCAGTCAGTGTATGCTTAATTTCCAGTGGGTCCTTTCTCATATCCTTGAAGGTCTTGTTCATATCCTCATAGGTCTTGTTCCTTTCCTTGTAGGTCTCATTCATTTCCTCGTAGGTCTTGTTCATTTCCTTGTAGGTCTTGTTCATTTCCTTGTTGTTCTCATTAAGTTCATCGGCCTTTTCTAGGAGCCTCTTGAAAAACCTAATTACTGTGGTTTTGAACTCTATGACTAGTCGTCTTTTTTCCTCCATTTCTTTCACACCTGATTTCTTTCCATTTCTCTGCATTTTGGCTGCTTTCCTTAGTTGGTCTTTTAGCTTTGTGTGGTAGATGTCCTCTAAGGGAGAGTGGCTCATCCTCCCCAGTTACCTGAGGTGGACACTCTTACTGCAATCCTTTATGGGTTGTACAGTATTTTTTAATTTAAGCCCAGCTTATTGTTATTAGCACTAGGAGCATTTGACCTCCAGGCCAATTGGTTGTGAGGGTGGGCTGTGTTCAGGTTGGATGGGCAGAATCTCTGGGCTGAGCACGCAGCATCAGCTATGCCCTATGCGGCGCGTGGGTCTCTGTGTTGGGTGGTAACCGCTGTGCACCTCCAAGAGAAAGCTGCTGTTGGTCTCCACCCATTGCCAGACAACTCTGTCTCTCCCCAAATGAGTCTGCACACCCAAAGTCTCGCCCAGGGTTGTAAAACAAAGCAGTCCGGTGGTCTGCACGTCCTCTCTGTGCTGTCGTGCACTTTACACGCAAAGCTATGCGCACTCTCCTCAAACTCGGAGACCTCTGCCGCACCCGGCTTTTAGCGTGCATACCCCGGTCCTCGGACCTCACCTCTCACCTGGCACTGGGGGATCTGTGCAGTGGGATGTCTCCGCCCTCCCTGTTGGAGAAATCCATCCAGGATTGCTGCTGCCAGCCCTACAGCCCGCGTGCGCCCAGGGCTCCAAACCTCTGTCTCTGCGGGTATCTTCAAGGCTGTGCTCCGCCGCTCTTCTGAGTCTCAGTGTCCCACCTTTACTTTTATTTGTGGAATTTTCACTTAGCCAGCTTTCTGGTGATTCTGGATGATGTTTGTTTTGTTGTTATGTTGTAGTTTGGGAATTGTTGCGCGGGGCAGCACAATAGGTGTTTACCTATGCCGCCATCTTGGTTCCTCCTCTCGCTGTACATTTTATTTTGATGTAGTTCCATTTATGTGTTTTCTCTTTAGTTTCCATTGCCCTAGGAACTGTATCGTTAAATATCTTGCTACGACAAATATCTACTATTTTGCTGCCTATGACTTCTAGGATTTTTATGGTTTCCCATCTTATATTTAAGTCCTTTATCCATTTTGAGTTTATTTTTGTGTATGGTGTAAGTTGGTGGCCTAGTTTCTTTTTTTTTTTTTTTTTTGCAAGTATCTGTCCATTTTTCCTAACATCATTTATTGAAGACACTGTCTTAACTCCATTGTATGGTCTTGCCTTCTTTGTCGAATATTAATTGAGCATAATGGCTTGTGTTGATTTCTGGGTTCTCTATTCTGTTCCATTGGTCTATGTATCTATTCTTGTGCTAGTACCAGGCAGTTTTGAGAAGAATGGCTTTGTAGTATAGCTTGATATCTGGTATTGTGATCCCTCCAAATTTGTTTTTCTTTTCAAAATTCCTGCAGCTATTCGGGATATTTTTTTATTCCAGATGAATTTGTTCTAGGTCTTTGTAGTATGCCATTAGTATTTTAATGATAAAAGCATTAAATTTATAGATTGCTTTGGGTAGTATGTACATTTTAATGATTATTCTACCAATCCACAAACATGTTATATTCTTTCATTTGTTCATGTATTCCTCTATCTCTTTTTTCAGTGTTCTGAAATTTTCTGAGTACAGGTCCTTTATCACCTGGCTTAAATTTATTCCTAGGTATCTTAATTTTTTGTTGCAAGAGTAAATGAGATTGCTTTTTAAATTTATCTTTCTGTGAGTTCATTATTGTTTTATAGAAAAGCCATAGATTTCTGAGTGTTGATTTTATATCCTGCTACATTGCTGAGTTTGTTTATTAGTAGTTTTTTGATGAAGTTTTTGGGGTTTTTTCTGTATAATATCATGTCACCTGTTAAGAATGTCACCTTTTTTTCCAAATTGGATGCCTTTTATTTCTTCTTGTCTGAGTGCAATGGCTAGTATTCCCGGTACTATGTAAAACAGGAGTGGTGAGAATGGGCATCCCTGTCTTGTTCCTGTTCTTAGTGGGAATGGTTTTAGTGTTTACCCATTGAATATGATGTTGGCTGTGGGTTTGTCATATATGGCTTTTATTATGTTGAGGTTTGATCCTTCTATTCCCACCTTGCTGAGAGTTTTATCAAGAAAGAGTGTTGGGCCCTAGCTTGATTGGTTCAGTGGATAGAGCATTGGCCTTTGGACTAAAGGATCCCAATTTTGATTCCAGTCAAGGGCATGTCATTAGTTGTGGGCACATCCCTAGTGTTGGGTGTGCAGGAGGTAACTGATTGATATTTCTCTCTCATCAATGTTTTTGACTCTCTATCCCTCTCCCTTCCTCTCTGTAAAAAACAAAATCAATAAAATATATTTTTTTAAAACGGGGTGTTGGATTTTGGTAAATGCATTTTCTGCATCAATGATAATGATTATATGGTTTTATCTGTTTGTTTATAGGGTGTGTCACATTTATTGATTTGCAGATATTGTACCATCCTTGCATCCCCGGAATAAATCCCACTTGGTCATGTTGTATGATCTTTCTAATGTAATGCTGGATTCAATTTGCTAGAATTTTGTTGAGGATTTTGGTGTCTATGTTCATGAGGGTTATTGGCCTGTAATTCTCTTTCTTTGTATTGTCTTTATCTGGTTTTGAGATTGGGGTAATGCTGACTTCATAGAAAGAGTTTGGAAGTGCTCCTTCCTCTTGAATTTTTGGAATAGTCTGAGGAAGATAGGTTTTATTTCTTCTTTGAATGTTTTACAAAACTCCCCCTTTGAAGCCATCTGGTCCAGGGCTTTTGTTTGTTGGAAGCTTTTTGATGACTACTTCTATTTTCTCCAAAGTTATCAGCCTTTTCAGATTATTTGATTTCTCCTGATTGAGTTTTGGAAGGTTGTATTTTTTTAGGAATATGTCCATTTCTTCTAGGTTGACCGTTTGGTTGGAGTAGAGTTGCTCAAAGTATTTGTTTACAATTCTTCATATTTCTGTGGGGCCTGTTGTTATTTCACCTGTTTCATTTATAATTTTGCTTATTTGCTTTTTGGTGAGCCTGGCTAGAAGTTCTTCAATCTTGCTTATCCAGGATTGGAAGTGGGAGGCAGCACAAAGGAGCAGAAAAGGAAGTAA
Source organism: Antrozous pallidus (assembly GCA_027563665.1). Lineage (NCBI taxonomy): Eukaryota > Metazoa > Chordata > Mammalia > Chiroptera > Vespertilionidae > Antrozous > Antrozous pallidus. The sequence continues at coordinate 116,099,170 of CM050514.1, forward strand.
GAAGAGAGTCAACTTGATGTGGCAGGAAGACAAGTCAAAGAGGGCTGGGGTTAAGATCTGAGGGCCATGGAAGCCTCCTGAGGGTTTTAAGTAGAGCTGATAAGATCATATTTGCATTTTATAAAGATCACTATCACTAAATGCTTTTGATCTTTATGTTTTGATTGGAAACCTGTAGTAAACAAAACATGTTTCATTATTACCTAATTAGAGGCCTGGCGCATGAAATATATGCACTCAAGGGGGTTCCCTCAGCCCAGCCTGCACCCTCTTGCAATCCAGCAGGCTTCTGATCAATTGCTCCTCAAAAGTGGCCTGGGCCTTCCTCTGTGGGGCAATGGTGGGGCAATGGTGGGTCCCTTCCTGCACTCAAGGGGGTTACCTCAGCCCAGCCTGCACCCTCTTGCAGTCCAGGAGGCCCCTGACCAATCGCATCACATCACCTTGGCTGGCTTGATGCCAGTGCGTGCCATAGAATGGTTGTCCGGATGGTCATTCTGCTGTTCAGCCATTTGGTTGATTTGCATATTACACTTTTATTATTATAGATATCTATAAACAAGTTACAAAAGTTTTGTAAAATGGCTCTTTTTCTTGTTACATGCAATACCCATTGACATTTTCTATTATTTCTTTCCTCCTTTTGAAAGTCACTTTTGTGAAACTGCCCCAAAATCTAAGCCAGCAAAGATGGGGACCTGAACTTTGTGACACCTGAATATGATGTGTTGAGGCCCCTCAACCTCTCCCTGATGTGTTGAATTAATAAATTAGTGTGATTTACTTTAAGATAATCATGTTAACCTATCCTTAGTTCTGTTAAGAAGCATTTAAAACACTTAACCTCTGTCATGATTTCCCTGGTTATTGTCACAAGTAAGAGGTTATAGTAGTATTGGGGGCATAGTAAGACAGATTTATTTTTCTCACTAGAACATCTCTTGACACATTGATGGATACATTGTCAAACACAGTCAATGATTGAATTACATTGCACTGATTGACGATTTATTATCCATTGCAGGGCAAAGAAGTCTAGCAGGCTGAGAAATGGTAGTAAGCTTCACCAGAGTATCGCACATGCAGCTGCTGGTGATCAGTCACCTGGAAAACATCTACTCCTGTGCTTTGTTGGTTTCTACATCACAGGGAGGTGCCCCCGGACTCACTGCTGCTTAATCCTTTGCAGTTGAACCTCTCAGAGTGTGAAGTCGAGGAAAACAGCTACCATGTTTGCATTTGTCTCCCTCCCTTCCTGCAAGGTTCCCTACTGTCTTTCTTTCCCTTCCAGAGTTGCCATCTGCTCTTACTGCTGAGATATTCTTTCTATAGAAATGGATCCAAAGTGGGACTCAATCTCACCACCTCTTCTTTGCTGTCTCTAAAAAGGAGATCGGAGGGCTTCGCTGCTAAGCAGAGGGCAAGCAATGAGCCATCAAGTGTGGGCATCACAAGAAGAAGTCCATAATTTTACATGTTGTCCAGTGCCTAGAGTAGTCTGGTAGTGACTCCATTCCCTCTCCAAGATGAATGTCACCAAGCTTTGCTCCCTCCACAATCCCCTTTCTCTAGATAGATGTTCCACTTCTTACATGAAGGTCTAAAGACACAACAAATAGTTGAACCATAAATGAGTTAGTCATCCATCAAGTGTTTCAAGTCTCAGAAGGGTGACTGTATTTCAATGCTCCTTCACACAGGAAATAAATGACCTCAGACCTCTCCTTCACAGTTACTCACATCCCACATTATCTTAAAAACCTTGGGAGGAAACTGGTTCACCATATCCTTTACTTTTACCCATTCATTCAGATAGTATAGATTGCCAACTTCAGCTGCTTGTCTAAAAATTCTAGGACATCAAGGCTATATGTTGACCAGTGTTATTCAAATGCCATGGTAGTAACTTCTAGAAACATAAAAAAAAGGAGCTGCCTTGTCCCAAGGTGGTATCTCCCATGGTTAACTCCACCATCCCTAGAACCTTTGTCTTCCTCCAAGGGACTCCCAGTAAAGCTGGTGGGTTATAAATACAGCTCATTAGAATCTGCTTGGAGTGTTGGAAACAATTGTCAGCAAAATAATAACAATTCCTATCTGCTGATGGTGAGAACACAGCTGTTTTCTTTCCTTCCATCTGCTTTTCTGTATAGATGACTTTTTCTACAAAAAAAAATCCCATATTATCTTATAATAAGAAAAAAATCACAATTGTTTGTTCTTCAGGAAAAACGTATGTTCCACTGTGTCCAGATACTGTACACATAGTGTCATTCTATTGAAAAGATATTTTTTTTAATTTCTAAAAGGGAAAGTCTATTAATCTTACCACCAGACTATAGCCTGGTTTTAGTGACACCGTCTTGATTTCAAATTTTACCTCTCCCTTATGCTGGAATGACCTTGGATAATATGCTTAACTTGTCTGAGCTGGAGTGTCTTTACCTGTACAGGAGAAATGATACCTTCTTCACAGGAGGGTTAAGGGCAGTTAGAGTGCTCCTCTGTGCTCAGTTTATTATGTATGCTCAATAAACATTTGCTGTTTTTCTTCTCATCCCAAATCTGAGCTCTCCAAAAGTATCTCTTAAAGAGCAATCAGTACATACTCAAAGAATCTTTAGAAGGAAACTCAGCATCCATCAAAACTGACATCTCTAGAATCTGGCCTACAGCTTTCCTGGACAAGGATCCCTGAGCCTTGGCAGAATGCAGCTCACTGCTTCCCAGGGAGGGGTAGCCAACTCCATTGTAGGACAGGATTCACCACGATTCTGATAATGATGCTTTTTATTTAGCTAAAACTCAACTTCCTATAAAATTCTGCCTGTTGTTCTTCATTCTAACCTTTAGACTCTCAAAGAAGAGATAGTAGATTCCCTGTTCAATCCCATAGTCCTTCATAACACCAGTACCAAACAGATCATTGCATAACATAGGGCTTCGTCTAAGCATGACAGAGACCTAATTAGTAACTGAAATTAGTAACTGAATCTTGCCCCTGGCCACTGGCAGTTTCCATAGAGGTCCATCTTACTGCTCCTTTTCTTCATTCTCTACCTGCTCTTCCAACTTGGCTCTCTCTGCCTCCAGTCTACTCACCAGTGTAAAGGTAGAGGTTTTTCTTCATGCATGGAAAATGTAGATAAACAAGATGATTGGGAAAACTTTTTTCTAATTCTACCACCTCGTGTAAAGAAGGAGATGGACCTTAACCAGTAGCAAATATAGAAATACAGCAATCAGGCAATAAAACAAATAGTTATACTGATTTTATTATTATTATTTTAATCCTCTAAGCCTAAGCTCAGTGACACCTGACGGGAACATTAAATTGTCACTTTTGTTTTGAAGAAAAAAAGAAGCTCTTCTGGATAAACTGACATTCAGCCTTTCACACACTGTCCATTACTGACTACTTCAGGGACATGAGGTTAGCTAGGAGGTGATTCAATTTTCCAGTGATTTATAAAAGAGCTGTGAGAATATTTCTTTATTTGGGCAGAGGCACTGTCAAAAGAAAGGTGGGTGGTTCCAAAGGCTGTTTGTTCCTGCCCTGTGCACAATGACAATTATATGAGTGTCTTGTCTGCACCGGTGGATTATTAACAGAGGTTATTGGTTTCCAGTACTAAGTGATTGCTCTAAACATAATGTCATTTATGGGAGCATACACACACATACACACACACACACATCACACACACACACACACACACACACACACACACACACACACACAAACACCCAGGACTCCGGGTCAGGGAGAAGGTATAAATAGCCATTGGCATCCAGATTCTGCTCCATTTGAGAAATGGAAGCAACTCCAGGATACAGTTTTCAGGCTGACTGGCTTCTTCTCAACTCCAACATACCGACTGAACTAGGACCCTCTGCTCATAACTTTGAAGAGACTCAGTGAAAGAGACAATGAGGGACATTTTTCCCAATCCTGTGCCATCCTTCCCAAACATGTGCATCGGGGTGTGTGCCAAGTGCCTGGGGGGCACTCTCATTTTCCTCATTGTGTTTGGCATCCTGGCTAACATCCTTTTGTTTCTCCCTGGAGGAAAAGAGATAGACAACATCAATCACCTTTCTGAAGAGGTCTGGTTTTTCAGAGGAATATTAGGAAGTGGGTTCTTGGTGAGTATTAAAATCCCCCTGAAGGAGATTTTCACCCCATTCTTTCAAAATTGGGCACTTATTAACCAAGAAGATACTTAGTTGCTAACAAAAGCCTAAGCGTTGCTAGATGAAAAGTCAGTGCCTTCATTGTTCCTTCGCCATTAGGGCCTGACAAGGACCTGTCTGCTGTATTACTAGGTCATTCAAACTTGGTCTGCTGGTTCTCATGGGCCAAGTAAGCTCCAGGAATCAAACTGAAGGTCACAGGATTTCTTAATTCAAACAAGAGAGAGTGCTATGGGGAGAAGGAGGAGGAGATGGAAATACACTTTATAGCAAATTGATTGACTGAACCACCAAGAGAAATAGGTGTCAGAGGATTCTTCTTCCACTCTTGCGTGAAGGCTTTCTTGTTCCTGTTTCCAGTAGAGACTGGGAGCTTCTGCTTTAGAGAGAGATCCTTATCGTGACAATCCAGGACACCTGTTTTGTTTTGTTTTCTTTTCTTTTCCTAACCCACCATCTAAATGGAGACTGGGAGTGTCAGAACTTCCAATCTTGATCCATTGAAACTGCAGTGAAGTCAAATGGCATCAATAACACTGGTCCACCCCACCAGCCTGAAGAGAATGAAATGAAATATACAAAGTCATGCAAAGCAAGGATCTGAATCAAAGAATACTGTACTCAGCAAGGCTACTAATCAAAACTGAAAGAAGAAACAGGAGCTTCACAGACAAAAAATGTCTAACGGGGTTTATTATCACCAAACCAGCAATGCAAGAAATGCTACAAGGTCTGCTGTAAATAGAAGAAATAAGAAGGGAAGAAGAAACACAGGCATAAAAATAAAAATGACAACAAACAAGTGTCTATCAATAAAAACTATAAATGTAAATGGATTAAATGCCCCAGTCAAAAAACATAGGGTAGCTAAGTGGTTAAGAAAACATAACCCATATATCTGCTATCTACAGGAAACCCACCTCAGAATAAAGGACTCACACCGACTCAGGGTGAAGGAATGGAAAAAGTTTTTTCAAGCAAATGGAAATGAAAAAAAGTTGGGATAGCAATACCTATACCTGAAAAATTAGACCTCAAAGTGAAGGCCATAACAAGAGTTAAAGAAGCTCACTTCATAATACTAAGGAGAGCAACTCTACAAGAAGATATAACTCTGGTAAACATATATGCACCCAATACAGTGCATATATTTAAAATACATTTAAAAAATTCTAGGAGATATCAAGAGAAATATTGACAGCAATACAGACATAGTAGAGGACTTTAATACCCCACTAACACCACTAGATAAACTCTCTAAACAAAAAAATCAGCAAAAAAAAAAAAATCAACCCTAAGTTGTTCACTAGAACAGATGGAATTAATTGACATCTTTAGAATATTTCACCCCAAAGCCACAGAATATACATTCTTCAAGTGCACATGGGACATTTTCAAAGATAGACTACATATTTAAAAATCATATCAAGCATCTTCTCAGATCACATTGGCATAAAACTAGAAATCAATTACAATAAAAACAATTAAAAAATCAAACACCTGGAAGCTAAATAGTATGCTATTAAACAATTATTGGGTTCCCAAAGAAATCAAAGAAGAAATAAAGAGCATTATGGCAACAAATGACACTGAAAACACAACAATACAAAATCTATGGGACACAGTAAAAGCAGTCTTGAGAAGGAGGTTCATAGCTCTACAGATCTATCTAAAAAAAAAAACAACAACAAACAATATAATAAATTATCAAATACTACAACTCAAACAGTTAGAAAGAGAGCAACAAGAAAAGCTCAGCATCAGCAGAAGGAAGAAAATAATAATCCGAGTGCATATAAATGAAATAGAGACCAAAAACAAAAAACGAAAAAACAGAAACAATACAAAAGATCAACAAAATGAACAACTGGTTCTTTGAAAGGAAAAACAAGATTGATGAACCTCTAGCCAGGCTCACCAAGAAGCAAAGACAGAGGACCCAAATAAACAAAATAAGAAAAGAAAGCAGTAAAATAACAACTGATCCCACAAAAATACAAATGATTATGAAAAAATATTGTGAACAACTCTATGCCAACAAAATGGCCAACCAAGATGAAATGGACAAATTCTTAGAAAAACACAAGCTCTGAAAACTCAATCAATAAGAATAAAAAAAACCTGAGTAGGTCAATAACTACTGAAAAAATTGAAACAGCAACCAAAAATCTTCCAGCAAACAAAGCCCTGGTCTGGATGGCTTTACAGGAGAGTTCTACCAAACATTCAAAGAATTAAAACCTATCCTCCCCAGACTATTCCAAAAAATTCAAGAGAAAGGCACACTTCCAAGCTCTTTCTATGAAGTCAGCATTACCCTAATCCCAAAACCAGATAAAGACACCTTGATGAACATAGATGCTAAAATCCTCAACAAAATTCTAGCAAATTGGATTCAGCATTACTTTAAAAAGATAATACACCATGACCAAGTGGGATTTATTCTGGGGATGCAAGGATGGTTCAATATCCACAAATCAATAAATGTGATACATCACATAAATAAACTGAGAGACAAAAATCGCATAATCATATCTATCAATGCATAAAAAGCATTTGACAAAATCCAACACTCTTTCTTGATAGAACCTCTCAACAAACCGAGAAAGAGTGATCATACCTCAACATAATAAAAACCCTATCTGACAAACCTAGTCAATATCATAGTCAATGGGCAAAAACTAAACTCATTTTCCCTAAGAGCAGGAACAAGACAGGGATACCCTCTATCACCACTCTTGTTTAACATAGTACTGGAAGTTCTGGCCATAGTGATCAGACAAGAAGAAAAAATAAAAGGCATGCAAATTGGAAGAGAAGAAGTAAATCTGTCCTTATTCACAGGTGACATGATACTGTACATAGAAAATCCCAAAGGCTCCAACAAAAAAAATTACTACACCTAATAAATTAATTTGGCAATGTAGCAGGATACAAAATTAACACCCAGAAATCTATGGCCTTTTTATACACCAATAATGAACTCATAGAAAGAGAAATGAAAAAAATCCCATTTACCATTGCACCAAAAAATTTAAGTTACCTAGGAATAAACTTAACTAAGGAAATAAAAGACCTGTAATTGGAAAACTACAGGACATTGAAAAAATAGACAGAGGAAGACATTTAAAAAATGGAAGAACATACCATGTTCATGGATTGGTAGAACCAACATCATTAAAATGTCCATACTTCCCAAACAATCCACAGATTCAATGTGATCCCTAATAAAATACCAATGGAATAGTTCAAAGATCTAGAACAAACTATCCAAAAATCCATCTAGAATTTTTTAAAAAGTCCCTAAATAGCCACAACTATCCTGAGAAGGAAGAACAAAGTTAGAGGGATCACAATATCAGATATCAGGCTATATTACCAAGCCACAGTTCTCAAAACTGCATGGCACAAGAAGACTTATAGACCAATGGAAAAGAACAGAGAACCCAGAAATCAACCCAAGATTATGCTCAATTAATATGTGACAAAGGAGGCAAGAGCATATAATGGAGTCAAAACAGTCTCTTTAATAAATGGTGCTGGGAAAGTTGGTCAGATACATGCAAAAAAATGAAATTATATCACCAACTTAAAAAACAAACAAACTCAAAATGGCTAAAGGACTTGAATGTAAGACAGGAAACCATAAAAATCATACAAGACTCCAGGTCAATCAGAGGGAGTGTCATCCAGAGGAAGAGATGTATGTGAAAGACAATATTCTCACAAACACATAAAATAGCATTCTTATGTCATAGCAATGTCTTTAAAAACACCGCTCCTACGGTAATGGAGACTAAGGAGAAAATAAACAAATGGGACTACATCAAAATTAAAAGCTTCTCCATCGCAAAAGAAACCATTTAAAAAAAAAAAAGGCCACTCCATGAAGAGAACCTATTTTCCAATGATATTTCTCATAAGGGTTTAATCTCCAAAATTTACAGAGAACTCATAGAACTAAACAAAAGGAAGATAAACGACCCAGTCAAAAAATGGGCAAAAGATCTAAATAGACACTTAGCGAAAGAAGACATTCAGAAGGCCCCGAGATATATGAAAACATGCTCAAAGTCACTAATTATCTGAGAGATGCAAATTAAAACTACATTAAGATACCACCTCACACCTGTCAGAATGGCAATCATCAGCAAATCAACAAACAACAAGTGCTGGCGAGGATGTGGAGAAAAGGGAACCCTCCTGCACTGCTGGTGGGAATGCAGACTGGTGCAGCCACTGTGGAAGACAGTATGGAGTTTCCTCAAAAAGTTAAAAATGGAACTGCCATTTGACCCAGTAATCCCACTTCTAGAAACGTATCCCAAGAAACTAGAAATACCAATCAGAAAGGATATATGCACCCCTACATTCATAGCAGCACAATTGACAATAGCTAAGATTTGGAAACAGCCTAAATGCCCATCAGCAGATGAATGGGTTTAAAAACTGTGGTATATTTACACACTGGAATGCTATGCTGCTATAAAAAAGAAGTAACTTTTACCATTTGCAACAGCATGAATAGAACTGGGGAGCGTTATGCTAAGCAAAATAATCCAGTAGAAGAAAGATAAATATCACATGATCTCCCTCATATCCTATCTAATATGCAAATTTGACCATACCTCTGCTACACCCAAAAGCCACGCCCACCAGACAATCAGAAGCATGGGGCATGACCGAGGGGGCCTGGGCATGGGGGTCTGGGGGGGTGTGTCCAAGGGGGCCCGGGCCTGGGGGGTGGGGGGGGCATGGCTAATGCAGTCTGTGCCTGGGAGGGGCGTGGCTGAGGCAGCCCAGGCCTGGAGGGTGTGGGGGGGGCATGGCCAAGGCGGCCTGGGCCTGGGGGGGCATGTCCGAGGCAGCCCAGGCAGCAGGGGGCGTGGCCAAAGCAGCCCAGGACTGGAGGGTCTGGGGGGGGCATGGCCTGGGGGTGCGTGTTTGAGGTGGTCCGGGCTGCGGGAGGGTGTAGCTGAGGCGGCCCGGGTCTGGGAGGGCCTGGGGGGTCATGGCTGGGGTGGCCCAGGGCATGGGCAGGCAGAGCCAAAGCCCACACTAGTCTCAAGCGAGCTGGCTGGGGCTTAGGCCCTGCTGGAGGGGTGGGGGGCTGGGCTGGGATGGAGCCAGCCATCCACCCCATTGCAGGGTGATGGCTGGATGCCCAAAGCCTAAAGCCTCTGCCAGAGGGCTCCCAGTATGTGTGAGGGGACAGGTTGGGCTGAGGGATCACCCACCCCCAGTGCATGAATTTCATGCACCGGACCCCTAGTGTGGATATAATGATCAACATAATTTGATGAACAAGACCAGATCCAGAGACAAATGATAGTGGAGGGGTGGGGTTAGAGAGAAACCAAAGGATTTGTATGCATGCATATTAGCATAACCTATGGACACAGAAAGTAGGGCTTGCCCCAGGTGGGAATAGCTGGGGCGGGGAGGGGGGGTCAACTGGGGGAAAAGGAGATATATACAACTTTAGACAATAAATAAATTTTTTAAAAATAAAGTAAGGTATTTTTTTGTTATCAAAGAAAGAAAGAAGAAAGAAAAGGCAGTGTCCTAAGTTCTTCACCCCATGTAGTAGCAAGGAGTCTCACCGCATCCCGGTACCTGCCACCCACTAAGGGCTGACACTTGCAGAGCATGCACTCAAATGGGCACACCATTCTTTACATGTGTCAGCCCCATTTTGCACCACAACCCTCTGGGGGAGTCATGCTATTATTATAACCGCATAGAAGAAATGAGGAGACTGAGGCACAAAGAGGCTTGGGAAGAAACTCAACGTTACAGAGCTCCCCCAACCTCACTAGCCCTGTCTCCTGAAGACTGCTCCCCTGCCACATACCAGCTTGGCTTCTTTCCCCTGGCCACAGGAACGGAGTCCTTCCCAGTGCCAATCAGACCAGCAGCACATTCAGCCACTGTCAGTTATAGAAATCTTTGTATGACAAATGTATGCAGACCCCACATGAACCCATTCTTCCAATTGCTGCTTGTACTCATTCTCCAGAAAGCTCCCCGCATCAAGTGCTGAGAAGAGCAGTGGGCCCTGCAAGGTCAGGAGCTGATGTCTTTGGCCTGCAGCTGGAAGTGCCATGGTTTCAGCCACTTTCATACATATGTGTGAGGAGTGCTCTGGGTTCACTGTGTCAGTGTGTGTGCTGGACCATGGGCGGGAGGACTGGATGCTGGCTGAGACCATCAGTAACTGTGCAGCTTTGGAAAAGCTTCAGTCTTGTGGCCTCATCTCCTGCCAGTGAATGATGTGACGGGTCAGGTTGCTGCTGGCTCCTCTCTGAGGCCTCCATGCTTTAGTGGGGAGGGCTTAGTAGCTGGGTTAGCAATCTGTCCACTGAGCTTAGCTCCTTTGGAGAAACTTCCAAATGCTTATGTCCAGGCCCTGCCTGCAGTGATAGTAGATACTTCTTTTTTTCTGCAACTCAGCATGGGGTTGCAATAAGGAATGAGGATGCATGTTTGAGAACCAAGACTCTAGAGTGTTCTCAGACTTGAATATTCATCAAAAGCACCTGAAGGCGATTCCCATCCCAAACTTTCTGGTTCAGTGGGTGAGGGCTGAGGCATTTCTAGTCAGTTCCCAGGAAAGGTCAATACAGAAACTTTAATGCTGATGATTTTCTGTCCTTTCAAATTTTCCAGTTTTATGACTGTTTTACAATGTAACAATGCAATAGAACAGTCATCATGTATATAATTTATAAATAAAGAAATAAAAAGCAAACATACATGCATTAGGGCTCACTGATGAGACAGCCACATGCCTACTCACCACAGTCCTCACCTGAGAGGCCCCAGAACTCCTTGGCAGCTGCTAAATAAGTGCAGAGTCCCAGCCCTCAGCCTCATTCGGATTCAGAACTCAGAGATATTCACACTTTACAATCACATCTTAGATATTCTGAGCAGGGAGCCATTGACTCCACTATGAACCTCCCTCAGAAAAGGCCTTATTTTTCTTTCTCTGTACTTAAAAATAGCTGTATTCTCTCACTCAAAAGCCACAGATATCCCTGGCAATGGATATATAGGTGAGTGCAAGGAAGGGAGCAAACATATCAGCATTCTGCATGTCTCTCTACCTCCCCTTGCCCTGAAACTCCCCCTTTTCCCCAAGGCTTCCCGTCCTCCCCTCAGTGGGGCTCTGGGCACCATACCATGGTGAAGCCCACTGCTGCCCTCTAATGGCCACTCTGCCCAGCAGTCACTCTGCAGATAATTTCTCCCTTTCAAGGAACATTTTCCAAAAGGCCTGTTAATCAGGACATGGCAGGATGAGCAAACAGGTCAATCGGAGGTGATGTCATCCAGAGGAAGAGATGTATGTGAAAGGCAATATTCTCACAAACACATCCATTCATTCAACGGAAATTTTGAAAAGATTTGGAACAATGTACTAAGCATTGTTCAAGTTCCTAATATAAAATAACACAAAAATCCCTGGTTCCACAACACTGACAGCCAATGGACGAGATAACAAAGAAGTGAGTTATTCTCGCTCTTGTATGGCGTGAACTGCTGTGGAGGAAGACATGGCTGAGAAGAAGAGAGGGAAGAGCTCACAAACGGAGAACATGAACATTTACCGACCAGCTATGAATTGAATTACTATAGGTCACTTCTCTTCATCTTTGCTCTCTCATTATACCCTTCCTTTTATTATAATAGCCAGTCATACGTGTAAAGAAACTGAAGCCCAAAACATTAGGAAACTTGGCCCAGGTGTTAATTAATAGCTGCATTCACTGAACTTCTTAATTGGTTGTAGGAACAAAACTCAGAGTGGACTTGAAAAGGAGACTGCACACATCTGCCCCTTCTTACCACTCACACACCTTCCCTGGGACTTGCAATGCTGCCTGCATTGTGCCAGCTCACCTTCCCATTAGTACTTCCCATATCCTCATTCTCTGAAATGTGTTCCTCTCTGCTCATTCCATGATGCAGTTTCTTTCTAGCATGCAAGGGCTTAATGACAGTTAACCTTTGCTAATCACACAAACAATTTACTCAATTTATACCCCTACAGTCAAACTGTTACAGAAAACTGGAAAAAAGCAAGCAACACTTAAAGAAATGGATTACACAGCTTTATTACACCAGCAGACTCAGAGGAGGTTGTCTCTCAAATTCTGAGCAAAGCAATCTAGTGGAAGCCTTTCCTTTATATCTTTTTGGCTTCTTTGTCTCCTAAATATGGGGCTTTGGTCTCTTTTGCAAGTTTTCAAAAGAGCCCTATGTATACTTAGCAAATATCTCTCAGGAAGCCTGCAACCTTAAGAGTACAACACAGTTCAGTAGCCTTGATAACAGATAACCAAAAGACACCTGGTATAAGAGTAGCTAGAGATGGCAGCAGAGCAGCTTACAAGGTCAGAAATTTGATCTTATTTTCCTTATCATTAGAGCAAGTATGGTTACAGAAGCCAATAGCAGAATTAATTCTCAGAACAAAGAACCTTCTATGTCTAATGGAAATTTCAAACAGTGGTTTTTACAAAATAGAGGTTATTATGCTTCATTCCCTACTGGTTTTAAATACATGAGTCAAATCATTGACTCTTGTAGGCCATTATTGGGGATGGAGTTATATTGACCCTTGATGTTACAATGAACAGGGACAATGACTGTTCTTAACTGCTTCCTGCTGATAAGGGATGACAACCAAGAGGTTAGCATCCTATTTCTTCCTCTTGGAGGGGATTTCATGGAATTCTTCTGGTTTGTAGGACCATTTGAAGTTTAAAGGCATCTAGGCAAGATGAGATAAGGCAAGTTAAGAAATTCAGAAAACATGGTCTCAAAGTTCTGGCTATCAATAGCATTAACAGTGGTCCTGTCGATGGGAGAAGCCACTTCCAAACCTCCTTACCAAGCAGCCCAGGATTAGATAGCTCCTGTCTTATTTTTGTTGCTCTTTCTATTAGATCCTTAGCCTTATTTCTGACAATGCCTGACTGGTTGGTGTAAAATCAGCACTCTTCTCCTAAGAAGAGGCAGATTCCACTTTTCTATGCTGTTAATAAGTCTAATCCTCTTCTATTCTGTAGTACTACTGTGACTAAGGAATCAACTTGATCCTGCAAGGTAATTAGGGTCTCAGCTACTTTCTCTGTGTCTTCTGAAAATTCTTGGGTCAAAACTTGATAAGAGGAGACCAAGTGAGTTATTCCCCCACCCCAACTCCTATATCACCCGCAATTCCAAATGCTATTAGAAGGAGAATCATTTGCAAAACCCTTTTATATCTAGTTACTGCTTAAAGAGGGGTTTCAGGGGATAGGTTGTTGGGTATAACAGACATATCTGGGGTTATATAGGCAGGAGTGCACACTCCCACCCAGTTTGCAGGCAGGCAGGGGTAAACAGTGGTCCCACAAACATAGAATGTTCTTGCATGGGGGGAACCAGGGGTTGGTGGTGTTTTCAGCCTTGAGAGTAGATTAGAGTAGATCATCTGCGAGGTGACCTGTTGGATGTTGGCCCTGGGTACTACTGAAACAAATAGGAGCAACATTAGTTAGCTGCACATTGGCCATGACAGGTCCTGTTATTTCTTCCTCTAAGTTCCCTGGTTTAGTTATGTACAGAGGTAGCCATTAATAGGAGTAGTCCTGGGGGAAGATATAACCATCAATTCCTAGCCAGATTAGGCTTGGTAATATTGAGGAGGTGGGTTGAATCGAGGAGCTGATAGAATCGGGGGTCCAATCATATTGCTTCTATGGCTGAGTTCTTAGTCTGGGTACCCGTACTTTGTATGCTTCCCGTCATTGCTTGATTGTCTCTAGTCCAGTGACTTCCCTGGGTCAGTCAACAAAACTTTGGTCCCCACTACGGGCCCTACAGACTGATGCACTGCTTGAGAGTCCCTGAAAATGGTTGCAAAGTTTATCTGTCCAGTAGACCAGTCTTTTCCATATACAGAGCTTTATTCCACTGTAGCAGTAGCTCCCCTGATAAGAGGAAAGACTTACAATAGTGTCATCCTGGGTCCTGGTTAAGCAGGGACATGATGGATATGTAGTTGTAAGGGAGAGTGGGAACATACAGGCTATGATTAAGGGAAGTATGCTATTCCTCCTGTTCCTGTTCAGTGGGGGTGCACAGTAGTGAACCGCTAGAATGAAAATTTGTATTATAACTATTCCTGCAAGGCAAAAGTAGCCGAGGATGCCATGACAAGGAGTGATCCAGCAATTCATGATGAGGCCTTTGTTTCCTTGCTGAGGTGCAGGCAGAGGGGATTTTCAAGATCTGGGGTCACCTTACACTCGGACTGATCACTGCTTGGCTTATGAGCTGCTTTCACACGCGAGTAGTGGATCCAGGTGCTCAATCCTAAAACTTTGAGAGCTGTGGGGGTGGTTAATATAGTCATATTAACCACCCCCACAGGGTCCCTTCCAGGTAGGCTTGTGGACTTCCTTTTTCCAGTCCTTTACCCAAACCTGTTCTCCAGGTTTATAAGGATGTACAGCTGTTCCTAGAGAGATGGGTAGTCAGTAACCCATTCGTGGACCTCAAAGGCAGTTTTTCCAAGTCCTTGTAGTTACTTCTGGATTTCCAAGTTCCCTATTTCCCCCAAATCTCCCTTTGGCTGAATTAAGGGAGGAGGTCTGCCACTTAGAATTTCAAAGGGAGAGAAACCTACCCTTGTCCTGGGGCACAGTGTACCCACAGAAGTACAAGAGGCAAGATATATGTCCAGGGTAAGGTTGTGTCTTGGCATAGCTTAGCCATAGCCTGCTTGAGAATCCGGTTCATGTGCTCCACTTTCCTTGAACTCTGAGGCCTGTAAGCTGTATGTAGGTTCCATTTGGTTCCTAAAGCCTAGCTACTTGTATTATTTCTGCTACAAAGGCTGGATCATAATCAGACCCTATGGTCAGAGGCATTCCATATCGCAAATTATGTCCTTCAGTAACGCCTTAGTGACTTTTCTTGCCTTTTCCATATGAGTGGGATATGCCTCGACCCATCCTGAAAAAGTGCAAATAAAGACTAGCAGATATTTATTTCCTCTGCTAGGCCCTATTTCTGTAAAATCTACTTCTAAGTCTTTGAAGGGAGCTTGCCCACAATGCAGAACTCCTATTAGTCCCACAGGACCCTGTTTGGTGTTGTTCTGAACACAGAGAAAGCAATGCTGAGAGACAGAGGCACACAAGGAGGAAAGAGAAGCAATTAGGTAGTATTTGCCTAACAAAGTCTTCCCTAAGTGAGTAAGTTCATGCTGCTGGAGGACTACCTTATGGGCAACTGTTCTGGGACATAGACCCTCTGATCTGGGAGTATTTACCAATCTTCCTTTGTTCTCTTGCCCCCTTATTGCTGGGCCCATTCCTCCTCTTGAGGATTGTATCTTGTAGGTTCAGGAAATTCGGGGGCCAACATGATCCATGATGGCACCACTTGTTCTTTAGCAGCCAGCTTGGCTGTAGTGTCAGCCCTTTGGTTTCCTTCTGACACTGAGTCTTTCCCTTTGCAATGGATGATGGCTATTTCCTTGGGCTCCCAGACTGCTTCTATTAACTTTAAAGTCTCATTCTTATTTTTATTTCTTTCCCTCTGGCTGTCAGGATCCCCCTTTTCTTGTATATGGCCTCATGGATACGCAGGGTGGCAAAGACATAGTGTGAATCGGTGTAAATGTTGGCACGCTTATCCTTACTGAGTTCTAAGGTTCAGGCTATGGCCCAGGGTTCTGCCCTTTACGCTGACCATCCTTCAGGAAGGGGCTGTGCCTCAATTATCTCAAAGTTTGATACCACTCCATATCAGGCTCATCTTTTTCTTTCATCTAATAAGCTACTGCCATCCGTGAACAATACTGAGTCTGGGTCCTGTAGGGACTTGTCTGTTAGATCTGGTCAGCTGGAGTAAACCTCCTCTAGGACTTTTACAGGTATAAGCAACAGGTATAAAGGTGGCAGGATTAAGAGTTCTCACTGTGCTTGAGGGAGGAACCAAGACAATGGCATAGGTAAACACCTGTCTTGCTGCCCCACACAACAATTTCAAAACTACAACTTAACGACAGAACAAACATCATCCAGAATCACCAGCAAGCTGGCTGAGTGGAAATTCCCCAAATAAAGTAAAGATAGGACACTATGACTCAGAGGAGCGGGGGGGAGGGGGGGGCAGAGTTGCAGATACACGCGGAGTCAGAGGTTCTAAGCCCTGCGCGGGAGTAGTAAGGGCAGGCAGCAGCAAACCCGGCTGATTTTCTCAAACGGGGAGGGAGACAAAGACATCTCACTGCACTGATTCCTCAGTTCTGGGCGAGGTCTGGGGAACCCACATTCATACGGGGTGAAACTGGAGGAAGCACACTGAAACTTGGGTGCTGCATAGGTCCACAAACTTGCAGGGAGGGCGCGTAAACTTGGGAACTGCATAAGCGCATGAGTGCACAGAGAGGACTCTGTGTCCCTGGGGCCACATAGGGCAGAGCTAATGCTGTCTGCTTGGTCCGGAGACTCCGCCCATCCAACCTGAGCACAGCTGAACTTCACAGACAATTGGCCTGGAGATCAACCCCTCCAAGTGCTAACAACAATTAACCTGAGCTTAACTTCAGCAAGACTGTGCAACCCATATCCACCTCAGGTAGCTGGGGAGACTGAGCCCTGTCCCTAGTAGGGCATCTACCACAAAAAGCTAATTGACCAACTCAAGGAAGCAGCCACCATGCAGAGACATGGAAAGAAATCAGATGTGAAAGAAATGGAGGGAAAAAAACAACTAGACATGAAATTCAAAACCACAGTTATAGGGCTTCTCAAGAGGCTCCAACAAAAGGTCGAGGCCTATAAGGAAATAAGCAAGACCTGAAAAGAAATGAATGAGTTCTATAAGGAAATGAACGAGACCCTCAAGTATATGAACGAGACCTGCAAGGAAATGATTAAGACCAACGTGGAAATGAATGAGTCCTACAAGGAAATGAAGGAGAGAGACCCTCAAGGATATAAAGGAGACTCTTAAGGATATGAAAAAGGACCAACCAGAAATTAAGCATACACTGACTGAAATAAAAAATATTATACAAAGACCTAAAAGTGCTCTGGAGCACCCCAAGAACCAAGTTCAAGATTTGAAATACAAAGAGGTAAAATCCACTCAGCTGAAAAAACAAGAAACCAAAAGAATCCAAAAAATTGAAGATAGTGTAAGGGGCCTCTGGGACAACCTCAAGCATACCAACATCCGAATTATAGGGGTGCCAGAAAAAGAGAGAGAGCAAGACAATGAAAACCTATTTGAAGAAATAGTGACTGAAAACTTCCCACACCTGGTGAAAGAAATTGACTTAGGAGTCCAAGAAGCGCACCGAACCCCAATATATAGAAACCCTAAGAGGACCGCACCAAGGCACATCATAATTAAAATGCCAAGAGCAAAAGACAAAGAGAGAATATTAAAAGCAGAAAGAGAAAAACAGATGGTTACCTATAAGGGAGCACCCATACGATTGTCAGCAGATTTCTCAACAGAAACGATGCAGGCTAGACGGGAGTGGCAAGAAATATTCAAAGTGATGAATGGCAAGAATCTACAACCAAGATTACTCTATCCAGCAAAGCTATCATGCAGAATTGAAGGTCAGATAAAATGCTTTGCAGATAAGAAAAAGCTAAAGGAGTTCATCACCACCAAATCAATATTATATGAAATGCTGAAAGATATTCTTTAAGAAGAGGAAGAAGAAAAAAGTAAAAATAAAAATTATGAACAACAAATACACATCTATCAACAAATGAACAGAAAAATCAAGTGAATTAATAAGCTGATGAACAGGATAAACTGGTGAATGTAACAGAATCAGGGACATAGAGAGGGAATGGACTGACAACTCTTCGGGAGAAAGGAGGTGTGGGAAGTGCAGCAAGAGACTGGACAAAAATCATGCAACTATGGGAGAGGACAGTGGAGAGGGGTGAGGGCGGAGGGTGGGATGTGTACCAGGTGGAGGGGAACTATAGGGTGAAAAAAAGGGAACAATGTAATTAATAAACTGAACAATAAAGATAAGAAAATAATAATAATAAAATAAAATGCCAAAAGCAAAAGACAAAGAGAGAATATTAAAAGCAGCAATAGAAAAACAGTTGGTTACCTATAAGGGAGCACCCATATGATTGTCAGTGGATTTCTCAACAGAAACTATGCAGGCCAGACGGGAATGGCAAGAAATATTCAAAACGATGAATAGCAAAAATCTACAACCAAGATTATTCTACCCAACAAAGCTTTTATTCAGAATTGAAGGTCAGATACAGTGCTTCACAGATAAGAAAAAGCTAAAGGAGTTCATCACCACCAAACCAATATTATGTGAAAGGCTGAAAGATATTCTTTAAGAAGAGGAAGAAGAAAAAAGTAAAAATAAAAATTATGCACAACAAATACACATCTATCAACAAATGAATATAAAAATCAAGTGAATTAAAAATCTGATGAACAGGATAAACTGGTGAATATAACAGAATCATGGGCATAGAGAGGGAATGGACTGACAATTTGGGGGGAGAAAAGGGGTGTAGGAGGTGCAGCAAGAGACTGGACAAAAATCATACACCTATGGGGGAGGACAGTGTGGTGGGGAGGTAAGGGCAAAGGGTGGGATGGGCAGAGTGGAGGGGAGCTATAGGGATAAAAAAGGGTAACAATGTAATTAATAAACAGAACAATAAAGATTAAAATATTTATAAATTTAAAAAATTTAAATTTAAATTTAAAAAAGGATATCCTTTGGATTGTACCAATGGATTTTTACATAGGAGCTCCTGATATTGAGTCATTCAAATATGAGTTAGCCAGTGCTGTCCCCTTGTTTCCATTAGGGTGACAGCAGCATGAGGGACTTTTACATTTAACTTTTGTCCCAGGGTAAGCTTATCTGCTTCTTTGACTAATAATGTCATGGCTGGAAGGGCCCTGAGACATAGGGGCCACCCAGTGCAACTGTATCAGTCTCCTTGAAGAGATAAGCTATTGGTCTTTGCTAGGGTCCAAACTTCTGAGTTAGAACTCCTAGGGCAACCCCACTGCTCTTGTGAGCAAAGAGGTTAAAGTCCCATGTCACATCTCATAGCCCTAGTACTGGGGCCTCGGTAAAGCTTTGCCTTAATAGTGATGAAGACATTTTCCTGCTTGGGACCCCAGTTGATAGGTGCCTTCTCTTCCCCTTTCAAAGCTTCATAGAGAGGCTTAGCTAGTTCTGAAAACCCTGGGATCCAAATCTGACAGAACCCTGTTGCTCCCAAGAATTCTTGAATCTGTCGGCAGGTGCTATAGTCTGGGAGAGCACATACGGCCTGCTTCCTCTCAGTCCCTACCTTTGTTTCCCTTGGGTGATCAGGAAGCCTAGATATTTAACTTCTTTCTGATAAATCTGTGCCTTTTTCTTAGACACCCAATAACCTGTTTCAGTTAGTAGTCTCAGAAGGGCTCATGTTCCTTCCCAGCACTTAGCTCATGTGGAGGTCGTCTGCATACTGGAGTAGAACACACCTAGAGTCCTGTCCTGGGAACTTAGATCAGATGCTAGTGCTCCACTAAAAAGTAGGGGAGTTCTTGTGGCAGTCTGGTCCAGGTGAACTTCTCCTTGGCACCTGTAGTTGGGTTTTCTCATTCAAAGGCAGAGGCTGACTGGAGGGTGCCAGCTGAAGGCAGAAAAAGGCATCTTTCAGATCTAGACATGTAAACCATTCCACTTCTGATGGAATAAGTACTAGAAGTGTGTAGGGGTTCAGTAGCGCCGAATGCAATGTTATAACAGCCTCATTAATAGCCCTCATGTCCTGCACCAGGCAGTAGTCATTAGTCCCAAGCTTTTTAAAAAAATATATTTTATTGATTTTTTACAGAGAAGAAGGGAGAAGGATAGTCAGAAACATTGATGAGAGAGAAATATCAATCAGCTGCCTCCCTGCACTTCCTACTGGGGATGTGCCTGAAACCACGGAACATGCCATTGACTGGAATCAAACCTGACCTTTCAGTCCACAGGCCAAACTGGTTAGGGCTGTCCCAGGCTTTTTGTCAGGCAAGAGAGGAGTGTTCCATAGAGACTGACATTGTTTAAGAAGTTCTCACTGAAAAAGCCGGTCTAAGTGGACCTGGATTCCTAGACGTGCCTCCCTTAGAATCAGCTATTGGTGGATTTTAACAGGCTGTGCCCCAGGCTTTAAGTTGATTAGTACAGGGGTATGGTCCTTAGCCAAGCTTGGAGGATCCCCTTCCACCCAAACTAGTGGAAATTCTTCCTCTAATTCAGGTTCAACTGGTGAGGCCTTTGACTGGTGGGTATAAAGTCTCCGTTCTTCCTCCCTTAGAACTGCTGAAGACAGGATCACTGGGGAAGTCTTCTCACCTAGGGAAAACTGTGCTGAGCCATCTGGAGCAAAAGTGATTTCTGCCCCCATTTTGGATAAAAGGTCTCTACCCATCAGAGATTCTCGACAGTCTGGCAAGTACAGGAATTCATGAATTACTTGATGACCGCCAAGTTGGCATCGGCAAGGGTTGCACAATGGTTATGGGTCTGGTCCCCAATAGCTCCAATAATGGTGACCTCCTTTTCTGAGAGGGGCACTACTTTCTGTGTGACTACTAAGTGCTCCGTATCAACCTTAAAGTTCACAGTCTGGCCCCCAATTTTCATTCCAACCATGGGCTCATTGGGGCCCAGCTGAAAAGAGCCCGGTCTGTCCTAGTTGAAATCAGCCATTGCTAGCCCAGTGAGATCTGCTTCAGGTGCTCTGGTTGATAGCGACTGGGTGGAAAAAGGGGGCCCTGTTTTCTTACTTTGCCATTTGGGATATTCATTTTTCCAGTGTTCCATTTTCTTAGAATAGGCACACTGATCTCATCTCAGGTTTACTCTTCCTTTTCCCCCTCATGTGTATTCTTGCTTCCCTTTATGATCTATCTGGGATCCCGAATCTCTAAAAGCCGCTGCTATTATATTGGCCCTTCTTTTTATTCTTTTCTTCCTCCTTTCTTGCCACCCTGTCTTGGTTTATGAAAATCTTGTTTGCTTTCTCTAGCAACTCAGTAGTGTTTTTTCCTGCAAATCTTTTCAGCTTCTGTAATTTTCTCCTTATATCAGCTGGGCTTGGCCTACAAAAGGTACATTTACGATAGTTTGATTTTCCAGGGCCTCAGGGTGAAAGGGAATGTAGATCCGGTATGCCTCACATAGTCTCTCATAGAAAGCTACTGGAAAATCTCAGAGATTTTAGCCATATTGGTGGGCTTTTGGCTCTGGCCCTGACCCCCTGGAGGAAGGCCAGCTGATATCTTTCTATCCTGGCCCTTCCGTCTTCTGAGTTAGGGGTCCAATTTGGTTCTTCATCTGGGAGGTCCTCCCTGGCCCATCTGTCTGTATCTAATATTCCTGCCGGGCCTGGGTCTGGAGCCACCTCTGAGCCTCTGCAACTATTCTCATGTGATGCTCAGTGTGAAGCCCTTTATTGTCCAACTAGAGGGCCTACTTCACACACCGGGGCCTACATGAGGCTGTTCACTCTCTTTCTTCCCTACTCTGAGCTCCCATTACACTATGTCCCATAATATATGGCCCTGGTTAAACCATAAGCTTGAAAAGGATTGAGTTTTATTCATCCTTGTATTTTCAGTGCCTATTCAATGCCTTCAACATGGCAAGGGTTCAGGAAGTACAGAGTGGTGAATGAATAAATGAATGAATGAATGAATGAATGAAGTGCTCAATATATATTTGCTTTTCATTGATATTAAATCCTGAAAATGTTGGAAGATATAAAAAATATATCCTAAAAGAGTTTTATATTCTTTGGTATCCTTGGGAAAAACCAAATCTGGCTTAGGACCAGAAGCCTCAGACCCACCCTACTCACTCCTACCATTGGAAACCCAGCTGGCTCCCTATAATATTTTGGTAAGATGTTATTTCAGGAAAAAATATTAATAATTCCCTGACTTAATTTAATAAGTATTTCATTTTTATAAAGCTCTTTATGCTGAAACCAGTTTGGCTCAATGGATAGAGTGTCAGCCTGTGGACTGAAAGGTCCCAGGTTCGATTCCAGTCAAGGGCATATACCTTGGTTATGGGCACATCCCCAGTAGGGGGTGTGAAAGAGGCAGCTGGTCGATGTTTCTAACTTTCTAACCCTCTCCCTTCTCTCTGTTAAAAATCAATAAAATATATTTTTAAAGGCTCTTTATGTTATTCTCTTTTTTTCTTAATTTGCAGAGAGACACACAGCACTTTCAGCTCTTTGGCATTTAGGGTTGCGATGAGCAGACTGGCCTCCTGGCCGTGTGTGTCCTGTCAGTCACTCAGCAGAGCCCAGCACTTGGCTAATTGCCCTAATGCCTCCACCTTGAAATTCTTAATTTGAGCAAAAGGCTCATAGTTTCATTTTGCATTGGCTTTTCCCTTATTCATATATATTAATCCTATAGTTCTTTAAAAGTATCATGCTGGAATTTCTTCAAAGTGGGAAATAATTCTAGAATTTGACAGTAGCATTGGACTAGCCAATCAAGCAAATTAAATGACCCTTTGACATCTTTTATTTCCAGTGTCACTATACCTGAACTTGGGAGCACTGGTCACTTGTCCCTATTGGATCAGCTACCTCCTCTTTTGGGGCAAAAGCTCTAACTGATATTGGCAGAATCCACAGTGCACCTCCTTTCAAGATTCAAATCAATCCCCTCAAATCCCCTCAGAGTCAATCAATACCCTGTAATTAAAGAAACCCTTCGTGGTATAAAACCCATAATGAAAGATTACAAGATTCAGAGCCTCACCCTGCCTTGCACTAGTCCCTTTAATACTCTCTGTGAGGAAACACAAGGGCTAAGGGGGAAGGTTTGTTTAGGATCTCTGAGCAAAAGCAACATTGTTATCCCTCAACACCCTGTTGTCTAACCTCATGTGCTGCTAACGTCCATCTCAACTGAAAGTAAATTCTTTACTGTAACTTGTTTATGCAGTGCATCCTTCCACATTCTCACTAATGAAGGAAGGAACATAATCAGACACTGATGCTTCAGGGATTTTCTGAGAGCCCCTCTCATTTCTCCCAAATTCTGAAGGACAAGCTGGATGATAGGTAGTTCTGGAGGGCTTCTCCGATGTTGCAATATCTACACAATTTGCTTCTTTGCCTTCTCCCAAGTCTCCTCAGAGGAGATATCATCACTTTGCTAAAGCTTTTGGCCTTTGAGCGACATAAGGTCATCAAAGGAAAATTGCAGTTTTCCCAAGCCCAAGTTCAATAGTTAGTGCATCTGATATCAGAACAAGGGTTGCACCTTAAACAGATAGGTTTCATGGTCTCCTGAGTTTACTCAAGCTCTTTGGATACTGAAGATATTGCACTCCAAATCTCTATGGCAAAACCTCTGTGTGTTTTACTAAAGAACAACTCTTACCCATTTTTATAGAAATAACAGGACTGGCATAGTTTTGAAGCTTCAGAGGAGAGTTTAATAAACCCACTGCCTTTGGGCATCCAATTATCACATCTCCTTTTTCTTTTATGTATATGAAAAGGAAGGGGATGTCCTTAGGGTACTCACACCATTGATCCACAGAGTATGACAACAGCAACAGAGCCTTGTGGCCTGGGGACATTCCCTTCCTTAGAACCATTATGGCCACTGTCCTTTTGGTTAAGGCCACTGAGGAAGTCATTGTGGGATCTCTTTTAACCATCTTTGTACCCCATGCAATAGAAGCCCTTCTAAATTCTCATCAAACTCAAGATTTTTTAGTAAGTTGCCTCACCTATTATGAAATCCTTTTGTTAACTACTCCTCACATAAATCTTTCATGTTGTAATAACCTGCTACTTTCTTCCTCTCCATTACCAGCAAAGCCCCTCATGACTTCTGGTCAAGATATTGATGTTGGTAAATGCTTGCATCCTCCCACAACCACATCAAAATTACAACTAAACTACAGAACAACCCTCATTCAGTACCCACAAAGCCCCTCAACTGCTTAACACTGATGGATAGATCACCTCCTGACCCTTTGTGATGATCTGCAGGAAACTCCTGGCTTCACTCATAGTTCTTATTTAAAAGTTGACAATGGTAAGTATTGTGCAAGATATGCAGTATCAACAGCCTTTGTAACTGAAGCAGCATCTTTGCCTTTGCTACTGAACCCAAAAAGTCTAATTATATGGGCTCATTCTTGTTCACATTGGCCTGCACTCTAGACAAGGTCAAAACCAACAACATTCATGTTGATAGTGGATATGCTTCAGAGTAACTCATGATACTGGAATGTTGTGGAAGCAACATGGCTTCCTTCCAATGGAAATAAAGTTGAAATTGGCCAGTATGTTTGGGGATTATTTGCTTCCATACATTTACTTTCCACTCCAGCTATCATTAAGTTCCCAGGGCATTTGAAACTCAAACTCCCTGACAGCTAAAGGAAATGAGCCTGCTGACACTTCCGCAGAGAGGACTGCTCTTTGAAACAAGCAGCAGTTAAAAAGATATTTCCCCAGAGGCATATGGAGGAAAAGATGGCGGCAGAACAGAAGGACACGTAATCATTTGTGTCCCAGGCAGAAGGAGGAAGCAGCTGAGGGTGGCGCGGGGAGTGTTTGTTGGTGAGTCGGGGGACAGCTGGGCTCTGAGAGAAGGAGGGGACTGCTAGATTAGCCTCCCTTAACGGAGCGGCTCCAGTGCGGCTGGGTTCTCTCGCAGAGCCACTTGGTCAGAGGCTGACTGCGCCATCTTGAAGGGGAAGAGCCTGAAGATTTTACAGTTGCGGTACCCACTGGGCGGCTGAGACCCCCCTGGGAACATCAGTTCCTAGTTGGCACAGAAGCGGATTCCGAGGAACCCTGAGCTCTGACACGGAAAGGTCAGATTTCCCCTGGGGGTTTTTTCACCAGGGAGATTCGCGCCTGGGGAAAAAAGTAAAAGAGAAAAAGTCCGGGGTTGTTGGAGCTGGCAAACATGGAAGAGGGCCCTCGGAGCTGGTGGCAAGGGGGATACATAGAAGGCAACCCATTTGGACCTGACAGAGAAGGCCAGCCTAACAATTTTGGGAGGGAGCGGGCTGCCAAACCCAAGGGGTAAAGGGGTTCCACGCAACATACGCGCGGGACATGAGCGGGACGTGAGTTCGCGTGCATGCGTTTGTCCTCTCCAAATCCGAATTTCTCAGTGCTGAACCAGAAATGTGGGATTGCCTGGTGGGAGATAACTTGGGAGACCACAGGGGCGAGCTGTTATGCTGAGGCTGGGAATCAGAACAGGTGCTCACCATTAGAGAGGCAACTCTGAGTTAGCCTATTTCCACAAATCAGCAGAGAATACCATACACATAAGCTAGAGAGGACCAATAGACCTGGAGGTCAATTCAGAAACACTGCCACCTAGGGGCTGAATCACAAATTGACTCTTGTGTAACACAAATTAAGGAATCAATTTTATTTCTACTACTATTTAAACTTTTTTTTTAAGTGCCATTTTACATCATCTTTACTCTACTTAGAGATTAGGGTTATACAGTCTTTTTTCATCTATCATTTAGTATCTTTTTATTCTACCTCAACTTCACCCTTATGCCAGCACTCTCTTGCTAACCTTTCCCTAGTTAGTCTCTTATTCCCCTTACACTTTTTCCTTATTCTCTCTTTTTACCCCCTGTTAAAATTTCACCCCACTCTTATATCCAATCTCCAACGAACTGCTCCAAGTCCATACACATCTATTGCTTCTCCGACTTCACTATCCTAAATTGTTTTTCTCTCGGTCCTGCTGATGTTGTTTACCTGACTGTTGTTTATATCGATATTTTATGCATGTTTGTGAGATTGGTTTGGTTATTCTTTTCTTTTATTTTGTTTGGGGGGGGGGGGTTGGCATTGTTTTTTGTTTTGGTGTTGTTTACATTGTTTTTTTGATAGATTTAAGCTTCTGTGTTCCCTAACCTCCCTTGATATTAGTTGTTGTGTGTAATTTGTATCAATCTCCAGGTACTTGTTGCTGGCTTTTGCTGGGATTAGTGGCAGTCCTTTGGGACTTTCCAACCCATATTTATAGTTTATTCCCTTTTCCTATCTTTTTACTCCTTCCCCTTTTCCCAATTTTATTTTGTCATTCCCTTTTTTCTTTCTTTCTTTCTTTCTTTTTTCTTTTTTTGTCTTTCTTTTGTGTGTGTGACTGTTTTCTCTTACTCTCTTTTTTCCTACCTATCACCTAATTTACCTTCCTCTGGCAATCACCTTTAATTTGGAGTTACCAATACAGTGAATACATTCTTCTTCAGAGCCTGGTGTGCTGCACGTGGTTGGGTGTAGTTTGAGCCTTGAAATCAACACAGGAGAGTGAGAACTACATAACGAGACGCACAGAGAAGAGAGACCATGGGGAGACAAAGAATCAGCCCACCAATGAAAGAAAAACAAGCCTCACCAAAAAAGAGGTAAACGAAATGGAAGCAAGCAACTTGTCAGAGAGAGAGTTCAGAGAAATGGTCATAGGGTGACTGAAAAAAATAGAAGTCAATATGAGTAAGAACCATGAGGAATTGAAGAGGAATCAAGAGGAAATGAAGAAGAGCCATGAAGAAATGAAGAAGAACTATGAAGAAATGAAGAAGACCCAAGAATAAATGAAGAAGACCAAAGAAGAAATGAAAAGTGACATTGCTGAGGTAAAGAACTCCATAGAAAGTATCAGAAGTAGACTAGATGAAGCAGAGGACCGCATCAGTGAGCTAGAAGACAAGGTAGGAAAAAAACCCAAGTAGAGCAGCTTCTAGAAAAAAAATTAAAAAGCAGGAGGAGAGCCTAAGGGAACTTTGGGACAACATGAAACAAAACAACATCCACATAATAGGGCTTCCAGGGGGACAGGAAACTGAGCAAGGAATAGAAAACCTGTTGGAAGAAATAATGACAGAAAATTTCCCTGATATAGGAAAGAAAAAACCCACACAAATCCAAGAAGCTCACAGAGTTCCAAGCAAAATGAACCCCAAAAGACCTACACCAAGGCACATTATAATTAAATTGGCAAACATCAACAACAAAGTGAGAATCTTAAAAGCTGCCAGAGAGAGACGGAAAGTCACCTACAAAGGAACCCCCATCAGACTAACAAGTGATCTCTCAACAGAAACCTAATAGGCCAGAAGGGATTCAAATCAAATGTACAAAGTCATGCAAAGAAAGGGTCTGAATCCTAGAATACTGTACCTAGCAAAGCTATCAATCAAAATTGAAGGTCAAATCAAGAGCTTCACAGACAAAAAAAAAAGGTCTAAAGGAATACATTACCACGAAACCAGCAGTGCAAGAAATGCTAAAGGGTCTGCTGTAAAATGCAATAGGAAGCCAAGAAAGAACACAGGGGCAAAGAACAAAAATGGCTATAAATAACTACCTATCAATAATAACTTTAAATGTAAACGGTTTAAATGCTCCAATCAAAAGACACAGGGAAATAGACTGAAGAAGAAAACACGACCCATATATCTGATGACTACAAGAAACCTGCCTCCAAAAAAAAGACGCACACAGACTGAGGGTGAAAGGATGGAAAAAGGTTCTTCAGGCAAATGGAAATGGAAAAAAAGCTGGGGTAGCAATACTTATATCCAACAAATTAGATCTCAAAGTGAAGGACGTAACAAGAGATAAAGAAGGCCACTACATAAAGGGGAGCAATCCAACAAGAAGAAATAACTCTGGTAAACATATATGCACCCAATACAGGAGCATCCAAATACATACAAAAACTCCTAGATGATATCAAGGGAGAGATAGACAGCAATACAATCATAGTAGGAGACTTTAATACCCCACTATCACCATTAGACAAATCCTCTAAACAAAAAATCAGTAAAGAAACATCAATCCTCAATGACTCACTAGATCAGATGGAATTAATTGACATCTTCAGATCATTTCACCCCAAAGCCACAGAATATACATTCTTTTCAAGTGCCCATGGGTCATTCTCAAAAATAGACCATGTGTTGGGTCATAGGCAAAGTCTCTCCAAATTCAAGATGATAGAAATAATATCAAGAATATCCTCAAAGTGGAAAAGCAAAGATGGCGGCATAGGTGAACACCTATTGTTCTGCCCCACGCAATGATTTAGGAACTACAACATAACAGCAGAACAGACAGCACCCAGAATCGCCAGAAAGCTGGCTGAATGAACACTCCACTAACTGGAGTGGAGGTGGGACACTGAGACTCAGAAGCGGCGGGAGCGGTGTCTTTCAGACGGAAACAGGTTAGGAGCCGTCCTGGTCGCGCACGCACGGGCTGGGGCTGGAGCAGCAACGCCCATCCCACTGCCTGGATTTCCCAGCACCAGGCGAGATCTGGCTGAGGTCGGGGGACGCACCCTGGAAGCGGGGCGCGGCAGAGGCTCCTGAACTGTGAGTTTCGGATAAAGGGTCGCGCAAACCCACAACTTGCCCCCTGGAAACTTGTCTCCTGGTTCTGGAAACCATTTATTTTTACAATCCTGGGTTAGACTTTTGGTGTGCAGGCACATTTGGGGAAAGGCGGAGTGGTCTGGCAAAGGGAAGAGACTAGCGGCTTTTTCTTGGAGGAGTCTGCAGCCATCCCCATCCAACAGAGACCCGCGCGAGAGAGCGATGCATAGGACGCAGCTGACGCTACCTGCGCAGCTCAGAGACTCGGCCCATCCAACCTGAACACAGTCTCCCTTCACAGCCAATTGGTCTGGAGGTCAAACCCTCCTAGGGCTAACAACAAAAAGCTGGGTTTAAATTCAAAAATACTGAATACAACCCATAAAGGATTGCAGTAAGAGCACCCACCTCAGGTAACTGGGGAGGCTGAGCCACTGTCCCTTTGAAGATATCCACCACATAAAGCAGCCACTATGCAGAGATATGGAAAGAAATCATGTGTGAAAGAAATGGAGGAGAAAAGACGACAAGACATAGAGTTCAAAACCACGGTTATAAGGCTTTTCAAGAGGCTCCTACAAAAGGCCGATCAACTTAATGAGAATTACCAGGAAATAAACAAGACCAACGAGCAAATGAATGAGAACCTCAAGCAAATGAATCAGACCCTCAAGGAAATGAACAAGGCCTCTGAGGATATGAACCAGACCCTCACAGATAAAAAAAAAAAAGGACCAACTAGAAATCAAGCTTACACAGACTGAAATAAAAAATAATACACAAAGTCCTAAAAACAGTCCAGAGGGCCACAAGAACCAAGTCAAAAATTTGAAAGAAAAAGAAGCAAAATCCACTCAGCTGAAAAAGCAAGAAACAAAAAGAATTCAGATAATTGAAGATAGCGTAAGGGGCCTCTGGGACAACCTCAAGCATGCCAACATCCGAATTATTGGGGTGCCAGAAAAAGAGAGAGAGCAAGTTAATGAAAACCTACTCAAAGAAATAGTGACTGAAAACTTCCCCCACCTGGTGAAAGAAACTGACTTAAAAGCCCAAGAAGTACACAGAACCCCAAAATATAGGAATCTAAAGAGGACCACACCAAGACATACCATAATTAAAATGCCAAGAGCAAAAGATAAAGAGAGAATATTAAAAGCAGCAAGAGAAAAACAGTTGGTTACCTACAGGGGAGCACCCATACGATTGTCAGCGGATTTCTCAACAGAAACGATGCAGGCCAGACGTGAGTGGCAAGAAATATTCAAAATAATGAAGAGCAAGAATCTACAACCAAGATTACTCTATCCAGCAAAGCTATCATTCAGAATTGAAGATCAGATAAAGTGCTTCGCAGATAAGAAAAAGCTAAAGGAGTTCATCACCACCAAACCAGTATTATATGAAATGCTGAAAGATATTCTTTAAGAAGAGGAAGAAGAAAAAGGTAAAAATAAAAATTATGAACAACAAATACACATCTATCAACAAATGAACATAAAACTCAAGTGAATTGATAGGCTGATGAACAAGATAAACTGGTGACTATAACAGAAACATGGTCATAGAGAGGGAATGGACTGACAATTCTTGGGGAGAAAAGGGTTGTGGGAAGTACAGCAAGAGATTAGACAAAAATCTTGCCACAATGGGAGAGGACATTGGGGATGGGGAGGTGAAGGTGGAGGGTGGGATAGGTACAGGGTGGAGGGGAGATATAGGGGGACAAAAAAGGGGAAACAATATAATTAATAAACTGAACAATAAAGAAAAAAGAAGAAATATTTAAGTGGCAAAAAAAAAGAATATTCTCAGATCACAGTGGCATAAAGCTGGAAATCAACTACAATAGAAACAATCCAAAGAAATCAAACACATGGAGACTAAACAGCATGCTATTAAACAATGACTGGGTTACTAGAGAGATCAAGGAAGAGATAGAAAACATCATGGAAACAAATGACAGCGACAGCACAACAATCCAAAATCTATGGGACACAGTGAAAGCAGTTCTGAGAGGGAAGTTCATAGCTCTACAATCCTACTGCAAAAAAACTAGAAACAGCGGCAATAAATTATCTAACTCAACAACTCAAAGAGTTAGAAAGAAAGCAACAAGAAAAGCCCAGTGTAAGCAGAAGGAAGGAAATAGTAAAGATAAGAGCAGAAATACATGACATAGAGACCAAAGAAACAACACGGAAGATCAACAAAACCAAGAGCTAGTTCTTTGAAAGGATAAATAAGATTAATGAACCTCTAGCCAGACTCATCAAGAAGCAAAGAGAGAGGACCCTAATAAATAAAATCAGAAATGAAAGAGGTGAAATAACAACAGACCCCATTGAAATACAAAGGATTGTTAAAAATAATATGAACAACTCTACTCCAACAAACTGGACAACCCAGAGGAAATGGATATATTCCTAGAAAAATATACCCTCCCAAAACTCAATCAGGAAGAATCTAAACAACTCAATAGACCAGTAACTGTGGAAGAAATTGAAGCAGTCATCAAAAAGCTTCCAGCAAACAAAAGCCCAGGGCCAGACGGCTTCACAGGGGAGTTTTACCAAACATTCAAGGAAGAACCTATACTCCTCAGACTATTCCAGAAAATTCAAGAGGATGGAACACTTCCAAACTCCTTCTGTGAAGCTAGCATCACTCTAATACCAAAACCAGATAAAGATGACACAATGAAAGAGAATTACAGGCCAATATCCCTCATGAATTTAGATGCCAAAATCCTCAATAAAATTCTAGCAAATCGGATCCAGCAGTACATCAGAAAGATCATACACCATGACCAAGTAGGATTTATCCCAGGAATGCAAGGATGGTACAATATCCACAAATCAATAAATGTGATACATCTCATAAACAAATTGAGAGATAAAAATCACATAGTCATATCAATTGATGCAGATAAAGCATTTGACAAAATCCAACATCCTTTCTTGATAAAAACTCTAAACAAGGTAGGAATAGAAGGATCATACCTCAACATAATAAAAACCATATATGATAAACCCACAGCAAACATCATACTCAATGGGAAAAAACTACAACCATTTCCCTAAGAACAGGAACAAGACAGGGTTGCCCACTCTCACCACTCCTGTTCAACATAGTACTGGAAGTATTAGCCATTGCAATTAGGCAAGAAGAAAAAATAAAGGGCATCCAAATTGGAAAAGAAGAAGTAAAGCTATCCTTGTTTGCAGATGACATGATATTGTACGTAAAAAACCCAAAAGACTCCATAAAAAAGCTAATAGACTTAATAAATGAGTTCAGCAATGTAGCAGGCTACAAAATTAATGTCAAGAAATCTATGGAATTTCTATACATTAATAGTGAACTTACAGAAAAAGAGACTAAAAAAGCAATCCCATTTACTATCACACCAAAAAAATTAAGATACTTAGAAATAAACTTAACTAAGGAGGCAAAAGACCTATTGCCGGAAAACTACATGACACTAAAAAAAAGAGAAAGAGGAAGATGTAAACAGATGGAAGAACATACCATGTTCATGGATTGGGATAATCAACATCAATTAAAATGTCCATACTACCTAAAGGAATCTATGAATTTAATGCACTCCCCCATTAAAATACCAATGGCATATTTCACAGACCTAGAAAGAACTCTCCAAAAATTCATCTGGAGTAAAAAAAGGCCCCGAATAGCCACAGCAGTCCTGAGAAAGAAGCACAAAGTCGGTGGGATTTCAATACCAGATTTCAAGCTGTATTACAAAACTACTCTTCTCAAAACACCCTGGTACTGGCACAAGAACAGACATATAGATCAATGGAATAGAATAAAGAATATAGATATCAACCCAATCCACTATGCTCAATTAATATTTGACAAAGGAAGCAAGAGCATACAATGGAGCAAAGACAGCCTCTTCAATAAATGGTGTTGGGAAAATTGGACAGCTACATGCAAAAAAATGAAACTAGATCATCAACTTACACCATACACAAGAATAAACTCAAAATGGATACAGGACTTAAATATAAGACAGGAAACCATAAAAACATTAGAGGAATCTACAGGGGAAAAAAAATCTCAGATATATGCCAAAAGAACTTCTTCGATGATACTGCTCCTAGAGCAATGGAAGCTAAAGAGAAAATAAATGGGACTACATCAAAATCAAAAGCTTTTGCACAGCTAAAGAAACCATCAACAAAACAACAGGAAAACCCATTGTATGGGAGAACATATTTGCAAATGTTATCAGTGATAAAGGTTTAATCGCAAGCATCTACAGGCAACTCACACAATTCAATAAGAGGAGGACAAATGATCCAATAAAAAAATGGGCAACAGGCCTAAATAGAAGTTTTTCGAAAGAATACAAAAGGAAGGCCCAGAGACATATGAAAACTTGCTCAAAGTCACTAATTATCCGAGAGATGCAAATCAAAATGACTATGCGGTACCATCTCACACCTGTCAGAATGGCTTACATAAACAAATCAACAAATGACAAGTGCTGGCGAGGATGCGGAGAAAAAGGAAATCTCGTGCACTGCTGGTAGGATTGTAGACTGGTGCAGCCACTGTGGAGAACAGTATGGAGTTTCCTCAAAAAACTAAAAATGGAGCTGCCGTTTGACCCAGTGATCCCACTTCTAGGAATATACCCAAAAAAACTAGAAATGCGAATTAGAGAGGATACATGTACCCCTATGTTCATAGCAGCACAATTTACCATAGCTAAGATTTGGAAACAGCCTAAGTGCCCATCATCAGACCAGTGGATTAAAAAACTATGGTACATCTACACAATGGAATACTACGCTGCGATAAAAAAGGAGCTCCTACCATTTGTAACAACATGGATGGATTTGGAGAGCATTATGCTAAGTGAAATTAGCCAGGCAGAGAAAGACAAATATCACATGATCTCACTCATTTGAGGAATATAATGAATGGCATAGACTAATGAACAAGAATGGATCCAGAGTCTGAGAAACGTCTATCAGAATGTCAAACCTCAGGGTAAGTGGCAGATGGGTGGGAGTAAGGGGGAAAGTCAATAAATTTGAACTCTTGAACTAAGGTAAGTAAACATCGCTGACAAAGTTTATATAAAGTTATAAAAAAAATTGGCAGCTAGTTTGAGATTGAATTAACATGGCCTAGAGCTTGTCATCTCCTATGGACACCAGTCTTTAGGCTAGGCCCTCCTTAACCTTCCGTAATACCATAATACCCTTACATGATATTATTCTACAATGTCATTATAATATTTGATATTTGACAATAGCATATTATACAATTATCCCAAATAAATTTACAAACTAATTCTTTGAATATTTGGCAGCAATTTAAAAAAGGATAGGAAAGGAGTTAATCCCTTTCAGGAGGAATTAAGGCACTGGGAAGGCATTCGAGCATTCTATATTGGCCCCTCTTGCCCTTTTGCCAAGAGGGACCCTCTTCTTACTATCCAAATACAAACAGCTGATGCCTGAGCTTTCAGTTCAAGCTGTGGCTGAAGACTCTGGGCAGCTGCCACCATGGAACTGCCTCTTGACCAATGGTGTGAGCTGGGCCCTCTCTGGAGAAGAAACCTGGGTCCCCCGAGATATGTGATCAGTACCGGGACCCCGCCAGCAGGCGAGGAGACCCCAAGGCAGGTACTGGATGTGGAGGCCATGGGGGCATAGACTACAAAGGAGACAGAACTGAACCTCACATCACCCTGTTTGGCCCCGGAGGATGGCTGGTTAGCCAGAGACGGGTATGATTCCTCAGGGAATGAACAACCTAAGACAGGCACAGTCACAGAGGGGCCAACAGGAAAGAACTAAAAGGTCAACAGAGGTGGGGCACAGACCCTCATCCGCAAACCTTGCAGGGGTTTGAATTCTCACCCCTCCTGAGGGAGGTCTCCTACCCCCATGGCTGCTTCGCCTCCCACGCACAACTCAGACCAGGACCCAGGTGGCAGACAGAGACTCGGCCAGCAATAGCTGCTCTATATCTAAATGCAGTCTATTACCAGGAATGCTCAGGACCTACTCAAAATTGCAAATATTCCTTTCCACTAGTATTTACAGGGTAAACTAAGATTTCTGCTTGAGTATTAAAATTGACAGTAAAGCCAAGACCGGTTTGGCTCAGTGGATAGAACGTTGGACTGCGGACTGAAGGGTCCCGGGTTCGATTCCAGCAAGGGCATGTACCTTGGCTGCGGGCACATCCCCAGTAGGGGGCGTGCAGGAGGCAGCTGATCAATGTTTCTCTCTCATCGATGTTTCTGACTTTCTATCCCTCTCCCTTCCGCTCTGTAAAAAAATTAATAAAATATATTTTTTAAAAATTGACAGTAAAATAGTAATCAAGTTTTCAGATTAATTTAAATTGGGCAAGTAAAATAAGTCAATACTCAAGAAAATTTAAGTGTACTGGACAAAAAGCTTTACAAAAAACATTAACTAAAATATCTATTAGTAGTTCATCTCACTGTAAAATTGCCTAACTTCCAAAGAACCTAAAGCAGTCATATTTTTGTGCAAATATTAAAATTTAAAATTACCAAGACTGCAATCTAAAATTTCCAAAAGCCACCATTAATCAAAAAGGGGGGGGAGGGATAGTGGGGTAATATCATGTAAGGAAAAATATCCTGTAAGTAAAATACATCTAGAAAATTCTTACTCCAGAAAAGTAAATTCCATTTGTAAAACCAACTGCAGGACACTCATGGAAAAACACACATAGTATAAAAATAAGCCAAAGGAAAATCATTTAGGCAAAAATAAAAAGAATCACAAGTCTATTTTGCAGAAAGGATCCCTTTGTTAACTTTTGGTCGAGAATGTGTTTCTGTGTTTGCAGAGAACAACTCCAAGACCATGTGGGTTCCTGCGACAGTGAGGAACTGACGGGTCTGTTCCATCCACGAGGATGGTCCAGAGATGGGGACGCTGACGACACCTTGCCATGTCCGCAGTCGGCAGCTGTGCATGGCTGCAGGCGGCCCAGGACCATACCAGAGAGGATGGATCTTGCATTGCCATGATGTGTCCACTATCTGGATACCATTGCTGACATGTACACATGAAGAACTATTTGACATTGAAACTGGGACTCAGAATAGTTGGACGTTGAAACTGACACTCAAACATTTTTTGTTCTTATGTTTCTTGTATGCAGAGGCAAGATATTTTTAAGAAAAGAAACATGGGGGAGTGATTGATATAGAGGCAGGGTGGCCTTGAACAGGCTGTCAAGCTACAGGGGGAAGGCTGGGGTGGATGGGAGGCGGATGCTGGGGGAGGTCAACCGAAGGACTTGTATGCATGCATATGAGCATAACCAATGAATGAAAGACACTGGGGCGGGGAGGGGGGCAGGTGGGGACATGTGCTGGGGGTAAGGGAGGCTGGGGGGAGGATATTTGGGGGGAAAAAGGAAAACATATGTACTACTATTAAATATAAGTTATATTATAAATTTTTAAAAAGAGAAAAAAATAAATAAAATTAAGAAGTGTAAAAAACAATAACAACAACAACAAAATAAACAATGGAAAAAATATCCTTGAGTGAGGGTTAAAAACAACAAAACAAAGAGAAAATAAAAAAATTATGTTAATATGTGGTATAAGGGCAAACACCAATCACAGAAAACATGTGAAACTGATGAAATTGGCACCAGAAAGCAAATGAACTGGGCACGTGGCACTTCAGGTGAGGAAGAACTGTTGAAGTGTGCACACAACAGCATTCGTGTGGGCCCAGTGCAGGCAGCTGAATCGAAACCTGCAGCAGTTAAGTTTGCAAATCATATAAACATACCTTTCAAAGCAAGTGATCAGTGGCTTGGGCACTTTCACAAAAGGCATGCAATTATGAGAAAATTAATTTACAGTGAAAATTTAAGTGCTCTAACAGAAGAGACTAGACCATTTAGGCAAAAATTAATAGAAACGCATAAATAACACAATGCTACTATAGCCTCAGTTTACAATGCTGACGAAAGTGGATTGTCCTGGCTTCTGTGCCTAAAAACACAAAAGCCTGCAAATATTAAAAACTGACACCTGGGGAGAACCATGATGGCGGCATAGGTAAAACACCTATCTTGCCGTCACACACAGCAATTTTAAAACTACAACTTAATGAAAGAACAAACACCGTCCAGAATCACCAGAAAGCTGGCCGAGTGAAAATTCCACAAATAAAAGTGGAGATAAGATACTGTGACTCGGAGGAGCGGCGGCGGACAGTGCTGAAGATTCGCGCAGAGAGAGGTTTGGAGCGCGCGCCAGCGGAAAGGGCGGGCAGCTGAAAACCGGCCAGTTTTCTCGAACGGGGAGACAAAGATGTCCCACTGGACTGATTCTCCAGCTCTGGGTGAAGTCCAAGGAACCCACTATCACATGGGGTAAAAACTGGACAGTGGGAGGGCAAGTCGAAGCTCGGGTGCTGCAAGGGGTCTGCCGGCTTGTGGAGAAGGGAAGCTTGTGCGATAACTTGGGAACAGTGCAGCTGCCTGACCTAGTATAGAGTGCCCACGACTTGCTTTCTCATTCAGAAAACCGTCAGACTGCTTTATTTTACCACGCTGGGTGAGATATTGCACATGCAAAGTCATTTGGGGAGAGTCTGAATTCCCTGGCAACCGGTGGAGCTCGGCAGCTGCTCTCTCTCAGAGGTGCTAGCGGCCATTGCCCACGGCACAGAGTCCCTGGGGCCGCATAGGGCAGAGATAACGCTGTCTGCTTGGCCTGCAGACTCTGCCCATCCAACCTGAGCACAGCTGAGCTTCACAGACAATTGGCCTGGAGGTCAACCCCTCCAAGTGCTAATAACGATTAACCTGAGCTTAACTTCAGCAAGACTGTGCAACCCATATCCACCTCAGGTAGCTGGGGAGGCTGAGCCACTGTCCCTAGTAGGACATCTAGCACAAAAAGCTAATTGACCAACTCAGGGAAGCAGCCACCATTCAGAGACATGGAAAGAAATCAGATGTGAAAGAAATGGAGGAAAACAAACGACTGGACATGGAATTCAAAACCACGGTTATAGGGCTTCTCAAGAGGCTCCTACAAAAGGTCGAGAACTATAAGGAAATAAGCAAGACCAACAAGGAAATGAATGAGACCTACAAGGAAATGAACGAGACTCTCAAGGATATGAAGGAGACTCTCAAGGATATGAAAAAGGACCAACCAGAAATTAAGCATACACTGACTGAAACAAAAAATATTATACAAAGACCTAAAAGTGCTCTGGAGCACCCCAAGAACCAAGTTCAAGATTTGAAATACAAAGAGGTAAAATCCACTCAGCTGAAAAAGCAAGAAACCAAAAGAATCCAAAAAATTGAAGATAGTGTAAGGGGCCTCTGGGACAACCTCAAGCATACCAACATCCGAATTATAGGGGTGCCAGAAAAAGAGAGAGAGCAAGACAATGAAAACCTATTTGAAGAAACAGTGACTGAAAACTTCCCACATCTGGTGAAAGAAATTGACTTAGGATTCCAAGAAGCGCACCGAACCCCAATATATAGGAACCCTAA
The DNA here is from genome assembly GCA_027563665.1 of Antrozous pallidus. Taxonomy (NCBI): domain Eukaryota; kingdom Metazoa; phylum Chordata; class Mammalia; order Chiroptera; family Vespertilionidae; genus Antrozous; species Antrozous pallidus. The sequence continues at coordinate 116,137,385 of CM050514.1, forward strand.
GAGCACCACACCACGGCATATCATAATTAAAATGCCAGGAGCAAAATACAAAGAGAGAATAATAAAAGCAGCAAGAGAGAAACAGTTGGTTACCTACAGGGGAGCACCCATCCGATTGTCAGCGGATTTCTCAACAGAAACGATGCAGGCCAGACGGGAGTGGCAAGAAATATTCAAAGTGATGAACAGCAAGAATCTACAACCAAGATTACTCTATTCAGCAAAGCTATCATTCAGAATTGAAGGTCAGATGAAGTGCTTCGCAGATAAGAAAAAGCTAAAGGAGTTCATCACCACCAAACCAATATTATATGAAATGCTGAAAGATATTCTTTAAGGAGAGGAAGAAAAAAACGATAAAACTGTAAATTATGAACAACAAATACACAGCTATCAACAAATGAATCAAAAATTCAAGTGATTTAATAAGCTGATGAACAGGATAAACTGGTCAATGTAACAGAATCACGGACATAGAGAGGGAATGGACTGACAACTCTTGGGGAGAAAGGGGGTGTGGGAAGTGCAGCAAGAGACTGGACAAAAATCATGCAACTATGGGAGAGGACAGTGGAGGGGGGGTGAGGGTGGAGGGTGGGATGGGTACCAGGTGGAGTGGAACTATAGGGGGAATAAAAGGGAACAATGTAATTAATAAACTGAACAATAAAGATTAAAAAAATGTTTTAGAAAAAGAATTTAATAAATAAATAAATAAATGAATGAATAAATAAATAAATAAATAAATAAATAAATAAATAAAACTGACACCTGGAAGAAAAGTCAGCAAGGACAGGATCTTGACACTGCTATGTGTTAACACCGACGGATCACGTACTAGTAAACTGACACCTATGGTTGTTGACAAAAATCACAAACCTCGAGTTTAAAAAAATATAATGAATCATGTGCCTGTTTTGTATTGCAACTCTAAAAAGGCATGGCTCAACTCAGACATTTTCCAAGAGAGGTTTTTGAAAGAATTTGTACCTGCAGTCAGGAAGTTTCAAGGCAAAGAGCTTGGAATACCACCAGAAAAGGCAAAATGTTTATTGCATTTAGACAATGCTCTTGCTCATCCATTCAAAAATATTTTATGTTCAGAGGATGGCAAATTTAGATGTATGTTTTTATTTTAGGTGGGAGAACTAAGATGGCGGCAAAGGTAAAACACCTATCTTGCTGTCATAATCAGCAATTTTAATACTACGACTTAACAAAAGAACAAACACCTTCCAGAATCACCAGAAAGTTCGCCGAGTGAAAATTCCACAAATAAAAGTGAAAATAAGACACTGTGACTCGGAGGAGCGGCGGCGGACAGCGTTGAAAGATTCGCGCGGAGAGAGGTTTGGAGCGCACGCCAAGGAGAGGGCGGGCGGCTGGAAACCGGCCACTTTTCTCGAACAGGGAGACAAAGGCGTCCTACTGGGCTGATTCTCCAGCTCTGGGCGAAGTCCAGAGAACCCACTATCATACGGGGTGAAAACTGGACAGTGGGAGGGCACGCCGAAGCTTGGGTGCTGCAGGGTCTCCCAGCTTGTGGAGAAGGCAGCTTGCGGGCGAACAGCTCAGCTGCATGATGGCGCAGAGAGCGCTCTGCGACTTGTCTCTCATTCGGAAAACCGTCAGACTGCTTTGTTTTACGACCCTGGGTGAGACATTGCGCATGCAAAGTCATTTGGGGAGAGTCTGAATTCCCCAGCAACCGGTGGAGCTCGGCAGCGGCTCTCTCTCAGAGGTGCTCGCAGCCATTGCCCCCGGCACAGAGTCCCCAGGGCCACATAGGGCAGAGCTAACGCTGTCTGCTTGGCCCGGAGACTCCGCCCATCCAACCTGAGCACAGCTGAGCTTCACAGACAATTGGCCTGGAGGTCAACCCTCCAAGTGCTAACAACGATTAACTGAGCTTAACTTCAGCAAGACTGTGCAGCCCATATCCATCTCAGGTAACCGGGGAGGGTGAGCTACTGTCTCTAGTAGGAAGTCTACCACACAAAGCTAATTGACCAACTCAGGGAAGCAGCCACCATGCAGCGACATGGAAAGAAATCAGATGTGAAAGAAATGGAGGAAAAAAAACGACTGGACATGGAATTCAAAACCACGGTTATAGGGTTTTTCAAGAGGCTCCAACAAAAGGTTGAGGCCTGTAAGGAAATAAGCAAGACCACAAAGGAAATGAATGAGTCCTACAAGGAAATGAAGGAGACCCTCAAGGATATAAAGGAGACTCTTAAGGATATGAAAAAGGATCAACCAGAAATTAAGCATACACTGACTGAAACAAAAAATATTATACAAAGACCTAAAAGTGCTCTGGAGCACCCCAAGAACCAAGTTCAATATTTGAAATATAAAGAGGTAAAATCCACTCTGCTGAAAAAGCAAGAAACCAAAAGATTCCAAAAAATTGAAGATAGTGTAAGGGGCCTCTGGGACAACCTCAAGCATACCAACATCCGAATTATAGGGGTGCCAGAAAAAGAGAGAGAGCAAGACAATGAAAACCTATTTGAAGAAATAGTGACTGAAAACTTTCCACACCTGGTGAAAGAAATTGACTTAGGAGTCCAAGAAGTGCACCGAACCCCAATATATAGGAACCCTAAGAGGACCACACCAGGGCACATCATAATTAAAATGCCAAGAGCAAAATACAAAGAGAGAATAATAAAAGCAGCAAGAGAGAAACAGTTGGTTACCTATAAGGGAGCACCCATACGACTGTCAGCGGATTTCTCAACAGAAACGATGCAGGCCAGACGGGAGTGGCAAGAAATATTCAAAGTGATGAACAGCAAGAATCTACAACCAAGATTACTCTATCCAGCAAAGCTATCATTCAGAATTGAAGGTCAGATGAAGTGCTTCGCAGATAAGAAAAAGCTAAAGGAGTTCATCACCACCAAACCAACATTATATGAAATGCTGAAAGATATTCTTTAAGAAGAGGAAGAAGAAAAAGGTAAAGATGAAAATTATGAACAACAAATACACATCTATCAACAAATGAACATAAAAATCAAGTTAATTGATAGGCTGTTGAACAGGATAGATTGGTGAATATAACAGAGACATGGACATAGAGAGGGAATGGACTGACAGTTCTTAGGGAGAAAAGGGTTGTGGGAAGTGCAGCAAGAGACTGGACAAAAATCTTGCAACCATGGGAGAGGACAGTGGGGAGGGGGTGGGGAGGGCGGAGGGTGGGATGGGTACAGGGTGGAGGGGAGTTATAGGGATATAAAAAAGGGGAAACAATGTAATTAATAAACTGAACAATAAAGATTTAAAAAAAGGAAATACAAAGGACAAAAAAAATAAAAAATAAAAAATAAAAAAATAACATACCTAGCATATGGACCTGGGGGATAGTTCTGGCAACCAAATGAATATACAGCAAAAAGTTTTAGAGGAAGTAGTGGTTGTATTGAAGAATGAAGGAATGATGAACATACAACCGGACAGCGTATCTTACAAAACTTACCTTTTTAAAAAGTTACAGTTTAAAATCAGCAATTTTTAAATTTTGCTGCAGCATGAAAGGAAGTGAAAGTGCAAACATTGGAAACTGGTTGGGAGAATTTGTGTGACGATGAAGGGAGACTTGCATTTAGAAGGGCTGGAGGTTACTGATTACTGTGGGACAACACAGAACATTGGTGGACAAGTAGCTGAGGAAGATGTTTTACAGTGTTTAGAAGAAGATGAAGGCGACCCTGGGTACCACACTATGAGTGAAAGTGAAAGAGCTGATGAGGTGATGACCTGGGAAGATGAGGATGGGAGTGAAGATGAGGAGGAAGAAGAAATAACACACAGTTATCAGTGCTTGGATCCCATCTCCACGATCTAATAACATTGACAATTCATCAGATAATGAAATGCAGCTTCATTACCCATTTTCAAAATATTAGAGAGTTGGTTATTAAAAACAACAGACTTCAAACGTTCAAACTAAATATAATTGTTTTTTCAAAAGCAGGATTACCTAAAGCAAGCACCTCAACATCGAACATTATATATCACATCACAACAGGAGTGTCTGGATATATAATCATCCAAAGACAATTAAATAGGATAACTTTTTTTCTGTTCTTATAAAATTTAAATTTTGTTTTGTTCTTAAGACTATTGTTTATTTTTTAGTTAAATATAATTAAAGTGTATTTTTGGGGGGGAAAAAGATATTTCCCCAAATGATAACTTAGACAAAGTGCTTAGAAAAAACAAAGTGCCTCATAAAAGGAAAGACAAGATTGGAAATCCATCAATCATTTTCTTGAAAAAAGAGAAAGCTCTGGTTCAGAGCAAATAACAACCCAGTTCTAACAGATACACTAATATCCGCACTCCTAACTACTGTCCATGCATTACCATGATCCACTGACAGAATGACAGCATTCATGAATCAGTATTAGTGGGGGAATATTAGCAAGGCCACAAAAAGCACCTGTCTCACCTTTTAGAAGTACACCCAGGGAAACTTGTTCCCACAGCTCCCAGACACTTTAAATTTCCTAGTGGACCATTCAAGGGTTGGCAAATACATTTCATACAGCTCCCCATCTCATGGACATACATGTGTTTTAGTCTCATGGTCTACATGTTTTCTCACTAGACTACTGCCTCTAGTGAGTAGTAGTCAAAATCCTTTTGGAAAAGATTGTCCCTACCTGGTGAACCACTCTCAAACTCCACAGTGATAGAACCCATTGTATGGGTGTGGGAACCATGCCAGAGTATGCTGATGCTCAAGGCCAATTAGAGTAAGAAGGCCTAGTTCAAAGCATGCTGGATGTTCAAGGCCACTCTGAACATGGGAATCTTAATCAGGGTGTCCAAAGACTATAAGCAGGTGCAAGGATGCAGATACTGCGCAGACATGCCCTCCTATAACCTAAAAGATTTATGTCACTATTTGGCTAGAAGTCTCTTTTGTCTAAGTAGTATTAAAGTATGTTATTGAGGCTAGAGAGCTCAAGAGGAGCTCAGATATTCTGTAGTGAGCTCAGATGCAACTACTATAAGAGGATGTGGGTCTAGAGGCAGCATGTGGCTGCTCAGATAATGACTATGGGAACAGAGAATGCTGCTGCTGGATTGGAAAGATCTATTGTTACCTAGCCAGTATGTGGTTACCTGTTTTATGGACTACTTAAAGAACTGTTCTGTCTAGTGGCTTCTTGTTAGCAATGGCTACATTGCAACTGGCTCCTCAATAAAGACTTTTATGTACCCACAACTTCTCATGGCTTCCCCATCTACCACCGCCATTCAGCAGGTCCAGCCCCTAGCAGAGGGACTCAAACACGACTGGTATATGGAGCAGGGTGAAAGACCTGTGCTCCCACATTTGGACCAGATGGCAGGATGGAGCAATGCGTATTTCCAACACTTAGTACTGTGAGCAGGGTTCAAGAAGGAACTTACTCTAACTATTAGCGCTCTGAGCAGGATTTGGGAGAAAGTACTCTAAGAACTTGACGGGCTCCCACAATGGTCAGATGCTTTGACAAGTCTGTGCTGTTTGGTCAGTTTTATAACACTGCACTTACCACCCTCACCCCAGACTACTTGAACACACTATCAGCATTATTAAGACAATTGGCTACGATATAAAAAAAAAAAAAAACTTAATTGGCAACATTTGTAGACCTTCCATGTTCTTTGGTCCAAAGCACTGTCATTGGTCCTTCTAAATTTCAGATCCACTCCCTTTGGAATGCACAAACTCTCACCTTTTGAGATAGTCACAGGGCATCCAATGCACTTGGTGCCTGCCCCTTGATCCACAGCTGATAAAGAAGACATATTTCAATACTCTGAAGGCCTGATTGCCTCTATCAAAATAACCATGTTCTGTTCCAACAATCCTTTCACAGGGCACTCCAGGCAGATGAAGACCTTCACCCACACACTTCATAGCCTGGAGATTTTACATGCTGGAAAAGACAACTTTGGAAAGACTTGCATCAACCTCTCTGAAAAGACCTCTATAAGGCATTACTAACCACTCTGCGCCAACAAACTCCAGAGAATAGAGACCTGGATTCAGGTGACATATCTAAAGAGAATACCTCTCCTGCCTGGATCTGCATATCACCTAGTGACCCAAAAGTGAAGATTTCCTGAAATTGATGGCATCTGATGAGATAGCTTTCATGAGTTATTCAGACCAGACAAAATTCACAGAAGCTTTCATCTAAGCTATGAATTGACTCTGGATTCCTACCAAATTTCTAAGTTTTTGAATTCACCTTATAAGTTGATAAGACATTTTATTCCAGATAATTTCTTGTGAATAATACTGTTTAATTTGTTTTATTTTTTCCCCTACATTGTGTCTTCCCAAAGCATTTGTTTCACTTTCTGTTCTGAGGGTACCTTTGCTGTATTTATTATCTAAAATATAGATTTTAGATGGGAAATACATGAGAAATGTTCATCTGACCCCTCCTTAATATTCAAATATGTCTCATTTGAGACAGGAAGCACAGGTGAAGGTCCTGGGTGTCTGACCTATGACCTTGTCTTCCCGAGACAGCAGCATTTTCTCTCTGAAGTGGAATATGGTGAGAAGTCATGGAGGCAGAAAGGGTTCACCTGCAGACTGGCTCTGCTCCATCGCTTTTCCCAAAAGGCCCAGGAAATGTAAGGTCATGGCTGCACACAGGTTACCATGTACTGACTACAGCCAGGTCAGAAAGGGCTCGCTTTTGTTCAGAGCAGACTCTACATCATTGAAGAGGGGGATCAGATCTTCAGATTCCAGAGTTCTGAGGTCCACATTGGTTCCTGGGAGACAGTCCAGAAAATCGGGGAAACGGGTCTGCTGAGGATTGATGTTCATGGGTGTCTGCCCTGCGTTTTCCCCTGCAACAGAATGGGAAGAAACCATTTTCACTCCTTTTTCAGGTTCTCGAAAGAGGGGCAATTCAAATGTTAGCATAACTCTCATCTTCACCTGTGCTATGCCTACACAGAAACAGATTACGTTGCTGTGGGTATAAAATATTTCATCTCTGAGCAAAATTTCAACTACCACACTGACTCTGAGCTGGTGATGCTCGTTCCTAGGACATGCAGAGGTGCCAGGGGCACCTGCAACTGTCTTGGGTCAACATGGTCCAGAGGAACAAGTCCCGGGAGACAGGAAGCACAGGTGAAGGTCTTGGGCATCTGACCTATGACCTGTGTCTTCCCGAGACAGCAGCATGAAGAGCTGTTTTGTGGAAGAGTGGGGAGGCCCTGCCTATAAGAAATGCCTTATCACAGGGCTATAATCTCAGAATTTAATTGCAAGCTTATATGTCCCATATCCTCCCTCTGTGTTCAAAGATAGTAGTGAGGAGTTTCCTTTAACGGTGTTATTAAAAGGCTGTCTTCACTGATGGCACTAGGGATCAATGTGAAAGCATTTTATAAAGTGGGTTCTGTAGACCATGTCCCTCCACCCACCACACCATCTGCCTTTCTCACAATGCAGGAGAGTCACAATGCTGTGAGTTCAGGAAGGTTCTGAGATGTCTTTCAGTAACGAAGTCTGCTTTATTGTGTTTCAGCCACTGTTACCTAAGTGCATATAATTGCCTAATCCAATTTTGGCAGAACTTATATCCTGATAGAACTAGAGTCTGTGGAACACATTTAGTCTCCATGGCAAAATAGTTACTCTGAACCAAGCATAAAACACCCAGGACTCCGGGTCAGGGAGAAGGTATAAGTAGCCATCGGTATCCAGATTCTGCTTCATTTGAGAAGCAGAAGCAACTCCAGGACACAGTTCCCAGGCTGACTGGCTTCTCAGCTCCAACATACGGATTGAACTAGGACATTGACTATGACCCTCTGCTCATAACTTTGAAGAGACCCAGTGAAAGAGGCAGTGAGGGACGTTTTTCCCGGTTCTGTGCCATCCTTCCTGAATATGTGTACTGGAGGGTGTGCCAAGTGTCTGGGGGGCACCCTCATTTTGCTTTCCATGATTGCCTTCCTAGCAAACATCCTTTTGTTTTTCCCTGGAGGAAAAGAGATAGACAACATCAATCAGCTTTCTGAAGAGGTCTGGTTTTTCGGAGGAATATTAGGAAGTGGGTTCTTGGTGAGTATTAAAATCCCCCTGAAGGAGATTTTCACCCCATTCTTTCAAAATTGGGCACTTATTAACCAAGAAGATACTTAGTTGCTAACAAAAGCCTAAGCGTTGCTAGATGAAAAGTCAGTGCCTTCATTGTTCCTTCGCCATTAGGGCCTGACAAGGACCTGTCTGCTGTATTACTAGGTCATTCAAACTTGGTCTGCTGGTTCTCATGGGCCAAGTAAGCTCCAGGAACCAAACTGAAGGTCACAGGATTTCTTAATTCAAACAAGAGAGAGTGCTATGGGGAGAAGGAGGAGGAGATGGAAATACACTTTATAGCAAACTGATTGACTGAACCACCAAGAGAAATAGGTGTCAGAGGATTCTTCTTCCACTCTTGCGTGAAGGCTTTCTTGTTCCTGTTTCCAGTGGAGACTGGGAGCTTCTGCTTTAGAGAGAGATCCTTATCATGACAATCCAGGACACCTGTGTTTTTTTCCTTTTCCTAACCCACCATCTAAATGGAGACTGAGAATGGCATCAAAATACTCAATAACACTGGTCCAGCCCACCAGCCATGCTCTGTCATTCCTGCCATAACCTTCAGCCACCAAGTCCCACATTATGGCTGTGGCTCCTCACACAGCCAGGCAGGTGGGGGCCTTGCTTTCACATCCCAAACCCATTCTGAAGTGCTTCTCTTGCTGACAGATGCTCTTTCCTGCTAACTTGTTCCTGGACCTGAAGTATAATGACTGCTGTGGGTGCTGTGGCAACGAGAGATATGGGAAGAGATTTGCGGTGAGTTACCAGGGTTGGGGGTGGGGGCAACAACCATAATTATTCCCAGGTACACTGTCCCCTCCTTCTGGACATCTCAAGGGTTCAGATGAGTAACCAGCCCCAAGCAGGACTCTGGGGTCCGCTGGTGCAGGGATAAAGATGTAATTCTTTCTGTGGATGGAAAGTAACTATAATGATACATTTAAAATGCCACCTCCGATTTCACAAACAAGCAGAGATGTCCAAGCTGGAGGGCTGCAGTGGAGCCATATAAAGAACCAGACTGGGAAGGCAGAGATGGGGAGTGGCCCTCTCTTCCAGTCATGAGAGGCCCTGAGACCCTGGACAAGTCATTTCTTTCTCCGGTCCATCTGTAAAAAGGAGTTGGACAAGATAACAAATGGTAACCTCCTCTCAGCCCCCTAAATTCCTCACGCACACCACTGCCAGTTCACTATCTTAGTGCTCAGCCCTTCTCACTTCTCCCTGCGTTTGCCTCAGGACTCATTCCTTCATGCAGCATCCACATTTTCACAGACAGGTTGAGCGATTAGGCCTTCCTGTTCCTCTCAGGACGGGAAGAATTCTGGGATATAAGGTCAGGTCTCATTTTTACAGCTGGCCAAGTCACTGTCCTGCTCTCTGTCTCCCTTTGCTTACCTATAATATGAGGAAGTTGGACTGGATCAGAATTTCCCAATTTATGACATCCTTTGCTGGTATTTAGATGTGCTATATTTTTCAATAGCATGGAAGGTTACCCCTTTTCAATTCTCCTTCAATCCTTTGAGTCTATCATGAAAAAAGAAAATCTTATTTTGATGGAACAACGTTCTTACTATTCCTAACCCTTCATGATCTCTTTTTCTAACAAAAGAAGAAGCCCCCAGTCCCAGGATTGCCAGCAAATTAACAAAGAATGATGTTGTGCTCTGTTTGCTAAAGAAACTAGTTTTTCATTCAGATGATTATATAAATGAATGAAAGAGAAGGTTGACTTAAAGAAAGTATTAGGAGATCCATACATTGATGTGGCAAAGATGAAGATAGAACTGGAATTAAGGCAGGGTGAGGAGTAAGGCCAGCTCCTGCTCCCATCTCCTGAGGTTCAGTTGTCCACCTAAGAGACTTGAGAGCCCAGTGATGAACTATAGCTTAATGTCTTCAAGGAAAAGCTTCCTGTTCTGAAATAAAATCATGTCATCATTCTTTCTCGCCACATTTGCTCATTTATTGAATCAAACAATACTTACTGAGCACATATGAAGGGCTGAGGCTGGTGCACAGAACATAGCACATGGCTTTTCATGGGGGATGAAAGATTATTCAAAGAAAACATTCTCACCTTCGTAACACCATCACAAGTCCCAGGTAAGCATCAATTATTATAATAATGTTTAAATCTCATTTACAAAAGGTTGTAAAATAATCATAATTTATATGATCTATATATATAAAAGCCTAATATGCTCATTGTCCCTCTGACCATTTGACCGTTAGGCCAGTCACTATGATGTGCACTGACCACCAGGGAGCAGATGCTCCAACTGGTAGGTTAGCTTGCTGCTGGGGCCCAGCTGATCAGGTCTGGGAGAGACAAGATGGACATGCCCTGGAGCCCTCCTGTGATCTCTCTGACAGTCCCTTCCTGGCCCTGATCATGCACTACTGGGGTCTCTTGGCCTGGCCTGTTTCCTCTCTCAATCCACAGGCCAGGCTGAGGGACCCCACTGGTGCATGAATCCGTGCACTGAGCCTCTAGTATAATTATATTACATGTGTAATATATACAGTAGTTCCTCAGGTTACATCAGAGATCTGTTCCTATGGCATGACATAACTCGATTTTCACTGTAAGTCAAAATCCACCTACATAAGCACCTATGTCACTCACATGGAGCACATACGAATCAAGTGAAATGGTTTTAAAAAAAAAAGTTCCTGACCTTTACTTGTTGTAAATAAGTACTGAAAAACATAAAGACACATGTACATACATTGAAATGATGGAACATTTTTTTATAACTAAATGGGAGATGGTGATGTAACCATTAAATGACATACGTCAAGTCCAACATAATTCAAGGGCCACCTGTAATGTGATATTTTTATATTATTAAGATAGGAAGAAATATATAACTCATTTCCCCCTTGAAATGTAATCTTGTACAACGTGGAAGATTTGGGGGATTAAGTTGAAGGTGAGAATTTGGGGGTGGAGGGAAGCAATTGAGGATACTGAGTGAAAAGAAAAGAAGATTCATTGTTTAAGGGTCCACCGGCTCATTTCTTGGTATTGAATAGAGGTGAAGATTAACCTGATTTTTTTTAAAAAAGGTGTTTTTTTTACCTTTATTGTTGAGATTATTATAGATGTCCCTCTTTCTGCCCCCCATAGCTCCCCTCTACCTGGTTCCTTGCACCCTATTGTCTGTGTCCATAAGTACTGTATACATGCATAGAAGATCTTCTTCTAATCTCTTTCCACACCCTCCCACACACCCTTTCCTCTGAACATCATCAATCTGTTCCATTTCTATGCCCCTGCTTCTATTCCATTTACCTGTTTATTCTGTTCCTCAGATTTTTTATTCATTTGATTTTTAGATTCACTTGATAGTTATGTATTTGTTGTCACTTTGTTGTTCATAAAGATATTTTTTATCTTTACCTTTTCTTCTTCCTCCTCTTCTTAAAGAATACCCTTCAGCATTTCATATAATACTGGTTTGCTGGTAATGAACTTCATTAGCTTCTTCTTTTCTGTGAAGCTCTTTATATGAACTTCAATTCTAAATGATAGCTTTGCTGGGTAGAGTATTCTTGGTTGTAGATTCTTGCTATTCATCACTTTGAATATTTCTTGCCAATCCCTTCTGGCCTGCAGAGTTTCTGTTGAGAAATCAGCTGACAGTCATATGGGTATTCCCTTGTAGTTAACTAATTGTTTTTTTCTTGCTGCTTTTAAGCAAGAATTCTCTCTTTGTCTTTTGCCTTTGGCATTTTAATTATGATGTGTCTTGCTGTGGTCCTCTTTGGATTCCTCTTGTTTGGGGTTCCCTGTGTAAGTCTATTCCTTTCACCAGGTGGGGGAAGTTTTCTGTCATTATTTCTTCAAATATGTTTTCAGTATCTTGCTCAGTATCTGGCACCCCATAATTCGCATGCTGGTATGCTTAAAGTTGTCCCAGAAGCTCCTTTCACTATCTTCATTTTTTTTTCTTTTTTCTTTTTGCCCTTCTGGTTAGGTGTTTTTTGCTTCCTCATATTTCAAATCATTGACTTGATTCTTGGGATCCTCTGGTATACTTTTGAATTCCTGTATATTATTCTTTATTTCAGTCAGTGTATGCTTAATTTCTGACTAGTCTTTTCCTTTTTTTTTTTTTTTTTGGCATTCTCACTAAGATCCTTGAAGGTCTCATTAAGTTCCTCGAAGGTTTCTAGAGGATTCTTGAGTAACCTTATAACTGTGGTTTTGAACTCTATATCCATTAGTTTGCTTTCTTCCGTTTCTTTCATTTGTGACATGTTTCTTTTTATCCACATTTTGGCTGCTTCCTTGTGTTTGTTTCTATGTATTAGGTAGTTGCTAAGTCTCCTTGAGTTGATAGAGTAGCCTTGTGTATTAGGTGTCCTATAGGGCCCAGTGGCTCAGCCTCCCCAATCACCTGAGGTGGACACTCTTGGTGCACTCCTTGAGAGCTGTGTTTTAGTTGAGTCTTGATTGCCATTGGTATCACTAGGAGAAATTGACCTCCAGGCCAATTGACTGTGGGATCCAACTGCAATTACAGTGGGAGAGCTGCTGTGTAGGAGACACCCTTATGGGACAGTACTTGCTTCAGTGGGGCTCTGGTGCTTACTGAGTCTGCCCCTTGTGTGTGTCACTTATGGCTGTAAAGAGTTGTAATCTGGTATGCTCTCACACTGATCACTGGGTATACTGGTTCTTGGATCTCCAAGGAGGTGCAAAGTCAGCCACTCCCTGCGACCAACCAGCAGGAACTACAAAGAGATCTGCAAATTTCTCCTCTTTATATCAGGTTTGGAAGTGCCCAGATGAGGCCCAGCTGTGAAGCAAGGCAGGCTGGTGCTGGTGCTGGCCTTGGGCCTTTTATTGATAGCTTTGGAGCTCCCTGACCCATCTGCAGCTTGTTTGAGAGTATTTAGGCTGAGAAAAGACAAGCCATTCATATTCAAAACTTGCTTCACAGATTTTATGGAAAGAACTCTTCTTATGTCCACAGGGGATTGGATTCAAATGGAAAGCCAGCAGATGCAGTCTACAGACAGAAAGAAATCCATAGGAAAGTGATGTCACAAAAGTTCACCAATTGCCACACTAAGATTTGCCATGTTGATGCTCATGCCACTTTGAATGATGGTGTGGGGGTCCAGGTGATGGGATTACTCTCCAATAACAACCAGGCTTTGAGGAGATTCATGCAGACATTTGTCCTTGCTTCTGAGGGCTCTGTTGCAAATAAGTTCTACATTCACAATAGTATCCAGATACCAAGATGAGATATTTGGTGGCTTAGTCACTGAGCCTCAGGAGGAATCTGAGAAAGAAGTAGAGGAACCTGAAGAAAGACACCAAACACCAGAAGTGCTACCTGATGATTCTGGAACTTTCTATGATCAGACTGTCAGCAATGACTTGGAAGAACATTTAGAAGAACCTGTTGCTGAACCTGAGCCTGATCCTGAACCAGAACCAGAGCAAGAACCTGTATCTGAAATCCCAGAGAAGTGTGAGCCGATATTGGAGGAAACTGCTCCTGAGGAAGCTCAGAAGAGTTCTCCAGCACAACAGACATCGCTCAGACAGCGCAGGAGGGCGTGAGGACATTTTCCTGGGCATCTGTGACCAGTAAGAACCTTCCACCCAGTAAGAACCTTCCACCCAGTGGAGCTGTTTCAGTTACTGGGATACCACCTCATGTTGTTAAAGTGCCGGCTTCACAGCCTCACCCAGAGTCTAATCCTGAATCTCAGATTCCACTGCAGAGGCCTCAGAGGGATCAAAGAGTTCAAGAACAATGGATAAATATTCCTCCCCAGAGGGGACCTAGACCAATCCGTGAGGCTGGTGAGCAAGGCGCTGTTGAACCCCAAAGAATCGTGAGACACCCTGACAGTCACCAACTCTTCATCGGCAATCTGCTTCATGAGGTCGAAAAGTCAGAATTTAAAGATTTCTTTCAAAATTATGGGAATATGGTGGAGCTGCACATTAACAGTGGTGGTAAATTATCCAATTTTGGTTTTATTGTGTTTGATAATTCTGAGCCTGTCCAAAAGGTCCTTAGCAACAAGCCCATCATGTTCAGGGGTGAGGTCCATCTGAATGTGGAGGAGAAGAAGAATCGAGCTGCCTGGGAAGGAGACTGGCGAGATAATCGCCTGCGGGGACATGGAGGTCCTCAAGGTGGGCTGGGTGGTGGAATAAGAGGCCCTCCCCATGGAGGCATGGTGCAGAAACCAGGATTTGGAGTGGGAAGGGGAATTGCTCCAAGGCAGTGAATTGCTCTTCACTGATTTTCACGCAGCAGTACAAACCCCATTCCTTCAGAATGGTGATTTCTTCAACCATCCTTTGGTATCTTGCAGTATGACCCTGGTCTCTTATAAACTGCTTAAGTTTGTACAATAAAAATAAAAATAAAATAAAATAAAATAAAACATCTAATTTTTACAACAGACGTTTAGGTAAGCTTTATGGTGCCTATTTTATAGATGAGAAAACTAAGACTCTGAGGAAATACATTATGCAGAGTCATCACAGAGAAAAGTAGCAATGCTGAGATTTGAGCCTGAATCTGCTGACTTTTTAAATCATGTGCTTTGCAGTACATCTTCATGTCACCAAAGTAAAGCAATAGAGGTGATTTTCTGACTCTATTTTCAAAATTATTAGTATCTCCACACTACTCTTTTATTACTGTTTAGAATGGAAATTGCATCTCTGAGCCTAATTTTTTTTCTTTTTCATTTTCTTTTTCTTTTTTTTTTCTTTTTTCTTTTTTTATCTATAAGAGACAGCTGAATGGGCTCCAAGATTCTTTATGCCTTTCATCCTATATAATAAAAGCCTAATATGCCAAGTGTCCAGTCATCTGTTCAACCAATCAAAGAGTAATATGCTAATGATATGCTAAGGCCACTCAACTGCTTGCTCTGATGTTCACTGACCACCAGGGGGCAGATACTCCAACCAGTTGCTGCTGGGGTCTGGCCAATCAGGACTGAGTGAGACAGGCCAGACACAGCCTGGAGCCCTCCTGCGGCCCCTCCCTTGCCCTGATCATGCACCATCTCACAATCTGGGACCCTTCAGGGGATGTTGGAGAGCCAGTTTCAGCTGATCCCACAGGCAAGGAAGGCCAAGGGACCTCACTGGTGCATGAATTCATGTACCAGGCCTCTAGTATTAACAGGTATATAATTCTATATTGATTTTATAATTAAATTAAAAAAAAGAAAGATGCTAGTAATCTCCATATATAAAAACATTTGAAAGAACTGGAATGTTGGGCTTGTTTAACTCAAAGAAGAGAAAACTTTTATAGAGTGGAAGGGGAGGAGTTATGTTAAATGCAAAACATGTTTAAGATATAAAAGTTCTGCAGATATTTTAAAGGCTGCTACCACATGGAAGAGAGGTTTGGACTTAATAATTTTGATCTCAAGGAGAATTTTTATACTTTGATTTTTCTCATAAGCAGAGCCTGTGTGCTACATGACACCAATATCATTATAGGAGACCCCAGAGACCCTGTCTTTTGGAAAGACTGACATCTGCCTGTAACATCTCGTAGCTACCCGTGCTCAACAGCAGGCTGGTTAGGTGTGTTGAGAACAACCTGTGGACCAACTTAAGAACCTAACTATCTCTCCTATTCTCTTTCAGATGTTCTCCTCTATAATATTTGCTGGGATTGGATTCTTGGGTGCTGGGTACTCATTTGTCATCTCACTCATCTCAATCAGGCGTGGTCCTAAATGTCTCATGGATAATAACGAATGGGGCTACCCCTTCCATGCCGGGTAAGGTACATCCTGCAATGCCCATTTGTTATCACAAGGGGCACAGTCAGATAAATGGCCTAAGGGGAGACATTGCATTTGTCCTGTTATCTTTTTCTTTTAATTGGATTTAGTAGGGTGTTAGTGAATAATAAAAATTGTATAGTTTTTCGGTGTACAATTCTATAATATATCATCTTTATATTGTATTGTGGGCTCAACACCCCAAATCAAGTCTTCTTCCATCACCATATACCCTTTTCTACCTCCATACCCTACCCCCTTTCCCTCTGGTAATCACCATACTGTTGTTTGTGTCTATGAGGTGTTCTGGTGGGGTTTTTTTTTTTTAGCTTAATCCCTTCACATTTTACATCCAGACCCACAACCACTCTCCTACCTGATATCTGTCAGTCTGTTCACTATCTGTCAATTTCTGTTTTGTTTGTTTACCTAGTGTTTTGTAAATTAGATTCCACACATGAATAAAATCATATGGTACTTGTCTTTCTCTAATTGGATTATTTCACTTAGATTAAATATCACTCTCCAGGTCTATCCATGCTGTTGCAAAGAGTAAGATTTCCTTCTTTTCTTATGGCCAAGTAGTATTTCATTATGTAAATACTAGTGGCCTGGTGCACGAAATTTGTGCACAGAGGGGGGGTTCCCTCAGCCCAGCCTGCACCCGCTCCAATCAGGGACCCCTTCAGGGATGTGTGACCCCTAATCACCTCTGCCTACCTGCCTGATCACCCCTAAGTGCTCCACTGCTGGCCTGATTGCTCCTAACTGCCTCTGCCTTGCCCCACACCTGGGACCCAGGCTTCCCTCCCTCTGGCCACCTATAGGCACCCAGGACCTGGGTCAGCTTCACTCAGGCCGGACGCAGCCACAGGCACCCAGGACCACAGGGCATGCTGCCTAACCCCAGGGCCGGAAAGGGACCCAGCCCCTCTATGTGCCTGCTTGGCCAAGTCCCACTACTCTGACTGCCGTGGCTGAAAGAACTTTGCCATATATATTCTCTCCAGCCTCCTGGGGAGAGGACATGAGCTGAGAGACTGGAGATGCTGCAGCCTCACTAAGGGTGCGCCTTCCTCAGCATCTCCAGAAGCCAGAGCACCTGATTGGAAGGCTCTGATGCTGGCCTGAGGAGGCAGGGAGCTGTGGAGTGTGTGTGGTGCTTGTGGAAAGGGTGACCTTACTGGACTCACACACACTGCCACTGACAATGGCATGAGGTCATGGAGACTGAAGGAGCAGAGAAATGCATCTAGAACTGGGGGTCCCATGCCAACCCAGCAGGCAGGCGCCTCTCCAACAGCACACCTTGCAGACAGCATGCCCCGCAGCCCCACCCGGGCCTCCTGCAGCCATCCCGCCCCACCTGGGGAGCGCATGCACACTGCGCTGCTGCCACAGCCGCCTCCTCCCGGCCCATGGTGCCTGCCCAGTCCCGCCCCTCCGCAGGGCCCGGGCCTGGGGAGTGCATGCTGCACCACTGCCATGACCCCGCATGCCTTGCTGGCCTCGCCTCCCATCCTGCTGGCCATGCCCCCTGCTCCTGATTGGTTGATAGCATAGCCAATCAGGAGCCAAGGTACGGTCACATTTGCATGTTACTCTTTTATTAGATAGGATACCACAGCTTTTTTTTATTCACTCATTTACTGATGGACACTTGGCTTGTTTCCAGATCTTGGCTATTGTAAATAACACTGCTATGAACATAGGGGTACATATAATCTTTAGAATTAGTATTTCGGGGTTTTCAGATATATTTACAGAAATGGCATTGCTGGGTTCAAAGGCAGTTCCATTTTAAATTATTTGAGGAAACTTCATACTGCTTTCCATAGTGGCTGCATCAGTCTGCATTCCCACACAGTCCACAATGGTTCCCTTTTCCCCATATCCTCACCAGCACTTGTTGGTTAATTTATTGATAATAGCTATTCCGACAGGTGTGAAGTAATAGCTCACTGTGACTTTAATTTGCATTTCTCTGATGATTAGTGATGTTGAGCAACTTTGCCTGTTATCTTAATTTGCAAGTCTCAGGCATGTTCCTCTGTGAGGCATGGACTGAAGTTGCACAAGATCTCACCTCTCACTGCTGCTTTGACAGAGACCAGAAAAAAATCATTTAAGAGAAGCACCTCAGGTGGCCTGAGGGAAGGAGATTTTTGGAGTCTCCACTGACATTCAAAATTTATTAGCAAACACATGAGACAACTAACAATATTAATAAACAAAGTACTGGCTTCCATTGCAAATGTTATAACAGAAAACAAGAATGATTACTCACTGCCCAGCCTGTGTTGCTCAGAGGTTAAGCACTGATACATGAACCAAGAGGTCACTGGTTTGATTTTGGGTCAGAGTACATGCCCAGGTTGCAGGCTCTATTCCCAGTAGGGGCATGAAGCACACATCTGATCAATGATGTTTCTCTCTCATCAATATTTCTCCTTTTTTGTATTATATTCATAGCATTTTAATGACTTTTTACCTTTCCATATTCTGTAATATGGTTACAACACTTTTTCTTTTTCTTTTTTTTTATTCTTTTTTTTAATTGTTCAGTTTATTAATTACATTGTTTCCCCTTTTTTATCCCCCTATATCTTCCCTCCCCCCTGTACCTATCCCACCCTCCGCCCTCACCTCCCCCTCCCCAATGTCCTCTCCCATTGTTGCAAGATTTTTGTCCAATCTCTTGCTACACTTCCCACAACCCTTTTCTCCCCAAGAATTGTCAGTCCATTCCCTCTCTATGTCCATGTTTCTGTTATAGTCACCAGTTTATCTTGTTCATCAGCCTATCAGTTCACTTGATTTTTATGATCATTTGTTGATAGATGTGTATTTGTTGTTCATAATTTATATTTTTACCTTTTTCTTCTTCCTCTTCTTAAAGAATATCTTTCAGCATTTCATATAATACTGGTTTGGTGGTGATGAACTCCTTTAGCTTTTTCTTATCTGCGAAGCACTTTATCTGATCCTCGATTCTGAATGATAGCTTTGCTGGATAGAGTAATCTTGGTTGTAGATTCTTGCTCTTCATTATTTTGAATATTTCTTGCCACTCGCGTCTGGCCTGCATGGTTTCTGTTGAGAAATCCGCTGACAATCGGATGGGTGCTCCCCTGTAGGTAACCAACTGTTTTTCTCTTGCTGCTTTTAATATTCTCTCTTTATCTTTTGCTCTTGGCATTTTAATTATGATATGTCTTGGTGTGGTCCTCTTTAGATTCCTATATTTTGGGGTTCTGTGTACTTCTTGGGCTTTTAAGTCAGTTTCTTTCACCAGGAGGGGAAAGTTTTCAGTCACTATTTCTTCAAGTAGGTTTTCATTAACTTGCTCTCTCTCTTTTTCTGGCACCCCAATAATTCGAATGTTGGCTTGCTTGAGGTTGTCCCAGAGGCCCCTTACGCTATCTTCAATTATCTGAATTCTTTTTGTTTCTTGCTTTTCCAGCTGAGTGGATTTTGGTTCTTTGTATTTCAAATCTTTGACTTGGTTCTTGTGGCCCTCTGGACTGCTTTTAGGACTTTGTGTAATATTTTTTATTTCAGTCTGTGTATGCTTGATTTCTAGTTGGTCCTTTTTTTTATCTGTGAGGGTCTGGTTCGTATCCTCAGAGGTCTTGTTCATTTCCCTGAGGGTCTCATTCATTTGCTTGTAAGTATCATTCATCTCCTTGTAATTCTCATTCATTTGCTGGTTGGTCTTGTTTATTTCCTGGTAATTCTCATTAATTTGATCGGCCTTTTGTAGGAGCCTCTTGAAAAGCCTTATAACCGTGATTTTGAACTCTATGTCTTGTCGTCTTTTCTCCTCCATTTCTTTCGCACCTGATTTCTTTCCATATCTCTGCATGGTGGCTGCTTTATGTGGTGGCTATCCTCAAAGGGACAGTGGCTCAGTCTCCCCGGTTACCTGAGGTGGGTACTCTTACTGCAATCCTTTATGAGTTGTATTCAGTGTTTTTGAATTTAAACCCAGCTTTTTGTTGTTAGCCCTAGGAGGGTTTGACCTCCAGGCCAATTGGCTGTGAAGGGAGACTGTGTTCCGATTGGATGGGCGGAGTCTCTGGGCTGCGCCCAGCGGCAGCGGTGGCGGCAGCAGCTGGGTCCTATGCGGTGCTCACGCGCGGGTCTCTGTTGGATGGGGATGGCTGCAGACTCCTCCAAGAAAAAGCCGCTAGTCTCTTCCCCTTGCCAGACAACTCTGCCTTTCCCCAAATGTGCCTGCACACCAAAAGTCCAGCCCAGGGCTGTAAAATAAATGGTTTCCGGAACCAAGTTTCCAGGGGGCAAGTCGCGGGTTTGCGCACTGCGCCCCGCTTCCAGGGTGCGTCCCCCGGACCTTGGACCGCGCCCAGTTCCGGGTAATCTGTGCAGGGGGACCTCTCCTACCCTGGATCTCGGACCTCGCCCGGCTCGGGAAATCTGGGCAGTGAGACGCCTCTGCCCTTCTTCGTGTGCGAAATCCGGCCGGTCCCTGCTCCAGCCCCAGCCCGCGCGCGCGCGACCAGGGCGGCTCCTAACCTCTTTCCGTCTGAAAGATTGCGCTCCCGCTGGTCCTGAGTCTGTGTCCCACCTTTGCTCCTATTAGTGGAGTTTACATTCAGCCAGCTTTCTGGCGATTCTGGGTGCTTGTCTGTTCTGCTGTTATGTTGTAGTTCTTAAATAGTTGCGCGGGGCAGAACAATAGGTGTTTGCTTATGCCGCCATCTTGGTGTTCTCCTATTTTTCTTAATTTAATTTTATTGTTTAAAATATTACAAATAGTAGTACAGATGTCTCCCTTTTTTTATCCATTGACCTGTCCCTGGACACCCCTACCCTAGCACATGCCCTCACCTCACCCCAGTGTCTTGCATCCATTGGTTATGCTATCTATATTCATGCATACAAGTCCTTCAGTGGATCTCCTCCCCACCAACCTTTCCCTACCTTTCTGCTCTAGATTGACAGTCTGTTCAACTATCCACTTATAAAAGAATAATATGCAAATTGACCATACCCCTGCTACACCCACAAGCCATGCCCACCACCAATCAGAAGTGAGTACGCAAATTAACCCCAACCAAGATGGCTGTGGCCATGGAGAGAGCAGAACAGAGGCTTGGGTTTTCCTGGCAATGGAGGAAGCCAACCTTTCTACACACCCTGACTGGCCCAGGCCTCCACAAAATACTACAAAGTTTCAATTATAGAAGAAAAATAAATCCCAACAAAAATGATGGCAGCCAAGAAGCTGGAGGAAGCAGAATGCTGGGGTTGCCCCCAACGATAGAGGAAGCCAAGCTTTCTGCGACCCTGGCTTTCCTTGGCCTCCCCTTAAAGCTACAAAGTTTCAATTATAGAAGATAAATAAATCCCAACAGAAATGGCTGTGGCCACGGAGTGAGCAGGAGGCTTGGCTTAGCTCCAGTCTACAAAGTTTCAATTGTAGAAGATAAATAAATCCCAGATACCAGGGCCTCTGCTTGGGTCACTGGGGGGTGTGGCCAGCTTGCAAACAACCACAGGCCCCTCACCCAGGCTGCCCCATACCCCAGAGCAACCCCTACCCTGATCTGGGACACCCTTCAGGGCAAATAAGCTGCCCCCACCCATGCACCAGGCCTGTATCCTATCTAATAGAGTAATATGCAGATTGACCATCACTCCAGCACACAAGATGGTTTCCCACATGTGGTCAAAGATCCTTCCCCCATGTGGACACAAGATGGCCAGCAGGAGAGGCCATTTGGGAGGGACCAGACCTGCAAGGGAGGGCAGTTAGAGGTGATCAAGCCTGCAAAGGAGGGCAGTTAGGGATGACCAGGCGAGCAGAGGAAGGAAGTTGGAGGCGACCGGACCTGCAGGGAAAGAAAATTGGGGTGGACCCAGGCCTGCAGGGGAGGGCAGTTAGGGGCAAACAGGCTGTCAGGGGAGCAGTTAGGCATCAATCAGGCTGGCAGGGGAGTGGTTAGGGGGTGATCAGGCTGGCAGGCAAAAGCAGTTAGGGGCAATCAGGAAGGCAGGCCTGGCAAGCAGTTGGGAGCCAGCAGTCCTGGATTGTAAGAGGGATGTTGAACATCCCTCTAGGGGTCCCAGATTGGAGATGATGCAGGCTTGGCTGAAGGACATGCTCCACCCCCATGTATGAATTTCATGCACTGGGCCTCTAGTCAGTTTATGATGTTCTTGATTATCCATAAATGAGTGAAATCATGTGGTATTTTTCTTTTACTAACTGGCTTATTTCACTTAGCATAATGCTCTCCAGTTCCATCCATGCTGTTGTAAATGGTAAGAATTCCTTCCTTTTTATAGCAGGGTAGTATTCCACTGTGTAGATGTACCACAGTTTTCTAATTCACTCATCTGCTGATTGGCATTTAGGCTATTTCCAAATCTGGGCTATTGTAAATTACACTGCTATGAACATAGGGGTGCATATATCCTTTCCGGTTGGTGTTTCTGTTTCTCTGGGATATGTTTCTATAAGTGGTATTACTGGGTTAAATGGAAGTTCCATTTTTTAAAAATTTTTGAGCAAACACCATACTGTTTTCCACAGTGGCTGCACTAGTCTGCACTCCCACCAGCAGTGAAGGAGGGTTCCTTTTTCTCTCATCCTCTCCAGCGCTTGCCATTTGTTAATTGTTGATGATAGCCATTCTGACATAGTGGTGGTACCTCACTGTTGTTTGGATTTGCATCTCTCATATAATTAGTGACTTTGAGGATGTTTTCATATGTCTCGGCTTTCTGAATGTCCGTAGAAAAGTGTCTATTTGCATCCTTTCACCATTTTTTTTATTGGATTGCTTATCTTTCTTTTGTTAAGTTATATGAGTTTCCTGTAAATATTGGAGATTAAATACTTATAAGAGATAACATTGGCAAATATGTTCTCCCATGCAGTGGGCTTTTCTGTGATTTTGTTTTTTTGTTTTTGTTTTTGTTTTGTTTTGTTTTGTTTTTGATGGTTTCTTTTGCTGTGCAGAAGCTTTTTATTTTGATATAGTTCCATTTGTTTTTCTCCTTAGTTTCCATTGCCCTAGTAGCTTTATCGGTAAAGATATTGCTACAACAAATGTCTGCTATTTTGCTGTGTATGGTTTCTTCTAAGATTTTTATGGTTTTCCATCTTACATTAAGACTTTTATCCATTTGAGTTTATTTTTCTGTATGGTGTAAGTTAGTGGACTAGTTTCATTTTTTTTTTTTTGCAAGTATCTGTCTAGTTTTCCCAACACCATTTATTGAAGTGACTGTTTTGACTTCACCATATGCTCTTGCCTCCTTTGTCAAATATTAATTGAGCATAATTGCTTCTGTTGATTTCTGGGTTCTCTGTTCTATTCCACTGGTCTATATGTATGTTCTTGTGCCAGTACCAGGCAGTTTTGAGAACAATGGCTATGTAGTATAGCTTGATATCTGGTATTGTGATCCCTCCCACATTGCTCTTCTTTCTCAAGATTGCTGCAGCTATTCAGGGTCTTTTTTATTCCAGATGAATTTTTGGAGAATTTTTTCAAGGTCTTTGAAGTACGCCATTGGTATTTTAATGAGGATTGCATTGATGCTATATATTGCTTTGGGTAGTATGGTAATTTTAATGGTATTGATTCTATCAATCCATAAACATGGTATATTCTTGCATTTATTCTTTTTTTAAGTAAAATACATTTTATTTTTTTATTTTTTCTAATTAATTTTTTATTATTTTTTGCAGTATAACTTATACTTAATACCTAGTACATATGTTTTCCTTTTTTCCCCCATTATCCTCTCCCTGCTTCAATTTCTTCCACAGTTATTGGTCTATTGAGCAGTTTAGATTCTTTCTGATTGAGTTTTGAGAGATTATATTTTTCTAGAAATATATCCATTTCATCCAGGTTGTCCAGTTTGTTGGAGTAGAGTTGTTCATATTATTTTTAACAATCCTTTGTATTTCAATGGGGTCTGTTGTTATTTCACTTCTTTCATTTCTGATTTTATTTATTAGCGTCCTCTCTCTCTTTTTTTTTTTTTTGATTGTTGAATCTCAATTTTTATTTTATTTTATTTTTTAATCTTTATTGCTCAGTTCATCAATTACATTGTTCTCACTTTTTTATGCCCCTATAGCTCCGCTCCAGCCTGTACCCATCCCACCCTCCACCCTAACCTCCCCCTCCCCACTGTCCTCTCCCATTGTTGGAAGATTTTTGTCCAGTCTCTTGCTGTACTTCCCACAACCCTTTTCTCCCCAAGAATTGTCAGTCCATTCCCTCTCTATGTCCATGATTTTGTTGTATTTACCAGTTTATACTGTTCATCAGATTATTAATTGATTTAATTTTTAGATTCATTTGTTGATAGATGTATATTTGTTGTTCATAATTTATATTTTTACCTTTTATTCTTCCTCTTCTTAAAGAATATCTTTCAGCATTTCGTATAATATTGGTTTGGTGGTGATGAACGCCTTTACCTTTTTCTTATCTGCGAAGCACTTTATCTGATCTTCAATTCTGAATGATAACTTTGCTGGATAGAGTAATCTTGGTTGTAGATTCTTGCTATTCATCACTTTGAATATTTCTTGCCACTCCCGTCTGGCCTGCATCGTTTCTGTTGAGCAATCCGCTGACAATCGTGTGGGTGCTCCCTTATAGGTAACCAACTGTTTCTCTCTTGCTGCTTTTATTATTCTCTCTTTGTATTTTGCTCTTGGCATTTTAATTATGATGTGCCTTGGTGTGGTCCTCTTAGGGTTCCTATATATTGGGGTTCGGTGCACTTCTTGGACTCCTAAGTCAATTTCTTTCACCAGGTGTGGGAAGTTTTCTGTCACTATTTCTTCAAATAGGTTTTCATTGTCTTGCTCTCTCTCTTTCTCTGGCACCCCTATAATTCGGATGTTGGTATTCTTGAGGTTGTCCCAGAGGCCTCTTACACTATCTTCATTTTTTTGGATTCTTTTGGTTTCTTGCTTTTTCAGCTGAGTGGATTTTACCTCTTTGTATTTCAAATCTTTAACTTGGTTCTTGGAGTGCTCTAGAGTACTGTTAGGTCTTTGTATAATATTTTTTATATCAGTCAGTGTATGCTTAATTTCTGGTTGGTCATTGTTGATATCCTTGAGAGTCTCCTTCATATCCTTGAGGGTCTCTCTCCTTCATTTCCTTGTAGGACTCATTCATTTCCACGTTGGTCTTGTTCATTTCCTTGCAGGTCTTGCTTATTTCCTTATAGGTCTCGACCTTTTCTAGAAGCCTCTTGAAAAGCCTTATAACTGTGGTTTTAAACTCTATGTATAGTCGTCTTTTTTCCTCCATTTCTTTCACACCTTATTTCTTTTCATGTCTCTGCATGGTGGCTGCTTTATGTGGTAGATGTCCTCTAAGGGACAATGGCTCAGCCTCCCCAGTTACCTGAGGTGGGTACTCTTACTGCAATCCTTTATGGGTTGTACAGTATTTTTGAATTTAAACCCAGCTTGTTGTTGTTAGCCCTAGGAGGGTTTGACCTGCAGGCCAATTCACTGTGAAGGGAGACTGTGTTCAGGTTGGATGGGCAGAGTCTCTGAGCTGAGCAGGCAGCCTCAGCGTCAGCTATGTCCTATGTGGCGCTCGCGCACGGGTCTCTGTTGGGTGGTAATTGTTGTAGGCACCTCCAAGAGTAAACTGCTAGTCTCTACCCCTTGCCAGACAACTCTGCCTCTCCCCAAATGAGTGTGCACACCCAAAGTCTCGCCCAGGGTTGTTATACAAAACAGTCCGGTGGTCTCTGGGACCAGGGGGCAAGTCGCCAGGGAGCAAGTCGCGTGTCTGTGCTGTCGCACACTTGGCACGCGCAAACTGCTTTTCCAAGCAACCCAGTTTCTCCTCAGACTAGGAACCTCTGCCAGCTTCCAAGGTGCGTACCCCGGACCTCAGACCTCACCTGGCACTGGGGAATCCATGCAGTGGGATGTCTCCATCCTCCCCATTGGAGAAATCCAGCTGGGGTTGATGCTGCTAGCCATATAGCCTGCACGAGGCCAGGGCTCCTAACCTCTATTTCTACACGTATCTTCAAGGCTGCGCTCCCGCCGCTCTTCTGAGTCTCAGTGTCCCACCTTTACTTTTATTTGTGGAGTTTTCACTCAGCCAGCTGTTCGGTGATTCTGGGTGATGTTTGTTTTGTTATTTTGTTGTAGTTTTTGAATTGTTGTGCGGGGCAGAACAATAGGTGTTTACCTATGCCGCCATCTTGCTTGCTCTCTCTATTAGCGTCCTCTCTCTTTGCTTCTTGGTGAGCGTGGCTAGAGGTTCATCAATCTTGTTTATTTTTTCAAAGAACCAGCTTTTGGTTTTGTTGATCTTCTGTATTGTTTTTTGGTCTCTATGTCATTTATTTCTACTCTGATCTTTACTATTTACTTCCTTCTGCTTACACTCGGCTTTTCTTGTTGCTTTCTTTCTAACTCTTTGAGTTGTTGGGTTAGATAATTTATTGCCGCTGTTTCTAGTTTTTTGCAGTAGGATTGTAGAGCTATGAACTTTCCTCTCAGAACTGCTTTCACTGTGTCCCATAGATTTTGGATTGTTGTGCTGTCGTTGTCATTTGTTTCCATGATGTTTTCTATCTCTTCCTTGATCTCTCTAGTAACCCAGTCATTGTTTAATAGCATGCTGTTTAGTCTCCATGTGTTTGATTTCTTTGGATTGTTTCTATTGTAGTTGATTTCCAGCTTTTTGCCACTGTGATCTGAGAATATGCTTGATATGATTTCTATCATCTTGAATTTGGAGAGACTTTGCCTATGACCCAACACATGGTCTATCTTTGAGAATGACCCATGGACACTTGAAAAGAATGTATGTTCTGTGGCTTTGGGGTGAAATGATCTGAAGATGTCAATTAATTCCTTCTGGTCTAGTGATTCATTGAGGATTGATGTTTCTTTACTGATTTTTTGTTTGGAGGATTTGTCCAATGGTGATAGTAGGGTATTAAAGTCTCCTATTATGATTGTATTGCTGTCTATCTCTTCCTTGATACCCTCTAGGAGTTTTTTTTTATGTATTTGGGTGCTCCTGAATTGAGTGTGTATATGTTTACCAGAGTTATTTCTTCTTGTTGGATTGTACCCTTTAGTATTATGAAGTGACCTTTATCTTTTGTTACGTCCTTCACCTTTGAGATCTAATTTGTCAGATATAAATATTGCTACCCCAGCTTTTTTTCATTTCCATTTGCCTGAAGAGCCTTTTTCCATCCTTTCATCCTCAGTCTGTGTGCGTCTTTTTTTCAGAGGTGGGTTTCTTGTAGACAGTAGATACATGGGTCGTGTTTTCTTATCCAGTCTACTACCCTATGCCTTTTGATTGGAGCATTTAAACCGTTTACATTTAAAGTTATTATTGATAGGTACTTTCATGTTGCCATTTTTGTTCTTTACCCCTGTGTTCTTTCTTGGCTTCCTATTGCATTTTACAGCAGACCCTTTAGCATTTCTTCCATTGCTGGTTTGGTGGTAATGAATTCTCTTAGTCCTTTTTTGTCTGTGAAGCTCTTGATTTGATCTTCAATTTTGATTGATAGTTTTGCTGGGTATAGTATTCTAGGATTCAGACCCTTCCTTTGCATGACTTTGTAAATTTTATTCCATTGCCCTCTGGCCTAATACGTTTCTGTTGAGAAATCACTTGTTAGTCTGATGGGGGTTCCTTTGTAGGTGACTTTCTGTCTCTCTCTGGCAGCTTTTAAGATTCTCACTTTGTCATTGGTGTTTGCCAATTTAATTATAATGTGCCTTGGCATAGGTCTTTTGGGGTTCATTTTGCTTGGGATTCTGTGAACTCCTTGGATTTGTATGGGTTTTTTCTTTCCTGTATCAGGGAAGTTTTCTGTCGTTATTTTTTCCAACAGGTTTTCTATTCCTTGCTCAGTTTCCTGTCCCTCTGGACTCCCAATTATACAGATGTTGTTTTGTTTCATGTTGTCCCAAAGTTCCATTAGGCTCTCCTCCTGCTTTTTAATTTTTTTTCTAGAAGCTGCTCTACTTGGTTATTTTTTCCTACCTTGTCTTCTAGCTCACTGATGCGGTCTTCTGCTTCTTCTTGTTTACTCTTACTACTTTCTATTGAGTTCTTTACTTCAGCAATGTCACTTTTCATTTCTTCTTGGCTCTTCTTCATTTCTTCCTGGGTCTTCCTCATTTCCTCTTGGTTCTTCTTCAATTCCTCTTGCTTCTTACTCATATTATCAAATTTGTCTTCCATTCTTTTCAGCCACCTTATGACCATTTCTCTGAATTCTTTCTCTGACAGGTTACTAACTTCCATTTCATTTACCTCCTTTTCTGGTGAGGCTTGTTTTTCTTTCATATGTGGGCTGTTTCTTTGTCTCCCCATGGTCTCTCTTCTCTGTGTATCTGGTTATACAGTTCTCACTCTCCTGCGTTGATTTAAAGACACAAAATACAACACAACCAGGTGCAACATACCAGGCACTGAACAGGAATGTAGTCACAGTAATGGTAATTCCAAATAAAGGTGATCGCCAGAGAAAGGCAAATTTGGGGATAGGTGAGAAAAAAGAAAGAGAACCCCCTCCCCTCCCCCCACACACACACAGACACTCACACACCCACACACACACAATAGCAAAGACAGGAATGCCAAAATGATAATGGGAAAAGGGGAAGAAGTAAAAAAAAAGAAAAGAAAAAAGAAGTGGGGAGTAAACTATAAATGTGGGGTAAAAACTCTTATAGGACAGCCACTAATCCAAACAAAAGCCAGCAAGAAGTACCTGGAGAATGCAAATGAGGACAACAAAACAAGAAACAACACCAAAAAAAACCCCTACAAAACAAACCAAAATAAAAGAATAAGCAAATCAATCTCACAAACCTGCATAAAAAATCGATATAATCAACAGTCAAGTAAACAACAACAAAGGACAGGGATTAAAACAATTTAGGATAGTGAAGTCAGAGAAGCTAGAGGCATATATGGACTTAGAGTAGGTGGTTGAAGATTAGATATATAAGTGGGGTGAAATTTTAACAGGGGGTAAAAAGAAAGAATTAAGGTAAATCTAAAGCAGGAAACAAGGCACTAAATAGGGAAAGGTTAGCACGAGAGTGGTGGTATAAAGGTGAAGTTGAGGTAGAGTAAAAGATACTAAAAGGTAGATGAAAATAGACTGTAGAACACTATTCCCAAAGTAGAATAAAGAGAAAATAAAATCAATTCCTTGTGTTACACAAGAGTCAATTTGTGATTCAGCCCCTGGGTGGCAGTGTTTCTAGATTGACCTCTGGGTCTATTGGTCCTCTCTAGCCTGAACTAAAATCTCACTGTCCCTGTGGTATTCAATACTGGTTTGTGGGGGTGGGCTGCTTCACAGCTGCCTCTCTAATGGTGACTGCTGGTTTAGCAGCCAGGACCCTGCCAAAATCTTCCGAGTTTCCCTCCTCTGTCAGGTCCAAATTGGTTGTCCTCCAGGGATTCCCTCTGCCACCAGCTCCTAGGACCCTCTCCCACATTTACCAGCTGCAACAGCCACAGATTTTATTTCAGGCTCAGATCTCCCGGCTTTGAGTTCCAAGGCGCAGATCTCCCAGTCCACCAGCTCCCTTTGTCTTGCACCCAAAGTAACCCCAGGGGAAATCTGACCTTTCCGTGCTGGAGCACAGAGTGTCCACACCAACTAGGCACCAGTGTTCTGGGGGTCTCAGCCATCCAGTGGGTACTGCAGCTGTATATTTTCAGATCCTTCCCCTTCGAGATGTCGTGGTCTGCCTCCGCGCCAGTGGCTCAGTGAGAGAACCCAGCAGTATCGGGGCCACTCAAGCAGGGGAGGCCTGTCCAGCAGTCCCCTATCTTCTCCTGAAACACAGCTGTCCCCCTACTCGCCAACAAACACTCCCTGTGCGACCGTCAGCTGCTCCCTCCTTCTGCCCTGGGACCAGATTCAGATCACATCCCTGTGTTCTGCCGCCATTTTTTCCCTCCTCCTATTCTTCCATTTATTCATGAGTACAGGTCTTTTATGTCCTTGGTTAAGTTTATCTCTAGGTATCTTAATTTTTTGTTTCAATGGTAAATGGGATTACTTTTTAAATTTCTCTTTCTGTGACTTCATTATTGATGTATAAATGAGCTATAGACTTTGGGGTGTTAATTTTGTATCCTGCTACATTGCCAAATTCATTTATCAGGTCAAGTAGTTTTTTGAAGGAGTGAATAAGGACAGTTTTACTTCTTCTTTTCCAATTTGGATGCCTTGTATTTCTTCTTGTCTGATTGCTATGGCCAGCACTTTCTGTATTATGTCAAACAGTAGTATTGAAAGTGGACATGACTGTCTTGTCCTTATTCTTAGGGGAAATGGTTTTAATTTTTACCCATGTTTACTGTGGGTTGTCATATATAGCTTTTATTATGTTGAGGTATGATTCTTCTATTCTACCTTGCTGAGAGTTTTTATCAAGAAAGGGTGTTGGATTTTGTCAAATGCTTTTTCTGCATCAATGGATATGATTATATGGTTTTTATCTGTTTGTTTATATGGTTTATCACATTTATTGATTTGCATATATTGTACCATCTTGCATCCTCAGAATAAGTTCCACTTGATCATGGTTTATTATCTTTCTAATGTAATGCTGGATTCAATTAGCTAGAATTTTGTTGAGGATTTTGGTGTCTATGTTCATGAGGGCTATTGGCCTGTAATTCTCTTTCTGTGTAGTGTCTTTATCTGGTTTGGGGATAAGGGTAATGCTGGCTTCATAGAAAGAGCTTGGAAGTGTGTCTTCCTCTTGAGTTTTTGGAGTAGTCTGAGGAAGGTGGGTTTGATTTCTCCTTTGACTGTTGGGTAACACCACCCTGTGAAGCTCTTTGGTCCCGGGCTTTTGTTTGTTCTGCTTCAATTCCCTCCATAGTT
The DNA here is from genome assembly GCA_027563665.1 of Antrozous pallidus. Classification (NCBI taxonomy): domain Eukaryota; kingdom Metazoa; phylum Chordata; class Mammalia; order Chiroptera; family Vespertilionidae; genus Antrozous; species Antrozous pallidus. The sequence goes on from CM050514.1 coordinate 116,168,229, forward strand.
ATCAGCCTATTCAGATTTTTTTAATTCCTCTTGGCTGAGTTTTGGAAAGTAGTATTTTTCTAGGAATACGTCCATTTCTTCTAGGTTGATCAGTTTGTTGGAGTAGAGTTGCTCATAGTATTTTTTTACAATTCTTTGAATTTCATTCTCATCAATATTTCTGTCTCTCTACCTTTTCCCTTCCTCTCTCTCTCTAAAAATCAATAAAAAATACTTTATCCCTAGCCAGCTTGGCTCACTGGATAGAGGATTGGCCTGCAGTCTAAGGGGTCCCAGGTTCAATTCCAATCAGGGACATGTAATCTGGTTGTGGACACATCCCCAGTAGGCAGTGTGTAGGAGAAAGCTGATCAATGTTTCTCTCTCATCGACATTTCTAACTCTCTATCCCTCTCCCTTCTTCTCTGTAAAAAATCACTAAAATATATTTTTAAAACATACTTTAAAAGAAAAAAACAAGAATACTCACTAACTGGACTCAAAGTTTCACTAATACTCCAAATGATCTATAACTAAACAGATTTTTAAGATGCAAATTTAGAGCGTCAATGAGAGTCAATGTTAATAGAAATCTTTAAAATAACACTTAGTATTTCTATGATGATTTGTGGTTTATAAAAAAAAACTTTAAAAACACATTTATTATTTAATATCCATAACAACTCCAAAGGGTAATTTACTTCCAACCAAGACAGGCTTAAGAAATTTTACTCATTCAAATTCAGACTGCCAGCTGGAAACAGAGGCACAACTCAAATTCACATTTTCTGATTTCCAGGCTCAGTCTCTTCATATTACACATTCTCTGCCTCCACACTGTACTGTCCAATACAGTAGCCAGTACCAAATGTAGCTATTTAAATTTAAATTCATGTAAATGAAAAGTTAAAAACTCTTCAGTCACATTAGTCATCTTTCAAGAACTTAGTGGCCACACATGGCTGGTAGTGACTGTTTTGAATATCACAGACACAAGGCAGTTCCACTGTCGCAGCCAGCCTACCAGACAGTGCTCCGTGGACTTGACCCTCCATGAGGGCTGGACTATTTCTGCCCTGTTCACCACGGCAGCCCCTCTGGCCAGCACAGTAACTGACACAATCCGGAGGGTCAGGAAAGATGGTTGTTAGGTCCTCTTGTACATGGAGGATGGGTTCATTAATAGAATACCTATAGGGCACTGGTTTATTAACTCAAACCCTTTTATTAATTTACAGTGAAAAGTTAAGAACCCAGAGCAGGCTTCAGGCAGGGGAGGTGACGGTACTGGTTCTGTTATGACCTGAGGTTGAGTGTGTTCACAAGTTTCATATAAAATATCCCCACCCTTCTCTATAGCTAAACAGGAATATGCAGCCTCTAATATCCACAGGCAGGGACCCCCAAATTTACTGTGACAAGCCCTCTCATCTCACAGAGGACGGCTGGGGTCCTTAGCCATTCAGTTGTCTTGCCTGAGCATAGCATTCAGGCTTCAGAAAGCTAAGTCATCTCCTGAGGTTCTTCCCCTGATGGCTCCCTCTCTCCCACATGGGGGTGTGGCTGAGAACGACAGGTTGTCTTCTTCCAAGGACACTTTTATTGTTTCTAGCAACAGCATCAGTGCAGCACCAAAAGGTTTTTATATTTATTGTGTTATGTGAATGATACTATCCTTGATAAAACTTAAAATGATTTAGAGGAAATCTATGTCTAAAATAAAGAGGAAAAAATGAAACAGAGCAGACTCAAAGTCACACTCCCAGGCAGTACATTGGTCTCAGATGTCACATATTAAGGGCCAAACACAGCCCCTGGCACACTCACGCTCGTGAAGTGAGGGTCCCATACCCAATTCTCATGAACTCACTTTAGAGAGTGGAAAAGTCCTTTTTTTAAAAGTTTTGCTACAGGTAACTATGCCTTTATTGTTTCTGTGATTTAACTCAATCTTCTCAGGCACTCACATGAAGATATCAGGATTTATCATGATTGAATAAATCTTGATTAACAGACCATTAGAGACATATGTATGTATTTTATCCATCATATTTCAAATGCCCCAGGAGATATACTTTCTTAAATAGAGGGATTTGTGTAATTGTTAAGAGCATTGGCTTTGAAGTCAGACAGACCTCAGATCAAATCCAGGCACTTTCATTTCCAGCCTCAACTTTTTAATCTGCAGTGGGTGTATGTTCATTCATTCGGTGATTCCTGAAGGCAACTCTATGGAAGGTCTTGTTCAAGAAGAGCAACACATCCTGTTAGGGCTGGGAAGGCGATGTAAAGCAGCTGGCCCAGGGCCTGGAACACAGGCAGGGCATAGTAAGTGCAACCTGGTTACTTATGGAAACTCCCTGTGCTGGAACTGGGGACAGACACAGGGGACATGGTCTCTGTCCTTGTGAGTGTACAATCTGAAAAGAAGACAGACAAATGCTCAGATGATGACACAGAATGCTGGGAAGCACCGAAGGGGACAAAAGCCAGGCAGAGTGGCCAGTCGGGCAGTGGGACTCCCCTGCCCTTCCTTCAGCTGCAAGAAGTGAGTTGCATGAACTCCATGTGGCTCCATTCCGATGGTGATGGATTACTGCTGCTCCATGGGAATGCCCTTCCCAAGAGCAGGATGCTGTAAAACTCCAGCTCAGTAAACTGGGTGTACACTGCCTCAGCTCCTCTTGCTTCAGAGTGTGGAAACATGACTAGCCCCCAGGTCCAAGGAATATGAGGTTGGAGAGTTGGGCACAGCAATCATTGCTGGCATCTCTGAGGGTCTCAGAACCTGGGTGTTTGGGGATGGGAAAAAGGGCCTGGACCGGCATGTGTGGGAGTTTGTGACTGGGACTGAAAGGACTGTTCCAGGCACCAGACTCAATCCTTGCTTCCAAGTTCCCCGGTGAGCTGATCTTACCACCAGGAGGTGCTAAAGACATAGTTATCTGTAGAAAATCTTTTAAAAAAGGAATTTCCACTCTCTAAAGCAGTGATAGGCAACCTTTTGAACTTGATGTATCAAAATTCGCCAAAATAGCTTTTTTCCGCGCTGCCCAGGGAGGGCTCCATAGCGCTGTACTCGGTTCCCACGGAACTTAAAGGGAGACTTTTCACAACGTCCGGAGCCCTTGGTGTCCTGCAGACGAAGGAGGAGGATGTCCTCAATTCCTTGCAGCAGGAACCCACTTAGGTGGCACCAACCTTGACTTCCAGATGGAACAGGACGTCCACAAGAGGAAAAGTGATGGCATCTACATCATCGATCTGAAGAGAACCTGGGAGAAGCTGCTGCTGGCAGCGCGTGCCATTGTGGCCATCGAAACCCAGCCGGCGTCAGTGTCATAGCGTCCAGGAACGCTGGCCAGCGAGCCGTGCTGACGTTTGCTGCTGCCGCTGGAGCCACTCCTACCGCCGGCCGCTTCCCTCCCGGAACCCAAACCATCAGATCCAGGCAGCCTTCCGGGAGCCAGGACTTGTGGTGGTCACTGACCCCGGGCTGACCACCAGCCTCTCACAGCGGCGTCCTACGTTAGCCTGCCCACCATCGCTCTGGGTAACACGACTCTCCTCTGCGCTACGTGGACATGCCGTCCCTCGCAACAACCTGGGGCTCGCTCAGTGGTCTGATGTGGTGGATGCTGGCCGGGAAGCACTGCGCATGCGGGGCCCGTCTCCCGTGCACACCCGTGGGAAGTCGTGCCTGATCTGTGTTCTACAGAGACCCTGAGAGATCGAAAAGGAAGAGCAGGCCGCTGCGGAGAAGGCTGTGACCACGGAGGAATCTCAGGGCGAATGGGCTGCTCCTGCTCCCGAGTTCACGGCCGCTCAGCCGGAGGTGGCAGACTGGTCTGAGGCGAGCAGGTGCCCGCTGTTCCCATCAGCAGTTTCCCGCCGGAGACTGGAGGCTCAGCCTGCCGCTGAAGACCGGTCTGCAGCCCCCACTGCTCAGGCTACCGAATGGGTAGCAACAACCACCGAGTGGTCCTGAGCTGTTACCCAAATTCTTAACGGGACGGAAATAAGGTTGATGGAAAATAAACCGTTTCTATAAACAAACAAACAAAAAAAACCCAAACAAACAAAAAAAATTCGCCAAAATAAATAAATAAATAAAATAAAACCAAGCATAACTTGGGTGGTGTGTCACTTCGAGAAAAAAAACCCACAATTTTGCGATATTTATAGTTTAAATAACAAAAATGTATAATTGTAATATTTAATTGTATTTAATAAACTCAAAACTAATTATTTAACTTACCTGCTTAGTGTCTTCTTTGTTCATCTCTCAGTTTCTTTTGTTGGTCATGATATTATTTTTTTTTAATTTATCTTTATTGTTCAGTTTATTAATTACATTGTTTCCCCTTTTTATCCCCCTATAGCTCCCCTCCACCCTGTACCTATCCCACCCTCCACCCTCACCTCCCCCTCCCCACTGTCCTCTCCCATTGTTGCTAGATTTTTGTCCAGTCTCTTGCTGCACTTCCCACAACCCTTTTCTCCCCAAGAATTGTCAGTCCATTCCCTCTCTATGTCCATGTCTCTGTTATATTCACCAGTCTATCCTGTTCAACAGCCTATCAATTCACTTGATTTTTATGTTCATTTGTTGATAAATGTATATTTGTTGTTCATAATTTTGATCTTTACCTTTTTCTTCTTCCTCTTCTTAAAGAATATCTTTCAGCATTTCATATAATGTTGGTTTGGTGGTGATGAACTCCTTTAGCTTTTTCTTATCTGCGAAGCACTTCATCTGACCTTCAATTCTGAATGATAGCTTTGCTGGATAGAGTAATCTTGGTTGTAGATTCTTGCTATTCATCACTTTGAATATTTCTTGCCACTCCCGTCTGGCCTGCATCGTTTCTGTTGAGAAATCCGCTGACAATCGGATGGGTGCTCCCTTATAGGTAACCAACTGTTTCTCTCTTGCTGCTTTTATTATTCTCTTTTTGTCTTTTGCTCTTGGCATTTTAATTATGATGTGCCTTGGTGTGGTCCTCTTAGGGTTCCTATATATTGGGGTTCGGTGCACTTCTTGGACTCCTAAGTCAATTTCTTTCACCAGGTGTGGGAAGTTTTTGGTCACTATTTCTTCAAATAGGTTTTCATTGTCTTGGCTTCTCTCTTTTTCTGGCACCCCTATAATTCGGATGTTGGTATGCTTGAGGTTGTCCCAGAGGCCCCTTACACTATCTTCAATTTTTTGGATTCTTTTGGTTTCTTGCTTTTTCAACTGAGTGGATTTTGCTTCTTTGTATTTCAAATCTTTAACTTGGTTCTTGGGGTGCTCCAGAGCACTTTTAGGTCTTTGTATAATATTTTTTGTTTCAGTCAGTGTATGCTTAATTTCTGGTTGGTCCTTTTTCATATCCTTGAGAGTCTCCTTTATATCCTTGAGGGTTTCTTTCATTTCCTTGTAGGACTCATTCATTTCCACGTTGGTCTTGATCATTTCCTTGCAGGTCTCGTTTATATCCTTGAGGGTGTTGTTCATTTCCTTGTAGAACTCATTCATTTCCTTTGTGGTCTTGCTTACTTCCTTATAGGCCTCGACCTTTTGTTGGAGCCTCTTGAAAAACCCTATAACCGTGGTTTTGAATTCCATGTCCAGTCGTGTTTTTTTCCTCCATTTATTTCACATCTGATTTCTTTCCATGTTGCTGCATGGTGGCTGCTTCCCTGAGATGGTCAATTAGCTTTGTGTGGTAGACTTCCTACTAGGGACAGTGGCTCAGCCTCCCCGGTTACCTGAGGTGTATATGGTCTGCACAGTCTTGTTGAAGTTAAGCTCAGTTAATCTTTGTTAGCACTTGGAGGGTTGACCTCCAGGCCAATTGTCTTTGAAGCTCAGCTGTGCTCAGGTTGGATGGGCGGAGTCTCCGGGCCAAGCAGACAGCGTTAGCTCCGCCCTATGCGGCCCCGGTGACTCTGTGCAAGGGGCAATGGCTGCCAGCACCTCTGAGAGAGAGCCGCTGCCAAGCTCCACCAGTTGCCGGGGAATTCAGACTCTCCCAAAATGAGTCTGCACGCCCAATGTCTCACCCAGGGTGGTAAAACAGAGCAGTCTGACGGTTTTCCGAATGAGAGACAAGTCGCAGAGCGCTCTCTGTGCCGTCACACAGCCGAGCTGTTCGCGCGCAAGCTGCCTTCTCCACAAGCCGGCAGACCCGGCAGCACCCGAGCTTCGGCGTGCCCTCCCACTGTCCAGTTTTCACCCCGTATGATAGTGGGTTCCCTGGACTTCGCCCAGAGCTGGAGAATCAGTCCAGTGGACGTCTTTGTCTCCCCGTTCGAGAAAACTGGCCGGTTTTCAGCCACCCGCCCTCTCCGCTGGCGCGTGCTTCAAACCTCTCTCCACGCGAATCTTTCAACACTGTTCGCCGCCGCTCCTCCGAATCACAGTGTCTTATCTTCACTTTTATTTGTGGAATTTTCACTCGGCCAGCTTTCTGGTGACTCTGGAAGGTGTTTGTTCTTTCATTAAGTTGTAGTATTAAAATTGCTGATTATGACGGCAAGATAGGTGTTTTACCTTTGCCGCCATCTTAGTTCTCTCGGTCATATTATTTAACTTGTGTGGGGTGCCGTGAACTAAGATAAGTGAGGGGGAGGGGAAATTCTTTAACTAACATACCTATTAGTGACTTTTTTGTTGCTGAATTTCATTGGCTAAACCTTCATTAAAGGTTGGTATTATGCACAGTTCAAGCCCAAGCAAGTGCTACTAACTTCATCTGTCAATCTGTTTCTTTTGTTGGTTTTGATATTATTTAACGCTGAGAATAAGGTTTCACCAAAGTACGTGGATGGAAAAATTTTGAGTAAAGCCATTGCTATATTTTTCAGGGTGCTAAAAGTGTCTGGTCACCAGTTCCAGGCACTCCAAATTTCCTGTTCTTAGTGGCACTCCTCTTGATTCTCCAAGCGGCACCTTTCCAGATTCTCAAGATTTGAGGTGGAACCAAGATGGCGGCATAGGTAAAACACCTATCTTGCCATCATACACAGCAATTTTAAAACTACAACTTAACGAAAGAACAAACACCTTCCAGAATCACCAGAAAGCTGGCCGAGTGAAAATTCCACAAATAAAAGTGAAGATAAAACACTGTGACTTGGAGGAGCGGCTGAGGACAGTGTTGAAGATATGAGTGGAGAGAGATTTGGAACGCGCGCACCAGCGGATAGGGTGGGCAGCTGAAAATCGGCCAGTTTTCTCAAACGGGAGACAAAGACGTCCCACTGGACTGATTCTCCAGCTCTGGGAGAAGTCCAAGGAACCCACTATCATACGGGGTAAAAACTGGACAGTAGAAGGGCATGCTGAAGCTCGGGTGCTGCAGGGGTCTACTGGCTTGTGGAGAAGGCGAGCTTGCGAGTGACCTTGGGAACAGTGCAGCTGCGTGACCGTGTAGAGAGCGCTCATGACTTGCTCTCTCATTTGGGAAACTGTCAGACTGCTTTGTTTTACGACCCTGGGTGAGACATTGGGTGTGCGGACTCATTTGGGGAGAGTCTGAATTCCCCGGCAGCCAGTGGAGCTTGGCAGTGGCTCTCTCTCAGAGGTGTTGGCAGCCATTGCCTCCGGCACAGAGTCCCTGGGGCCGCATAGGCTGGAGCTAACGCTGTCTGCTTGACCCGGAGACTCCGCCCATCCAAACTGAGCACAGCTGAACTTCACAGACAATTGGCCTGAAGGTCAACCCCTCCAAGTGCTAACAATGATTAACATGAGCTTAACTTCAGCAAGACTGTACAACCCATATCTACCTCAGGTAACTGGGGAAGCTGACCCACTGTCCCTTGTAGGAAGTCTACCACACAAAGCTAATTGACCAACTCAGGAAAGCAGCCACCATGCAGAGACATGGAAAGAAATCAGATGTGAAAGAAATGGAGGGAAAAAAACGACTGGACATGGAATTCAAAACCAGCGTTATAGGGCTTCTCAAGAGGCTCCTAGAAAAGGTCGAGACCTATAAGGAAATAAGCAAGACCGAAAAGGAAATGAATGAGATCCTCAAGGATATGAACGAGACCTGCAAGGAAATGATCAAGACCCACGGGGAAATGAATGAGTCCTACAAGGAAATGAATGAGACCCTCAAGGATATGATCGAGACTCTCAAGGATATGAAAAAGGACCAACCAGAAATTAAGCATACACTGACTGAAACAAAAAATATTATACAAAGACCTAAAAGTGCTCTGGAGCACCCCAAGAACCACGTTAAAGATTTGAAATACAAAGAGGTAAAATCCACTCAGTTGAAAAAGCAAGAAACCAAAAGAATCCAAAAAATTGAAAATAGTATAAGGGGCCTCTGGGACAACCTCAAGCATACCAACATCCGAATTATAGGGGTGCCAGAAAAGGAGAGAGAGCAAGACAATGAAAACCTATTTGAAGAAATGTTGACCGAAAACTTCCTACACCTGGTGAAAGAAATTGACTTAGGAATCCAAGAAGCACATCGAACCCCAATATATAGGAACCCTAAGAGGACCACACCAAGGCACATCATAATTAAAATGCCAAGAGCAAAAGACAAGGAGAGAATAATAAAAGCAGCAAGAGAGAAACAATTGGTTACCTATAAGGGAGCACCCATACGATTGTCAGCGGATTTCTCAACAGAAACTATGCAGGCCAGATGGGAGTGGCAAGAAATATTCAAAGTGATGAACAGCAAGAATCTACAACCAAGATTACTCTATCCAGCAAAGCTATCATTCAGAATTGAAGGTCAGATAAAGTGTTCTGCAGATAAGAAAAAGCTAAAGGAGTTCATCACCACCAAACCAATATTATATGAAATGCTGAAAGATATTCTTTAAGAAGAGGAAGGAGAAAAAGATAAAAGTGTAAATTATGAACAACAAATACACATCTATCAACAAATGAATCTAAAAATCAAGTGAATTAATAAGCTGATGAACAGGATAAACTGGTGAATGTAGCAGAATCACGGACATAGAGAGGGAGTGCACTGACAATTCTTGGGGTGAAAAGGGGTGTGGGAAGTGCAGCAAGAGACTGGACAAAAATCATGCAACTATGGGAGAGGACAGTGGAGGGGGGTGAGGGCAGAGGATGGGATGGGTACCAGGTGGAAGGGAGCTATAAGGGGGTGAAAAAGGAACAATGTAATTAATAAACTGAACAATAAAGATTAAAAAATAAATAAAAAATAAAAATAAAAATAAAAAGTAATAAGTACTGAAAAGAGGTCTTACACAACAATTGTGTAGGGTATTATTTCAGTGACTTCTCATAACTGAGAGGTTGGTTTTAGCCTCTTTTTATAGAGGAAGAAACTGGTACTATCACTGCGAAAGGGATAAGTAACTTGTATGAGGAATTCACACTAGTAAGAGGAATGCTTTATTTAAACCCAAGTCCATCGAAATCCAAAATACCAGACTCTTTCCTTTAGTCCAGACAGCTCAAATTAAGTGAAATAATAATACTAGCTTTTATTGAGACATACCATATGCCAGACACTGTCCTAAGCACTCTACTACTATTAAATCATTGAATCACAATAATTCTATTTATGATTTCATAGATAATGTTGTTCCTATTTTATAGATAAGTCACATAGCTAGTGAGCAGCTAGAACATGTGCTTTTATGGAAAGGTCCATCGATGCTATGAACAATGTTTTAGCTTTAAGGCAAAATCAAATGCCCTTTTCTTTGTTCTTTTGACTATTAAATGCCAAGATATCTTCTGTCATCGCAAACATTTTTCAAATTTTTACACAGAATGTATTAAATAAATGTGTACTGATTTTAAAAAGATTCATCATGTCAAAAAGATCTAAAAACAATAAGGTGGGTGCTGACTTAGTAGCCATATGCAGATGGTTTCCCATTGAGGCCTTGGGAGGATAGGGGAAGCATAAAAGAGGGTCAGACCAATCTGTGGCTCTGAGAATGAGAGAGGAAGGATAATGACCCTAAGGATTGACCATTGGCTGTGTTTGGCGTTGAAAAAAGCGTGTTTCACTTTCCTCCTTTACAGCATTATGCCTGTTGTCGTGCAGTGCATTCCCTATACACAGAGTTTGTAAATGTATTGTAGTTCTCCTATTTTAAAGTTTTTATAACATACGCTAGAGTCTGGTGCACGAATTCATGCACCAGTGGGGTCCCTGGACCTGTCCTGAGGGATCGGGCTGAAACTGGCTCTCCAACGTTCCCCATGTGGTCCTGGATTGTGAGAGGGTGCAGTGCAGGCTGAGGGACTTCACTGGTCTGGGCCTGGGAGGAATGCAGAATGTTGGGCAGCCAGGGAGGGACCACAGGAGGGCTTGTCTGGCCTGTCTCACTCAGTTCCCATTGGCCATACTCCAGCAGCAAGCTAACCTACCAGTCAGAGCATCTGGTCAGTGCATGTCATAGTGACTGATTGACCTGTTGACTGTCTGCCCCCTGGTGGTCAGTGCACATCATAGCAAGCAGTTAAGCAGACTTAGCATATCTATCTATATCTATCTATTATCTATCTATCAATCTATCATCTATCTATCTATCTATCTATACAACACCTTAATATGCAAATAGACCAAATGGCAGAACAATGAATAACCAGTAACTATGACACGCACTGACCACCCTGGGGGGGGAGGGGCACGTGGAATATGGTGGGCATTGGCAGAAGGTGAAGAGTGCAGAACATAGTGGGCATCAGTTGTGGCAAGATGGTAGAGCAGGTAAGCTGGGACACCAGACCAAGGTGGGGCACTGGTCGCTGTCATTGGGGTGAGCTTCTCATGGTTACTGAAAATTCCTTGCTCCTGCATGCCAAAGTCCCACTAGGTGCTCACACCTGCTGCTGACACTGGTCCCACTCACACCTGCAACCAGAGCCACCGCTCGCATCCTCTGCGGATGCCTGGTGCCTTTCCTGATCTCTTGGAATCATCAGCAAGTGTGAATGGTGACTGCTGGCGCCAATTGCCCTTGTGGGTTTCTCCACCTCCTCCTGCTCCTGAAAGGCGATCAGGGTAGCAGCCACCACTCACACCTGCTGCTGGCTCTGGCTCCAATCAGTGATTATAAGTGAGGCCAGCATCATCAACACCAGCATGTGGGAGCAGAGCTGGGAGCAGGGCTGTCAGCAGACAAAGGGTCAGTAGCCAGATGGGAAGGGCTCAGACCCACTCCTGTGCCCACCACAGCCTCACAGCCCACAATTCCTTTCAAAGTGCGTGAATTTGTGCACTGGGCCCCTAGTCTATAATAATAAAAGTATAATATGCTAATTAGGTCAGACAGCCAAACAACCTTCTGAACATCATTCTGGATGAAGCTGTGGTGGCAGAGGCCTAAGTAGAGTGGTTAGGGGCGATCAGGAAGGCAGGTGACCAGTTGGGGGAATCAGCCAGGCAGGCAGAGTGGTTTGGGGCAATCAGGCAGGCAGAAAAGGTGGTAAGGGGTGATCAGGCAGGCAAGCAGTTAGGGGCATCAAGCAGGCAGGTGAGTGGTTGAGGGATCAGGCAGAAAGGCTAGTGGTTAGGGGCGATCAGGCAGGCAAGTGGTTAAGGGTGAGCAGGCAGCCAGGCAAGTGGTTCAGGGCAATCAGGCAGGCAGGCAGGGGTGGGAAAGGGTGATCAGGCAGGCAAGCAATTAGGGACATCAGACAGGCAGAGTGGTTAGGAGATATCAGGCAGGCAGGAGAGAAGTTAGGGGCAATCAGGCAAGCAGACAAGTGGTTGGGGGGGTGACCAGGGACGATGAGGGAGGCAGGCAGGCAGGAGAACGGTTAGAAGCCAGTGGTCCCAGATTGTGAGAGAGATGATCAGCTGCCTGTTTAGGCCTGATCCCGCATGAGTTTTGTGCACTGGTCCTGTAGCTATTAGCATATTATGCTTTGATTGGTTGAACTGTCAACCAGACACTCCCATATTAGGTTTTTATTATCCTAATATATAAAAAGCCAGGGGCAATCATGACTACATGATCAAATGCATGACCAAACAGGAGGTTGCGTGGGGCAACTAGACCAGCAGCAGAGGAAGTAAGGGATGACCAAACAACTAGGCCATGGGCCCGGGCCAGGGCACGGCAGCAAAAGGGAGCTCCGGGCCAGGGCAGGATGGAACTCTGGGTCTCCTGTGATCAGGGGCATGGCCAGGCTTTAAAACCAGGGCCCAGAGGTCCTTGTGGCCACCACACCCCAGCTCAGAGCTCCCTCCCACCAGGGCGAGATGGCAGAAGGGAGCTCTTGGCTCCAGTCAGGGCAGGACAAAACTCTGGGTCTCCTGTGATTGGGGACATGACCAGCTTTCAAACCTGGGGCCCAGAGCTTCCTGTTGCCACCACACCCCGGTGGGGCCCAGAGCTCCCTTCCACTGCCGCACCACAGCAGGGGATAACAGTTAGGGGCAACCAGGCCGAGGCGGGGGGGCAGTGAGGGGCAACCAGGCCAGTAGGCAGGTAAGCAGTTAAGAGCCAGAGGTTCAGAATTGTGAGAGGGATGTCCTGGATTGAAGAGGGTGCAGGTTGGGCTGAGGAGAACCCCTCACTCCCATGCATGAATTTTGTGCACCGGGCCTCTAGTATAGGATATTAAGGCAGCAGATTACTTAGTGCTTCTAGTTAATTAAATGTTTTTATAAGTGGAATTCCCATATGTTGACAAAATACAGGCAGTCCTCATATTACGTCAGAGATCCATTCCTATGGCGTGACATAACTCAATTTTTGCCGTAAGTCAGAACCCACCTACATAAGCACCTATGTCACTCACATGGAGCACATGCACGGCAGTAATAAAGTGAAACAGTAAAAAAATTTTAAAAGAAAGATAACAATTCCTGACCTCTACTTGTGATAAATAAATAATAAAAACATAAAGCAGCCGAAACCGGTTTGGCTCAGTGGATAGAGCGTCAGTCTGCAGACTGAAAGGTCCCAGGTTTGATTCCGGTCAAGGGCATGTTCCTTGGCTGCAGGCACATCTCCAGTGGGGAGTGTGCAGGAGGCAGCTGATCAATGTTTCTGACTTTCTATCCCTCTCCCCTCCTCTCTGTGAAAAATCAATAAAATATATATTTAAAAAAAACATAAAGCACATATGCACATACGTCGAAATGACAGAACTTTTAAAAAATATATATTTTATTGACTTTTTTACAGAGAGGAAGGGAGAGGGATAGAGGGTTAGAAACATTGATGGTAGAGCAACATTGAAACTTCTTTTTTTATAAATACTATAAATGGGAGATGGTGACATAACCATGAAACAACGTAAGTCGAGTCCAACGTAACCAGAGGACTGCCTGTATACTTGCGTCAAATTCATAATTTGGTTAGAATTAGGCCTTTAAAAAAGACAAGCTCTCCCCTTTAACTATGTGACATGATTATATTTGACATGGCTTCAGATGGCCACTAAACATGGCAGAATTGTGGCTGAATTGTGTCAAATGTCCAAGTGGTCACAAATCTCAACCTCAGGTGGTGAGATTCTGCTCCTGGAGAGTCTCCAGCAGATACTGAATCTTCCCATCCTCTCCGTCAGCTCACAAGTCACTCTGTCACTTACTCTCTCTGCGCCTCAATGTCTCTATTTGTGAAACAGAATAAAAGAAGCATAAGGCTTCATAAGAAATAAAATAGTTAAAATATAAAATGTTTGGAACAGAGTTTAACACATAGTATATAGTATATAGCCTATAGAAATGTTAAGTATTGTTAAAAATATGGGTATTTTGTGTTATATTTCTTATTGAGATTATGCTTTGGATAAAAAGTCTTTCAAAAGAAAAATTACTATTGTGACTTTCTAGTCTAGGTATTGTTATAGCTGTTTTCTTTCTTTCCCATGCCCCTGACAGGGATTACCTCAATGACAAAGCCTTATGGAGCAAGTGCCAAGAACCCAAAAACGTGGTGTCCTGGAATCTGATCCTCTTTTCCATCCTGCTCATCATAGCAGTGTTCCAGATGCTTCTCTGCACCATTCAGATGGTTCTTGGCCTCCTGGGGACCCTGTGTGGAGACTGCTGTGGGGTAAGTTGAGGTCTTTGTCCTTACTCCTCAGGATGGGAAGTCAAGGCTGGCCTCCAGCGCTAGTGGAATGGCACTGTGGAGAGGGCTGCAGCTACAGAAAGCCTTAGCCAGGCTGGACAGTTTGGCAGCCCCCTCTGTCGACCCAGGGAACAGTGACATTGTGTTGCTGGAACCCAGAAACTCTGTTCTCTGTGCATGTTAATATTTCCAGGCTCAAGTTGATGCAAATTTTTAGCTTCACACTCAGTTGACCGTAGTCCTGAAGGCAAAAGACTGGGTATGCATAGCGAAATGTGCAGTGATGTCAGGTGAAAGTCCCTGGAAAGTGGGCACGTGTCACCGTAACGCATCGTAGTCTGGCCTGAAATGTCTCCCCATTTCCTAACTAGAGCTACACAGTGGGTTAAAGTTGCCATGTAATATATGGTATAGGGAAAGAACAGAGCACACAATGTAAAACCTGAATTTTTATAATCCAGATGAAAGACACAGTTATGTAGGAGAAAGCATTGAGAATTGAGTATAGGTAACCAGTGAGTGGCAGGAGTAATCTGTAGAATAGGGGTAATGGGGAGAGAAAAAGGGAAAGGGAAAGCAAGCAAAATAACAACAATAATAATACTAATAATAACAACAACAATAATATAATTAACTTTTTCTGTCTTATAGGATATAGAAGAGTTTAAACCACTGTGATGACCTTCATTACTCTAAGAAATGTAGAAAGACATATTAAACTTAATCTTCTCTCTTTGTGGTTGTCCATTTCCATCTGCTTTTACACTATCTAAGCTTAGGGTGGACACAATTATTCCTTCTCCTTTCCAACCAGCTTAGCTTGCCTTGGAGCTTATGTTAGTTTCAAATAGAAACAGGTTGCCCACTTAAGTTGTATTTATAAATCTTTCAAATTGATTTCCTTTTGGAATTGATGAGCAGATTAAAAGTAAACTTACAAAATTTTCCTAGAGGACTGAAAAATGTATAAAATCACATGTACCACCACACTGTTTCTTTCTACATACGGTATTTACATTTTTGGAAGTTTAAGATAATTCAAAGGAAGGAAGCACATTAAAAATGAGAAACTAAGAGCAATTTTATGTTCCAGGTTTATAGGGCAAAAGAGTGACTGATGTATCATAAATAATTTTATTTGGTTTCTTTTGGCTTACTTATAGCTAGTCTTTTATGCCTATCTTTAATAGGTAAGCATTTCTTTGTGGATATTAAATTAAAATCCTAATTCAGTGGTAATATAATAAAGATGGTGAAGGAGGAGCAGAAGGTTGAATGAATTATAACTCTTTTCACCTTTCTACAAATGTTTCCTTTCATCAAACAAAAAATATGTTTTAAATGTTAATTTTGGTAATAACTCTTCAGCCAATATCCCAGGGTTAAGATAATAGATATTATTAATTCTATGTGTTATATTATGACACTAAAACTTTAGTTTTATGGATCAGGCACTAATATAGAGTCAAATCCATTGTGTTGATTTAAGTTCAAACCTCAACTCTATCATATACCACATAGAATCCTGTGAAAGTTACTTTCTAAGTCTCAGTTTCCCCATCTGTAAAAGAATGGTTAAGAAATGTCGAAGTCTCAAAGATGAAACCAGGAGGCCTGTGGGATTGTCCACATGGCTCATGCACAGTGAGGACCTCAGAGGGAGTTATAAGCCAGCAAGTCTCACCTCTGCACCTGCCAAGCTCATAGGCACACTGACAATGAGGCTTCTCATAGCCGTTAACAAAGCAACTACCCATCACCCCTGAATGCTGGCCACTGGGGGATCACCACTGAAGACTTGAGGAGTTACATATCTTTTGATTTTACCCTCACTGTAATGAGATCTCTGAGATCAGAGATCAAATCTGGCACTCAACAGGAAGAAGGAGGAAAGGCAGGCAGTTACACATTACAGTCTCCTTGAAGGACCTATAAATACACACACACACACACACACACACACACACACAGTTTAGACTTCTTGTTCTCAAATGTGTCTTATAATCAGAATCACCCAGGAAATGTCCTAAAATTATGATTCCTGAGCCCCAGCATAGACCTATTGCATCGGAAATTTCAGGCATGAGGCATAGATATCTATCTTTTGTGTTACTTACTTTTTAAAGCTGCTGAGTTTTAAAACCTAAAAAATAGCCACTGTGAGCAACCATTGACTAGACTACAGACTCGCAGGCACCAAGGATGAAAAAAAGTCAGACTCCACTGGAAGCTCACACTCTACAGATTAATGTTAATACAGTGTAGTATATGCCAAATCCTTAAGGGCCACACAGGTAGCTATGTGCCAGAAGTTCAGAGACAGCAGACCATTGGGACTGACTCAGCAACCTAAGTTCTCTGATGAGGAAATAAGAATGTGAGTGAGGCATCACTTCCTTGTTTAGGGTTTTTCATTGAAGCTGATTTTAGAAACAAAAGTTTGTATTCATCAGTAAATCCAGTCTCATTATTTTATATGTCAAGAGGTAACACACGACTTTCATAAATTTTTACACAAAAAGCCATTTTTCAAATGCAATTCTATAAAATTGGGAAAAATAGCTTGCCATGGATAAAAGGACTTGGAAGGAGGAGACAGGAACAAAGGGTAAGGTTGAATGGGCCTTTCCTTTGTAGATCCTGACACACACACACACACACACACACACACACACACACACACACACACGGTTGGTAATAAAACTGTTCAGAAATTTTCATGTGAGTTCATAACTTGGTATTGCTTTCTTAAGTTCGAGTTTGGTGTCTCTACATTTTGGAGTACAAAAGCACAAAGGAAAGATCTCATCTGAGGCCACACCCCAGTGCCTAACAAGGAACCTAGCATATAGTAGGCAACCCATAGATGTGCTGTGTCAGTGGAGGTGCCCAGAGCCCACACCATTTCTCCTGCACTGTCAGGCTGAGTAAGGTAGTGTGCCTGGCCCTGAAATAAGCTGTAGGAAGATTTCCATACTGAGCCAAAAAAGTAGAAAGTGGGCATCTAAGCTACAAATTGAAAGAGGGGCTGATATGAGCTTATAGATCCATGACAGGCCCATGAGTATAGAAGTTTAAACTGTGTTTCCTACAACTACATGTGGTTTCTGACTCTGAGCACATGGCACTGGGCGTTAACCTGGGCCATTTGTGGAACTGTCCCTCTGCTTCAGTCCTACTGAGTCTATGAGCACAAGGCCAAAGGCCCACCTGGTAGGTGTTTGCCTAGGAATGAGACAGATGTGCTCCTAATAGCCTAAGGAAGACGCTAGGACTCTGGAGATCTCCAGAGGGAGACCAAAACCCCCAAACAAACCTAACACAATGGTTGGGTGGACCATCCCAACAAAACGGGATCATCCAATTATGACACCATAGTTTTAAATGGCCCTACTAGTAGCGTCAAGGCTGTGACAATTGTGGAGGATCAGCTGTGCAGGGGCCCACCCTATGGAGCACGATTTATTTTAATGGGGCTCTTGTGCCTGCTGAGTCTGTCCCTTTAGTGTGTTGCTTGGGGGTGGTGCTTTGACAAGATCTGAAACTGTCCACTGGCTGCACTGGCTCTGGGGCCTTTCAGGAGGTGGAGGCCAAGGTCAGCTGCTGCTTGTTTTCTTCTTGGGGCCACCTGGTATGAGCTACAAAGTGATCTGCAGATGATTATGATTGGTGCTGGGCTTGGAGGTGTCCAGGAGAGGCCAAGCCATGAACCAAGGCCAGCTGCTTCTAGTGCCAGGGACATGCCGAGGCTAGATACTGCTTGTTTAAGAAACTTTAAGAAAGTCTGAAGCATGAGTCAAGACAGGCCATTTATAGGAAAACAACATGGGTAGGCCCACAAGCTAGGTGGGGTGGATCTCAAGGAATCACCAGGGTGAGGCTAACAGCCAAGTTGATGGAGACTCAGAAATGGCACCTGCCTACTAGCTCTGCCATCACTTCTGTCAGAGAGAAAACTGCCTCTCCAACTCTAGCCCCAATGGCAGAAAAATCAGTTCCTCTCTGCATGTCCCTGGTGCCTCTCAAGCTGCCATCTAGTGCTGAAGCTCAGAGGGAGTGAGTCCAAGTAAGTTCCTTTGAGGGCTCTAGAAGAGGAACTGGCTGGGACACCAGCAGTCTCCAGCTCACTCAGGTTCAATCCCCAATGGCTTCTACAGCTGGAAGTTGTGGGGAACTTCTTTCTGACACTTGATCTCTGGTCTGGGTGGCCTGGGATGAAGATGGGACCCTTCACTCGAAGCAGCCAAAATATTCCAGTTTTTAACTGTCACATGTAGAGGTGGGACCAGCTCGCTTTGTGTCTCTGCCCCTCCTACCAGTCTCGATATATCCTTAGTTGTAGGATTTCTGCTCAGCTAGATTTTAGGTATTTCTAAATGATGCCTCTTCTGTAGTTTAGTGTAATTTTGATGTGGCTGTGAGAGGATAGGAGTACTGCATTTACCTATGCTGCCATCTTGACCAAACCCCTAATTTTTTTTTAAGATTGAGTTTTAGTACAAACATGGAGTTTCAAAAAATATCTAGTCAAATTTGATTTGCATAAACTCTAACATTTTTTTGTTTTCTCCTCAGTTTCCACTTTTCACAAAATATTAGAGAAGATATGTAGAATATGTAAATAATATTCAAAATTTAAATGAAAAATTCTATTCTAATAATAATAAACAATGAAAGTGAATTCTGTTTTCCCCCAGTTTTATTTAGATATTGGCATATAACAGAGTGTACAATGCAGTGATTTTATATATACATATATGGCAAAATGATTGCCACGTTGTTAGTTAACATGCATCATTCAAATAGTTGCAATTTTCTTTTTGTGGTGAGAAATTTGCTATAACTCTTAAATCTTTGTAAATATGATAGGTATAAAATATCTTACTGTTACAATTTGAACTTCTTTTTAAAAATTTTTTATTGTTTAAAGTACTACATATATCTCCTTTTTCTCCATTGACCTCTCCCTGGCCATTCCCAAACCCCAGTACATGCCCTCAGCCCACTACTGTCTGTGTCCATGGATTCTGCTTATATACATGCAGACAAGTTCTTGGTTTTTCTCTCTCTCCTACCCCACCCACCTCCATTCTGAGGTTGGGCAGTCTGTTTAATGCTTCTATGTCTCTGGATCTAGATTTTTTCATCAGCTTCTGTTCTTCACTATATTCCACAAGTGAGTAAGATGGTCATGTGATATTTATCTTTCTCCAACTGGCTTATTTCACTTAGCATAATGCTCTCTAGGTCCATCCATGCTGTTGCAAATGGTAAGAGTTCCTTCTTTTTTCAGCAGCATAGTGTTCCATTGCATAGATGTACCACAGTTTTTTAATCTACTCATCTGCTGATGGGCTTAATAGTGAAACTGAATGATTTTTATACTACTAGGGGCCCAGTGCACAAAATTCATGCACTGGGGGTGGGTGGTCCCTTAGCACAACCTGCCCCTTCTAACATAATGGGAGCCCTCAGGGGATGTCCTACTGATGGCTCATCCCCGGCCTGCCCAAGGCTGAAAGCCTCTGGCCGATACTTTAGGCCTTGGGCACCCAGCAATCACTGGTTCCGGGCTCTGGCCCAGCCCCGGCCTTGGGCACACAGCAATTGCCTTGCAATCAGGCCTGATCGCTGGCTCCTGGCTCTGCCCCAGCCCTGGCCTTGGGCACCCAGCAGTTGCCCTGCTATTGGACCTGACCCTTGGCTCCTGGCTTGCCCCAGCCACGGCCTTGTTATCAAGCCTGATTGCTGGCTCCTGGCTCTGCCCCAGCCCCAGCCTGCCCAAGGCCAGAAAGCCTCTGTCCTTGGGCAGGGGACCTCAGTCAGGAGACCCCAGCCACCGATCGTCCTGCTCGGGCCTACTGTTGTCTGGTTCTGCCCCAGCCCCAGCCTTGGGCAGCAGCCATCTTGGTTGGGTGTTAATTTGCATATCACTCTTGATTGGCTGGTAAGCATGGTTTGTGGGTGTAGCAAAGGTATGGTCAATTTGCATATTACTCTGTTATTAGATAGGACCTGTGACCTGGTGCATGAATTGTGTACATTGAAAGAAAATTAACTACAAGGTGGTCAACAGGACGGGACTGGGTGAGGCAGGCCAGACACACCCTGAAGCCAACCTTCCATGGTCCCTCCCTGGTTGCTGCAACTGGAGCAGCGCTGGAGCTAGAAGGGCATCTAGGAAGTGAACGGGGTCCCTTCAGCAAGTGGGATCCCTCATCTGGGTCTGCAGAGTTTGGGCCAAACCTGGCTTTCCAACATCCCCGAAGGGGTACTGGAACATGAGAGTCGCTGTCACTGAGCAGCTCCTGCATTGAGCATCTGCCCGCTGGTAGTCAGTGCACATAATGCCTTCTGGATGGTCAGATAGTCACTTAGCCCTTTATACATATACACTAGAGGCCCGGTGCACGAAATTTGTGCACGGGGGCGGGGGGGGGTTAAGGGTCCCTCAGCCCAGCCTGCACCCTCTCCAATCTGAGACATCCCTCTCACACAATTCAGGACTGCGGTTCCCAACTGCTTGCCTGCCTGTCTTCCTGATTGCCCATAACTGCTTCTGCCGGCCAGCCTGATCACTCCCTACCACTCCTTTTCCAGTCTGATTGATGTCTAACTGCTCCCCTGCCAGCCTGTTTGCCCCCAACTTCCCTTCTCTGCCAGCCTGGTCACCCCTAACTGCCCTCTCCTGCAGGCTTGATCGCCTCCAACTGTACTCCCTTGCAGGCCTGGTCCTCCTCAACTGCCCTCCCCTGCTGGCCATCTTGTGTCCACATGAGGTCAGGATCTTTGACCACATGGGGGCAGCCATCTTGTGTGTTGGAGTGATGGTCAATCTGCACATTACTCTTTTATTAGATAGGATAGAAGCCTGGTGCATGGGTGGGGGCCAGCTGGTTTGCCCTGAAGGGTGTCCCAGATCAGGGTGGGGGTTCTCTTGGGGTGGGGGCAGCCTGGGAAAGAAGCCTGTGGTGGTTTGCAGGCCAGCCACGCTCCTCAGTGACCCAAGAAGAGGCCCTGGTATCTGGGATTTATTTATCTTCTACAATTGAAACTTTGTAGCCTGAAGCAGAACTAAGCTTTCTGCTTCTGCTCTCTCCATGGGAGCAACCATTTGTGTTGGAATTTATTTATCTTCTATAATTGAAACTTTGTAGCCTTAAGCAGAGGCCTGGGCCAGCCAGGGTGTGTGGAAAACTTGGCTTCCTCCATTGCCAGGGAAACCCAAGCCTCCCTCCTATTTTCTCCATGGCCGCAGCCATTTTAGTTGGGGATAATTTGCATACTAACTCCTGATTGCCTAGTGGGCATGGCCTGTGGGTGGAGTGGAGTGATAGTTAATTTGCATATTTCTCTTTTATTAGATAGGATAGATTTGATCTCTGATTGAAACCTTAGTGATATGTTGTGTTTAAATCAGGGTCAGCATATTTATCATTTCTAACACAGAACAAAAAAATTTTATAGAAAAGCAAATTATTTTTTCTTTTTGAAGTCCAATTAGTGGTCCTTTCCCATGAATTGTTTTAAATTCTGGGCTTATTTTGTTCTTCCTTCTCCTCTTTGTACTCTTCCACCTCTGTCACCTCTTCCTTCTTCTTACTTTTGTCCTACCTCACCTTTTGAATGAATATACTCCATGGATTACAATATGTGCTAGATAGCAGCTTCTTCCTGCATTCGCAGATGTGTGCCAAAATAGTTATCCAGGGTTTGTTGACATGGTTTGTGTGTACTTCATGTGTGCTTTGCCTGAGACCAACACAAAGTACTCAGTCACCTCCTGCCACCACCTGGGACTTACTAGTATCTTGAGATAGAGAATGTTTACCATAAGCTTTCCGAAGTATATGATAACTTTCAGCAGAACTTTTCTTCAAGATAAAGTAATGAGTTTAAATTTTTCACAAATGCTCTTTTTTTCTTTTGGTATGAAATTCGACATTTTTAAGTGTAAACATATCTATGCAGTCAACAACTTCTGAAAATTTGACATATGAAGTTTTTTTTTTAATTTTTAATTTTTTAATTTTATTATTTTTTAAATCTATATTGTTCAGTTTATTAATTACATTGTTCCCTTTTTCCCCCCTATAGCTCTGCTCCACCTGGTACCCATCCCACCCTCTGCCCTCAACCCCCTCCACTGTCCTCTCCCATAGTTGCATGATTTTTGTCCAGTCTCTTGCTGCACTTCCCACACCCCTTTTCTCCCCAAGAATTGTCAGTCCATTCCCTCTCTATGTCCGTGATTCTGCTACATTCACCAGTTTATCCTGTTCATCAGCTTATTAATTCACTTGATTTTTAGATTCATTTGTTGATAGATGTGTATTTGTTGTTCATAATTTACACTTTTTCTTCTTCCTCTTCTTAAAAAATATCTTTCAGCATTTCATATAATATTGGTTTGGTGGTGATGAACTCCTTTAGCTTTTTCTTATCTGTGAAGCACTTTATCAGACCTTCAGTTCTGAATGATAGCTTTGCTGGATAGAGTAATCTTGGTTGTAGATTTTTGCTATTCATCACTTTGAATATTTCTTGCCACTCCCGTCTGGCCTGCATTGTTTCTGTTGAGAAATCCGCTGACAATAGTATGGGTGCTTCTTTGTAAGTAACACACAGTTTTTCTCTTGCTGCTTTTAATATTCTCTGTCTTTTGCTCTTGGCATTTTAATTATGATGTGCCTTGGTGTGGTCCTCTTAGGGTTCCTATATATTGGGGTTCGATGTGCTTCTTGGATTCCTAAGTCAATTTCTTTCAACAAGTGTGGGAAGTTTTCGGTCACTATTTCTTCAAATAGGTTTTTATTGTCTTGGTCTCCCTCTTTCTCTGGCATCCCTATAATTCGGATGTTGGTATGCTTGAGGTTGTCCCAGAGGCCCCTTACACTATCTTCAATTTTTTGGATTCTTTTGGTTTCTTGCTTTTTCAGCTGAGTGGATTTTACCTCTTTGTATTTCAAATCTTTAACTTGGTTCTTGGGGTGCTCTAGAGTACTTTTAGGTCTTTGTATAATGTTTTTTATTTCAGTCAGTGTATGCTTAATTTCTGGTTGGTCCTTTTTCATATCCTTGAGGGTCTCCTTCATTTCCTTGTAGGACTCATTCATTTCCACGTTGGTCTTGATCATTTCCTTGCAGGTCTCATTCATATCCTTGAGGGTCTCATTCATTTCCTTTTCAGTCTTGCTTATTTCCTTACAGGTCTCAACCTTTTCTAGAAGCCTCTTGAGAAGCCCTATACCTGTGGTTTTGAATTCCATGTCCAGTCGTTTTTTTTCCTCCATTTCTTTCACATCTGACTTCTTTCCATGTCTCTGCATGGTGGCTGCTTCCCTGAGTTGGTCAATTAGCTTTGTGTGGTAGCCTTCCTACAAGGGACAGTGGCTCAGCCTCCCCAGTTACCTGAGGTGGATATGGGTTGCACAGTCTTGCTGAAGTTAAGCTCAGGTTAATCGTTGTTAGCACTTGGAGGGGTTGACCTCCAGGCCAATTGTCTGTGATGTTCAGCTGTGCTCAGGTTGGGTGGGCAGAGTCTCCGGGCCAAGCAGACAGCGTTAGCTCCCGCCTACGTGGCCCCAGGGACTCCGTGCCAGGGGCAATGGCCGCCAGCACCTCTGAGAGAGAGCCGCTGCTGAGGTCCACCGGCTGCTGGAGAATTCAGACTCTCCCCAAATGAGTCTGCATACCCAACGCCTCACCCAGTATTGTAAAACAAAGCAGTCTGAAGGTTTCCCGAATGAAAGAGCAAGTCACGAGTGCTCTCTGCGTGGTCAGGCAGCTGCGCTGTTCCCAAGTTCATGTGCACTCTGCACAAGCTCGCCTTCTCCACAAGCCGACAGACCCCTGAAGCACCCGAGCTTCAGCGTGCCCTCCCACTGTCCAGTTTTTACCCCGTATGATAGTGGGTTCCCTGGACTTCACCCAGAGCTGGAGAATCAGTCCAGTGGGATGTCTTTGTCTCCCCCATTCAAGAAAACTGGCCAGTTTTTAGCTGCCTGCCCTATGTACTGGCGCGCGCTCCTCCAAATCTCTCTCCGCGCATATCTTCAACGTTGTCTTCAGCCGCTCCTCCGAGTCACAGTGTCTTATCATCACTTTTATTTATGGAATTTTCACTCAACCAGCTTTCTGGTGATTCTGGATGGTGTTTGTTCTTTCGTTAAGTTGTAGTTTTAAAATTGCTGTGTATGGCCGCAAGGTAGGTGTTTTTCTTATGCCGCCATCTTGGTTCTTTGTCTGACATATGAAGTTTTGAAGCTTGTTGTCAATACAACAAAATAGCATACATATCAAATCGGATATACATCAACATATGTGTACCTCTATCTATTGAAAAAAAGTCCATAATATTAACCAGTACTCCTGGTAACTGGTCTGGAGGGTAAATCCCTTCCATTGAGGTTCCAACAGTGATCAAGGCTCAACTACAATGGGAGGGTGTACCCAGCCCACATGAGGGTGGCATACACATGGAGTATCCTAATTGGGTGAACAGGAGGGCTGTGCCCATGGACTACACAGTACACATACTACAATAGGCCCCTCTATCAAGCTTGGGAGATGTAGCAGGTCTACCTAATATATTGAAACAAATACTGGGAGACTGCCAAAATGAGGAGACAAAGAACTATGTCCTTAATGAAAGAACAGAACAAAACTCTAAAAAAAATGCTAAACAAAATGGAGACAAGCAAGTTCAAAACACTGGTTATTAGGATGCTCAATTAACTTAAGGGAAGAATAGATGAACTTAGAACATCAGTAGCATAAAAAGAATATGGAAACGATAAAAAAGAACCAGTCAGAAATGAAGAATACACTAACTGAAATGAAGAAAAATTTATAGGGAATCAATAGTAAAGTACATGAAGCCAAGAATCAAATCAGTGATTTGGAATATAAGAAAGAAAAAAAATCAAAAGAGCAAAAATACTTTTTAAAGAATCCAAAAATGAGATGAGTGTAAGGAGCCTCTGGGACAACTTCAAGTATACCAACATTCACATCATGAGGATGCTGGAAGAAGAGAGCAGGAAATTGAAAACCTATGTGAAAAAAATAATGATGGAGAGCTTCCCTAACCTGGTGAAGAAAAGACACAAATGTCAAGGAAGTACAGAAAATCCCAAAGAAGCACATACCAAAAACATCATAATTAAAATGCAAGGTCTAAAGACAAAGAGAGAATCTTAAAAGCAGAGAGAAAAAAAGCAATTAGTTACCTACAAGGCAGCTCCCATAAGACTATCAGCTGATTTCTCAACAGAAACTTTAGAGGTTGGAAGGGAGAGGCAAGAACAAAGTGATGAAAGCAAAGACCTACAACTAAGATTATTCTACCCAGCAAAACTTTCATTTAGAATCAAAGGTCAGATAAAGACTTTCCAAGACAAGGAAAAGCTAAAGGAGTTCATCACCACCAAACTTCAAGAAGGGGCGGGGGAGGGAGGAAAGGGCAAAGACATGGCATTCCTGTCTAATAAAAGAGTAATATTCAAATTGGCCATCACTCCAACACACTAGATGGCTGCCCCCAGGTGGACACAAGATGGCCACCACAACATGGCCAGCAGGGGTGGGCAGTTGGGAAGGACCAGGCCAGCAGAGGAGGGAAGTTGGGGGCAACCAGGCCTGCAGGGAAGGGCAGTTGCAGGGGACCCAGGCCTGCAGGCCAGAGCAGTTGTGGGGGACCAGGCCTGCAGGGGAGGGCAGTTAGGGATGACCAGGCTTTTAGGGGAGGGAAGTTAGGGGCAATCAGGCTGGCAGGGGAGCAGTTAAGCATCAATCAGATTGGCAGGGAAGTGGTTAGGGGGTGATCAGGCTGGCAGGCAGAGGCAGTTAGGGGCCATCAGGAAGGCAGGCAGGTGAGTAGTTGGGAGCCAGAAGTCATGGATTGTGACAGGGATGTAGGATATCCCTCACGGGGGTTCCAGATTGAAGAGGGTGTGGGCTGGGCTGAGGGAATACCCCCTTCCTGTGCACAAATTTTGTGCACTGGGCCTCCAGTAAATACATATTTATCAATAATTAAAGCTAAAGAACAAAATAAGCAAGCAGAATAAAAACAGACTCATAGATACAGAAAACATTTTGACAGTTACCATATGGGAGGAGGAATGGATGGGTGAAATGCTGAAGGGATTAAGAAGGACAAATTGGGCCAAAACCGGTTTGGCTCAGTGGATAGAGCATCGGCCTGTGGACTGAAGGGTCCCAGGTTTGATTCTGTTCAAGAGCATGTACCTTGGCTCACGGCAATCCCCAGTAGGGGGTGTGCAAGAAGCAGCTGATCGATGTTTCTCTCTCATCAATGTTTCTGGTTTCCTATCCATCTCCATTCAACTCTGTAAAAAATCAATAAAATATACAAATAAAAATAAATAAAAAAAGATGTACAAATTGGGTCCTAGCTGGTTTTGGTCAGTGGATAGAGTGTCAGCCAGCAGAATGAAGAGTCCCAGGTTCAATTCCAGCCAAGGGCACATGCCCAGGTTGTGGGCTTGATCCCCAGCAGGAGGCATGCAGGAGGCAGCTGATCAATGATTCGCTCTCATCATTGATGTTTCTAACTCTCTATTTCTCTCCCTCTCCAATATATGTGTGTGTGTGTGTGTGTGTGTGTGTGTGTGTGTGTATATATATATATATATATATATATATATATATATATATATATTAAAGTACAAATTGGTAGTTACAGAATAGTCAAGGGGATGTCAAAGTACAGTATAGGAAATATAGTCAATCATCTTATATAATAAAGAGGTTATATGCAAATTGACCCTCACACCTTCACACAAGATGGCCATCCCTATGTGGTCAAAGATGGCCACCACAAGATGACAGGTAGGAGAGGGTAGTTAGGGGTGACCATGCCAGGAGAGGAGGGCAGATGTGGGTAATCAGGCCAGCAGGGGAGAGCAGTTGGGGGTGATCAGGCCAGCAGGGGAGCAGTTAGGCATTGATCAGGCTGGTAAAGGACTAGTTAAGGGGTGATCAGGCGGCAAGCAGGCAAGCAGTTGGGAGCCTGCAGTCTGGGATTGTGAGAGGGGTGTCCGACTGCCAGTTTAGGCCCGACCCCTGTGGGATCCCTGTAAGACTGGGCCTAAACTGGCAGTTGGACATCCCCTGCGGGCTCCCAGATTAGAGAGAGTACAGGCTGGGCTGAGGGATTAGCCCCCCCCCCCCATACACAAATTTCATGCACCAGGCCTCTAATATACTAATAACTATGTATAGTGTCAGCTGGGTACGAGATTTTATCAATAAGTTTTATCCTATATAATAAAAGAGAAACACGCAAATTTGACCGTACCTGATTGACTATGCTACCAGCCAATCAGGAGTGGGGGGGGGGGGGGCAAGTGACACAAGCGCCGGGCCCCAGGGGTGGAGATGAAATGGCGCCACCCAGCTCCCGGGTGCTGTGCTGGGAAGCAGAGGCAGCAGCGGTGGTGGTGGTGGTGGTGGCGGCAGGGAGCGCCCGGCCCCCGGGTGCTGTGAGCAGAAGTGGCGGGAGCGCCCAGCCCCCAGGGCCGGCTGTACAGGCAGCCGGGCTGAGCTGAGCAGGACGATGGCTGGATGCCCAAGGCCTAAAGCCTCTAGTGAGCCATCAGATGGGGGTGAGCCATCAGCTGGACATACCCTAAGGGCTCCCTGTATGTAAGAGGGGGCAGGTTGGGTTGAGGGTCCACCCACCCCCAGTGCACAAATTTTACACACCGGGCCCCTAGTAATGTCTGTAATCACTGGATTGTACACCTGAAATATAATATTTTGTCAACTGTAATTTAAAAATTGAAAAATGATGTTAAAAAATTAGGCATTATCCAGCTCTAGGCTGGCAGTGGTGAAACAGGCTTTTGTATACATTGTTGTTGGAAGTAGAAATGGGTAGGTTCTTTTTTGAAAAATATTTGGCAGAAGTTATATTTAAAATCACATATCTTTTGTTGACATAGTAATTTCTTTCCTAGAAAGTAACTTCTCCAGCCATATGCACACAAGAATATGCCATTTTCTAAAGCACGATTTTTAGCTACCACCTGGCTATCAATAAGGGACATCCATGCAAAAAAAATATTATTTGTTGTTAAAAATAATGAAGTATACAACTATATCTACTGGCATGGAAAGAAGACAGAAGGTATGGGATATATTGGTTGCTTATTGTGTGACCTTATACAAGTTACATAACCTCTCCAATACTCAATTTCTTCCTCTGTAAATTGAGGATAATATCATTGAAACAGTGATAGGGAGAATGAGACATTGGCGGGGGGGGGGGGGGGGGGAGGGGGGCTGGGGGGCGGGCTAGCAATCTGAATCTAGTCACTGCCCCTTTAATTATCTGGTCCTGCAAGACCCACTTACCCAAAATATTACTACCATTTTAGAGGCCATAAGCCATCCCCAGACTGAGTACTCCTTGGTATACAACAGAAGAAAAACTGAATTCCTATACTTTTGATGTCTGTCAAATCTGTGAGGGTGCTGGAAGGGCAGTAGAAGTTGTTTTTGTTGTTGTTTTAACATATTTTATTGATTTTTTACAGAGAGGAAGAGAGAGGGATAGAGAGGTAGAAACATCAGTGAGAGAGAAACATCAGCTGCTTCCTGCACACCTCCTACTGGGGATGTGCCCGCAACCAAAGTACATATCCTTGACAGGAATCGAACCTGGGACCTTTCAGTCTGCAGGCCGATGAGCCATCCACTGAGCCAAACCGGTTAGGGCACAGTAGAAGTTTTAAAATATAAACACATACATATGTAGTCTTTAAAAATCCCAGAGAGTCACTTCAAATACAGGATATTTAGAATACTGAAAAACAAGCATTTGAGCAAAAAAAAATATTTGCCTACAAAATTTTCTTTCTTTCATTCTCTGCCAGGAGGGTTGCATAAGCCTCTCTTTAGTACATTATCACCCAAAACACTCAGTAAAAGGAACACATACAAATAATAAAAAGACAAAGGCTCCATGTGGAAACTCTATTGTATTTATTTTTCTTTTACAGAATCAGAGAAGTAAAAACCAGTACCAAAGTCCAGGTAAAATGGTTTAATCTGCCTGATTTGGCTGCATACTCTCTGTACACATAGCATTCTAAATTAAAAATAAACACATTATAAAATGTAGAAGTAAATTTTGTAAGAAGTTAAAGTACTAGCACAGAATGATGTAGTGTGTTAAGAAAATGGTCTCTGTCAATGATCCATTTTCCCAATTAAATTAATCTACAATTTCCTTTTCTTCATAGAAGTTGTACTTTCAGAAGTTACTTCCTAATTATATCATGAGAAAACAACTCGTAATTAACAACACTCCTATCACTCAGATCGCCTTCTCCTGGGAGCTCCTCTGCCGCTCTGGGAACAGCCCCTCGGCATGCTGTCTCTTCCCGTTGCACATGCTTCTGACACACTGTGCCATCAGTGAAAGAGATGGCATTTCACATCCTAAATACTAAGGTGAAACACTAAGAATTACTTAGATTGAATAGAGTTGCAAATAGGTTTTAACAATGTATTTACTTCAAGAAAATGTGCTTAATGGCGGGAAGGGGGCTACCTAGAAAGAAAAATACATAAAATTATTTTCCTATTTCAATTTTAATATGCCTTTTCTATGGCCAAACTACTGAATGAAATGAGGTTGATTGATGTAGAACTGAAAAGACTAGGTGTTCTGGCAGCTGTTTTCCAATAAGAAAAACAGCATGAATAGCACCTTATCATGATCCTGTAGGGTTTTAACACTCAAAACACGAAGTAGCCTTTAAAAAGCTGTTCTCACGTAGATGTCTAGCTTTAGTATTCTTTAACAATGGCCATATTTTATGGCCTTAATAATAAACATAAAAAATTATATTTGGCTTTATCTATTAGAAAGCACATAGTCAAGAGCCCATGTTTAATTATGAAAAAAATATTTGTATTGTTCATTAACAAATGTTTTAACTAATTTCACTTAAAAATTGTAGTGTTTTCTAATGCCACAAGCTTATTAGGAAATTATTTCTAAAAATTGATAATACAAATCATCGATGTTTTAATTACTTCAGGGAAAAAAGGCATCTGTTTCTTTTTCATTTAATAACCTGAAAATGAACCTATAAAAATATTTTTTTAAATACAGTAACACTGCTCAGTGTTGTTAGGTCCCTGTTTGTTTTTTTCTTAGAATGTACAACTCTTTCTGCAATTATTGCTAACACAAAAGAAAAAGGAATAGTGCTTCCTACAATTTAGTAGCAACATAGACATCACCCCCATCTCTCTTGGAGCACTTTGAGAGAGAATAAAAGGAACCTAAACCATGGTCCTTCAGGAAAGAGAAATCATTGCATTGTGTAGGAAGCACAGCAGGCTCATGCCCTATCCACCTGCTGCTCAGCATCAGCACAGACAGGGCTCCATCCCCCCACCTCCCCTGTCACATAAAGTGCACCGAAGCCTTCTTTTCTTCTACAACAGTCTTTTGGTATAAAAGTTGTAATTAAAAATTGTTGTTTTGTTTGGGGAGTGCACTGCTCATAGCTTCTGCCTGTCTTGCTTTTGGGGTACTCTTTGTCTTTTCATTTCATAACTGGTTTCCTTTCCACTATATTCCATAACTTTACTGCTTCATCTCTGACCTTTTCACATGCCTTCTTTCCAACAAGATAAAAGATACTCGGCCCATCTATATTCTGATAGATTGAAAGGATCTCAATTACAATCCCAAACGAGTAAGTCCCTTTGGGAATTGAAAGGTTCCTCCCAGAAACCTCAATTATTGTCTTTTTAAAAAGATATTAAATTCATATATATATTATAAATAACATCAGTTGAAAACACTAAACAGGTGAGGACTTCATTGGCAGACAGAGCGCATGCCAGATGAACCCGATGCACTCTCTCAGTCCTTAAAAGCTAATAAAAAAACATTTTTGGTTACATAGAGATATTGAGTAAATATTTCATGTCTTTTTATACCAACTGTAGCAAAAGGATCAGGATACTATACTTAGGAATCACTTTTACTGAATTCAGAAGCCTATGCCTCCACCACACACCATCTAGTGGGCATATTTTTAAATGTCAGTCAGAGATCTGCTTCATCCTTCAAACAGTTTCATAGATAAAACTATTTTAAAACTTGAAATCTTAAAAGCAAAACTGACAAGGCTTCAGAATTTAGAAAGCAACAGCTTGCTGTGTGTGCCATTGGCCTTAAAGCTATGTGTCCTGATGTTTTCAGAACAATTTCAAAAGACAAAAATACAGTTCCCACTGATTCATCAAAAATATTTGCCTGTCCTTTGTTATCAGATACAAAATGTAGTGCTTCATAAAATAAACATCAATTTCTAGGCAGCAATTTAAAAAATATATAACTTGTAATTTTAAATGTTTTGTTTAACAAATGCTCATAATTAGTAGCAAATGGGTATCATTCGTAAGATCCGCAGTGTAGGGACTATGGCATGCTGCCACCTCTCTCCCGCTGGAAGGACTAGCTATGCACATGCTATGCCCAAAATGATGGGGCATAAACTACAAGAGGACCATGTGTGCCTTTGCAGATACAGAGTAATAAGAAACATCAGAACCAGCATCGATTTAGCACTACATGGCATTCCATACAGCAAAATTTTACTATCCATATGATGGTTTTTAAAGTTCAGGTAAATATTTAAAGCATTTGGTACTATTGTCATCAATAGTTTTAAAACCATAAATCAAGTCTGATTTTGGGTACATTTCCTGGACCGAGCCACCTGTCAGAAATCACTGCCTCTGGTCATCTTTTTATAGTTTATAATCAATTGATGTAAATATTTCAACTAACACCCATAAAGCTTAGTCAATGGGGCTAAAGAGAGAAAAATAGGAACGCAATTCTGCATAACCCACCACAGGAATGCAGGCTTGCAGAAAACAAAAATAGAATATTCATTTATGTTTAACTTAGTTTACTGTCAATCAAATTCAGGCAATGATTAAACTGGCCACATGAAAAGGAGGGAGCACGAGTCATGGAGGCAGAAAGGGTTCACGTGCACACTGGCTCTGCTCCATCGCTTTTCCCAAAAGGCCCAGGAAATGTCAGGTCATGGCTGCACACAGGTTACCATGTACTGACTACAGCCAGGTCAGAAAGGGCTCGCTTTTGTTCAGAGCAGACTCTACATCATTGAAGAGGGGGATCAGATCTTCAGATTCCAGAGTTCCGAGGTCCACATTGGTTCCTGGGAGACAGTCCAGAAAATCGGGGAAACGGGTCTGCTGAGGATTGATGTTCATGGGTGTCTGCCCTGCGTTTTCCCCTGCAACAGAATGGGAAGAAACCATTTTCACTCCTTTTTCAGGTTCTCGAAAGAGGGGCAGTTCAAATGTTAGCATAACTCTCATCTTCACCTGTGCTATGCCTACACAGAAACAGATTACGTTGCTGTGGGTATAAAATATTTCATCTCTGAGCAAAATTTCAACTACCACACTGACTCTGAGCTGGCGATGCTCGTTCCTAGGACATGCAGAGGTGCCAGGGGCACCTGCAACTGTCTTGGGTCAACATGGTCCAGAGGAACAAGTCCCGGGAGACAGGAAGCACAGGTGAAGGTCTTGGGCATCTGACCTATGACCTGTGTCTTCCCGAGACAGCAGCATGAAGAGCTGTTTTGTGGAAGAGTGGAGAGGCCCTGCCTATAAGAAATGCCTTATCACAGGGCTATAATCTCAGAATTTAATTGCAAGCTTACATGTCCCATATCCTCCCTCTGTGTTCAAAGATAGTAGTGAGGAGTTTCCTTTAACGGTGTTATTAAAAGGCTGTCTTCACTGATGGCACTAGGGATCAATGTGAAAGCATTTTATAAAGTGGGTTCTGTAGACCATGTCCCTCCACCCACCACACCATCTGCCTTTCTCACAATGCAGGAGAGTCACAATGCTGTGAGCTCAGGAAGGTTCTGAGATGTCTTTCAGTAACGAAGTCTGCTTTATTGTGTTTCAGCCACTGTTACCTAAGTGCATGTAATTGCCTAATCCAATTTTGGCAGAACTTATATCCTGATAGAACTAGAGTTTATAGAGACATAACTTTCGTCCTCACCTATGCTATGCCTACACAGAAACATTACATTGAGAAAATGCTGTTCTAGAATAAAAGTAAGAGTCTGGAGGGTAACATGAGGAATCCATGTTCTTTATGAATAGTAGTGTAAGAGAAAATGTACTGACCTTGCATCCATAGACTAACCTTTTGAATTGTGTGGCCTTGGACATACATAACGTGTTGTATATGAGATGTCTGGCCCTGTTTACCCTTACGAAGTTGGTATTATAGCACCATCCTCACAAAATGGAGTAAAGCACGCACAGCTCTGGGTACCATTCACACAAACTCATATACATATAAAAACACAATAAATACAAAAATACAATAAATGTTTGTCGATTTTGCTTAAAGAAAGAAAAACCTTGAGAGAAACCAAGATGGCGGCATAGGTAAACACCGAGGCTTTTGACCTGCACAACAATTTCGAGAATACAACTAAAGGACAAAACGGACATTGTCCAGAACCATGGGAAGGCTGGCTGACTGGAAGTTCTGAAATATAGAGGGACACAGAAGTGCACACAGATAATCAGAGCCTCTGCAAAGCCTAAGTAAGCACAGAACTGGAGAGGACGAGGGGAGGGGGGTGAGGGGAGAAGGAGGCGGAACAGCTGGCAGGAGTGCAGAAAGGAGACAAAAACTCCAGGCTGTGCTGAACCCAGTTCGGTTTGCACTAAAAACCTGAGGGACCCAAGCCCTTACGGGGAGAATCTGGACTGCAGGTGAAATCCCAGGGGAAGAGCCAAAGACAGAGCTCTGGAAGCATGTGAGCGAGTGTGCACAGAGAGGACGAACAGGGCAGCTGGAAATGTCTGGCAGGAGAAAGGAGCTCTGGCAGCGCTGTGAGGCAGAATCTTGGGGGAACAGCCAGAGACGGAGCTCCAGGGGTGCGCATGAGTGCTCACAGTGAGGGCAATCTGGTTGACTGTGTGGCTGGCAGCTGGCAGAAGGGAGAAAGGAGTTCCTACCGCATGGAACTCAGGTGCCAAGGGAAAAACTGAAATTCTGGATTCACTGGGGACTGGATGGTCTGGTGGCAGGCAAAACTTGAGGGCGCCTTTCTTACAGAGGGGTTTGCGGCGATTGCCCACGGACACTAGGACCCGATGACCTTGTGGGGCAGAGCTGACTGGAAGCCAAGTCTGTCGGCTACACCCTGAAACTCCACCCCATCCAAGCTGAGCACAGAGGCTTTGGCAAACTTGCAAGTCTTGGGTCATAAGACTCCCAGTGTAGACCCAGCTGATCCTCACACCAATTGGCCTGGAGGTCAATACCTCCCAGTGATACCAACAACAATCAAGACTTACCTACAACAAAGCTGTGCACACAGTCCACAAAAGGGTGCACCAAGAGTGTCCACCTCACGTAACAGGGGAGGCTGAGACACCTAGCACACAAAGCTACCCTACCAACTTAGGGAAGCAGTGAAAATGTGGAGAAAAAGAAACAGACCAAAAACGAAAGAAATGGAAGAAAAACAAACGACTGGATATAGAGTTCAAAACCACGGTTATAAGGTTTTTCAAGAGGCTCCTAGAAAAGGCCGATAGTTTAGCGAGACCCTTGAGGATATGAGCGACACCCTCGAGGATATGAGCAAGACCCTCAAAGATATGAAAAGGGACCAACTAGAAATTAAACATACACTGACTGAAATAAAAAATATTTTACAGGAACCCGCCAAAACTGGTTTGGCTCAGTGGATAGAGCATCGGCCTGCGGACTGAAAGGTCCCAGGTTCGATTCCGGTCAAGGGCATGTACCTCGGCTGCGGGCACATCCCTGGTGGCAGGTGTGCAAGAGGCAGCTGATTCATCGATGTTTCTCTCTCATCGATGTTTCTGACTTTCTATCCCTCTCCCTTCCTCTCTGTAAAAAAATCAATAAAATATATTTAAAATATTTATATTTTACAGGAACCCAATAGCAGACTAGAGGAATGAAAGAATCAAGTCAAAGATCTGAAATACCAAGAGGCCAAAAACACTCAACCGGAAAAGAAAAAAGAATCCAAAAATTTGAGGATAATGTAAGAAGCCGCTGGGACAACTTCAAGCATACCAACATCAGAATTACAGAGGTGCCAGAAGAAAACAGGAAGATACTGAAAACATATTTGAAGAAATAATGACTGAAAACTTCCCTCACCTGGTGAAAGAAATAGACTTAAAAGTCCAGGAAGTACACAGAACCCCAAGCAAAAGGAATCCAAAGAGGACCACACCAAGACACATCATAATTAAAATGCCAAGAGCATAGGACAAACAGAATATTAAAAGCAGCAAGAGAAAAACCATTAATTACCTACAAGGGGAGCATCCATATGATTGTTAGCTGATTTCTCAACAGAAACTATGCAGGCCAGACAGGAGTGGTAAGAAATATTCAAAGTGATGAATAGCAAGAATCTATAACCAAGATTACTCTACCCAGCAAAGCTATCATTCAGAATTGAAGGTCAGATAAAGAGCTTCACAGCTAAGAAGAAGCTAAAGGAGTTCATCAACAACAAACCAGTATTTTATGAAATGCTGAAATTTCTTTAAGAAAAAGGAGAAAAAAGTCGCTGCTTCAAACTAGAGCATGCATAGAACTGGAGAGCATTATGCTAAGTGAAATAAGCCAAAGAAAGATAAATATCACATGATCTCACTCATTTATGGAATATAATGAACAACATAAACTGATGAACAAAAACAGATTCAGAGACAAAGAAGCATTTACTGTCAAACCTTAGATGAATGGAAGGGGAGGGTAGGGGTAAGGGGTAGAGATCAACCAATGGACTTGTATGCATGCATTTATGCCTAATCAATGGACACAGACACCAGGGGGGTGAGGGCATAGGTGGTGACGGGGGGAGGAGGGGATTGGAAGGGGTAATGGGTGATGAGGACACATATGTAATACCTTAATCAATAAAGAAATTTAAAAAAATAAAAAAGAAAAAAAGAAAGAAAAACCTTAAAACTTAATCACCATTGTAGTTAATATAAACAGCCCCAAACAATTTTCTGAAGGAATACAATATACCTCAAAATTGAGGAACGTTGATAACTAAGGCCAGCTCCCACCACAGCATCTTTTTTACAAAACTCATTACGTTAGCTTTTATGTCATAAAGTGCAGTAGTTGTGGCATAGAAATTCACTATTCTGACTAAAACTGCAGAAAATTCATTTTAAGTATATGAATTAAATGTTTTCCAGGGAGAAAAATTATAGCCTTCCTAGTAATGAGGGAAACATAATTCAACTTTATTTCGGTGATAGCAAAGCTTCATGTCTTTTCTATAACTCATAAAATATCAATGCTTCTTGGCAATATTTTATAGGATTTTCATTGCAAAATGCAATGAAAAACTAAATCAAGTTCAACCACATATTAAAAAAAACATCAAAATAGAAAAGAAAATCCAAAATAACTTTTTCTGCAACTAGAGTATAACATATTGGAAGTGAGGTCCAAAAAAGTTACCTGCCTTGAAGAATGCTCTAAGGTGCTGATCTCATTTTCTTCATCGCCAGTTAGAATCATTTATCCCTATTGATTTACCATTTTAACTTTCTAATAACTCGAGAATACATTGTTTTAGCCAACTAAAAGCTCTTTGAAATAATTCCTCTTATCATTTCTCTTCAGACATGAAAGGCATGAAGAAACTAGTTAAGGTTTTTTGTTGAGTTTAACAATTTTAAATTATCTCTCTTTGGAGCAACTTTGCAATCTCATTGTAATCTTTTTGGT
Organism: Antrozous pallidus; assembly: GCA_027563665.1. Classification (NCBI taxonomy): domain Eukaryota; kingdom Metazoa; phylum Chordata; class Mammalia; order Chiroptera; family Vespertilionidae; genus Antrozous; species Antrozous pallidus. Next base: position 116,205,121 of record CM050514.1, read on the forward strand.
TTTTTCAGTTTTATCCACTTAAAAAGTGGGAGAGACAAAAAGCAGGCAGTTCTTAAAAGGATATCATTATTTCACAATATTCTGGAAGGATAATTTGCTTCCCAGGCTTTGCTCTATACACTCAGCTGTGGTTTTCTGTGCCTTTCACAAGGAGACTACTCAGCTGGTTCACTCCCATTCCACATGTGCTCAGTGGATCTAACTGACCTTTCTAGCTACACTAGAGGTCCACACACCCCAGCCTGCCCTTGTCTTGTTATGGGTAATTATATTCCTCCCCTGAGAGGGCTTACCCCCATTTCCTATAAAGCCTTCAGAGAAGTGACTTGCAAGTCAGTGGGCTGACAGTCACCTAACCAGGATACCTTAGAGCCCTACCATTTATCAAGTTCCTTTGGAACCTTACCTCTGCCTTCTTAGGAGGCGGCCAAGCTCTGTGGTCTTATGATTCCTCACAGCTCTAAGAAGTGAGCACAGGGGTCCCACTTTACAGGTGAGCAATCTGAGGCACTCACCCAAAGTCACTGACAGGAAGTGGGAAGCAAGAACAGTTGCCTGTCTGCAAAGACTGCTCTTTTCAGGACACCACTTAACTCCACATTCTCAATTTTAAAAAGCCATAAAATAGAATTCATTCTATTTTATTTTTTTTACTCTTTATTGTTCAGTTTCTTAACTACAAAGTTCCCCTTTTTTCCCCTATAGCTCCTCTCCACCCGGTACCCATCCCACCCTCTGTCCTTACCTCCCCACTACTGTCCTCTTCCATAGGTGTATGATTTTTGTCCAGTCTCTTGCTGCACCTCCACACCCCTTTTCTCCCCCAAGAATTGTCAGTCCATTCCCTCTCTATGCCCATGTTTCTGTTATATTCGCCAGTTTATCCTGTTCATCAGATTTTTAATTCACTTGATTTTTATATTAATTTGTTGATAGATGTGTATTTGTTGTTCATAATTTGTAACTTTACCTTTTTCTTCTTCCTCTTCTTAAAGAATGCCTTTCAACATTTCATATAATACTGGTTTGGTGGTGATGAACTTCTTTAGCTTTTTCTTATCTTCGAAGAACTTAACTGACCTTCAATTCTGAATGATAGCTTTGCTGTGTAGAGTAATCTTGGTTGTAGATTCTTGCTATTCATCACTTTGAATATTTCTTGCCATTCCCATCTGGCCTGCATCGTTCCTGTTGAGAAATCAGCTGACAACCGTATGGGTGCTTCTTTGTAAGTAACCAACTGTTTTTCTCTTGCTGCTTTTAATTTTCTCTCTTTGTCTTTTGATCTTGGTATTTTAATTATGATGTGACTTTGTAGTCCTATAGTTTGGGGTTCTGTGCACTTCCTGGACTTTTAAGTCAATTTCTTTCACCAGGTGGGGGGAGTTTTCAGTCACTATTTCTTCAAGTAGGTTTTCATGATCTTTCTCTCTCTTTTTCTGGCACCACTATAATTCAGATGTTGGTATGCTTGAGATTGTCCCCGAGGCTCCTTACACTATCTTCAATTTTTTGGATTCTTTTTGCTTCTTGCTTTTCTGGCTGAGTAGATTTTGCTTCTTTATATTTCAAATCTTTGACTTGATTCTTGTGATCCTTTATGCTGCTTTTAGGTCTTTATATAATATTTTTATTTCAGCCAGTGTATGCTTAATTTCTAGTTGGTCCTTTTTCTTATCCTCAAGGGTCTCATTCATATCCTTGAGGGTCTTGTTCATATCCTCGAAGGTCTTGTTCATCGGCCTTTTTTAGGAGCCTCTTGAAAAACCTTATAAGCGTGGTTTTGAACTCTATGTCCAGTCGTTTTTTCCTCTCCATTTCTTTCAAATGTGATTTGTTTCCTTGTCTTCACATTTTGGCTGCTTCCCTGAGTTGGTCGATTAGCTCTGTGTGGTAGATGTTCTCTAGGGGACAGTGGCTTAACCTCCCCAATTACCTGAGGTGGATACTCTTGGTGCAGCCCTTTATGGGTTGCACAGTCTTGTTGTAGTTAGGCCTAGATTATTGTTGGTGGCACTAGGAGGGTTTGATCTCCAGGCCAATTGGCTGTGAGGATCAGCTGTGCTCAGGTTGGATGGGCAGAGTCTCCGGGCTGAGCTGGCAGCGTCAGCTCTGCCCTATGCAGCACCTGGGTCTCTGTGCCTGGTAGTAAGGGCTTCATGCACCTCTGAGAGAAAGCTGCCGCCGAGCTCTACCCACTGCTGGACAATTCAGCCTCTCCCCAAATGAGTCTGCACACCCAAAGTCTCACCCAGGGTTGTAAAACAATGCAGTATGATGGTTTCCCTTCTTTCTTTCTTTTTTTTTTCTTTCCCAAATGAGAGTGCAACTCACAAGTCCTCTCTGCATGCTCACGCACTTCTGTAGTTCCCAAGTTTATGCGCCCTCTCTGCAAGCTCATGGACCTCTGTAGCACCCGAGTTTCAGCGTGCTTCTTCCTTACTGTCCCATTTCACCCCGTATGAGTGTGGGTTCCCCGGGCCTCACACTGAGAAATCAACGCAGTGGGACACCTTCGTCTCTCTCCCCGTTCGAGAATACTAGCCGGGTTTTCAGCTGCCCACCCTATCCACTCATGTGCACAGCGCCAAACTTCTGACTCTGCGCGTATTCACAACTCTGCCCTCTGCCGCTCCTCTGAGTCACAGTGTCTATCTTTACTTTTATTTGTGGAATTTCCACTCAGCCAGCTTTCCGGTGATTCTGGATGATGTCCATTCTGTTGTTTAGTTGTAGTTTTGAAATTGTTTTGTGGGGCAGCAGGATAGGTATTTACCTATGCCGCCATCGTGGTTCCTCTCCGAATTCATTCTATTTTAAAAAGCTATAGAGTAGAATTCATCTTTCTTATTTTTATGTCAGGCTTAGATTTAGGTCTCCTTAGTCTTTTCTTATTTAACTTTGCCTTTATTTTTACTGGCTTCCCAGTGTTTAAAAGATGAAGCAAACAATTATTAAACACTAGAGGCCTAATGCATGAAAATTTGTGCAAGAGTAGGCCTTCCTTCCCCCAGCTGCCGACACTCTTTCCTCCAGCACCTGGGACATGTGCTTTCCTCCTTTGACCACCGGCAGGCACCTGGGGCGTGGGCTGGCTTCCCTCCGGTCCAGGTTTTGTCAAGAAGGACATCCAGAATGATGCCTGGAAGACTTCTAGTCTAGTCAGCATATTACCCTTTTATTATTATAGATAGGAAGGAGCCACCCCACAGAGGGTAAATAAATCTCACACTGAAAAGGAGAGAGAGAGAGGGAAACAGGCTAGGAGAGAGAAAGCTGAAGTAATAAATTAAAACAAACAGGTGAAACTATTCCTGTGTGACTCCTTACAATACAACTACACAACCCTCTTCACATGACATCTGCAGGAGACCTGGGCAGTCCCCCAGTGCTCACATTCCGGGCAAGTCTGTCTCTTGGCTGTCCGATAATTCAGAGTCAGATGGGAAGAACAGAATTCAAGGAGCAGAATGTGACAAACACAAGCACTGTGGACAACAGCAGTGGGAAAACCAATTATTTTCACCACAGAATTAATTTTCTATCACCCATCAGAATAAAGGAGAAACCTGTATAAAACCCCAAATAGTGGACACCTCTACTATCTTTTTTTGTTGTTCTAGAATATCTCTGGGAGTTTAGGACTTTGATAATTAAGTCTAGATTTGGCTAATAAGTCCAAATTCAGTTTTTGCAGTTGAAGGCCTTACTCCTTGAGTAGAAGAGGAAAGGAGAGGTAACTGGGAAGTCATCAGAGAACTGGCCTGCAGGCTAGGGATCAGGATGAAGTCACCCGACTCTTCGTTTTAATTATTGGGATTTGGAGCTGACAATTTAGAATCCTCTGATTTGCTTACCTGTCCAAATGCCCACAGCCAACTGCCCTCCAAATGCAGTGCTGATGGAACTATAAACCAGTATCTTCTCAAGAGAGAAAGTGGTTTATTTGTTATAACTAAGGATCAAACACATCACTATTTCACTGTATAAAAACGACAAGCAGACAATGAAGTCCTGATATGATGGTGAGGAAAGGGCTATGTGGAGCAAGGAAAAGCAAAAAAATAAAATAAAATAAAAAATAAAAAAGAGAGAGAGAGAGAGAGAGAGAGAGAGAGAGAGAGAGAGAAAGAAAACGAAGAATTGAAAATCTTGTGCAATATGCAAAACTTTATTTGTATAAACTATGGGGGAGGGATTAAATTTATTAATGGTGTTCGGGGCCCAGCTGGCATGGTTCAGTGGTTGAGCATCAACACGTGAACCAGGAGGTCGCTGATTTCCGGTCAGGGCACCTTCCCAGGATGCGGGCTCCATCCATATGAGAGGTAGACAGTGTGCAGGAGCAACCAGTCAATGATTCTCTCTCATCGTTAATGTTTTTATCCCTCTCTCCTTCTCCTTTCCTCTCTCTGTTATCAATTAAAAAGACATATTAAAAATATTTTTTTAAGTGCTTTGTTGAGATTAAATGTTTCTGTTTGGATTCCAGAATGGAGATGACTATAAAGATGATTTAAAATAATGCAAACTCATTGCAAGTACTTGCAGGCATTGCTCCTACCTGTGTCCATTTCATCCACATTGCTGAGGAAGTCCTCTGGGGTGGTGGGAACACTGTAGCACCCTAGCCCCAGGCCACTGTCGGTGCTCTGTTCCCTCGAATGATATGGCCCCCTGGAGAGCAAAAGTGGAGGAATGTCAAGTTGACCAACTAAAGAAATCTCCAAATTAAAGTACAATCGTAAAACCTAACCTAGAGTAGTTGTCATTTGGTCCAACTTTCCAAGTAATGAAGAGAGGCATAATTTGTAGTGCCTTTTAGTTTTTTTGAAACATACACCCTAATGTCTATGAAATTAATAAATTGTAAGCAAATTGGCTGTTCATAGTAAATTGACTTCATTTTGATCTTAAAACAGTAATTTGAACACTACTCTACATATCCTATATAATAAAAGCCTAATTTGCTAAGTGCCTGGTCGTCCCATCGGCCATTCAACCAATCAAAATATAATATGCTAATGATATGCTAAGCCTGCTCAACTGCTCCCTATGATCTGCACTGACCACTAGGGTGCAGACGCTCCGATCAATAGGTTACCTTGCTGCTGGGGTCCAGCCGATCTGAACTGAGCGAGATGGGTTGGACACTCCCTAGAGCCCTCCTGCATTCCTCCCAGCCCCAATCTTACACCAGTGGGGTCCCTTGGCCTGGCCTGTGCCCTCTTGCAATCTGGGCTGAGGGACCCCACTGCACCACCTGAGTACACGATATAATAAAAAACTATATAATAAAGGGCTAATATGCAAATCAACTGGTCACTATGATGTGCACTGACCAACAGGGGAGCAGACGCTCAATCCCCTGGTGGTCAGTGTGCTCCCACAGGGGGAGCTACACTCAGCCAGAAGCTGGGCTCACAGCTGGCAAGCACAGCAGCAGTGGCAGGAGCTCCTCCCCCCTTCATGGCAGCACTAAGGATGCCTGACTGACAGTGGGAAAAGGGTCTAAGCTGTCTGTTGTCATCCCCCCAGGGCTCCTGGACTGCAAGAAGGTGCAGGCCAGGCTGATGGACCCTCCCCGAGTGCACGAATTTCATGCACCAGGCCTCTAGTCAAGTATCATAGCATTTATGTAAATTTAAAAAAAAATAAAAAACAGTGTTGAATGCTGCTCAGGGATGCACACATTATCAGGCAACCAGAAGCATAAGAGCATGTATGATGAATGTGCAGTAGTAGGAATGAGTTTAAATATTAACTGTAATGCTTATTTCAAAAAATAAATCTATTAAAATATGGGAAATCTTAAAAAAAATATGGGAAATCTTGATTTGGGGTACATGGTGAATCTCACATTATTCTTTATACTTTTCTGAACATCTGAAATACTTTAAAATCAACACTTTAACAACTTTCCTTCATTATTTTAGCTACTGTTTGTTTTCACCTCTTTCTATTTTTTATAACATTCATAAATGTATTTGCTTGCCAGAATCCTCTGAAAGGACAGAAAAGGCACAGGAAATAGAACCCTGCTCTTTATTTGAGTTTGAGAAACTAAGGTTAACTACTTCTCCTCATGAAGAAATTCTTGACTAAAGAATTATCTTTTTCGTCAGCTCTTTTGTTTCTTATTTTAAAACATCATCTCTTTTTTTAAATTAATTTTATTGTGAAATAATTTTAGAATCACATAGAAGATGCAAAAGGAACAGATCCTCATGCACTCTCCCCCTGCTTTCCCAAGGACACTTACATAACCACAGGACAAGGATCAAAACGAGGAAATTGACATCATATAACACTATTAACTAAACTACAGACCTTACTCACATTTCATCATAAACATCATTTCTTAACTGTTATGTTCTTCATTTGCCACATTGCAGGCTTCCCCCGCACTCCCCTACTAGCCACATTAAACCACAAGATTTTCCCAAATAATTACTGTACAACACCATCCCATTGAAATAAGTTCATCCTCATTTAAAAATTATTGACTGGGGTTTCAATCCATGTCATATCACCAATTTTTAAATGTGAGAAAAGAAATTAACTTCCTCTGCTTTTATTTTTTCTGCCACTATTTGCTGCCTCCATCCCCACTTTTTAACCTCTAAGCTCCCCACCGTTTCCCACACAAACACCCACCATACTCTAGATCACAAAATAAAGAAAGCAAAAATAAGTGGTCCCCGAATATTAACTTACCCATTGAGGAAAGGATCTGAGCTGCTATTGGTGACAGACCTCATGTCTGGAGTCATGGCAGGGGGGTTAACAGCAGCCTGAACTGTGGCCAGAGTCTCGGCTTCCATGGGGAGCTGTCTACAGAGGGCAGCTTCCTGCAGAAATATGCCAGTCAGAGGGAGGGACAAGAGTTATTATTCCCTTAGTCTCAGGATCGGAGGAAAGCATACTTCACATGGACACATTTTACCAAATACAAAGCACTTTATGTTAATTGCTAATAAGTCAAAATCATCAGGAAATCAAGTGTTCTTTCTCTGAAGAAAGTCTTACAGGTGAAAGACACTTCCTCACATTCACAAAGTTACTGAGAAGCTCAAGGAATATTTCTCCTCGGGATACTTCCGTAGCAATGTCCCGTCCATACAATAGTTTAAATGCCCAAATCTTAGAAAGGCCTCTTAAGGCACTTGCTCAGAGACAAGGCTATTTTTATCTTAGGGATTCAGACCAAATCTCAATTAATTAAAGCCATTGGACTCCTCTGCACTAGCAGGCACACTCTGGTTTTTACCAGGCCCTGGCCAGTAAAACTGGGGGATTACTGAGTTCAAACTCTACATTAAATCATGGCTGGCACTTTTATGTCAATAGCCAGGAGAGCAAAACAACCAGTTAAAAACTTGTTTGTCAATCAGATGTTCTATTAGACTAATTATTTTGTCAAGGAGTAAAATGGCTGCAAGTTAGGAAAATATGCAGACCTAGTCCAAATCCCTCTGCTGAACGACTGTTTGAGAGCACCTGCATTTTATTAGCAAAAATCAGAATGCTAGCATTATTTTTTTAAACCTAATATTACTTTGCCAAGAGAGTCAACCCAAAGGTTATGGATCTGACTGCAATTATTTTCTCCAGGTATAACCTCCAGGGAGTCTCTCCCACTTTGACAAACATAATCAGACATCAAATTTCTTTCAAATTCTAGATAATAGTATTGCGTGTTTATACTTCATTCAAAACCAAGTCTTAGGACCTTTCCATATTTATGCCTATTAGTTGCCCACTTTCCAGGCTAACAACATTTGTCTCACTGTCCCACAGCCCCTCCTCTCCCCCCACTTCCCCACATGGCTACAATGGCAAAGAGAATATCTAGGCCATGTAAGTTACAATATCTTTGTTAGATCTGTTCCAGCCCTAATATGCTATGATTTCAGAGAGTAACTGCTGTCTAGACAAGTCTAGTGAAGTCATCGGCTATAAAAATTTTCAGTTACTAGAGTTCATTGCACTGTTACGAGGAGTTACGGTGACATGTTTCTCACATACAGTGAGGCTGACTAATAAAAAATTGTGTTGCCAACATACACTGAAATTAATGCCCTGGCTAGGAAGGGCTCCTGGTTTACTTTTGCTCATTTAGCTTGCAAATAATCAGAATACTTAACTAACACAAATTTTATTCAGTTAACCCATAAAAAGCAAGCAAACAGAAAGAAAGGAGATGTTTTTAAAGTCGATTTTAATCCATAATCCAAGTCTTGGAAATACCTCTGGATAAATACATGGCAGGCAGTGTGCATTGGAAACCTATTTCCCAACCAAAGCTTACCCGAAGGCCTCTTAGGGGTACCAACAGTCACTGAACCTGGTGTGAGGAGCCTAGAACCCACCAACCCCTCACCCACACTCAAACACTAATAAATGTGGGTTTTACTCCTGAACTGATGCCCTTTTATTATTTTTAATGTATTTTTATTGATTTCAAAGTAGAAGGGAGAGGAAGAGAAACAGAAACATCAATGATGAGCATCATTGATCGGTTGCCTCCTGCACGCCCCCTACTGGGGATCAAGCTTGCAATCCGAGTATGTGCCCTTACTGGAATCGAACCCGGGACCCTTCAGTCCACAGGCCAATTGTGCCAAACCAGCGAGGGCTATCAATCATGTTTTAAGAATACTGGTTGAGTTTGTAATTTTAGGTAGTCTGAGTACAAACACAGAATCATTTTGGGAGCTTCATGGAATAAAAAGATCCATATTAGATACATAAAGCATATGAATTATTTATCATCTATAATTCTATAATATGAAAATGTTTACATTATATGAAAAAATACCAGATATAAGCTTTCCCTCTTCATCTAAATTACTCCTGGCATACTTCACATAACTACAATATAGAACTTTTTTTTTAATGCCTGTGTGTGGCTAAATTTTATATCATAAAAGCGTAGTATACAAATTGTCCCCTCAACTGGAGTTCTTCTGGGAGTTTGACCAGGGGCCAGGCTGGCAGGGGTGGGGAGGACATGGGGGAAGGGAGGGAGGCCCCGGCCAGCAGCCGGCAGCCACTAGGGACCTACCAGGGCATGAATTTTGTGAACTGGGCATCTACTATGTAAATAAAATTCAAAAGGACTAGCTACCTATCCTAGTGGTCGGCAAACTCATTAGTCAACAGAGCGGCAAACTGTGGCTCACAAGCCGCAGTTTGCCGACCACTGATCTATCCTATCTAATAAAAGATAATATGCAAACTGACCATCACGCCAACACACAAGATGGCCACCCCATGTAGTCAAAGATCCTGCCCCCATGTGGACACAGGATGGCCACCACAAGATGGCCAGCAGGGGAGGACAGTTAGGCGGTGACTAGGCCTACAGAGGAGGGCAGTTAGGGGCGACACCAGGCTGGCAAGGGAGGGCAGTTGGGGAAAGGCAGTTAGAGGCAATCAGGCGGGCAAGGGAGCAGTTAGGCATCAATCAGGCTGGCAGGCAGAAGTGGTTAGGGGCAATCAGGAAGGCAGGCAGGCCAGCAGTTAGAGCCAGCAGTCCTGGATTTTGAGAGGGATGTCTGTCTGCCCGTTTAGGCCTGATCCCAGTGGGATCTGGCCTAAATGAGCAGTCAGGCATCCCTTGAAGGGTCCCAGATTGGAGAGGGTTCAGACTGGGCTGAGGGACACACACACACACACACACACACACACACACTCTGTGCATGAATTTCGTGCACTGGGCCTCTACTACATATATAAAAGCCTAAGCAACTGTTACAACCTAATGACCAAAATGACCAGTTGACCAGTCCCTATGATGCACACTGACCAACAGGGGGCAGATGCTCAACACAGGAGCTGCCCCCTGGTGGTCAGTGTGCTCCCACAGGCAACCTCCCACTGCAGACCAACCTCCGGTGCCCCCACCCCCCACCCCATCCCTTCCCCTGGGCCCAACTGGAACTGGGCAAGGCATCCCCAATTGGCCCTGATCTCCGGTCAGACAAAGGAACCCCACCCCATGCATGATTTGTGCATCAGGCCTCTAGTGTATAATAATCAAAACTGAAAGAACCTATACTATAATGGGGAAAGAGGTTCCCTGTGTCATTCACATGTTTCCTCTATTTTAAAGAAAGACAACCAAAGCTCCATTCTTCAGCAGCACTGTTTCTCTACTTGAAAGACTTGACTCTTAGCTCATTATAAACGCAAGGCTATGTTCTACATGTAGGAGACTCACAATATCATTTTGCACCTTCAAACGATTAACAAATGAGAGAATACAGGAGAACCAAGATGGCGGCATAGGTAAAACACCTATCTTGCTGTCATACTCAGCAATTTTAATACTATAACTTAACGAAAGAACAAACACCTTCCAGAATCACCAGAAAGCTCGCCGAGTGAAAATTCCACAAATAAAAGTAAAGATAAGACACTGTGACTCAGTGGAGCGGCGGCGGACAGCGTTGAAGGATTCACACAGAGAGAGGTTTGGAGCGCGCGCCGCGGAGAGGGCAGGCGGCTGAAAACCGGCCAGTTTTCTAGAACGGGGAGACAAAGACGTCCCACTGGACTGATTCTCCAGCTCTGGGCGAAGTCCAGGGAACCCACTATCATACGGAGTGAAAACTGGACAGTGGGAGGGCACACCGAAGCTCGGGTGCTGCCGGGTCTGCCGGCTTGTGGAGAAGGCAGCTTGCGCGAACAGCTCAGCTGCGTGACCGTGTAGAGAGCGCTCTGCGACTTGCTCTCAGTCTGCTTTGTTTTACGACCCTGGGTGAGACATTGGGCGTGCAGAGTCATTTTGGGAGAGTCTGAATTCCCCGGCAGCGGGTGGAGCTCAGCAGCGGCTCTCTCTCAGAGGTGCTGGCAGCCATTGCCCCCGGTGCTGGATCCCTGGGGCCGCATAGGCTGGAGCTAACGCTGTCTGCTTGACCCGGAGACTCCGCCCATCCAACCTGAGCACAGCTGAGCTTCACAGACAATTAGCCTGGAGGTCAAACCCTCCAAGTGCTAACAAGGATTAACTGAGCTTAACTTCAGCAAGACTGTGCAGCCCATATCCACCTCAGGTAACCGGGGAGGCTGAGCCACTGTCCCTAGTAGGACATCTACCACAAAAAGCTAATCGACCAACTCAGGGAAGCAGCCACCATGCAGAGACATGGAAAGAAATCAGATGTGAAAGAAATGGAGGGAAAAAAAAACAACTGGACATGAAATTCAAAACCACAGTTATAGGGCTTCTCAAGAGGCTCCAACAAAAGGTCAAGGCCTATAAGGAAATAAGCAAGACCGGAAAGGAAATGAATGAGTTCTACAAGGAAATGAACGAGACCCTCAAGTATATGAATGAGACCTGCAAGGAAATGATTAAGACCAACGTGGAAATGAATGAGTCCTACAAGGAAATGAAGGAGAGAGACCCTCAAGGATATAAAGGAGACTCTCAAGGATATGAAAAAGGACCAACCAGAAATTAAGCATACACTGACTAAAATAAAAAATATTATACAAAGACCTAAAAGTGCTCTGGAGCACCCCAAGAACCAAGTTCAAGATTTGAAATACAAAGAGGTAAAATCCACTCAGCTGAAAAAGAAAGAAACCAAAAGAATCCAAAAAAAATTGAAGATAGTGTAAGGGGCCTCTGGGACAACCTCAAGCATACCAACATCCGAATTATAGGGGTGCCAGAAAAAGCGAGAGGCCAAGACAATGAAAACCTATTTGAAGAAATAGTGACTGAAAACTTCCCACATCTGGTGAAAGAAATTGACTTAGGAGTCCAAGAAGTGCACCGAACCCCAAGGAACCCTAAGAGGACCACACCGAAGCACATCATAATTAAAATGCCAAGAGCAAAAGACAAAGAGAGAATATTAAAAGCAGCAAGAGAAAAACAGATGGTTACCTATAAGGGAGCACCCATACGATTGTCAGCGGATTTCTCAACAGAAATGATGCAGGCCAGACGGGAGTGGCAAGAAATATTCAAGGTGATGAACAGCAAGATTACTCTATCCAGCAAAGCTATCATTCAGAATTGAAGGTCAGATAAGGTCTTCGCAGATAAGAAAAAGCTAATGGAGTTCATCACCACCAAACCAATATTATATGAAATGCTGAAAGATATTCTTTAAGAAGAGGAAGGAGAAAAAGATAAAAGTGTAAATTATGAACAACAAATACACACCTATCAACAAATGAATCTGAAAATCAAGTGAATTAATAAGCTGATGAACAGGATAAACTGGTGAATGTAACAGAGTCACGGACATAAAGAGGGAATGGACTGATAACTCTTGGGGAGAAAGGGGGTGTGGGAAGTGCAGCAAGAGACTGGACAAAAATCATGCAACTATGGGAGAGGACAGTGGAGGGGGGTGAGGGCGGAGGGTGGGATGGGTACCAGGTGAAGGGGAGCTATAGGGTGAAAAAAAAAGGGAACAATGTAATTAATAAACTGAACAATAAAGATTTTAAAAAAAAACAAATGAGAGAATACAGAAAGGTTGTTAAGTGTGTTTAAATAATAACTTTATTTTTGTATTCGTCACCTGAAGATATGCTTTTATTGATGAGAGAGAGAGAGAGAGGAAGAGAGAGAGAGAGAGAGAGAGAGAGAGAGAGAGAGAGAGAGGGAGATGTCGATGTGAGAGAGAAACAGGGATCTGTTGCCTCCCCAAACATCTCCCAACTGGGAAAGAGCCTGCAGCTGGGTGTGTGCCCTGACCAGAAAGCACACCTGAAGCCTTTCGGTGCATGGCACAGCACGCCTACCAACTGAGCCATGTGTCCAGGCTATAACTTTGAAATATAAATTAGGCTAGTCTGAGTTGGAAAGCTATTATAAGAGGCAACACTTTCTCCAAGATTATTCCACACTTCAGGCAACCTGAAGACCATGCTGGCCCCTACTAGAAACCCACCTACGTGTTCTTCACTTATTCACTGAGCAAATATTTATTGAGAACCTATTATATGCCCAGCTGTTGCAGGCAGTGGAGACATAGGGGTGAACATGACAAAGCCCTGCAGGACAGCCTGTCCACTTTCCTCCTCTATCTCCAACACGACCCCTTACACATCCCTTCCTTGCTGCCTCTCCCACTTCCAGCATCTACACCAGCTATACCCTCTGCTTGTAACATGCTCCTCAGATAAAGTTCATGCTCCCAAAGTTCACTCTTTCACTAATACTTATTTCCTACAAACGCCATCTCCTCAAAGATTGCATGAAATTTTCTTTGTAGCAACTTATATATTTGTTGGCTGTCTTTCCCATTAGCTCAAGAGGGAAAGGTTTTGTCATGCTCACTATTTTCACTGCCTATAACAGCTACGCATGTAGTAGGTACATGATAAACATTTGCTCAATGCATAAGTAAAAAAAAAATTGCTGGAATTCAAATGGAGATATTTTAAATTGTAATTAGTAATAAAAAATAAACTAAGAACATTCAATTCTCACCTTCAGCCACAAATGTGAGAGCAATAACAGCCTGTAGTATACACTGCTTACTAGCCAGGCACAAACTTCATCCTCATATGATAATCCCACTACACTTCCCCTTGCTCCAAACATAGAAAGTGAACAGGAGGGCAGAGTGGTCAGGAGCAGGGATTTCAGGGCTAGATGCTTTGCTTTGAACTCTGGCCCTGACATCTCCCAGCCAATTATTTAACCCCTAGGTTCCTGATTTGCAGAGTGGAGATAACAACAGCATCTATCCAATAGAGCTACTGTGATGATAAAATGAGGTTACATATATAAGGCTCTTAGAACATGAGCTCACCTAATCAATGTTAACCATTATTATCACCTCATGTTCTATATTCCAATCCCAGAAATCAAAAAATCTTAAAGATCACACTATTGTGTGGCCTGATCTACTCTGAATATCTGACACTTCTTCCTGGTCAACTTCCACCCAGAAGAATTAAAGTGTGAAGTTCATCATTATGTGACAGCAAGACTAAGAAAACAATTTATTTTTTTTAAAATAAGGAGAGATTGCCAAAACCAGTTTGGCTCAGTGGATAGAGCATAGGCCTTAGGACTAAAAGGTCCCAGGTTCGACTCCGGTCAAGGGCATGTACCTTGGTTGCGGGCACATCCCCAGTGGGGGGTGTGCAGGAGGCAGCTGTCAATGTTTCTCTCTCATTGATGTTTCTGACTCTCTATCCCTCTCCCTTCCTCTCTGTGAAAAATCAATAAAATATATTTTTAAAAAAAATAAGGAGAGGTTTGTAAACTTTCTTGTATAATGTAAAATTAGTGTGTGGGGGGGTATTGTTTGTTTTTAAATCCTCACCCAAGACATGTTTTTATTGATCGTAGAGATGAAATGGAGGGAAGGAGGGAGGAAGGAAGGGAGGGAAGGAGGGAGAGAGAGAGAGAGAGAGAGAGAGCTGATGTAAGAGAGAAACATCAATCAGTTGCCTCTCGTACCCACTCCATCGGGGATGGAGCAGGCAATCTGAGTATGTGCCCTGACCGAGAACCAAACCCACGACCTCTCAGTATATGGTACGATGCTCCAACCAACTAAGCCACACTGGCAAGGGTTAAATTAATTTTTAATATAAATGGAGAATGGTAAGAATTTTCATTTCACTTAATTATATTTATAATAATTCTATATTTAGAATTCTAAAAGTATCGCCTTTTTTCAGTGACAGTATTTTTCTACTTCTGCTCATGAATGGAAGGAGAAAAGAAAAACAGCATGAAACCCTAGTTTTTAAATAAAAGGGCTAACCTTACTAATACATCTCCATCCAAACAAGGGAGGATTTAAAAAACAACTAATTTTAGGTATAAAATTCAATCCCAGATTCAATATGCTTCTAGCTGTCATAATACCCACGGCCCTGCCTAAGCAGAACCAAGAAGCAAACACTGACCAAGAAGCAGCAGTCAATCGAGATTGTTGGAACTGAAACAGCTGAAGCAAAGATAGAAGACTGGGGCACTGGACTATGTAAACTGATGTGAAAACAGGGGGACAGCTGGCCAAAGCTGGTCTAGGGCATGACTTAGGCCTCCAAATCAGAGAACTGGCAGTACAGCTGCCATATCCAACCCTGTGCTCTGTCCCCAACTCTCTCTAGTTGAGGCAGAAGAAATGCTAAGCTGGAGTCACATCCAAGTCCCCTAGTCTGTCTCTCATTTCCCACTTCCACTCTTGTTCAATAGATCTATTCCCAGGCCCCTTCCCAGTATCCCCTGTAACCCCACCCACCTTGTTCTCCCAAGCAAATCTTCAGTTGCCTACACTCCTCAGTACTTTGGATCTCTCTTCACCTAGTCAGATCTTACCCACCTTTAGAGCAGCGGTCGCCAAACCTTTTGGGGTCCAGGGAGGTTCCATGTCTTAGAGGTTCCATTACACCACCTTTTCCAGGATGCGTTCCCTGAGTACAATAACCACAGCAAGCTACCTTTCCTTTTCCCAGCCCTGACCCCTAAATAAACACATCCAGCAGGGGTCTGAAACCTCATGTCTCCCAAAACACTCATCAGGCCCCAAAGCAGGGGAGGTCATTTGGGAGCAATCAGGCTGGCAGGGGAGCATTTACAGGCAGAAGCGGTTAGGGGCAATCAGGTAGGTAGGCAGGCAGGTGAGTGGTTAGCAGCCAGCATCCTAGATTGTGAGAGGGATGTCCAATTGGAGAGGGTGCAGGCTGAGCTGAGGGACAACCCCCCTTGCCCCCTGCACAAATTTCATGAGCCAATCCTGGTGGAGTCCATGTCCCTGATATCTCCTTGGTCCAAACCCTGCTTCCATCTCAAGCAGCAGGTCAGCATTGCTCCTCTGGGTATTTCAACCGACCTGCCCGCCTTGTCAAATCTGTGTCCAGTTCTCTGTTCTATATTTTGCTGAGGTCTTTACAAAGATTGACCAGAAAGAAAAATAAGATGGGAAGCGTTCAGATGAAATGTTCTATGGAAAATTAGGAGGCTATTTAATCAGAGGAAAGACTTGAGGGGCACACTTTGGCTCTCAAACTACTAAGGAAACATTACATGGGAGCAGGAAGGCTGCGTTATCAGACAGGTCCTGAGCTTGGCACAGGGGAAAGTGTCCTTTGCATAAAAAAGATTGGAGTTCAAGTCCCAGCTCAGCTATGCCCCAGCTATAACGTCTGGGACTAAATTCTTAACCTTTCTTAATAGTTTGTTCATCTGACTCATTTTTCTGGGATGTTATAAAAATTTAAAAGCGTATTTATAAAGAACCTGGCACTGTAGGGCAGCCAACAGAATGAATAACCCATAATAGTAAATGTTTTTAGAGGCAGGAATATTCAGTAATACCTGCAAATGGCTCCCAATGTGTGAAGCACTGTTCTGAGCACTTTAATGTACTGTTTCATTTCATCCTCATGCCTAACCAACTGTCTCCATATTGCAGATGAGGCATGGGGAAGTTAAGCAATTTCCCCAAGATCTGGCTCCAGAGTCCATTCTCATGGCCACCACGCCAACAGTGTAACAGACAAGGAAAGCTGAGGGCTGGGGTTGGCAGACCTCAAATTTTTGGCCCTTTCATCTACTGGCTGTGAGACTGGAACAGGGTATTTCATTACTCTGGGCCCGTTTTCCCGGCTCTGACATGGAAATACTGACCCCCACCACTCAGACAGTTTAGAGTGGGGGTTAATGAAACCACCTATTTAACTCGTAAACACAGTTAACTGACCTGAATTGGGAAAGCAATTGAACTGAATGGTTCTATGTTCCTTTTCAATGTATATGTGGGTGGGGCTAGTGTCCTGGGAAAACACAACACATCAAGCAAAGTTATACTTTCCGGTTTTAAAGGTCAGTTTCAGGAAGATCTAGAAAGCTGCTTCTGGTACTATACTCCTCCCTTCCTCCACCACAACTTTACTTTGTCTCTAGACCCAAGCTGGAGTGGAAAGACTGCTGCAAAGTGGAGGCTTTGAGACTCGGTGTTTCGGTTGAGTCTGTGGTCATCCACCTAGCTCCCTGAAATGAATAATGTGTGTGGTTTAAAAACACCCTCTTCTAGCCCTGGCTCATTTGGCTCAGTAGATAGAGCATCGGCCTTCAGACTGAAAGGTCCCAGGTTCGATTTGGGACCAGGGCACATGCCCGGGGGGCAGGCTCAATCCCCAGTAGGGGGCATGCAGAAGGCGGATGATTGGTGATTCTCTCTCATCCTTGATGTTTCTCTCTCTATCTCTTCTCTCTGAAATCAATAAAAATATATTAAAAACAACAAAACCCTCTCCTAGCAGCTGGGGGAGGGGGTGGTGTATAAAAGAGCTGGAGGGTAAAGGTGTGAAAACACCGATTTGTCAGTAGAAGGAAGCAAACTTCAGACCTCCTCCCCTCCACCTCCCCAGGGCCTGCATCTGGCTCTGGGAATAAATCAACAGCAGAGCGAGCGCTCCCACAACAGGAGAGAGCCTCTGTGGCCCTCCGGGGCTGAGGGCAGCCTCTGCCATGTTCCTACTCCCTGGAGCACACTTCAGAGAAATGAATGACAATAACCTTTCCCCAGGGTGTCCTGCTGGATATGTGTGCATCTCCAGGGACTCCAGAAAAGTACAAGATTGGATTGTTTTCATTATAAAGGGTGGGGTGACTAGAAACTGATCCTGTTAAAAAAAGCCTATGTGGCCGAGACCGGTGTGGCTCAGTGGACAGAGCGTCGGACTGCGGACTGAAGGGTCCCGGGTTCGATTCCGGCAAGGGCATGTACCTTGGCTGCGGGCACATCCCCAGTAGGGGGCGTGCAAGAGGTAGCTGATCGATGTCTCTCTCTCATCGATGTTTCTGACTTTCTATCCCTCTCCCTTCCCCTCTGTAAAAAATCAATAAAATATATTTTAAAAAATAAATAAATAAAAAGTAAAAGCCTATGTGATCATCATCGCTCACGCCAAGCGATCACCAGGAGACTGCGTGGACAGCGGGTGCATGCAGGTGGGCAGGGCTGTGTGCATGCACGGGCGGACGGGGCTTGATGCTGCACGAGGTTCGGAGGTGGGTCCCACGGCTCTGGAGCGAGGCCTGGGAGTTCTGTGGCTCCATGCGTGCGAAGGTGGGACCCCCTACCCCTACCTCTTTGGGGCGATCCATCGTGGGGCTCCCACACTGTGAGAGGGCACAGGCCAGGCTTGGGGACACTCCCCCTCCCAAAGTGCATGGATTTCATGCACTGGGCCTCTAGTGAAAAAATAAAGTCCTTTTGAAATCCTAACATTAAAACAGTTATTCTCGTGCAGAGCAGTGCCTCTCTCTGCCCAAAGTCTGAGGCTTTAGAGGCCGAATGCTGAATTATTATTCACCTTCTTCATAGAAAAACACCTATGCCAAAGGGTTCTTTCTAGAAACCCATGGTCAGTTTCAGGAGCCTCTCTTCTTAAAGCATTTCATCACAGACTCAGCTGCCAGAGCTGCTGCTACGAAAGCACAAAGGGAACTCCAGCACTTCCAGGAAGACTAACATGTTAGTGTCCATATTACTATCCACAGCCTGTCTGTTGCTCCTTTAATTCAGGGTGTATATGACAATATTGTGTTATTCTATGAGCTCTGTTGTTTCTCAGAATCACATTAAGGAACACATTATAATTTAGATATTCTAAATTATCTAAACTTCCATGACACTCTATTCACTTAAAAAAATAGCTGAATGGACCTTGAAATGAAAGTTTTTCATTCTTTGGTAATGTTGTTAAGACCAGAAATCAGATGCTGCTTTTCCGATTGTGCAAACTTGGTGAACCTCTGTTGAAAAATGTGTTCAGTCTATAACATTTTCTAAAGGTCCTTTTAAAAAGAATTGATATTATTTTTCAACAACATAAGAAGATTTTAGAAAATGTATTATTTCTGGGACTTGTGGGCAAAGAAAACACTTAACAGAAGTTAAAAGAGCTCTGTGAGGAAAGGGTCCAAGTCTGTCTGCTCACCACTTTGCACTCAGTGTCCAGAGCATGCTGAACCACCAATGAATGAATTTAAAGAGCCAAGCTGTTCTAGAGGGATTTAAAGGTTGGTCAAATCACCGTCAACTCTGAAATGTAATTCTATAAAATGTTTTTTAAAAAGTTAAATTTTAGCTCCTTTTCTAAAGGAAAGACTTTATGAAATAGCCACTACATATGCTTCATGACCTGCTATGATATGACACTTTTTAACCTCTCTAAATAGCTATTCTTCACATGACAAAACCTTCCCCCCCCACCCCCACCCCCACCAGAGCTGCTCACTCGGGCGTGTCCCTCCCAGCGCCCCTGGTCAGGAATGGCTTTGAGAAGCCCGCCAGCTGGCCAGGACCCGGTAATGGCATTCAAGCCTAAGAGAAAACTCTGAGACTTGCCAAAAAATTCCACAGCCTCCTGCCCAACCCTCTGTCCTCCTCCTTGTTGCCCTGGCAACCAGAGGCCAGCCTTACTCAGCATTTTTGTTTGAGTGAGCTGCATTCTTCTGTCCACTGAGCCCCAATCAAGGAAAGGATGGAGGTAAACTCAGTGTTGAGCTTGCTTGGGAACAATGCTGGTTTCTCAACAACGCAGCCCCTGAGAAGGGGCCCTGGGGACTGACAGGAAGATTAAAATACTGGAGACAGAAATCCTCACTCATACTCACGGCTTCAGGTTTAAATGAATAATACACATGAAAAGAAAGACTCTCCTCAGACAAAGGCCTGAATCTGTTTCCATGTAAAGGAATTGTTCTTAAAGATGGGAAAACAGAAATTGAGAAGCCTGTTTCTCAATTTCTTACCAGTTACTAAAACTTTCCATTTCATTAGGCAAAGTTGCAAACATGTCCTTTATAATGTGAATACTGTGTTGAATTTTAAGCTGTAACAACAGAATATTCTGTAGTCATTATAGGCAGGTGTGGCCCATGTTACCTTAAAACACATTTAGCCCTGCTGCAGAAAGGGTTCCAGGCAGCTTAGAATAGACACAGCCAAAGTCACAGCACAGTTTCCATGATCAGAATATAAAGTGACTGCCCCATACATTATGACTGCCCCATACAACACAGTAATGTGATATGCTATTAACCGTGTTTTAAATAACAAAGTACACACACACACAGGGATTCATACAAAGACTAGAAAGAAATCACCTTCATAGTTACTCTACCTACATAAAAGCGTGAGTGATTATGTTCTTCCTTGTTTTTGAGTATTTTAAATATTTTTATAATGAATGTGTTTTATGCTTGCTATGATTTTATTTACATACAGTTCTGAGTTTTGATAAATACATACCATTGTGAAACAGCCACTAAAACTAAGATGTAAAACTGTGCCATTACCCCCTCAACCTCCAAATTTCCTAGTGCTGTCCCTTTGTAGTCGGGCTCTCCTCCCTCACCCCTAACCTGGCAACCACTCATCTGTTGTTCTCTGCCCCTACTGTTGGCCTTCTCCAGAATGTCATATAAATGGAATTATGTAGTATGTAGCTTTTTGGGGTCTGGCTTCTTTCACTTAGCAAAATGATTTCTTTGTCTCAATTAGAAAAAAAAAATCAATTATATTTTTAAAAGTTAAAACTTTAATTTTCTACTTAGAAAAAAAAAAAAAAAAAAGGAAAGAAATCCACAAACTGAATTCTAATTTCTTTTCTAAAACTATGACGATACCAAGAAGTACATTTTCAACTGAAATTGCTCTCTTTTCTAGGGTTGCTGAAAGGGCAGAGCGGGGCTGCAAAGACAGCTGCCGTTCTGGACTGTGTGACTCAGCGGTCACCATGTGGGCCGTGTGATGTGTAAACTTACCTGGGGGCTGCCATCTTGAAATCGCAAAGACCAGCCCCTCCCTTTGAGTTAGCCAATCGTGAAAGACTGTGCGATTGAGCTCCAATCAAGAGCAAAGGACAGGACAGGTCACGTGCATTAAGGATTATTCGCATCACTAGGCCCAGCCATCACCCAACCAATTGGAATCGGCCAACTCAGTGGTTCACATCTGGCTCCACCTCCCTATAAAATCGTCATGCTGGGGAAATTCTCTCTATTTTGCAGCCTGCAGCCGCAGCGGTGGGAGCAGAGGGCCAAGCTCGGGCTTGTAATAAAGGCTCTATGCTATTGCATCGGACTCGGCTCCCTGGTGGTCTTTGGGATCATGAAATCTGGGCATAACACTGCCATTACTCTGATGGGCCCAGAACTGCTTCATAGCCTTTTGGGAAATTTAGCAAAAGTCAAACTCTAATTATCAGGAAGAGTGGAGAAACACTTTCATGAAAGTTCATTCTGCACAATTGTGGGAACCCCTTTCACGTCCCACGTGGTTCAGGGTTCCAGTTCAGGGTTTAGGATCTGGAGAAGGCTGCACACAAATGAAAGAGACTAGAAAATATTAATTTGGAAAATGGAAGCCAGGGGGAAGCCCAACTCTAGTGGGAGGCCTTGCCATCCCTTTTATTCAGATTTGGGAGATACCCATTGCTCTTAGGCAGGCAATTCCAGTAACAGGCAAATTATCTTATCAGTAAGGATTTACATGATTGTTTGGTAGGGAAGTTGCTTCAGCTACCATTGTCTCAATTAGATAGTGAATGGTTTGCTCTGACCTTTCAGAGCTTCAAGGTTGACCAGCCTTCTGGGTTCCTTGTCCACACTTTTTAATTAGTGAGACAATGATCAATTTCAGGCACACAATGTCTGTGATAGATGCCTATTGAAAGCAGGGGAAGACCTACTTTCTTAAAAAGGTAGTGTCCTGGGATCCCCACCGCAATGCTGGTGGCACCCCTCAACTCAGAGCACCTAACACATTTCGAGATAATTCACCAATTATCAGATACAAGTAGTTCAACATTTAATTGTAGAAGCAAGCCATTTTTAATGAAACTGCTTCACTTCAGAAGGTTCCTAGCTGGGGGAGATAGTAATCCTCACTGGATCTTTGATCTGAATTCTGTAGCTGTTCAATAACTTAGCCTGATGGGCCACTGAGAAAACAAGGGAGCATCCTGCCCTCACGCTCATAAACCTCTGATTATGAACTGGCCAGCATCTGGCCTCTGCTTCAGTAATAAGGCTCAAAGAAGGGAGCCGTCTGGACTCCATAAAGTAGGGACGGGAGAGTTTGAATCCACTCCTCTGGCCAACGATTAGATTTAATCATCTTGTCACCTCTGCTAAAATATAACCTAGCTGAGGGCAACCAAGACCCATTTATTCACTATATTAATGTTGGTTGAATAAAGGATTGAGGAAATAAAGGAAGGAGGGAAAATATTTTTCCATGAGGTAATAATGAAGGTTCACTTTAGATCTGAAGTCAAACTTTCCTCAAATCCACTTTGTTAACATCCTGACACGATTTCAGTAACGTCTGAATTACCATTTGAGCCCTTGGGACTGGGGGGTGCACACCAGATTGTGCAACGAGGACCGAAGAGTGGCTTTCTCCAGGGCACAATGCCATCAGACTCTACACCCAGAGGCTGAGTGGCATGGGAGACAGAAGCAAGAAGAGGAAGGAGAAGAAACATATTTATATAGCATATAATTTATAAAGTGCTTTCACATCTATCATATATTTAAGAATAATAAAAATACAGGAGTGTGATGATTTCCCGAAAACTGGGGAATTCATCTACTTATTAAATTTGCCAAGCTTCCTTCCTAATACAGAGATAAGCATAGGAAAGCCTCCCTTGAGAGAACTGCATGCAGTAAAGGTCTATAGGACAAGGACCTTGTGAAGATGGGCTGTATAACCAAGGCCATCCTGCAAGCATGGGGAGAGGAGGAGTTACTAACTGCCCAGCGAGCCAAGGATATGCAGGCAGTTGTTGATGCCAAGGACATGACAGTGGGGCACAATGAACAGAGGAAAGTCCACATTTCTACCAGTAGTGGCAGTAGCTAAGAGCTGAGCCAAGTATCACTTTTACTGCCAATCTATCCCTGCCTCTGCCCTCGCTTAAGTGCAAATAATGAAGTAGAAACCACCCCCACCCCCAAAACAGTAGAAAAACCACCAAGGTGATAGACATAATTCACATCTGAACCATCAGGCATCTTGACAAATGCCCCAGGAAACTATCATAGATGACTCCAACACCAACTACTAAAAGGTCTTTAATAGTCTCTTCAGTCAAAACCGGTTTGGTTCAGTGGATAGAGCATCGGCCTGCAGACTAAAGGGTCCCGGGTTTGATTCTGATCAAGGGCATGTACCTTGGTTGCGGGGGCATCCCCAGTAGGGTGTGTGCAAGAGGCAGCTGATCGATGTTTCTCTCTCATCGATGTTTTTGACTTTCTATCACTCTCCCTTCCTCTGTAAAAAATCAATAAAATATATTTAAAAAATAGTCTCTTCAGACCATTTTTCCTATATTCCATAATAAAAGTAATGAGACATCAACTATCCACTCCATCTCCTTTCCTCCTCTTAAACACGCATGCGCGCACACACACACACACACACACACACACACACACAGTCAAAGCTGAACTGTGTGAGCCTCTGTGCAAATCCAGACAGCTCTCCTTCCCTGTCCTACACAATGGAATGCACGCTATGAGGCAGCAAAATGTACCAAATGCCACAGCCTCTGGGGATCAGCATTTAAGGAACTTGCTTGGCATTTCTGTAATATAAACCATCAATAGTACATTCTGGTTCAAAGACACTTAGGGCTGGAATAGAGGAAACAATTTAGGGCACTTTTCCCCACCCCTTTTCAGAAATACTTTCTGTGGGAAAGGAGGAGGTGGGGCAAGAGAAAGAGAAGCAAAGGAGGCAGAAACTGAGAAACAAGCCTTTGGTATGTCTTTGCCTAAGGAAAAAACCTCAGTAAAGCTCATTTAAATATAAAACTAACAGAAAACTTACAAATGTTCCCAAAGTAATATTGTTTCATTTAGTCTACATTATTAAATAGAAAAATTATTCCAAATGGAATTCTCATCCAAAGACAGAAAACAATAATGTAATTATTTCCCTGCTGAGAAACATGATACTTGTTTATCTCAAAACAATATAAATGTTACTGAAAAAACTGTAAGTTCAGACTAAAGTAATCCTCAGAGTAAAGAAACAGCTATAGTTACACAGAGGGGCAGTTTAAATGAACGAAAAGCACAATTTGTGTTCATTTCCCTCATTTTCAAAGGCTATAAGGAACTATTTTAATTTATCATGTTTTTAAAACCTCATGTAGCATGGATACTTTATATCTTAGAATTTATTTGATGAGAAATACATTACATATATATTTTAAAGTATTAGCTGTCACTAAAAGAGAAAATACTGTTTACCCTAATGCCCCTAGTTCCCTGCAAGAAAGCTCTCTAAACCTATTATAACTTCTTACTTCCTTAATAGCCAGTGAAAGGAAGCTACTCAGGTGTCTGGCTTCATGAAAGTCATAAAGCAAAGTCTGAAAAATTAGAACAATAAAAGAAGCTTTCTTCTCCAAAAGGTAGCTAGTAAAATTTATGAGACCAGAAAATATGTGCTGCATTAGTTTAGCAGCTCAGAAGGAAGACTTCTGTTCTTGCATAGGCCACGCCACAGAAGCAGGGGAGATAAGGATTCCTTCAGGGTTTCTCCTTATTCAGTGTTTGAGGTACAGCCCTGAGCTTGCCCTAGAGAGAAGACACAGCAGCAGTCTGTTGACTGATCGAATAAACAAAGAAATGATCAATGCCCAAGCAGCTCTGCAGACCACTCTACCAGAGTCCACCTGCAAACCATTTTCCTTGCTCATTCTCCCTCAATCTCCCCTCTTTGTCATGCTCCACAGCAGATCAAATATGGCCACAGAGTATTTGTCATTCTTCCACAGAGCATCCTCTGCTACCTACTCTAATCCATGTGTGCTTAACCAAGAGAATATGGCAGACATGACTTTGAGTTCCAGAGCCAGGCCCGTAAGACGCTGGCCAGTTCTATTTCCAGTCTTTTGGAATATTCTCTTGGGGAGTCACAAGCTGCTATGCAATATGGGCCATTACTCTGAGATGGCCCTACTAGTGATGCCACAGAGATGCTCCTGGCTTTAGTCCAAGCTAAGCACACTTCCAGCAATCCTGAATGTGGGGCCACACTTCTGAATAGCGTCATCTGGGATCCTCCAGACTAGCCTGCCCACCAGCTGAACACCACTCCGTGACCTCAGTCAACACCACGTAGAGCAAATGAGCAGTCCAGCTGAACCCTGTCTAAATTCTAGACCCAAGATGTGTGCAGTATCACAAAATGGCTACTGTTTGTACACATTAAATTTGGGATAATGTGTTACACTGCAATAGATAATTGGAACATATTCCTTCTCTCCTTCTAAAGCTAGCAGAAGCCAAAGGCAGCCACGCTAGTGTAGCTAGTCCTGTTCTCGGGTGACTCTGCAGATAGTGCAGGCAGAGGCTGAGACAAGAAACTCATTCTACTTGACAGGTCTGGAGCAAGGCATTGGGCCTCTAATGCTTCTAGAGGAAGATTTACCCTAATGGCTAGCAGCTACCTAGCCAAGAGCTTTGGCAACAAAGGCCACAAAGCACCACCAGGCACCTTGGAAGACCATACCTGCCTCATGAGCTCCTCTTGACGCATTCGAATCCTCTCTCTCTCCATCTGGATCCTCTGAAGCCGGAGTTTTTGCTGCTGTTGCTGCTGTGTGGTCAGCGCATTGGGCATACTCAGGAGCCCTGCTGTTGGGTTCTGAGTAGGGTGGTTCTGCTGGCTCAGGGTACTGGGTGCCATTTGCTGCTGGTGCTGGTGACTCATCACTGTGGGAGGGAGGAACATAGGAGATCAATGGCAAGGGTCCATAACACCTTATCAAAAGGAAAATATCACAATGTTTGTGCTTTAGAGTATAGATTTCTGGGGTCCCTTCCTAAGTATTTCCCTGTTAATCAATACTGTTTAAGTACTTATCACCTTCACTCAATTCATGGAGCCTCAGATACTGACCTCACTTTTAACTTATTTAATCTCAGGTCTTGTGCCCTGTTAAAACTCTTATTTCACACCCTCCCTAAGTCAAGAATACATTTTAAGCCTTTCACAGAACATAGTAACTGTCACAAGTAAATTCAACAAAGGTAGTTAGCAGTACATATGGTATCATTTCACAGGACAACTGGGTGTGGGAGCACTTCCCACATGTGAATGGCAGAGCTGCAGAAGCTGTGAGCATGTGCTTGCTGGGGACGCAGTGATACCTAGGGTGAACAAGAACCCACTGCACACGTAAACACAGTGCCTGGGCCAGACACCTGTACACAGGCGGCACCCCATTAAGTGCTTTGTCTAAAAAGGGTACCCCAAAGAAGTGTGAGCTAAGCTCAGGAATAAGTAACTGATTGAGGAAAAGCATTTCAGTTTTTGCAAAGAGAAAAATTAGTGATAAAAAATTTACATAAAAGTGTTAATCATGCTTGTGATTGGATGAAGGCATTAGAAGTGTTTTAAGGTTTTAAGGATTTTCCATTTATTTGCATTTACTAAATTTTTAATTTTAACATGTCATACTTCACTTTAGAATACAACTGAAAAATCCTCTAATAAATTATATCATTCTCACAAAAAATGCATTTTAAAAGGTGTTAGTTTTTCTCAAACAGCTTACTAGTCAAATTTGCCTAACTTCTGCCTGGGTGATATGCTATAATAACGAAAACCATGCTTTTCAGTCTATTTGTTCCTAGGTTAAGGCCAAAGACAACAACTTCACACAGAGAATTGGTTTCCTTAAGGAACAATTAATTTCATGGCAGGAACTTCCTCCAGCTGGGGGAGAGGGTGTAAACCAGTCTTTTTAAAAATGTATTGATACACTCACTTAAATCTTGATTGAGTTCCCCTCCCGTTCCACCCCCCTGCCACCACCCCCAAGCCAGTGTATCAGGCAGTGGGCTTGTAGTTGGAATAGACAGCTCCTGCCCTCACAAGAACAAATAGGCTGCTGGGAAAAAATGTGGGAAGAAATGAGGTGGGTTTTTATGTGTGGCTGTGGAACACTAGAATGATAGGCTTTATAAGGAACCGAGGAGATCATCTAACCCATCCCTTCATTTTATGGCAGAGAAGAGGAAACCCAGAGAGGTGAAGAGATGTGCTCTGGTTAGCACAGGAACTATTATCAAAGTTGCCTCCTGAGACCTAGTCCACCTGTTCTTTCAACTGTCCTTGGCTGCCCTCCGCCTCACCTTAGACAGAAGAACAGGAACAAATGCTCAAACTGCAAGCAACCCTCTAAACATAGGTTGTCTTTGACAGCAAGTCATCAAAGGTTGTCCAGGTTACAAACAGAAGGTTTCAAGGAGGGTCTGACTAGATTGATAGCTCTCTGCTCAATAACGAGCTACTGCAGGGATAGGAATAGTATGTCCAGAGTTCAGCTTTCTCTCCCAGAATTAAGCCCACCACAAAAAAACTCTCAACCCCAGGCACCAGCCCAGCACACAGGAGGCTTGGAAAATGATGTGATAAGACAATGAAAGTACCTGGGCATTTCTTATGTTCTTAGCTTGAGAACAGAAAAAAAAGTCGTGACTGGTGGCAACATAACTGAGTGTTTCATTTGCATAGCTTGCTAGAGCATAATTACAGTCTCCATTTAAAGGACTGAGGAGGGCAGGGACTGTGCACAAGGAAAAACATGTTCTTCAATACCTTTCAGGTAAGACAATGTCCAGCTACTGGGAATGGTTCAGTTCATTAGACCTCTTTCAAGGCAAGGGATGGGATCATTTCCAGGCAGAGTCGTTTCTGAACCTCCTGAAAAAAGATGCTCCTATTTTTCTGAGATAACTAACAAAACAGATGCCCAATGTGTCTATAAGAGAAATGTGTAAATTGACTATTTCTTTTTTTTAATATCTTTATTGATTAGGTATTACATATACCTATTATCACCCATTATCCCTTCCAATCTCCTCCTTCCCCCCGTCAACACTTATGCCCTCACCCCCCTGGTGTCCATGTCCATTGATTAGGCTTATATGCGTGCATAAAAGTCCTTTGGTTGATCTCTTCCCCTTACTCCCGCCCTCCCTTACCATCCCTCTGAGGTTTGACAGTCAATGCTTTTCTGTCTCTGGATCTGTTTTTGTTCATCAGTTAATGGTGTTCATTCTATTCCATAAATGAGTGAGATCATGTTATACTTATCTTTCTTTGACTGGCTTATTTCACTTTGCATAATGCTCTCCAGTTCCATCCATGTTCTAGTTTGAAGCAACCACCTTTTCCTCCTTTTTCTTCTTCTTAAAGAATACCTTTCAGCATTTCATATAATACTGGTTTGATGCTGGTGAACTCTTTTAGCTTCTTCTTATCTGTGAAGCTCTTTATCTGACTTTCAATTCTAAATGATAGCTTTGTTGGGTAGAGTAATTTTGGTTGTAGGTTCTTGCTATTCATCATTTTGAAAATTTCTTGCCACTCCCATCTGGCCTGCATAGTTTCTGTTGAAAAATCAGCTGACAAGTATATGGATGCTCCCTTGTAGGCAATTAACTGTTTTTCTCTTGCTGCTTTTAATATTCTCTCTTTGTCTTTTGCTCTTGGCATTTTAATTATGATGTGTCTTGGTGTGGTCCTCTTTGGATTCCTTTTGCTTGGGGTTCTGTGCGCTTCCTGGACTTTTAAATCTATTTCTTTCACCAGGTGGAGGAAGTTTTCAATCATTATTTCTTCAAATAGGTTTTCAGTATCTTGCTCTGTCTCTTCTTCTGGCACCCTTATAATTCTGATGTTGGTATGTTTGAAGTTGTCCCAGAGGCTTTGTACACTATCTTCAAATTTTGGGGTTCTTTTTAACTTTTTTCTTTTCCGGTTGAGTGTTTTTGGCCTCTTGGTATTTCAAATCTTTGACTTGATTCTTGCGTTCCTCTAGTCTGCTGTTGGGTTTCTGTAAAATATTTTTTATTCCAGTCAGTGTATGTTTAGTTTCTAATTGGTCCTTTTTCATATCCATGAGGTCCTTTTTCATATCCAAGACCATCTCTTGAGGGTCTTGCTCATATCCTCGAAGTTCTTACTAAGCTTATTGGCCTTTTCTAGGAGTCTCTTGAAATACCTTATAACTGTGGTTTTGAACTCTATATCCAGTCGTTTGTTTTCCTCTATTTCTTTTGTTTGCGATCTGTTTCTTTCTCTCCCCATTTTCACTGCTTCCCTGAGTTGGTTGGGTAGCTTTGTGTGCTAGGTGTCCCAGCCTCCCCTGTTACTTGAAGTGTACACTCGCGGTGCACCCCTTTGTGGACTGTGTATACAGCCTTGTGGCAGATAAGTCTTGTTTGTTGTTGGTGTATCACTGGGAGGAATTGCCCTCCAGGCCAACTAACTGAGGATCAGCTGTGTCTACTCTAGGAGACAGCATTCTGCACCATGACTTGCAAACTTGCCAAAGTCTCTGTGCTCAGTTTGGATGGAGAGGAGTTTCTGGGTGGAGCGGAGTTTCAGGGTGAAGCCGACAGCCTTGGCTTCCAGTCAGCCCTGGCCCACGATGTCGCCGGGTCCTAGTGTCTGCAGGCAATCGCCACAGGCACCTTGTGAGAAAAGTGCCCTCATGTTTTGCCTGCCACCAGAACGTCCAGTCCCCAATGAATCCAGAATCTCAGATTTTCGCCTGGCACCTGGGTTCAGTGCAATTGGAACTCCTTTTTTCTTCTACCAGACTCCAGCCACACAGTCAACAGAACACCCTCACCATGAGCACTCATGTGCACCCCCGGAGTTCTGCCTCTGGCCGGAGCTTCTTTCTTCTGCCAGACATAGCCAGCGACCCATTCCTCCTCTCTGTGCGCACTCGGGTGTACACCCCCGGAGCGCTTCCTTTTGCTCTTCCCCTGGAATTCTACCCATAATCCAGGTTCTCCCCGTAAGGGCCTGGTTCCCCCAGGTTTTGAGTGCAAACCAAACTGGGTCCAGCACAGCCTGGAGTTTTTGTCTCCTTTCTGCCAGAGCACCCCTGCCAAGTTCAGACACCCCGTCCTCTCCTGCGTGCCAGTCTCCCACCTTACTTGGGATTTGCAAAGGCTCTGATTATCCGTGTGTACTTCTATGTCCTTCCAGTTTCAGATCTTCCAGTCAGCCAGCCTTCCCGTGGTTCTGGACAGTGTCCATTCTGTCCTTCAGTTGTACTCTCGAAATTGTTGTGTATGGCAAAACCTAGGTGTTTACCTATTGAATATTTCTAATATCAGAAACCCTCAGGAGAAAGAGGCTTGTAAAAGTTTTTGTTGGTAGTTCAAAGGTTAACTATTAATTTTTATAACTCAGTTACTTTGAACATTTTTTTTAAATGACTTAGGTCTGGTAAGTTATTGACAAATAAATTGGAGCAGAACTGTCTTTGGGAGCCTGAGAAGATTCCTGCCAGTGTAGAAAATCCTGCTCCAGTTACCCAGTGGACTCTCACTCATCTCCACACAGCACGCAGACACTGCTCAGCACACTTCATCGATGTCTGTGTCCTTATCTGGGGGGCGAAAGACTTGGAGACAAACTCATCCAAAGCCACACGCTTGCTGGTTCCAAAGCACCAGCCACACAGAGCCAACCCAGAGAGGAAAGGTGGGCATGCTGCCTTCTTCGACTTAATTCAGATTTGACCATTCAGACTAGACATCTTCAGTTATTAACTGTAGAGACTGAAAAAGAGCATAACTTAGACAATGACTTTGTTTTCAAAGTAAGGCACATACAAAACCCAGCAAGTATGTATGAAAATATTCACTGCAGTGCAGTCTATAACAGCAAAAGGCTAAAACCTGTCCACCAATTGGAGACTGTGAGCCCTCGATGAGAGGAGTTGTGTGTGTACTACTGCAGATAATGAGAGAGCTCTGCACGCACTTTCATGGAACAATCTCTAAGAAACATTGTTTGGGAAGGAAAAATCCAAGGGGCAGAACTATTTGCATGAGTTCATCCTATCTGTAGTTAGAAAAGGGTAATTTGTGTACACATACAGCAAATCTCTGAAGGACACAGGAGAAACTAGCAGTAGCGGTGACTCTGGAGAGGAAGCTGGAAATTGGGGGTGGGAAGAGGTCTTCCTTTTCCTCTTCTATTTGAAGTTTCCCTATGTGCATTTATAACTTATATAAAAACATAAACAAAATATGAAAGTTAAGAAAATATAAAACAAAATATGGTCATGTATAGATCAAACTCAGTGTTTTCCTGGTGGAGCAATAGGAGGTAGCCTCAAATTTATTTGAAAAATAACAAATAAGGCTTAGAACACAGTCAAGGTCATCAAAACTGAGCACCCACCCATGCGACTCCTCCTCATGAACATGAGGAAACCAATACTCAGAGAGCGGGTGAGTTAGTTAAGGTCTTAAAAGGGGGCAGGGACCTAGAAACCAGGTGTCCTAACTCAATCTAGGTGTTCACAATTCCACCTGCCACTCTGCTCTCTGGAACTGTTCCACTTTAAGCTGTCACTGAGCCTTCTCTGAGATTGGAGCTTGTGGGTGGCAGTTGTGGGTCTCTAAAACGCTGCTTTTGTTAAGCACTCAGAGACAGTATGTAGAGGAGGCCAAGACAGAGAGACAGAGAGGAGGCCCACAGGGGCATGAGAAGGCAAAACACCTAAATTTGTGATGAACAAAATACAACTTGGAAAAATATTCCAGAACATTTTAGGGAAAGAAAATAGCTCAGTTTAAAAAAAAAAAAAAAGAGGGGGAGAGTATCCCAAACACAGTGCCTGAAGCCAAACCAGTTAAGGGCAGACTGCCATTAGATGCCTCAAAAAGGCTAAAGACCGCATCAGTTCTAGACTTTGCCAGTCATACACAAAAGAATAATCCAAACAAGATTTCTCCATCGAAGAGGAATGAACCAAATCTAAACCAGACAGCGTTTTTTTCTCCTTCCAAAATAGTCAGAATTTAAGTTTAAATTGACATTTCTCTCTCATTGTTTTCATCTTCTTTTCTGTTTTCTTTCCTTTTTCCTTCAATACTTGGCTTTCTGTTCTGCGCTTGGAACTCAATAACTATACTCTGCAGATACATAATCAAACATGTCTCTATTATTAGTCAACAGAATGAAACACCAAGAAACAGCAACTTCACAGCACTGAGACAGGAATATCCCTTTGACTGAATGACTATTTCCTTGGTGAAGTTAGTAGTCAGCATGGGAATGGGTGTAGTGAGTGGAGGGGTGACATGCTGACATGACTATCTGGTTAAAGTTGCTTGGGACAAGGTGCACTGTGTACCCTCAGACCTGTTCTAACAACACACTTGGTCACTTCATCTAGAAGCCCCAAGAGTAGGCTAAAGGTCAGGAAAGTCCTTGGACTAAGTTCTAAGCCTGCACATCAACTACTATTTAAGAAGCAGACAAGGAAAAGGTACAGGTTTCACATGTTTTTTGCCTTTTGCTGCACCATGGAACACAGCGCAACAGCTCATAGCGTAAGTGCTTTGGCAGAGCCCCCAAGCCAGAAGCTGCAGACAATGAGGGAGGCCAATGCAGCAGAGGCTGCCCAGCATTCTGGAATGTCTGACAAGTGTCCTTTTGGCCTTGGAGGGTCTCAGTGGCTTGCTTTTGTATGTCCTCAGTGTGCACGCATGTCAGTGCACACACCCATTCACCACCACCACCACATATACACCACACACACACACACACACACACACACACACACACACACACACACACAAACAAACAAAAAAACCAAGAACAACAATAATAAAGTCACACAGAGCCACGTGGGAAAAACAAAAGTTAGGCTCAAGTACAAAACCCATCACAGGCCTGCATGGGGCTGACCTGAATAGACTAAGGAGAAGACAACCAATGTACCAGTGACTAGGAGCCACATCGAAGCACTCAGAAAGACAAAAATTATTCTGTTTTCTTCAAGTCCTTCTCCAGTTGACATGGGAGTCTCGCATTCTCAGCCTCCTTTCTCCTTTGACAACAAACTTCTTAGTTGAGGTATTTTTACACTTGGCACTTTGAGTTAAACCTTTAAACTATCTGGTTTAGTCAATATGCCAGAGGCACAATTCCATTCAAATGAGTAAGCCTTCCCAAGTACTCTATGACCTTTCCACTCACAGAACCCATTCCTGAATTATAATTCTTTCAAGAGTGGGTAAAGTTTCACATGTTGCTGACTGTGGTTCATTAATTTAATTAAAAATGTATATTCATGAATCCACACTCATATAAACAAGTGATTAAATAATGGAAAACACTATGGAGTTTCCTCAACAAATTAAACATGGTCTGCCATTGGACCCAGTGATCCCACTTCTAGGAATATATCCTAAGAGACCCAAAGCATCAATTAGACAGAATGTGTGCACCCATATGTTCACAGCAGCACAATTTACAACAGCTAAGATATGGAAACAGCCCCCAAGTGCCCATCAGTAGATGAGTGGATAAAAAAGTTATTGTATATTTACACCATGGAATACTACACTATAGTAAAAAAGAAGAATCTCTGACCCTTTGTGATAGCATGGAGGGACCTAGAGAGTTTCATGCTAAGTGAAATCAGTCAGAGAAAGAAAGTATCACATGATTGCACTCATATGTGGAATGTAAGTAACAAAATAAACCGATGAATAGAATGGACCCAGCAACATAATAGCATGGAACAGAGTGTGGAATCTCAGCAGGAAGATGGGGATGGGTGGGTGGGAGGTAATCAAAGACCTTGCATGTATATATGCATAACGCATGGACACAGACAATAGGGTGCTGAAGGCTTGGAGTGAGAGGGGGGAGGCACAGGCAGGCTGGAGGAGATCATGGGGGGGGGGGGGAGGAACATATGTAATACTTTCGACAATAATTAAAAAAAACAATTAAATAAATAAGTGGGCAGAGGAGAGACAAGTCAGACCGAAGAATTGAAAAAAATTTAATACATACCTGAAAGTGGTAGGAGTCTAACTCCCATTCCTTTAATGAGGACTGTGCATAGTGACTGCCTCCCAAAAAGTACAGTATTGAATGGGTGGAAGAACAGTAATTCTACAGATGAGAAACCTTGTATATGAGACAAATGATCAAGGTCAACACTAACCGTAATAGCATAACCCTCCCTAAGATGTCATAAAAAAGGCACGTTACCGCTACAATCTTCCACCCCAAAACCCATCATCCCAATCTAATAACAGAAAAACACCCAAAAAAATCCAATAGAGGGGGAAATCATACAAAATTCTTAAGCAGGAAAACTCACAGGAGAGAACCCTGATACCTGAGGACCGACGTTGGAGACCACATAGAGACTGGTAGGATGAGCGAAAGTGCCAAAGGGCTGGCTGGGCCCCCACAGACAGCAACTGAAGTCCCAGAGAGAGATCTCAGCTGTGGTAGGGAGGCACTAAGAACTCTGGGATGTAATCCCCAAGCTGTGCTCCCCAGCAGAGAGCACTAAATCTGAGGAGGGCACCCACATCAATTCTAGCTGTGACAACCAGTGGGTTGCTGTCTGCCAGGGAGTGGCAGCTGAAAGTTCCGGCACACTCTTGAAGGGCTAATGCACAAAAATTCCCTGTGGAACCACCCACCTTATGCTCTGGCAGAGGGAGAGTGAAATGGACTGGAGCTGTGAGAGCAGAATCCAGAA
Organism: Antrozous pallidus; assembly: GCA_027563665.1. NCBI lineage: Eukaryota > Metazoa > Chordata > Mammalia > Chiroptera > Vespertilionidae > Antrozous > Antrozous pallidus. The sequence continues at coordinate 116,239,699 of CM050514.1, forward strand.
CTGGGGACTCAGGGATAGAGCTCAGAAGGCAGGCACACCACTCCACCTCTCCCAGCAGAGGACATCTTTCCCACATAGACATCTGCCTTATCTGGAGGGAAGACAGGCGATATACCTTATTGGGAAACGCCTTGCCCTGAAACCATTAAGAGATTACAAGTAACTGTTAGCCTCCATGCCGAAGCAACTGACCCACCCTATTGAAAAAACTTGCTATACCTGAGGACAATTGCCTTTGGGCAATTCAAGTCTGAGTCCTATTAGTCTGTAGACAGAGGGGGTCTCTGGAGGCTTTGAGTTTTTGCCTGGTCCAATTAGTCAGAAACTGACTTTAACATTGTCCTACACTAGAGATTGAGAGGTGTAGAATATCTACCTAAAACATAGTAACAAACCCAGACAACCAAAATGAGGAGACAAAGAAACAGCTCCTAAATGAAAGAACTAGAAAATTCTTCAGAAGAAGAGGTAATAAAGCAGAGATAATAAAAGTATCTGAAACAGAGTTAGAGTAATGCAGGTAAAAATGCTCAAAAGTATGAAAAAATATATAGTAACTATGAAAAAACAGTCTGAGATAAAGAATGACATACACAAATAAAGAACACATGGGAAGGAATACACAGATTGGGGGAAGCTGAGAATCTAATCAGTGAAATAGAAGACAGAGTTAAAATATCACTCAATTAGAGTACCAAAAAGAAAAAACAGAGGAAGCTTAAGGGAGCTATGGGAAAATGTGAAACATAAAAATATTAGAATAGTAAGTGTGCCAAAAGAGGCAGAAAGGGAGAGAGGAATAGAGAATGTGTTTGAAGAACTAATGGCAGAAAATTTCCCTAACCTGGAAAAGGAAAAAGTCACGCAAGTTCAGGGGCACATAGATCCCCAAACAAGAACTCAAACAGACCCACACCCAGACACATAATAATTACAATGCCAAAAATTAAAGACAAAGAGAGAATCTTAAAAGGCAGCAAGAGAAAAGAAAACAGTACCCAACAAAGAAATTCCCTTACGGCTGACACCTGTTTTCTCATCAGAAATTCTACAGGCCAGAAGGAAATGCCATGAAGTATTCAAGGCAATGGAAAGCAAGAATCTGAGTACAAGATCACTATATCCAGCAAGGCTATCGTTCAAAATAGATGGTCAAATAAAGAGCCTCCAGGCAAAAGAGGCTAAAGGAATTCATCACCACCAAGCCAGCATTATAAAAAAAATGCTAAAGTGATTGCTGTAAGGGGTTGTGAGAAGAAGAAACAAAAAGAGAGACCTAGTCATACAGAATCAAAATGGCTATAAGTTTGCCTCAATAATAACCTTTAATGTAAATGGATTAAATGCTCCAATCAAAAACTGAATGGGTACAAAAACATGACCCAACTAAGAAACACCAATCAGAAGGGATATATGCACCCCTATGTTCAGAGCAGCACAATTTACCACAGCTAAGATTTGGAAACAGCCTAAGTGCCCATCAACAGATGAGTGGATTAAAAAACTGTGGTATATCTACACAATGGAACACTACATTGCTTTAAAAAAGGGACGCTTACCATTTACAACAACAGCATGGATGGACGTGGAAAGCATCAAGCTAAGCGAAAAAAACCGGTGGCAGAAAGATAAATATCACATGATCTCACTCATTTGGGTCATATAATGAACAACATAAACTGATGAACAAAAACAGAGCCAGAGGAAAATAAAACATTTTAGAATATAACAGAAGTAATCCTGTTATTTGCAGATTTTAAATATTTCCTATGACTTTTGTGATATTATACTTACAGTCCTTTTTTTCTTGAAATATTAATGTTTATTGCATGTAATATTATTATTTGAGATAGTTTTTTTTGAATAATTGGTGTTTATTGCATATAACATTATTATATTTAAAATCATTTTGTTGAGATATTAATGTTTCTTGCATATATTGTTATTTTTAGAATCATTTTCCTTGAAAATAAAAATTTAAAAAATTAAGAAAAAAGTTCCTAAGCAGTAGTCCTCAAAATTATGAAGGCCATCAAAAACAAAGAAAGTCTAACAAATCGCCACAACCACAAACAGCATAAGGAGACATGCCAGCACAAAGACATGTGGCATTCTGTAAAGAAACCTAGAACAGAAAGTAAGGACATTTTAATAAAATATGGATTTTGTTCAAATGAATCGTAAAATGTATTATGTATGTACATAAACAATATAATGTTATTCAATCATAAAAGAAATGAATACTGCTTTGGCTGGGAAACTCAGTTGGTTAGAGCCGTGGACTGCAAACTGCAGCTCTTTGGCCCCTTGAGTGTGGCTCTTCCACAAAATACTATGGCCTTGGCGAGTCTATTTTGAAGAAGTGGCTTTAGAAGTTTAAGCTTAAAAAATTTGACTCTCAAAAGAAGTTCCAATTGTTGTACTGTTGATATTTGGCTCTGTTGACTAATGAGTTTGCCAACCACTGGGTTAGAGCATCATCCAGATATGACAAGGTTGCAGGTTCTATCCCCATTCAGGGCACATACAAGAATGAATCAATGAGCCCTGGTCAGTTTGGCTCAGTGGATAGAGCATCGGCTCGAGAACTGAAGGGCTGTGGGCTCGATTCTGGACAAGGGCATGTACTTTGGTTACAGGCTTGATCCCCTGCCTCAGTCAGTGCATGTGCAGGAGGCAACCAATCAATGTGTCCCTTTCATATCAATGTTTCTCTCTCTGTCTCTCCTCCTCCCTCCCATTCTTTCTACAAATCAATGGAAAAATATCCTCAGTTGAGGACTGACCCCCTCCCCAAAAAAATTAATCAATGAATGTATAAATATGTGGAACAACAAATTGATATCTCTCTCTTTCTCTCTCTCCCTTCCCTCCACTCTAAAATCAATCAATAAATGAACCACGCTCAGCACAGCCAGTGGTGAACCTGAGGAGGGGTGAAGGGTTAAAGAAAACAGACAACAGAATATAGCTGGGGCCAGGTGGAACACTGTTCTCGAATGGAGAGACAGTGACACAGCCTGGAAGTCAAGTCTTTCTTTTATTTTATAGTCAAGATCCCATGAGGCAAAGCAATGACATGGTCAAGATGTATACAATGTTCCCATCAGTTTCTAATCTACTTAATTACATGCTCCCAAGAACTCTATCAAGCTTTGTTTTGGCAACACTTGCTGCAGCTCCCAGCCTACATCATTCAGCCACCTGGGACCACAGGTTCAAGCTTACAACCATAGCCTTTGGCTATAATTGTGCTTGGTGGGCTTTGCTGGGACCTGCACGCCACGAAGACCATGCCCCCTCATTAGTCCGAGGCTTGAACCTGTCCAAAAACTGTAGCCGCTCTCCACAAATAAATAATAATTTTTTTAAATGAAATCCTGCTGTTTGTAACACTATGGATGTACCTTGAGGGTATTATGTAAGTGAAATAAGTCAGACTGAGAAAGATAAATACTATATTATTTCACTAATATGTGAAATTTTAAAAACATGCACACAAATAAGCTCACAAAAATGGGACAGGCTGTCAGAAGTGAGGGAGGGAAGAGGGTAAGGAAAGTCAAAAGATAAAACTTCCAGTTATAAAATAAACTAGAGTCCGGGTGCATGAAATTTGTGCATAGGGGGTGGGGAATGTCCCTTAGCCCAGCCTGCACCCTCTCTAATCTGGGACCCCTCAAGGGATGTTCGATTGCCCTACCAGGTTCAGGCCTAAAAGGGCAACGGAAATCCTTCTCACAATCCAGGACTGCTGGCTCCAAACTGCTCACCTGCCTGCCTCCCTGATTGCCCCTAACTGCTTCTGCCTGCCAGCCTGATCACCCCTAACCACTACCCTGCCAGCCTAATTGATGCCTAACTGCTCCCCTGCCAGCCTGTTTGCCCCCAACTTCCCTCCCCTGCTGGCCTGTTCACCACTAACTGCCTTCCCCTGCAGGCTTGATCACCCCCAACTGCCCTCCCTTGCAGGCCTGGAACTTCCCAATGGCCCTCCCCTGCTGGCCATCTTGTGGTGGCCATCTTGTGTCCACATGGGGGCAGCCCTCTTGTGTGTTGGAGTGATGGTCAATCTGCATATTACTCTTTTATTAGATAGGATAGAGGCCTGGTGCATGGTGGGAGCCAGCTGGTTTGCCCTGAAGAGTGTCCCAGATCCGGGTGGGGGTCTCCTTGGGGTCTGGGGTGGCCTGGGTGAGGAGCCTGTGGAGGTTTGCAGGCTGGCAATGCTCCACAGCGACCTAAGCGGAGGCCCTGGGATCTGGGATTAATCTATGTCTACAATTGAAACTTTGTAGCCTGGAGCGGAGCAAGCCTTCTGCTCGCTCCGGGCGGCAGCCATTTCTGTTTGAAACATTGTAGCCTAGAGTGGAGGCCTAGGCGCTAGGGCTGCAGAAGTTTAGCTTCTTCCATTGCCCCAGCAACCCCAGCCTCTTCTTTCTCCAGCTCTGTGGCTGCCTTCAGTAAATTATGTATCTTCTGTAATTGAAACTTTGTACCATTGAGTGGAGGACTAGGCAGGCAATGGCAGGCAGAAAGCTTGGCTACCTCTGTTGCCGGGGAAACCCAAGCCTTCCTCCTGCTCTCAGTGGTGGCAGCCATCTTGGTTGGGGTTTATTTGCATAATCTGCTCCTGATTGGCTGGCGGGCGTGGCTTGTGGGTGTGGCAAAGGTATGGTCAAATTGGCATATTGCTCTTTTATTAGATGGGATAAGTCCTGTGGATGTAATGTATGGCATGGTGTACTGTATATTTTAAAGTTTGTAAGAGAATATATCTTAAAAGTTCTCATCACAAGAAAAATAATTGTAACTATGTGTGGTGATGATGTTAACTATAATTATTGTAGTGATAATTTCATAAAATATACAAATATGAAACTATTATATTATACAACTGAAACTAATCAGTCATCTGTCAATTATACCTCAATAAAAGGTGAAATTGAAATAATAATGTATTGGTATTGCTTTATTAGTGATAACAAATATAGTGTACTAATATAAAATGTTAATAATATGGAAAATTGGAGGAAAGAACATATGGGAATCCTACCTTCTTAATTTTTCTGTAAATCTTAAATTGTTCTTTAAAAACAGTATGTGTGTAGTAATTATGTCTTCAAAAAATATCAGGAACTGTATTGGGTGCTACCTCTTCAATACTCATTATTAGTTAGTTTTCAGAGAGTACATAAAATGGATAAATATTCAAAAGGAAACATAGTCTACAGTCTGTTCTATAGGAGTAAATAGATATTAAGCTTTTTTAAAAAAAAAAAATAGCTGCTTCTATAGGAATGGTCAAAAGAGATTGGGAAATGTTTAAACAAAGTTAGAAGAACTCATTTCACTGCAGGGTTTCTCTGAGCCTTGAAAATGCTGACAGGCACAAGGGCTTCCCAACAGGCAGATGTAAAGGCAGCACTTCCCACATTGGAAGACAGGTGTCGCTCTGAGTGTGAATGCTGGGGAAGGCTGGGCCACTTCAACTTTAACCGATGTTTGGCAGTACTGAATCACGAATTGGAACTGAAAATGAATTAGAATTGATTAAGCTCCTACTATGTGCAAAACTCTTTAAAGTCAACTGAGCAGCTGTGCAGGCTGTGGAAGCAGAAGAATGAGCAGGGCAGCCTGTGGGTGTTAAACAGTGACTTCATGGGCTTAGAATCAGACTGCTATTCAAGACAAAAACAAAACAAAACAAGGGGAAACAAGCATTTTACAAATACTGACAGTATCTGCTGAAGTTCTCCACAACAAATGTTTATTTAATTGGAAAATATCAAACTCGGATTAACCTACATATACATTTTCACAGGTGGTGAGCAGAACCTCAATAAACTAACTTTAGTTCCATAGATTTGCAATAATCTATCATTTTCATTTAGTCAGGGCTTTTTTTTTACTTGTTTTTTAATAAAATAACATTACCTCTTCCAAATAATCCTTCTAACATCATCCCTCAGGAGAAGAAAATGCTGACATTGTTTTTAAAACACGGTTGCAATTTCCTCAAAAGAGGTGAATATGCACATAAACATTCAAGAACCACCTTTTTCAAAATAAGCGAGAATACGCAATATTTAAGTGCATACCCCGGTAATACACTTGACTTGGATCTGGGAAACTTCCTCCTCCTAGATGGAACAGATTTTTAATTCTGTTTGATGTTTGGGCTATTAAGTTTTAATAAATTGCATCAGAAACTCTATGAGAGATGAGTATAAGACTGTGATGGCGAACCTATGACACGCGTGTCACTACTGACATGCATATCCATTTTCGATGACACACGGGCGCATGTGGTCACATACAGAGAAGTATGGGGCCACATGCCAAAACGGACGTTTCATCCTCAGCTACGGCTACTGCACGGCCAGGTGCAGTAGTCGAGGATGAAACATTTGCTGTAGTGTAGTGTAGACACTCTGTGCCGGGGGTCTGTAGGACAAAACAACAGAACTCCGGCACAAAGCGTCTAGTTCTGGGACTTCTGGTTAGGCCATTACGGGATCTTTGACCTCACTTCTAGCCTGCGAAGCAGGGAGCAGCGGAATGTCATAGGGGACGCATCTCTGGGGGCCCTGTGATCGCCATTACCAGCAACCACATAACCACAGCAACCATCATCCACTTTACTGTTCTGGGGTGTTGTGGATTTCTAATTGACCAACATTACTGAGTTAAGTGAGGGGGAGGCTGGGAGAGGCCAGGACCTGTGCTATGGGTGCAGTTTCCCGCCATTAGAAATAGCGGCAGCCATCTTAATTTATATAAGGCACGGCATTTTGCAGCATAGTGCAGACTCCATTTCACTATTATTACTGTTGTGGATACTTATTAACCCCTATTTCTGCTTATTAACCCAGCCCTTTCCTAAAAAGCCATTAAATGTGCCATCTTGTAGTCAGTTAGCCTAGTTAACCCCTAATTGCCTGCAGGGCTAACAGGCTATCTATAATTCTATCTTCTGTCACTGCCCCACTGATGGAGAATACAAAAAATAAAAAAAACAAAGGTTAAGTAAAGGCAATGACAGTAGCAGTAGCCGACCCTTTCAAGAGACATGGACTGAGATGTATGGCATTATAGAAAAAAAATGGCAGGTCATTTTGCATTCTATGTATTGAAATGATAGTAAGCAGAACATGGAATATAAATAGACATTTTTAAACTAATCATTCCCAGCTCTTGAAAAAAAGTGAGGATGAAAGGAAGGAATACATTTCCAAGCAGTTACACCTTTATAAGAGCCAATCTAATTCTATCCTTAAATTTATAAAAGGCTCTACAAATTTAATATCTGCAAGTTTGAGCATTGCTCACTCCATAGCTCAGCATGGAAAAGCACTCAGTGAGGTAGAATTTATTAAAGAAACTCTCCTAAGATGTGCACCAGTTCTATTTCACAATATGCAGAATAAAGGTGCAATTATTAAGATAATATCTGAGTTACCACTCAGTAGAAATATCAAAAAAGACCGAATAATGAGACTGAACACAAATGTACAACATCAATTAAAGGGAGACACAAGTAATTGTAACTATTTTTCAATCTCTCTTGATGAAACTACTGATGTCACATCACATACTCAGATGGCCATTACTGGTCGATATTGTGATGGTCTCATAATGAGAGAAGAGTTGATAAACTTAGTATCAGTGCCAACAAGTACATCAGGAAGTGAAATATGTAAGGTTGTTCCGTGACCTAAGCATTGATATCTCTAAAGTTGTGTCAGTGACGACAGATGGGGCACCAAACATGGTGGGGAAAAAGTCGGATTTGTCAAATTGTTTACAGAAGCTATAGGAATCTGATTTTGCCTTTTCATTGAATTACCCATCAGGAGGTTTTATGTGCCAAGGCGGGATTCACCGACTTAAACGACTTAATGTCAGTTGTTACAAAAATAGTTAATTTCATAGCTGCTCACCCCCTTCACAAGCGAGATTTTCTGCACTTTTACTGGAGGTTGATTCCATCTACAGTGGACTGCTGATGTACAATAATGTAAGATGGCTGAGCCGAGGCAAAGTTCTTGAGGGCTTTGTGGAGTGCTTTGAATAAATTAAGGTTATTTCTTGAGGGTAAGGATCTGGGAAACTTTTCTCAGCTCAATGATGATAAGTGGGTCAACACCCTGATATTTTTTACAGATCTCTCTGTTCATATTAATGAACTGAACTTAAAGTTACAAGGCTTTGGCAAAAGTATTGATGTTATGTTTGGATACATAAAAGCTTTTGAAAGTAAACTTAAAATTTTCAAGCAAGATGCAGAAACTAAAACTTATAAGTATTTTCCTCGAGTAACAAAGTATTTTGAGAAGGCCAGTGCAGCTATACAAAATGAAATGGAACCCTTGCATATAAAGTACCAGCATGTTTTAGACTCATTACTTGACCAGTTCAGTGATACATTTAATCAATTTAGAAGTCTAGAACAGACCATAAAAATAATTAAGTATCCTGATGTAGCAGTCTACAGTAGTTTGGAATTAAATGGTTTCCAATGAATGCAAATTGATGATTTGGAGATGCAACTTGCAGAATTCCAAGACAGCATCTGGGCTCAGGTATTTGTTGACTTGAGGTCAAAGCTTGAGAATCTGGAAAGGTGCCTCTTGGAGAATCAAGAGGAGTGCCACTAAGAACAGGAAATTTGGAGTGCCTGGAACCAATTATCAGACACTTTTAGCACCCTGAAAAATATAGCAGTGGCTTTACTCACAATTTTTCCCTCTATATACTTTTGTGAGACCTTATTCTCAGCGTTAAATAATATCAAAACCAACAAAAGAAACAGATTGACAGATGAAGTTAGTAGTGCTTGCTTGGGCTTGAAGTGTACAAAATACCAACCTTCAATTGAAGGTTTATCCAATGAAATTCAGCAACAAAAAAGTCACTAATAGGCAAGTTAGTTAAAGAATTCCCCCTCCCCTTCACTTATCTTAGATCACACAAGTTAAATAATATCAAGACCAACAAAAGAAACCGCCTGACAGATGAACAAAGAAGTCACTAAGCAGGTAAGTTAAATAATTAGTTTTTGGTTTATTAAATACAGTTATATATTATAATTATACATTTTTGTTATTTAAATTATGGATATCACAAAATTATGGTTTTTTTCTCAAAGTGATACACCACCCGAGTTATGCTTGGTTTTTTGGCGAATTTTGACACACCAAGCTCCAAAGGTTGCCCATCACTGGTATAAGAGTTTCTACATCCTGGACAGTGGAAATGAAAGCTTATCCATCACTTCATTCTCTCCCCATTCTACTAGTGCAAGAACTGAGGTCTGCCAGAGAGGACTGATGGGTTTCTCGGGACACAGCACTTTCAGAGTGTGGGAGAGTCCCAGGTAAATGGATTGTTTGGTCACCCTAGCTATGTGACCATCTACAGCCCCAGCACTAGCTCATGGCAGCAGAACCCAAGTTTCCTGTCTCCACCCTAATGTGATCCCTGACAAAGAAAACTGGAGCCAGCGAGGGTCTTGTATCTTCTATACAGAACCCTGGCCAGGCTGCCCAGGTTAGTTCTTGGAGTGCCTCCATGGATTACAACTAGCTAGCTGTCTTTTTGTAACCACATCAGTGGATAACCAGAGAGAAAATATTACTCCTCCAACTGACTCTAACTTTTTAAGGAAATCAAGCAATATTTATGACATTGTATCGTATCATGTACTAATAAACAGGCACTCAATTAAGCTTGAAATCCAGGGAATGTTTCCCGCTGGGTTCCTGATTGAGCCAGATGCACAAAAGAGAAGCACTTTTAAGAAACAGTGAACTATTATCTTCCTATGATTTGAAGTAACTCTCATCTTCCTGAGGGCTGGGTTTGTGCACTTTATCAATAAGTCCAGGGAAGAAGCAAAGTCTCCCCAACTCTTCAGATCCAAGCCTAACAAATGGGTCTTCCTTATAAACAAGAACAAAAATAATTTAGTGTGCGTGTGTGCTTGATGGGTTCGGACTGGTGCCTCTTTGTGAAGAGACTCGGCACATGTTACGGCTTGGGAGAAATCCGGACTGAGAAAGACAATCATATGAATTTGAAGGTGGCAGGGCAGGGTGGCTCTGTGGTGCGGTGTAAGATTAAGAGGCATATTCCACTTAGTAAACGACAGGGTTTGTCAATGAGGCAGATCAGATTCCAGTTTGATAGGTAGCCTGTCAATGAAAGAAGGGAGGGATCTACCAAACAGGGAACCTGCTGCTTTACTCCAGAACTTGGTTCCTCCAGACTAAGAAGCCATCCTCAATTAGAAAACCACCCTTAGATCAACCAAAGGACTTGAATGCATGCATATAAGCCTAACCAATGGACACAGACAAAAGGGGGGTGAAGGGAGAATTGGGGGGAGGTGGGAGGAATGGGGGATGAGAATACATATGTAATAACTTAATCAATAAAGGAATTTTTTTTTAAAAAGAAAAGAAAGCCGCCCTTTAGTTCCACCACATCCTGACTACTACAGTATAACTCTCTCTTCCTTCATTTTCCCCTTCCCCATTCCTTCACTGTTCACACAGTAACCAGTTCCATGAAAACACCCCCTTTCTGCATTAGGGGCATGCTCGTTCAGCTCTTATCTTTATGTTCCAGTAGTCCTTTTGCTCTTACTGTTTAACAAAAAAAATAATAATATAGAAATCCTTGCCTACCTTGTTTGATTGGAGAATTTGAATGCTTTTCATTTATCATTATAAAACCAAGGACAATTTTATAACTTTTTGTACGTGGCTGTCACAGGCAAAGCAATGTCTTTAAGTAGGAATTAATTACTCTAAAAGAGTAATTTTCTAGATAGTTTTCCCTTGAGTCACACATTTTGTTGTTTAAATAAACTTCTGGTTTAAAATGAAATAATAATTATAATAATTTAGTGCACTTCAAATCTAACTTGAAAGTGCATAGGAGGCATTACGTACATTTTGCCTGAATTAAGCTTTGGGGTTTATGAGTCAGAAATTGGTAGTAAAATATCAGTTTTATTTATAAGAAGATGATCACCATAGGCATCCAGAACAAACTAGAAAATCTCCCTCCCCAAAAACACAGACACAATTCTCTCCCTCTTGAGGGAGGCATTTTATCCATTACTCCCATTTTTTATAAGTGGATATTTAATAAATACTAAATTTTTTGTTGCTGCTTTCTCTTTATACCCAGAGCATATTCCCTGCTCAGCACCATTTCATTTTTCTGTTTTATTATTAGTGGTTTACAAACCATTTCCCCCACCGCACTCATCAGAAGCCATGTATAAACCCTACGTTTTTCCATCACCATAGATCAGGCTGGAAGGGGCCTTTGTCAAGTTAGACCAGGGTTCTCTAACTTTTCTTTACCAGTAGGATCTTTCTCCAAGCCTGATGCAGAGCATGAAGCAGCGACGACGCTCATGTGCAGAGTCATTCAAAGCAGACGTGAACCCCTGCTGGGCTGCTAGGCATGTGAGCACTGGGGCACTTTTGACTGTCTTCTCTGAGTGCGCTCTCGGTCTTGCTTTCCACTTGGCTTTCCCTGCTGGTGTTTCTCAACACATATCACAAATATTAAACAGATTTTAAAACTCCATTGACACAGCTAGGAGACTCTAAATACTATGTAAGTTTTGCTTCTGCTCATATCGCCTTGAAACCTGGCATAGGACCTTGGGACACAATTTAAAACCAATGATTTAGGCCAATTCCCTCATTTTAGAGCTGAAGAAAGTTGGAAGGTTAAATGATTCATCACAAATCACAGACACAGGCTAACAAACCTCTGAAGCCCAGAGAATAGCTAGAATGCCCTAGCTGGTGTTAGCTGCCCTGTCCTGTCCATCCTCAGTCATCAAAAATGTTTACTGAGTTAAATTTGGTGACAGGAAGTGCTTCCTTTTCCCTGTCATAAAAAAGCCTAATGCAGACTAATGTATTTAACTTACTTACTACTATACAATGATGAAATCAACATGGACCACATGTTATGATGGGAACTTGTTTATATAATCTGGTTTTACAGAATAGGGTATAAGATGTTCTTAGTCTGTTCTTAAAAAAAAAAAAGACAAAGACAAAAATCAGATGACTTTGACAAGTTGCATTTCATGGTTCAAGAAGGTTTAAACAAGAAGAGGGCTAGCATTAGGCAACACGAGACCTCTGGCTGCAGTGCCTGCAGCACAGAAGAGCCCGAACACACATCCATCATTTCTGACATATGTGGGGGCCCAGCCACCAAGCTTCAAAAGTGCTTCATAGCGTCTGGGTGCAGCTATGGGTCTTTTCCTGGCTGTTTACGGCTTAACTCATGTGAACTGGCCAATATCAGGTGTCACGCAGCTGTCTGAGATGAAACACATGTCTGCAGAGGTAGAAAGAAAGCCCAGCACAGGCCAACCCTGACTCAGTCACGATACAATTAAGGGGAAAAGGGCTGCCGACGCGTCTCTCGCCCTTCTTGTGTCTCTCTCAGGTCCTGCCAACAATGAACCACTTGTTTCTCTTATTTCCCAGAAACCCTATTAGCCATCCAACAAGGCCAGGGGAAAAAAAAAAAGAGCAGCTTTTCACTTCAGGATACATTAGGTTCCAAAAATCTGTAAAGTATTAAACCAAGAAGTTGCACTATCCCAACTTCACACTGAGCCCTTTATTTCAATTCTGGGTGAGAAGAGCTGTGAGGAAATTTTTCACCAGCTCAACTCATAAGAACCAGAGCACTAGGGCATGTGTGCATTCAGGCTCAGGGCATCAAGCTTGAAAACATTTCCAGGTGCCCCAAAACGTAACAGGTGGACCTTTGGTTTTCCAGATACCCCCAAGCTCTCTGGTTTTGGATTTGTAATGCAAGCTGCATTTACTTCACAGAAAACCCTGAATTTTCAGGACCAGGAAATGATTTTCCTGCTTGTTATCCTGTCTGGCCATCCAAGCAGCAATGTAGTCGACAAGCCAGAGTGCCCGTGTATGCGTATCTGGGCGACTCTTCTCTCCTCGGTGTAAGGATGTCAATGCCTGTAGCATGGGTTTTCATGTTTCCCAGCAAATGCATTACCTAAATGTATATTGTATTGGCATTTAAAGAATTTAGACATCAGTTGTCATCATTGCAATATATCCAGAACATGCTAGAAAAAAAAATCTTATCCTTATGGCATATTGATTTCTTCTGGATCCTTTTGCTATAAAGAAATCATATTTCTTCCATCTAAATAACACCATCTGATTTTGGGGTTATCTCCAGATTTATCAGAAGTGGCCTATGGCAGGAAGCACATTATGGAAGTGAGGGAATTTAGGCAAATAATGATCTAATTTGGAAAAAAGAGGAAATTGGGAGCCTCGCTGTGCTGCTTCACAAAGTTATCTTTGTGTCTTTGAATTTAATGCCACGGCCTGGCAACAGCAGCAAAACCAAAACTGTTTTATTATCTTCAAACAATAGGTATACTTTACTCCAGCAGGAAATGGAAACTCTGATTCATGCACTTATTTTCATTAGTCAGAAGAGAGTTTACTGGAGCTTTTTATTGGTTAGCTTTCCTGAATGGTATTAAGCTACTCCAGGTGCAACGTGTGGCCACCCAAGCTAAACATCAGAAAATGAAACCACAGCTGTTTTCCACAAGAAGCGAAGAAAAATTTGCCATTGTGGGCCACTTTTTCATCTCTTTTCTTCTCATAACATGCCATTTTTGTAAACACTAGTCAGAGAGCTCATGCAGCAGATGCTCTAAGAGACAAAGGGCTTGAATGGTTTATGAAAGAGAACATGCAATTAGTAATCAAATAAGGTAAAATTATCAGCTTTACATGAAGTCACAGCAAGTAAAGGAAAGAGCCATTGTTCAGCAATCAAACTACAAAGATGTGATGTGTTTTGCATTGGGCCAGGACTACTGTGTGTAGTGGGAGTGAAACAAGAATTAAATTAGGGGCGCAGGATTAAGAATTCTGGGAAAATGACACGTCAAATTTGGGGCTTTATGCATATGTGCATTTTGAGGGCTGTACCCCTAGATCTATCTAATAGTGACCCCAAAAGGTTAATTACCTTTGAAATGAAAAAGTATCAAAATACTAATAATGGTGTTTGGATGCTAGGACTATATATAATTTTTTTTCTTTTCGATGATCTTTCTATAGTTAACTGTTTGCTCCCCAAGTATCTGCTGAGCCCCGAGTAGGTGCAAGGCACTGCTTCTAGGTGCTAGAGATACTAGCGAACAAGACAGAAAGGTCCTGGTGCTTTGAGAGCTGTGGTCTGACGGGAGACAGACCACAGCAAACATAGAGTCTAATTCTAGGGCTGAGGGCTTTGAACAAACAAATGTGGAACTACTTTAGGCCTGGAAGTTAAGGAAGATTTCTCAGAGGAGGTGATGTGTGATCTAAAATAATCTGAGTAAGTGCAGAAATCAGTGTGGGGGCCAACCTCAGCTGAGGAATAAGTGCAAATGTCCTAAGGAGAGAAGGTGCCTGACCTGTGGGCTTGGAGTAACTGCAAAACAGGCTAGCCCACATGGCTGCGGGCAGAGGGCAGGGGTCAGGGTCTGTGGGCCTCGTGACTGAGGCGAGCACGGCAGTTGCAGAATGACAGGAATCTCCTTTTGGCTCACTGCTCAGACTGCTTGGGAAACTGCCGGAACATCTCATACACTATGGTAAAATAAAAAATTCTGAAGAAAATGCAGAGAAAGAGAAACTGTCTGTGAACAGTTGCCCTTCAGCTTGTGGGGTGGTTAGGGTCCTCTTTCAGGAAGAAAGGAAAAAGCTTTGGGGTGTGGGTCAGGGAAGTGAGGGAAGCCGAAGCAGCTCTGCTGAAACGGAGATTCAGGTTCCAAGCAAAGCGAAAGAAAAAACCCACATCTCTAAATTTTTATTTGGAAGGTTGTGCCAAAGGGGTTCTATTCTTAACAAAAACAAAACAAAACACACAACAAAAAAGCTACAACTCTGGGCATTGTCAAATTTATCCTTGACGCACCCTGGGCATGGGGTGGAACCTTGTTCGGATCTTCTTGAATGCTGGCTGTGCTCTGAGAACACATACTCACCAGTGTTTAGGGGGGTATAGAAAAACTCTGAAACTCCTGGAGATCACTGTCAGGAGGCTTTCCGAGGACTGCCTCCTAGACACCAGTGTACAAATCATTTACAGGAAATCAGAAGGAGACAACTCCTTCTTAGGCACTTACACCTGGCAAACAGGCAAGCCTTGCCCACAAATGCTTTGACTCCTGTTACTGAACATTCCGCCCTCTCTGCAGGAGTCCCAGGTCTCAGAGTCAAATCTTCAGGCACTTCTAGTAACCAAACAAGGCCCATAGTATGCATGTTCCTCCTCGGATAATAAAATAATACAATTCCTAGCCATAGTCTCCTTTTACCCCAATTAACTCAATTATTTAATTGTGTCCTTTTGAATTATGTTTTGTAAGAAGCAAGAGTCCGAGATAAATGGGTGGAAGTATGTTTCATTTAAAAACTATATCTCTGTATATAAAGCTACACAGATATATTATTTTATTTGTCCAATTAAATACTGTTCTATGAAGCTTAACTGAGTGTGCTGAAAATGCCATTTGCCGTCATCCCAAGGAGAAGGGTTTGCATGACCTGAGGCCATCTCTGACGGAGACCTGGTGGACCAAGAAGTTTTCCTCATATTGCATTGTTTTTATGGAACATGCTGGTTGGAGGAGCCAGTTGACCCAGGCACACTCTGTCTCCCCATTCCCCACCTTCCACAGACACAACCTTAACCAAGTGATCAAAGCCAACATCAGCCAGCCTGGACAACCTGACAGCACGTGCCATGGAGCAGAACACACACCACCTCGGAGGTGCTCCTGCCAAGGATGTATAACCTAAATCTAAATCATTAGGAAACACCAGACAAACCCAAATTAAAAACAATTGCCGGAATGGCTCAGTGATTGAGCATCGACCCATAAACTAAGAGGTTGCTGGTTCAATTCCAGTCAAGCAAGGCACATGTCCAGGTTGTGGGCTCGATACCCAGTAGGGAGCATGCAGAAGGCAGCTGGTTGATGATGTTTCTCTCTCATAGATGTTTCCATTTCTCTATTCCTCTACCTTCATCTCTAAAAATTAATAAAAACACATTTAAAAATAATAAA
Organism: Antrozous pallidus; assembly: GCA_027563665.1. NCBI lineage: Eukaryota > Metazoa > Chordata > Mammalia > Chiroptera > Vespertilionidae > Antrozous > Antrozous pallidus. Next base: position 116,255,858 of record CM050514.1, read on the forward strand.
AATAAAAAATAATCTACAAAATAGCTAAACTATACTCTCCAAAAAAACGTCAGGTCCAGAAACACAAGAACTGAGGAATTGTTCCAGGTAAAGATTAAGAAGACAGGACAACTAAATGGAATGCATGGTCCTCGACAGCTCTTGAATCAGAAACCAAAAGAGCCATTGAGAACATTATTGTGCTAAGTGAAATAAGCCAATTAGAGAAAGATAAATATCACAGGATCTCACTCATTTGTGGAATATAATGAGCAACATAAACTGATGGGCAAAATTAGAGCCAGAGACACAGAAACATTGAACAGACTGTCCAACCTATGAGGGAAGGCAGGGAGTGATGTGGTAAGAGATCAACTAAAGGACTTGTATGCATCCACATGGGCATAACCAATGAACACACACAGTAGGGGGGTGAGGGCATGTGCTGGGGGGTGGGAGTGGCCAGGAAGAGGTCAATGGGAGAAAAAGGAGACTCGTGTAATTCTTTAAAGAATTAAAGAATTTAGACCTAACCGGTTTGGCTCAGTGGGTCCCGGGTTCAATTCTGGTTAAGGGCATGTACCTTGGTTCCGGGCACAGCCCCAGTCATATATTTCTCTCTCATTGATGTTTTTAACTCTCTCTGCCTCTCCTTTCCTCTCTGTTTATATATATATATATATATATATATATATATATATATATATATATATTTTAAATATAAAGAATTTAAATTAAAAAAAAGAACATTATTGTGATAAAAATGAAGAAATTTCAAATATGAACTGTGGATTAGACAATATTATTGTACCAATGTTCAATCTCCTGATTTTCATACATCTACTATGTAAGAATACATCCTGTCAGAAAATACAATCTGAAATATTTAGGGATAAAGGAGCATTATGTCTCCAACTTAGTGTCAAAGGGTTCAGGGAAAAAAAAGACACAAGAGAGAGAGAGAAAGAGAGAGAGAGAGAGAGAGAGAGAGAGAGAGAGAGAGAGAGAGAGAGAGCGCGCAAATCATAAACAATGAACAAAGGCAAATCTGGGCAAAAGGTATATGGGAGTTCCTTGTACTATACTTGAAAGTTTAAGATTATTTCAAAATAAAAAGCGACATATTGATGAAATAAAAACAACGAGGAAGAAATTCTCCTATATACACCTTAATTTCTCTGGCCATTGATAATTCTGGCAAGGCCCAGAAAAACAGTGTCATATCTGAGCATTGTCCTGTGGGTGATTTATCTTTGAGGAAACCTCCACTAAACAATTGTTCTGAGAGCCAACTGGGCTGTAGGGGAGAGAATCCTGGTTGTAGTATGTTCCACATGATGCTGATGCCTCACTCACTGTTCCTCCCAGCGACCCCCTCCTCCCCTAACCTCAACAGCTAATGGAGAAATAATGGGTGAAGATGATAAAAAAAAAAAAAAATCCAGTTCTAAAAGAAATAAGCCCTGGGGGTGTAATGTACAACACGGTGACTGTCCTACATATAAAAGGCCAATATGCAAATCAACCAAATGGCACAAAGACTGGTTGCTATTGAAGTATAGGCACTCCATCTTGTCCCCATAACCTCTATGCTAGGAAAAACTGCTGTTTGAAATTTTCCACTAAGCATAAATAGTCCTTTGTTTTGTGAATTAACTCTGCTATTCTTGGCTTCTATAAACACACTTGCTCAAATAATAGAGAAAATAAGCTCAATTATCTAGCCTTGCAAGCCGCTCTGCTGCCGTAGTTATCTGAATTATGTTATACTCAAAGTTACTGAATTGTGCTATGCTAAAGGCTACAAGCTTCCTGCAAAATATCTTCCAGTGCATAGGGCTCTTTGTAAAGCCCACAAAAAGTCCAGAAACCCCATATTTGGGGAACAAAGAGACCAATGAGGTATAAAGAGAAAGTTTCCTCCATATTGTTTTGATCAGACTTTGAAAGACAACTCCTCTGAGACCGCTAGCATAATAAAGGCTCCAAAATTCAGCTTACTGATTGATTAAGGCGTGCCCTGTTTAGCTTGCTAATTTACAATATAACAATTGATGCGCACTGACCACTAGGAGCTGCCCTGTAGTGTTCAGTGCTCTCCCACGGGAGGGAGCAGTGCTCAGCCAGAAGCCGGTCTCCCTGCTTCTGTGTCAGGTGGACATCCCTTGAGAGATCCCAGACTGCGAGAGGGCAAGGCCAAGATGAGAGAGCACCCCCACCCATGCCCCTGCCCAGTGCATGAATATCATGCACTGGGCCTCTAATAGTTAACAATACTGTTCTGCACATTTGAAAGTTGCTAAGAGAGTAGATCTTAAAAGTTCTCATCACAAGGAAAAAATGTGTAACTATGTGTGCTGATGGATGTTAACTGGATTTATTTGCAATACATACATGTATCGAATGTTGTATACCTAAAACTAATGTAATATTATATTTCAATTACTGGAGGCTCGGTGCACAAAATTCGTGCATGGGGGGGGGGGGGGGGAGAAGGTGTACCTCAGCCCAGCTTGCACCCTCTCCAATCTGGGATCCCTCGCGGGATGTCCGTCTGCCCATTTAATTAAACAGGCGGTCAGACATCTCTCTCACAATCCAGGACTGCTGGCTTCCAACTGCTTGCCTGCCTGCCTTCCTGATTGTCCCAACTGCTTCTGCCTGCCTGCCTGATCACCCCCTAACCACTCCTCTGCCAACCTGATTGATGCCTAATTGCTCCCCTGCCAGCCTATTTGCCCCCAACTTCCCTCCTCTGCCAGCCTGGTAACCCCTAACTGCCCTCCCCTGCTGGCCTAATCGCCCACAACTGCCCTCCCTTGCAGACCTGGTCCCTCCCAACTGCCCTCCCCTGCTGGCCATCTTGTTGTGGTCATCTTGTGTCCACATGGGGGCAGTATCTTTGATCACATGGGGGCAGCCCTCTTGTGTGTTGGAGTGATGGTCAATCTGCATATTACTCTTTTATTAGATACTAGGGGACCAGTGCACGAAATTCGTGCACTGGGGGTGGGTGATCCCTCAGTCCAACCTGCCATCTCACACATACTGGGAGTCCTCTGGCCGAGGCTTTAGGCCTTGGGCATCCAGCCATCACCCTGCAATAGGGCAGCTGGCTGGCTCCATCCCAGCCCTGCCCCCCCACACCTCCAGCCAGCTCGCCCACAGCTAGCACGGGCCTCAGCCACACAGCATGGGCCGCCTCGGACACCCCTCCTGGCCCCCCTGCAGCCCTGGCCACCTTGGCCATGCCCCCCGCAGCCCGGGCCACCTCGGCCATGCCTCCTAAGGTCCCCCCAGGCTCCGGCCACCTCGGCCACAGCCCCTGGTGGCCCACGCCACCTCGGCTATGCTCCCACGCTCCTGATTGGCTGGTGGCTGTGGCTGGTGGGCGTGACTGGTGGGCATGGCTTGTGGGTGTAGCAAAGCTACAGTCAAATTTGCATATTACTCTTTTATTAGATAGGAGGTTAGAAGCCTAGTCATGGGTGGGGGCCGGCTGGTTTACCCTGAAGGGTGTCCCAGATCAGGGTGGGGGCTCCCTTGGGGTATGGAGCAGCCTGGGCGAGGGGGGTTTGCAGGCCAGCCATGCTCCCCTCGACCCAGGCAGAGGCCATGGTATCTGTGATTTATTTATGTTCTACAATTTAAACTTTGTATCCTGGAGCAGAGCCAAGCCTTCTGCTCCCTCTGGGGTGGCAGCCATTTCTCTTAGGGTTTATTTCTCTTCTATAATTGAAACTTTGTAGCCTTAAGTGGAGGCCTGGGAGGGCCAGGGTGTGTGGAAAGCTTGGCTTCCTCCATTGCTGGGGAAACCCAAGCCTCCCTCTGCTCTCTCCATGGCCCCAACCATCTTGGTTGGGGTTGATTTGCATACGTACTTCTGATTGGCTAGTAGTTAGTGGGTATAGCAGAGTGATGGTTAATTTGCATATTACTCTTTTATTAGATAGGATATCTCAATATTTGAAAAAGAGGGGCAAAAGTCTCATTTTCAAAAACAGAGACCCTGAGAAAACAGGACATACTGCTGTCCTCTGGGACTGGTTGGGATGGTCTTTCAGAAGCAACAGCTCTCCACAGTTGTGCCTGACAAGGCAGGGAATTAAAGAATTACAAATTTTCTTGGAGGGAACCAGTTTTTGACCCTAAATCTTGAGGCTCTGCTGTGAAAAGGTCTCTCTTCCCAAGGTCACAGTTGAAGAAATTGTGCATGGCATCTTAATAGAAGAAAAAAAAAAACAAGCTGAGGAGGGCAGAGTTGCTGCTGGAGAAGGAACTAGCAAATGCAGACATATGGCAGTATGCTCCAGGAAGGAATGTCTCAGGCCACAGCCATCCTATTTTAATAGTTTGAACCCTGAGATTCCTTTATATTGCAAGAGAAAAGCTTTATGCTTAAAACTGGAGTAGAGTTGGGGGGGATGGCATGAGCAAATGGGACAAGTGGGATCTCAGAGAAACATCCCTTGTTCACTGAGTCCCAGGCAGTAGTAAAAGAAAAACAACATAAACGATGTAGGCAAGGAATACAGAAATCTTACACGAGCATCAGCCCTGAGCATCCATTTTATTAGGATGAGATGACTCAATTCCCTTTGGGGAGAAGTTACAGTTCCATTCTAGTTAATTCAGGAATTGTGCCATTTGATAAGGGTGTAAAGAGAATATTTTTCTTGATAGTTAAAGTGTGAGCTCTGAAGCAGCTAAATGAAAGTCTTGGGGACCAGGACTAAATTATTCACATTAAAAATTGTTTAACTTTATTATTTTCCAGCTCTGCAAATATTTAACTCTTGGCAAAATTGAAAAGTCACAACTCACTCTTCACTTGTGTCTGAGAAATATAATGCTGGAAAGGAAAAGGATGAAAATAATATGGAATGAAATGCATAACATGTAGTACTGGAAAGCAAAAAAACTTCAAATGAAATTTCCATTTATGGCTTAGTCAAAAACATATGTATACACAAGCTGAAGAACAGAGCTAGTGTGAAAGCTAGGTGCCTGGTTAAAAATGCACTTTTTGAAGCAACCTTAAATCATTCTTTCTAAAAGAAAGTAGCACTCCAAACAAATCCCTTCTCCCAACACACACATAGTGCATCTGCAACCAATTATTTGTTCAGTTCCATAGAAGCAAACCATGTCAAAATTTAATTTTAAAGGAATCATTCTGCTTTACTAACGAAGAAACTGGAAAAAATGAGGGAATTAAAAGAAGGCACAAAAAATTCACGTGCAAGAATTTTGCTATAACATCATTTATAATGGCAAAATATAGAATCAGCTTATATGTCTCTCAGTAGAAGAAATGGTTGAATAAATTAGGACATAGCCACATAATAGAATATTGTACAACCATTAACACTATATAATGTTTATAAACAAAATCTTCCCAAATCCATTAATAACTTTAAAAAACAAAGAATGAGAATCTCTTCTGTACCTATCAAAATTATAAAGACTGCGCTAGCTGGTTTGGCTTAGTGGATAGAATGACTATCTGTGGACCGAAGGGTCCCAGGTTCAATTCTGGTCAAGGGCATATGCCCTTGGGCTTGATCCCAAGTAGGGGGTGTGCAGAAAGCAGCCAGTCAATTGTTCTTTCTCATCATTGATGTTTCTATCCTCCCTCTCCCTTCCTCTCTGAAGTCAATAAAAATATATATTTAAAAATGTAAAAAAAAAAAAAGAAGAAGAAGAAGAAGAAAGAAAGGAAGAAAGAAAAAAGAATTCTAAAGACTAAAAAGTGTGATCATGGACATTACTGGCCCGAGTAGGGGGAAGAAGCACTTTGACCCACTGATGGTAGGAGTATAAATTGGTATAACCATTTTGGAGGGAAGTAGAACATCTTTTACAACTTCCAATGCATATACTCTTTGACCCAGGAATTCCATTACTGAAAATTTTCCTTTACATAAACAGCATACAAGAACTTATGTATAGGGATGCACATTGTAGCATTTTTTTAATAACAGCTAACAATCAGAAAAGAACTTAAATAGCATAAGGGACAGGATAAATAATTATGGTACATCAATACAATGAAATATTATATATTGCTAACAAAGAATAATATATCTACAAGTCCTAATTTAGAAAGCTCTCTAAGATATATTAAGTTATAAGAAGACAATTTATATATCCAAGCATGCATATGTGTATATAGAATATTTCTAGAATCTCACTCAGGGAGCTGGTAGCAGTGTTTCTCTGGGGAAGAGAGAAAGGTTAAAGGTTCTAGTGTGGAGGAGACTTATTTCTCATGAATACTCTTTGGAACTGTTCTAATTTTTGCCACGTTTGTGCTATTTTTCCAATAAAAACAGCTAATCCAAAATATTGTAGAAAAATCGTTATTGAAATGGAAAGATGCTCACGATACATGAGTGGGGGGAGGGCGGGAGGAGGAAGCTACAAAAAAAAAAAAAAGGCTGTAGAGGACTTTCCAACCTTTTTTTACTTACATTTGTATTTTTTACTTACAAATATATGAGAAAATATCTGATTTTGAATGGTCAGATTAGAGTGTTTTACATTTTCTCGATTTTTTGCTGATCAGCGTTTTCTACAAACAGCAAACAGTAATTACATAACATGGAAAAAGAAGATTCTTGAATCTTGCTGCCTCAGAATGCATTTAGAATCTTATTTTTCCCTTTTATTTTTCTCTAAAAGCAGGAAGAGGAGGTTGTCTCCCTCTCCTCAGCACTTAATGAGAAATTGCTGAAAGACTATGAAGGCTTTTGTTTTCCTGGTTTCTTTTATGATGTTATTTTGGCGACTCCATCAAAATTATTCAGAGTCAAGAGTGGCGGAACAGCTGTCCCTGACCACCAGCAACTGCAAGACACTAGAGAATAAATTTAGACTTCCAGAAAGAAAGACTAGATCAATCTTCCAGCTGCTGTGGGCTGGGGAAGTGGTGGTCAAGACACAGGTGGACAGCGTCACCAAGGGGTCCCAAAGGAGATCAAAGCAGTGTCCAAATGTCACTCAGCACTAATCAGTTTGGAACAAGTGAGCAAATGGCAAATCATCCCAGAATTCCTTTGCCTCACGTTAGGCAAAATATGCCACGGCAAGTAAGCTCCCAAGGGCATGCCACTGAAAGTCAGCCAGCGTTAGCGTTATCTTTAAAACCCTCAGCAGCAGAGGCCCACAGCTTGGTGAAGAGATCAGACTCCATTAAAAATAATTAAAAATGAAAGTAGTGCATACAAAGAAGTGATTAAGGAAAAGCTTGACTGCCTCCACTTCTTCCAAAGAGGGTCTGCTCTCCTTCAAGCCGTGGGGCGCCCTCTGGAACTTTAGGCCTGCAGATGCCTGACTTTCCAGCCAGCTCTCAGGAAGCCAAGTTAAAGGCAGGTTTGCACAGTGAACTTAAACAATACAGTTCAAAAATCTGAATCCGAAAGTGAACATTTCACTGAGCTTTTGAAATGTACTTGGTATGATTGGGGTCAAAACTTCCTGGAAAATGGTTTCAGCGTTCACACCCCCAATATTCTTGTGTGCACTAAAGCCAACAAGTGCCAAAATGACAAATATCAATGCCACATTAATGTCTATTTTGGACAAAGAAATTAATCAAAAAGTTGATAAGCATCCTTAGGGTTCTCTTCAGATAACTGCTTAAAGCCTAAACATCTGACTGGGTTTCTGCCATTTATGATATTCTCCAATCATGGTGCTAAACACACAATTCTACTGTGGTTCCTACACCGGCTGATGGCCAGAGTCACCTGGGCCCATGAAACAGCACCCATTCCCAGACCCCACCCTACATTGTCTGAAAAAGGCTTTCCCAGGGTGGAGCCCAGTCAGTATTCCTCCTAGCAGCAGCCCATGACGATCCTTTAGGGAGCAATCAGGCTGCTGGATTCTGAATGTGTGTGTCTGACAAAATGCTCCATGGGATACAACTAATGCTGGCTCTGGACCCCACTTTAAGAAACACTGATCTTAGAGACTAAAGAATGACTTGGCCACAAGCAGACTGGGTTGACTCTCGAGGCTTGACAATTCAAAGTTCTGTTGATATTGCTCATGAGGGTGTGCGGTGGGAGGGCCAGAGCCTTCTTCCCAACACTGCATCGTCCTCTCCCACCATAAAAACCACACCAAGAGGTTCTCCTTTGTCTTCTTCTAGCTATCATAAAAACAACATAATCACATTACAGAAAAAAATAAAAGAAATCACCCCCAACCTAAAAGTCTTACTATACTCACTACTGACATTTAAAATACATCCTTGATTTACTTACTTTACAAAATGGTAGAATAGCATTATTCTAGCTGTGTTACATAATGCCCTTGGCCAGGAGCTACAAATAAACAGATGGAGAGCAAGATCCTGTGGGAAGAGAATCCAGGCAAACGTCTTTTCTAAAAAGTAAAATTATAATCATGGCATAAGCCCTTTTGCCTGCTTTTTAAAATTAGACTAACAAAGTTTTTTATGTGCCACAAAATACTTATAACTATTATTTTAATAGTAAAAATATAGTTATTTTTATATTGCAGGCATTTAATGAGAGGGCTACATTATAAATAACACATTTTTGTGTACATATTTCCAAAATGTTCATCTAGCATTTGACATAAAACTTTTATCTTGAAGACTATCTTCATAGGAAAATTGTGGCATCAGTTTTCATGAGTCTTGAGACTACTTATCAAACAAAGATTTTCTACCTAAATTCCTAAATTTATAAAATTAAATCTACATGCCTTTATAGCTAAACTTAATTTATCAAGATAAATGAAAACTGATCTAAATAAAAGATTCGTGCACATTAAGATAAATAAAATATCCCATGACAACACAAGGTGAATTTCTTTGCATACTATTTTATTGCACAAGAGGAACTGAATCAGCCCTGGCTAGGTAGCTCCATTGATTAGAGTGTCGGCCTGATATGCCAAAGTCTCAGGTTCGTTCCCGTCAGAACACACACAGAAGTCAACCAACGAATGTGAAAATAAGTGGAAGGACAAATCAGTGTTCCCACTCTCTCTTCCCTCTCCTCTCCCTAAAATCAGTCAATCGATTGTTTTTTAAAAGAAGTATTAACTTAGTTGATAATTTGTTTTCAGTACCCATTTCAGAAATCCCTTAAAAGCTTCAAAAGAAAGAAATGGTAAAGAATCTCCTTTGGGGAAACCCGAAGAGCAGTCTACAATAATGACTCAGTAGCGTAAATTTTGACAATAGATGGCTTCCACCAAATCTGTCTAAGAAGAAATTATAATATTGATTTCCCACAGAATTTAGAAAAAAATGTTCCTTTTTCTTCTAATCAAGGAGGGGGAGAGGGAACTTTCACACCTGTAACTAATACATACTAATATGGAATGTATACTACAAATGAAAAATAAAATTAAAAACTTCTACCAGAACACTTTTCCTTTTTCCCATACCCACCAGTCTTTCTTCCTTTCCATAAACACCCACTTTCCACCACCTCGACCCTACCAGTCCACATCATCTCCACCCTCCCCCATAAAGTCTGAAGGTTGCCAGTATGTCTTTGGGTTTGTGTGTGCATGTGCTAGTGCACTTTAGGTTAATTTATACTGCAGAAACCACAAAGTTCAAAAAGTAGTGAGAAGATCAGAGCTGGAAAAAAAAAACACAGTAACCAGATGTGTCTGCCATTAACTCACCACAAAAAGTTGACAAGGAAAAAACACGGGAAAAAGAAATAGATATCCTACATAAAAATTTGACACTTGACAAGCTTTCAGGCTACCTTCCACATACTTTAAGCAATGCTAGGCTATTTTATTTGCTTTTGATAAAATGGTTTTGTGTCTCTGTATACTTCCTAAAGGGAAGAATGAACATAGACAAGATTTTCTTTCCATCTTGTCTTGAAAAGTATGCCTTGCAAAAAACCACACAACCGAAAAAAACATGCATATATCTGTAATTTAAAGTACAGAAGAAGATAGTTGTGGAGGACATCAACTCTGGCCTAGGGGATGGCACATCTTCAAAGGGGGGAAGGGTGCGCGCACAAACGATATTTTTGAAATTCCAATAGCTTTAAAAATACTCGTTGGCTGCAGGACGGTCCAGAGATGGGGACACTGACGACACCTTGCCATGCTAGCAGTCGGCAGCTGTGCATGTCTGCAGGCGGCCCAGGACCAAACCAGAGAGGATGGATCTTGCATTGCCACGATGTGTCCACCATCTGGATACCATTGCTGACTTATACACATAAAGAATTATTTGACACTGAAACTGGGACTCAGAAAAGATGGACATTGAAACTGAGACTGAAACATTTTTGTTCTTATACATTTATTTCTAGTATGCAGAGGCAAGATATTTTTGAAGAAAATAAACAGGGGGAAGTGAGTGATATAGAGGCAGGGTGGCCTCGAACAGGCTGTCAAGCTACAGGGGGAGGCTGGGGTGGATGAGAGGCGGATGCTGGGGGAATCAACCGAAGGACTTGTATGCATACATATGAGCATAACCAATGAATGAAAGACACTGGGGTGGGGAGTGGGAGGGTGGGGATATGTGCTGGGGGGTGGGGGAGGCTGGGGGAAGGATAAGGGGGAGGGGGAAAGGAAAACATGTACTACTATTAAATACAAGTTATACTGCAAAAAAATCAATAAAAAAATACTCGTTGGCTGCACTTAATCAAAAGTCTCTAAACTGGCTAGAGATGGCTGTCCGGTGAGGGTTTTACGCAGCCTTTACTTTTCCTGTCCTGTCTAGGAGAACACTGGTGCCCCAGCCAGAGCTTTACTCCAGCAAAGAGACCCTTAACATGTGACAGGAGCCCAGCACACTAAGGTTTATGACTGCTAGGATTGTCACCAAAAAGACAAAATTGTATCTGATTTCTCTTGGCAAACACATGGAGATTTTTTTTAAGATTTTTAAAAATTGATTTGTTTGTTTTTGTTTTTGCTTTCAAAAGCGAGAGGGGGGAGGAGGAGGGGGAGAGGGAGAGGAAGGGGGAGAGGGAGAGGGAGAGGGAGGGGGAGAGGGAGAGGGAGGGGGAGAGGGAGAGGGAGAGGGAGAGGGAGAGGGAGGGGGAGAGGGAGAGGGAGAGGGAGGGGGAGAGGGAGGGGGAGGGGGAGAGGGAGAGGGAGAGGGAGGGGGAGGGGGAGAGGGAGAGGGAGAGGGAGGGGGAGAGGGAGAGGGAGAGGAACATCTATGTGAGAGTAAAACATTGATCGGCTGCCTCCTGCATGCCCCATACTAGATATGGAATCGCAACCCAAGCATGTGTTCTAACAGGGAATCAAACCCACAAGCCTTCACTGCACATGAAGATGCTCAACCAACTGAGCCATTATGGTCAAGGCTTGGCAAAAACATTTTAGAACATGGAGATATGTTGCCCCAGCCAAGCTAGTAGTGGGTAGGGTTCAAATTCTGATAGTCTGACCCCAAACTTCATGTACCCAACCTACAGAAAAAGATTTACTGAGGAATTTATCTATGTCACTGATTATATCTCAGCTAGAGAAATACATAAAATTAGCTATGAATGGTATGAATTCTATCATCTGATAGTATTATCCTATATAATAAAAGAGAAACATGCAAATTTAACCGTACCTTGGCTCCCGATTGGCTATGCTACCAGCCAATCAGGAGTGGGGGTGGGGCCAAGTGGCAGGAGCACCTGGCCTGGGGGGTGAAGATGAAATGGTGGTGGCGGTGGCAGAGAGTGCCCAGCCCCCGGGGCCGGGTGGCCACAAGCAGCTGGGGCTGAGCTGAGCAGGGCGATGGCTGGGTGATCAAGGCCTAAAGCCTTGTCAGAGGCTTTAGGCCCTGGGCAGGCTGCGGGTGAACCATCAGTTGGACATCCCCTGAAGGCTCCCAGTATGTGAGAGAGGGCAGGTTGGGTTGAGGGAGCACCCAAACCAGTGCACAAATTTCGTGCACCGGGCCCCTAGTTAACTATATTTCTACATCATTTTCACACATAGATACCTCCTAGTGAAGGGATGTGTCATTTGTTAGCTTATTTGTCAGCTATATTCCATGAAAAGACCCAACTTCTAGATTCAAGAAGGTGGAGAAGGTAGAGGAGGAGGGGGAGGGAGAGGATATGTTTGACCAAGCCTGGTCAAAGGTAAAAGAAAAAAAATGCAGTTGATGTAAAACAGACATAGAAATCTTGACTTTATATACTTGCATATATATGTTTATATATGCTAATGCATATGGCATAGGTTATATCTATAAATAAAAAAGCCTAAGTGACTGAACAATCAAAGGACTGGTCGACTGGTTGCTATGACATGCACTGACCACCAGGGAGCAGATGCTCAACTCAGGAGCTGCCCCCTGGTGGTCAGTGTGCTCCCACAACAGGAGCGCCACTCAACTGACTGCTCCGGCCTGGCAGTCCACCAGTCCGGCAGCAGCCACTCACTCCCTCAGTAATCCTGCAGTTCCAATCTCCCACCCTGACACGCCATCCGCCTCTGGGAAGTTGGCCTCGGGGACCAGGGCCGCTTCCCTCCCCTAGATGCTCCACAAGGAGGAAACAATATAAAAGCAGCTGCTAGATGGCTCCCCACAACTGGCGTGAACATAAGCACGATGGGTCTGGATCCCGAGCTGGCAAGGGCATCCCATCACCTCTGGACTGATCACATCCCAGCTCCCTGCCCCCTCCTGGGGACAGGCACCAGATGCAGGGCTCATGGCTGGCAAATGCTGCTGCAGCAGTGCTAGCCTCTCCTTATCAGGACTGACTGGGTGCGAGCCCATTGCAGGTGCAGTGGGGCCAAGGATGAGCAGGAGCAGCAGCAGGAGTGGCAGGCAGCGTTGGACTGTGGGTTTTGGCCCATTCCCCGCAGGCTACCTGTGCATGAATTCATGCACCAGGCCTCTAGTCCTATCTAATAATGGGGACCCCTCTTGTGTATGAATTCATGCACCAGGCCTCTAGTCCTATCTAATAATGGGGACCCCTCTTGTGTATGAATTCATGCACCAGGCCTCTAGTCCTATCTAATAAAGAGGGAATATGCTAATTGACCATTATGCCCTCACAAAGATGGCAGCACCCACAGCCAATAAGGAGGGAAAATGTTAATTGACTGTCATGCCCTCAAATACGGCAGCGCCCATAGCCACAAGATGGTGGCACCCAGTCACTTCAGCCCCACTGGGACAGCAGGCACAGCATGGCCAGGCCCACCCTCAGGCGGGTACGGCTGCTCCATGCACCTGCCTCCAGAGTCCCCCAGTCCCCTCAACCCTCCAGCTGCCCAGGACCAGCCAAAAGCGCAGGCAAGCTTCAGATGCTGGCTATCCAGCTGCCCAGGGCTGCCCGGCACTCAGGTAACCAGGGCCAGCCAAGGCTTGAGCTGCCGGCAGTGGCAGCAGCAGGGGTGTGATGGGGTCATCGCCTTCCCCTGATCACCAGGTTGCCTTACGCCCCTGAGGGCTCCCAGACTGTGAGAGGAGGCAGGTTGGGCTGAGAGACCCCCCCTCCAGTTCATGAATTTTCATGCACCAAACCTCTAGTCCTATCTAATAAAAGAGAAATATGCAAATTGACTGTCAGTCCAAAACACAAGATGGCTGCCCCCATATAGACACAAGATGGCCACCACAAGACGGCCAGCAGGGGAAGGCAGTGGGAGGGACTAGGCCTGCAAAGGAGTGCAGTTGGGGGTGATCAAGCCTGTAGGGGAGGGAAGTTAGGGGGGACCAGGCTGGCAGAAGAGGGAAGTTGGGGGTGACCGGGCCAACAGGGAAGGGCATGTGATGGTGACTCAGGCCTGCAGGGGAGAGCAGTTAGGGGGGACCAGGCCTGCAGAGAAGAGCAGTTAGGGGTGACCAAACCTACAGGGGAGGGCAGTTAGGGGCAAACAGGCTCGCAGGGGAGCAGTTAGGCATTGATTAGGCTGGCAGGGGAGTGGTTAGGGGTGATCAGGCTGGCAGGCAGAAGATGTTAGGGGAAATCAGGAAGGCAGGCAGGTAAGCAGTTGGGAGCCAGAAGTCCTGGATTGTGAGAGGGATGTCCAACTGCCCACTGACCACCAGGGGGCAGATGCTCAACACAGGAGTGTTTTACTGGAATCAGGCCTAAATGGGCAATCAGACATCCCTCAAGGGGTCCCAGATTGGAGAGAGTGTAGGCTGGCCTGAGGGACACCCCCCAACACTGTGTACGAATTTCATGCACTGGGCCTCTAGTATAATATATAATAACACTGATATAGACCTATTATTCTAAATCTTAAAAAAGAGAGAAGGAAAGAATCTGTTCTTTATATTTTTAAAGATTGATAACAAAGAGCATAAACTACAGGTAGACTTATAGCTTGAAATAAAATGTTCTAAGCAAATAATTTGTTATTAAGACCATATTGTGATTCTCTAAATTGTCCCGATCTTTGGTGTTTACTTTGCATTCCCCAGTATATTTCCATCTACAGGACACATGTGTGATTCTCTATATGCTAGCAGCACACTTAGTAATGACAAATACTCAAATATTGTTGGAAAACCCCAGAATGTGTGTCATGAGTAATTTACTACCCCAATTTATTAGAAATCTGAAAAGGTATTTTATTCAACCACAGGTAAATTTATTTCAGATTACAATTTCTTTAGATGTAGTTTACCATCAATTCAGGTGTGTGTGTGTGTGTGTGTGTGTGTGTGTGTGTGTGTATGCGCACACACAAGCGTGCATGTGTATAAGGACAGTGATGGGCAACCTTTGGATCTTGGTGTGTCAAAATTCGCCAAAAACCGAGCATAACTTGGGTGGTGTGTCACTTCGAGAAAAAAAAAAACCCATAATTTTGCGATATTTATAGTTTAAATAACAAAAATGTATAATTGTAATATATAATTGTATTTAATAAACCAAAAACTAATTATTTAACTTACCTGCTTAGTGTCTTCTTTGTTCATCTCTCAGTCAGTTTCTTTTGTAGGTCTTGATATTATTTAACTTGTGTGGGGTGCCATGAACTAAGATAAGTGAGGGGGAGGGGGAATTCTTTAACTAGCCTGCCTATTAGTGACTTTTTTGTTGCTGAATTTCATTGGATAAACCTTCAGTTGAAGGTTGGTATTATGCACACTTCAAACCCAAGCAAGCGCCACGAACTTCACCTGTCAATCTGTTTCTTTTGTTGGTTTTGATATTATTTAACGCTGAAAATAAGGTCTCACCAAAGTATGTGGAGGGAAAAATTGTGAGTAAATCCACTGCTATATTTTTCAGGGTGCTAAAAGTGTCTGATAATTGGTTCCAGGCACTCCAAATTTCCTGTTCTTAGTGGCACTCCTCTTGATTCTCCAAGCGGCACCTTTCCAGATTCTCAAGCTTTGACCTCAAGTCAACAAACACCTGAGCCCAGATGCTGTCTTGGAATTCTGCAAATTGCATCTCCAAATCATCAATTTGCATCCATTGGAAACCATTTAATTCCAAACTACTGCAGACTACTACATCAGGATACTTAATTATTTTTATGGTCTGTTCTAGGCTTCTAAATTGATTAAATCTATCACTGAACTGGTCAAGTAATGAGTCTAAAACTTGCTGGTACTTTATATGCAAGGGTTCCATTTCATTTTGTACAGCTGCACTGGCCTTCTCAAAATACTTTGTTACTCGAGGAAAATACTTATAGGTTTTAGTTTCTGCATCTTGCTTGAAAATTTTAAGTTTACTTTCAAAAGCTTTTATGTATCCAAACATAACATCAATACTTTTGCCAAAACCTTGTAACTTTAAGTTCAGTTCATTAATATGAACAGAGAGATCTGTAAAAAATATCACGGTGTTGACCCACTTATCATCATTGAGCTGAGAAAAGTTTCCCAGATCCTTATCCTCAAGAAATACCTTAATTTCTTCAAGGCACTCCACAAAGCCCTCAAGAACTTTGCCTCGGCTCAGCCATCTTACATGATTGTACATCAGCAGTCCACTGTAGGTGGAATCAACCTCCAGTGAAAGTGCAGAAAATTCTTGCTTGTGAAGGGGGTGAGCAGCTATGAAATTAACTATTTTTCTAACACCTGACATTAAGTCATTTAAGGATAACACAATGAAAAGGCACAATTGGATGTCCAATAGTTTCCGTAAACAATTTGACAAATCCGACTTTTTCCCCACCATGTTTGGTGCCCCATCTGTCGTCACTGACACAACTTTAGAGATACCAACTGCAGGAGCCAAGGATGAAACGCTCTCAACATGCGGCCCCATACTTCTGTGCATGTGACCGCTTGCGGCCACGCGTCATCGAAAACGGCTACGGGTGTCAGTGCCGACTCGCGTGTGGTAGGCTCACCGTCACAGGTCTGGGCGGCACTTCCCACTTGTACAACTTTTACAAATCCCCTACAGTGCTTTATGTGCTAGTGACACACTAATATCTAACTATCTATCAGTCTGGGGGCTGATTAAGTAAACTAATTATAGCAGACCAGCACGTTGAGCTATCAGCCGATTTTTCAAAAGAATGAGGCAGCACAGATATAGAAATGGAAAAGGCAAGGTGCAGAACAGCAGGTATAATTTGCTAGCATTTGTATGTGACTGAAAACACTGGTCGGCCCCATGCAACATAAAAGGGACAAGGGATTGGGATCAGAGAAAGACTGACTTGAACACCTCTTTGAATGAGTGAATTTTTTCAACCAGGTCCATAAAAGATTTTTTTTTCTATTACAGTGATGAAAAAGTTAAGGTTAATACTTTATAATTAGTTTTTTATAATTTTCGATGAAAATTAAATCGTTAAAGAAACTTTGAAATTACTCTAATGTTACCTAATATGTGGTTTCTTTACTGCATTTGCAGCTATGTGAGCTTTTATATATTGGTGATAAATTGGGAAGTTTTGGCTTGCCACTGCTGGTAGAAGCATTGATTCCATTATCCTTGATCTGCCTTTTAGACAAGTAGCACAACAGAAATTATCCCAAGTAATTTGCTTTTTGGATATATTTCACATCTGCAAGCTTTAAAATGGTAGATCCAAACTTCCTGCAATAACAGACTGTATATTTACTTTTAGCTGATTTGGGTCTACTTAAGTTCATGCTCACTCTGGCTAAAGCTAGGGTATGAGGGCAGAGAGTCTAGCAAAAGGACTTCCATTCCTGTCAATCCAACAGGAACTTCTTCTTACTCCAAAGTTAACTATTCTGTGTATAAAGCATTATCTAGACATTTGATCTTAAATGGGAAAGTTATCTGAAAATGGCACCATCTTTTAGAAAACTTTAAAATTGCCATCTCATTTTTAACCTTTGGGGGAGGGGGAGAATGACTACAACAAAAGCTAATTAGTTCTGTTGCTACAGTATATTAATTCACATCTGGTTATCTCTACTGGGCAGAATTTCAGTTTTCTGATGTAAAGGAAATTAGCAGAAGATAATCTCTTCTCAAATATAAAATCACACTTAAACGTTCTAAATGAAATGGCAAGTGAGTCAATTATCCCAGAGTAGGTATAAGAGAAGCCACCTGCAAGACATATAAATGATAGAATGCATTCTAAAATCAACTCCAGCTCTGCTCTCTGAAAGTGGTGACTTTGAGCAAGTTTCCTATCTATAAATGAGAATGTTGTCACTTCCTGCAGGACTGTTGTAAGGACTTAATGCGATAAAGCAAGAAAACAGCTACCCTGGTATCAGTCACATATAATGTAAAAAAAAAGGGGGGGGGGGGTGGGGATTCAAGACCAGAATTGTACCCTTTGGCAGTCTTCAGGGACCAAATTCACAGAAAGCGACTACGTGCCCTCCTCCTTATTTTAGTCTGGATGAAGACAAGAGGCCTGTGTGATTTTTAAAAGAACTTCAAGAAAGGAAGTTGGAAGGGAGGCCGGACCAGTAGTGTAAATCCTACCCTAGGGTGGACTGTAGCAAAGAGGACAAGTAAAGAAGGCAAAGGCAGTGAACAAGTAATGCAGCCAAAGGCAGGAAAAACGCTCTCTGGTGCACAAATGGGCACCAGGGCAAGCAGAGCTGCTTCTGAACGCACAGCCCCGTGATGGAATACTGCATTCAACTCCCAGTCATGGCTTACCGAGATTCGGCTGGGACACGGCCATAAGCCTCTGGGGCACTGGTGTGGAAGTGGCGGCCGGGTGGACACTCATATGATTCAGGGGCTGATTCATCACCTTCCTAGGGTCTTGCCATGTGGTGATTTTTTCTATGTGACTAAAAGAAGGAAAACAATTATCTTTTTAATTTTCAGTATCATTACCCTTATCATCACCACCAATAACAGCACAACAGTCAATGACTTTGACTCTTCTTCCCTTAGGACCTGCTACCGAGCAGCTGACACATTGTACTTGGTTTCATCCAAGGTCAGGTTACTTACCTCGCACCCAAACGGGGCTACACTGGGGACTTTGCAGTGACTCTCTGAACACAGGCCCATCACTAAGCTATCCCAGATACCCCTCTTAAAGGTTTTCTGCCTTACAGGGGACAAACAAGCCCCAGCAGTCCTCGCCACCATCCAAGGAGCCTGCATTCCCAGCTCCCCGGGGACATCATTGCCATCCTATTCCTGGGACGCCATGGTGTGAGCTCCTGTCCAGAAGCAAGGTCGCCAACCCTCCCACACTCACAAGGCTCATTTAATTGACATCTCCACCTGTCCTCAGCCAAAGACCGGGCCCTTGAAGCCAACCTCATAACCATGACCTACTGCACCCTTCCTAAGTAAGGCGCTGTGAAGTCCACGTTGGTGAGACATAAAGCCTTCGAGAGGCTATGTTCTGCCGTGCATGGCCACAACTGTGTGGCTGAGCAAAGCAGCAGAAGTACTAGTAAGTGCAGGAGGCAGGAGCGCCAGACTAAGGAGACACCTGGAAGCTGAGGCACAAAGGCCTCTGAGGGAGAAAACGTTCGACTTTGAGTCATAGGCAACTACCACTGTTTGTTATTATGACTGTCTCAGAGAAAGCAGCACAAGCTTCTGCCCAGTTTCTGATACGTCCTTGGAAGGATGGACAGGCCGGCTCTACTTAACTGGTTCCCAACCACATCACAAGTTATTCTGGGTGCCTTATATAAATCCCACATCCTCCACAGCTCCATCTGTTTTTGAGAGGTTATTACATTTTTCTCTTACAGATGAGCATATTCACAGCCTTTTTTCAGGAACCAAACCAGAGATTTTCTGTATTTATCGACAGAAAACTGATAGCAGAAACTGAAGGTCAGCCCTTTGTTCCAGGCCCTACGATTGGTTGCACTCCCCAACCCAATTTGCAATGCCAGCCCCCAGGCACTACTGGCCCTGCCAGACCCACAGGAAAAACGTATTTTCTGTTGCTTGTTTTCACATTTATGTTTTATTTTTTATTGATTTCAGAGAGGAAAGGACAGGGAGAGACAGAAACATCAATAATAAATAAGACAGAATCACTGGGCGGCTGCCTCCTGCTGGGAATCGAGCCCACAGCCTGGGCGTGTGCCCCTGAATTCAGAATCCAACCCAGGACCCTTCAGTCTCCAGGCCAAGACTCTATCCACTGAGCCAAACCAGCCAGCGCTACACTTATTTTTATTTTAAAATACCTTTTTTATTAATTTCTGAGAGGAAGGGAGAGGAAGAGAGAGAGACAGAAACATTAATGACGAAGGGGCATTGATCGGCTACCTCCTGCATGTTCCCTTCTGGGGATGGAGCCCACAACCCAGGCATGTGCCCGGCTTAGTTCATGGGTTGATGCTCAACCACTGAGCAATCGGCTATAGGCTGTTTCCTCAATTTAAATGCTGCCACTGCCCCTGCTAAAATTCCTCTTCAGATTTCCCCATCCTAGACTGGAGGCTATTGCCTTGGGGAACTCATCCATTACCTTGATTGAAAACTTGGATGCATCCCAAGAATACTTTAAATGACTGTGAGTTTTAAAAAGGGGTTGGGGGGGAACAGCCTTGGAAACTTCTGCATTTGACTACTGTAAGAGCATCAGCAGTCTTCAAAGAAATCACTAACGAAGTGGGAGTAATGAAATGGCTCAGTTGGTTGGAATGTCATCCCTTACACCAAAAGGCTGTGTATTCAATTCTAAGTCAGGGCATATATGGGAGGCAACTGATAGATATTTCTCACACTGATGTTTCCCTCTCTCTCTCCCTTCCTCTCTCTCTCTAAAATCATTTAAAATCCTATCTAATAAAAAAGTAATGTGCAAATTAACCATCACTCCAACACACAAGTTGGCTGCCCCCAAGTGGACACAAGATGGCCAGCAGGGGAAGGCAGTTGGGAGGAACTAAAAGGGAGGGCAGTTGTGGGTGATCAGGCCAGCAGGGAAGGCCAGTTGAGAGGAACCAGGCCTGCAAGGGAGGGCAATTGTGGGTGATCAAGCCTGCAGGGTAGGGCAGGTGGGGGGACCAGGATGACAGAGGAGGGAAGTTGGGAGCGATCGGGCCTGCAGGGAAGGGCAGTTGGGGGGAAAGAGGCCTGCAGAGGAGGGCAGTTAGGTGTGACCAGGCCTGCAGGGGAGGGCAGTTAGAGGCAAAGGGGCTGGGAGGGGAGCAGTTAGGCATCAATCAGGCTGGCAGGCAGAAGTGGTTAGGGGCAATCAGGAAGGCAGGCAGGTAAGCAGTTTGGAGCCAGCAGTCCTGAATTGTGAGAGGGATGTCCGACTGCCTGTTTAGGCCCCATCTTACTGGGATTGGGCCTAAACAGGCATTCGGACATCCCTTGAGAGGTTCCAGATTGGAGAAGGTGCAGGCTGGGCTGAGAAACACATTCCCCCCCACCCCACACACACACACCCCTGTGCACAAATTTCATGCACTGGGCCTCTAGTAGAATATCCTCAGATAAGGATTAAAAAAAAAACTATTTTGTTAAGAAAATAAACAAATAGAGGGGGAAGAGACTGAACTAAAGAGATCAGAATCCATTACCTAAGCATAAAAAATGAAAAAGGAACAATGGTTTTAGTAAGTCCTTCAGCTTAACAATGTTTACATTCTATTTGAAGCTTTTCATAGAGTACTTTTGTCAACTTTGTGTTCTGTGGAAACTCATAGCTAGTCCCTGCCCCTCCCTGGGGGGGGGGCGGGGGGTATAATAGGGTTTCAGAATGAGAAAGCAATTGTTGAGGACATCAAATCTAACTATCTTGCTTTAACAAAGTAATTAGAGCTAAGAAACCCTTTAATGGTTCCTTCAGGGGCATACTATTAAAACTTTTTTTCCAAGGTAGCCAGGTCCTGTATAAATACTTTCCACTGTGGTACTAGAAAGGAACAATCATTCTATCATGAGCCTTCTTAGATCCTCCGACACCGTGAATAATGATGCTGTTGGAGAACCAGTATCAGCACAGCCTGATAAGATGGAGTGATGTACATGGAATGCTGGCAGACATTAAGGACACTACGGTGGTCAGACACACTCAGCTACCAGTAAGTAGTAGGAATAATACAGGAGCTAGAGTGATACACTCCCAAATGCAGGTCCTCCATTCTGCCATTCTGAACAAGTGGGCTGTGAGTCAACAATATTGTAATAATATGTATGGTGCCAGGTGGGGACTTTAAATATTGGGGGATGGGGGTGGCACTTTGTAAAGTTTATCATTGTCTAACCACTATGTTGTACACCTACAACTAATACGAAATAATATTCAACGTAAACTCTAACTGAAAAATAAAATACATCTTTAAAATAAAAAAAATAAAAACAAAACAAGCGGGCTGTGGCTCCAGGACCTGGGGTGATCAGTAAGACCCATACTCTAGTGGTGGATGAGCCCAGCTTGCCTAAGAGCTGCCAGTGAGCCTGGCCAGCCCCACTCCCTGGGACAGAGTGCGAAGCTTTCTGGACAGACCCTCATTCCGATAGGTCTGACCCCGCAGATGTACAAGGCACCCATGGCTTCAGATGCCAGAAATCCCCCAGGACTGTGGGAGCCTTCACAGCCCACTCTTCAAACTCTACACCCAGCCAATGCTTTTAAAGGAGTTTTTTCCCAGCAGATTTGTTAATTGAAACTGTCAGTCACAGTATTTTCCAAAGACTTGAGTACAAGAGAGAGCCTTTCTTAAGTGAGCAGTTCTCACTGCTCTGAAAAAACTCTGAAAGACACTCAGATTCTCAGCTGCTATAGCCAGTGG
Organism: Antrozous pallidus; assembly: GCA_027563665.1. Classification (NCBI taxonomy): domain Eukaryota; kingdom Metazoa; phylum Chordata; class Mammalia; order Chiroptera; family Vespertilionidae; genus Antrozous; species Antrozous pallidus. The sequence continues at coordinate 116,277,981 of CM050514.1, forward strand.
ACAGGACACCAGCTCTGCCCTAAGGCTCAGCTTATATGATGATGTCCAGAGTGGCCCCAGACTGAATGCCAAATGCAAGGGCATTAATCACAAGTACTCATTAATACGTTGCTTATTATTTGACCTGAAAACTAAATTCTATGGTTCACATCATTTAGTGCCCTCACCCCATTCCCCAACGTAGGATAAGCCATTCAGTCTTCCATGCCGCTCTCATCTCAGCTCCCTCTGAGTTCTGAGTCATTTCCTCTCGTATAACCTTACTGCCTGCCAGGACCCACAGTTGGCCAGATTAACCTCACTGTGCTACTGCTCCCACCTCCTTCCTGATTTCACTCTCTTGCTGAATCTACTGCAGGAAAATATTCTTATGCCATCATTAAAAGTCTAATTTCTCTTCAAAATATCTATCATAAAAACGTATTATTTAAAAAATAGCAAACTTTTATGCTGATATACACGATGGCTCACTGGAGCTTTTTTCCCCCCTTATCTAAACTCTTCTGAATTTTCCAAGATTTTAACAGCGATTATGTTGTTTTCATAACCAGTAAAATCAAAATCACTTATAAAGCTACAAAAAGACAAAAGGGAAATAATGCATATTTGTCTTCATGTGGCCAAAGTAAGAAGAGAAATTGAATCAATTACCGACTCCATGTTGTTTATATAGAAAAGAGTACCAGATCCTACGAGAAAGAAAAACTGATACCCTCACCCTGACTCCCGCCCCTAAAAAATATTTTTTTCCCCTGGACTACAAAAAAATGCCTGCAGGGTTTCACTGAGGCCCTGAGTGTGTGGTGGGGAAGGCGCCTATAACAAAGACAATGAGATGGCATTTTCCTGTTCCTTTGAGAGTCCCTCTGACCACTACTTCCCAGGCTGTCTTCTTCTTTTAGTCACAGGAGAACAAAACAAAGCCTGTCTCCAACCATCAGGAGCAAGTGCTTAATCCTGGCTCAGGTCCAGAAGTTTCAGCCCTCAGGACTGTCAACTGTCCTGGGGTAAGATATTTGGGAAGATATTTGTCTGGAAACTGTAGCTTATGGGAAATTGTGTTGTGTGAAATCATTTTTCTTTTTTGGATCAATATGTCTTCAATAAAGACAGAAACTTATTTTATTAAGGAAATTCTGTTTGGAGTTAAAATATCATTGAAATCAGCAGGGAAGGGTTCAGAATGACCACCTTTCCAGTCACCATTCCCCCTCTGCCAGACCCTCCCATGAGCCCGCAGGGGATTGTTCAATTAGCTGAGCAACCCTTGCCAGCCTCTTGTATGTCCTTTCACCTAGATCAGTGGTCAGCAAACTCATTAATCAGCAGAGCAGCAAACCCTGGCTAGAGAGCTGCAGGTGGCTCGCGAGCTGTAGTTTGCCAACTACTGACCTAGACTCTCGATTCCAATCATTACAGGCTGTTGTTGTTCCTTGTGATTAAGCCCCTATCCCAGTGGTCGGCAAACTCATTAGTCATCTGACCTAGATTATCACAAAAGCCCCCAGCCTTCCTAGTTTTCCTCCCACCCTCACCCCTGAGTGAGTAGTACTTGTTTACTTCAGGAGCAAAGGGGACCGAGGCCCCAGGAGTGACTTGGGTCCATACAGGCAGCCTCCTGTGAGACGCTTTGGGCTCTGGAAAGACCACAGTCTTGGGCTCACCATACCTGAGTTTTAATGCTAGCTCTGACCTTGTGTCACCTAACTGAGTACGCCATTTAACCCATCCCAGTCTCAGTGCCTGTATCCATGAGAGTAGGTAAAAAATAAACATTAAAATTAAGAAATAATAAATAATAAACACACCGGTTCCTTGTGGAAGTAAAACAGGTCTGTTCTGGGAAACCACAGGTTTCTAGACCAGTTCTCTGGGCTTCCCTTGCAGCGTGGAAGGCAGCTGCCGCCTTCCCAGTGTAACTGGACAATGAGTTCAAGCTGCCTGTCACTACTTGAGCCAAGTAAGCAGAGACAGGGTTAAGTCACATATGAGCATTTATTCTAAAATCCTGGCATTATTTGGAGAGCAGCAGGTCATCTGCTCTACACCCCACCATAAGCCAGATGCTTATATTGGGTAGAAGAACAAAGACTACATAAAGATGTAGACAAAAAGGGCAAATGGGCAGTTTACAGTTATGCAAAGGGCTGGGAATCTTCAAATAGTGATATGCAAGGACTGGGGTCTTTCAAAAGGCTGGCTATTCTGGTTCCTGCAACAAGGTTGTTAATCTTTCCATGAAAATTGGCAGCTCCACATGGGGAGGACGGGCTGCCTTTCCAGGTGAGCTCTGAAGTCCCAAGGTCCTGGGTGAACTGCCAGCCAGATAGAATGTGCATTCAGAATAAAACAATCGCAATTAACACAGCATGATTAATATTTCTTATAATTATAGCTGGTCCCAATATTCTATTTCTGCCCCTATCACCAAGGCTGGCAATGCTCAGCTCAAGTTTATTCAACAAATGGAGACAGTATACCTATTGTGTGTGATATACGAAGTAAGTATAAAAAGGAAAAGCATTTTGTAAGTGCAAAAAACCCAGACTAGCACCAGAACCATTAAAGGCAAAGAAAAAATCTTATTTGTAAAACTAGAATCCACTGGGCTCTCAGAGCCCAAGAAAAGGCCTAATATTTTGGATGAATTTACCCTCTACCAACTTTATGGAAGGAAGTCACATAACAAAGATTCTGAAATAGGAAGTCTATGTAATACATTTTGTATTGCTGGAAGCATACAAAAATAGGAATGATCACTTGTGGAATATATGAACAGCATAAACTGATGAACAAAAATAGAGATAAAGAAGCATCAAACAGTCAAACTTCAGTGGGAAGGCGATGGGGGAAGGGTGTTGGGGAGGGAGATCAAACAAAGGACTTGTATGCATGCACATAAGCATAACCAATGGACAGGGACAACACTGGGGGGGCGGGAATGAGGGCATGTGCTGGGGGATGAGGGTGGAGGGGGAGAGGTCAATGGGGGGAAAAGAAAACATAATACTATATGTAATTCTTTAAATAACAACAATATAAGAATGATTCTGAGTGCTTAATTTTTAAAGAATTTAGAATTCTTAGCAACATAATCTGCTCACTTATTTCCATGGGCAGAGATTTCATCTTCAAATATAAGCCTTTTTACTTCCCAACCTCTTCCCCCACCCCCGCTTCTTAAATATAATAGTTTCACATTAGTGTCAGACATTACTCTGGGCTCCCTACCATCAACAGAGCTATTAGAATAAGACTTGGAATCAGCCTCCAACCTGCCTCTTATTTTCCACCACAACCTAGTGTGGTGGTTAGAGCCCAGCCAATGGGATGCGAAGTAAAGGCAGCCTGGGTCATAGAGCTAACTCTGACCGCTTCCAACTCAATTCCTAAGCACCACTCGGCTTCATCCCCTGACAATCCCAGTTTCTTCTTAGCCTCTCCCTTCACTATTTCTTTTTAGGGTGCCGATAATCTCTTCCAATTGCACATAAGCTCTTTGGATGACAGAAATGACTCTATATGTCAAAGTAAAGTGTTCTTCCTATAGCAGGCACCTGAAAAGCAATACTGCTGCAATACCCATAACATTCACAAGTCCAGTTCAGGATGTAAATTGTCTTATTTTTTTAAATCAGACATTAAAAACCTTTTTTATTTACTAGGCCAATTCACCACCCCCTTAATGTTATAACCAATTATCATAAACTGAAGATAGATTGCTTTAAAACTACTAACTGATATAGGTTTGCAGCTTTCTTGTTGTGAACCAGTCTGATTAAACCCATCAGTGTTAAAAATGAAAACTGAAACAGACTTGCACAAGAGTGATAATTTCCAAGGTAGGGCTGGCCAAGCAAATTTGACCCATTGTCAACAGACAGCAAATGCTATACCAATGCTTACTCCTTGACCAGATGGCAAGAATTGTTCCCCAAGACTCATATTAACGTTTTGAAATTTCCTCCAATTAAAATTAAAATACACATACACAAAAGCTGGCTTACCTTTTTGTTGTATTTCAAGGATAAATGCCTGTTTCAATTAATTTAAACATGCTAGTAGTGTGTTATTTAAAATGTCAAGACCGAGGAAAGGCACATCGGATCTTACTCATAGCTTGCATTTCTGAGTGGCACCTTTTGTTTTTTGGTCTTTTTTGCCAGTGGTACTGATACGGGACTTGTGGACTGGAACATGTGGCGTTCCCCTGGCACGATGGCTTCCCCAGGCTCTTTGTCCGTTGGAGTTAAAGAATGAAATCATGGACAGAAGATGGCATAGCAAAGGTGGAGATTTATTGAAGAACAAGCAGACTCCCACATGGGAAGAGGGAAAGAGTCCCCACCCAGTCCCTTCTTCACAGTTTATAAAGGCTGCCTCAATAGCCCTTCTGACGGGCCACTATGCCGCTTTGATTTGGCCACTATAGCAACTCCTGAGCTCAAAAGGTCAAACCTCACATGGGACAATTGAGGCCCTCCTCCCTTATTGTTTTCCTAATTTTCCTTCTTTGAATGAGGGGCTTCCTTCCCTTTATTTTGTGAATGTGTACCTTTGCTACTTCCAGCTCCCTTGTCTTATGGAAATGTAACTTCTGCCTCCCCCAACTCCCTTGTCTTATGGAAATGTAACTTCTGCCTCTCCTCTGTCTTATGGAAATGTAATTTCTGCTTCCCCCAAATCCCTTGTCTTATGGAAGTGTAACTTCTGCCTCCTCCAAATCCCTTGTCTTATGGAAGAGTGAGCTGGGGCCTGGGATTGAGGTCCTTTCTCTGATGCACTAGAGCAATGGTGTCCTCTTCACCCTGTTGAGTAGGAGCTACAGTGATGAGATGTCACATCATCCCATGTATTATCCAAGGGTTAATTGAAACCGCATTGACCAAACAGCAAAGTAATCTCCTCCTAGACACTGCAGAGCATGAAAGTCAATGAATGTCAGCCGAGTTTGAAGAAAAGAGTTTACATAAAGAAAAGGGGGGAACTGTGAGAATAAACAAGCCATCTTTTCTGTCAAAGAACAATTTAGACAGCTGCCATTTTGGACTGTGTGACTTGGCAGCCACCATGTTGGCCCCATGATGTGTAAACTTACCTGGGGGCTGCCATCTTGAAATCACAAAGACCAACTCCTCCCTTTGAATTAGCCAATCACGAAAGACTGTGCACCTGAGCTCCAATCAAGAGCAAAGTACAGGTCACGTGGGTCAGGGGTTATTTGTGTCACTAGCCTCAGCCCTCACCCAACCAATCAGAATTGGCCAACTCAGCGGTCTGAGAATGCCCCACCTCCCGAACCCTAGCCCCATAAAATCATTGTGCTTTTGAAACTGGCTCTCTTTTTGCATCCTGCTGCTGCGACTGTGGAGGCAGAGAGCCAAGCTCGATCTTGAATAAAGGATCTTTATTTTTGCATCGGACTCAGCTCCCTGGTGGTCTCTGGGGATCTTGAAATCTGGGCATAACAAAACCAGAACATGGAGCAAGCTGATCACAGCGGCACTCCATCGCCAGATAACTCACAGCCCACAAGTACAGCCCCACCTGATGAGCAACCATCCACTAAATTGTTCTCCTCTGCTTAACACTATCAGCTCAATTGGAAATTGGGGAGTCTGCTTTTGAACTTGGGTACATTGACTATCGGAAATAAGGTGCTGGCTCTTCACCTAGCTAAAGAGCTAATGTTCCGTTTATTTCTAAAGCCATTACTCTCCCTCCCACATTGTCATCCTTCTTGTTGCCACCCCAAGGGATGGTTCTTTGCCCCAAAGCAGCTTTCATAGCACGATCACTACAATTCTTTCTTTATTCTCCCCAAATCTAGAATAAAGGCTACAAAGAAGTAAAAATAAGACTGTGACTGGACAAGGCTGACACATCCACTAGCAAACATTTTTATCAGTCACAGATTAAGTCCCAAAGCTACAAAAACTACTCTCTCACACCATTTAATACAGGTGACTCTCATATTAACAGAAGCATGTTGACTGTAAGAGCTCATCCTTCTTTGAAAACCACAGGATTTATAGTTAAAAGATTCTGGTCAGATTTTTACTTCAGTAGCTCATCAAACATAGCTGCAATCTATGACACAGAAATAATAACTCACCTATAAAGAGAGGATTTCTTTTTTAGGCTCCTCTAAGAAGAGTATACAAAACCAGAAGTATTATTTTGGTGCATGCTTTCGGTCTCTACCATTCACTTGCCAATTCAAAAAATTTCAGAGTCCTCTGGAATTTAGAATGAATGGCAGGGGTTGTATTTTTAACTACCAGGCTCTAATCCTCAACTTCCATCACAGCAACGCCAAGAAGCCTCCACTTATTTAAATTAGGAGCAGTGGCGGCTGCAGCGTGAAAGCTCTGCGCACACTTCCGCCGAGCCAGCTGCGCGGTCCGGCTGCTGGAAGCTCTCCGCGCAGCACCACGGGCTTTTCTGCAGGCTCATCACTGCGGCTGCCGGCCACCTCAGAGCCCAATCGAGCCAACCTGCCGTCCACCCCCAAGCTGGGTGTGCGCTGCTGAGCCTGAAATAGCCGCAGTTCCGGGGAGGCCTGTTTACCAGCAGTTTGTCCGTGGGGTAGGGAAAAGGGGACACTGTGGCTGTGCCACAATTCTGGAGAAAACCACTTTGGGGAGCCAGTGACTCATCAGCACAGCGAGGTGTGACCTGAGGGGAGCCACAGTGCGAGAGAGCCCTGTGGTTCTGGGTGAGGTCCCCGACGTCACCCAGTGTAGGCAACCCTGCCTCCTGCCATTGCCTCTGCAAATTTAGCTCAACTCTCACTTAACCTCATTTTCCTACCCCCTGATAAAGCAAGAAGAAAACGGGAAGGCCTGTGTTTTCATTTGCTTGTTTGCCGCAGGCCAAAGAAGTCTATCAAAGAACGTTAGTTGTACTGAGATTTTACAATGGACACAACATTTTTTTTCTGTTCTCATGTCAGGATCAAAAATATTATTAAAATATTTACAAATCACGTTAAGTTTATTGTGTTCAGACTGAACAACAGAACAGTTCGTGTCACTGTTTTGGTATTTAAAGCTACCAAGAATAAATTACCTACCTGATACATATTTTCTCACTTTCTTTTCCCAAACAAAAACATGAGATGAAAATGGGGAAAGTGGATAAGAGATGATGCTCTTTATGAAAGGTGAATTCTAGAATTATCAGCATGAAGTGAAACACATTCACCCATTTATTCATTTGACAAGTCTTTATGGGGAGCTGTATCTTCCGTGGGGATTCAGTTTCAAGGTCAGTTTAGCCAAATGTGGAAGTGGTGAAATTACCACTGAAAACCATTTATAAGTCCCATAATGTACAGTCTACCAGGCTTTCTGTACATTACATTGATTTTCGGTAATCACAGCCAGTGCTGCCCAGTGTTGCAGCGTGGCACCGTTTCTGCGGCCACGCTCCAGTGAAACGGTGCTGTCCCCAAGCACAGTGCTGGGCTGTGCAAGGTGTGAGTCTCCAATTCACGCCGTGGAAAGAGGCATATGGCTCACTTGCCTGTGGTGTTCTCTGCTCCAGGCTGGGTGTAACGGACATGACCTACCCTGGGCCCTCCAAGCTGGCAATCAAACTGGTGGGGAATAGTAGCAATGCAGTAACAAGGCCCAGCCCTATTTTTATTGTTATTATAAATGACCCTGACATTCTACCTCAATAGCTGCATGTTAGCTATGCTCCCTGTATCAGCTGTATCTGACATCTGGGAAACAGCTTTAATTTCACATTCAATTTTTAAAAGGAGCTTGTTTTTAAGCCACTGAGCTACAAATGTTAAAATACTTTGGAAAACCGTTTTTCCAGGCTCTCCATGCCCAACACGTTTCAATATGCTGTTTTTCCAGTTTTTAAATGGGACATTTAACACAGTTTGCTTGCCCCTAAGCCACTGCAAGTATAAAATATCTCATAGCTAAATTGTGGCTGCCCTCCTTTCTCTTCTTTCTAATGAGGCCAAATGACTTCAATGTCACATGCCATCCACCACCACTCTCCCCTCCCCGCAAAAGGCAAAGCCTCCTTAAAACCAAAGATTACTTTGGGTTAGTCTACCTTCTCCTCTATTCATGTAAAGAGATTCAATTCCTTTTGGTTGGCTTTATGTGTGTTTTTAATTCTAGAAAGAGGATGAGCCACCCTGGGCTCTGGCTGTCTGGTTGTCAGTCACTTCCTGCACGTTGGAAAGACATGACGACCGGAACTAGAAAGAAAGCTGGAAGGACCCCACACCCAGTCTGAAGAATACTGGTGGTGGTGTTCGGAGCCAGGGTGCCGTTTCACAGGAAGTGATTTGGAGATTCAAAGACAAGAACTGAGGCATTAAAAGGGATCGAGTCAGGCTTTCACTGGTAGGGGAGGGAGTGCTAGGGACCTTGAAAGTAATCACTGGGCAACACTGCTTTTGTTTCCTTTTTGTTCGTTTGTTTTTATATTTTTTAACTGATTTTTTACAGAGAGGAAGGGAGAGGGATAGAAAGTCAGAAACATCGATGAGAGAGAAACATCGATCAGCAGCCTCCTGCACACTCCCTACTGGGGAATGTGTCCGCAGCCAAGGTACATGCCCTTGACCGGAATCAAACCAGGCTGACACTATTCACTGAGCCAAACCAGTTTCGGCTTGTTTCCTGTTTTAAACCCAGCCCACATCCTGTCTTTACATGTATTTCTTGGCATCTTCGGTTGAAAGTACCACCTAAATTAGACAGAGTGTACAGTGGTTTTGAATTTTACCATGTAAGTAATATTGTTGTTTTGAATATTTCATCAAACAACAAAAGTGTCAGACATACATGACACTATAAATATTCATGCCCTTCCTTTTCATTGTGAAAGTCTATCACAACTGCTCAAATAGATGAGAAATTTAAATGCAAACAACCATGGTACAATGAATCCTCCAAAATGAAGGGAAATAATGGTGGATACCAATTTGCTGCAAAAACTAGAGATACACTTAATTTCACATAGTCGGAATGACTAGGTAATAACTGATCTAGAGACTTAAGGCATTCTCAAAGCACAAAAGAGCTAGTTAACCACCAACCTCAAACGGCTCTTTCACCTTCTTTTTCTTTTTTTATTCTAATAATAACTTTTATTCTAACAATAAAGGCCAAAGCTGGGATTCCTCGAGTGCCTGTTCAGTCCTTTTGGTGGTGAGTGTGATAAGCTTCCTGTGCAAGCCTAAGATTTCAGTCTCTCATTTAAAGTAAAAGGAGTAACCCTAGCCAGTTTGGCTGAATGGCTAGAGCGTCAGCCTGAGGACTAAAGGTCCCGGGTGTGATTCCTGTTAGGGCCACATGCCCACATTGTGGGCTGGACCCCCAGTAGGGAGCCTGCAGGAGGCAGCTGATCAATGATCCTCTCTCATCATTGATGTTTCTATCTTTCTCTTCCTCTCTGAAAGCAATAAAAAAATATTTTTATATAACAAAACTAGTGGCCCAGAGCATGAAATTTGTGCGGGGGGGGGGGGGGGGGTGTCCCTTAGCCTGGCCTGCATCCTCTCTAATCTGGGAACCCTGTGGGATCGGGCCTAAACTGGCAGTCGGACAAACCACCCCCCTCCCCCCCCCCCCCCCCCCCCCCCCCCCGCAATCCGGGACTACTGGCTCCTAACTACTCACCTGCTTGATCTCCCCCAACCACTCTGCCTGCTGGCCTGCTTGCCCCCAACTGCACCCCCCTGCCAACATGATCACTCCTAACTGCCCTCCCCTCCTGCCTGATCACCCATAACTGCCTCTGCCTCAGCCCCACCACCATGGCGTTATCTGGAAGAATTTCTGGAATGTCTCATGATCTAATTAGCATATTACCCTTTTATTAATATAGATAGGTTATGAAATACTGCCATAACTATATCTACCAATATTACCTATGAGAATATGTACTTCATGAGATAGGAAGGCAGTAGTAGGAAATACAGTATTTGTAAGTAGTAGGAAATACAGTATTTGTAGCAATAATATATACCTCACAATCCTGGCACTGACAGAGAAGCAGGCCCCACCCCGATAGGAAGGGGCAGCGGGCCCAGGTCTGGCAGGGCTGCTGCAGCCACCCGCTGAGGCGGGACCAGCAGGCCTCAGCGCCCACTCGGCAGAGCAGCTTCTCCCTGCGCCTTTTCCTTAACCAACAGGGAGGTTTCTCAAACCGGAAGAGAGCCACATTAGTTTGGTTAGTTTATTAACTCAACCTCCACATGTTGTTTTTAGAAGTAAAGAAAATACGTATCAATAACATTTAAGTTCTCAGGCAATATCTGGAATGAATGCTTTATTTGTATAGACAAAGACGTGGAAGAAAAAACCATAAATATATCAAAAAGCCCCACATCACCCTCTTCGGGATGTGACTTAAACAAAAGAAAACACAGCTTCAGGCAAATAGCTTTAAAAACGTCCAGAAAACGCTCACAAAAGAATCCACAGCCTTATGAAGGGTCATAACTAGACTTAATTTGGTACCGCCATCTTTCCAGAGGATAGTTTTCTGACATGTAAAAAATGCTTTGAAAAAGTTTTGATCCACAAACTCCACTTCTATGAAACTATATCAGGAGCATAATTAGATAGATCCAGCAGAGATGGCAGGCTGCTTCTAACAATCTGCTCAGCCTTCTTCTAGGTTCTAGGTGTGGCCAGACTCAATCGCCACAAAAAACAGAATAAACAGAAGACTTTTCTTCTTTCCTCCAGCTTGCAATGTGGGCATGATGGCTACAGCTACAGCAGCCCTTTGGAATCATGAGAAATAGAAGCCACTTAATACGAGCAACAATTGTCCTACCGGTTTGGCTCAGTGGATAGAAGAGCATCGGCCTGTGGACTGAAAAGTCCCAGGTTCGATCCCGGTCAAGGGCATGTACCTTGGCTGCGGGCAGATCCCCAGTGGGGGGGGTGCAGGAGGCAGCTGATCGATGTTTCTCTCCCATCGATGTTTCTGACTTTCTATCCCTCTCCTTTCCTCTCTGTGAAAAATTAATAAAATATATTAAATAATAATAATTATATATATATAAATAAAATAAGAGCAACAATTTTTTTAAAGGGTAAGTGCATGAAGATCTATCAAGCCAGACCTTGACTGTTTTATTTCACATTAAGTTAGAGATAATAAACAATCTCATTTCACATCCCTGTTAATCACAAACAGCCTTGTAAAAATAGAAAAATGTTCATAATCTATTGCTAAGTGAACACAATCCCATTTTGGTTAATATACATAACATATAAATGAAGAGAAAGGGGTTTTTATTCATATCTTTATACTGCTTTGTACTTTATTTTGTACAATAAGCATGCATTTTTTCAATCAGGAAAAAAAGAGAGAACAAGAAAGCTATCCAAATTAAGTCACTTCCTGCTTAAAAAGTAAGGCTGCATTCCACATTTGAACCTGTAACTGCTAATTACAGCCTCTGACAATAATTCCACAGCTAGAGTGTAGGGTTTAAAATCTTGTCAGTCCCTGAAACCGTGAGCTGGAAATGGCGCCATGGTAATGCCTCTAAGAGTACTTAGCTTACAGGTGCTCTGAACCAGAGAAGGGCACAAAAAAGGCGGGAAGAGAGCAGTAGAAGAAAGGGATAAAGCAGATGAAGGGAAATTCTGTAAGTAAGCAATATTTCATGGCTGCCTTTGAAGCTGTTTGACCAGGGGCAGCCTGCGAACAAGGCACCCACAAAGGGGAGCAGCTCCCCTGGGCCGAGCGTTCCCAGCACTGTCTGCACTTCACAAGGCAGATGGGCATCTTAAATCCAGCACCTATTGGCTGCAGAGCTGTTATTGCTGTCATCTGCCCTAGTCCAGAAGGGGCAGGCACTTATTATATCTAGAAAGATTAGGATGAAACCATCTTTTGATTGTTCGTACAAAAGAGAATGCATACTTCATGTAATTGTGCTTCTTTTCTTCATGCCTGATAATCCCCAACTTTTTTTTTTTTTACCTTACCTTGCAGCTGTATTTTTCATTGTTAACTCCCATGTTAATTATATATTCTCTTCTAATAATGGTTTAAATTTAGTCTGGAGGAACCAAGATGGCAGCATAGGTAAATACCTTTCTTGGTGCCCCACACAACAATTTCAAACTACCACTTAACGACAGAATGAACATCATTCAGAATCACTGGAAAGCTGGCTGAGTGGAAATGCCACAAATAAAAGTAAAGATAGGGAGAGAACATAGCATAGGTAAAACACCTATCTTGCCGTCATACACAGCAATTTTAAAACTACAACTTAACGAAAAAACCAACATCATCCAGAATCAAAAAAAAGCTAGCTGAGTGAAAATTCCACAAATAAAAGTGAAGATAAGACACTGTGACTCAGAGGAGCGGCGGTGGACAGCATTGAAGATACGGGCGGAGAGAGGTTTGGAGGAGTGCGCACGCCAGCGGATAGGGCGGGCGACTGAAAACCGGCCAGTTTTCTCGAACAGGGAGACAAAGACGTCCCACTGGACTGATTCTCCAGCTCTGGGCGAAGTCCAGGGAACCCACTATCATACGGGGTAAAAACTGGACAGTGGGAGGGCACGCCGAAGCTCGGGTGCTGCAGTGGTCTGCTGGCTTGTGAAGAAGGCGAGCTTATTCGGAGTGCACGTTAACTTGGGAACAGCACAGCTGCCTGACCGCGCAGAGAGCACTCGTGACTTGCTCTTTCATTCGGGAAACCGTCAGACTGCTTTGTATTACGACCCTGGGTGAGACGTTAGGTGTGCAGAGTCACATGGGGAGAGTCTGAATTCCTTGGCAGCCGGTGGAGCTCGGCAGCGGCTCTCTCTCAGAAGTGCTAGCGGCCACTTCCCCCAGCACAGAGTCCGTGGGGCCCCATAGGGTGGAGCTAATGCTGTCTGCTTGGCCCGGAGACTCCGCCCATCCAACCTGAGCACAGCTGAACTTCACAGACAATTGGTCAACCCCTCCAAGTGCTAACAAAGATTAACCTGAGCTTAACTTAAGCAAGACTGTGCAACCCATATCCACCTCAGGTAACTGAGGAGGCGGAGCCACTGTCCTTTGTAGGATTCTACCACACAAAGCTAACTGACCAACTCAGGGAAGCAGCCACCAAGCAGAGACATGGAAAGAAGTCAGATGTGAAAGAAATGGAGGGGGGAAAAACGACTGGACATGAAATTCAAAACCACGGTTATAGGACTTCTCAAGAGACTCCTACAAAATGTCGAGACCTATAAGGAAATAAGCAAGACCAAAAAGGAAATGAACGAGACCCTCAAGCATATGAATGAGACCTGCAAGAAAATGATCAAGACCAACGTGGAAATGAATGAGTCCTACAAAGAAATGAACGAGACCTACAAGGATATGAACAAGACTCTCAAGGATATGAAAAAGGACCAACCAGAAATTAAGCATACACTGACTGAAATAAAAAATATTATACAAAGACCTAAAAGTACTCTAGAGCACCCCAAGAACCAAGTTAAAGATTTGAAATACAAAGAGGTAAAATCCACTCAGCTGAAAAAGCAAGAAACCAAAAGAATCCAAAAAATGAAAGATAGTGTAAGGGGCCTCTAGAACAACTTCAAGCATACCAACATCTGAATTACAGGGGTGCCAGAAAAAGAGAGAGAGAAAGACAATGAAAACCTATTTGAAGAAATAGTGACCGAAAACTTCCCACACCTGGTGAAAGAAATTGACTTAGGAGTCCAAGAAGCGCACCGAACCCCAATATATAGGAACCCTAAGAGGATCAGACCAAGGCACATCATAATTAAAATGCCAAGAGCAAAAGATAAAGAGAGAATATTAAAAGCAGCAAGAGAGAAACAGTTGGTTACCTATAAGGGAGCACCCTTAGATTGTCAGCGGATTTCTCAACAGAAACGATGCAGGCCAGACGGGAGTGGCAAGAAATATTCAAAGTGATGAACAGCAAGAATCTACAAACAAGATTACTCTATCCAGCAAAGCTATCATTCAGAATTGAAGGTCAGATAGAGTGCTTTGCAGATAAGAAAAAGCTAAAGGAGTTCATCACCACCAAACCAATATTATATGAAATGCTGAAAGATATTCTTTAAGAAGAGGAAGAAGAAAAAGATAAAAGTGTAAATTATGAACAACAAATACACATCTATCAACAAATGAATCTAAATATCAAGTGAATTAATAAGCTGATGAACAGGATAAACTGGTGAATGGAACAGAATCACGGACATAGGGAGGGAATGGACTGACAATTCTTGGGGAGAAAAGGGGTGTGGGAAGTGCAGCAAGAGACTGGACAAAAATCATGCAACTATGGGAGAAGACAGTGGAGGGGGGTGAGGGCGGAGGGTGGGATGGGTACCAGGTGGAGGGGAGCTATAGGAGGAAAAAAAAGGGAACAATGTAATTAATAAACTGAACAATAAAGATTTTTTTTAAAAGTAAAGATAGGACACTGTGACTCAGAGGAAAGGCGGAGGACAGCGTTGAAGATACGTGCGGATTCAGAGGTTTGGAGCCATGTGTGCACGAGCAGATAGGTGGGCAGCTGCAAACCCAGCTGGTTTTCTCAAACAGAGAGGGAGACAAAGGCATCCCACTGCACTGATTCCCCATTTCCGGGCAAGATCCAGGGAACCCACACTCATATGGGCTGAAACTTGACAGTAAGGAGGAAGCACGCTGAAACTCAGGCGCAGCAGAGGTCTGTGAAGCTTGTGGAGAGGATGCGTAAATTGGGAACAACAGAAGGGCGTGAATGTGCAGAGAGGACTCGTGACTTGCTCTCTCATTCGGGAAACCACCGGACTGCATTGTTTTACAACCCGGGGTGAGACTTTGGGTGTGCAGACTCATTTGGGGAGAGGCTGAATTGTCCGGCAGTGAGTAGAGCTCGGTGGCAGCTTTCTCTCAGAGGTGCTTGCAGCCACTACTACCAGGCACAGAGACCCAGATGCCGCATAGGGCAGAACTGACGCTGCCTGCTCAGCCCGGAGACTCTGCCCGTCCAACCTGAGCACAGCTGATCCTCAGAGCCAAATGGCCTGGAGATCAAACCCTCCTAGTGCTAACAACAATAAACCAGCCTTAACTTCAACAAGACTGAGCAACCCATATCCACCTCAGGTAACTGGGGAGGCTGAGCCACTGTCCCTTAGAAGACGTCTACCACACAAAGCTAATTGACCAACTCAGGAAAGCAGCCACCATGCAGAGACATGGAAAGAAATCAGATGTGAAAGAAATGGAGGGAAAAAAACGACTGGACATGGAATTCAAAACCACGGTTACAGGGATTTTCAAGAGGCTCCTAGAAAAGGCCGATGAACTTAATGAGACCTTCAAGGAAATAAACAAAACCTTCGAGGATATGAAAAAGGACCAACTAGAAATTAAGCATACACTGACTGAAATAAAAAATATTACACAAAACAAGAACCAATTCAAAGATTTGAAATACAAAGAGGCAAAATCCACTCAGCTGGAAAAGCAAGAAGCCAAAAGAATCCAAAAAATTGAAGATAGTGTAAGGGGCCTCTAGGACAACCTCAAGGATACCAACATCCAAATTATAGGGGTGCCAGAAAAAGAGAGAGCAAGACAATGAAAACCTATTTGAAGAAATAATGACAGAAAACTTACCCCACCTGGTGAAAGAAATTGACTTAAAAGTCCAAGAAGCTCACAGAACCCCAAACTATAGGACTACAAAGAGGACCACACCAAGACACATCATAATTAAAATTCCAAGAGCAAAAGACAAAGAGAGAATATTAAAAGCAGCAAGAGAAAAACAATTATTTACCTATAAGGGAGCACCCATACGATTGTCAGTGGATTTCTCAACAGAAACGATGCAGGCCAGATGAGAATGGCAAGGAGTATTCAAAGTGATGAATAGCAAGAACCTACAACCAAGATTACTTTGCCCAGCAAAGCTATCATTGAGAATTGAAGATCAGATAAAGTGCTTCGCAGATAAGAAAAAGCTAAAGGAGTTCATCACCGCCAAGCGAATATTATATGAAATGCTGAAAGGTATTCTTTAAGAAGAGGAAGGAGAAAAAGGTAAAAATAAAAATTATGAACAACAAATAAACATTTATCAACAAGTGAATCTAAAAACCAAATGAATTAAAAATCTGATGTACAGGATAAACTGGTGAATGTAACAGAATCGCGGCCATAGAGAGGGAATGGACTGACAATTATTTGGGAGACAAGGGGTGTGGGAGGTGCAGCAAGAGACTGGACAAAAATCATGCAACTATGGGAGAGGACAGTGGAGGGGGAGGGTGTGAGGGGGGAGGGTGAGATGGGTACCGGGTGGAGGGGAAGTATAGGGAGGGGAAAGGGAACAATGTAATTAATAAACTAAACAATAAAGATTAAAATTTAAAAAAAGAATTCTACAACTTTAAAATAAAATAAAATAAAATAAATTTAGTCTGATGACCAGGCACAAGGCTCCTTTCTCATCCCACTCAGGGGCACATGATGACCTCAGACCCTTCACAGAATTCCCATTGACTTGGAGAAGAACTCTATGGAAGGAATAAATCAGGGCAAGATCATAAGAATTGTCAGAGGAAATACTATTTTCTTCACAGAATGCTTTCAGATTTTTCCCTTCTGTGAGATTCTTTTAAAGGATGTTGAATTGAAGGAGACTTTAAATAAGTTTTCAAGTTCTCTGTGGTTCCAACTGTGGATTGAGTATAGAAAGCCTGATATTCAGAAACTCATGGAATAAATTAAGAAACAGAATGAATGAGAAAGTGAATAAATTTAATGGGATTCCTTTAGCAAATCATTTTGCTTCTCAGTGTCTGTATAAAATGAATCTTATGAATATCATATATATCTTTATCTATAAAGTAATCAAAGAACTTGTCTAGGAAGCTATCACATCCTCTAAAACATGTGAAAACAGTATCAGTTCATTCAACAAACAGCTCACTGAGCCTCTACCAGGTGCCCCCCTCCATGAGCCCTGAAAGCACACCCCCGGGCACAGACACTCAGTACACGTTTGTTGAGTGAATGAGTAAGTGAATTGGTACTAATGTTCATTAATAATAACAGTCATGCTAATAATGATTCATTTAGCCATACTTCATGATAATCACATTATAGCGATAATGTGTAACAGGTCACATTTACATAGTGTTTTATAGCTTCAAAATTCATCTTAACTTGATCCTCACATAAAGTCTATTAATCTACATTTTTAAGATCCAGAAATTAAGTTGGGATAAGTGAAATGACCTAATAAACTCCTTAAGGAGCTTGCTCTTCTGGGGTTTTTCCAATTACATGGCACTGCCTGAGAACCCAAGGAGGCTGATGGAAATAACGTGGACCATTAGGAAGGAAGGAAAAGGGGGTATATGGACAGTGGGTGCTGCTGATAGCCGAACTTTGTCTGGAACAACATCTCCCACAGGCTCGGTCCTTGGGAGCAAAGGGCTCCTCGGACAGATTCCCCCCACCCCCCCTCCTGCTCCAGTAACACACTGCCATCCTGCCCCGTCCCTCCCAAAGCCCTGAGTCCCACAGTGTGTAAACCTGCCTTCAGAGCTGAACCTTTTAACTGCCTGGTTTTGTCAGGCCCATCCTGTCAAGAATGAGTCTCTGACAGTGAAACAAACAAGCTCCGTGTAATCTTGTAGTTGTCAGGGATAAAGGAGAGAGAGAAACACACTACTGCTTTTAAAATGCAAAGCCGGCCAGCTGGCATGCTCAGTGGTTGAGTGTGGACCAATGAACCAGGAAGGAGGACATGGTTTGATTCCCAGTTAGGCCACGTGCCCTGGTTGTGGGCTCCATCCCCAGGGTGGGTCGTGCAGGAGGCTGCTAACAGTGATTCTCTCTCACCATTGATGTTGCTATTTTTCTCTCCCTCTTCTTTCCTCTCTGAAATCAAGAAGAAATATTTTAAATAAGTAAATTATAAAAAATAAAAATGCAGAAGCCAACACTCTACTCTTAAAAGGAAGTGGTAAAAGGACTCGGGAGATGGATTTGGAGATTTGATAGTAACTGATGTGCCAGCAGGAGTGTGGCTAGAAAGCCACGCCAGAGCTGGGCTGTAATTTTGAAGGCACTGTTCTGGAAAGCCTGTTCCTCCAGGAACCAGTCTCTAACAGTAACAATTTCAGCCAGATTGTCTTTAGTTTGTATTAATATTGATTACTAGGAAAAATATACAAGTAGGGTTGACATTCCATAAAACAAATCTACTCATTCAATAACATGTTAGGTTACTAGCTTTTATTATCCTATATAATAAAAGAGAAACATGCAAATTTGACTGTGCCTTTGCTCCTGATTGGCTATGCTATCAGCCAATCAGGAGCAGGGGCGGGGCCAAGTGGCGCAAGCGCCAGGCCCCAGGGGTGAAGATGAAACCATGGTGGTGGTGAGTGCCCAGCCCCCGGGCGCTATGAGGGGAAGCAGCAGCAGCAGCAGCAGCAGCAGCGGTGGTGGTGGCGGCAGGAAGCGCCTGGCCCCCAGGCACTGTGAGCGGAAGTGGCGGTAAGCGCCTGGGACCAGGTGGTTGCAGGCAGCCGGGGCTGAGCTGAGCAGGGCGATGGCTGGGTGCCCAAGGCCTAAAGCCATCAGTTGGACATCCCCTGAGGGCTCCCAGTATGTGAGAAGGGGCAGGTTGAGTTGAGGGACCACCCACCCTCAGTGCACGAATTTCGTGCACCAGGCCCCTAGTTCTATATAATAAAAGGCTAATATGCAAATTGACTGAACTGCAGACCAACCGGTTGCTATGATGCGCACTGACCATCAGGGGACAGACACTCGACACAGAAGCTGCCCTCTGGTGGTCAGTGAGCCAGAAGCTGGGCTAACAGCCAGTGATCACAGCACCAGAGGTGAGAGCCTCTCCTGCCCGCACGGCAGCACTAAGGCTGTCCAACTGATGGCTTAGGGCTGCTCCATGTGGGGAGCGGGCCTAAGCCATCAGTTGGACATCCTCCAAGGGTTCCCGGACTGCAAGAGAGCCTCTCTCCCCCAAGTGCACTATTTTGTGCACCAGGTCTTCAGATGTCTATAATAACTTAACTGATTTTTCAACATCTTTCCTACTTGATTTTACTGCAATGGGGAGGAAAGAAGTATCGGAGATAATTCCAATTTTACTATGCTACTACCTTCTAGCTTTTTTGTTAACATCTCACATTTTTAACACTAACAGAGGCACATGTTTGTGAGGCCCTCTGAAATAGAAATAGTTAGATTAAAAGAAACAGTTCATTAGAGGTTAGGATTTGCATTCACTTTAAATGACTTTTGAGAAAAGGCTCATGTTGGCATATTCAGACAAATAAAAACAACGTTAACACGAAAAAGTACCAAACAATGTACAAACACTGGTTATCATCTTATTATAACAATAGTTTTATATCCAACTTATCAAAACTAAAAACTATAGGCAGTTCCTATCAAGAGTCGCTGGGTAAATGGGAGTGTGACCCCACAAAGCCCTGACTCCAGAGCACCCCAATGACAATGTTTGTCCAAAGCAGAGTTAGTGTAGGTAAGAGACAGAGAGGAGGAGGGCACATCTAGGCATGCGTGTGTTCAAGTTTTTCAAAATTATGTTAAAATTAAAGTTGTATGGTTTTTTTTATTTTTTTTAAATATATATTTTATTGATTTTTTTACAGAGCAGAAGGGAGAGGGATAGAAAGTCGGAAACATCGATGAGAGAGAGACATCGATCAGCCGCCTCCCGCACGCCCCCTACCGGGGATGTGCCCGCAGCCAAGGCACATGCCCCCGCGGGAATCGACCCCGGGACCCTTCAGTCCCCAGTCTGACGCTCTATCCACTGAGTCAAACCGGTCTCGGCTGTATGGTTTTTTTAAAGTGAACTGAGCTGTTTGCATCCAGAAGCTTTTAACCCCTCTCCTTACTTTAAAATGAAGAGCCTGTGGTCGTCTTTCCTTAGAGCGCTCTCCGTGCGGCTTCTCTCGGCCCCGGTCACAGCTGCACCGCACTCTGGGTGGCTCCTCTCCTTCTCCTTGAAACAGCTGGTGGGAACCTGCACTGGCCATCAGCCCAGCTGTTAACCTCACTTCCTAACTTCAGCAAGTCAACTCATGTCACTGGGGCACGCCACATTGTGACCTACATCAGTGAGGCAGAGAGAAGCCAACCCCCTAAAAAACTGCAGAAACACAAAGCACAGCCCCGCTCAGGAGCCTCCAGCAGCGCCACCCAGAGGCTAAACGCAGGGCCCACCAGCCCCATTTACTCAAGGGATGCCTGCCTGTCGTCAGCCCCCGGCACACATAAACTCGTCACTAATGTTCTGTGGCACACTATAAAATATATCATGTTTTTGCTGTTGTAACTAGAAAATTGGTATCATTTTGATTATTTACAAAAAAATAATAATAATAGTAATTACCTACCCGTCTTGCTCCAAACTGTCTTTTTTTAAAAATCAAGTGCCTATACCTGTATATAAGAATTTCTGGTACCAAGAATTAAGCAATCAGACACAACCTTATTATGTGCCATGACCAATAAGTTAAAACTATGCTATATGAACTATATATTTATGGTTCAAGACAGAGCATTCGCATGAGAGAGCTATCATTGTGCTGGCTGTTATCATTTTTTTTTTTTTACAATTTAAGGGAAAGGAGGTCAATGCTCCTGACTAAATAGACATGTACTGCATGCTTTAAATATCCTTGTGGCACACTGGTTGAAAATCGCTGACATACAATCTAGAAGACCCTGAAAACCATGCTCAGGGCAAACACATGCACTATGCTGTCAGCTGTCTAACTAGAATGCAGGATGCTCACTTTTCTACACTGTGAATTACCATAAAATTGTCTTGAGGTCCTCATGAGGTAATTACTTGCATTTTAATTGATTGTACATGCCCCAATCCAGTTTCCTTTCTTTCATTTTCTTTTTTTTTTTAATGTATTTTTAAATTGATTTCAGAGAGGAAGGGAGAGGGAGAAAGAGACAGAAACATCCATGATGAGAGTGAATCGTCAATCAGCTGCCTCCTGCACGCTCCACACTGGGGATGGAGCGCACAGCCCAGGCATGAGCCCAACCAGGAACGGAATCATGACCTTGTTTCATAGGTCGATGCTTAACCACTGAGAAACACCCGCTTTTCCTTTTTCTTTTTTTTAACTGCACTCTCATTGTAACTACGCCAGATCTCAGAGTTATTTGACTGTTTACTATCCTTTGAGAGTTACTAATTAAAATAATTTCCTTCCATGCAGAGTTGCTCTTTTCTGAATTCACCCTGACACTCACCTCCAAGGAGAACTCTTAAGAATGCCTTGCTAAGCTCCCCTACAACTGACTGTATCCATTGTTAACATGCATGGACTTACAAAAGATTAAATGACTTATACAAATGGAAACAAAATGCCCTTTCATTCCATTGATATCTTAACCTTTAGGTTTTTGGATGCAATCCCATTTCTCAAGAAGCAGGGGAGCCACTGAATGAAACCATTATGTACAACATTGTTGTGGGAATTATTTTGTGTGAAAACATATACATATATCATTTAAAATTTCTTTGATTGAAGGTGGGTCTTCATAATTTGCAACTAAAATGTACCTCTTACGGTTTCTCTAATGTGTCCCCTCTTTTAGGGAAACAGAAGTCATTTTCAGCAGGCCAATGGGCCCAGGACAACTGGGATAAGGAGAGGGGCTCCCTTGGGGCCACGGGGCCAGAAAGGGCAGGAGAGAGCTTCTTGGGTCAGGAATGCCCTGTATCCTAAAAGCTGCCTACGGGGGTGTGCAATTTGTGAGACTTCATCAAGCAGTATACTTAAAGTATGCATGTTTTTCTGCAAAAATTATACTTCATTTTTGAAGTAATTAAGATAAATTACTTTTTAAAATAATTTTTATAAAAGGTAAGGAATAGGATTAAGATGTAGTTCAGGCAGAGGAACAAGATGGCGGCATAGGTAGGTAAACACCCATACTGCTATCCCTACAGCAAATTAAAACCACAACTGAGGACAAAACGGACATCATTCAGAACCACCAGAGAGCTGGCTCAGTGGCCATTCCACAAACAGAAGGAAAAATAAAAGGACACTGAGAGTCAGGGGAGTTGAGAAGGACAGAGTTGCAGATACACACGGAGTCAGAGGTTCAGAGCTGCGCCTGAACGGAAAGGGCGGGCGGCTGCAAACCCCGCTAGTTTACTCGAACTGGGAGGGAGACAGAGGCGTCCCACTGCACTGAGCCCTGGATCTGGGTGAGTCTCGGAGAACCCAGACTAATACAGGGTGAAACTGGACAGTAAAGAGGAAGCACGCTGAAACTCGGGCACTGCAAAGGCACGCAAGCTATCGGAGAGGGTTCAAGGCTGGCTCTAACGTTCGGAGGAAAACAACAACAACAAAAACACCGGACTGCTTTGTTTTCCCATTCCCGTGAGTCTTTGGGTGTGCAAACTCATTTGGGGAGAAACTAGACTGTCCGGCAGAGGGCAGAGCTCGGCGGCAGCTTTCTCTCAGAGGTGTGTGCAGCCATTGCCATGGGGCATGGAGACCCGGGAGCCTTTAGGGCGGAGCTGACCGGAAACCAGGGATTCCTGCCCAGCCCGGAGACTCCGCCCATCCAGGCTGAACACAGCTCATCCTCACAGCCAATTGGCCTGGAGGTCAACCCCTCCCAGTGATACCAGCAACAATCTAGGCTTAACTACAAGACTGTCCAGCCCATAAAGAAGTGCACCAAGAGTGTCCACCTCAGGTAACAGGGGAGGCTGAGCCACCGTCCCCTAGAGGACACCCACCACACAAAGCTAATCGACCAACTCAGGAAAGCAGCCAAAATGTGAAGACAAGGCAACAAATTACATGTGAAAGAAATGGAGGGGGAAAACAACTGGACATAGAGTTCAAAACCACGGTTATAAGGTTTTTCAAGAGGCTCCTAGAAAAGGCCGATAAATTTAACGAGACCCTTGAGGATATGAGCAAGTCCCTTGAGGATATGAGCGAGTATCTCAAGGATATGAAAAAGGACCAACCAAAAATTAAGCATACACTGACTGAAAAAATATATATATTATACAGAGACCAAAAGCAGAGGAGAGGACCACAAGAATCAAGTCAAAGATTTGAAAAGCATAGAAGCAAAAATCATTAAGCCAGAAAAGAAAGAAGCAGAAAGAGTCCAAAAAATTGAAGATAGTGTAAAGAGTCTTTGGGACAACCTCAGGCATACCAACATCCAAATTATGGGAGTGCCAGAAAAAGAGAGAGCAAGATACTGAAAACATATTTGAAGAAATAGTGACTGAAAACTTCCCCCACCTGGTGAAAGAAATTGACTTAGGAGTCCAAGAAGCTCACTGAACTCCAAACATAAGGAATCCAAGGAGGACCACGCCGAGGCACATCATAATTAAAATTGCAAGAGCAAAAGACAAAGAGAGAATATTAAAAGCAGCAAGAGAGAAACAGTTGGTTACCTATAAGGGAGCACCCATATGACTGTCAGCGGATTTCTCAACAGAAACGATGCAGGCCAGACGGGCGTGGCAAGAAATATTCAAAGTGATGAATAACAAGAACCTACAACCAAGATTACTCTATCCAGCAAAGCTATCATTCAGATTTAAAGGTCACATTTAAAGTGCTTCACAGATAAGAAAAGCTAAAGGAGTTCATCAACACCAAACCAGTATTATATGCTGAAAGATATTCTTTAAGAAGAGGAAGAAGAAGAAAAAGATAAAGATAAAAATTATGAACAACAAATACACATCTATCAACAAGTGAATCTAAAAATCAAGTGAATTAATAATCTGATGAACAGGATAAACTGGTGAATATAACAGAATCATGGACATAGAGAGGGAATGGACTGACAATTCTTGGGGAGAAAGGGGGTGTGGGAAGTGCAGCAAGAGACTGCACAAAAATCTTGCAACAATGGGAGAGGAATATGGCGGGGGGAGGTGAGGGCAGAAAATGGGATGGGTACAGGGTGGAGGGGAGCTATAGGGGGATAAAAAAGGGGGAACAATGTAATTAATAAACTGAACAATAACGATTTAAAAATCTAATGAACAGAATAAACTGGTGAATAAAATAGAATCATGGGCATAGAAAGGGAGTGGACTGACGATTCTAGTGGGAAAAAGTGTGTGGGGGTGGGAAGAGACTGGACAAAAAGTGTACACCTATGGATGAGGACAGTGCGGGGGAGGTGAGGGCAGAGGATGGGATGAATAACAGGGGGAGAGGAGCTATGGGAGGGAAAAAAGAGCAACACTGTAATAATCTGAACAATAAAGATTTATTAAATTTAAAAAAAGATGTAGTTTATTTTTCTACTTTGTTTTCCTTAAAATGATGCATAATACTTGGTTTGAACAAACAATGTAAAAACACATCTGGGACAACTGAAAAAATCTGAGCAGGAACTGGGTGTTAAATGATATTAAGGAATTATTGTTTGTATCTTGATGTGATACAATAAGAAATTCACAAAATTATTTATGTTAAAATTCTGTCAAAATTGTTAACCTAATTTAATCGTAAGAGACCCATGTGAGATATTGGTCTAAAGTCTTTTAAAAAGAAAAAAAAAGCTTAATGTGAAGAAAAAATAACACACAGAATAATAAGGGCGAGAGGGGCAATGTTTTGAATCAATAGAGTAACATAATAAGCAATTATCACAGTAAACCCTGATTGGCTCCTACACCATAGGCTGCAAAAAAACATTTTAGAGGTGGGAGTATTTGAATAAGGGCTGCACATTATGCTATATTTTTAAACTAAGGCTAAGTTACTTGGGTATAATCCTGGTATTTGTTATTGTGTAAAATATATCCTTATTCTTAGGAGCTGCATTTAGGATAAAATCTCTTGTAGCCTATAACTTGCTTTCAAATTGTTTAGTAATGGAGGAAAAAATACTGAGAGAAAAATGTGGCAAAATGTTAAGAACTGCTGAGTTGAGATGAAGGAAATGTATACTCTTTTTCAACACTTCTTTAGGTTTGAAAATGTTCAAAGTGAAAAGAAAAAATAAATTGTTAATTTTGTTAGGTCTGAAAATAGTAATTTTATTATGTATGAAAATGTCCTTATTTTGTAAAGACACCTATTGAATTATTTATGTTTAATATATCTTATCTATTACTTACTTAAAAATACTTTCATTAAGCCCTTGCCTGTTTGACTCAGTGGACAGAGCGTTAGCCTGTGGATAGAAGGGTCCTAGGTTCAATTCTGGTCAAGGGCATGGACCTCAGCAGTTGCAGGCTCAATGCCTGCCCTGGTCAGGGCCAATGCAGGAGGCAATCAATGAATGTGTCTCTCCCCCCCCTCCACTCTGTCTAATAGCCAGTGGGAAAATATGCTCCAGTGAGGATGAACAAAAACAAACAAAAGAAACAAGTATGGGAAATGCCGCCACTCCTCTCTATTTGCACGTTTGAAATTCTGTAGACTAAAATGTGGAGGACAGCCAGTGGGCGTGGCTCAGTGGGGGAGCGTTGGCCTATGAACCAAGATGGCCAGGTTCATTCCCAGTCAGGGCTGCCGGCTAGGTCTACAGTGGGGTGTGCAGGAGGCAGCCAATCAATGATTCTTTTGTCATCAGTGTCTCTGTCTCTCTTTCTCTTTCCCTTCCTCTCTGATGACAATAAAAATATATTTTAAAAAATAAAATGTCCAAAGTAGCAAGTTTTGCCCTGGCCAATGTCACTCAGCCGGTCGGGCCTCCTCTGCATGAAAAGGTGCCGGCTCAATTCCCAGGCAGGACAGGACCAAGCTGTAGGCTCTGTCCCAGTGGACCCATGTTGTGCTCTCTCAATGTTTCTTTCTCCTTCTCTTTCCCTCTCTCTCTAAAAATCAATAAAAATGTACATTTTGATTTTTTTTTCTCTCTTTAACAATAAAATCCTTCCCAAGTCTTCCTGGTCTCAAGGTAGCAAAATAAATTGCAGAAGAATTCCTTCCCAATTAATTTTCAAAGTTCTCCATAAATTGGTAGAGCATGGGGAGACTCTATTGGACCTGAAAAATCTGATTCCTTATAAGTAAAGCAAAATGGCACATATTCCTCTCTCCTCCAGTTATAAAAATAAGGAATGGTAAGTGTCCCGAGAAAAATCCTCAAAGTTGGGACCTTTCCCAAAGATGAGCTCTCGAAGACACTGCCACTGATAATACAAGAGCCTCTGGGAACACATTTGTTTTCTTCTGGACCACTCTCCCCTGCGGAGTCAGCTCTGACACTTCCAACAGCACTGCTAGACCCCGGTCAAGCTCTAGCACCACGCTTCCAGGAAAATCACTTCGCAATCTGTTGCTGGGTCAGCACTCACAATACCTTTTAAAAGGAGAACCCATCCCTCTGTCATTCTCTGACTTTGGAAAGAAGAAATTGTAGATCTGAATGGACAAGGCAACAGCTCTAATGCAATGGACCTTCAAGGAGGACATGCCGCTAATGTGCATTTTTCTGCTGTTACGACAGCAGAAGGCAAAAAGCTCTCAGAGCGCGACTTAATCCCATAGCCTCAGCCTCCAAGGTCATACTGCACTAGGGCAACCCTGTGGACAGAGGGTCACAAAGAACCTGGTCTGAAGGCCACCTCTGCCACTCACTAGATGAATGGCCTTACACAATGTACTCAGCCTCTATTTCTTAGTTTCTTTATTTTTAAAATGGAGAGACCAAACAGTGACTAACAGTTAAGGAGAGGGTGGGGATGGGGGAAGTGGTCAAAAAGTACAAATTGCAGTTATAAGTTCTGGGATGTCATGTCCAGCATGGTGACTGTTAATTGAAAGTTGCTGGGAGTAGATCTTAAAAGTTCTCATTACAAGAAAAAAATGTTTTAACTATGTGGTGACATATGTCAATATATCAAATCATTTCGTTGTACACTTTCAATTCACTGTTAAATGTCAATTATATCTTGAAACTGTGGGAAAAATTAATATTAAAAAAAGAGGTCTAGAGTTTGATTGTGTATCAATCCTCCACTCCTAGCTCCTGCACTTACTACTTATATAAACTTGAGCAAGTTATTCAATCTTTGTGTGCCTTGGTTTTCCAACACCTATCGCATACAAAGTTCATGGCAGGCTGGCAGGTAGAACGCTATCAATAACTGTTAGCTACCATTATTATTACTATTACTATTATTATTATTATTATTATTATTATTATTATTAAGACAAAAGTATCAGGCCCATAAAGTTACCTTGAAATTAAAGTTACTAAGGCATGGAAAGCTCTTAGCATAGTTTCCTGGCACATAACTGTTCATAAATATTTGCTGTTATTATTATCGGGCTTCACAATAACCCTGCTAGGGAAGCAGTGCCAATATAAGCATTTTACTAATAAGGAAAAGGGGATCAAAAAGACTCAGTGACATTCCCTCTGTGGCAGCTGACAATGACTCCTACTCATGCCACTTCCTAAAATTCCCCATCCCTCAAGAATCCACTGTGAAGGAGAGAGTAAAACTAACACAGCATTTGAAGATATACCCATAAACATCAGCAGAAGCATGCTAAGGCTACGTTTAAAATATAAAACAGTAAGTGATGGGAACAGGTATGGACAGCCCTACAAAAATGCTTGAAAGAAAGAGTCCAACATTGGACAAAATGCACTTTACTTTGTGCCATTGAAATCCTTTTCCATTTGGTTTATTGTTGTTTTTAAATGTTTTTATTGATTTTAGAGAGATAAGAAGGGAGAGGGATAGAAAGATAGACACATGGATCAGATGTCTTCTGTACTCCTTCCCCACTAAGACTGAGCCCACAACACCCCCATCTCACTCCTGCCCTTATGCCCAAGCAGGAAGCGGTCCGGTGACGTCTGGATGCCTGAGTCGATGCTCAGCTACGGAGCCACACCAGCCAGTGATTAAAACAAACTGTGGTTTGTTTTAGTCACAGTTTAAATGCATAGAGAAAGCTCCCTTTGAAAAATAAATTTGATACCAATCTTTTTAAAAAGTGAGTGATTATTTTTCCTAAAGAAATAAGCTCCCCTTGCCAGGCTGGTGTGGCACAGTGGTTGAGCAGTGACCTGTAATCCAGGAGGTCAGGGCTCCATTCTGGTCGGGGCACATTCCCCAGTTGCAGGCTCAATTCCTAGTAGAGGGCATGTAGGAGGCAGCCGATCAGTAGTTCTTTCTCACTGTTGTTCTCTCTCTCTCTCTTTCTCTCTCTCTCTCTCTCTCTCTCTCTCTCTCCCCCCCCCCTCCACCACTCCTTTCCTCTCTTCCTCCCTCCGTACCTCCCTCCTTATCCCTGAAATCAATAAAAACATTTAAAAAAAATAAGCTCCACCCTTATCAATGTTACTGTAGATACAGATTCCCCTATACCCGTTTAACTGAAAATAATAAGCATCTGTATTCAAGAGTGTTTGCCTTCAGGTTGGTATTATTGGTACATCTCAGGTAGAGAGTGATGGACCCTGATCATGTGACAGTGCCTCAAGTGGACCAGAAGAGCCATAAAGAAACGTTCTCCCCACTGGCAAGTCAAATTAGGAGCAAACAATACAAAATTCACAGCACAATGTAAAAGTCAAGAATACAACCGAGGGAGAGAACCAAGATGGCGGCATAGCTAAACACCTATCTTGCTGCCCCACACACCAATTTCAAAACTACAACTTAACGAAAGAACAAACACCATCCAGAATCACTGGAAAGCTGGCTGAGTGAAAATTCCACAAATAAAAGAGAAGATAAGACACTATGACTCGGAGGAGTGGCTGAGGACAGCATTGAAGATACGCACAGAGAGAGGTTTGGAGCGCGCGCCAGAGGATAGGGCGGGAGGCTGAAAACTCAGCTGGTTTTCTCGAACTGGGTAGACAAAGACGTCCTACTGCACTGATCCCCCAGCTCCGGGAGAAGTCCAGGGAACCCGAAATCATACGGGGTAAAAACTGGACAGTGGGAGGGCACGCCAAAGCTCGGGTGCTGCAGGGGCCTGCCAGCTTGTGGAGAAGGCGAGCTTGTGCGGAGTGCACGTGAACTTGGGAACAGTGCAGCTGCGTGACCGTGCAGAGAGCGCTCGTGACTTGCTCTCTCATTCGGGAAACCGTCAGACTGCATTGTTTTGTGATCCTGGGTGAGACGTTGGGTGTGCAGACTCATTTGGGGAGAATATGAATTGAGCTCAGCAGCGGCTCCTCTCTTAGAGGTGCTGGCAGCCATTGCCACCGGCACAGAGTCCCTGGGGCCACATAGGGAGGAGTTGATGCTGTCTGCTTGGCCCGGAGACTCTGCCCATCCAACCTGAGCACATCTGAACATCATAGACAATTGGCCTGGAGGTTAATCCCTCCAAGTGCTAACAACGATTAACCTGGGCTTAACTTCAACAAGACTGTGCAACCCATATCCACCTCAGGTAACTGGGGAGGCGGAGCCACTGTCCCTTGTAGGACATCAACCACACAAAGCTAATTGACCAACTCAGGGAAGCAGCCACCATGCAGAGACATGGAAAGAAATCAGATGTGAAAAAAATGGAGGGAAAAAATGACTGGACATGGAATTCAAAACCACGGTTATAGGGCTTCTCAAGAGGCTCCTACAAAAGGTCGAGACCTACAAGGAAATAAGCAAGACCTACAAGGAAATTAATGAGACCTACAAGGAAATGAACGAGACCCTCAAGGATATGAAAAAGGACCAACCAGAAATTAAGCATACACTGACTGAAACAAAAAATATTATACAAAGACCTAAAAGTACTCTAGAGCACCCCAAGAACCAAGTTAAAGATTTGAAATACAAAGAGGTAAAATCCACTCAGCTGAAAAAGCAAGAAACCAAAAGAATCCCAAAAATTGAAGATAGTGTAAGGGGCCTCTAAGACAACCTCAAGCATACCAACATCCAAATTATAGGGGTGCCAGAAAAAGAGAGAGAGCAAGACAATGAAAACCTATTTGAAGAAATAGTGACCAAAAACTTCCCACACCTGGTGAAAGAAATTGACTTAGGAGTCCAAGAAGCACACCAAACCCCAATATATAGGAACCCTAAGAGGACCAAGGCACATCATAATTAATATGCCAAGAGCAAAAGACAAAGAGAGAATATTAAAAGCAGCAAGAGAAAAACAGAAGATTACCTATAAGGAAACACCCATACGATTGTCAGTGGATTTCTCAACAGAAACGATGCAGGCCAGATGGGAGTGGCAAGAAATATTCAAAGTGATGAATAGTAAGAATCTACAACTAAGATTACTCTATCCAGCAAAGCTATCATTCAGAATTGAAGGTCAGATAAAATACTTTGCTGATAAGAAAAAGCTAAAGGAGTTCATCACCACCAAACCAATATTATATGAAATGCTGAAAGACATTCTTTAAGAAGAGGAAGAAGAAAAAGATAAAAGTGTAAATTATGAACAACAAATACACATCTATCAACAAATGAATCTAAAAATCAAGTGAATTAATAATCTGATGAACAGGATAAACTGGTGAATGTAACAGAATCAGGGACATAGAGAGGGAATGGACTGACAATTCTTGGGGAGAAAATGGGTGTGGGAAGTGCAGCAAGAGACTGAACAAAAATCATACAACTGTGGGAGAGGACAGTGGAGGGGGGTGAGGGCGGAGGGTGGGATGGGTCACTTGTGGAGGGGAGCTACAGGGGGAAAAAAGGGGGGAACAATGTAATTAATAAACCGAACAATAAAGATTAAAAAAAAAGAATACAATCGAGATCACCTTGAAGCTATTGATACCAGCTATCACCCAGCTGTTGGTCTCCTACAGAATCTCAAGAATTTTACTTGAATCATTACCTCATTTAATACAATAATCCTGAAAAGAGAAATTATCCCCATTTTATGAATGAGGAAACTGAGATTTAAAAGTTTAGGAAACTTACCTAAAGACCCATAACACATAAATAGAATAGGAATTTGGGCCTAGGTAGGTCTGCCTGGCACCGAAACCACGCACTCCTAAAATTTTTCTTAATCTTGTTAGTGTCCCCGAAAGAAAAATAATTTACTTAGAATCTTGAGAATCTGAATCCAAAATTAAAAGAAAATAAATATTATAAAGAATTAAGCTTGCTCAAGTCCAAGAATTTCCCCATGGGTTCTGTGCAGAGCAAAAGACATCACTTTCTAAACAAAGCAAGTCGACAGGTCCCCTGCCCCTGTGCTCTGCTTATTGTGCAGGTCGACTCCTGCTGGATTCTCAGCACCCAAACACAGTGATATCCACAGGCTCTTGTCTCCTTGGCTGTCCAGGCCAGCTCACTACTTGAAATTAATATGCTTAGGTCCAATCACAGTAGGAAGGTTGAGGAGGTTTCAGAAGAGAGACAGAGAAAGGAAGGGAGAAAAGGGAAGCACTCCCCTGTCACAAGAATGTAACTCAATGCTTAGCTTCAACTCTGAGAAAAGTAGTTGCCAACCATTATACCATCTGAAGCTGGGCTGCATTTCAAGAAAAGTAGCACATGATTTTATTTTATTTTTAATATATTTTATTGATTTTTTACAGAGAGGAAGGGAGAGGGATAGAGAGGTAGAAACATCAATGAGAGAGAAACATCCATCAGCTGCCTCCTGCACACCTCCTATTGGGAATGTGCCCTCAACCAAGGTACATGCCCTTGACTGGAATGAACCTGGGACCTTTCAGTCTGCAGGCTGACGCTCTATCCACTGAGCCAAACTGGTCAGGGAAAGCACATGACTTTGGCTGCACCTTTGTGCTACAGTGACGCTTTATACTAAAATGTGTGTTAAATGAATTTCTGTGTTATTTTCCAATTGGTAGTCTTTTCCCAGACTTCTTCAAGGAGATAAAACTCATCTGAAAGGGGAAACCTGCTAGAGGCTGAAACAACCAGCAACTTTATTTTTAACAAAATAAATATAGATGGCATTTTTTACCATTGTGACCTGGTAGGATCAGGCCTAAATGGGTAGTCGGACATCCTTCTCACAATCTAGGACTGCTAGCTCCAAACTGCTCGCCTGCCTGCCTCCCTGATTGCCCCTAACCGCTTCTGCTTGCCAGACTGATCACCCCCTAACCACTACCCTGCCAGCCTAACTGATGTCTAACTGCTCCCCAGCCAGCCTGTTTTCCCCCAACTTCCCTCATCTGCTGGCCTAGTTACCCCTAATTGCCCTCCCCTGCAGGCTTGATAGCCCCCAACTGCCCTCCCTTGCAGGCCTGGTCCTTCCCAACTGCCCCCCCCACTGCTGGTCTGCCCGCCCACAACTGCCCTCCCTTGCAGGGCCTGGAACCTCCCAACACAGCCCTTCCCTGCTGGCCATCTTGTAGTGGCCATCTTGTGTCCACATGAGGTCAGGATCTTTGACCACATGGGGGCAGCCCTCTTGTGTGTTGGGAGTGATGGTCAATCTATGTATTTCCCTTTTATTAGATAGGATAGAGGCCTGGTGCATGGGTGGGGACCAGCTGGTTTGCCCTGAAGTGTCCTGGATCAGGATGGGGGTTCCCTTGGGGTGTGGGGCAGCCTGGGCGAGGGGCCTGTGGTGGTTTGCAGGCTGGCCATGCCCCCCAGCGACCCAAACAGAGGCCCTGGGATCTGGGATTAATTTATGTTCTACAGCAATGGCAGGTGGAAAGCTTGACTTCCTCCATTGCCAGGGAAACCCAAGCCTCCCTCCTGCTCTCAGTGGAGGCAGCTATCTTGGTTGAAGTTTATTTGCATAATTTGCTCCAGACTGGCTGGTGGGTGTAGCTTGATTGAGGTACAGTCAATTTGCATATTACTCTTTTATTAGATAGGATATCCAGCAACATGTAGAGATTCGTCACTACCAGGAAGGCTGTGTTTCTGAAAATCTATTATCAAAAACAATTTTTTAATTTTTTAATTGATTTTAGAGAGAAAGAGGAAGCAGGGAGGAGAGAGAGAATGAGACAGAGAATGAGACTTTGATTTGTTGTACTACCTATTTTAGAACTCACTGGTTGCTTCCTGTACGTGCCCAGACGGGAATCGAACCCACAACCTTTGCACATTGGGAAAACAGTGCAACAAACTGAGCTACCCAGCCAGGACTTCAAATATAACTTTTTAAATAAGAGTACCTTTTTTCTATCATTTTCATTATGATCAAAAGCTTATCCCTAGAAGACAAAAATGTATATAGATAATTTCCTTCATACCTAGGATACTAAAAAATGGGAAAACTGTGAGACCATTTAATCTAACCTCTTTGTTAATTTGTCTTCTGCTTCACTATGCGCATTCCTAAGGGACAGCAGGAAGCACTCGAGTCGCACAGGTCTCACAGAACATCTCAGCCCATGGCGGAGGAGAGGGTGTGCCTGGGCACGATCATCATTGTTCCGGGTGCCGGCTCAGTGGGCCTCCCCAGGCTTTCGTTATTCGGGGGCTTTGTTCCCCTAGAGAACTGGCACAGTCCGCAGGCAACCAGTTTTACCTTCAGTGTCAGCAACCAAGTTTTATCGTTTGCTTATTTTTAATAGAGTAAAAAAAAAAAAAAATGATTGCCTTATTAGTGAGGATGACTCATTACATACAGACTTTTAAAATTATTGTACAGGAGGAACTAAGATGGCGGCAGAGGCAAAACACCTATCTTGCCGTCACAATCAGCAATTTTAATACTACAACTTAACGAAAGAACAAACACCTTCCAGAATCACCAGAAAGCTCGCCGAGTGAAAATTCCACAAATAAAAGTGAAGATAAGACACTGTGACCCGGAGGAGCGGCAGCGGACGGCATTGAAAGATTCGCCCGGAGAGAGGTTTGGAGCGCACGCCGCGGAGAGGGCGGGCGGCTGGAAACCGGCCAGTTTTCTCGAACGGGGAGACAAAGGCGTCCTACTGGGCTGATTCTCCAGCTCTGGGCGAAGTCCAGAGAACCCACTATCACACGGGGTGAAAACTGGACAGTGGGAGGGCACGCCGAAGCTCGGGGGCTGCCGGGTCTCCCAGCTTGTGGAGAAGGCAGCTTGCACGAACAGCTCGGCTTCGTGATGGCACAGAGAGCGCTCTGCGACTTGTCTCTCATTCGGAAAACCGTCAGACTGCTTTGTTTTACGATCCTGGGTGAGACATTGCGCATGCAGACTCATTTTGGGAAAGTCTGAATTCCCCGGCAACCGGCAGCCTGTGGAGCTCGGCAGCGGCTCTCTCTCAGAGGTGCTGGCAGCCATTGCCCCCGGCACAGAGTCCCTGGGGCTGCATAGGGCGGAGCTGACGCTGTCTGCTTGGCCCGGAGACTCCGCCCACCCAACCTGAGCACAGCTGAGCTTCACAGACAATTGGCCTGGAGGTCAACCCTCCAAGTGCTAACAACGATTAACTGAACTTAACTTTAGCAAGACTGTGCAGCCCATATGCACCTCAGGTAACTGGGGAGGCTGAGCCACTGTCCCTTGTAGCACGTCTACCACACAAAGCTAATTGACCAACTCAGGGAAGCAGCCACCATGCAGCAATGGAAAGAAATCAGATGTGAAAGAAATGGAGGAAAAAAAACGACTGGACATGGAATTCAGAACCACAGTTATAGGGTTTTTTAAGAGGTTCCAACAAAAGATCGAGGCCTATAAGGAAATAAGCAAGACCACAAAGGAAATGAGTGAGTCCTACAAGAAAATGAACAACACCCTCCAGGATATAAACGAGAGCTTCAAAGAAATTATTAAGACCAACGTGGAAATGAATGAAACCCTCAAGGATATAAAGCAGACTCTCAAGGATATGAAAAAGGACCAACCAGAAATTAAGCATACACTGACTGAAACAAAAAATATTATACAAAGACCTGAAAGTGCCCTGGAGCACCCCAAGAACCAAGTTAAAGATTTGAAATACAAAGAGGTAAAATCCACTCAGCTGAAAAAGCAAGAAATCAAAAGAATCCAAAAAATTGAAGATAGTGTAAGGGGCCTCTGGGACAACCTCAAGCATACCAACATCCGAATTATAGGGGTGCCAGAAAAAGCGAGAGACCAAGACAATGAAAACCTATTTGAAGAAATAGTGACTGAAAACTTCCCACACCTGGTGAAAGAAATTGACTTAGGATTCCAAGAAGTGCACCGAACCCCAATATATAGGAACCCTAAGAGGACCACGCCGAGGCACATCATAATTAAAATGCCAAGAGCAAAAGACAAAGAGAGAATATTAAAAGCAGCAAGAGAGAAACAGTTGGTTACCTATAAGGGAGCACCCATACGACTGTCAGCGGATTTCTCAATAGAAACGATGCAGGCCAGACGGGAGTGGCAAGAAATATTCAAAGTGATGAACAGCAAAAATCTACAACCAAGATTACTCTATCCAGCAAAGCTATCATTCAGAATTGAAGGTCAGATGAAGTGCTTCGCAGATAAGAAAAAGCTAAAGGAGTTCATCACCACCAAACCAACATTATATGAAATGCTGAAAGATATTCTTTAAGAAGAGGAAGAAGAAAAAGGTAAAAGTGCAAACTAGCAACAACAAATACACATCTATCAACAAATGAACATAAAAATCAAGTGAATTGATAGGCTGTTGAACAGGATAGACTGGTGAATATAACAGAGACATGGACATAGAGAGGGAATGGACTGACAATTCTT
Organism: Antrozous pallidus; assembly: GCA_027563665.1. Classification (NCBI taxonomy): domain Eukaryota; kingdom Metazoa; phylum Chordata; class Mammalia; order Chiroptera; family Vespertilionidae; genus Antrozous; species Antrozous pallidus. The sequence continues at coordinate 116,313,632 of CM050514.1, forward strand.
GGGGAGAAAAGGGTTGTGGGAAGTGCAGCAAGAGACTGGACAAAAATCTAGCAACAATGGGAGAGGACAGTGGGGAGGGGGAGGTGAGGGTGGAGGGTGGGATAGGTACAGGGTGGAGGGAAGCTATAGGGGGATAAAAAGGGGAAACAATGTAATTAATAAACTGAACAATAAAGATAAAAAACAAAAAAAAAAAAAAAATTATTGTACAGAAGAGCATATCAATTAAGAAAAGCGTATTAATGATATTTGCACTGCAAAATTATCTTTAGTTGACCAACCAAATTTTTATCATAGGCTAGTGTTCCTGCCATATTTGGATTATGTCAGTCTATAAGATAAGGATTCCAAGATTACAATGACCAAGGTCTACCATAGGAATCTTGTTCAAAAATTCACATCGCTCTGCATAGTACTGACTTACAGATTAACAGCTGGCTTTGTCAAATTGCTATGCTGGGGAAAACAAAGGGCCTAATTAGCAACAAATGGCTCATTCCTTGGGCCTTTTGCTAAATTCAAAAAGATAAGCTTATTGGTTCCCATGGCAGAAAACGCAGAACAAATAACCAGGTTAATCACTGAAGTTCAAAAAAAGTTGGCCGGTAATGGTTGTCAAGGCTATGTGTCCAGGAAATCCTGCCAGACAGGCACTGTTTGTAAATGGCTGGGAAATGTGCTCTATTGCCATTAAAAACAAATGAAAAGCAGGATTTGGTTAAAAGAGGAATCTCTTCCCAAGCAAAACCTTTGCAAAATAAAGGAATAGTGCATGCTTGCTGCCAACTAACCTCAGTTAAAAAGAGGGGGCAATCCCACACTGGTGCTCATTATACTCAATATACTATTAAATGGTGTTGAGTGGAAATAAGACTTAATCAACTCTGGCAAAAATTCTTTTAGAATTTTTCATTCCCAAAGTCACAGTGTAAAAGAGTATTTTTTAATGTTTTATGTTCCTGAATGAGCATTCACATGCACTTTTGCTAACAACTACTTAAGGATGAGCCAAGGATCTGCATTAACGTATAAGCAGAGGATGTGGACGGAGGCTTCTTCCCCTGAGAAGGGAAGAAGAGTTCAGTTGCAGTAACCCTCCCCCTCATTTCACTGAGTGCTGAGCAACTCTGAAATCCCAGCAGACATAGGTTCCTAAATACTTGGGCACATCCCACTGAATCTGCCAGGCCTTAAAGGAATAAAGCACAAGATCTGAACAGGAACTTAAGCCTGTAGTTGATCATTACCATGGCACAATTTTTAAATGGGCCCTAAACCCCTTACATAGTTCATACTGTCATCACTGTTTAAACTGACCAAGCTGATGCTCAAATAATTTATGAGAGAAGCCTAATTAATAATAATAATAATAATAATAATAACCAGGCTTCATCCAATTCTGTGCTTCTACTGCAGAAATCTATTTTCAAACAGCAAAAAATAATAACTCTGGCCAACAACTTTTAAAACTTGACAAGAAGAAACTCTGAGGAATAATTTGGTTCTTACTACTCTGAGGAGTGGTGTCATGGGTGACTTACCCCTCTTTGTCCCCACTTACCCTGGGCTCACAAACTGCCCTCAACACTACCATTCTCTGCTTCCCACCAAGTCCTCAAAAAATGATTCACTAAGTTCAGTCAAGTAACCAGATTCTATGAAATAATAAAAGGAAAATGGAGTTCATGACTGAAATCAGGCTGGGTGGAGACATAAAGAGTCTTTTGTTAATAACTGTACAGGGGAATGCAAATGAAGAGAGGTTTCACAAGGAATTCTGACATCTTAATGAAGATTTATGAAGAACTTTTGCCATGAAACTTCAAATGCAAAGAAAAGGGGTCACATAAAAAAGGTTTTATGACTCCTTTGCTTAAAAACAATTCAAAAGACAGTTCCTTCATAATAATTCTATCAACTGAGTTATGGATTTACTTTTTTCTGTCCTGTATTCTAGTTACACTTCCCATCCCCTCACATTCCTTTTCTTCTGTTAACGGAAGTGGCAGCTGACGAGCTGTGAGCTGCCCGCTGATGAAATTGTGAGGGCAATTCGACTTCTGATTCCACATAGAAAGTTTGGTGTTACACAGTTTTCTCTGTTCACGTTCTTAGCAGTGCAGAAAAAATCTTAGTATTGCCATTTTCTCCTAATAATGATTGGATTATGAGAGGTCGTAAATGGAAGTAAAATGTCACCCAGAACAGCGTGTGAAGCAGCACAGATCTTATCAGCAAGGAACACATTCCCATATCCCAGGTCACGAGGGCATTCTGCCCAGTTGTGTGTTTTATGCTGCAATCATGATGCCTAGGGAAAATTAGAAAAACCGAATTTCTGAAATATACTCAATAGTAGAAATTCTTAAAACGTTGGACAGAACTAGAGGCCTGGTGCACGATTCATGCAATAGGCCTTCCTTCCCTGTGCTTCCAGCAACGGTTCTCCTCTGGCACCCGGGACCCAGGCCTTCGCTCCCGCCAAGTCTGCTGCCTTTGCTCAGACCCCAGCCAGAGTCTGCCTTCTTTGTCTTCGATGCTGACTCTGGCCCAGACTCAAGCTGAAGTCTGCTGTCTTTGTCTTTGCTGCAGCCCGAGTGCTGCTCCAGTGGATCCCTTCAACCCCGCCCTCCCCCACATAGGTGGTGTCCTGCCCCACCAGCAGCTCCGCACCTGGAGCAGCTGGGCAGCCACCATCTTTGTCCTTCTAATTTACATATTCCCTCATGTTTGCCTGGTGGGCATAGTGGAGTAATGGCCCATTTGCATATTTCTATTAGTGTAGATAATATTAATAGGAGCAGTAATATTATAAATAAGTAGCATATACAAAGTAATTTCACATTTCATAATATGCAAAGCATTTTTGCTTTTGATTCTTCTAATATATATTTTATATTCTAACCCTGGAAAATAAGTATTATCCCACCTTTATGAGTGAAAAAACAAGATTAAAATAATTTGCCTATAATCATGCTGTTAGACTATGACTGAGACCCAGCTCCTGGGATGGGCTCCTTATCAGTGCTCACAGAAAAGGGGTTCATCACCAGGCTTTGCAAGGGCACCAAAGCTGGCTCCCATTTCCAGGCATCATTCAGAGAAGCTCCTCAGCTAAAAAGAAGTCAATCTCAATAAATCAGTGGTTGATTTCTAGAGCTCTATCTCCTTGACTTTAGCTTTAATTCATAAAATCTGGGAAACGCAGAAATGAGGTCAGAGAGTCCTAGCACTTCCGCAAGGGCCAGGTGTCCTTGTGTCACAGTTGCTGCTACGAGGACCGCCTTAATCCCTAGTCCCCAGTCCAGCCCATTCTTCCCCGCCCACATGCTGACCAGCTGCTCATGCTTCTGTGTGTGTTTGGGGGATGGCAGGAGTCAGGCAAGCCCCCGGCTCCTGGCCCTCCCTGTTTTGCCCTTCCTGATAAAGCACTACTGACCCCCTTCAAATCCTCCCCATGTCTCCTAGATCAGACACACCGGCAGGCCAGAAAGCAGGCGTGATGACAGGTGCCAGGGTTTCACATTCTCACCTGCCAAGCAGAGGGAAACCGTCAATGAGGGCGTGCTGAGGTTTAGAGTCACCTTCCTCCCTGGATTTCAGAGTACTGAGGTTCAAAGGCTTCCAGGCCTGTGCACTGGAGGAGGGAAGGATCACCAACTGAAGAGTCAAGTAACTCAGACAGAGGGGACAGCATTGCGAAGGCGGAGAAAATGCCTTCTCCGCCTTGAGGTTGGAGAAAATGCACTATGTGGGAGGACCTTAAGAAGTTCAGCATGGCTGGGGTTGGGCAGCCATCAAGAGGGCCTAGTAAGTTCAGATATGGCATTTGTACTTTATGAGAAGATTTAAAGCAGATAACATGATATTAAGACATTTGTCTTTTTAAGAAAATGACTATGGCCACAGCATGAATCAGAGGAGAAAGGCCACCTACAAGGAGGAAGATCCCTTAGAAGACTATTGCAGGAGCCAGAGCAAGAGAGGATGGTGACCTAGACAAGGGAGTGTGGAGAGAGAGGTTGTGGGGAAAATTCTGGAGGTGGGGCTAAGAGGACTTGGAGAAAGATTGAATGTGATGGGTGAGGAAGACAAGACAGGTGAGGTCCCAGCTTGAGTAACATTTACTAGTTCCAACACAATGGAAGACAAGTAATTTTGAGGATGAGAAAATGAATTCATTTTGGACATGTTGCCTTTGAGGTGACGGTGGAACATGCAAGTGGACGTGTCTAATCACTAATGGATATAAGGGTCTGAAACTCAAATGACAGATCTGAGCTTGAGGTTTAGACAGGGGACTTATGATATCCAATGGCTATAACCTTTTCTCTAACTACTGAAATGTGGCTATGTCTTATAGGCCCACTCAAGCCCTACCCACTCCATGAAGCTGCTTTCTCACATCAATTCCTGTCCTGAACTCCTCTCCTGAACTTAATGGCCTTGTACAATATCAGTGAGATATTTGGGGGAATATCAAACTGGTATACAGACAGACAGACAAACACTGTCATGGGGTGCACACTAGTTATTTTATGCATATGTATTTTCCCATCCCACCCATCTTTAAAGACAAATATATATGTATTACATGCCCTGATTTTTCCAAGGTCTGGGTTCCAAATATCCTGACCCTATTCATTCTGTGCCATTAAATATTCTGAAAAGTTCCAACATTTCCTCAAAGAGTAATTGAGCCCTAGCTGGTGTGGCTCAGTGGATAGAATATCAGCCTGCAGACTGAAGGGTCCTGGTTCGCTTCCGGTCAAGGGCACATGCTCAAGTTGCGGGCTCCTACCCCAGTAGAGGACATGCAGGAGTCAGCCAATCAATGATTTTCTCTTATCATTGATGTTTTCTATATCTCTTTCCCTTTCCCTTTTTCTCTGAAATCAATAAAAATATGTTTTAAGAGAGTACTTGAACAAATTAGTCAGCTAACATTATAGTTAAACTATTTAGGCCATGAAAGGTTGAAACCCACAAAAGATACACAGAACCACTTAAAGAAACACCAAGATCTCTCACTAAATCACATGAGTAGTAGCTTATAGTGGTAATTCTCTGATTGAGATGCCTAGGAGGGAAGCTCTGGGATGGCACCCATTTATACCAAGTGCTGATGTGGAGTGATAGGCACTACAGTCTCTACATTCATATGGCCTACGGTTAGATGATATAAATAATTAATTATAGTGGCTATGAAAAAATAGGGGATGCTCCAGGGTGTATAACAAGGGGAACATCCATCCTCAGGAAGGTCAAGGAATGCTTCAGTGAAGAGGACACAGACTCTGAAGTTCAGTCAATCAGAAATTAACTAGAGTAAGGTTAGAATGAGGGAAATCCCCAAAAGCAGCAAATAAGCATACAAAAGATCTGAGGCCAGATTTGACTGTTTTTTAGAAAAATGAAGTGGTGACTACTCAGACCAACAGTTGAGCAGAGTAGGGAGTGGTCTGGGAAGAGTGATGAGGAGTGACAGCTTTCACTATTCTTGGTTTGTTATTGTCATAATATTCTTGGAATAGTATTTTTTCTAGTTGTAAAGTCCAAGAATGCCATCCTATATAATAAAGAGGTAATATGCAAATTGACCCTCATAACCTCACAAGATGGTTGCCTATGACCAGGCCGGCAGGGGGGTTAGTGAGGGACACCAAACAACTGAACAAGCCAAGCAGGCTGCATGGGGCAACCAGGCCAGAGTGCGGGGGGAGGGGGGCAGTAAGAGGCAACCAGGCCAGCAGAGGTGGCAGTTAGAAACAACCAGGTCAGCAGGGAGGGGCAGTTAGGGTCAGCAAGGAGGGGTAGTTGGGGGCGATCAGGCTGGCACGGGGGGAGGGAGGGCAGTTAGGGGCAACCAGGCAGGCAGGCAATTGAGTGATTAGGAGCCAGCGGTCCAGGACTGTGAGAAGGATGTAAGACTGCAAGTCTAGACTGGCAGTCAGACATCTCCCAAGGTGTCCTGGATTGGAAAGGGTGAAGGCTGGGCTGAGGGGACACCCCCGTGCACGAATTTCATGCACCAGGCCTCTAGTTGTCTTATAAAAAACAAAATTTGAGCCATCCAGGTAAAGCCATGAGACAGCTTTAACAGGTATTAAGCACTTTCAGTTGCTTTTATTTTCTCCAGGATTTTTTTAGTATTTGCTGAATAAATATATATGGAATATTTTTAAAACAGTACCATATAATGCAAACCTAAATTCACTACTATTGCTTAGAAGGCTGATAGCATGGATAAAAAGTTCCTTTGAGAATGTGACAGCAATTTTCTAAAGGACCTACTTGATTGGCCTTACCTATAGTTTTGGGTAGATTGAAGTGCTTTTCAAATTGGTTAATATAATTAAAAAGAGCAAATTCATTTTCTGTCAGTGAAGAATTAGAATTATATTCAATGATTAACAAAACTTAGGAGACTGCGCCGAGACCGGTTTGGCTCAGTGGATAGAGCGTCGGACTGCGGACTTTGGTTCGATTCCGGTCAAGGACATGTACCTTGGCTGCGGGCACATCTCCAATAGGGGGCGTGCAAGAGGCAGCTGATTGATGTTTCTCTCTCATCGATGTTTCTGACTTTCTATCCCTCTCCCTTCGGCTCTGTAAAAAAATCAATAAAATATATATAAAAAACAAACAAACAAAACTTAGTAGGCTGGGCGTGTCAACAAAAACCTGTGTGACCCGTGGTAAAATTCCTCTGATCACTCAAAAACATTACTCAGAGATTTGCCAAGAGATAACTGAAACAGAACAATATGAAAACAAGTAGTGAATAAGCAGACCTTTTGTGAAAACTACAAATACAACTACCCACCCATCACCTTCACCAAAAGATTCCCATTAGAATGTACGCTTCATATTTAAAAAAATAAAAATATTTTTAAGAATAAGTTTCATAGCCCTAGCCACTTTGGCTCAGTGGATAGAACATTAGCCTGTGGAGTGAAGGGTCCTGTGGATTGAAGGGTCCTGGGTTCAACTCCAGTCAAGGGCACATGCCCAGGTTGCAGGCTCAATCCCCAGAAGGGGGTTTGCAGGAGGCAGCCAATCAATAATTCTCTCACCACTGATGTTTCTATCTCTCTCTCCTTCTCCTTTCCTCTCTGAAATCAATAAAAATATATTTTAAAAATATATTTTTGAAAAATGTTATTAAGAAAAAAAATTAAGCTTTAGAAATACCATTAGATGCTCAATGGCAGACTAGTACCTGGCTCAGAGTACGTACTCAAGAAATATGTGTTGCATGAATGAACACTTTTATTATTTTTAAAAATATTTTTAAATGTGTAATTGCATTATATTGGTTTTACAAATACAAGAAAGGCTATTTTTCTCTTTTTCACAATCTGGAAAATTTTTCATTTGGAATACTAAAATGTGCATTTTTGTGTTCTGACTATCCTACCATCCACCTCCACACATATAGCCCTCACCACCACAAGCTTTGTAGAGGTAGGGCATATTTGTTCCTCAATAAATATTTAAATAATTTTAGGAAGATAATTTGCCAGAATTATCATCAGCAAACATACAAGTAATACAGGGTCTAAATGCTAAAATCTACATGAGGCCTTTAAAGTGGTCTAGTCCAGTCATATCTTACACTAGATGAGCTACCAAGCACCACTCAACTTTGTATTCGTGGGGCAAAGACTCCCACAGTGGTCGACAACCCGCCAGGGATTTTCTTCATAACCAATCATAGTCAGACTAAAAGGTGATCCAAAAAGTGTAAGGCATGCAATGTGTTCAACACTATACTCTCCCTCAACCTCAAGAAATCACCTTGCTGACCCACCAGGGTCTGCAAATAACGGCTGCAGCCAAATACCACCTACTACCTGTTTTTATACTGTCAGCAAACTTTTTACATATATGTGTGTGTGTGTGTGTGTGTGTGTGTGTGTATACACACACACACTAGAGGCCTGGTGCATGAAATTCATATACTCAGGGGATGAGGGTCCCTCAGCTGGGGAGTGGGCCTAAGCTAGCAGTCGGGACATCCTTAGCACTGCCACGGAGGTGGAAGAGCTTCCCACCACTGCCACAGAGCTCAGCAGCTGTGAATTGGCTTCTGGCTGAGCAATGCTTCCTCTGTGGGAGTGCACTGACCATCAGGGGGCAGCTCCTTCATTAAGCGTCTGCCCCCTGGTGTTCAGTGCACATCATAGTGTCCTGTTGTTCCACCATTTGGTCTATTTGCATATTAGCCTTTTATTATATAGGAGATATATATATATATTATTGATTTCAGAGAGTATAAAATAGAGATATCGATGAGAGAGAATCATTGATTGGCTACCTCCTGCAAGCCTACTGGGGATTGAGTCCACAACCCAGGCATGTGCCCTTGACCAGAGCTGAACCCAGGACCCTTCAGGCAACAGGCCTATGCTCTCCACTTAGCCAAAACAGCCATGGTGGCTTTTACATTTTCAAATAAGTGAAACACATTAAAAGTATAACAATATTTGGAACACATGAATGTTCAAATAAAACTTTATTGGCCTGCATCCACACTACCATATAGCAGCAGCTGCGACAGAGACTGCATGGCCCATGGAGTCTAAAATATTTATCAGGCCCTCCCACCCCGCACCAGGAGATAGTTAATGTGACTTCGGTAATTTTCACCTTCCAAAGAGCCAGCCCTTTCTTTCCCTGCCAACCAGCTGCCGTCATGTGCATGCTATTTCCTTTTATTTGATCATTGAAACTCCACAGCAAACTATTGTTTTTACCAGTCACTTAAAAAACAAAGATAAAAAATTCCACAAAGGAAATAATAACCTTCCTTTTCCAAGGTCCTCATCTGCCTCACTTCCAGTGAAATTAAAAGCAATATTTCACTCATCAGTTTGTCTGTACATTCTCCCCTACCAAATTCAGGACCCCTAAAGGTTCACTTTTACAATGAAGGACTCAAGCAGGGGGGGAAAAGCAAGTAGCTACTTGACCAAAAATGAAATTACCCTTTGGAAAGAAAAAAAGAATGTTTATTATATGAAACTGAAAAGCATTTTTTCTTACTTTGAGGTACTATTTTTGTTTGTTTGTTTTTTTTTTATGGAGGATTTTTTGTTTGTTTTTTTCATCTTTACCCAAGGATATTTTTCCATTGATTTTAGAGAATGTGGAAGAAAGAGGGAAGGACAGAGAGAAATGTTGATGTGAGAGAAACACATCGGTTGGTTGCCTCCTGGATGTGGCCTGACCAGGCCTGGACCAGGGAGGAGCCTGCAACTGAGGCATGTGCCCTTGATGGGAATCAAACCCGTGACCCCTTTGGTCCACAGGCCAAAGCTCTATCCACTAAACCAAACAGGCTAGGGTGAGATACTATTCTTCTAAATGTGAAAACTGTCCTTATATTTTACACATCCTCTAAAAGTTGAAAATTATGTCTATAGTTAAATTTTCAACTTGCAGGTTTCCAAATTCATACCTGCTCAGTGTTGCAAAATGATTATTAAGATGTAATAAAGTTTTTCATTTGATTTTGTTTCATTTTCTTTTCCTCTCCCAGTGTACAAAGAACCGCCTTGTTATGCATAAACTAGAAAAACCCCAATCCCTGGGCCTTTGGAAATAATTTGAAGGGTGTCTACTAGTATGTTCACTTACTTCATAACCCCCAGCTGTTATGCTTCTGAAAGTACAAATGGCCACTCTCCTTCATCTTAATAGCACATTTAAAGAAACCTAATGTTAGTTTGTCATGAGTAAATAGTCTCCAACACTGTATAAATAATCATTTGGGTTGTCAAAAGTAGTTGCTCAAAGTAGTGAAAGGCTGGCTGAGAAAGACAGAAACGAGATGGGAGATGGTCACAAAGCTCAGAGGGCCTCTCCTCTCCCTTTCCCGAGGGGCCGGTGAGGGGCAAGACACCACATGACTGAATGACACTTAAGGTTGCCAACTCTGGAAACCAGCCAACATTTGATCACTGTTCACTCATTTGCCAAGCATCAACTAAACACCCCTCTACCTATACAACGGGATTACAAAGAGCTAAAAGGCCTGGACCCTGCCCTTAAGAAAACCACTAACTTGCAGGAAAAATTAAATGTGCACAGAACCAATGGAGCCTGACAACATAGCCTGACAACGACATATGCTAGGGGTTGACTACAGACTGCAGGCCAAATCCAGCAGGCAGCCTACATCTGTACATTGAGTTTGGAACAGGTCACATCCACTCGTGCACATATATTCTCTATAGCTGTTTGACACAGAATTGAGTACCCAGGACAGAGAACTTGTATCCCACGAAGCCAAAATATAATATTGATCTGATCCTTTTCAGAAAAAGTATGCCAACCTATGATATGCCAGAGGAGACCACATAAAAGAGCTGGCATTCGGTCTGGACCTTAAAAGATAGGGTTTCAGAAGACAGAAACGGGAAAAGAATATTGGGAGTGGCAGAATGGCCCAGATGAGGAAAGTCTGAGAAATGGACACACCAAATTTGAATGGGAGAATCCAATGAGAGGAACTGGGGCAACATGGCCGACAGCGCTTACCTACACCACACAGTTTAACCATGAATAAACACAGTGCACAGTATCTGCCCACTTGTTGGCAATGCCACTTCCTTTCCTTCTTATCTTCTTTGACATATATGGCAACCTCGTTGGACCGAGTAAAAGCCAAGGTGTAACACAAGAGTTCAAAAAAAGTCTATTCACTCATTACTATGTTCAATTTGCATTTGACTTTCATTTCAAAAACTTTTTTACATTCTTGTCTAGACTTGTATTTAACCCTTGATCATGGTAGACATTACTACCACTTGGCAAAGGAGGAAAGCTTTGAGATTAACCTGATGTCCCATGTGGAGCCATGGGTCAAAAGACCTTGGATTCTCTGCTCCATCCCATGATTAACATTAGGAAGACACTCATATTGGAGTATCTGCTACATGGGCTGCATTTAAGACTAGAAACTCCAATAAACAAAACACCAAATAATCACACAGAAATGCTTCTTTTGGACACATCCTGGCCAAACCAACACTGTGGCCTTATAGTACATTAGTTAAAGCTTGGTGCTACTCAAAATCAGGCCAAAGACTGAGCTTGAGGTCAGTTCTCCTGGGCTTTAACAAGTGCTGATCAATATGCATTGTTTTGTTATAACAGGCTGTAGGTAAATGTTCACAGGGACGAACCTGAATCCATCACAGACAAAAACAAAACCCAATACCAATCTTGGCAGTTGGATCATCTTTATTCTGCTCTGGAAAACTAAGGATCCTTAAGAGAAAGGCACTGTAATTAATTCTCCTGTCCCTCTGTAGTGGGAAGTACACTAAACACATTTGAATGAGTCCCTTAGACACCCAGTTGCCTGCTAATTAAGTTATACCTTCTTTTCGGGGAACTGCCATAAAAGAGGTTCTAGATTCTGGGGCATCATGCATTTCCTATGCATGATACGAGGCTGCAATACCAAATCTCTCCAGCAGGATATTCAGTGATGAGTAAATGCTGTAAAATAGGAGTTTCTCTCACCACCTGCAATCCAGAGGTCAGAGCTTTCACAATCACCAAGTTTGTAGAAATGGTTTTTTTAACCATGAAATTGCCTCCTCCCAACCCCTTCTCCATGCTTCACCACTCACACCCCACCTCCACTGATCCCCCAAACATCGTTCCCTGCACAATTTGTAATGTTTTGTTCCTTTAACTGCTTGCTTTACACAAGCCTGTCTAGAGGTCTTTATAACTAAAGTGTTTCCATTATAATTAACTTTAAAACAGACAATGGTTCCAAAGCAGGTCTGAAAACCATTTTGAAGCAAGTGATAATTCTTTTTCCAAAGTAGAGGTGGGGAGGCTGGCAGGGGAACAGATACATTTTTTTTTTATGCTTTCAGGATTAGAGGAGGGTCTACACCTACTTTATGAAGTCCATGTCCCTGTTACTCTGCTCCTGTCCTGTCTCCCAGAATCCACCATCTCCTAGGCTTTCCCAACACCCATCTCTAAAGCCAGTTTCAGAAGGTAGATCAGAAAATGTAAAGGCAGAAGACAGAACAGAATCAAGCATGAAACCTAAACACAGCTTTGGGGACTGGCCTACCAAGTATGGTCAACTGTCCTCCCACCTGGACTAAGACAAAATGTCATGAAGATGAGCATAACTCCCCATCCGTAATGAGGAAAGAAAAGAGAGAACCAAGTACAGGGTTGAGATTAAGCAGCGAAGCTCAGGGTAAAAACTTGGTAGTTAGGGAAAGGTATCTATATTCCCTTGACACAGTCACATCAATATAGCCAACCTCTACAGCCTGCATGCCTTCTTTTATTTTGGTAATTTACATTCTTTTATTACTTTTTAAACAATCAAGTAATTTAGAGTCATGGTAAAAAAAAAATTATAAAGTATAGATAAACAAAAATAAACTCTAGCCAGTTTGGCTCAGTGGATAGCCTGTGGACTAAAGGGTCCCAGGTTCAATTCCGGTCAAGGACACATACTCTGATTGCAGGATCCTGGTCCTGGGCATGCAGGAGGCAACCAATTGATGTGTCTCTCTCACATCAGTGTTTCTCTCCTTCTCTCTCCCTCTCCCTTCCTCTCTCTCTAAAACTCAATGGAAAAAATGTCCTTGGGTGAGGATTGAAAAAAAAAAGAGAGATGAAAGGATGGAAAAAATCCATAATTTACCTACCCAGAGAACCCCATTGCTAGCACTGTAATATTGCCTTCCATACTTGTTCTTGCTTACATGTCTTTTGAAGAGGTCTTTCTTGAACTGGTATCAAATTTCATATTTTACTTTTATTCCATCTAGAAAAAAAATTAGTTCTTTTAAGAGTTATCACTGATATACTTCTCAAAGGCATTGATGATTATGAATTTATTTCCATCTAGTAAAACTTTAAATTGTGATTCTATACCTTCACCAAAACTTAGTATGGCTATTTTGATCCTGGAAATCTCTTATATACAACATGAACATCTTTCAAAAGGAGATGCCAGAGGCAAAACTAAAACTGTTTTCCTTAAGAACAGGAACAAGACAGGGATGCCCACTTCCATCTCTCTTATTCAACAGAGCACTGGAAGTCCTAGCCACAGTGGTCAGACAACAAGACGTAAAAGGCATCCAAATTGGAAAGGATTAGAAGTAAAACTCATTAGTTGAAGATGACATGATACTGTACATAGAAAATCCTAAAGACTCCACCAAAAAACTACCAGATTTAATAAATGAATTTGGCAATGTAGCAGATACAAAATCAATACCCAGAAATCAATAGCATTTTTATATACTATTAAAGAATTCTCAGAAAGTGAAACTAAACAAATAATTGATTTACCACTGAAACAAAAAAATTAAGATACTTAGGAATAAACTTAACCAAAAAGGTAAAAGTCGTACTCGAAAAACTACAGGAAACTGAAAAAAGAAAAAAAAAGAGATAGAAGAAGATATAAACAAGTGGAAGAATAAACTGTGTTCATGGATTGATAGAATTAACATCATTAAAATGTCCGTACGGCCCTGACCGGATTGGCTCAGTAGATAGAGCGTTGACCTGCAGAATCAAGGATCCCAGGTTCGAGTTTGATCAAGAGCATGTACCTTGGTTGCAGGCACATCCCCAGTAGGGGGTGTGTAAGAGGCAGCTGATAGATGTTTCTCTCTCATGTATGTTTCTAACTCTCTATCCCTCTCCCTTCCTCTCTGTAAAATATCAATAAAATATTGAAAAATAAAATAAAATGTCCGTACTACCCAAAACAATCTATAGATTCAATGTAATCCCCATTTCTCTCTCATGTATGTTTCTAACTCTCTATCCCTCTCCCTTCCTCTCTGTAAAATATCAATAAAATATTGAAAAATAAAATAAAATGTCCATACTACCCAAAACAATCTATAGATTCAATGTAATCCCCGTTAAAAAACCAGCAGCATATTTCACAGATCTAGAACAAATACTCCAAAAACTTATATGGAACCCAAAAAGACCCAGAATAGCTATAGCAATCTTGAGAAAGAACAAAGTTGGAGAATCACAATACTAGATATCAAATTACACTACAAAGCCACCATAATCAAAACAGCCTGGTACTGGCACAAGAACAGGTATATAAATTAACGGAACAGAACAGAGACCCCAGAAATCAACACAAGCCATTACACTCAATTAATATTTGAAAAATATTAAGGAGATGAGAACATACAATGGCATCAAGACAGACTCTTCAATATATAGCGCTGGGAAAATTGGACATCTAAAAAAAAATGAAACTAGACCACCAACTTACACCATACACAAGAATAAACTCAAAATTGATAAAAGACGTAAATGTAAATTGGAAAACCATTAAAATCCTACAAGAAACCATAGGCAGCAAAATCTCAAACATCTCTTGTAGCAATGTTTACCAATACATCCTCTAGGGCAAAAAAACTAAGGAAAAAATAAACAAATGGGACTACATCAAAATAAAAAGCTTTTGCATAGCAAAAGAAACCATCAATAACACAAAAAGGGAGCCCACTGAATGGGAGAACATATTTGGTAATGATACATCTGACAAAGGTTTAATATCCAAAATATATAAGGAATTTATACAAATTAACAAAAGGAAGACAAACAATCCAATCAAAAAATGGGCTAGGGCCTAAATAGGCACTTCTCCAAAAGAGATATACAGATGGCCAAGAGACATATGAAAACATGCTCAAAGTCATGATAATCAAAGAGATGCAAATTAAAATGACAATAAGGTATCACCTCACACTTATCAGAATGGCTACCATTAACAAATGACAAGTGCAGAAAAAGAAACCCTAGTGCTCTGCTGGTGGGAATGCAGACTAGTGCAGCCATTATGAAAAACAGTATGGAATTGCCTCAAAAAAGTAAAAATGGAACTGCCATTTGATCCAGTGATCCCACTTCTGGGAATATATCCTAAGAAACAGGGAACACCAATCAGAAAGAATGTATGCACCCTTATGTTCAGAGCAGCACAATTTACAATAGCTAAGAATTGGAAACAGACCAAGTGCCCATCTGTACAACGTGGATAAAGTTGTGGTACATTTACACAATGGAATACTACACAGCTATAAAAAGGAAGAACTCTTACCATTTGCAAAAGCATGGATTGACCTGGAGAGTATTTTGCTAAGTAAAATAAGCCAGTCAGAGAAATACAAGTATCACATGATCATAGATGGTATCTAATGAACAAAATAAAGTGATGAACAAAACAGATGCAGAGACATAGCAGAGACTGTGGAAAGAGATCAACCAAAGAACTTGTATGCATGTATGTATAAACCATGGACACAGACAATAGGATGGAGAGGTCTGGGATGGGGTGGGGGGGGTGCGAGCTAGAAGGGTCAATGGGGGGAAAAGGAGGACATATGTAATACTTTCAACAATAAAGATTCGATTTTTTTTTTATTTTTTTTTTTAAGGAGACATCAGCGTGATGGCTAGTGTCATTATGCTTCTACTAGCACTGGCTGTGTTTGAAATCTTCTATTTTAAAAAAATCCATTGCACATGTACATAAGTACTGGTTGATGAGCAGACCATGATGTGAAGAATGCACTGAATGAAATAAACAATACTTTGTACTTTCAAAGTGCCTCTCTTGCCTAAAATATTTGCAAACATCTTCTGATTTAATTCAGAAGCACTTAATACTAAACTATGAAAACTGGGTTCAAAATATTGACTTCTACCATTTTTTAAAAATGTGTTCTTCTTGATTTCAGAGAGGAAGGAAAGAAGGAGAGAGACAGGAACATCAATGATGAGAATCATTGATCAGCTGCCTCCTGCATGCCCTAGACTAGGGTTCAAGCCCGCAACCCGGCATGTGTCCTATGACCTCTTGGTTCACAGGCCAATGCTCAGCCACCGGGCTTGACTTCTACAATCTTTAAAAGTGTTTCTTTGGCCCACTGATTTCTTATACTATCTATACACATAAGTATATACTATCTGGAAGTTGCTTTAAAATAATTTAGCTAGTAGCTAATCATTACAAACTTTACAGTATTTTTTAAAAGAGAGGGGATCCATAAACAAAAATGGCAGAATGCTGAAAATTGTTGAAGCGAGTGATTGGTACATAGGAATTTATTACACTAGTCTCTCTCTCTACTTTTATATGTAGTATTTCAACATTTACATACTACAAATTTTTTTTAAAAATCGCTGTGGATGAGGAACCAAGATGGCAGCATAGGTAAACACCTATCTTGCTGCCAAACACAGCAATTTCAAAACTACAACTTAACGAAAGAACAAACATCATCCAGAATTACCGGAAAGCTGGCTGAGTGAAAATTCCACAAATAAAAGTAAAGATAGGACACTGTGACTCAGAGGAGGGGCGGAGGACGGTGTTGAAGATAACGCATGGTGTTGGAGGTTTGGAACCGTGCGTGCGAGTGGATAGGGCGGGAGGCTGCAAACACGGCCAGTTTTCTCGAGCGGGGAAGACTGCACTGATTCCCCAGCTCTGGGCAAAGTTTGGGGAACCCACAATCATACGGGGTAAAACTGGACAGTGGGGAGGCATGCTGAAACTTGGGCACTGCAAGGGTCTGCAAGCTTGTGGAGAGGATGAGCTTGTGCAGAGTGCACATTAACTTGGGAACAGCAGAGCTACGTGATGGCACGAGAAGACTTGTGACTTACCCTCTTGTTTGGGAAACCACCAGACTGCATTGTTTTACAAACTTGGGTGAGACGTTGGGTGTGCAGACTCATTTGGGGAGAGGCTGAATTGTCCAGAAGCAGGTGAAGCTTGGCAGCTGCTTTCTCTCAGAGGTGCTTGCAGCCATTGCCACCTGGCACAGAGTCCCAGGTGCCACATAGGGCGGAGCTGACGAGAAATCAAGGCTGCCTGCTCAGCCCAGAGACTCCGCGCATCCAACCTGAGCACAGGTGACCCTCACAGCCAATTCGCCTGGAGGTCAAACCCTCCTAGTGCTAACAACAATAATCTAGCCTTAACTTCAACAAGATTGTGCAACCCATATCCACCTCAGGTAACTGGGGAGGCAGAGCCACTGTCCCTTAAAGGGCATCTACCACACAAAGATAATTGACCAACTCAAGAAAGCAGCCACCATACAGAGACATGGAAAGAAATCAGATGTGAAAGAAATGGAGGGAAAAAAAATGACTGGACATATAGTTCAAAACCACGGTTATAAGGTTTTTCAAGAGGCTCCTAGAAAAGGCCGAGACCTACAAGGAAATGAACAAGACCTACGAGGATATGAAAAAGGATCAACTAGAAATTAAGCATACATTGACTGAAATAAAAAAATATTATACAAAGACCTAAAAGTACTCAAGAGGACCGCAAGATCCAAGTTAAAGATTTGAAATACAAAGAGGTAAAATCCCCTCCACTGGAAAAGCAAGAAGCCAAAAGAATCCAAAAAATTGAAGATAGTGTAAGGGGCCTCTGGGACAACCTCAAGCATACCAACATCCGAATTATAGGGGTGCCAGAAAAAGAGAGATAGCAAGACAATGAAAACCTATTTGAAGAAATAGTGACCGAAAACTTCCCACACCTGGTGAAAGAAATTGACTTAGGAGTCCAAGAAGCGCACCGAACCCCAATATATAGGAACCCTAAGAGGACCACACCAAGGCACATCATAATTAAAATTCCAAGAGCAAAAGACAAAGAGAGAATATTAAAAGCAGCAAGAGAGAAACAGTTGGTTACCTATAAGGGAGCACCCATACGATTGTCAGCGGATTTCTCAACAGAAACGATGCAGGCCAGATGAGAATGGCAAGAAATATTCAAAGTGATGAATAGCAAGAATCTACAACCAAGATTACTCTACCCAGCAAAGCTATCATTCAGAATTGAAGGCCAGATAAAGTGCTTCGCAGCTAAGAAGAAGCTAAAGGAATTCATCACCACCAAACCAATATTATATGAAATGCTGAAAGATATTCTTTAAGAAGACGAAGGAGAAAAAGGTAAAAATAAATAATTATGAACAACAAATACACATGTATCAACAAATGAATCTAAAAATCAGGTGAATTAAAAATCTGATGAACAGGATAAACTGGTGAATATAACAGAATCGTGGGCATAGAGAGGGAATGGACTGACAATTCTTGGGGAGGAAAGGGGTGTGGGAGTTGCAGCAAGAGAGTGGACAAAAATCATGCACTTACAGGTGAGGACAGTTCGGGGGGAGGTGAGGGCGGAGGGTGGGATGGGTACCAAGTGGTAGGGAACTATAGGGTGGAAAAAAGGGGGAACAATGTAATTAATAAACTGAACAATGAAGATTAAAATATTTAAAATAAAGAAGGGAGTGGCAAGAAATATTCAAAGTGATGAATAGCAAGAACCTATAACTAAGATTATCCAGCAAAGCTATCGTTCAGATTTAAAGGTCAGATAAAGAGCTCCACAGATAAGAAAAAGCTAAAGGAGTTCATCAACACCAAACCAGTATTATATGAAATGTTGAAAGGTATTCTTTAAGAAGAGGAAGAAGAAGAAAAAGGTAAAGATAAAAATTATCAACAACAAACACATATCTATCAACAAGTGAATCTAAAAATCAAGTGAATAAGAAATCTGATGAACAGAATAAACTGGTGAATATAATAGAATCAGGGGCATAGAGAGGGAATGGACTGACAATTCTTGGGGGAGAAAGGAGTGTGTGGGGTGCGGGAAGAGACTGGTCAAAAATCGTACTCCTTTGGATGAGGACAGTGAGGGGTTAGGTAAGGGCAGAGGGTGGGGTGGGAACTGGGTGGAAGGGAGTTATTGGGGGGAAGGGAGGAAGAGCAACAATTGTAATAATCTGAACAATAAAAATTTATTAAATTTTTTAAAAAATCACTGTGGATAAATCTTTCATACCCAGGCAGACACTAAGCTTTGGTGGAGTGGCTGCTCTGTGACCAGCTCTGGCCCTGGCAATCTATACTCATCTGCTCCTCATGACAGGCCTGCTTGGTTGGTGGTGTGCGCCCCAATTTGATATATGAGGAAACTGAGATCCAAAGGAACCAGGCCAAGAGCTAAAGGCAAGTGAGATGGGAAGAACAGCCACATCACGGAGGTGTCTACTACACATATCGTTCAGTCCCTTTATAAATATTATTGTACGTGAGCATGTCTGTTTAATTGTTACTTGCAGTATTTTAGTGCATCCTGTTTTCTAGAAAAATGAATCAGCCTCTGTCTGTTTATCCAAGATAAAAAATTAAAAAAAAGCCCGAGAACAATATTGGTCCAATGGAGGCCATCCTGACTGTAAAAGGAAACGCCTCTGAGTCAATATCCTCAGTAAGAGACATCGCCTCATAAAATCAACCCGGAATATTCCAGCGGGGTCCCACTGAGCATAACACCCAGCACACTCAGTGGACCCCCACATACACCCACCAAAGTTCTGACTGCCTGGGCAGGCTTCAGTCTCATCTCAGATTTGCCCCACAAACTCCATTTCCACACAGGGCTCCAGCTTTAAAGCTTCCATAGGGTTCTCTTATCTTTGCCCTTAATGGAGTGCCCTCTCCCCACCCTTCTTTTCTGTCTATCATAATTCAACCGGATCTTGAAAACACAGCTTGGGAAGCACCCTCCTCCATGACCTTGAATCCCGGGCCAGATTCCTCCTCTGCCCTTGAAGTGGCCGTCACCTCCCTGAATAAATGTCCTCCATCTGCCAGATTATGATAAGCCATTTTCAGGTTTCTCTCTAAAACTCAAGGCCAACTATTTAGGACAAAAGCCATGTGTTGATTCATGCTTATGTCCCACAGTCCCAGCAAGAGAAACTCAACTGGGCAGGAGAAGGAGGAGGGAGGGAGAAAGGAAGTGCTGTTTTCTAAGTACAGGCCAGAGGTGAGTGCAATAGTCACCAAGTAAAGGCAAACTGGTACAGGAAAATTGCTCTTTGGAAAATCTAAATGAACATTAAGTTTGCTGTGCCATTTTTAGACATTCTATTGCTTAATGTAGCCAGCATACAGAGTTTTCCCCCACTTTAGGTCAGGCAGCTGAAGAATAAATGGCAGGAATTTAGGCACCACATTGTGGTCGCACTCTTGAGGGTCTCCTGGGAATCAAGATGAGCAGAGGGAGAAACACATCTCAATTCACACTCACTACAGGGCCTACCTTACTTTCTCTCTGTCCTTCTCTCACCAGGCCCACCAAGTCGCATATGGGACTGGAGATCAATGTCACTGCGTTCTTCAAGTACAGGACTACTAAAATCATACAGGTTTCCATGGATCAGCTGCTTTCATTATTTCTAGAGTAGGGGCCTGGTGCACTAAATTCGTGCACTGGGGATGGGTGATCCCTCAGCCCAACCTGCCCCCTCACAAATACAGGGATCCCTCAGGGGATGTCCTACTGACCATTCACCCCCAGCCTGCCCAAGGCCTAAAGCCTCTGGCTGAGGCTTTAGAACTTGGGCACCCAGCCAACACCCTTCAATGGGGCCGATGGCTGGCTACGCCCCAGCCCCGACCCCCAGCCCCAGTCTTAACCCAGTCCTGGCCTTAACCCAGCCCTGGCCTTAACCCCAGCCTTAGCCCCGGCCCCGGGGGCTGTGCGCTCGCTGGCTGGCTCCACCTTAGCTCCTGATTGGCTGGTGGGTGTGGCTTGTGGGCGTGGCTTGATTGGAGGTCAATTTGCATATTACTCTTTTATTAGATAGGATGGCCTCATTATTTGGAGCCCTTTAGAATTCCATAAATCCCATCAATATTATCCATGAACTTCTCCCATAGATAGGAAAGTAAAATGTGGTCTATTTCATCACTGGATAAAAGAAAACAGCTAAAACTGTACTAGAAAAGTCTGAGAAAATGTATGCCACAGTGGACAGTAGGCATTCAAATGGGAGACTATGAGAGACTTTTTCACCCTCAAAACGACGATGCCTTCTGGTCCTGTGTCAGTCGGTTGGAGCTGTGTCCCGCACACAAAAAGTTGTAAGTCTTGATTCCCAGTCGGGCACACACCTAGGTTGTGGGTGTGACCTCTAATTGGGACACATACAAAGGGAACAAATCAATGTTTCTCTCCCACATCAATGTTTCTCTTTCTCTCTCTCTCTTTCTCTCTCTTTCTCTCTCTCTTCTCTCTCTTTCTCTCCCTCTCCCTCTCTCTCATCAATAAAAACATATCCTCAGGTGAGGATTAGAAATATATATGACTTTTTGAAATAATTTTTAAGGATTATTTTAAGGGCTACTATCAAGTTCTTAGGGAGGACTAAAACAAGAGATTTACAAAGATAAAGTCTGTGTCCTCTGTAAGCATGTTTTTTCAGACACTGAAGATTGCTATGAGGGGCTCCTTGAGCCAATAGGCTGCCTGCCCATATTGGCCATTAGCCTGGGCTACAATTAACTGATCTACACACTTTGATTTTTTAAGTTTGTTTGGTTCTGGGCTTCATCTTAGGGCACTCTTAACCACCTATTAACACCTTACTAGTACATAGAATTGCTTTCTGAATCCCAGAAACAGTCTTATTGGATAAGTGCTTTTGTTATCATCTCTGTTTAGAGATGAAGAAACTGAGACATGGAGAAATTATGTGTCCAGGGTCACACTGGTCTTAAGAGGCAGAGCCAACAACTGAGCCCAAATATTCTGACTCCAGAACCAACAACTGAGCCCAAATACTCTGACTCCAGAACCTGTATTTTCAACCACTATACTAGATCACCTCCTCTACAGAGGGTTTGGGCTAACTTATTTTCTTTATGCTTTAAATAGAGTTCTTACAAGAGGACGCATGGTGTGTGTGCAGAGACAGAGGCACACAATCATGCATGGACATCCTAACCTCAGTATACCGGGATATACCTGGTACACAAAGATGTACCTGAATCTTCTTTGAACCTGTTTGATTGGCCCTCACATTGAAGCCCTCCAAGATGACAGTAGGTCAGACAGCAGAGCTGGACTGAGGAGGCTGGATGAAGGGGTGTATTCAGGGATCAGTTTACTTCAAATACAGTTCCAAGTGCCTTACAGAAGACCCTTTGGGGAGCTGGGTCTCATACAACTGTATATCATGTTCTCCTGCACCCGTCCTGCACCACACACACCGACCTTTATAAAAGACTTCTTTTAAACAGCACAAGAGTACCTACTTGGCATGACAGAGGATGTTTCTATAGGAATTGACACAAATATCTACATCATTTTTATCTACTTCCTATCTATTTGCAGGTCCAAATCCAGCTCAAATCCTATCCGTCTACTTCTACTAACAGCATTTCCACTGCAAAAAGTTACAACTATGTGTGCCCCACATCCAGGAATAAACTCCTCAGGATGCAGAGACCGCACACATCATCCTTCATAGAAGAATCTTAAATTTTTTATGCAGTGCCTTCAACGACTCGACTTGCTCAGGATGACACAAGTACAGAGGGATGCAAACAAACTACAGAACCCTGAGCACCAGTACAGGCCTGAGAAGGAAAACGCTGTACTGGTGTTAATTTTGCTGAATGAACCACAGATCCCTGAAAACAAATTTGCTGCCATTCTCACTTTTTGGTCCCAAGAATGTCTCACAATGACATCCTTTTTTACTTTTGATTTTTACCTTGCTTGAACTGTGTTGAGGTACACCAAATATGGCTATTTAAAGGGCAAAAAAAAAACAGGGACCAAACAACTTCTATGCCTCTCTTATGAAGAAAGAGTCCTGTTTTTAAACTTTTCAAGCTTCTTAAATTTGCTTTTTCACTGTCTATTTTTAAAATTGTAGACAGTAACTCTAATCACAGAAGTCTTTGTAAAACTATATTGCTATGATTTTTTTTTAATTCAAGTAATGTTATTGGAAGGAAGGAGAAAACCACAGTGCCAAAGAGAAGTGATTAATGCTGGTAGCAAGTGCTGCAAGGAACAAGGCCCCACAGAGAAAGAGATCCCTGCACCTCTGTAGCCTACTATGTGTTACTGTGGCCGGGACTATTCAGTTACTAGCAACCAGGTTTCCCAGCTCCCTTGATGTGTTAACCAAAGTAACCAGATGCAACTCCTTTCACTGGCAATATTCTTTCTGCTAATGATAGGAAAAAGAAAGAAAACCAGGAGGAACAACTAAGGAGAAGAAGACATTTTTATAAACACTCATTCAGTAGAAGACAGAAGTCACACCATATGGCCCATGCCCAGTTACGTTACAGATTCATTGTGAAGAACTACATATGTTCTGTTGTCTGGTGTTATGCATTGCAGGTGTGCTCAAAAAGTTCCATATGAAAGATAGACCAGTGAGCTACCCTGAGCTTTTGGACTCCTCTGCTCTCGTTCGGACATGCTGGCACAGTTTCAAAAATTATATGCTGTTTTCCTTTGACATTATAAGTATGCTTGCACTGGGTCCCAAAGAGTCAAAATGGCTTAATCAGTCATGTAGTTGTCATTCCCCTCTATGCAAAAAGCATTTTAGTAGAAATCATGAAATCATGTCTCATACTCCACCTGCAAAAATCATAAGCCTCTCTGCTACATTCCTCTTCACTACCACCTAATGACATTATTGGTAATAATTATTTCCTAATGTATACAAAATCATTCATTTCAAAAACAGCAAAGGGTTTGTTTTAATCCAGTCTTGTGAAGTATTTCCCTGACAACAATGTTTTAGTTACAACTAGGTTGATTAAAGCAAAATATAGATATTGCTATTATTTTCCCCAAGTGCCAGTATCTTTTCAGTTATTTGAATAATAGATTTATTTTTCAAAAACCATGAAAATACCCCAATTTTCAATTTATTGGGAACATCATAGAACAATAATATATGAATAAGATAATAATAAAAATCTTTTTATGATTACTACCATATTCTATTTTCCCACATAGTAGACAAAAACTGAGTAATTAATGTACTTGATTCAATAACCAACTGAATTCTGAGTTGATCATCATTATTTCCTCACTATCACCAATAAAATCCATGGCAAGTCTTGGATCCAATAACTGCATTTCTAATAATTAATTCTAATGAAGATGCATTTTTAAAACCTATAGGAATATTTATCACAAAGCTTATTTAAAGTGGGAAATGGGAAATGATCTAAATAATCACCAAGGGTAGCACCATAAAACAGAATACTGGAAAGCCGGGCTACAATGCCACTGGTTGTGAGAGGTATCCCAAATCACTAAGTTTACAAAATATGTTTTTTATTTTTTTATGAATTAAAGCCCAAACAACTTCACTTTCATGAACTTTTATTCTGACATCTGGCTTGAACAAGAGAGAAATAATTTCTATGGGCAAATGTAGATCTATATAACTAGAAATATTATTGCTTCCAGAACTAATCATCTACTATGTATCCATGGAGAAAAGAGGTAAAATCATAATGAACAAACTGGAAGGCTACTTCTTACGGGAGATGGGAAACTGCATGTAAAGCTAAAAATGCACAATCCTCTCTGAATGACCTTCACTCACAATGACAGCATTTACTAGTAATTCTGCATCTCCTCATCTCCTTTATGCAGTCTGGCAATGCCATGCCCA
This sequence comes from Antrozous pallidus, assembly GCA_027563665.1. Classification (NCBI taxonomy): domain Eukaryota; kingdom Metazoa; phylum Chordata; class Mammalia; order Chiroptera; family Vespertilionidae; genus Antrozous; species Antrozous pallidus. The sequence goes on from CM050514.1 coordinate 116,338,219, forward strand.
CTTTCCTGTAATCATGTCATCTCTCCAGCGAGCCTACACGATTAAAACTAGGGTCTGTCTCCCACTGCAATGAAAGCACGTGGCATTTCTTGGCATCTCTTCCTCTCTTCTGCCCATTCCCCACCATGACCACTTCCATTAAGAAACTTCTTCTCCATTCCAACTATGCGTTTCCTGGGTGGTGACCAATCCAGTGCCCCGCTTGGCTAGGGTCAGCAGAGGGCAGGCAAGCAGATACTGTTGTACACTGAAGCTGGGGGTAGGAGGAAGATCTCTCACCCTTTGAAATTGCACACCTGAGATATGGAAAGCCCAGGTCTGCCAGGGGCCACACTCCTGCTAATGGGAGAAGTTGTGAGCAAGAGGAAGAAAAACGCCAGAAAACAGATGGGAGTCCAGATAATACTGATGTAGTCTCCAGATCTGGAGTCAATCTTAACCTCACTTGATATGTACATGAGCTAGTATGAGCTGGACATCTATCACTTGCAGCTGGAACAATCCTGACTGGCTCGTTCTCATCCACACAAGCCAGAGAGAGGACTCTACACTCTGTGTCGTGTTCATGGCCAAAAGCTCCGGTCTGCTCTCCGAGCCCTCCAGGTAATTGGGTTATCCCCTTGAAGGTGTAGGCCACACAGATTCACTTCTCTGCATCCTTCTAAAATACTAGTGTTTATGCAAAGAAGAAACTCGTTCTGTTTCTTTTGAAACTTAGAAAAATAAATTGTAATCACTTAATCTTCATAGAAAGTTTCTTCTCGGAAGGAGGAACCAAGATGGCAGCATAGGTAAACACCTATACTGCTGGCCCATACAAGAATCCAAAACTACAACTAAAAAGACAAAACGGACATTATCCAGAACCACCAGAGGGCTGGCTGAGTGGAATTTCCACAAATAGAAGGGAAGATAAAAGGACACTGAGACTCGGGGGAACTACGGAGGGCAGAGTTGCAGATACGCGCAGAGTAAGAGGTGCAGAGACACGAGCAAGAGGATAGGGCAGGTGGCTGAATACCCAGCTGGTTTACTCGAACTGGGAGGGAGACAAAGGCATCCACTGCACTGAGCCCCAGTTCCAGGCGAGTCTCAGGGAACCCAGACTCATACAGGATGAAACTGGCCAGTAAGGAGGAAGCACACTGAAACTCGGTAGCTGCAGGGGCGCACAAGCTCTTGGAGAGGGCTCGTGGCTAGCTCTATCTTTCGGGAGGGAAAAAAAATAAAAAATAAAAATGCCGGACTGCTTTGTTTTCCGTTCCGGGTGAGTCTTTGGGTGTCCAGACTCATATGAGGAGAAACTAGACTGTCTGGAAGCCGGCAAATCTCCGGGCAGCTTTCTCTCAGAGGTGCATGCAGCCGTTGCCATGGGGCTTGGAGACCCAGGAGCCATTTAAGGTGGGGATGACGGGAAACCAAGGCTGCCTGCTCAGCCCTGAGACTCTGCCCCATCCAAGTTGAGCACAGAGGCTCTCACAGCATAAACACAGCTGATTCTCACAGCCAATTGGCCTGGAGGTCAAACCCTCCCAGCGATACCAACAACAATCTAGGCTTAACTATAACAAGACTGTCCAGCCCATAAAGGAGGGCACCAAGAGTATCCACCTCAGGTAACTGGGGAGGCTGAGCCACTGTCCCCTAGAGGACACTTACCATACAAACCTACTCTACCAACTCAGAGAAGAAGCCACAATGTGAAGACAAGGAAACAAATCACATTTGAAAGAAATGGAGGGGGAAAAAAACGACTGAACATGGAGTTCAAAACCACGATTATAAGGTTTTTCAAGAGGTTCCTAGAAAAGGCTGATAAATTTAACGAGACCCTCAAGGATATGAGAGAGATTCATATCCTCTGGAGGATATGAAAAAGGTCCAACTAGAAATTAAGCATACACTGACTGAAATAAAAAATATTATACAGAGACCTAAAAGCAGACTAGAGGACCACAAGAATCAAGTCAAAGATTTGAAATACAAAGAAGCAAAAATCACTCAGCCTGAAAAGCAAGAAACAAAAAGAATCCAAAAAATTGAAGGTAGTTAAGGAGCCTCTGGGACAACCTCAAGCATACCCACATCCAAATTATGGGGGTGCCAGAAGAAGAGAGAGAGCAAAATAATGAAAACCTATTTGAAGAAATAATGACTGAAAACTTCCCCCACACCTGGTGAAAGAAATAGACTTACAAGTCCAGGAAGTGCACCAAACCCCAAACAAAAGGAATTCAAAAAGGACTACACCAAGACACATCATAATTAAAATGCCAAGAGCAAAAGATAGAGAGTATATTAAAAGCAGCAGGAGAAAAACCGTTAGTTATCTACAGGGGAGCACCCATACGATTGTCGGCTGATTTCTCAACAGAAACGATGCAGGCCAGATGGGCATGGCAGAAATATTCAAAGTGATGAACAGCAAGAACCTTAAACCAAGATTACTCTACCCAACAAAGCTATCATTCAGACTTGAAGGTCAGATAAAGTGCTTCGCAGATAAGAAAAAGGATATGAATAAAGGAGTTCATCACCACCAAACCAGTATTATATGAAATTCTGAAAGGTATTCTTTAAGAAGAGGAAGAAGAAGAAAAAGGTAAAGATAAAAATTAGGAACAACAAATATACATCTATCAACAAGTGAATCTAAAAATCAAGTGACTTAAAAATCTGATGATTAGAATAAACTGGTGAATATAATAAAATCAGGGGCATAGAAAGGGAATAGACTGACAATTCTTGGGGGGAAAGGTGTTTGGGAGATGCAGGAAGAGACTGGACAAAAATCGAATACCTATGGATGAGGACAGTAGGGAGGAGGTAAGGGCAGAGGGTGGAATGGGTACCGGGGGGAGGGGAGATACGGGGGAAGGGAAGAGGAACATTATAATAATCTGAACAATAAAGATTTATTTAATATTTAAAAAAAAATAAAGGCAATATGACCAAAAAAAATAACAAGTTTCTTCTCAGGAAAGGTTGATTGTTAGTTAAATAGACAACTCTGCCCTTTTTATCTCTGCCTTAGTGTCAGAATTATTTTTTTGTTTGTTTGTTTTTAATGAAGCAAAAATTAGGACCACATACAAACAAGTGTTTTCTTATAAGGAAAACATGAGTTGTTCTAAGCACAGCACTAAATACCCTGACTCAACCCAAATGCCACCTCCTTAATCACTTATACACCTACATACAGCACACTGTTTCCCATTTAAACACCTACCAAGTCCCTCCCTTCCTTGATGTCTGACACCCAGCTGAGCCCATGGATCAAGAGGACTCACAAACCATTCCTAGCGATGGATGTGTTGCAACCACATAGTAAAGACTGCAAAGTAATTGTCACTCATGACGAATGAATTTTCCTGCAGGGCCCAAGAAATAAACACATCATAGATGTTCTCTGAATCAAATCGAGGTACAAGGAACAGGTCTTAAACTGGGAAAATTGTGTGTGTGGAAATTTCAATAGAAAACAACTGTGAATCCCACTCTGTGAATCCTCTACATTCATTACTGAAACTTACTAATTAATAACAGGTCCTCCAAAAAAGAATGCCCAAAATCTAGCAGACAGTGACACAACACCCAGGTAAGCACCCTCTGTGTTACATGATCCTATTTCCTATGCTTTTTTTCTTCCCTAAAATCCACCCAGTTGAAATCAGTCACTATACAAAACAAAGCTAGTAATTTCTCTTGTTTGAACCAAAGTTTAAAGAGAGTGCTTATGGCCAAAACCAGTTTGGCTCAGTGGATAGAGCATCGGCCTGTGGACTGAAACGTCCCGGGTTTGATTCTGGTTAAGGGCATGTACCTTGGTTGTGGGCATTTCCCCAGTAGGGGGTATGCAGGAAGCAGCTGATCTATGTTTCTCTGTCATCAATATTTCTAACTTTCTATCCCTCTCCCTTCCTTTCTGTAAAAAAATCAATAAAACATATTTTTAAAAAATAAACAGAATGCTTGTGTACAATCATATGTATACATATCAGGTAGATATATAGATATAGATATACATATACATATAAAGTGGGGGGAGGGGGGTTTGACCAGAACCAATGTGTTTTCATACAAATAAAAATAATATTTACTCAAATAATTTTCATTAAAAGCCCAGAAGCAGACTCACTATTATTGGCTAGAGATGAAATTCTACTCTCTCCCAAATTTTAAGAGAAGGTATTGGAAGTGTTTGCTCATGAAGACTACAAAATGGCAGCAATTGGAAAATCAGCCATATTGAGTTTATATTCAGATGGGGTGATGAAATATGTATAATATAGGGGTGCATCTAAGAATAGTATCAAAAACAAGATGTTGCCCAACCTTGGCATATAGTGACCAGGTAGTTGGAACACCTACTCTGTCCTGAGGCCATCAAGCAACTTCTTGGCCAATACTTTATTTATGCCCTACCCTGTCCTCCCTTAGTTCACACTATTATAATATCCTGCCTACTGTGTCACTCCCAGCACCTCTCTAAAGCAAAGCAATCTTGGGCCAGGTAAGCTAGAGGCTAACAAAAAATGTCAAATGAGACATGAGAATATATTAGGGACTTAGGCTTGCCAGACTTAGCAAGTAAAAATGCAGTCTACCCAATTATATCTAAACTAGAGGCCTGGTGCACGAAATTCGCTGTCTCACAGTCCTGGAGCCCTAGGGGGGTTGGGGGGGCGGGGGGGCAGGGTGTCCAACTGATGGCTTGGCGCTGCCGAGTTAGTAGGAGAGGCTCCCACCACCTCTGCTGCTCTCACCAGCCATGAGCCCAGCTTCTGGCTGAGTGGCACCCCTCCCTGTAGGAGCACACTAACCACCAGGGGGCAGCTCCTGCATTGAGTGTCTGCCCCCTGGTGGTCAGTGCACATCATAATGACTGGTCCTTCTGCCATTCGGAAGATTTGCATATTAGCCTTTTACTATATAGGACTTCAGGTACACAACAAATAATTTAGGATGGTGAGTCTCATACAATATTTGGGATATACATATAGTAAAAAGTTAGCAGTTATTTATATAAAATTCAAATTTAACTAGATATCTATATTTTTATCTAGTAACCCTACTTAGGGCAAACATCTGTTGTTGAGTAGACATTAACTATTCACATTTCTTTCCTGACTATATTCCAAATTTCCTGGGAAACACTTGCCCCCATTTTCAGCCATGTGGAATGTTGTGTGAGATAGTCAACCCTGAATTTACACTGAGCAATGAAATGCAATAGGCAAAGGAAGAGCACATTTTGATGGGAACAAATTATTCTTTATTCTGCTAGAGGTAAGGAAGCGGAGAGAATAGATGCTATGACAGCTGCCTTAAACCAAGCTCTTCCATGTCCCCTTCTGAAATGCTGGAGAAGCCAAGAATGGGAGAGAGGTGGCGAAAGCTGAAGGATGTGCTATGGCTACAGCAGGCATCCCCAGTAAACTGGTTAAAACCTCTTCTAAACCAGCCAGAGACATCCACAACCATGAGATCCCTGCGGTGGTGTATGTTTTTCACCCATTGATAAGGTTTACAAAGCTCTCTAGGGTGGGTCTTCCCCTCTTTCTTTCCGTGTAACCTGCACTGTTTTGGGGGAGGGGCGTTTTGTTGTTGTTGTTATTGTTTTGGGAGGAAGTATTTTTTAAAAAACAATTCTAGCCGAGACCGGTTTGGCTCAGTGGATAGAGCGTTGGACTTCGGACTGAAGGGTCCCAGGTTCGATTCCGGCAGGGGCATGTGCCTTGGCTGCGGGCACATCCCCAGTGGGGGGTGTGCAGGAGGCGGCTGATCGATGTCTCTCTCTCATCGATGTTTCTGACTTTCTATCCTTCTCCCTTCCTCTCTGTGAAAAATCAATAAAATATCTTTAAAAATAAATAAATAAAATAAAAAACAATTCTAAAGGCATAAAAAATTCCATTAAGCCAGCAGGAAAACCCAAATAACAAACATTATTCTAACAAACAGCTTCCACTGAAGTTAAATTTGATTCTTGGTATTTCCCACTGTTTTATAAGAGGGGCTAATTTTTCCCCCCAGGAGTCTCTCTTTCCATTGCCAACAGGAAATACAAGGTGAACTTTTACAGGTTTGGGAAAATGACTATTTAGATTAAGTCCAACCATTTCAAGCTTTAGCACAAGGGATCAAGTCTTACAGATAATTCTTCTATCCATCACCTCTGCCAAATAACTTAAGAAAAAATTAAAAGAGAAACATTTTTTTCTTAATTGTGTAGCATAGGTTTAAAAGGAAAAGTCTTTTGCAACTCCAGAGCATTTAAAGTCTGAAGACTGAGGAGGCTTTAGCCTCCCTGTTAAATAAATCAGGCTTTTTATTTTTTTTTTTTTTAAATTCATTCCTTTCTCAAACAAAAATGTTTGTCTTTAATCCTACAGCAGAGGTCTTCAGGCTCACAGAAGTACTTATATTTATATTTTCCACCCATTCATTTGGGTATTTATTCCCATACAAAGAAGGACCTGACAGATCATCTAAGAACTAGTTTAATATTTCTTAGCTTAGTAAACTCACCAACCAGAACTCAAATAAGGATTCTCCATTGAAGCCCAAGTGTAGTTTCCCCAATATCACTTCTGTGCTTTGTCATTTCTGAGTCTGAAAGAAACAGTCTCTCCTTTATGGTTTTCAAGTACCAGTGACTGATCCAGCACCGTGGTGAGCTCTACAATAAAGCCATGAAGTTACCCTTCTTCATCACTCATATTTGACAAATATATTTTGTTTTAGACTGAACAAGACCTTAATAATGCATTAAAAGTCCTATAGTCCAGTCAGCATAGCTCAGTGGTTGAGCACTGAACTAGGAACCAGGAGGCCACAGTTCAATTTCCGGTCAGGGCATATGCCCCGGATTGTGGGCGCAATCCCCAGTGTGAGGCGTGCGTGCAGGAGCCAGCTGATCAATGATTCTCTCTCATCATTGATGTTTCAATCTCTCTCCCTCTCTGAAATTAATAAAAATGTATTTTTTAAAAAGCCCTAATAGTTCCAAATTGGGTAATAGCACATATTAGAGAAATTTTTTTAAAAAGAAAAAAAAAAAACAACTTTCAAGTCAACCAACCCATCTACTTTGGAATATTTGATTTTGAAAGCACATAACAATATGAAAAGTATGTATACAAGCACATGGGAAAATCTGCGAATTTCTTAGGTGATGAGATTTTTTCCATGAGTCTTTTCTTTTTTAAAAAGAATTTCCAATTATCATTATTATAACCTAGAGGCCCAGTACACAAAATTCATGCACTGTTGGTGAGGTCCCTCAGTCTGGCTTGTGCCCTCTTGCAGTCCGGGAGCACTAGGGGGATGTCTGTCTGTGGGGAGTGGGCTTAAGCTGGCAGTTAGTCATCCCTCTTGCAGTCCAGGAACCCTCGCTCCTTGCCACCCATCTACTTGCTGCTCCTTATCGCTGTGGCAGAGGCAGGAGAGGCTCCCACCACCACCACTACACTTGCCAGCTGTGAGCCAGTGTCTGGCTGAGCGGCGCTGTCCCTGTGGGAGTGCACTGACCACCAGGGGCAGCTCCTGCATTGATTATTTGCTCCCTGGTGGTCAGTATGGATCAGAGCAACCAGTTGTTCTGGCTGTTAGGCTTTTATTGTATAGACTAGTGGCCCAGTGCATCAAATTCGTGCATGGGAGAGTGTTCCTCAGCCCAGCCTGCACCCTCTCCAATATGGGAAGCCTTAAAGGATGTCCTACTGCCAGTTTACAGGGAGAGGGCCTAAATAGCAGTCAGACATTCCTCTCACAATCCGGGACTGCTGGCTCCAGCCGCTCACCTGCCTGCTGGCCTGCCTGATTGCTCCTAACACTCTGCCCACAGCCCTGCTCACCCCCAATTACCCCCCCGTCACTGGCCTGCTCCCCCACAAATGTCCTCCCTGCCATCCTGATAACCCCCGCCTGTCCCCATGCAACCTGCTTACCCCCAACTGCTCCCCCTGTGGCCTGCTTGCCCCCACCCACCCTCCCCACTGGCCTGCTCACCCCCAACTGCCCTCCTGCTGACCTGCTCACTTCAAACTGCCCCCTCTCCAATGTCCTGATCACCTCCATCTGACCCCCACTGATGACATGCTCTCCCCCAACTGGCCCCCCTTGATGGTCTGCTTACCCCCAACAGCCCCTGCCATCCCATCCTGGCCTGATCACTCCCAGCAACCCAAGGTCCCAGCCTCTCCTTTTTTTCTTTTTCTTTTTTTTTTTCCTTCAGCACCTCCTTGAGCGGAGGCCAGGGCTGGCCAGAAGCAAATATCTAGGATTTATTTATCTTCTATAATTGAAACTTTGTAGCCTTGAGTGGAGGCCAGGGCTGGCCAGGGTGAGCAGGAAGCTTGGCTTCCTCCATCACCGGGGCAACCCAAGCCTCTGCTTGCTTCAGCTCCAGGGCACATGACCATCTTGGTTGGATTAATTTGCATACTTGCTCCTGATTGGCTGGTGGGAATGACTTGTGGGTGTAGCAGTGATAGTTAATTCGCATGTTTCTCTTTTATTAGTATAGATTATTTTTGCAATAAGTAATATTCTAACATTTAAGTGAACTATAAGTATGAGTGATGGTCCCAAAATAACTTGTATAAAAGTCTTAAATCTTTAAAATTTTGCTTCTACTTCCAGCTCCCACAATGAACAGGAAGAGACAGGGGAAAAAAAGATTTTTTTTACACTAGAAAGAAAAAAATCAGCAACTTCTCAGAGCAACAGCCAAAGACAAAGATCTACAATTTCAGAGGTCATCTACTCCTCTTTGGCCACCTTAAAGACAGGCTATGCCTCTATTTGAAGACAAGTGATCAGAACTTCTTGCTCTTCCTCCAGACCATTTAAGGTCTGCTCAGCTCACTGTATTTTCAGACAGGCATGAGACAGAAAAACAAGGCCAAGGCTTTGCACAGTCACGTGCCCAAGCCCTTCTGGCCTTGTTGGGCAGCAAACAGGAGTCTGTATATAAGTCAGGGCACTTGAGCCCCAGGACCAACACGAAGCACTCATGATGCTTAAGGTAATGAAAATAGCTGGTAGCTCAGCCATTTAAACTCTCCTTTCCAGGGTCACGGTGAAGAACACAAGGTGTGGCTGTAACCCCAGGAATGGTGTCCATTCTCAACTCATCTACTTCTTTTTGCACAATTTGCATTTGGATGCAGCAAAGTAAATTTCCTTTACTCATTTCTTCCCTGTTTCTAAGCTCCACTTAATTCTGAAAAGAAACACAATCTAATGATGGAAAGGTCATTAATTGGGGGGGGGGGGGGGGGGAGGAGTGTCAATGCCCTGGAAAGAATTTTCTTTTGTGGAAATCTCCCACACAAAATCTGATCACTGTGACAGCCTGGAAATGTGGACTTGTTCGCAACTGCTATGCGGTTCAGACTAGTGAGGAGGAGGCCAGGCAAGACCTGTCTCCACTCACCTGGGGCCAGAAGGGAATAGGCAAGTGAAGATTCCTCTCTCCCCACAATCCATTTCTCTACCTCCCACTGAGTTCACAGGGGCAGAAACTAAGTTTGGATGAATAAAATGACTTACTTTCCATTCTATCAAAAGACCTACTGTTACAAATGTAAAAGTTGTATGTTTCTAAAACCTACTTACTTTAAACAACAAAAATTATTTTTGTGATTCTGGGTATGGAGGCAGGCCTTGCCTATAATTCAAAGGTGTACAGTTCCTTGATTTATAGTAACAACACTAGCCAAATTAGTGATACAGTTCTGAAATCATCTTCCAAGTAAAGTTTGAATCATATTAACATTTCATCCCTTATCCAGTTACTGAAAAAAGACATTTTTAGTCTTTCCATACAAACTCCAAACATAAGAGCAAATAGATGCTTAATAAGTATAAATGCAGCTACCTCTGAGATAACTTTCAAAAGAAGTGCTCCATCTTCCTTGCCCATCCCTACTGCGCCTTACTAAAAGTGACAACTTTAAGCATTTATTTTTAGTTATTTTTATAGCCATAGTGAGGTCCCTCTGCACTTGTTTCCCCACCCCCTCCCTCTCTCAAGCCATACCCATTCTAGCTTGAACCTAACTCTAAGGAAGCAGGCAGGGTAGCTTCCATTATGAGAAAACTGGGCTTGCTAAAGTTGTACAAGCACAGAAAGTGTGAGCTGTGATTCAAACCAGAATGTCTGTCTACAAATCTCATGAGTACTCCCTAAGACTGCTCCCTGCACTAGTGATCAAGTTTCCAGCCACCTGTCACTGCATGCTGAGCAAACACAGCCACCAGATCCTGTTCCTACTTCTAAGGATGGGAGGGCAACTGCTGTTAACAACCAGGGAAAGGGAAACCACCACAGGGAAAGCCATTTCCCCCTCAAAAATAAGTGTAATTATCCAAACAATGCAAACATCAATAGATGAATAGATGAACAAAATGTAGTATATCTATATAATGGAGTAGTATTTAACCATAAAAAGAAAGGAAGTACCAAAAATAAATAAATAAATAAAAAAGAAAGGAAGTACTGCTATGTATTACAACACAGATAAACCTTGAAAATAGTATGCCAACCAAGTAAAACAAACCAGTCACCAAGTCCATATAATATACTAGGGGCACAGTGCACGAAATTCATGCACTTGGGAGGGGCCCCTCAGCCCAGCCTGCTCCCTATCACATACTGGGAGCCTTCAGAGGATGTCCTATTGATGGCTTAGGCCCGCTATGCCGCAGTCTGGCCTCCCTTTGCAGGAGGTGACTGGGCTGATCCGGGCAAGGCACCAGCCCCATCACCCCTCTGCTGCAGCCACTGCCAGCCACCGCAGCCGCCAAGGTGTTTTCATCAACATGGACCCCAGTCCCTTCACCATGAAAAAATGACAACTTTCTTTAGGCATTTTCAAAATGTGTCTTTCAGAGGATATGACCTTTCTTTTTTTTTTTTTTTTTAACCTCACCTGAGGATGTTTCCATTGACTTTTTCCCCTTTCTTCTGATCGCAGGCTTGGCCCCTGCCTATCCCATCGCCAGCTCAGCCCCAGCCCAAGCCCAAAGCCTCGGCCTGAGCTGTTAGGCTTGGGCAGGGGGCTCCCCTGCCCCTCTGATGGCCTGCTCAGAGTGACCTGGGTGCCAAGGATGTTCCCAGGACCCGGGCACATATGCACATTAACCACCATCTTTGTTGGGTTGATTTGCATACTCACTCTGGCTGCGGGTGTAGCAGAGATATGGTCAATTTACATGTTTATCTATTATTAGGTAAGATGATTCATTTATATGCAATGTCTAGAATAGGTCAGCCTGTAGAGATGTAAAGTATATTGGGGGAGGGTGAGAGTTAATAAGCTGTCTCACTAATACAGGATTCTCTTTGTAGTGACCAAGACATTGTTAAATTGACTGTGATGATGGTTGCACATATTTGTGAATATATGAAAAACCATCACATTGTGCACATTAAATAGGTAAAATGAAATATATATAAATTATATCTCAATAAAACTATTTAAAAATAAATATAATCGAGAGGAGAACCAAGATGGCGGCATAGGTAAAACACCTATCTTGCCGTCATACACAGCAATTTTAAAACTACAACTTAACGAAAGAACAAACACATTCCAGAATCACCAGAAAGCTGGCCAAATGAAAATTCCACATATAAAAGTGAAGATAAGACACTGTGACTCGGAGGAGCGGCTGAGGACAGCGTTGAAAGATACGCGCGGAGAAAGGTTTGGAGCGCGCGTGACAACGGATAGGACGGGCGGCTGAAAACCGGCCAGTTTTCTCGAACGGGGAGACAAAGATGTCCCACTGGACTGATTCTCCAGCTCTGGGCAAAGTCCAGGGAACCCACTATCATACGGAGTAAAAACTGGACAGTGGGAGGGCACGCCAAAGCTCGGGTGCTGCAGGGGTCTCCCCGCTGTTGGAGAAGGCGAGCTTGCACGTGAACTTGGGAACAGCTTAGCTGTGTGACCGCGTAGAGAGCACTCTGCGACTTGTTATCTGATTCGGGAAACCGTCAGACTGCTTTGTTTTACGACCCTGGGTGAGTCGTTGGGTGTGCAGACTCATTTGGGGAAAGTCTAAATTCCCCGGCAGCTGGTGGAGCTTGGCAGCGGCTCTCTCTCAGAGGTGCTGGCAGCCATTGCCACCAACACAGATTCTCTGGGGCCACATAGGGCAGAGCTAATGCTGTCTGCTTGACCCAGAGACTCTGCCCATCCAACCTGAGCCCAGCTGAACGTCACAGACAATTGACTTGGAGGTCAACCTCTCCAAGTGCTAACAATGATTAACCTGACCTTAACTTCAGCAAGACTGTACAACACATATCCACCTCAGGTAACTGGGGAGGCTGACCCACTATCCCTTGTAGGAAGTCTACCACACAAAGCTAATTGACCAACTCAGGGAAGCAGCCACCATGCAGAGACATGGAAAGAAATCAGATGTGAAAGAAATGGAAGAAAAAAAACGACTGGACATGGAATTCAAAACCACGGTTATAGGGCTTCTCACGAGGCTCCTACAAAAGGTCAAGACCTATAAGGAAGTAAGCAAGACCGAAAAGGAACGAGACCCTCAAGGATATGAACGAGACCTGCAAGGAAATGATTAAGACCAACGTGGAAATGAATGAGTCCTACAAGGAAATGAAGGAGAGAGACCCTCAAGGATATGAAGGAGACTCTCAAGGATATGAAAAAGGACCAACCAGAAATTAAGCATACACTGACTGAAATAAAAAATATTATACAAAGACCTAAAAGGGCTCTGGAGCACCCCAAGAGCTAAGTTAAAGATTTGAAATACAAAGAGGTAAAATCCACTCAGCTGAAAAAGCAAGAAACCAAAAGAATCCAAAAAATTGAAGATAGTGTAAGGGGCCTCTAGGACAACTTCAAGCATACCAACATCCGAATTATAGGGATGCCAAAAAAAGAGAGAGAGAAAGACAATGAAAACCTATTTGAAGAAATAGTGACCAAAAACTTCCCACACCTGGTGAAAGAAATTGACTTAGGAGTCCAAGAAGCACACTGAACCCCAATATATAGGAACCCTAAGAGGACCACACCAAGACACACCATAATTAAAATGCCAAGAGCAAAAGACAAAGAGAATATTAAAAGCAGGAAGAGAAAAACAGATGGTTACCTATAAGAGAGCACCCATACGATTGTCAGCGGATTTCTCAACAGAAACGATGCAGGGGGAGTGGCAAGAAATATTCAAAGTGATGAACAGCAAGAATCTACAACCAAGATTACTCTATCCAGCAAAGCTATCATTCAGAATTGAAGGTCAGATAAAGTGCTTCGCAGATAAGAAAAAGCTAAAGGAGTTCATCACCACCAAACCAATATTATATGAAATGCTGAAAGATATTCTTTAAGAAGAGGAAGAAGAAAAAGGTAAAAGTGTAAATTATGAACAACAAATACACATCTATCAACAAACGAACCTAAAAATCAAGTGAATTAATAAGCTGATGAGCCGTGACCGGTTTGGCTCAGTGGATAGAGCGTCGGACTGCGGACTGAAGGGTCCTGGGTTCGATTCCGGCAAGGGCATGTACCTTGGCTGTGGGCACATCCCCAGTAGGGGGCGTGCAAGAGGCGGCTGATCGATGTCTCTCTCTCATCGATGTTTCTGACTTTCTATCCCTCTCCCTTCCGCTCTGTAAAAAAAAAAATCAATAAAAATATATTTTTAAAAAATTAAAAAAAAAAAAATAAGCTGATGAACAGGATAAACTGGTGAATGTAACAGAATAACGGACATAGAGAGGGAATGGACTGACAACTCTTGGGGAAAAAAGAGACTGGACAAAAATCATGCAACTATGGGAGAGGACAATGAAGAGGGGTGAGGGCGGAGGGTCGGATGTGTACCAGGTGGAGGGGAACTATAGGGTGAAAAAAAGGGGAACAATGTAATTAATAAACTGAACAATAAAGATTGAAAAAAATTAATTAATTAATTAATTAATTAATGGAGGAACAATGTTTGTGAACCTAAAAAAAATAAAAATTAAAATTAAAAAAATAAATATAATCAATTAATAAAATTAAAACATATCTTACCTATTATCTCCTTTAAATTCCTAATTTAAAGGTGAGGATACCTAGCAATGACCTCAATATTAGGGTCTAAATCAATGCCCCAATGTGCTCTGCCTACTATACCCACTACTCATTGGCCCTTGGGTACCCAACTCCATGCCACACCACGGATAATGGGAGACCATATCCCTGCCCCCACAGAGCTTAATTGTAGCTGGGCTTTTTCAGGCCTAAAACCATGGAGGTGTACTCAAAAGCCTGTAGCACTGAGTTCAGAGCAGGTAAACACCAGGAGCTGAGGGCTCAGGCAGGAAGTGAGGGCACTCCGGGGACGGGAAACAGGCACTGGCAAGTAAGAATTCAATTTATTCCAGGCCTTGCAGATGAGGTTTGAATAGCACTGCAGCCCTATGACTAGAATAGGTGAGTGGGCAGGACTTCAGCCTGGATAGGGCAGGCTGCAAGAAGAGTCTAAAGTGGGAATGGCAGGATTCGGAATCTAAAGTGGGAATGACAGGATTCGGAGTCTAAAGTGGGAATGACAGGATTCGAGCTATCCTGGGTAGAGGCCAGGATGTTGTAATATGCAAATGAAGTATCAAGACACACACAGGATAGGGGCGACAGGACGGGAGAAGGAGGCAGGATGAGAGATCACACAGGGGAAAACAAAATCCAAGACCTGTGACAGGGGACAGGGGGACAGCCAGGGCACTGACTCTGTGCCGGAACTATTTCTGGCTCTGTGTCTCAGTTTCCTGGGTAAATGGGGGAGTGACACAAGTGTTTCAATCAGAGTTGTTGGGAGAGTAAAGTATGTCAGTGCTCAGCACAGTGCCTGGCACAGAGAAGTGCTATGTTGGTCAGATAAATACATGTAAGTGCATAGTAAGGTATCTGTGACCCAACTTCTGAAGACAAAAGCAGCAACCAGGAAAGGCTCTATCTCCCAGCAAGCTTCCTTTTTCACTCACTTTTCCCCATTCATCCACCCCACACTCTAAGTTCTAGGAAGAATAAAACCTGCTCCATGCCTTCAAGGGTGAGCCTTCTGGGAGAAAGGGGCCAGAAAAAGAGCCATGACCATTCCCCACCAACACCATAACGGCTGAACGACACGCTTGGTGGACAGGAAGCACAGGAAGGACCTGGGCCAGCCAGACTGGTGTGCTGGCAGCTGGAACTCCTATTTAAGCAGCCGATGCCGAGGCAATGCTCAGATGGCACTCACCCTTCTATCCGAGGCTGCCTGGCCTCAGGCCTAGGAACAGCCGAGCCTCTTTCCTGTTTTGTTTCCTAGTAGCTCGCCCTCCAGGCCTGGCCACAGCCTCTCCTCACCATGCCTGTCCCCTCACAGCTGAAATCAAAGACTCAGCGGCCAAATCTTGAACTGCAGTGCTGGTCAGAAAATTCTGGACAGGCTTATAGACTAGAAGAGGAGAAACTTCCAGCTGGAGGAAGGAACACGGTCTGTGATCTTGACCCAAGAGCCAGACAACAGTGAGAAATCAGAACAAGTCTCTGCTCCATCCTCACCTGCATGTGGCTGTGATTATGCGGTGGTGTCTTTGCTCACCCCAAACCCCTCGTACACATTCACAGGACTGTTGGAAGATATAGCGTCCATATTTTCAAAAGCTGTCAATTATCACATAAATGCAATGTAATTTTAGTAACTGGACTTGTTGAGTTGAATGTCTTTAGGTAATTATTAAAAATATCCCTTCAAAGTGATGAAAAACTCAAATGAAGTAAGAACTGGATTTATACCTGGTATTTCAGATGAGGCTTAAATAATATTACAGTTTCATCACTTGAAAAATGGATAAATAAACTGTGGTATAGTCATATGCTGGACTAATGTATAAAATAGATTTCTAGCTACTATCATGAAAAAACATACTTTCAAGGGAACAAAAAAGAAGTTACAACATCTAAAAAACGTCAGAACCACAAGTTTCTCCATGAACATGTATGTTTGTCTGAAGGACAGACCCTGAACAGAGAGGGGCTCACCCTCCCAGGAGATGAGCAAGCTGGGGCTAGAGAGTCCAGATAGAATCTCTCTGGCTGGATGTCTTAAAACAAAATATAACTTGGAAAATTTTAAAAAATTAAAGAGTAGATATTGTTGTATTTAAATATACTGCCATCAATGAGTAAAGTAAACCTGGATTACTTTATTTTTTAATATATTTTATTGAATTTTTACAGAGAGGAAGGGAGAGGGATAGAAAGTCAAAAAATCGATGAGAGCGAAACATCGGTCCGCTGCCTCTTGCACACCTCCTACTGGGGATGTGCCCGCAGCCAAAGTACATGCCCTTGCCGGAATCGAACCCGGGACCTTTCAGTCCTCCAGCCAATGCTCTATCCACTGAGCCACACAGGTTTCGGCAAACCTGATTTAGTTTAAATTCTTCCCTTTATTCTGGTCAGAAGGAAACTCACTTTCCAGTCTTCAGAGATCTGAAAAATAATATTAAATCCTGGTTCTGTGTGACTTTAAGGGGCATATAAAGAATAAAAGATCCAGCTGAAACCGGTTTGGCTCAGTGGATAGAGCATCAGCCTGCGGACTGAAAGGTCCCAGATTAGATTCTGGTCAAGGGCATGTACCTTAGTTGTGGGCACATTCCCAGTAGGAGGTGTGCAGGAGGACGCTGATCAATGTCTCTCTTTCATGATGTTGCTAACTCTCTACCCCCTCCCTTCCTGTCTGTAAAAAATCAATAAAATATATATATTTTTTTTAAAAAGAGTTCATATTAAGGGCAAAGGCATTAGCATAATACTGGCTCCAGACTTCGGATTTTTAACCAAATGATAAAAATGACTCATTTTCTCTTGTTTCTATGCATGCTTCCCTCAATGTCTTGGCCTATTTCTCTTCTCCCTTCCTTTATTTTTCTCTCTCCACACTTTTATGAATAAGTTTTGAAAAATAAAAATCAATGCCACAAGTTTGCATGTTTAAATTCAGCACACATGATATTTCCTTCAAGTTTAATTGCTTCCATACAATTTATATCCCCTAGTCACGCTACATCCCAGAGTATTAAACATGCTCTTTTACAAAGCAGCTCTTGTCCTGTAATAACCCTCATAATCAAAATGCAGGAATTATGGGTAAGGCCCAGCCAGATGAATGTGGGTGAAAAAAACAGATTTTTAAACTCACCCAAAGCAGACAGGAAGCAAGTCTAAGCCAGCCCGCCTACCATCAGTCTTGAGAGCAAAAACACGGAGCACTAGCTCAAATGGAGATCTGGGCATCTCCGCATGGCCGGCAAGTCGGAATTAATTCCTACACTTTACCTTCAGGCTACAGTGAAGAACCACTGGACACTAGCACTTAAAGAGACCCGGTTAAATTCTCTTTGCTTTCAAGTCAGCCCATGTCAAAATCTCCAGCAGCGATCTCTAAAGGCCACTCTCTCAAATGTCTTTGAAATGAATAAATTGTTCTTCTTCTTCGTGGGCTCTTATTAAAAAACACTTGGGCAACACTGCTGGCCTTGTCCTACAGCAAAGGACATCTACAAGCATTTCTAGGTCTTTTATAAACACTAACTTCATGACCACTGTTCAACTTACTCCTTTATCTTTCCTCCTCCGACCATACCACCTCCCCAAAAGTTCGCCTCTGAACCATCGTAACTGTGTGAGGCCCTAACAGGACTCTCTGGATTTCGTTAAGATGTAGCCACTTTGCACAAGAATTGTGCCTAGCTTTCTTACAGAACCCCTGTAAGCAACGTTTTGAGTCCTCCCACTGTAAATGCCTCTCCACTAGGATCAGCAACAGCAATTTTTAATTCCATGCCATTTCTCCTTATGTTCAAAATCTATTCAAAGCAAAAGCAAAACAACCTGAACTAATCAGATCCCTATGCTCAAATGTTCTATATTAAATGTTTCTGTAGCTTACCCCTCTGCCTATGTTCCCTCGTTGATTTTCATAGACCAATAATTTTGTGTGTGGACAAAGATTAGAACCATATAGTTTATATCAAGTATCATCTTAGAACCAATATAGTTTATATCAAATGTCATCCTAGTCTTAAGAACTGATGCATAGAAAAACATTTTGCTTGTTGCCAATGAACTACTTTTGACCCATTATAACAAAAACAATTTACATCCTACCACTAAACAAAATATCACTTGAGGCTTATTTATCTTTTCATGCTCTAATGATGTATTATTTATTGAGATAGTCTAGATCTGGGCATATTCAAAACCATAATCACTTTATATATAAAGTCACTGGGCACATCAAAGTAAAATCAGATTTTTTAAAACATTCATTTAGAAGTTCATATTTACATTTTGGAAAAAAACCTTACACTTTAATGGTAATAGACATTATTTCATAGTATCCTTTTCTCTTGTTTCGTAACACAACTTTTTTGTTTACTTCTTGGCATACTTTACTTTTACTGCACAAAACAGACATTGCTTTAAAAACCCATTTATAATACACAAGAGGCCCAGTGCACAAAATTCGTGCACGGGAGGTGGGAGGTGTCCCTCAGCCCAGGCTGCACCCTCTCCAATCTGGGACCTCTCATGGGATGTCCGACTGCCCGTTTAGGCCCGATCCCAATAAGATCGGGCCTAAACAGGCAGTCGGACATCCCTCTCACAATTCAGGACTGCTGGCTCCCAACTGCTCGTCTGCCTGCCTTCCTGATTGCCCCTAACCTCTTCTGCCTGCCAGCCTGATCACACCCTAACCACTCCCTTGCCAAGCTGATTGATGCCTAAGTGCTCCCCTCCCAGCTTGTTTGCCTCTAACTGCCTTCCCCTGCAGACCTGGTCACCCCTAACTGCCCTCCTCTGTAGGCCTGCCCCCACCCCCCAGCTGCTCTCCCCTGCTGGCCTGATCACCCACAACTGCCCTCCCTTAGTGGCCTGGTCCCTCTCAACTTCCCTAACCTGCAGGCCATCTTGTGTCCACATGGGGGCAGGATTGTTGACCACATGGGGGCAGCCCTCTTGTGTGTTGGAGTGATGGTCAATCTGCATATTACTCTTTTATTAGATAGGATAGAGGCCTGGTGCATGGGTGAAGGCCAGCTGGTTTGCCCTGAACGGTGTCCCAGATCAGGGTGGGGGTTCCCTTAGGGAGTGGGGCAGCCTGGGCGAGAGGCCTGTGTTGGTTTGAAGGCCAGCCATGCCCCCCGGCAACCCAAGCAGAGGCCCTAGTATCTGGGATTTATGTATCTTTTACAATTGAAACTTTGTAGCCTGGAGCAGAGCCAAGTCTTCTGCTTTCTCCATGGCAGCAGCCATTTCTGTTGGGGTTTATCTTCTATAATTGAAATTTTGTAGCCTTAAGCGGAGGCCTGGGCTGGCCAGGGTATGCGGAAAGTTTGGTTTCCTCCATCACCGGGGAAACCCAAGCCACCCTCCTGCTCTCTCCATGGCCGAAGCCATCTTGGTTGGGATTAATTTGCATGCTTGCTCCTGATTGGTTAGTGGGGCATAGCTTGTGGGTGTAGCACAGTAATGGTTAATTTGCATATTGCTCTTTTATTAGATAGTATGTAAGTAAATATGATCTTTCATTTCAACTCAAGCAACTCTGGTACTGGTTTACACCTCCAGGCTCAACTGGAAGTTTAAAGTACTATTTTACAGCTGCTCTCAAAACTAGACTCCAAATAAATACATAGCAGTCACCAAGATGTTTACCAGGCCTTAGAGCAACCTTCCAAGAACTCTTAAAACTTGACTTGTTGCTGATACTTGGCTTTCAGGGGAGTATGGATGATGCACTTTAATTAGCCAGACCGTGGGCCCTTTTATTCACACACATGAGGCAAGTTGAACATTCCAAAATCATCTGCAACTGGGAAATCCAAGTCCTTTAATAGTTTTCAATCAATTAATAGGGCTGGCCAATTATCAGGTTAAACAAAGAGCTCGGTGGCATAACTTGACTCATTTCACTCTAGCTAATAATTTTAAAAGGCTGTGCTGGTTCATCCCCTGCTCTACTCATCTGCCAAAGTTTTAGGGAAAGGCTTCAACGATTTAAATCTAACTTTTAAAGTCATTTCTTTAATGTTGACATTCCAAATTTTCCATAATGGCCCTACATTCTGCTCCTACTGTTAAATACCAATCTTTGTTACTAATCACAGACTGCTCAGTAGTTAAAGAGGTAAGCAACAAATAGAAAGAACAATGGCTGCATTGTGTACCACATGAGTTATAGTCCTCAGATATGCGCTTGAGAATTCGGCTTCCCAAAGCCAAGGCATAGCCTCTGCCATCTCCATATTACAGAAATGCAAGATTGGTAAATTCAAGTGTAATTTTTTTCAGATCATAGATAATTAAACTTTTTTTAAACCTAAGAAAAAGAGATTATATTTTAAAAATACACTTGGAGTGCAGCTTAATCTTTAAGTAATGATCCTTTCGCCTCCATTCCTCTTTCTTCAGGTTTTTCTATAATATACTAGCATGCATCTTAGAAAACATAAGTAATTTTCTAAGCCACAGTGAAACTTACTGTTTCTTTTATGATTCTAATCCCTCCTACTAAACTCACATTTATACAAATTCCAAACCAGTAACAAAGCCACTGGGTGCTCCCATATTATCAAAATGCAACAGAATGGCCTTTTAACTGCCAACTCTAACTACAAAATTCAAACTGAAATCAGTCTGATGTAATCAAATGTGTTTAGTTTACTTACCTACACTGTGAAAGGACAATGACCTGGGCACTTACCTGTGTTAATTTCAGAATCCCCTTTGCCAGTTACTAAACTCAGTTCCAGCAAATGAGGAAATAAAGATAAAAGTTTATCTGAAACTAGTTAACACAATATTCCAAAATATAAATCTTTAACTGATACTCCCAAAACAGAATCTGCTGTGTTGTGGCTGTAATTAAGCACGACCAGTCCCAGCAATAATAGCCCAGTGTGCCACGCACTGTGAGAAGAATATTACCACAGCCAGGACTGGAGACTAATTCCTCACAGCAAGTGATTATCATGTCAATTAAGAGTAATATTTTTACCAAGTCTTATAACTTATCTTGGTTAGTTATAAAACTCTGATTTCTGGTCTCACTTTAACAGGATGTTTAAATAAACAAATGGAGTCCTACCATATGCCATTGTATACTCAGCAGGAACATCACAAATATGTGAGAATTAGAGGACATACCGTATTTCTTGCCACTCGCGTCTGGCCTGCAAAGTTTCTGTTGAGAAATCCGCTGACAATTGTATGGGTGCTCCCCTGTAGGTAACTAACTGTTTTTCTCTTGCTGCTTTTAAGATTCTCTCTTTGTCTTCTGCTCTTGGCATTTTAATTATGTTGTGCCTTGTGTGGTCCTCTTTGGACTGTGCACTTGTTGGACTTTTAAGTCAAATTCTTTCACCAGATGGAGGAAGTTTTCGGTCACTATTTCTTCAAATAGGTTTTCATTGTCTTGCTCTCTCTCTTTTTTCTGGCACCTCTATAATTCGATTGTTGGTATGTTTGAGGTTGTCCCCGAGGTTCCTTACACTATCTTCAATTTTTTGGATTCTTTTTGCTTCCTGCTTTTCTGGCTGAGTGGATTTTGCTTCTTTGTATTTCAAATCTTTGACTTGGTTCTTGCAGTCCTCTAGACTGCTTTTGGATCTTTGTATAATATTTTTTATTTCAGTCAGTGTATGCTTAATTTCTAGTTGACCCTTTTTCATATCCTCAAGGGTCTCGTTCATATCCTCGAGGGTCTTGTTCATATCCTTGAAGGTCTTGTTCATTTCCTCGAAGGTCTCATTCGAAGGTCTCATTAAGTTCATTGGTCTTTTCTAGGAGGTCTTGAAAAACCTTATAACCGTAGTTTTCAACTCTATGTCCAGTCGTTTTTTTCCCTCCATTTCTTTCCTATTTGATTTCTTTCCATGTCTCTGTATTGTGGCTGCTTCCCTGAGTTGGTCGATTTGTGTGGTAGATGTCCTCTAGTGGCTAAGCCTCCCCCCCAATTACCTGAGGTGGATACTCTTGGTGCAGCCCTTTATGGGTTGCACAGTCTTGTTGTAGTTAAGCCTAGATTATTGTTGGTAGCACTAGGAGGGTTTGATCTCCAGGCCAATTGGCTGTGAGGATCAGCTGTGCTCTGGTTGGATGGGCGGAGTCTCTGGGCTAAGCAGGCAGCCTTGATTTCCCATTGCCCTATGCAGCACCCAGGTCTCTGTGCCAGGTAGTAATGCCTATGCGCACCTCTGAGAAAAAGCTGCCGCCAAAGCTCTACCCGCTGCTGGACAATTCAGCCTCTCCCTAAATGAGTCTGCACACCCAAAGTCTCACTCAGGGTTGTAAAACAATGCAGTCTGGTGGTTTCCCGAATGAGAGAGCAAGCCACGAGTCCTCTCTGCATGCTCACACGCTTCTGCTCTTCCCAAGTTTACACGCCCTCTCCGCAAGCTCGCAGACCTCTGCAGCACCCGAGTTTCAGTGTGCTTCCTTCTTACTGTCCAGTTTCACCCGTATGAGTGTGGGTTCCCCGGACCTTGCCCAGAACTGGGGAATCAGTGCAGTGGGACGCCTTTGCCTCCCTGTTCAAGAAAACCAGCCGGGTTTGCAGCTGCCTGCCCTATTGTGTGCGCACGGCTCTGAACCTCTGACTCCGCGCATATCTTCAACGCTGCCCTCCGCCGCTCCTCTGAGTCACAGTGTCCTATCTTTACATTTATTTGTGGAATTTCCACTCAGCCAGCTTTCTGGTGATTATGGATGATGTTCGTTCTGTCGTTAAGTTGTAGTTTTGAAATTGTTGTGTGGGGCAGCAAGATAGGTGTTTACTTATGCCGCCATCTTGGTTCTCTCCCTTGGATATATTAATGTCACCTCAAACTCAACATGTTAAAAAGTTTTTCAAACTTGTCTAAACCTTTCAGTACTGCTTATTACTATCAGAGGCACCTTCATTCATGCCATTACACAGACTACAAATCTTCCTTTTCCCATCTTTTCTTCACTGCCCTTACCTAATCCATTACCAAATACTGTCAAATTTACTTCTTTAATATCCCTTAAATGACTGATCTTCCCTTTTCCAGCACCACAAAGCAACTTACCAGCAATTAAACCACTCTTCTGAGGACTTCATTCCAGAATAGCAAATATTTAAGTCACTTCCTGTGAATTCTAAAACTGCAGTTAAAATTTATATCCCATTTCATCTCAGTGCAGCCCACAGACTGTGCTCAAAAACCTGATCAGTTCTGGAGTACCAAGGACATCAACTTCTTGAACCACAAAGCCAAGAGTCAGTCTCTGAACTATAGTTATCCCAACAAAGCTTTCCACCTCAAGAGCTCCCATCAGTCATCACATCTAGGTCTACATAGTTTAATCCATACCTATTCTCTGTGCAGTCCTGAGGCTGTGTGTGGGTCAACCAGAAACAAAGAGCACTCACACTAAGATGCCTACAATACCAAATCACCTTTATGAGTGAAATTGTGTGTGTGCCTAATAAAGCCCGGGAAAACACACAAGCAACTGTGAACAGTGGTTATACCTGACTAATACTACTGGGTAAAGTACTCTTTTCACTTTATATACTTCAGTTCTGCTTTCATTTGTTTGTTTGTTTTTAAATATATTTTTATTGATTTCAGAGAGGAAGGGAACGAGAGATGAAAACATCAATGATGAGAGAGAATCACTGAATGACTGCCTCTTGCACTCCCTCCACTGGGGATCTAGCCAGCAACCCAGCAGGTGCCTTGACCAGGAATCAAACCATGATCTCCTGGTTCACAGGTCAGTGCTCAAACAGTGAGCCACACTGGCCTGGAAAGAATTATTTTTTCTTAATAAACAATCCAGCATGTTTGTTTTTCTCTGGTCACCATTCTTTAATTACTGAGTCTATAGCTAGCAAACTTGCAGGTAAATTATTTACACAAAAACAAAAGAATTTACATGTCTTCAGTATTCAGAATTGAAGTGTGTCAAAGCATATTTCTAAAACAATGAGTTACATAGGGACCACAAAAACAAAATATATTACATAGTAGAAAACAGATCATATATAATCTTTGTGCTGTAAAATTTGTTTCCATATTGAGATTCACTACTCAACATATGACATGGATTGATCCTTGTTAAGCTAAGAGATATAATGAATTGATTGGTTGATACATAAAAGATAGTTAGTGATAAGAATAAATGGAAAAATAAAATGATAGGTAGGTAAATGGATGTGAAATATGGTAGCAATCTCAGGTGAAAACTGTGATTTGAATTTTGATCCTGCTATTCTGGCCTCAGTACACACTTGCTTGCTTAAAACAATAGGGTATTTATTTTAGCTTCCTGATTGAGACTTAGAAGCTCACATAAATCCATTTGAGGATTAGAACCGTAAAAGAGTGATTCCTGTTGACTCAGTGGCACCAGGAGTTGGGCTATACTATCTGCTTTTGCAAGATAAGTCCACATTCCAACGTCTAGCAGAATACATGGTTAGAGATAGAGAGCAGACAACAGAAATCAATCATAGTCCACTGAAACCCCCCCTATCCCAGATACGACCCTGAAGGCTGTTTGCAGAATTTAGAACAATGGAAATTTATGGTTCAGACCCTTTAAAAGGACAGCCTACACCTGGGATAGCACAGTCATGGGTGTTTGATCTCCATCGGCGTGTGGTGCCCTCTGACCGTCCTGCAGTTCAATAAATCCTTGCTTGCTTATTACCAACTTAGCCACCTCCGTGGTCATTTGTAACTGGTCGTGGAAGTCGCCCCACAACAGATGGATGGATGGATGGATGGATGGATGGATGGATGGAACAAATAGATAAATTGAATTAAGAGAATCGGATCAGTGAGTCTCAAACTGTGGTAAAGGACCAGTGATTTTTATTTTCAATCTATCAAGAGCAGAACATGGTCCTACTGGGGACAGCTTGCATGTAGCTTGGGCCATATGAGACTCAGCACAAAAGTTTGACATACCTGTCCTAGCCAGTTTGGCTCGTTGGATAGAGCATTAGCCTGCTAACTGAAAGTTCCTGATTTGACCAGTCAAGGGCACATACCTTGGTTGCAGCTCCATCCCTGGCCCTGGTAGGACGCAAGCTGGAGGCAAACAATCGACGTTTTTCTCTCTCATTGGTATTGCTTTTGGTCTCTCCCCCTCCTTTCCACTCTCTCTAAAAATCAATGGAAAAATATTCTCGTGTGAAGAGTAACAAACAAAAAAATGTTTGACATACCCAAGCTATCCTGTTCAACAGTCCCAGTGATCATATGTTTAAGTGTCACAACAGTGTCATTTTGCTATAAAAGTTCCTAAACACTCAACTTCTATATCTAGCTTGTCTTGGACCAGTTACTGGTGTCAGTCCATCGACCACACTTTGAGTAGCACTGAGCTACATTATCAGCCACTTCACACTAGTACGCCATGAGTTCTATTCGGTTAGGCATCCATCTAACTGACCAGGCATTTGCCAGGCCATGTATCACCCTTATATATGAGGATGGATGTATTGACTAACAAGCACAACAGTAGGTGATTGATAAATTGAATGACAGATAAGCTAGAGATAACTAGACAAGAGCCAATGAACTGTTCTTTGTGCAAAGAATAGCTCTGGATAAAGTGTTGACAATGGTTCTCTCTAAATAGAGATCCAGGAAACATCAGAAGAATTTATTTTCTATTTTCCTCCCTCCAGCAGTGTTTGAGCACATAATATTTTTATAGTTAAAAAGAAAGTCAGGGCTCTCCCTAAAGAGCATGTCCAAGCCTTTCCCTTTCCCTTCTCTCACTTCTAGGGCCCTTCCTTTACCTATATAACTTGTTTCCTAAGTCCATTTATTTTATAAGTAAATGTTATCTTACAGAGAGAGAGAGAGAGAGAGAGAGAGAGAGAGAGTGGGAGAAAGAGAGAAACAGTCTAATTGTCCATCAATAGGAGATCAGTTTGAGGTTTTTTATTGATTTCAGAGAGGAAGGGAGAGGAAAAGAGAGAGAAAAAAACATCAATGATGAGAGACCCATTGATCAGCTGCCTCCTGCACAGTCTTCATTGCGGACCAAACCCACAAGCCAGGCATGTGCCCTGACCAAGGATAGAACAGTAACCTCCTGGTTCATAAATCAACACTCAACCAGAGCCACAGCAGATGGGCTAGTTTTTGTTGTTGCTGTTCATCCTCACCTGAGGATATGGAATTGAACCCCACCTCTCCTAGTCCTTTCGCTCTTTTTCCAGACACACGCTGAGGTTCTAGACCCTCAGTGGGATGCACAGTCACCTACCAACCAAGTCAGGCCATATTCTTCTGGCCTCAAAACAACGCCGTTGCACAGCCGGTGTGGCTCGTGGTTGAGCGTCAACCTGTCTATGAAGCAGGAAATCACCTTTTGACTCCGGTTCAGGGCACATGCCCGGCTGCAGGCTCAACCAATCCATGATTATCTCTCATCTGTGATGTTTCTATCCCTCTCTCCCTCTCCCTTCCTCTCTGAAATCAATGAAAATATATTTAAAAGCAAAACAAACTAAAAAAATAAAATAAAAGCAAAACTAACTGAAAACACATCCTTAGCATTTCTGCCTTTGCATTTCTCTTCCTATCCCCTTTCCTGAAACACCTCTTTATCCACCTACCCACATTCTTTCCATTTTTCAAGGTTCCATTATGTCCAACCACCTTTACAGAGACATCTCTGCATACCCACCCACCCTTCACCCATCACCCTGTCCACTGATTAGTATGTGGAGCTACATTTCTAAGCCTTCAGTCCAAGGGACACAGACATGATGGAATTACATTTCCGAACATGGCAGGTTCCTATGAGATGCCAACTTGCAGTGCAAATGGCTAAAAGAAAACAGGATAGGATTGCTTCATTACCTAGCACCTACCTATGTGGCCGGGCCTGTGCTCAGGTTACACAATGACAAGCAAGGCAAACATCACTCTTGTCCTCGTGGAAGTAAGAGTAGAAAAAAAGAGAAATAATTAAATAGTAATAAGGCAGTGATACCATGGCTGGGGAGACACAGAGGGCTCTGGGAACACAGAACAGAAGCACATGTACACATAAAGAACTATTTGACATTGAAACTGGGACTCAGAACAGTTGGACATTGAAACTGACACTCAAACTTTTTTTGCTCTTATACGTTTGTTTCTAGTATGCAGAGGCAAGATCTTTTTGAAGAAAAGAAACAGGGGGGAGTGATTGATATAGAGGCAGGGTGGCCTCGAACAGGCTGTCAAGCTACAGGGGGAAGGCTGGAGTGGAGGGGAGGCAGATGCTGGGGGAGATCAACCGAAGGACTTGTATGCACGCATATGAGCTTAACCAATGAATGAAAGACACTGGTGGGGGAGGGGGGCAGGTGGGGACATGTGCTGGGGGGTAGGGGAGGCTGGGGGGAGGACATTGGGTGGGAGGAAAACATATGTACTACTATTAAATATAAGTTATACTGCAAAAAAAAAAATCAATAAACCAGCACCAGCGAGGAGGCTGTCAGGAAGGACCTCCTGCATGGGCGGCAGCAGCTGTGCGGATGCCTGAAGGTAGCGTAGGAGTTAACCAGGCAAAAAGCAGGGAAATAATGTTCTAGGCACAGGTAGCTTGTGCCAAGTTTCTGAGGCCAGAAGGAGCAGAGCCAATGGGAGAAACGAAAAGACTTTCAGGTCGGCTGTCAATTTCAGACCTGTAGCCAAAATAGAAAGGACTCCCTTATCATGGCACTCCTCACATGAACTTCCAGCTCTAGGCTCAAACGCCACGTAAGTCGGAAGGCAACTAGTTAGCCTACTTTTCTCAGTGCACTCCTGGTCTCCCCAGCCAGACCATCAGCAGCCTGAGGACCAGAAACTGGGCACACATTTCTCCCTGCAAGGCACACTGCAATGCAGGGACACAGCAGTAGTTCAGTGATTTTTCCTTGTAAATGCTGAAACAGCTATTGATTTTTTAGGCACCACAAAGGAAAGGTCCTGGGAGATCTCAGCCCCCATCCCATCTCAATTGGGACTGAACAATAATAAAATTCCAACAGAGCTTACCTGCCAGACACAGAAATAAGCATTGTGTATACACTGAGTGGCTAAATTATTATGATCTCTGAACACATAATAATCTGTATTTGTATCTCAAATGGATAACCAAAAGTATTCTAGACTTTTGCTGGAAATCAACCACCTATTTGCCCTGAGCTTTCTATCAGCCAGTGTAAAGGGGAAAACTGATCAGGTGCATTATTTATAGTATCTTTGATATTAAATAAATAAGGTACTCAAGAGAAGTACACTGAGTGGCCAGATTATTATGCATTCAGAGATCATAATAATATGGCCACTCAGTGTATATCCAGACCTCACTTCATTTAATAGCAACCCAGGAATGAATATCATATTTTCCCTTCCTACTTACTGTCTGCTATGTCTAGATGCAACGTTAAGCAAAAGCTAGAACTCTAGGAAAGAGCGCACACAGATAAAGGATAAGCTACAGGAAGTCCATATGACCTGAGACTTGCCATAAGCAGACTTCTTGAGATGTATTTTATGGAGAATTCTCGGTTAAGATTTTAGCAATTATCGGGTCAGTTTATTTCTAAAGAGGATAATCCAATACAAGAAAAACACTTTGGTTACCTAAGCTCCAGCCTTCAGTTACTCAGCTATGACTAAGAGGCCCTAGACCCCCAAATCTACCACTCCAATGATTTTTCATTTTCTCTTGCAATTTTTACAACCCCACCCCTGACAATTTAAAAAGAAATATAAATATATTTTTATTGATTCCAGAGAGGAAGGAAGAGGGAGAGAGACATATAAACATCAATGATGAGAGAGAATCACTGATGGGCTGCCTCCTGCACGCCCTACACTGGGGATCAAGCCTGCAATGCAGGCATGTGCCCTGACCAGGAATCGAACTGTGATTTCCTGGTTCATAGATCAACACTCCACTACTGAGACATGCTAGCCAGGCATAAAGGCAGTAAGAAGTCACCTGGCTCTGTTTCTCCTCGAGTACTCTTTACCAGCATTATCTAATTAATCCTCTCAACAAGTCCTCAGCAGTGGACCAGATCCAGATATCAATAAGGTAATCCACTGTCAGTATACTATTCATGTCTGGTTTGTTCACTTCATAATCTCTCCCTCTCCAGCATCAAAAGTTCCAAATTCGATCACCCAGACTGAGTTCAGACGCAAACTCTAATGCTTCATCCGCCACTGGAGTTATCTGGTCACCACGGTTACCTAATTGCAGGGCCTAATTATGGGCATGTAATTGGCATGAGGCAACACAATGTAAGGGCAGGAGCACAGGTTTTAGAATCACAATTGTAATCCCATCTCTGCCATTCACCTATGAGGAGATCCTAGGCCATTTACTCAACCTCAGTGAGCCTCAATTTCCTCAACAGTAAATGAGATAATAATAGGTACCTGTTCACAGGTTCACTAGGAGGTTAAAAGAAAAAATGTATGCAAAAGCACCTAGGATTATGGAAAAGAAGGTTTTATACACGTGTCAGAAATGTGCTTCATGGCTGGTTCTGGTGCTGTCTCTGGGAAGCACCAATTCAGCTCCCTGCCTTGTCTGGCATAAGCAGATCACCAACAAATGTCAATTACGAGCCTTCTTCAACTCTCCATTTCTACATCCCATCCTCCTTCCCTCCATCTCACACGAAATTAGCCCAACTTGTAGTTACAAACCAGATACAAAAAATAAAAATCATACCCTCCTCTGAAGGTGTTGGGTATTCTCTGTCCAAGATGCTAAAGCAAAAGGCACTAATAATGGGCATTCCTATTTTGGTTCCTTAACAGGAAAAGTGACTCTTAGTCCTTACTTTAAATTTTAAAACCTGGATTTGAATCCCAGATTCAGGTTGTCATTCAGAGTCAAAATCAGCTTATTCTACTGCCATCTGATTTTGGCCAGGTAGACAAAATATGTGTGTGGGGAGAGAGGCAAAGGGGAGGCAAGAAGAAAGTTGTACTGAAAGTCTGCTATGTGCAAGCCACTTCAAAGATTATCTAACCTTCCAAAATATCACAATAGGTACTACTCTCATTTTACAGACAAAGATACTAAGGCAGCAGACAGTATTTTTTGAATGATAAAAAGCCTCAGCCTAGCCATTTTGACTTAGTGGATGGAACACCAGCCTGTGGAATGAGGGTCTCAGGTTCAATTCTGGTCAAGGTGATGCAGGAGGCAACCAATCATGTTGTCTCCCTCCATTGATGTTTCTCTCTCTCTCTCTCTCTCTCTCTCTCTCTCTCTCTCTCTTTCTCTCTCTCTCTCTGTCTCTCTCCCTCCTCCCCCACAATTCCACTCTTTAAAAATCAATGGAAAAATATCCTTGGGTAAAGATTAACAAAACAAAACTAAAAAAGAAGAAGGGTAAGATTCTCAGGGAAGGAACAACCTAAGACAGGCACAGTTGCAGAGGGGCCAACAGGGGAGAACTTGAAGATCAACAGAGGTGGGACACAGACCCTCAGCCCCCTAAGCTTGCAGGGGCCTGAACTCTCACCGCTTCTGAGGGAAGTCTTCTGACCCCATGGCTGCTTCACCTCCCACACACAGCTCAGATCGAGACCCAGGGTACAGACAGAGATGTGGCCAGCAACAGCTGCCCTATATCTAAATCCAATCTAGCACCAGAAATGCTCAGGGCCTACCCAAGAATGCAAATAATCCTTTCCACTAATATTTACAGGGTAAACTAAGATTATTGTTTGAATATTAAATTTGACAGTACAATAGTAATCAAGTTTTCACATTAATTTAAATTGGCCAATTGAAATAAGTGAATACTCAAGAAAATTTAAGTGCACTGGACAAAAAGCTGTTCCTAAAATATTAACTAAAATTTCTATTAGTAATTCATCTCATCCTAAAATTACCTAATATGCAAAGAACCTAAAGCAGTCATATTTTTGTGCAAAAATTAAAATTGAAGGTTACCAAGACTGCAATATAAAATTTCCAAAAGCCTCCTTTAATCAAAAAAAAGGGGGGAGGGGGGAGACAGTGGGGTAATATCATGTAAGGAAAAATATCCTGTAAGTAAATTACTTCTAGAAAATTCTTACTTCAGAAAATTAATTTCCATTTGTAATGCTAACAGCAGGACACCCATGAAAAACACACATGGTGTCAAAATAAGCCAAAGGAAAATCATTTGGGCAAAAAAATAAAAGGAATCCCAAATCTAATTTACAAAAAAGATTCCTTTATTAACTTTTGGTCGAGAATATGTTTGTATATTTTCAGAAAGCAACTCCAAGACCATATGGATTCCTGCAACAAAGAGGAACTTAGAGGTCTGTTCCAACCACAAAGACAGTCCGGAGATGGAAGATGCTGACTACACCTTGCCATGCTAGCAGTCAGCAGCAGTGTGTCGCTGCAGGCTGCCCAGGACCAAACCAGAGAGGGTGGAACCTGCATTGCCACCTTATGTCCACCATCCATATACCATTGCTGACATGTACACATAAGGAACTATTTGACATTGAAACTGGGACTCAGAACTGTTGGACATTGAAAATAAGACTCAAACATTTTTTTTTTGTTCTTATATGTTTAGCTCTAGTATGTAGATGCAAGATTTTTTAAAGAAAAGAAATGGGGGGGGGGGGTAATAGATACAGAGGCAAAGCAGCATTGAACAGACTGTCAAACTATAGTGGGAAGGCAGGGGAGGGTAGGGGGGCTGCAAAAATTAGAGATCAACTGAAGGACTTGTATGCATGCACATAAGCATAACCAAGGATACAAGACACGGGGTGGGGGAGCAGGTGAGGGCATGTGCTGGCGGGGAGAGGAAGCGGGGGGGAACTCAATGGGGAGGGGAAAAAAGTACAAATATGTACTACTACTTGTAATACTTTAAACAATTTTTTTTTAAAAAGTTACTCAACCATGTACTCCAGCAAAATGAAAACATAAACCAAAAAAAGGAAGACATGGGGAACAGCACTTTCAGCCATGGAGAGAAGTACAAAGAAGTCCCAGAATGACATAGGCCTATATAGAAATCAGAATCCAGAATGGTCAAAAAGATAAAGGAATATGGGCATAAGCTTAGGGAAAAAAAGGCTTGATAGAATTGATGGCACTAGGAGCCTCGACAATTTTGAGATCATAATAAAGGCATATGATATACAAACATATAAAAAGACAATTAAAAATATCAGGAAAAAAATGTTTAAGGAAGTCAAGGAACAAATATGAAGAAAGTAAAAAGTGACAGCCTAGCAAGTGTGGCTCGTATTTGAATAGCTAGGTCACCCTGAACCAAGTCACCGTTCATTCCCTCCCCACTCAATCCCCATTAGTTGAGTTTCTCTCTCTCTCTCTCTCTCTCTCTCTCTCTCTCTCTCTCTCTCTCTCTCTCTCCCCTCCCCCAAATCAATAAAAATATATATTAAATAAATAAATAGAAATAAAGATGACACAAATTTAAAAAACTGATGACAGAAAAAAGAAAGAATCTGACTTTGGTGCTAGATATATCCTCTTTTGATTAACCCAGTTCTGACCCCAGACCCAATGTGCAAGTCTAAAATCTTATCTTCATACATAGGCAGTGAATTATATTTATAGAATCATATTAATGTAATTGTTTCCTACAGATTTTCAACTTTAAGAATAATTTCTGGATAAAAGGGTCAACTTTGGGGCAAAGCACAAAATCTTTATTGGTTATGGGTTCAGGGCTTTGGAATGTTATTATCATTGACAAAAAGCAATTACTATAACTGGTAGCTACCCAAACCTCCTTGACTTACAAAATGGGAAGTCAAGAAATACTGTCAAAAGTTGACCAAAAATATAACAAAGGTGTCCTAACAAACTAAAAACAATATAAATGTTAAATCTGAGAGAGGCATAAGCTTAAGGAGCTACATTCTCACTTTTATATCAGGAGTTCAAGTTGTAAGTCATAAAGCAGTGGTAAGCCCATATTAAAGTTAAGAAGGTAATCTAACAATTAAATACAGAAATATTTTTAAAAATTAAAAGGTTTTCTTTGGGAAGTTTAAGGAGGTAAAGAAAACCATTGTTTTTCAACAAAAGTCCTTCAGTTCTATTGAATATGTTGCCAAGTGCATAGATCACATTGACAAAAATAATTTTCTGCCACATATGTCAAAAAAAGGCAATCCATGAAAATTATTACTAAAAACTGAAAGTGATGGGCAAATACTATAATTGAAATTATATTTAGAAGTAAGGCTACAATATTTTTTTATAGAATACTAGAAGCCCAGTGCACAGATTCATGCACCAGTGGGATCCCTCGGCCTGGCCCACTCCCTCTCACCATCTGGGACTCCGCAGGGGATGTCAGAGAGAGCCAGTTTTGCCTGGATCCCTGAAGGCCAGGCTAAGGGACCCCACTGGTACATGATCATCAGCGATGGGGAGGGACCATGGGCAGGCTCCAGGGCATGTCTGGCCTATCACCTATCCTGATCAGCCAGACCCCAGCAGCAAGCTAACCTACCGGTGGGAGCATCTGTCCTCTGGTGGTCAGTGCTCGTCATAGCGACTGGTCAAATGGGCTAACAAATGATGGGACACTTAGCATATTAGGCTTTTATTATATAGGACTAGAGGCCTGGTGCATGAAATTCGTGCACAGGAGGGGGGATGTCCCTCAGCCCAGCCTGCACCCTCTCCAATCTGGACCCCTCGAGGGATGTCCGACTGCCTGTTTAGGCCTGATCCTGGTAGCATTTGGGCCTAAACCGGCAGTCAGACATCCTTCTTACAATCCAGGACTGCTGGCTCCAAACTGCTCACCTGCCTGCCCCCTTGATTGTCCCTAACTGCTTCTGCCTGCCAGACTGATCACCCCCTAACCAATACCCTGCCAGCCTAACTGATGTCTAACTGCTCCCCTACCAGCCGGTTTGCCCCCAACTTCCCTTCTCTGCTGGCCTGGTCACCCCTAACTGCCCTCCCTTGCAGACCTGGTCCCTCTCAATGGCCCTCCCATTGTGGCCATCTTGTGATGGCCATCTTGTGTCCACACGGGGACAGGAACGTTGACTATATGGGGGCAGCCCTCTTGTGTGTTGAAATGATGGTCAATCTGCAAATTACTCTTTTATTGGATAGGATAGAGGCCTGGTGCATGGGTGGGGACAAGCTGGTTTGCCCTGAAGAGTGTCCCAGATCAGGGTGGGGATTCCCTTGGGGGATGGGCAGCCTGGGAGAGGGGCCTGTGGTGGTTTGTAGGCCGGCCATGCCCCCCAGTGACCCAAGCAGAGGCGCTGGGATCTGGGATTAATTTATGTTCTACAATTGAAACTTTGTAGCCTGGAGCGGAGCCAAGCCTTCTGCTTGCTCCATGGCGGCAGCCATTTCTGTTAGGAAATTTACCTTTAACAATTGAAACTTTGTAGCCTAGAGTGGAGGTCTAGGTCAGCCAGAGCTGCAGAAGCTTGGCTTCCTCCATCACCTGGGCAACCCTAGCCTCTTCTCTCTCCAGCTCCATGGCTGCCGCCATTTCTGTTGGGATTATGTATCATTTATAATTGAAACTTTGTAGCATTAAGTGGAGGCCTAGGCCAGCAACCAGCAGGTGAAAAGCTTGGCTTCCTCCATTGCCAAGGAAACCCAAGCCTCCCTCCTGCTCTCAATGGTGGCAGTCATTTTGGTTGGGGTTTATTTGCATAATTTGCTCCTGATTGGCTGCTGGGCGTGGCTGTGGCTTGACTGGAGGCATGGTCAATTTGCATATTACTTTTTTATTAGATAAGATTATTCAAATAAAAATTTTCTGCAAGATTTGAAAGTTCTATTGAAGCCAGAGCATTCTTTATCTTTACTTTCTGGTTTATGTACAATAAATATATATTGCATTTATAACCAGAAAATTTTTATTTTATTTTAATGTATTCAAAGTCAGTGATATGCCAGATTGCTAAGAGCTCAATACCTACACACACACTCAGCCTGATTTATGATCTTTAGAGAACAGCAGGAGCAATGCAGTCATTTTCAGATGCCATGTGTTTTAACATTTGGTCCTCTATGGTTATGCGCTACCCTAAAGGAATGCCTAAACCGCACAGGAATGGTATGAATGTTCAGGAAAGGTGCCCTTTAATAGGTTATCGGAAAGTGATTACATCATATACCTAGGAGCCATCTTCCCTGAAAAAAATGACAAAAAGCTCTTTGAAGTATCTTAAGATGTTCAGGCGTTGTTATCCAGAAAGCTCATTGTTCAGCTGGTGATGTGAGTGGGGATAAAGGTGGGTGGAGAAAATGGAAAAATGCTCAGTAAACAGAGGGCAACAGATCAGAGGACCCCAACCCAGGGTCCACCATTAAATGACCACATGACTTTCCCAAAGTCAAATAATTACTTTTCTGAACTCAGTTTTTTTAGAAAAAAAATTATTCATTTAGATTTATGAAACCCTAGCCTCCTGACCTAGGATTCTACTGCTAGCCCTGTTTCACAAATGCTGGAGCAGAGCAATGAGCAGATTTTATGAAAATTAAATCAGAATCAGTTGCCATCATTTTTTGCACTTCTATTTATTCCTCCAGTATACAGTGCCTTTTGAGATTGTGCAACAAGTGTAACATCTTTCATTTACCTTACTCCAACTTAAAGTTCCAATAGAAATTCAGAGAGCCCTGGCCAGTTTGCTCAATGGTTAGTGTGCCAGCCCTCAGACTGAAGGCTTGTGGATTCGATTCCCAGTCAAGGGCACGTACCTCAATTGCAGGTTCCCCAATTGCATCTCCCACTGCGAGATGTATCTCTCTCCCTCTCCCTTCCTCAGTTAAAAAAAAAAACCTCAGAGAACTTTGGGCAGATTGCTGATGTTAAAAACAATAGTCGTGCCCTGCCCACTTGGCTCAATGGTGGAGCTTCAACCAGGAGGTCACAGTTCGATTCCCAGTCAGGTCACGTGCAGAGGCAACCAATCAATGATTCTCTCTTACTGATGTTTCTATCTCTTTCTCCCGCCCCCTTCTTTTCTGAAATCAATGTATTTAAACAAACAAACAAATAAAAAGCCTGGTATGGCTCAGTGGTTGAGCATTTGATTCCTGGTCAGGGCACAT
Organism: Antrozous pallidus; assembly: GCA_027563665.1. Taxonomy (NCBI): domain Eukaryota; kingdom Metazoa; phylum Chordata; class Mammalia; order Chiroptera; family Vespertilionidae; genus Antrozous; species Antrozous pallidus. Next base: position 116,374,404 of record CM050514.1, read on the forward strand.
GCCCAAGTTTAGGGCTCAGTCCCCAGTGTGGGGCGTGCTAGAGGCAGCTGATCAATGATTCTCATCATTGATGTTCCTGTCTCTCTTCCTTTCCCAAATCAATAAAACACCAATTTTTTTAAAAAGACAATAGTCATGATGACTTAATTTTTTTAATTCCTTTAGCTACTTGGCCAAAAAATTTCCAGGGGCCGAGACTGGTTTGGCTCAGTGGATAGAGCGTCGGACTGCGGACTGAAGGGTCCCGGGTTCGATTCCGGTCAAGGGCATGTACCTTGGCTGCGGGCACATCCCCAGTGGGGGGCGTGCAAGAGGCAGTTGATCGATGTCTCTCTCTCTCATCGATGTTTCTGACTTTCTATCCCTCTCCCTTCTGCTCTGTAAAAAATCAATAAAATATATTTTTTAAAAAATTTTCCAGGGATAGCATCAGGTCAGGCTATCCTACTACCTATTTTTTCAGCTGTTATTTTCACTGAGGACCCAGTAAAATGAAGACACACTTTGCTTTGGGTTGGGGAGTTGTAGTTGGGAAGATGGGCAGAGGGATCAGGGCAACTTTCTCTCTAAACTCAGGCCAACTTCCACTATTACCCCAGTTTCACAAAGATAGTTCTGAGCTATTACAATCATTCAAAATCTGTATAAAAGAGAATTATTTTGTTTTGCTTTTATTTGAGGGTTGTTGTTTTTTCCTATCTTTCCTCAGATAATGGGTAAGCCCAGCTCTTATTTCTTATATAATTTTCTGTGTATATTCATAAACAATTTAAAAATCATTTGAGCCAAAAATGATCTTCCCAATTACTGTAGCATAATGCTCTCCAGCTCCACCCAATTACTATAAATTACTATGTCTTTTTCTATTTTATTTCTTACTAAGTCCATTTCTAGAAAGTTCACCATAAAATATTCACAATTGCATTTACCTATTAAAACAAGAGGCTAGTTATTTTGAACCTTTATCAACTACAGAAACTAATGTCATCCTTCAGAACATCATCACATTTAAGAAAATGTCCTGTTATTACCAACACACACTTTAAATTCCACCAGCCATTTAAAACTCACAGGACTGAGTACATGTCCACACCATCACTGAAAAACAGGAAGAAGACCAAAGATGGGATAAAATGGCCACCAAGTCTGTTCCAGGACAAGTGCTTCCTAGCATTGCACCAATCCCCGGAATAAAATAAAGAACTCCACCTCCTTGCACAAGATGTCAACGGCTTTGGGATGGGAAAGAAGTCCTTGGTCACCAGTGTGAGTCAAAGTCCATTATTGTATATTCTTTACTAGGGCCCTCAGATAAAAATCAAAGTATCAAATATTAACACCAAAGAAAAGACTGATTATATTTTTAAAATAGCATCTAATGTCTTAACTTTCAAATAAAGGCTGCACCATCAAAGAAACATGGACATGGTAAATAAACAAAAGGCAAGTTCTTGGAAGAGAGGTTTCCCTGCGTGGCTGCGAACCGCCAGCCGGCGCAGGCACTCCTGAGCCAAGTGGCCCAGTGGCACAACGTCCACCCAGGCCATGGAGAGCCGGGCCTCCGGGACCTCACTAGTTACCTTTCAAGTTCTGCCTTGGTTCCTCCTCTGGAATATAATTATCTTAGGGTTCCACAACTGAAACAATTTTCTTTATGTCTGTGAGCCTATTTTCCTAGGCAGTCTCTAACATGAATCTAATGCAAACTTCATACACCAGAGAGCCGAACAATGTGAAGGGAAGAATGACAAAATAGGCTCCTGATTCAATGGTATTTTACGTTACCAAGTATGACATAATACAACTCCTGACCCGATTTCCACACACGCGCTTGTCCAGCCCACACTTCTGCAGCAGTTGTTACCTGCATCACTGTGCTGTGTGGTCACCGCGTCACCCCGCTGGAGCGCTCAGGCCTACCCGGCAGCGTCCCCCTCCCAGCTTCACCCGGAACAGAGCCTGCAGGGCGCCTGCACTGCCCAGAGTCCCTCCCCTCCGGCCTCTCCTCACCTGGCTTCCCTGTCACAGCTCAATGGACCCGGCTCTGAGGCGTCTGACTGAGGACGGGCAAGGACGGGGTAAGGGCTTGTGCCCCGGAGTCTGTATCAACTCTCCAGACTCTGGGCAAAGTCACTTAAGTGTTTCATGAGAGTCCCCCGAAACTACTCTTATGTCTCCTAAGTTTCCTTCCACGTCCTGAATCTCCTGGGAAGCCCTGGAAGAACCTCACCAGGCTCTCTGCTGCTGATTCCCTACAATTCCCACATCCAGGGCTCCACTCCTGCCAGCTTCACAGATACTGGGGAAGAGCTCTGGAAAGACACACCATCATCGCAGACACACACACACTGACACACACACACTCACACACTCACATACACACACTCACACACTCACACACTCACACACACACACTCACACACTCACATACACACACTCACACACTCACACACTCACACTCAGACACACACACTCACACACTCACACACTCACACACTCACACTCACACACTCACACACTCACACTCACACACTCACACACACACACACTCACACACACTCAGACACTCACACACACACACACTGACACACACACACTCACACACTCACATACACACACTCACACACTCACACACTCACACTCAGACACTCACACTCACACACTCACACACTCACACACTCACACTCACACACTCACACTCACACACTCACACACTCACACACTCACACTCACACACTCACACTCACACACTCACACACACACACACTCACACACACTCAGACACTCACACACACACACACTGACACACACACACTCACACACTCACATACACACACTCACACACTCACACACTCACACTCAGACACTCACACTCACACACTCACACACTCACACACTCACACTCACACACACACACTCACACACTCACACTCTCACACTCACACACACACACTCACACACTCACACTCAGACACTCACACTCACACACTCACACACTCACACTCACACACTCACACACACACTCACACACTCACACTCACACACTCACACACTCACACACATACACACACTCACACACTCACACTCAGACACTCACACTCACACACTCACACTCACACACTCACACTCACACACTCACACTCACACACACACTCACACTCACACTCACACTCACACACTCACACTCACACACACTCACACTCACACACTCACTCACACTCACACACTCACACACACACTCACATACACACACTCACACACTCACACACTCACACTCAGACACTCACACTCACACACTCACACTCAGACACTCACACTCACACACTCACACTCACACACTCACACTCACACACACACACTCACACTCACACACACACTCACACTCAGACACTCACACTCACACACATACACACACACACACACACACACACACACACTCACACGCACACACACACACTCACACACACTCACTCACACACACTCACACACACTCACACACTCACACTCACACACTCACACACACTCACACGCACACACGCGCGCACACACTCACATACACACACACACTCACACACTCACACGCACACACACACTCACACGCACATACACGCGCGCGCACACACTCACACGCACACACGCGCGCACACACACTCGCACACACGCACACACACACTCACACACTCACACTCACACACTCACATACACACACACACACACTCACACACTCACACACACTCACACACACACTCACACACTCACATACACACACACTCACACACTCACACACTCACACACACTCACACGCACACACACACACGCACACGCACATACACGCGCGCGCACACACTCACGCACACACGCGCGCACACACACTCGCACACACGCACACACACGCGCGCGCACACACACACTCACACGCGCGCACACACGCACACGCACACGCACACACACGCGCGCGCACCTCGGGACCGTGGCCCCGGCCCCCCGCCCGCTCCGGCGGACTTACTTGAGGAAGTACCTCTGGCCGGCGGTCGTGAAGGTCATCTCCCAGCCCGGCGGCAGCGGCAGCTCGTCCGTCACGTCGTAGGACTGCTGGCGGAGGTGCGCGTGCTGCTGCGCCGCGCCGGCCGCGGGGCCCAGCTGCAGGGACGCGGGCGACGAGTGCGAGCGGACGTGCTGGGCGCCGCCGGCCAGCCGGGGCCCTGGGTGGCCGCCGGAGGAGTCGGTGCTGGACTGGCGCGAGTGCGAGCCGGAATCAGGCTCCTTGAAGAACGATTCGGGCAGGATCTTCTTCCGCCACGAGCTGGGCTTGGGGTTCATGACCGAGTTGAAGAGGGCTTCGAGGTCCGTGTCTAGGTCCGGCGTGACATGGATCACTTGCTGCCCGGGCGGCGGGAGCGAACGGGGCGCTGAGGCCGGATTCATCTTCTACAAGGAAAAGGGTCAGATCGGCCTTTTATTTAAAGTCGGAGCAGGAGGTACGGGGAGAAAACGGAGAGGAGATAAAAAGATACAGATAGGTGTCCGCCTCGAGATCCAGACCCTCAGCCGGAGACCAGCCGCAGGGGAGGAGTCCCTCCCGGCCTCCGGAATTGTGCAACTTTCCTGGAGCAAAAAGTTGCTGAGGAGGAGGAGCGGGGAGACGCGAGAGGCGGCTGCGCTCCGGCCGCGGCTGAACTGTTGGTGGCAAAGAACAGGTCGCAGCTCCCCAGGGCAGCCCTCCTCCCCACCCCCAAGAAATCTCAACCCAAGCCAGCCCCACGTCTCGAGCCCGGAAGCCAAGGACCCGGCGCCCGGGAGCGGGGCGCGGGCGCCTCCAGCGGGCACTACCTGGGCGCGCAGCTAGGCCGAGTCCGGGCGTGCGGCGGCCGTCGGGCCTGGGTCGCTCGGGGTGCGTCCGATCTTCCTGGATTGGAGCCGGGGCCCAGCTGGCAAGTCCGGACCCGCCGCGGTGCCTGGCAGTCGAGGGGCTTCGGCTTTCACATCCCCCAAACTGGCCTCAGGCCTTTGCGCTCTGGAAGGCGGAGAGGCAGACAGCGCGGCCGCCGAGGCTCTCCGACCGTCCCATAAACAAAGTTGGGAGCGAACGCCCACCCCCAGGAAAGGGGCGGGCCCGAAAGTTGAGCTGTTGAATTATGCATGACCTGCAAGCCCTGAGCCTGCCTGCCCCCGCGTGTCCCTCCCCTTCTTCCTCCTCCCCCTCCCCCTCCTCCTCCTCCTCTCCGTCCTCCTCCCCCTCCCCCTCCTCCCCCCTGCCCCTCCCTCCCCCCTCCGGCTCCAGAAAACGGGCGTGCCGGCACTTTGCAAGCTGAGGGAGAAGGGTGCCCCGCCCGCTCCCGGCCGCGGACCTCCCCCCGGAGCTCTGGAAGTGCATTCCTTTGAGTTGACCGCGGACTTGGGGCGGATCAAAGGGAAAGTGGCCAGGGCCTGTTTGACCGAGGGCTTGTGGACCGAAACCCAGGCCCGTGGCGGCGGGTCCCGCACGGATCTGGGGTTCTGCGGGGCGGGGCCGGGTGCGCCCTGCCCGCGGAGACACCCCGGCCCGCCTTCACGGGGCGGCTGCTCGTGACCATATTTGGTCTGGCCAGGAGGCCTCTGGTGGCGGAGCTCTCCGTGGTGGGCCCGGCGCAGACGGCGCCCAAAGTGGCTCTCGTTAGGTGCGGCTCCGCCGCCGCGCGCTGGGAGCGAACAGCCCTCAGACCACTCTTCAGCCCCGCCTTTCCTCCCGGGGCTCGGGTCCCCAGAGATGGAGTTCACTCAAAGCCGGGGCTGGAGTGGGAGAGCAGGCGCAGTCCCGTCCCCCTCCACGTCCGCGGGTGGTGGGAGGGCTGGAAGGTCCCCGGCGCCCTCCGGAGAGCCTGGAGCGGGATGGAGCCCGAGCGGGTGGCTGGGAGCAAAGAGGGCGCGCCAGTGGCCCGGAAAAAGCCACGCACCTTCCTGCGACTGGGTCTGGGCGAGCGTGGAGCCCCGGGCCTCGCTCTAGCCCCGCCGGACAGCTGGGGGGAGCGGGAAGCGGCCTGCCTCTGGAGCAGCTCCAGCCCCTCTCCTCTCTCCGTTGGGGGTTTCGGAGAGCGGCTGCTGGGTCAGTCACGCTTCGAAATACCGCTGCCCAGCCCATTGGATTCATATCGAAGCACATAAAGTAAGTCAAAAAACGCAATATATGTAAAGCACTTTGAACAGGATCCAGCCCATCTACATACTTGTTTGTCAAATAAAAGAGAACTGTGCCTCAACGTTTTTATAAGGGTGAGGAAAAGTTAAAATTAAAATCTGGAATCGTCTTGAAGAAAAAGTTTTCAGGAAAGATAAGGCCACCTTATAATTTTGCTTTGAAAAAGGTAGAAGAGTATTTGGGGCCAATGGCTGCTGCCCATCACTGCCCCAAAATAACGTGAACCACCTTACCCCCTCCCCCCTCCACACACACACACACACATTATCTGTTCTTGCTGGTATACTCTGATTGCAGACTCGCCACAAAGTGGTAAAGAGCAGGCTGCACCTACAGGGGGCATACCACCTTCAGAAGGCAGCCGATCCGAGGTTTTCCTTCTCCCCCGCCCTTCCCTTCCCCCTTCCCTCCCCCTCCCTCTCCCCCTCCCCCTCCCTCTCCCCCTCCCCTCCCCCTTCCCTCCCTTCCCCCTCCCCCTTCCCTTCCTCCTCCCCCTCTCAAGTGAGGATTAAAAAAAAAAAAAGATCAGGGCTGCCTTAGGGAAAGAGCCATGCGTGCCATGTGGATCACCTTCAAAGTTAAACAGAACATAAGTTCTTACTGGAGACTGGAATCGGGTTTCCCACACAGTAAGCCCTGTTCCCACAGGACCCACTTAGAGAAAGGGGAAATCGCCAAAAGTCACTACATAGGAAATGGAGCTTTTTGCAAAAGCTATCTTCAGAAGCCCCCAATTTTGACAATTTTATCTGTAAAACTACAGGAAGTGACAGGGACCACATGGTTACCAATTCAGAAGCCACAAGTCCGTTCTCGGGATTAGAGGATGGAAAGAAGGCTAGCCTCACTCCAGGAAGGTTCTCGCCCCAGAAGGAAGGCTGCTTCGTAAAGAGCACCTGGCTGAGACAAGAGCCGGAAAACTGACCCTGCAGTGAGAATCAGGTTGGGATCGGCATGGGTAAGGATGTCTTCGTTCCTTGCTAAGTTTCAAGAAAGAGTGGAGGACAGATGAGCAGACACATTCTGCTATTGAGGAAAACCGAATAGAGAATAACTCACAGAGAAAACGCTCAGTTCCCAAATGGCCTGTAGCCATGGTGGGCAACCTTTTGAGCTCGGTGTGTCAAAATTCGCCAAAAACCAAGCATAACTCAGGTCGGTGTGTCACTTTGAGAAAAAAAAACATACTTCTCTGTATGTGACCGCATGCGGCTGTGTGTCATCAAAAATGGCCGCGCGTGTCAGTGCTGACACAGATGTCATAGGTTCGCCATCACTGGCCTATAAGATGTGACAGTAGATGGTTAAAGAGATTTGCTTGAGTCCCTCATCCTTCAAACAATTGCTTAAGTTAAATAACATTTACATGTGCCTTGTATGTATCAGGTACTTCCCATATGAAACAACATGGTGTAGCAGATACATATCCTGCATTACCTTCTTTGAAAAGTATGTCCAATCCTCATAGGATTCTAGATCTAAACGCTACACAGACATTCCTCAGAGATATTGCAGGTTTGATTCCAGACTATCACAATAAAGCAAGTATCATAATAACACAAGTGTGATCTTTTTGTTGGTGGTTGGTCTTGCCTTCAATTTGTAAAAAACAAAAGACATTTGTTAGTGCAATAAAGCAAAGCACATTCAAAGAAGGTATGCTTGTACAAATTTTATATGTTGACCCATGATTTAGAACACAAGTTTTGAAGTATCTAACTCTAATCTCTACATTATCGAGTAACTAATGCTCTTTAAGTCACAGATTATTTATTTACAAATTGGAGATAATATTGGGTAGTCTGTGACATTGCTGCCCTTTAATGGGCCACCTTCCTGTTAGTCACACCCTCATGGAGAGAGACCTTTCCACTGAAATCTGGACTGAGCCAGTGACTTGCCTTTGCCAGGAAAACACAGCAGTGAAACTGTGCTAGTTCCCCACCTACCCCTTGAGAAGGTGTGGAAGTTTCTAGTTAGAAGTCTTAAGCCCCTAGGTGAGAAGTCCAGTTACTGGAGAAAGCACATGGAGAGAGGGAAAGAGAGGCTCTGCTATATGTGAAGAGAGGGAGAAGTCCAGCCATCCCAGATCTGAGCTGCACCCAAGTCCCAGCCAGCTCACCAGCTGACTGCAGACACGTCACTGATGGTGAAAGAACCCCAGAGGCTTGCTAGCCCAGCCCAGACTGTAGACCTGTGAACAAATAAAATGGATAGTTGTAAGCCACTAAATTTAGGAATTTTTTAAAATATAAAATGGACAGTCTACAGATTAAGTAAGAAAATGCAAATAAAGTTTTAACACAAATTCTGTTACATACTAAAGCACTCAACAAATAATGGCTGTGATTTAAGACCCCAAATATTAGATAATAAATTATATATCCCCACACATGGTATCAAAATAAGCCAAAGGAAAATCATTTGGGCAAAAATAAAAAGGATCCCAAGTCAATTTTATAGAAAAGATTCCTTTATTAACTTTTGGTTGAGAATATGTTTGTATGTTTTCAGAAAACAACTCCAAGACCAGGTGGATTCCTGTAACAGAGGGGAGTTGGCAGGTCTGCTCCAACCATGAAGACAAGAGGAGAAACAGTCCAGAGATGGAAGACGAGGACGACACCTTACCATGCTAGCAGTCACCAGCTGTGCGTCGCTGCAGGTTGCCCAGAACCAGACCAGAGAGGGTGGGACCTGCATTGCCACCACGTGTCCACCATCCAGATACCATTGCTGACATGTACACATAAGGAACTGTTGGACATTGAAACTGGCACTCAGAACTGTTGGTCATTGAAATTGGGACTCGAACATTTTTTTATTATTATACGCTTATTTCTAGTCTGCAAAGGCAAGATTTTTTAAAGAAAAGAACTAGGGAAAAAATAGAGATAGAGGCAAAGAAGCATTGAACAGACTGTCAAACTACAGTGGGAAGACAGAGGAGGTTGGAGTGGGGGGGAGGTCTGAAAGAGATTAACCGAAGGACTTGTACGCATGCATATAAGCATAACCAATGGATACAAGACACCGGGTGGGGGCAGGTAAGGGCATGTACTGGGGGGTAGGGGAGGTCAGGGAGGTAATGGGAGAAAAAAAGGAGACATATGTACTACTATCTGTAAGACTTTAAACAATAAAAAAAATTTTAAAACAAAACAAAAAAAATTATATACCCCATTTTATAGATACAGAAACTGACCCAATGAATTTAAAAATATTTTGTCTAAGTACATACAATGAATTTTCAAAGAGAGAGAGAGAACACAAAACACCTGGGATTCAGCCCAGGGTTCATAATCCTGGATCAGATTGGTTTTTTCTACTCTCCCAGCCTGTGTGAGCCAGAAGTTTCTCTCTGTTGTTGTCATTTTAAATCAGTGTGATATCTATTGCCTGCCTATCTCATAGAGAAACTCCATGTTGGTTATAAGATAATCAATTTAGAAGACACTCCTGCCCATGTAAATCTTTCTCTCCACTTGCAAAGATTTTCCACTGGAAATTAATGACTACTTCCAAAATTTCCTACTGAAAGTGTCCCTCCTCCCTCTCTCTCCACATCCAATCAGGTTAGTGCTATGGATTTTTCTTCTGGTGTCCCTCAAATCCATCCTTGCTTTCCCTCTGACCTCCCTCCCCCCCCCTCCCCCCCCGGCCCCAAACACACACACACACTCACAGAACCTTATCTCAAAGTGCTGCAGTGGCCATCTAATTGGTTTCTCTGTCTCCAGTCCCATTTCTGGCCTCCTGTTTTCATGATGTCATCTCTTGGCTCACAAGTGTTTAGCACCTGTCCACAAAAATAAAGGCCAAAGCTATTAGCCTAACCCCAGAGTCTCCCAACAAACTGCCATCTCCTAGCTTTCCAACTTCAATTCTTACACAAATGTGTCTTCATCCACTCCAGACTTGTATCAAAGCATATCTGGCTTGTTCCTTCACCACGGCTTTCTCTTTGAGCCCTGCTCCTAACTGTCCTCCATACTCCATTGTCAGCCTTCATTAATCTCTCCCTTCTTTCCCCTAAATTCAAGTTGTTTTTGTCTTTTTCACTCCCTTGACACACAATTATACATAACACTACCTTATATTGTAACTTAGCTCAGTGTCACTTGCCTCCCCAATGGCTAGGAACTAGCTGTGGGGCTAGAATCATCTTACATTGCTTCGCAGAATTGTTCTTCTGAAGCCCATCATTCCCATTGTTCTCAGCACCACTGAGTACACCAGTGTACACACAGCTTTCAAAGTATTGCCCTACCCTTCACAGCAATTTTGGCACTGTGTATAGACTCAACTCCTAAACAAGACTGCAAGCTTTCTTTAAAAATATATTTTTTATTGATTTTTTTACAAAGAGTAAGGTAGAGGGATAAAGAGTTAGAACCATCGATTAGCTGCCTCCTGCACACCCACTACTGGGGATGTGCCTGCAACCAAAGTACGTGCCCTTGACCAGAATCGAACCTGGGACCTTTCAGTTCATGGTCTGACGCTCTATCCACTGAGTCAAACCGGTTTCAGTGGACTGCAAGCTTTTTGAGGACAATTCTAAAAGGACTTCATTTTCTTTCTTTTTTTCCCCCCATGCCTAATAGAATGTTTTCCACACAGGAGTGTCCAATACATGTGGTCACCTCACCCAGTGGCTGTTGTCCTGACTATGTTCATCTGCCATTTTTACCTCAGGACAGCCATAGCTGCTTTTCTCAATCCTATGCCCTTGAATTGTTGGCTTGGTCTGAGTGCAGCTACTGTGAATGGTCAGAAGCTTGGTGGGGTGAGTGAGTTGTTAGAGGACTCTGGCCCAGGAGCCCTTGAGGTAGAACCTGCTTGGACTTGTTGAACCAGTATGGAGAAAAGTCCCAGAGCAGAGTCACCATTAGGAACTAAAGAGGAGCAAAACAGACAAGGGCCTTGAATAGATACGAGTTTGATTAGCCCTAGCGAGTTTGGCTCTGTGGATAAGATTATCTGTCTGCAGACTGACTGGTCCTGGGTTTGATTCCCATCCAGGGCACAAGCTCAAGTTGCCGGCTTGATCCGCAGTGGGTGTGCAAGAGGCAGCCAATCAATGATTCTCTCATTGATGTTTCTTCCCTCTCCTTTCCTCTGAAATCAATAAAACTATATTTTTAAAAATAATATTAATCTTTATTTCAACAAGAGCATAAGAGTTGACCAGTTTCTTAACAAATCAAGCATAATACTTTGTTTATTCATAATTCACCACATCGAAAGTGTCCGGCAGTGTGCAGTTTACAGTAAATTTACAAATACTTAAATCACAATGAGTTGGTGTTGCCACCTATTTTTGCATTTACTCTTCCCAGGTGCACATCTCATTGTCACACTTTGCTTTTGTGATCCTAATAATGTATGACTGGCTTGCTGATAAGGAAGGTGATGTATATACTAAAAGCCTAAGTGACCCTTATGTTGGAACCACCAGAACGGCCAGTTGCTGTGATGCATACTGGCCCCCCGGGGTGCAGACACTCAATACAGGAGCTGCCCCTAGTGGTCAATGCACTCCCACAGGGGAGCATGACTCAGCCAGAAGCTGGGCTCACATCCAGCAAATGCAGCCGAGCTGGTGGGAGTCTCGCCCACCTCTCACAACAGCACTAAAGAGCAGCGAACCAGGCAGTAAGGAGCAGTGAGCAGGCAGGTGGTAAGGAGCGAGGGATTCCAGACTGCAAGAAGGATGTCCACCAAGGGGTCCCAGACTGGGAGAGGGCCAGGCTGAAGGATCCCCCTCCAGTGCACAAATTTCGTGCACAGGGCCTCTAGTTTTAATATGATGGTGATGATGATGTATAGACTGTCTTCTGCCTAATGTTATCTATTGCTTCAGCAATGCAGTGGAACTAGAGGAAAAAGAAATTTCTGAGATTTAGTCTTTAATTAGGGAATGTGTACAAGTTGTCTATCCTTTACTATTTTCATAGTATTTCTTAACTGGAAAAAATATTCTAAAATGAACAAATTAATTCTAAAAAATATTCTTTAAGAAAAGAAAAATACATTTTGAAAATGTGTAACAATATACAGTGTGGTTCTGAGATTAACCATCAAACTGTATTGTAAACTTGCCAATTGCAGCATAACCTATAGCAGTGGTTGGCAAACTCATTAGTCAATAGAGTGGCAAACTGTGGCTTGCAAGCCACATGTGGATTGCAAGCCGCAGTTTGCCAACCACTGACCTATAGTAAAGGAAAATAAAAAATAGTAGGGAAAATCTATTAGTATGGAAGACCTTTAATAAGAGATTGGCCTAGTTTATCTGACAGCATAATATATCCAATGAAGTGTTTGTTACCTTTCTGAAAGACTATGAAGACAATGTACCAATGTGAAAAGAATGGCATTTGTTATTTTTTAAAGAAAAAAATCCAGAAACAAATATCTATGAACACTATAATTATAAATTTGTTCAAAAATATGGGGAAAATTAATGAAAAGATGCTGAAATAATAAAAAAAATTATGCAAAAATAAAAAGATAAATGTATCTGATAAACAAAAATAAATCCACAGAGAAATTCATTGAACAGACCATCAAACCTCAGAGGGAAGACAGTGAATGACCTTTACTACTGCACATTTTTAAAAAATCTTTATTATTTTTATTTATTTTCATTTTTTACTTAAGAAACTAATTTTTTCTTTTTTCATTTCTTGATTTTACCTTTTTAATTATTACATTTTTATTTTCAATCAGTATTATGACTACTAATATTTTATCTTTTTTAAAGGAAAGTATCATTTTATTTTATCTTTATTTTACTTTGAGATTAGTGTTCTACATTCTATTTTCATCTTTCCTTAAGTATCATTCTACTCTATCTCAACTCTACCTTTATGCCATCACTCTCTTCCAAACTTTTTCCCTTTTGTTGTTCTGTTTCTCTTGCCCTTTTCCTGCTTTAGATTTTCCCTATTCTTTCTTTTTATGCCCTGTTAAAATTTCACCCTACTTATATATCTAATTTCTAATCCCCTGCTCTGAGTTCATATATACCTCTCTCTTCTCTGTTTTCATTATCCAAAAAAATTGGTTTTATCTATCCTTTTGTTGTTGTTTGCTTAAATATTGATTATTCCCATTTTTTATGCTTGTTTGTGAAATTGTTTTTCTTTTTCTTTTTTTGGTTTTGTTTTTTTCTTGCTTTGTTTTTGTTTGTTTTTTGCTTCTGCTTTCCCTCACCTCACTTGATATTAGTTGTTTTCAGTTTGTATTCATATTCAGGTACTTGTTGCTGGCATTTGTTGAGATTAGTGGCTGTTCTATTGGAGTTTTCTCCCCATATATATAGTTTGTTCCCCTCTTCTTTCTTATCCTCTTCCTTTTATCTCTTACTTTTCTTTTTCCTTTTTCCAATTTCATTTTGTCAATCCTTTCTTTTTTCTCTCTCTCTTCTTTCTCTCCTATCCCCTAATTTGACTTTCTCTGGTGGTCACCTTTTTTGGGGGTTATTAATATCATGAATACATTTATGTTCAGTGCCTTGTGTATTACACCTGGTTGTTTTGTATTTTGTGCCTTCAAATCAATGCAGGAGAGAGAGAACTACATAACCAGACACCAGGAGAAGAGAGACCATGGGGAGACAAAGGAACAGCCTGCATATGAAAGAAAAGCAGACATTACCAGAAAGGAAGTAAACGAAATGGAAGCAAGCAACCCGTCAGAGAAAGAATAGAGAGAAATGGTCATAGGTGGCTGAAAAGAATAGAAGACAAATTTGACAATATGAGTAAGAACAATGAGGAAATGAAGAAGAACCAAGAAGAAATGAAAATGACATTGCTGCTGTAAAGAACTCAATAGAAAGCATCAAGAGTAGACTAGAAGAAGCAGAGGACCACATCAGTGAGCTAGAAGACAAAATAGGAAAAAAATACCCAAGTAGAGAAGCTTCTAGAAAATAAATTAAAAAGCAGGAGGAGAGCATAAGGTAACTTTTAAACAACACAAAATAAAACAACATCCACATAATATGGTAGCCAGAGGAGAGGAAATTGAGCAAGGAATAGACAACCTATTTGAAGAAATAATGTCAGAAAACTTCCCTGATATAGTTAAGAAACAACCCCACAAATCTAAGAAGCTCACAGAGTCCAAAGCAAAATGAACCCCAAAAGAGCAATGGCAAGGCACATTATAATTAAACTGGCAAACAGCAACAACAAATTAAGAATCTTAAAAGCGGCCAGAGAGACAGAAAGTTACCTACAAAGGATTCCCCATCAGACTAGCAATTGATTTCTCAACAGAAACTCATCAGGCCAGAAGAGAATGGAGTGAAATATACAAAGTCATGCAAAGCAAGGGTCTGAATCCAAGAATACTGTATCCTACATGGCTATCAGTCAAAATTGAAGGTGAAATCAGGAGCTTCAGAGACAAAACAAAGACTACAGTAATTTATTACCACCAAACCAGCAATGCAAGAAATGCTAAAGGGTCTGCTGAAAGAAAGAAAGAAAAAAAGAAAGAAAGAGAGAGAGAGAGAGAGAGAGAGAGAGAGAGAGAGAGAGAGAGAGAGAAGGAAGGAAGGAAGGAAGGAAGGAAGGAAGGAAGGAAGGAAGGAAGGAAGGGAGAAAGAAAATAAGGAAGAAAGAAAGGAAGGAAGAAAGAAAGAAAGAAAGAAAGAAAGAAAGAAAGAAAGAAAGAAAAAAGGAAGAAGAAAGAAAGGAAGAAGAAAGAAAGAAAAAAGAAAGAAAGAAAAAGGAAGCAAAGAAGGAACACAGGGTAAAGAATAGAAATGGTGACAAACAAGTACCTATCAATAATAACTTTAAATGTAAATGGATTAAATGCTCCAATCAAAATACATAGGGTAACGGATTGGGTAAGAAAAAACGACCCATATATGTGCTCTCTACAAGAAACCCACCTCAGAAAAAAACACGCACACAGACGGAGGGATAAGGGATGGAAAAAGATTGTTCAGGCAAATGGAAATGAAAGTAAAGATGGTATGGCCATACTTATATCTGACAAATTAGATCTCAAAGTGAAGGATATAACAAGAGATAAGTAAGGCCATTTCATAATACTAAGGAGAGCAATCCAACAAGAAGAAATAACTCCAGTAAACATATACACACCCCATACAGGAGCACCCAAATACATAAGAAAACTCCTGGAGGATATCAAGGGAGAGATTGACAATAATACAGTCATAGTAGGAGACTGTAATACCCCACTATCACCATTGGACAAATCCTCTAAACAAAAAATCAGCAAAGAACATCAATCCTAAATGACTCACTAGACCAGATGGAATTAATTGACATTTTCAGAACATTTCACCCCAAATTCACAGAATATACAATCTTCTCAAGTGTACATGAAACATTTTCAAAGATAGACCATATGTTGGGTCATAGTCAAAGTCTCTTCAAATTGAAGAAAATAGAAGTCATATCAAGCATCTTCTCAGATCTCAGTGGCATAAAACCACAAATCAACTACAATAAAAATAATCCAAAAATATCAAACATATGGAGACTAAACACCATGCTATTAAACAATGACTGGGTTATCAGAGAAATCAAAGAAGAAATAAAAAACAGCATGTCAATAAATGATATGAAAACACAATAATCCAAAATCTATGGGTCACAGCAAAAGCAGTCTTGAGAGGAAGTTCATAGCTTTACAAGCCTCCTGCAAAAAATAAATAAATAAATAAAAAAGAGAGAAACAATGGTAATAAATTACCTAATCATACAACTGAAAGAGTTAGAAGGAGAGCAATAAGAAAAGCCCAGTGTAAGAAGAAGGAAGGAAATAATCAAGATTAGAGCAGAGATAAATAACACTGAGACCAAAAAAAAAAAAAAAAACAAACAATATAAAAGATGAACAAAATCAAGAGCTAGTTCTTTGAAAGGATAAAGAAGATTGATGAAACTCTAGCCAGGCTCACCAAGAAGCAAAGAGAGGACCCAAATAAAGAAAATCAGAAATGAAAAGAGGTGAAAAAAAACCATAGACCCCACAGAAATAAAAAGGATTGTTAAAAAATACTATGAACAGTTCTATTTCAACAAACCTGAAGAAAATGAACATATTCCTAGAAAAATATAACCTTCCAAACCTCAATCAGGAAGAATCTAAACTTCTCAATAGGCCAATAACTATGGAAGAAATTAAAGATATCATCCAAAAACTTCTAGCAAACAAAAGCCTGGGGCCAGACAGCTTCACAAGGGAGTTTTACCAAACATTCAAGGAAAAACTAAAACCTATCCTCCTCAAACTATTCCAAAAATTCAAGAGGAAGGAACACTTCCAAGCTCCTTCTATGAAGCCAGGATTACCCCAATACCAAAACCAGATAAAGAAAAGACAAGGAAAGATAAATACAGGCCAATATCCCTCATGAACATGGATGCCAGAAACCTCAACAAAGTTCTGGCAAATTGGATCCAGCACTACATCAGAAAGATCATACACCAAGAACAAGTAGGATTTATCCTAGGCATGCAAGGATGGTACAATATCTGCAAATCAATAAACATGATACATCACATAAACAAAGTGAGAGATAAAAATCACATAGTCATATCAATTGATGCAAAAAAAATCATTTGACAAAATCCAACACATTTTCTTGATAAAAACTCTCAACAAGATGGGAATAAAAGGATCAGACCTCAACATAGTAAAAGCCAAAGCCATATATATAATAAACCTACAACTAATAATGGGCAAAAACTAAAACCATTTCCCCTAAGAACAAGGACAAGCCAGGGATGTCTACTCTCACCACTCCTGTTCAACATAGTATTAGAATTATTAGCCAATGCAATTAGACAAGAAGAATAAATAAAAGGCATCTAAATTGGAAAAAAAGAAGTAAAGCTGTCCTTATTTGCAGATGACATGAGATTGTACATAAAAAAACCCGAAAGACACCATCAAAAAATTATTAGACTTAATAAATGAATTTGGCAATGTTGCAGGATACAAAATTATTGCCAAGAAATCTATGGCATTTCTATATACCAACAGTGAACTTACAAAAAGAGAGACTAAAAAAGCAATCCCATTTACCATCGCACCAAAAAAATTAAGATACCTAGGAATAAACTTAATTAATAGGGTAAAAGGCCTGTATGCGGAAAACTACAGGACACTAAAAAAGGAGATAGAGGAAGATGTAAACAGGTGGAAGAACATACCATGTTCATAGATTGGGAGAATCAACATCATTAAAATGTTCATGCTACTCAAAGCAATCTACAGATTCAATGCACTCTCCATTAGAATACTAACAGCATATTTCACAGACCTAGAAAGAACTCTCCAAAAATTCATCTGGAACAAATTTTTAAAAAAGACCCCGAATAGCCACAGCAATCCTGAAAAAAAAGAACAAAGTAGGTGGGATCTCAATACTAGATTTCAAGCTGTATTACAAAGCCACTGTTCACAAAATTGCCTGGTACTGGCACAAGAACAGACATATAGACCAATGGAATAGAATAAAGAATTCAGATATCGAACCAAATCACTATGCCCAATTAATATTTGACAAAGGAGGCATGAACATACAATAGAGCCAAGACAGTCTCTTTAATAAATGGTATTGGGAAAATTGGACAGATACATGCAAAAAAAAAAAATGAAACTAGGCCACCAACTTACACCATACACAAAAATAAACTCAAAATGGATCAAGAACTTAAACATACAACAGAAAACCATAAAAATACCAGAGGAATACACAGGCAGCAAAATCTCAGACATACTTCGAAGGAACTTCTTCACTGATACTGCTGCTAGGGCAATAGAAACTAAAGAGAAAATAAACAAATGGGACTATATCAAAATAAAAAGCTTTTGTATCGCAGAGAAGACCATCAATAAAACAACAAGAAAGCCCACTGCATGGGCAAACATATTTGCCAATGTTATCATCTATAAGGATTTAATCTCCTACATTTACAGGGAACTCATATAACTTAACAAAAAGAAGATAAACAATCCAATCAAAAAATGGTTAAGGGATCTAAATAGACACTTTTTGAAAGAAGACAGAAGGAAGGCCAAGAGACATATGAAAACTTGCTCAAAGTCACTAACCATCACAGAGATGTAAATCAAAACAATAATGCAGTCTCATCTCACACCTGTCAGAATGGCTATCATCAACAAATCAATAAATAACTAGTGCTGGAGAGGATGCAGAGAAAAGGAACCCTCATACATTGCTGGTGGGAATGCAGACTGGTGCAGCCACTGTGGAGAACAGTATAAAATTTCCTCAAAAAACTAAAAATGGAACTCCCATTTGACCCAGTGATCCCACTTCTAGGAATATATCCCAAGGAAGTAGAAACAGCAATCAGAAAGGATATATGCACCCCTATGTTCATAACAGCACAATTTACCGTAGCTAAGATTTGGAAACAGCCTAAGTTCCCATCAGCCAATGAGTGGATTTAAAAACTGTGGTACATCTACACAATGGAATACTGTGCTGCGGTAAAAAAGAAGGGGTTCTGACCTTTTGCAACAACATGGATTGAGATGGAGAGCGGTAGGCTAAATGAAATAAGCCAGGGTGAGAAAGATAAATACCACATGATCTCACTTATTTGTGGAATATAATGAACAACATAAACTGATGAACAAAAATAGATCCAGAGACAGAGAAACATCAGTCAAAACGTGAAACCTCAGGGAAGGTAGGGGATGGTGAGGTTAAGGTGGAAAGATCAAGCATGCTTATGTGGGTGATTATAAGCCTAATCAATGAACACAGACAACCAAAAGTGTGGGGCATGAATGGGAAGTAGGGGGCGGGTAATGGGAGATTAAGGACATATATGTAATACCTTAATCAATAAAGAAATTAAAAACAAAATAGAGAAAATAAATTCATACAGTCAATAAAAAATAAAATAAAAATAAAAACACTTTTGTAATGTGAATTACACTAGTACTCAATACAGTATAGGCAGTCCCTCTTTTTTAAAGGGTTATATTCTGAAAGTTACTTTTTAAGTTGTTCATTTGGAACTCAGAAAGTGTTTCATTATACCAAAAATATATTACAAATCATGGCTAGTCAATCCAGCCTAGCAATCTAACTAGGGGCTCCAAAATAGCCCCAAATTTCTGGGAGGCCCCAAATCTCAATCAATCCGTGCTGATCCTCAAGAGCAGCAAAATTCCTGTAGAATCAAAGTATTTCTTGTAAGGCCAGGACTAACTGGAAAATTAATATTTTCTGTATCATGCATTCTCAAAGAGTGGGATGAAAATTATTTAAGACTCCTATTGGCTGCAGGTAAAAATTTTGTTTACTTAATAAAAATGGAATAGCTATAACTAATAGCGCAAAATCCAAGGAAGTCCACACACCTCTCTCACTCTTTCTATCTCCTTTGTTTCTTCCTGCATATTTACTTCATTCTTCTTTCTGGACTAACCAGCTTTGTCTGTTCCTTAATCCATATGGTAAATGCATGTCCATGTATCACAATTTCACATATTTCGTGTAGTTTCTATTTAAAAAGGAATGGACTTTTTAAGCATCTCTAAATTCTTGGGGAAAGGTCTCTGATTGGCTTAGCTTGAGTCTGGTGTCTTCTTTGGACTAATCACCTTTGATGGTGGAGAAACAAGAAGAATAGGATGAAGAATAAGTCCAATGAGCATGACCCCCAAGAGAGGGCAGGAAACTCCCAGAAAAGAGGGCCCAGGCAGAGAACCACAGAAATGGAATAGCTGCCCATATTAATATGTTTGGTATTTCTTTCTGTCTTTAAAAGACTTTTAAAACTGATTTTTAGAGGGGGGAGGGGAGAGAGAGAGAGAGAGAGAAAGAGAGAGAGAGAGAGAGAGAGAGAGAGAGAGAGAGAGAGAGAGAGAGAGAGAAACCTTTTATATGAGAACAAAACATTGATTAGCTGCCTCCTGCATGCCCTCTGGGGATCCAGCCCATAACCTGGGTATGTGCTCTGACCAGGAATCAAACAAGCAACCTTTTGGTGCATGAGACAGTGCCAAAACAACTGATTTTCACTGGGTAGGGCTATATTTGCTATTTCTTAGCTTGAACACAGATCTCCAGCCATTTGCCCCTCTCCTCTCCATCCAGATCCTGTCCCACCCCAGGACTTCACCACCTTATTGTCTGTGTCCATGAGTTATGCATATTCTATCTAATAAAGAGGGAATATGCTAATTGACTCTCACGCTGTCACAAAAATGGAGGCATCCTCAGCCAATAAGGAGGAAATATGCTAATCAACTCCCCTGCCTTCAAAGATGGAAGTGCCCACAGCCAATAAGGAGGGAATATGCTAATTGACTGCCCTGCCCACAAAGATGGTGGCGCCCACAGCCAATAAAGAGGGAATATGCTAATTGACTGCCCTGCTCTCAAAGATGGCAGCGCTTAGTTCCTTCAGCCTTGCTGGTATGGCAGGTGTGTGGCAAGGCCCAGCCACTGTGCCCTGCTGCCTCCAGAGCACCCCCCCCCACATCCCTTCAGCCCCCCCAGCCATCCAGGGCCAGCCCAAGGTGCAGGCAAGCCTCAGATGGCAGCTGCCCAGCCGCTCAGGGCCACCCAAGGCTCAGATAACTAGGGCAGGCCAAGGCTTGTGCTGCCAGCAATGGCAGCAGCAGAAGTGTGATGGGGTGTTGCCTTCCCCTGATCACTGGGTTGCCTCTCACACCTGAGGGATCCCAGACTATGAGAGGGGGCAGGGCAGGCTGAGGGACCCTCACTCCAGTGTATGAATTTTCAAACAATGGAGCTCTAGTTTACTATAAAATACTATTCAGCCATAAAAAAAAAGATGAAATACTACCATCTGCAACAACACAGATGGACCTTGAGAATATTATACTAAGTAAAATAAGTCAGTCAGAATAAGCTAAGAACATGTGATTTCATTCATATATGGGATATAAAACTGAAACTCAGAGACATGGACAGAAAACAGTATGGTGGTTACCAGAGGAAATTGAAGGATAAATATATAGTGAAGGAAGATGATTTGACTTTGGGTGGTGGGTACACAATGCAATATACAGATTATGTATCATAGTAATATACACTTGAAACCTATATGCCCGTATTAACTAATGTCACCCTAATACATTTTTTAAAAGACTGCCTAATTTAATTAGGTATGGTTACTTGTTCTTTGTCTGATGTTGATTTAACTTGTTGATCTTGGTGAGAGACCTATCTCTTCTCTCTGCCTAGGGATAGATATATTGAGGTATACCAGACTAAAGCTTCATTACTTCATATTACAATCCAAGGTTTTAAGTTAAAAGTGATAGATCCCATTCTTAAAACAATAGTCACCAGTAGAGGAGAACCCTTTTAATAACTATTCTGACAACTCTGGAGCAATAGTTATACTGATTCTTCCACATAAACTCTCTCAGACACTTCCTCACCAAAGAACATTGCATGGGTTTCAAAATTTTTTGCAGTAGTGTTTAAATTCCCCACAAGGAGGAGAACCAAGATGGCGGCATAGGTAAAACACCTATCTTGCCGTCATACTCAACAATTTTAATACTACAACTTAACGAAAGAACAAACACCTTCCAGAATCACCAAAAAGCTGGCCGAGTGAAAATTCCACAAATAAAAGCGAAGATAAGACACTGTGACTCGGAGGAGCGGCGGCGGACAGCGTTGAAAGATTCATGCGGAGAGAGGTTTGGAGCACGCGCCAGCAGAGAGGGTGGGCAGCTGAAAACCGTCCAGTTTTCTCGAACGGGGAAACAAAGACGTCCCACTGGACTGATTCTCCAGCTCTGGGTGAAGTCCAGGGAAACCACTATCATACAGGGTGAAAACTGGACAGTGGGAGGGCAAGCCGAAGCTCGGGTGCTGCCGGGTCTGCCGGCTTGTGGAGAAGGCAGCTTGCGCGTGACCTTGGGAACAGCGAAGCTGCGTGACCACGCAGAGAGCGCTCTGCGACTTGCTATCTCATTCGGAAAACCATCAGTCTCCTTTGTTTTACGACCCTGGGTGAGACATTGGGCTTGCAGAGTCATTTGGGGAGAGTCTGAATTCCTCGGCAGCCTGTGGAGCTCAGCAGCGGCTCTCTCTCAGAGGTGCTGGCGGCCATTGCCCCCTGCACAGAGTCCCTGGGGCCGCATAGGGCGGAGCTAACGCTGTCTGCTTGGCCCGGAGACTCTGCCCCTCCAACCTGAGCACAGCTGAGCTTCACAGACAATTGGCCTGGAGGTCAACCCCTCCAAGTGCTAACAACGATTAACTGAGCTTAACTTCAGCAATACTGTGCAACCCATACCCAACTCAGGTAACTGGGGAGGCTGAGCCACTGTCCCTAGTAGGAAGTCTACCACACAAAGCTAATTGACCAACTCAGGGAAGCAGCCACCATGCAGAGACATGGAAAGAAATCAGATGTGAAAGAAATGGAGGAAAAAAAACGACTGGACATGGAATTCAAAACCACGGTTATAGGGTTTTTCAAGAGGCTCCAACAAAAGATCGAGGCCTATAAGGAAATAAGTGAAACTGCAAAAGAAATGAATGAGTCCTACAAGGAAATGAACGAGACCCTCAAGGATATGAATGAGACCTGCAAGGAAATGAGGGAGACACTCAAGGATATAAAGGAGACTCTCAAGGATATGAAAAAGGACCAACCAGAAATTAAGCATACACTGACTGAAATAAAAAATATTATACAAAGACCTAAAAGTGCTCTGGAGCACCCCAAGAACCAAGTTAAAGATTTGAAATACAAAGAAGCAAAATCCACTCAGCTGAAAAAGCAAGAAACCAAAAAAACCCAAAAAATTGAAGATAGTGTAAGGGGCCTCTGGAACAACCTCAAGCATACCAACATCCGAATTATAGGGGTGCCAGAAAGAGAGAGCAAGACAATGAAAACCTACTTGAAGAAATAGTGACCGAAAACTTCCCACACCTGGTGAAAGAAATTGACTTAGGAGTCCAAGAAGCGCACCGAACCCCAATATATAGGAACCCTAAGAGGACCGCACCAAGGCACATCATAATTAAAATGCCAAGAGCAAAAGACAAAGAGAGAATATTAAAAGCAGCAAAAGAGAAACAGTTGGTTACCTATAAGGGAGCACCCATACGATTGTCAGCGGATTTCTCAACAGAAACGATGCAGGCCAGATGGAAGTGGCAAGAAATATTCAAAGTGATGAATAGCAAGAATCTACAACCAAGATTACTCTATCCAGCAAAGCTATCATGCAGAATTGAAGGTCAGATGAAGTGCTTCGCAGATAAGAAAAAGCTAAAGGAGTTCATCACCACCAAACCAATATTATATGAAATGCTGAAAGATATTGTTTAAGAAGAGGAAGAAGAAAAAGGTAAAAGTGTAAATTAGGAACAACAAATACACATCTATCAACAAATGAATCTAAAAATCAAGTGAATTAATAAGCTGATGAACAGGATAAACTGGTGAATGTAACAGAATCACGGACATAGAGAGGGAATGGACTGACAACTCTTGGGGAGAAAGGGTGTGTGGGAAGTGCAGCAAGAGACTGGACAAAAATCATGCAACTATGGGAGAGGACAGTGGAGGGGGGTGAGGGCGGAGGGTGGGGTGGATACTGGGTGGAGGGGAAGTATAGGGTAAAAAAAAAAAAGGGAACAATGTAATTAATATACTGAACAATAAAGATTAAAAAATAAATAAATAAATAAATAAGTAAATAAATAAATAAATAAATAAATAAATTCCCCACAAAGAGACTACCAAGGAATAAGTCTCAGTCTGTTTGGCTGGAAAGACAGACATATCTGGTGTAAATTTAATCCTTGCTAATAAATCAGCACTTTGACTTTCTGGGCAGCTTGACCAAATGTATTTGGAAGCAGAAATTTACAGTCTCCAAAGCAAGCGGTTGGCATGGGAGGGACCCAGCCCACTTTACTTAAAATCGCTGAAAGGCTTTGTGCAGAGGCCAAGATTTTACCTTCAGTCAGCCTTCTCTGTTTCACCCCTGTGGGAGGTGGGAGGGTGTTTTTGAAAGAGGCAGTAAGAATCACACACATGGGTGTTTTTCTTCCCAGACTTATTTATTTGAAAGAAAATCTCAGTGGCCACAAAATCCCACCAAGGAAAATCCCAACCAAGTTTATTCCTGTGCCAATACCATTAATTCATAGTTTGGATCAGCAATGGATAGTACGTCTGAGAACACAAGTGCTCTTTCTCTTGATTATCACAACAAAATCAGGAATTTCTATTCTTCTGGAAATGTCATTTCATTTGATAGTTTCTATTCTTCTGGAAATGTCATTTCATTTGACAGTTCTATAGTTTAAAGAAGATAAACTGGGTCTCAACTACTAGAGTCAAATACTATGAGGGAATCGTAAAAGTAATCCAGAAAAAGTTTGAAGGCAATCTTGTCCTGCAAAATGTGCCTCCATTTCCCTGGTAGAAGTTCTATACGACACAGATCCTGTAACTCCTCTGCAGAGTCAAATAGAGTAAATTGTCCAGCAAAGATATCTGTCCAGAAAATAGGTGTTCTCTTAACCTTCACTGTTCACACTATATAACAAGAAAAAAACATTTGAGGAAAACAGATGATTGCCTGAAAAGAACTTGCAACACGGTTTGTGGGTCAATTGAGATCCACCAGGAAGCAGAGGCCAAAAAAAAAAAAATTAGATGAGCAAGAGATATATTAGAGAAAATCAGAGGTTTTTTTCCCCTCCAATATAGGAGAAAAGGTAAAAAAAAAAAAAAAAAAAAGTTGGCAGGAGAGCCTTCAGGTGCAATGCGCAAAGCATGTTTGACACCTAGGAAAAGAGAGAAGATGGAGGGAGGATTGAAAAGGACGAGATTCAGGTTGCAACACAGCTCTGAAAATTTCAGAGTACCTAGAAAATAACCTTAATTTTGTTAGCAATAAGGTAAAATTATTTCTATAATTTTTAGTTTTAATTTTTACATATGGTCCAAGTCACACATCCTATCTAATAAAAGAGTAATATGCAAATTGACCATACCTTTGATCAAGCCATGCCCACGAGTCATGCCCTCCAACCAATCAGGAGCAAATAAACCCCAACCAAGATGGCTGTGGCCTCTGAGAGCAGGAGGGAGGCTTGGGGTTCCCGGCAATGGAGGAAGCCAAGCTTTCCAACTTCCCTTGCCAGCCTAGGCCTCCACTCAATGCTACAAAGTTTCAATTATAGAAGAATCATATCCCAACAGAAATGGTGGCAGCCATGGAGCTGGAGAGAGCAGAAGCTAGGGTTGCCCAGGTGATGGAGGAAGCCAAGCTTCTGCAGCCCTAGAGCCTAGGTCTCCACTCTAGGCTACAAAGTTTCAATTATAGAATTTAAATAAACCCAAACAGAAATGGCTATCACCATGGAGCCAGCAGAAGGCTTGGCTTTGCTCCAGGCTACAAAGTTTCAATTGTAGAACATAAATTAATCCCAGATCCCAGGGCCTCTTCTTAGATCACCAAGGGGTGTGGCCAGCCTGCAAACCACCATAGGCCCCTTGCTTAGGCTGCCCCACACCCCAAGGGAACACCCATCCTGATCTGGGACACTCTTCAGGTCAAACCAGCTGGCCCCCACCCATGTACCAGGCCTCTATCCTATCTAATAAAAGAGTAATACGCAGATTGACCATCACTCCAACACACAAAAGGGCTGCCCCCATGTGTTCAAAGATGCTGCCCCCAGGTGGACATAAGATGGCCACCACAAGATAGCCAGCAGGGGAGGGCAGTTGGGAGGGAACCAGGCCTGCAAGGGAGGGCAGTTGGGAGGGAACCAGGCCAGCAGAGGAGGGAAGTTGGAGGCAAACAGGCTGGCAGGGAAGCAGTTAGACATCAATTAGGCTAGCAGGGGTGTGGTTAGGGGGTGATCAGGCTGGCAGGCAGAAGCAGTTAGGGGAAATCAGGGAGGCAGGAAGGTGAGTATTTTCGAGCCAGGAATCCTGCATTGTGAGAAGTATGTCCAACTGCCCATGTAGGCCCACCTGATCCTACTGAAATTGGGCCTAAGTGGGCAGTCGAACATCCCTCAAGGGGGCTCAGATTGGAGAGGGTGCAGGCTGGGCTGAGGGACATTACCTGCCTCCCGTGCCTCTAGTCTTCCTATAAAATTTTTATCCTTTGCAAAGATTTAACTTAGGTAGTCTTTCTTCTGCTACTTTTAATAAAAGCACTCCTATAATTCACACAGGTTTCATTCTTCTCCAGAGTTAAGTATGAGTCAATCAATTAAAATGACTTCAGCAATAGTTTTTTCACAACATTCTTAGAAAACCTGTGGTATCAAGTGAAATTAAATCTGAGGTTTTTGCCTTTGATATTAGGACAACATGCATCTGTGGCTGTCTTTTAGATATTCTTTTAGCCAACATTTATTGAGTACCTGCTTTGTGTAAGGCAACATGATAAGTACTATGGGAATCATAAACATGAACAGACTATGATGAAAGCAGCAATACATGTGTTTCCATTCAAAGTCACTTTTAAGTTTATACCATCATCACTAAGAGCAGCAGCCAGATAGATCTAACAGTATAAAATGAATTTACTATGAAAACTAGATTTAAATAAAGAACTTTGCCCTAAAAATATTAGAAAAACAGTATCTCCCATTCATTTAATTCACCTGTATTTCTCCTGGTGCATATCACCTATTACTAAATGATACAAACCCATATTCTAAAATTTTCAAAACAGGTTTCCAGCATTTTGACACATTAAAAGGAAATTTTAAGTGTGAAAGAATCATAGATATTACTTATTTTAACTCTATCATTTTTAAGTTGAGGAAGATGAAGCTCAGAGAGGTAGAGTGGCTTGTTGAGGTTCACATGAAT
Source organism: Antrozous pallidus (assembly GCA_027563665.1). NCBI lineage: Eukaryota > Metazoa > Chordata > Mammalia > Chiroptera > Vespertilionidae > Antrozous > Antrozous pallidus. The sequence goes on from CM050514.1 coordinate 116,401,467, forward strand.
AGATAAGGGTAGATCAAAATAAGAACTCAATCTTCTTGATTTACTCACTGCCCAGGGTCTCCCTTTCCCCTACAGCAAGAAGGAGAAGTAAGGACTATTAGTAGTAGGAGAAGTAAGAACTATCAGTCCAACCTAAAAAAAAATTATTGCACCTTTAAGGCAAATAGAAATGCTGGGAAGAAAGGGAGAAAATGCAAATCTTCTTCCAGGAGTCCTTTGTTATCTCAATTTGTGGCTGTTATGTAAATGAGGAGGCCATGCAAAGGAATAGGTCATGAGTTTTGTGGGGGTTAAGCATGGTAATGCTGTATGCCCTAGAAGGAAAATGATACTTTGCACTTGTATAATACTTTCATTAATCCAACAATAATAAATAAGAGTTTGTACTATCAGCCAAATATTGTAAAGTATTTAACTCAGAATCCTCAGAACAACCAAAAAAGGAAAACTTTAGACAGGAATAAAGAGCACACCTCTCATCCTCATAATTCAATGGGGAATCTAAGGTCAGAAGAAATGAGTCAGTCTACAAATAGCTGAGAGACACAGTGGCAGGGGTCCTGACATGGGAAGATATTCAGAATGCTGTTTGAGGTGACCTAGACAGTGGGTTCTAAAAAGGGCAAAGGGGGGCTGGAAAGCCCCTGTTCCCTTTCCTAGCCCAGTGAATCCATGAAGCTTTCAAAAAAAGGTTTGGTTCTAGGTCTATAAAAGTTCTTTGAAGTCTCTTCAAAGATTAGCATATCCCTAAAAGAGTTTTTTAAAACCATGTAACCCTTCACAAAA